>OX451736.1:805828773-807140463 GCA_948472305.1 Vicia faba | reverse complement strand
CATATAACATACAGAAAGCGGTGCCTGCTACAGGACTTTAAACAACTACTTCGAGTGCACGCTCTTTATTTCCTACTTCTCATGATATCTAGAAGCAGTAAAGTGGTGAAATATAAATTGGAAGCATCATAATGCCAAACGAACAATAATTTTTGCAAAAAGCGCAACCAAAGTAAAAAAACCCGAAATACTTCACGCGAGCTAGCATCAACAAACAAACAGTCAAAGATTAAATGCTCGGAATAAGTGTCGAAGCATCATCGATGTGAAAATAAATCACAATTGAAAACTCAAGCATGTCCGCATATCACACACTAAACCTGCATAAAACTCAAATTTCGATAAGCAGAGGTGAATCCAAGCCTCAAGTAATCGAAAGATCGTGAATTAATTCCAAAAATCAAATAAAAAGTCTAACAAATTCTTTTATTGATTTTTGTAGTTTATTATCTAAAAACAATTAAGAGGAATTCCTAAGTTCTACATGTTTTTTATTGTTTCATTATATGTGTTTTTTTATCACTATTTTTATTAAGAAAATTGGAAGAAATTTAAACTAAAAGAAAATCTAAAAAAACAAGAAATTAAAAAAAGTCAAACGGGTGGAAATTTGATTTCAAGGGTATGTTGTAAAAAAAAACTCCAGGTGCTAAGCCCAGGCCTTAGAGCCCACCGGGGTCTTTTTGTTATTATCAAACAAGGTTAAAAAAATGATGGGCTAAGGGAGTGCAAAGTCTGGACCTGTGTCTGGTACATCAATTGGCACTAAGCCTAACTGAATTATCCATGAGGATTTTTTGTTCAACAATAGACTACCAAAAAACGCAATGGACTTAGGGAAAGGTGAATGGCGCAAGGCCCAAGCACATCTCCAACATCATCTTACTCAGCTTTCTATTCCTTCAATTATTATTATGATAAAAAATAAAACAAAATTTAAAAGAAAAAGAAGGGAAAGAACGTTACATTTTTGGAAAGGATAGGGTTTCAAAGAGAAATGACAGTTCAGTTTCACAAACAAATGTAAAATTTCCTTCTTTCTCAAATGTGAACATTGTCCATTCCCTCCTTCTCATCTTCCCTCTCACGTAGCGATCTGCGACCTCAAACATTTGTTTACCTCTTCCAAATCATTGCCTTCGTATCAACTCTCTCTCACTCTCGCATCTCTCCGTCATCTTAATCTCGTCAACAGCAACGACGCTCAACCTTCGATTCCCCGTCCTCTTTAAGCTCCACCCACAACATCTCTAACCTCTCTTTTGTTTCAAGTTGTCTCGCTTTCATCTCATCTCCGATTCAACCTTCCACTTCGCTCGTCTCAAACAACTTCGTGAATCCGTGATTGCTCATCACTTTTGGATTTTGTATTTAACATTCTCAAGAACGAGATCATACTATGGTGACAGAAAAATACGAACGTGAAAGGATTTAGAATTTTACCTCTCAGAGAAGTTTCGAAGACTCTTCAAAGTCAGAGATTTAGAGACAAACTGTTTAATGCTCAGGTTCACCTTATCTTCCAATTTCATTCCTTTTCTTATTATTCTCTTTCGCGATTCTGAAAAACTCTTCTGCTCGTGACTCTTCTTCTCGCTTGCGATTCTGGTGTTTCTGTGAATTGTGGAATGTTATTCGTTGAAGTTGTTCTATGATATTGCTGGTGTGCATTATGAAGCAGGTGAAGATGAAGGCACATTTTTTGAAGATTGAAGTTGATGAAGGTTGTTTCAGCAATGAAGGTGAAGGTTGCAGTAAAGAACGATTATGGTGATGGAGTTTTCATAGGGAGAGAAAATTAAAGGTGCAGTTGGTGGTGATTCTCCAAAATTAATGATGAATGAAGAGTGATTGCAGAGAGAGAGAGAGGGGGGGAGAAATTGGTGGCGATTTCTTGATCTTCTTATGTCAATTTTAGATAGTGAATCCTCTCCCTCAATTATGTTATGATTTCTCTTATAGTTTTGTCGAATTTGTGAGAGTTGGTTAGAGATTAGAATGAATCTCAGCCCTTGGTTGAAAAATTGGTTAGAGAAATAGATGGTAGGACTGAGCCTGTTATGATAGTTTTTTTTTCAGTTTCCTTCTGTTTTTTTTGTTATGCTCCTCTTTTCTACTGTGAATGACCTTGTTATACAACTCCTCTCTGTTTGTTATAAACTGTTGAGAAATCAGTTATAAGTATTGTGATCTGAACTCTTGATTTTTATCAGTAGATTAGAGAATGAGTGGTGAGGATTAGAGCTTTCATGAGTTAGTTATCATGAGTTGGCCAATTATGTTATTGATTTTTCTGATTATTATTCTCTATTTCTGGATTGCCCTTAATTCTTGCTTTCTCATTTTCAAATTTTTGTTTTAACTTATTCTCCTTTGAAATGATTTTGTAGATTATTTTTCATATGTGAATGCAGACGCATGTTTAGTTGCAGGGCAGGGCTGATCATTTTGCGCCAGATTTGGTTTGCAATGTAGGGGTTGTTTGAAGAAAGATTGAGATTAATGAAGGATTAATGAAGATACATTTTGGAGGTTGAAGAAACTAAGAAGTTTGAAAATGTATAGGCTTAGGAATTTGGTTTTTGGATTTTGTAGGTTTTCATGGATGAATTTTTGTAATGGTACTAATGTATTTTGAAAACAGTGTAATGATAATGTCAAATGGTTTTCGTGTGAAAAATTGGAATTCGAGTAGCCCTTGAACATGAGTGTATCATGGTTAAATTGTAATGGACATGAAGTCTATTTTAGATTAACTAAAGCTCCTAGTTTCCCTAGAATGATACAGTGGTATATTGGATGAATCTTGAAACATATGGACGAAACATTGAAATGATGAATGTTACTTAAATTGGAATTGAGTGATGAACTTTGGTCTTGACAGACTTCGATTAATAAAACCAATTAATAGATTTGAGCGATTTGTAATCCCACTTCAATTCTAAAAAAAGTATCAATTCAATCTGAAACTTTCAGTCAACTAATATTGTAATCAACAATCAATCAAGAGAGCTAATAATTTTTTGATCACAAGCAACTCACAACTTCATTTCTTGTACCATGATTCATGTCGTCCACCTCGCAACCCCTCGACATCGACAATCAATACCATAGAAATGCCTTGGAGTAATGTTTGAAGAAGCAAACATTAATTGATGAAGAATAGATAAGTGACACCTTGATCCATAGCTCAAACAATATGACACTTCTTCATTAAACAAAACCAATGAATCAAACCTTTAACCAAATGGAAAACACAACTATAAGAAGACAAGCCTTGATTCATAAGCCTCAAAATGATCTTCATGCCCTGATTAAAGCTTCTCGAGCTTTTTAAAAAGAAAACCGTATGATCTTAGTTTGTAACACAAGCAATTAGGAGAAGTCTTCAAACGAGGTTCAAGCTCGAGGAGTTGAAGGAAAGCCGGTTAGAGTAGCCACAAAAATGACCCAAATTTAATGAACCTTAACTAAAACCATAATCCTCCATGCCTTGAGTGTTCGTTGGATATTCTTGAATATAGGGTCTAAACCCTAACCCAAGAAACTCGAGTCTTTAACCCTTGAGGAATCTTGTCTATGAATACATCCATGGTGCTTATAACCCAAAACCTTAGTTCCATAGAAAGAATAATGAGAGAATAAATTGAATCAACTTGAGAAATGTAGCAACCTCAATCCATAGGGAAAAACCCTAATGCCAAAGAGCCCTTTGATCTTGTAACCATAGAATCGATGATATGCATGAGATGTATATGATGTGATGAGGGATCTTAGGGGGGAAAATTGGGTATAACATATGCCCTTATTTTAGTGTCTTCTATCCGAAGATACGAAGGTTAAGATCTTTGTCTCGACGCGATTGAAGATACTTAAATATAAAATAAACCTTATTTTTGGCCCTAAGATGCCACATGATGCTTATGATTATGTATGTAAAATATAAATCTCATGCAGGTGAACAAGACACATTGGAGAAGAAAAAATAAAATCAACAGACTAAAAAAAGAGTTTGACCCGGAAAATAAATCTCTGGGAGCAACATGACTCTGGGGATAGAAATTCGAATCCATTGGAGATAAATCAACTTCGTTGGGGAAAAGAAGACTCAACTCTATTGGGGTAAAGCCCAAAGAGGAGACAAAATAACATCCACTCAATAACTGAGGAACATGTAATGGATAACAACAATTAACCAATAACTGTAAACTATTCACTAATAGAGGAGATAGCAAAAAGAGAGTAACATTAACTCACTGGGGATCTACAACTGCTAACCCGAAGGGCGCAAATAGAAATGGTAAGATATTACCAGCTCAGAGATGACGATAAACATCAACATCGAGACTAGTACCGAGTAATTGACATCAGTACTTATGTTTTTAGCAAATGATTTGATGTCAGCACTTATGGCTGGAAACAAGGTTTGACATCAGCACTTATGGCTGGGAACAACTCATCTCTATCGGAGTAAGGTCCAATGAGGAGAAAGAGATAAATGATGACTAAGAACGACGATAAACTACCAACTCAAGGATGAAGGTAGAAAAAACATAGGACAATACCGACTTTTATTGAAGGTAAAGAAATAGAAGATACACTGACGTTTACTGAAGGTGAAATACCAACTTTCATTGAAGGTAGAGATACAAAGGATGCGTCGACTTTTACTGAAGGTGAACTACCAACTTTCACCGAATATAGAGATATAAAAGATACACCAACGTTTAGTGGAGGTGAACTACCAACTTTCACTGAAGGTAGAGATTCAAAAGATACGTCGACTTTTACTGAAGGTGAGATACCAAATTTCACTTAAGGTAGGGATATAGAGAGAATACCAACTTTTATTAAAAGTAAAGATTCAAAAGGTGCACCGACTTTTACTGAAGGTGAACTACCAACTTTCACTAAAGGTAGAGATAAAATACCAACTTTTACTGAAGGTGAGATATAGGTACACCAACATTTACTGAAGGTGAAACTACCAACTTCCACTGAAGGTAGAGAGAAAAGATACACCAACGTTTACTAAAGGTGAGTTAACAACTTTTACTGAAGGTGACAAGCAAAGGATACACCAGCTTTTACTGAAGGTGTGATCTGCATTAATAATAACGAGTTTCCCAAAATTCTAGAGTTTTACCTAGAACGAATTTCAACTCCTTCTTTTACCAAGGTACTAAAGCGGGAAAGGGTAAAAATACAAGTTATCTCAAATAAAGAGACTGCCACTTGCAACCATTTCACAATAAACTTCTCTACGAGACTTCCTCGAAGATATGCCATTTGATGGAGAATGAGATAAACCTCCCCTTTATCCTGACCATAAGCCACGAACTGGTGCCGGTTTCTTCTTTAACTAAGATGTTTCACCTGGAAAGGGTAATATACAAACTATCTCAAATAAAGAGACTTCCACTTGCAACGATTTCATAAAAAACTTCTCTACGAGACTTCTTCAAAGAAATTCTATTTGATGGAGAATCAGATAAACCTCCCCTCGATCCTAACCATAAGCCACAAATTGGTCTCAGTTTCTTCTTTAACCAAGAAGTTTCACCAGAAAAGGGTAATATACAAGCTATCTCAAATAAAGAGACTGCCAATTACAATTATTTTACAACGAACTTCTCTGGGAGACTTCTTCGAAGAGATGCCATTTGATGGAGAATTAGATAAAACTCCCCTCGATCCTGACCATAAGCCACAAACTGGTCTCAGTTTCTTCTTTAACCAGGATGTTTCACCTGGAAAGGGTAAAAATACAAGCTATCTCAAATAAAGAGGCTGCCACTTGCAATGATTTCACAATAAACTTCACTACAAGACTTCTTCGAAGAGATGCCATTTGATGGAAAATCAGATAAACCTCCCCTCGATCCTGACCATAAGCCACGAACGGGTCTCAATTTCTTCTTTAACCAGGATGTTTCACCTAAAAAGGGTAATATACAAGCTATCTCAAATAAAGAGACTGCCACTTGCAATGATTTCACAACAAACTTCTTTGTAGGACTTCTTTAAAGAGATACCATTTGATGGAGAATCAGATAAACATCCCCTCTATCTTGTCCATAAGGCACGGACTGGTCTCAGTTTCTTCTTTAACCAAGATGTTTCACCTTGAAAGGGTAAAAATACAAGCTATATCAAATAAAGAGACTGTAACTTGCAATGATTTCACAAAAAACTTCTCTGTGAGACTTCTTTGAAGAGATTCCATTTAATGGAAAATCATATAAACATCCCCTTGATCCTGACCATAAGCCATGAACTGGTCTCAGTTTCTTCTCTAATCAGGATGTTTCACCTGAAAAGGGTAATATACAAGCTATCTCAAATAAAGGGACTACCAATTGCAATGATTTCACAATAAAATTCTCTGTGACACTTCTTTGAAGAGATACCATTTTATGAAGAATCAGATACACTTCCCCTCGATCCTAGCCATAAGCCACAAATTGGTCTCAGTTTCTTCTTTAACCAAGATGTTTCACCTGGAAAGGGTAAATATACAAGCTATCTCAACTAAAGAGACTGTCACTTGCAATGATTTCACAACAAACTTCTCTGTGAGACTTTTTCAAAGAGATTCCATTTGATGGAAAATCAGATAAACCTCCCCTCGATCCTGACCATAAGCCACAAATTGGTCTCAATTTCTTCTTTAACCAGGATGTTTCACCTAAAAAGGGTAATATACAAGATATCTCAAATAAAGAGACTACCATTTGCAATGATTTCACAACAAACTTCTCTGCGATACTTCTTCGAAGAGATACCATTTGATGGAGAATCAGATTAACCTCCCCTTCATCCTGGCCATAAGCCACAAACTAGTCTCAGTTTCTTCTTTAACCAAGATCTTTCACCTGGAAAGGGTAATAAATTGTTGTAAGAATCTTTCAACAAACTATCTTTATCATTGAAATACAGCCAACCTCAATAATGAACTATCTCCCATAACAAAGAGACTACCATCCATCGGAGTAAAAATCTCAACAGCGAACTATCTCCCATAACGACGAGACTACCATTCATTGGAGTAACAAATATCAACAATGAACTATCTCCCATAATAAAGAGACTACCATCCATCGGAGTATAAATCTCAACAACTAACTATTTCCCCTAACAAAGAGACTATCATCCATCAGAGTACAAATCTCAACAACAAACTATCTCCCATAACGAAGAGACTACCATCCATCGAAGTAAAATATCTTCACAATGAACTATCTCCCATAATGACGAGACTACCATTCATTGGAGTAAAAAAAATCGTCACAAAGAACTATCTCCCATATGATGAGACTACCATTCATCGAAATAAAAGATCTCATCGATGAACTATCTCCTATAATGAAGAGACTACCATTCATTTGAATAAAAGATCTCATCAATGAACTATCTCCCATAATGATGAGACTACCATTCATTAGAATAAAAGATCTCATCAACGAACTATCTCCCATAACGACGAGACTACCATTCATTGGAATAAAAGATCTCATCAACAAATTATCTCCCATAATGACGAGACTACCATTCATCAGAATAAAAAATCTCATCAACGAACTATCTCCCATAATGAAGAGACTACCATTCATCAGAATAAAATATCTTCTCTGGCATTAACAGACTTACTGAGGAAGAATAGGTTGCTCAAATAAAGAGACCTGCCACTTGCTATTATGAGAAGGATTGCAATAACGCTACATAGAAATGAATCTTGACTTTCCGAGGAAAATCCAAATCATTCATGTTGAAGAGATAAAGTCTTCACGTGCAAAATAAATGTGCATTCCCAATCCAAGGCACACAGCCTAGAGAGGATCAAAATAATATTGATGTCGAAGACCAAAATTCAAACCAGGAACAAACTGGAGCGAAACAGTCAACCAAGACACCACCCAATAAGGAGTAAACTCAAATAGGGATCAATTTTCAACCAAATAATGAGCTGGATAGGAAAGTTAAAGCAAAATTCTTCCACGAGAGATAACTCAATGGGGAAATTGAAAGGATATACACTTTATGTTTAAAGTTGATACTCTATTGGAGAGAGGATAATATAACTCTGCAAAGAGAATAATATGCCAATAAAAACATCAATGAATGCAAATGAGTATTGAGTTTTAAATTTAGCTATGCATGATGTTTATGAATGTATGAATGTTATCATGTATATGCTGACAAAACAACCATACTGCACTGAGGATAACCAGACAAAGCCAACTTAGGTGAAGATAATACTCGGCTAAATCACATCCAGGATGAATATTCCATAAGAGAGTAAGTATCCACTGAGGAAACAAAGTCCTACTTCACGACTTAACTTCACTGTGAAGAACATGGCTTGAAAACAATCAAAGCACCACCTGACTAGCAACAAATAAAGTTTTGGGGATATAATAAACTCCTCTAAGCTTCACTGGGGAATGTCATACAAACTTCGACTAGGGAAGACAATGCCTCATCATCTAGACTTCAAGTGGAGATTCTAATACTGACTTCACTATGGAAGATGAAAACCACATTGTCGAGACTTCAACGGGGATGTCGTGCTAACTTCATTGGGGAAAAAGAAACCGCACACACCAAAGGGAGCCCAAATACATTTTCCAATATCAAGCATAATAGTTGTGCAAACTTCTCTGGAGAGAAATCATGAACTTCATAGGATAACAACTTTATAGGGAAGCATCGTCCTCGACTCATCTGGAGAATTAAGGAGTTATCATCACAGCAATAGGTAAGCTTATGGGGATTTTAAATCAAACTTAGTATATGGCGAGAAAAAAACCAAGAAGTTGACACTTGTCTCAATACTTCTTAGAAGATATATTGCCCTTGTCTGGCTACTTAGAGGCACACAACAACAACAATGTCATAACCGGAGGGAGTAATGCCCTGTAAGAGATTCTACACCGCTTCTCAACACAAAAGGAGAAAGAATCCAACAACTAAGAAAATGCTTCATAACTTTGCAATCTCTGCTTGATCACCACTCGACCGTGGAAAGGAATCACACTCAGCCGGAGAAAATTCGAATCAAAACTTAATTGAGGAATATGGGATTACAAACCCAACAACAAATAACAACTTGGAGAAAAATTTGAACCAAGACTTAGTTGGGGAAAGTGGGATTATAAACCTAACATTAAACCATATATCAACTGGTATGAAATCTAACAAAGACTTGACTGGTGAAAATGGGATCACAAACCCAATACTACACCACAGCCTGGAGCAAACCCATTAACTAGTCAGCTACTGTAGAGGAAACCATGCATACATATACAAGGAAGATCATGAGAAATAGTCATGCTTGAGGAAGATCCCCGGCTTGGGAGAGGACATCGTAACTGTCTAGACAAAAATCTGGAAATTCCCTTGGAAACAACTTTGGTGTCCCAAGTTTTACTGTGTTGGTCAAGATAACTTTCACATCTTTCCCTTGGATGTATGCTTTTAAGATAATCTTCCTAGACAAAAGGAGTTTAGAGGTTTGTCGAATCTCGACGTAACTTCCCTAGATTGACTGAATTTTTTATCCTCTTTGATCAACAACTTCTTCTCGGCGACATGCCCTTTTGCTGATACTCAAATGTAAGGTTCCTTGATATCAAGCAATTGTTTTATAAACAGAAAATGTTTATTCTAAGAATGATAATTCTAATGAAACAATTATGTAAGTCTTGAAGATTTTATTGAAAATATTTCACAAAACCTTGTGAGTAAATCACTAGCCAGGATGGAAAATTGATTTTTGATGAAAAACAACAAAATCATATGATACCAGCACAACAATTTAGAAAAACTCATGGGAGTCAGGAAACGATATCTCGTTGAAGTACGCTTTCAAAATAAACGTTACTTCAATTAACACTTTTAAGGGTTGTAACGTGGCCTGGTTCACGGTTTAAAAAAAAACATATTTTAAGGCTCAAAATTATTTGGTACCTACCCCCTTCATGATGTACTTCAGCCCTAAGTTCAGTTAACTTGACACGAACATTCATCTCTCAAAAGAAATTTCGAGACAGTTGAGGAACCAACCGAGATATTCTTTGGACATGCCAATCACTCACTTTTACTTTTGGTGTCTACTCACGCGACTTCTTTCTTTGTTGAGGATCTTCATCTTGTAATCCTTATTCGCCTTTCAGAATTTCCCTAACTTTTGCTTGGACAAAATCCTTTTGAATTTGACTCTGAAGTCCAGCGGGATGCCCTGACTTTTGCCTAAGCAACTTGTTTTTCAAGTTTCGACTTAGCGGAGCTTTTTGTCTCTTTCTTTCATTATTTCCTATTCATTTCATTTTTCATTCATTTTTTATATATTACATTTTCTTTCCTTTTGAACACATCGCGTGACTTCGAGTCATTTTTGACTTATTGGAAGAGTTGTGACTGCCCTATTTCTTGGTAGATGAGGGATAACCATTGTTGTATCATCATCTGCTGACCTCCTATTGTGCGAGAGATACCCATTATGGTATCGTCAATTGACGCACACTCCTGATAAGTGGAGGTTAGCCATTGCAATTTTGACTTTCCTCAGCCTTTTGAAGGATAAACATTATTGTATCGTCATCTACTTACCTCCTAATATGAGAGAGATACCCATTGGGATATTATCCATTAACTCACAGTCCTGATAAGTGAAGGTTAGCCATAGCGGTTTTGACCTTCCTCAGCCTTTTGATGGATAACAATTGTTGTATCCTTAGATGCACACTCGTGATGAGTTCTGAACACAATCAAATTAACTGAACACTACCCTGCCCCTGGTTAAAAGTGAGGTTTTTTTCTGAATAGAAAAGACACTCCTAATTCAAGGCTCAAAGGGGTTAACGAGGGTTACACTCCCTTATATCTCCAGTGTTTAGGGATTCGAAACAATGCTTGTACATCGTCAACAGGGTTTTATTCAAAAGCATACAACCAAGAATTGTGTGTTTTAAATTCATCATCCTCCCTCCAATCTCTACCTAGACAAGAGAATGGATAATCAAGTTGGTATCATAATGCAATAAACAATTAAAAATTGAAAACAAATACGAGTGAAAAAATGGGTTTCTTAAAGACAAACATGTTCATTGTATTAAGATAATCGTTCAAATGCAAACAAGTTCTTACATGCAAACAGTGCAATGATAAACAATAAAAATTACAAATGAGAAATCAGTAAATATTGCTAGTAAACTGAGAAGGCTAATCATCCTTAAACTCCAGGATATCCTTAAATCACGCTTGTTCTTCGGCAAAGACTTGGCTTGAACCTCAAGATAAATATCCTTAAATGACAAGATAATACTTCTAACCAATTTCTGGACTTCATCTTTCAATGGATAACATTGTTCGATACTATGCCCAGGGGCTCCCTGATGAAAGGCACAAGTTAAATCAACTTTCTAGTACCAAGGAATCTTCTCATGAATCTTTGGTGGAGGTCAGGTCTGAACCAAATTCCCCTGCATTAGGATAGGAAACAACTCTGTATAGGTAGTTGGAATTGGATCAAACTGAGTTCTCCTCTGATCAGAAACTTGTTGATTCTGTTGACAAGCTGGAGCAACAGGAGGTAACTTGAACACAGGGATGACAGAAAAACATGTTAATTCTGACGATGCTTATTTCTTCCTCTGGTTCTCTTCTTAGAAAAGTTATTATCAAACTTCTTCACACCACTAGTTGTGTCATTGTCTTCAGATAAACATTCCTTTCGAACATCCTCTTCTAGAAGCACTCCCACATTCACCTTTTCTGGGAAATCACTGGGTACCTTAGCTATCATCTTCTCATGAAAGAGCGATTCCCGAGTTTCTGTGAAGACTTTTGCCATCTCTTCTTCCTTCCTAGAAGGATTGACTTGGGCAGGAACCAAAGTTTTAACCAAAGCATATAGATATTCCATATTAGCCTTCAAAGTAGTTACCTCTTTGCAGCGTTCAAAGATTTCTTACTTAATGTTTTCCATCTTCTTTCTTGAATTAGCCTGAGTATTGTATTGGTGTGACAACTTGTTTCTAAAGACCAAAGGACCTTGGGTAAGACTTCTGGGAAACCCATGAAATGCAAAATAAATATATAATGATGCATGACATGCAATACAAATGCCATGTTCTTATTTCCAAGAGTTTATACAATTCGATTCCTATTATTAAGCCATGGTATCTTTCTTAACAATTTTCATTTTTAGCCACTTAACAATTGGAATCAAAGAAATGATGCTTGGAAACGAAGAAACATGTATGCTAATACTTACATTAACATTCTATGTATGCAATATATGGGATCAAAGCTTTCACAATACTGGACAGTTGTTGAACTGATAACAGAACCACGACCATAAGTAATAAGATCAAAGGTCTGAACCAATTCAGAATACCATAGAACTAAAGTCACCAACATAAAACAGTCACCATCTGTACCTGTAAGAAATCACCCCTCCCCACTCACGGGTGAAGTCTTGGTCAAGGTAAGGCAAGGGTAACTCAGAATCATGGGTACGCCTGAAGCCACTATCGTGAAACACCTACGTGAAACAATATCACCTCATTTCTAATCTCATTTGAGCATGGACGACATGGTTGTACTAGAAAACCAAATTTGATTAGCCGTTCATGTTCCACTTTATTCCTAAGATTCCTATGGTTGTCACTTGGTCGGGGTATTGGGCCTTTTACCTTGTAGTAACACCCACTCAACAAGGAAATACTGAATCCAACACAACACAATTATATGAAAAACAAGAAAGATGCAATGCAAACATATTATCAAATGTATACAAATGAATAAGAAAATGCATAAAGATAAACACCCAAAGAAAAATAAAAATGGGAGCTAGGAGTGACTCACAGGATAGACCAACAATTGGTCAACATGATCCCCAGTGAAGTCGCCATTTTTCTGTAGCGGTAAAATCAATGAAGTCACCATCGAGTATTTATTTATCCCACATAAATGGAAATGAAGGTCATCAAAGAAAACCCTGAAGAGAGAAATCAAGGTCTTGCGACCGAGAGATCGGGTATGAGAGTCGATTACGCAAGGGGAAGGTATTAGCACCCCTCACATCTATAGCACTCTACAAGATCCACTCTTGTTGTTCTAATCAAAGGATGTGTTTAATTTAATGCTTAAAATCTAAAAGCAAAATGCGAATAGGGAATGCATGCAAAGAAAGCACGGGGAAAAGAAGGAAATATTTACAAATGTTCGCTCGATTGAGCCTCGTGACCAGATGCCTACACATCCCTTTTAAGGAATCAGAGCATCTTAGTTTGGCTCACATATCTCTGTTTGTTTGTATTTTTTAAATGAACAATGTTAAATTCAATCGTTCCACCGCCACTCGACCATTGAAGACTCACACATTGTAGTAGAAAGGAATCAATACGCTTTTAGAAGAGAAAAGACGAATGGCGAAAAGAAATGGATTGGTTGGTGTTTTTTTACCATGAAAAGGATATTTCTATGTTGAGCATGTTTTATACTTTTCCCAAGAAAGAGAAGTTTTTGTTTTAAATGCAATTATGAAAAATGGGAAGAAAACATCTAAGGGAGACTAACCTATATCTAACCTAGTGTTATCATACAATGATGACCCTATGGTTTGGATTAATAAAAGGGAAACATCTACTTGATTTTAGCATGTATGGCTTGCAACCTAAGGTCTAACTTGCATCCAAAAGGAACAAGCACATCCAAAGGGAACATGGTATAAGAAATGAATAAGCAAACAAACTCGAAAGAGCACACACATGAAATGGTAAAGAAAAGAAGCAAAATGATTTAGTCAAGGGGAGCGGATCACCCGAGACAAACAAGCGGGAGTGAAATATAAAAGAAGAGAAATGATTTATCTAAGGGGAGCGGATAAATCGAAACAAACAAGAAGAAATAGGATTTAAAACAAAAAATGTGATGTCCAGAGCGACTGAACACCTAACCAAGATATAGAAGATCAAGGTAGGCGACAAAAGGAAATAATAACAATCACGGAGTGTCAGCATCGACCAATGCAAACTCCTGAAAAAGTGGAGGGGTTTGATTGCGTAACCCTTTCCCACCTGACGACTCGATAACAAGAGTAGGCACAACTCTGAAGCGTTGTGGTGTGTCACGAGCTAAGGATGACACAGACGAAATGCAGGGGTCAATTGCGAACTGTTGTACCCCAAAATTTGCCCTCCCATATTCTTCAAGGTTTATCAAGAATCACCTTCAATTGGTTCAAGACTTCTCAAGGGTTGCACAGTTCAAATGCCTCCTAAGCCAATCAAGATTAGGGTTTTGGTTCTTGCAAAGAATTTGAGGTTTTCAATGGCTCAATCAAGTCCCATAGGCCTATATACATTGTCAAGCATCTACATGTCAAGTCTCAAGACTCACAGTCCCAAGCTGCACAGTCAAAAGCCATATTTGGTTCACAATCAACTGCAGGGGCAAAATGGTCATTTTGCAATCAAAAGTCAAATTTTTTGGTCAACATCTTATTTTGAAGCCACAATCATCATTTAATCAAGTCTTAATCATGATTCCACAAGAATGGCTCAAAAATCATCAAGGATGCAAAAGTTTCTATTTTGGGACAGTAGAAAAGTCAACTGTAACTCGACCATGGCATAACTTTTTCATGGTTCATCAGAAAAATCCCATCCAATGCTCATTTTGAAGGGGAGGAAATTTCCTACAACTCATCTTCACATTCCAAGTCCAAGAAATTCTCTCACAAAAAGTTATCAATTTCTACATTATAGGTCAATTTCAAAAGTCAACAAAAAGGCATTTTAAGTCAAAGACCATAACTTGAGATTGGTAAATCTAAATGACATGGGACCAAAGGAATTGGTTAGAGGACTTCAAGACCTTTCCAAAATGTCAAAGAACATGTTCATATGATCCAAATTGAGCAAGATATGCATTGGAGAAGTTGGGAAATTTTCAAGAATTTCCAAAAGTCAACTATCCTTAAAACTTCAATTTTTGACAAAAGGGCCCACTTTCTTCCACTTGATTCAGCCTTGTCATGCCACCCACGTGTCCCATGATTAATTTCAATATGAAACATTTATTTTTCTATTTTATTTAATTTTTATTGATTTAATTCATTTTAAATCCATAATAATTCAAATAAAATCTAAAAAAATTAATGGAATAGCATCTTTTGATTTGAATAGCTTTTATATGTCATATGCCAGCTACCAAATTCGTGCTAGGGGTTTTTGTGCATAAAATCTTGAATTTGAACCAAAAATGGAAGGTTCTTTAATGGTGGTCAACAAGATCTCCAAACTTAATTACACAAGGATTAAGGCCCAGCTGCTGACTTAATTCTATTCCCATATATGCAAGCAAGTGAACCCTGATGCCATTGACGTGCAAAACTGCTGCAAAGAGCCATTACCAATATTGAAAAATCAAGCAAAAAGTCAAATTTGTTTTCTCACTTCAAGGCCCTTTCAAACCAATTTGAGGATTCAAACACATTGCTAGCACTCCCAGGAACGTGCAGGGATCAAAACCACACGCTAACACTCAAGGAATCCTAAGAAACAGTCACACAGTTTGATTGTTTTTTCCTTAATCATAATTCAATATTTATGCATCATTAACATGTTATGATCATTGCTTTGCATTGCTAACACCTTTCTGAAGCTAACGGTATAGGTGAATTGCGTTATGGTGCCCTGAAACGAAAATTACCATTGACGAATTCTAGGTTTTCAAAGCTTTCAATTTGAGGATTTCCAGCACAGGAAAAATTAGACTTTCTCACGCATATGGTTGAATTCGTCAAGGCCAGACGAACTCAACCCAACCATCGCGCCATATTTATATGCATCAGGGACCTAATCGCTATTTTTCCTTTTTGCATTTTGTGGGGGTTAAAAACCCTCGGTATCTAACTCTTTTTTTTACAGGCCAGGTGAAGAAGACGAGACGTGCAAGCATGCCATTGGAACGTTCAAAAAATGCGTGCGTTTGTTTTGTTGTACAACATATGTTTTGTTTTTATATACTATTTTCAATGGCCATTATAATATCAAACGCAGGCGAGTGGAGTAGTGGTTGGTGCGCTGGACGTTCATCATTGGGACCTGGGTTCGATTCCCAGGTCCCCCAAATAATTATTTCTCCTTTTTTCCAATGCGTTCATATGCAGGACGCTGAATATTGTCCACCCTACGCCTCATCCAGATGCACGCCAAGTGGCCACAAAGCTCAATACAATGGCCATGGGATGGATGACCATCATGTTCCCAGTCAAAGCCAGCGCAGCCAATTACAAAAGTCAAATAGGCTTGCACAACAGTTGGGCCAGAATTGCCAGAACCAACCTCCATGTTTGGGCCTTCACCCCCTCTTGTTTCTTTTTATTCCTTCATATTTTTTTAACTATTTTATTTTCAATTATTATCATTTAACTAATTAACTTAATTAATTATTTTCCCAACAAAAAATCAGAAAACCATAAAATATTTTATTATTATTATTATTTATTTCACCTAAATTTAATTATTTTGTAAATAAATATGGTTAATTAATTTAGTCTTTTTAAAATTAGGTCAACTTTAATTTTTTCTCAATAACTTAAAATAAATTAGACTTAGGTTTTTTTTCTAACTTTTGACTTTTAATTTCTTTTTATTTTATTTTCATCAAAACATAAAAACATAAAAAACTCAAAAACGCTTTTTCTTGTAATTATTTAATTAATTAGGTTTAGGTTTAATAGTTAATTAAATTACAAAAAAGGACCAATTTCAATTCTTTTCTCAAAAAGGGTCAAAACCCTAAGACATTCCCGATTTAATTTCTTTCGCGCTTTAATTCCTTTTGATCAATATTTATGTATCTGCTCCGGAAATGTAATAGTTAATTAGGCTTTTATCGCTTTATCTACTTTTCTCGCATTTATTTTCCAAACGGGTTTTTGTTTTTGGCGATGTATATACCTGCGCCTTGTAATAGCTAGATTTACCTTTTCCGCACTTTATTTTCCGCACTCTTAACTGTTAATATGCATGAAAGACTTGTATGAAAAATAAAATCAATTTGTAGCTTACAAATGCATGTACAAAGATAAACATTAACTGAAAAAAAACAACACACATGCACATGCCACTCCTAGGGTACGCCTCACTGGTTGCCTCGACGTGGTCATCAAGTATAAGGTGTCTTAGAGGTCGCCCTCCTGTCTAAAGATCCAGTTGCCTCGAAACGGTTGCCTCTGATAAAAAGGATCTAGGACATTAGGGTTACCGCTAAGGCGTCCTACTATTGCTTCGGTGACCACACATGTCCCTAATAATCGAATTGACCCGAACCTCCGACGACGGTGCTACCTACTTCTCAATAGTGGGATAGCACTGTCTAAAGGACTCTTACACAGCCTAATTCCTTAGAGTATGTAGATTTCTCCTAAGTACTTGCTCTTTTCAAAACAAACAAAAACAAATTTTCGCACCTACACTTTCAAAAGGTTTTCAAACAAATATTTCATACACTCTTGAGGACAGATACAAGAGTTACCTAGAAATTTTTCAAGCGGAAATTTTCAAAACCCACACACACTTGAAAAGCAAACAATTTTTGAAAACATAAGAGCAAGTACCTAAGAGCCCGTGGATAACCACGGATAGAAAGAGTGCTAATACCTTCCCTTTCTATAAATCTACCTCCCGAACCGAGAAACATCTCGAAAAAGGAATTTTGCTGTGCTTTTGTCCTTTCCTTGTTGGAGAACATAAAAGACGGTGGCGACTCTTGCTTACCGCAACATTTCGCGAACCTGCTTAAAAAACAGTCAGTTCTATTTCCACCAATCACAGAACTGGCGACTCTGCTGGGGACACATATAAGTGAGGTGTACCTTAGGATTAGACCACTCTTGTTTTCAATTGCTTGCTTTGTTTGCTTTAATATTGTGGGCCTGTCTTGGAGTTTCATAGATCCTAACCCGGATCTGGGGGATACCTTTTAGAAAGTAGCAACAAACTGTGAGGGAACTGTGCGGGGTATACCGACACGGTTGAAATAGTTTTCTACGTTGATGTGGAACTTTGGTGAGTACCGGTAACCCTTGAGTCAAGTCAAGGAGAGTACGGGGCCGCCGCGTGGTGTCGTGAAGCATCAACTAACCTTAGGAACCTTACTTGACCATCCTGGCCTCTTTAGGGGTAGTGAGATGACCGACTTTGGTGCAGTCCGAAGTTGGTAGATACTCCATACTACACTCATTGAGGGTTGTTTTCTTGGAATATTTTGGTCTCCAGTTTAGTGGCTAAACCAAAACAATGAACATAGAAAACAACCCAATGATATTGAGCTCCTTAGAACCCGGTTACTATTTTCTAGGACAGGTCTTAACCAACGAAACTGAAAGAGGGTAGTACCTAAACTTCATGCTAGCCTAAACTCTAAGGGCTCTCTTGTGTGACTTGTGTGCCTTCAAACTTGACTACTTGCATGCTTGTTATCTGACACATGAGTTTCTTGCAGGTTTTGTTTACAGTCCTTAATCTGGGCTCATAACAGGGTTTACTTACATCACTCCACGCATAGCATAACATCATACCATCATACCATTGCATACATCCTGCATAAGGGCTAACCCATTTCAAGGACCTCAAGGGCTTGTGATGCAGGTCATGATGAACCAAATGTCTAGCAAGGGGCAAAGGGGATTTATTTTCCTCTAGCCAAGGTTGTCAGGGGCTATGACCCACTCGATATGGTGAGCCTTGACTCTTGAAGAAGGACTCTCAACAACATGAAGCTCCTTCAATCAAGCTATCAGATTCTAACAATTTTCTTGTCTACCCCGCGAGATCCTTGAAAACATTGCATGTATACATACATATCATTGCATTACAGGTACCCTTGTTACAGGTCACTTACCTCCTTCGCTGTTTATTTCAGCAATGACTTCCCAACAAGACAACCAGGATTTTCAAGCTCAAGAGACTCGGTTCAGGGAAATCCTCCTAAACCTATCTAAGGGGCAAGAAGAGTTGAGAACACTCCTCATGGGGAATTTGGTCAGGAACAGTTCTGAGGACGATAAGGACGAACGGCTGAAACGTCTGCAAGCTGAGGTGGATGCAATGAGAACCCAGATGCTGGGGCAAATGGCTCTTATCCAAGGCTTGGCTCGGGAGCAAGAAGAGTTGAGAACCATGGTCAACCAGCTTCACCAAGAGAGATACAACATGAAGCAAACAGTCCAAGTCAGGGACCAGGACATTGATCAGCTTCCAAGAGGACAAGATTCTGGTATGGTGAAGAATAGACCTCTCCAAATTGCTACCACTTCACAGGTCCAACCACAACCTCGCCCAGAGCAACGGGTTGATCAGAGTAAGCCCCGAAGGCAATTTACCGAGCTTAACACGTCGTTGTCTCAAGCTTTACAACACCTGTTGAGGTTGAATTTGGTAACTCTAAGGGCTCCTCCCCGGAATCCCAACATCTCTGCTCCTACTTATCATCCCAATAGAAGATGTGCATACCACTCTGATGGTCCGGGACATGACACAAACGACTGTTGCTCTCTGAAGAACAAGATCCAGGATCTGATTGATGAAGGAGCAGTGGAATTCACCCAAGATGGCCAGGCTGAGTTCTTCTACTATCCCTGCAAGATTCACCATTTGAAGTGACAAGTCCTAGGATTGAAAAAAACTTTTGTTCATTCGAATGTTCAAGTTGTATTTTTCTTTGATTGTTCAAACAATTATTGTCATAGCAAACTTTATTACTTTATCAATGCATCGCATATGTCTGTTTTGAATCAATATATTCGCATTCGTTATAATCAAACTGCTTTCATTTTTTGATGTTCAAACTCTCAATTAATAATTCTAAGCCTTTTGAGGGAGAATGACGAAAACGATACCACGATCTTTACGGTATGCTTTTAGACAAACCCCGCTGATGAGGTATAGGCATTGTTTCCAATCCTAAACACTGGATTTATAAGGAAGATAATCCCTTGTCAACCTCTTCGAGCCAAAGAAGTAGGAGTTTTTCTTTTCACAAAAAATTAAAACCCTTAATCATAACCTGGGGCAGGGTAGTCTTCTCAGTTGATCCAGGTGCACAATGAACAGCATCAAAGGAGTCCTTCCAAAGCAAAAGACAATGATGGTTCAGAATAATCGTCAATACAAGCAATCATTATCTCTCAGAAATAAAAGCCCAATAAGTCAAAACCTATGAAGGAGACTTACACAAAAACTGGGGCATCCCGCTGACTGTAGTCACAAAAAGAAACAGTTCAGGCAAAAAAAAGACAGGGATAATGAAATCAAAAAGAAAGAGGTCCTACAAACCCTCGACAAAAAAAGAAATGACTACCTATTCAAAATAAATTGTCAATATCCGAACCATCACTGGTATATCAGAGCAAAGACTCAAACAAGGTCTAACGCACGATTAGCTGAGTTTAGGATCGAAGAACATCACGAAGAACGGGTGGGTACAAATAAATTTTGAGCCTTTATCCTTTGTTTCTTAAACCGTGAACCAAGCCACGTTATAACCCTAAAAAGTCCTAGCTGAAGCATGGGTTAGTTCGAAAGCATACTGTTACAAAGGTATCCTGACTCCTTAAGGTTTGCGGTAAAATAACGAGTTGACACCAGGTTTTACAAATTTGCTTGTTTTATTAAAAAACTGCATTTTCAAAAAAAAAACTTCAAGACAGACATAAGCTTTGCATTCTTAATATAACATTGTTTGCATATGACTATTTATTCGAACAATAGAGAAATTCGCACGACGGATATCTAGTGAACAAAGATCTTCTCAAAGGTCACCTCAAGTGGAAAAGTACTCCCAATCAAGGGGCACGGCATGATCATTGTCCATCATCTGGGGCAGTTAAGTCAAGATTCGGAGAATCTCTTAAAAATGCCAAATAGCCTGGGGCAATCTCCGTCTGAATCACTTAGGGCATCGGACGTGAATTCCAGCAACGAATCTGGAAGGATCAAACATCTTCTGGTAGTATGGCAACACAACGCTATCGACAGTGACAACTCCCTACATCCTGAGAGCATGGACATAGTCGAAAAATACTATGCATAATCAAATACCCGCTAGGTTGACATACCTAGGCAAAAATAAGGGCTTCCCGGCGAACCAAAAGGGTTCGGGCAAAAATGGGGGAGGACATCCTCAGGTCTAAGAAGATTGAACAGGGGCAACTGTTGTACCCCAAAATTTTCCCTCCCATATTCTTCAAGGTTTATCAAGAATCACCTTCAATTGGTTCAAGACTTCTCAAGGGTTGCACAGTTCAAATGCCTTTTAAGCCAGTCAAGATTAGGGTTTTGGTTCTTGCAAAGAATTTGAGGTTTTCAATGGCTCAATCAAGTCCCATAGGCCTATATACATTGTCAAGCATCTACATGTCAAGTCTCAAGACTCACAGTCCCAAGCTGCACAGTCAAAAACCCTATTTGGTTCACAATCAACTGCAGGGGCAAAATGGTCATTTTGAAGTCAAAAGTCAGAATTTTTGGTCAACATATTATTTTGAAGCCACAATCATCATTTGATCAAGTCTTGATCATGATTCCACAAGAATGGCTCAAAAATCATCAAGGATGCAAAAGTTTCTATTTTGGGACAGTAGAAAAGTCAACTGTAACTCGACCAGGGCATAACTTTTTCATGGTTCATCATAAAAATCCCATCCAATTCTCATTTTGAAGGGGAGGACATTTCCTACAACTCATCTTCACATTCCAAGTCCAAGAAATGCTCTCACAAAAATTTATCAATTTCTACATTATAGGTCAATTTCAAAAGTCAACAAAAAGGCATTTTAAGTCAAAGACCATAACTTGAGATTGGTAAATCCAAATGACATGGGACCAAAGGCATTGGTTAGAGGACTTCAAGACCTTTCCAAAATGTCCAAGAACATATTCATATGATCAAAATTGAGCAAGATATGCATTAGAGAAGTTGGGAAATTTTCATGAATTTGCAAAAGTCAACTATCCTTAAAACTTCAATTTTTGACAAAAGGGCCCACTTGATTCAGCCTTGTCATGCCACCCACGTGTCCCATGATTAATTTCAAGATGGAACATTTATTTTTCTATTTTATTTAATTTTTATTGATTTAATTCATTTTAAATCCATAATAATTCAAATAAAATCTAAAAAAATTAATGGAATAGCATCTTTTGATTTGAATAGCTTTTATATGTCATATGCCAGCTACCAAATTCGTGCTAGGGGTTTTTGTGCATAAAATCTTGAATTTGAACCAAAAATGGAAGGTTCTTTAATGGTGGTCAACAAGATCTCCAAACTTAATTACACAAGGATTAAGGCCCAACTGTTGACCTAATTCTATTCCCATATATGCAAGCAAGTGAACCCTGATGCCATTGACGTGCAAAACTGCTGCAAAGAGCCATTACCAATATTGAAAAATCAAGCAAAAAGTCAAATCTGTTTTCTCACTTCAAGGCCCTTTCAAACCAATTTGAGGATTCAAACACATTGCTAGCACTCCCAGGAACGTGCAGGGATCAAAACCACACGCTAACACTCAAGGAATCCTAAGAAACAGTCACACGGTTTGATTATTTTTTTCCTTAATCGTAATTCAATATTTATGCATCATTAACATGTTATGATCATTGCTTTGCATTGCTAACACCTTTCTGAAGCTAACGGTATAGGTGAATTGCGTTATGGTGCCCTGAAACGAAAATTACCATTGACGAATTCTAGGTTTTCAAAGCTTTCAATTTGGGGATTTCCAGCACAGGAAAAATTAGACTTTCTCACGCATATGGTTGAATTCGTCAAGGCCAGACGAACTCAAGCCAACCATCGCGCCATATTTATATGCATCAGGGACCTAATCGCTATTTTTCCTTTTTGCATTTTGTGGGGGTTAAAAACCCCCGCTATCTAACTCTTTTTTTTACAGGCCAGGTGAAGAAGACGAGACGTGCAAGCATGCCATTGGAACGTTCAAAAAATGCGCGCGTTTGTTTTGTTGTACAACATATGTTTTGTTTTTATATATTATTTTCAATGGCCATTATAATATCAAACGCAGGCGAGTGGAGTAGTGGTTGGTGCGCTGGACGTTCATCATTGGGACCTGGGTTCGATTCCCAGGTCCCCCAAATAATTATTTCTCCTTTTTTCCAATGCGTTCATATGCAGGACACTGAATATTGTCCACCCTACGCCTCATCCAGATGCACACCAAGTGGCCACAAAGCTCAATCCAATGGCCATGGGATGGATGACCATCATGTTCCCAGTCAAAGCTAGCGCAGCCAATTACAAAAGTCAAACAGGCTTGCACAACAGTTGGGCCAGAATTGCCAGAACCAACCTCCATGTTTGGGCCTTCACCCCCTCTGGTTTCTTTTTATTCCTTCATATTTTTTTTAACTATTTTATTTTCAATTATTATCATTTAACTAATTAACTTAATTAATTATTTTCCCAACAAAAAATCAGAAAACCATAAAATATTTTATTATTATTATTATTTATTTCACCTAAATTTAATTATTTTGTAAATAAATATGGTTAATTAATTGTCTTTTTAAAATTAGGTCAACTTTAATTTTTTCTCAATAACTTAAAATAAATTAGACTTAGGTTTTTTTTTCTAACTTTTGACTTTTAATTTCTTTTTATTTTATTTTCATCAAAACATAAAAACATAAAAAACTCAAAAACGCTTTTTCTTGTAATTATTTAATTAATTAGGTTTAGGTTTAATAGTTAATTAAATTACAAAAAAGGACCAATTTCAATTCTTTTCTCAAAAAGGGTCAAAACCCTAAGACATTCCCGATTTAATTTCTTTCGCGCTTTAATTCCTTTTGATCAATATTTATGTATCTGCTCCGGAAATGTAGTAGTTAATTAGGCTTTTATCGCTTTATCTACTTTTCTCGCATTTATTTTCCAAACGGGTTTTTGTTTTTGGCGATGTATATACCCGCGCCTTGTAATAGCTAGATTTACCTTTTCCGCACTTTATTTTCCGCACTCTTAACTGTTAATATGCATGAAAGACTTGTATGAAAAATAAAATCAATCCGTAGCTCACAAATGCATGTACAAAGATAAACATTAACTGGAAAAAAACAACACACATGCACATGCCACTCCTAGGGTACGCCTCACTGGTTGCCTCGACGCGGTCATCAAGTATAGGGTGTCTTAGAGGTCGCCCTCCTGTCTAAAGATCCAGTTGTCTCGAAACGGTTGCCTCGGATAAAAAGGATCTATGACATTAGGTTTACCGCTAAGGCGTCCTACTATTGCTTCGGTGACCACACATGTCCCTAATAATCAAATTGACCCGAACCTCCGACGACGGTGCTACCTACTTCTCAATAGTGGGATAGCACTGTCTAAAGGACTCTTACACAGCCTAATTTCTTAGAGTAGGTAGATTTCTCCTAAGTACTTTCTCTTTTCAAAACAAACAAAAACAACTTTTCGCACCTACACTTTCAAAAGGTTTTCAAACAAATATTTCATACACTCTTGAGGACAGATACAAGAGTTACCTAGAAATTTTTCAAAACCCACACACACTTGAAAAGCAAACAATTTTTGAAAACATAAGAGCAAGTACCTAAGAGCCCGTGGATAACCACAGATAGAAAGGGTGCTAATACCTTCCCTTTCTATAAATCTACCTCCCGAACCGAGAAACATCTCGAAAAAGGAATTTTGCTGTGCTTTTGTCCTTTCCTTGTTGGAGAACATAAAAGACGGTGGCGACTCTTGCTTACCGCGACATTTCGCGAACTTGCTTAAAAAACAGTCAGTTCTATTTCCACCGATCACACGAACCCTTTTCTCTCTCCTCCTTTTAAGGACTTCAATGAGGGATGGGAGAATATATGCGAGCACAAATATAAACACCTGTGCGGAATACCTTCTTCAAAGGTAGGATTTTAAACAAACATAAATAACATACAGAAAGCGGTGCCTGCTACAAGACTTTAAATATCGGCTTCAAGCGCACGCTCTTTATTTCCTACTTCTCATGTTACCTAGAAAGCAGTAAAGTGCTAAAATATAAATTGGAAATAACATAATACCAAACGAATGATAATGTCCACAAAAAGCGCAACCAAAGCAAAGAAACCCGGAATACTTTGCGCAAACTAGCATCAATAAACAAACAGTCATAAATCGAATGCTCGGAATAATTGTCGAAGCATCATCGATGTGAAAATAAATCACAATTGAAAACTCAAGCATGTCCGCATATCACACACTAAACCTGCATAGAACTCAAATCTTGATAAACAGAGGTGAATCCAAGCCTCAAGTAATCGAAATATCATGAATTAATTTCTAAAATCAAATAAAAAGTCTAACAAATTTTTTTAATGATTTTTGTAGTTTATTATCTAACAAAAATTAAGAGGAAATCCTCAATTCTTCATATTTTGTATTGTTTCATTATATGTATTTTTTTATCACTATTTTTATTAAGAAAATTGGAAGAAATTTAAACTAAAAGAAAAGCTAAAAAACAAGAAATTAAAAAAAGTCAGAGGGGTGGAAATCTGATTTCAGGGGTATGTTGTAAAAAAAACTTCAGGTGCTAAGCCCAGGCCTCAGAGCCCACCAGGGTCTTTTTGTTATTATCAAACAAGGCTAAAAAAATATGATGGGCTAGGGGAGTGAAAAGTCTGGACCTGTGTCTAGTACATCAATGGGCACTAAGCCCGACTGAATTATCCATGAGGATTTTTTGTTCAGCAATAGACTACAAAAAAAATGCAATGGGCTTAGGGAAAGGTGAATGGCCAAAGCCCGAGCACATCTCCAACATCACCTTACTCAGCTATCTATTCCTTCCATTGTTATTATGATACAAAATAAAACAAAATTTAAAAGAAAAAGAAGTGAAAAAACGTTGCCTTTTTGGAAAGGATAGGGTTTCAAAGAGGAATGATGGTTCAGTTTCACAAACAAATGAAAATTTTCCTTCTTTATCTCAAACGTAAACGTCGGCCATGAAGGGGTGAAAAACACAAGAAGGGGGGGGTTGAATTGAAAAAACTGGAAACTTAAAGCAAATGACAGGGTATTTTTATCCTGGTTCGTTTGATCTCAAACTACTCCAGTCCACCCGTTCAAGGTGATTTCGCCTCTCTCCAACGAGGTCTTAATTCACTATATTCAACTGAATACAAATCTGCTTTAGCAACTGCTAAAACCTTCTTGATTCAAACCACAATCCGGTTTGTCAAGGCAACACTTTCTTACAAAGAGATAATCAAATGTGTGTGAATGTTTCTACAAAAACTATATCACAACTGTGATGTTTACACAAATGAAGCTTAGAATACTAAGATGCTAAACGCTAATGAAGTATCAGAGTTTGGTGGTTTAGCAAAACTTGTAGAGTGAAGATTACTGTTCAGCTTTGTGCGTGTAGAGAGTTTGGAAGCATTAGCCGTGATAATCTTCAAAGCTTGGTTTATATAACACTTTGAGAAGATGAACGTTGAAGCAAATATTCTTGATTCAATGCTATTAACAAGCTTTCCTTTTTGAGCAGATCTTGTCTAGAATGATGCCGTTGGTATTGATTAGCTTTCAATGCACAGTACCGTTGCTTCTTCAATGCACGATCTGGCTTGGCTCATTCTGATTCTGCTTCGCTGCTGATGAACTAATTTGTTTCTGTATCAGAGTGTTTTACGCGCAGTTCTGTTCATCAAGCTTCAGCATGTGCAAGCGTTGATCATCTGATCTTGACGTTCTGATTCAGCAACTTCTGATGCTGATGTGCAAACTCATATTCTGATGCTGAAAACGTGATCTTGCTTATTTTAATCAGCATATCTGCAAGTCAGAGCATAGTATTTTTAGGCAGCATATAATTCAATCATAAAATATTTAACTGCTATATCTTTTCACTTTGTTATCATCAAAACTTAAATATAGGGTACTAGATTCAAACATTGTTCTAACAATCTCCCCCTTTTTGATGATGACAAAAACTAGATATTTTAAATGAAAAATAACGTGAAAAGTTATCAGATCTATGTATCAGAATAAGAAGTACGGAGAAGTCAGAGTTAAGAGATACTCCCCCTGAGTTTGTTACTTCCCTTTGATATGTGTGTTCTTCAGAGTCAGATCTTTTTCTATCTTTGAGCATCAGATTATAAGTCTTTGACTTATCAGAAAGCAGAGCTTCAGAGCTTTTCCTGTCAGAGCTTTGCTTCGAATCAGAGTGTTAGGTCGATCAGATCTTCATATATCAGAACTTCATATTTGATCAGAGCAACATGAGCTTCTAGTTCTTAGTCTTCATAGTGTTCAGAGCTTCCTTGTGCCTGTAGACTTAACAACAAAACAGAAAAACATTTCAAGTAATAGAGTTAGAATGTTTGAGAGTTTCTGTCTAGTTAGCCGTTATGGATTTTAAATATCATTCTTGTTCTCCCCCTTTTTGTCAGCAATCAAAAAGTGTTAGTGATGTGCTAAAACAATTTAGATCAGAAAAACAAATTATATTAAAAATAGTTCAGATCACAAGAGCATTACACAAACATAGTCAAAACATAGTCAAAAGTACATCAGAAAATGAAGAAAAATATAGAGAATGTCATGCATAAAAAGTTTCAAGGTTGTGGGGGCATGCGTGAGAACAGGCTTTCCAGCATTGCTTGAATCTTTTCAGAAGTTGCATTCTGCTTCTGAACCATGGTGACAACAGTATCAATTTTGCTGTCCTGGACATTCATTCTTGCTTCCATCTTCTGATTTCCTGCAGAAATGCTGGAGGATGCCATTGTTCTCACACAAAAAGCTTGAGAGAGATTTGAGAAAAGCTAGGGTTTTGAAGGAGATATGCAGAAAAAAAATTCTTAAGAGATTATGAGAAAGCGTAAAGATTAAGAATGAAGAGTAATGTGCTTAAATAGAATTTTCAAAAATTATTTTGAAAAATAAAACGTTTTTAAGAGAGAGAGAAAAAAAATAATGATTGCCATTAACAAGCGTGATTACTTTTGCATTAAATGCTTGCTGATTTTGGGGGATTTGAGAAAGATACTTAAAAACGGTTACCAGACATGTGTCTCAATGCACCCAATCAGCGCTTTGCCTTCTCAGAAACGTGCACGCGTTCTGCTTCAGGGATTTGCTGATGATTGGATGACACTTGTTTGATGTAGTGATCAGCACGTCTGTATTTGAGATTAGACTCTCAGATCTTTAGACTTGCCTCTGATACAATCTGCATGTTCTAACTTTCTGAAAGAGGATTGATCAGAAGTTCACAGTAATATAAATACATTCTGAAAGATAAGAATATGGAATTAAAGCATTTTCATTCTGGGCATACTTTCATGCTGAGATGTTTCAGAATGAAATTAAACCTATCTTCTGAAAGGGGTTTAGTAAAGATATCAGCCCATTGATGGTCTGTATCTATAAATTTCAAGTTTAAAATACCTTTCTGAATATAGTCCCTAATGAAATGATGTTTTATTTCTATATGCTTAGCTCTAGAATGTAAAATAGGATTCTTACTTAAGCAAATAGCAGAAGTATTATCACAAAGAATAGGAATGTTACTCTCAAAAATCTGGAAGTCTTCAAGCTGACTTTTCATCCAGAGCATCTGTGTGCTACATCCAGCTGCTGCTATGTACTCAGCTTCTGCTGTTGACAGAGCAATAGTTGATTGCCTTTTGCTGGACCACGAGATCAGATTTTCTCCCAGAAACTGGCAGCTTCCAGAAGTACTTTTTCGTTCCACTCTGTCTCCAGCAAAATCAGCGTCGCAGTAGCCTACTAAACTGTAATCACTAGATTTTCTATAAAACAAACCCAGATTAGTAGTACCTTTCAGATACTTGAAAATTCGCTTAACAGCTGTTAAGTGAGATTCTCTAGGATCTGATTGGAATCTAGCACAAATACATACGCTGAATAAAATATCAGGTCTTGAAGCAGTCAGATAAAGGAGAGAACCAATCATACCTCTGTAGACTTTCTGTTCTACGCTTTTGCTTACCTCTTCTCTTTCCAGAATGCACGTGGGATGCATTGGAATCTTTGATGGCTTACATTCTGAGAGGTCAAATTTCTTCAGAAGATCTCTGATGTATTTGCTCTGATGAATGTAAGTTCCCTCTGGAGTTTGATTGATCTGAATTCCTAGAAAGAACTTCAGTTCCCCCATGAGGCTCATCTCAAATTCTGCCTGCATACACTTAGCAAATTTTCTTCCAAGAGAAGGATTAGTAGAACCAAAGATTATATCATCAACATAGATTTGACAGACTAAAATGTCACTCTTAACTGTTTTACAGAATAGAGTGGTGTCCACTTTCCCTCTGGTGAACTCATTTTCAAGCAGAAAGTTACTTAGCCTTTCATACCAAGCTCTGGGAGCTTGTTTCAGACCATACAGTGACTTTTTCAGTTTGAAAACATGTTCTGGATGTTTTGTATTTTCAAAACCTGGGGGTTGGTGAACATACACTTCTTCTTCTATATAACCATTTAAGAATGCACTTTTGACATCCATCTGATAGAGTGATGCCTCTATTAACAGCAAATGAGATTAAAAGTCTGATAGATTCTAACCTGGCGACTGGGGCAAAGGTTTCTGTATAGTCTATCCCCTCTTGCTGACTATAACCTTGTGCAACCAGTTGTGCCTTGTTTCTGACGACTTCACCTTGTTCATTAAGCTTGTTTCTGAACACCCATCTTGTTCCAATGACGTTGAATCCTTTTGGTCTTGGAACGAGATCCCATACGTCGTTTCTGGTGAATTGATTCAGCTCTTCTTGCATTGCCAGAATCCAGTCATTGTCCAGAAGTGCTTCATCAATAGAAGAAGGTTCAATCAGAGACACAAGTCCCATCAGAGTTTCTTCAGAGTTTCTGAAGCTTGCTCTTGTTCTGATTGGATCTTCCTTTCTTCCTAGAATAGTTTCTTCTGGGTGATCCAAACTGCTTCTGGGTAATCTCTTCTGAGGTTGATCAGCAGCAGTTGTAGGATTTCTAGCATTGCTTCTTTCAGACGTTGAAGGAATGTCTGTGTTGAGAGCTTCTGATGACTTGTCTTCAGAACCTGCAAATTCAATTTCTATACCTGCAAGATTTTCATTCTGCTTTGACTTTTCAGAGTCAAGCTTGTCATCAAAACGAACACTGATTGATTCTTCCACAATCTGTGTTTCTGTATTGTATACTCTGTACCCTCTTGAGCGTTCAGAGTATCCTAACATAATACACTTCTGTGCCTTAGAATCAAACTTGTTCAAATAATTCTTAGTATTTAACATATAGCAAGTACATCCAAATGGATGAAAATACGAAATGTTGGGCTTTCTGTTCTTCCACAATTCAAATGGAGTCTTTTCCAGAATAGGTCTTATTGAGATTCTATTCTGAATGTAGCACGCTGTGTTTATTGCCTCTGCCCAGAAAGTCTTAGCAACGTTTGTCTCGTTGATCATGGTTCTGGCCATTTCTTGCAATGTTCTGTTCTTTCGTTCTACAACTCCATTTTGTTGGGGAGTTCTAGGACAAGAGAAATCATGCAGAATGCCTTTGTCATTAAAGAATGACTCAAAATCTTTATTTTCAAATTCTCCACCATGATCACTTCTGACTTTAACGATTCTAAGATCTTTTTCATTCTGAACTTGGTTACAGAAGGTAACAAACACAGAGTGTGACTCGTCCTTGTGTCTTAAGAACTTTACCCATGTCCATCTGCTATAGTCATCTATGATTACTAACCCATACTTCTTCCCACTGACAGAAGCAGTCTTAACTGGTCCAAATAAGTCAATGTGCAGAAGTTCTAATGGCTTAGAGGTAGAAACAACATTTTTGGATTTAAAAGAGGGTTTTGCAAATTTGCCTTTCTGACATGCTTCACACAGAGCATCTGAATTGAACTTCAAGTTTGGAAGTCCTCTAACCAGATTGAGTTTGTTAATCTGAGATATTCTTCTCATACTAACATGTCCCAATCTTCTGTGCCAGATCCATTGCTCGTTGTTAACAGACAGAAGACATTTTACGTTCTGACTCTTAAGTTCAGAAAGTTTGATTTTGTAAATGTTGTTTTTCCTCTTACCATTAAATAGGATAGTCCCATCTTTCTGACTAACAGCTTTACATGATTTTTGATTAAAGATTATATCATAACCGTTATCACTTAATTGACTTATGGATAACAGGTTATGCATCAATCCATCAACAAGCAGAACATTATTAATAGAGGGAAGATTTCCGTTACCTACAGTTCCAGAGCCAATTATCTTTCCCCTCTGATCGCCTCCAAAGCCAACGTGGCCTCCAGGCTTAAGTTCCAGGCTTTGGAACATATGCCTTCTTCCCGTCATGTGACGTGAGCAGCCAGAGTCCAGGTACCATGACTGGTGTTTCTGACTTGCTGCTAAAGATATCTCTTCTGTGTCTGATTCTGAGTCTGAGTCAGAAGCTTCACTGTCATCTGGAATGTTAGCCATAAGCGCTATGTTCGCCCTTTCATCATCTGATTCTGAGTCAGCTTCAGACGAGTCAGAGTCATCCCATGTGGCCATGAGACTTTTCTTCTTCTCTCTTCCAAACTTCCTTTTTGGCTTTTCCCTCTGAAGCTTTGGACAGTCACTCTTGTAGTGACCTTGCTCATTGCACTCGTAGCAGATGATGTCTTTTGTATTTGGCTTCTTGCTACCTGAGGAGCCTTCAGATCTTCTGTATCCAGAGGAAGAATCTGTTCTTCTGTATCTGGAAGAAGACTCGTTCTGATCAGATCTTCTGGGATTCCTGAACTTCTTTTGTCTTTGCTTCCACAGTTGATTTACTCTTCTGGAGAGAAGAGAAAGCTCGTCTTCTTCTGATGAGGATCCATCAGATGTTTCTTCAACTGCCTGCAAAACTTTAGATTCAGATTTTCTGTTAGATTTCAAAGCTATAGGCTTACCTTGCTTCTGAGGCTCGTCAGCTTCCAGCTCTATCTCATGACTTCTGAGGGAGCTTATAAGTTCCTCCAGAGTGATTTTGTTGAGATCTTTCGCCAGCTTCAGAGCAGTAACCATAGGCCTCCACTGCTTGGGTAAACTTCTGATTATCTTCTTGACATGGTCAGCAGTAGAGTATCCCTTGTCCAGAACTTTGAGACCAGCTACCAGAATCTGGAATCTAGAGAACATAGTTTCAATGGATTCAGATTCTTCCATTTTAAACGCCTCATACTTCTGAATGAGCGCCAGAGCCTTTGTTTCCTTGACTTGAACGTTCCCCTCATGCGTCATTCTGAGAGAATCAAAGATGTTCTTAGCTGTGTCTCTGTTGGAGATCTTCTCATACTCAGTATAGGAGATGGCACTGAGAAGGATGGTTCTGGCCTTATGGTGATTCTTGAAATCACGCTTTTGTTGATCAGTCATTGATTTTCTATCAATCTTCTGACCAGTTGCATTCACAGGGTGCGTGTATCCATCTGTCACCATATCCCACAGATCAGCATCATGTGCTAGAAAGAAGCTTTCAATTCTGTCTTTCCAGTAGTCAAAGTTTTCTCCATCAAAGACTGGAGGTTTGCCGCTGAATCTGTCTCTATCCTCATTGTTGTCATTGCTGAAATGAGAGTTGTTTCCTGCCATAGTGTTTTTCTGACGCTGGATCTTTTACTGACACGGTTAAGTGTTTTAGCTCAGAACCAGGCGCTCTGATGCCAATTGAAGGGGTGAAAAACACAAGAAGGGGGGGTTGAATTGAAAAAACTGGAAACTTAAAGCAAATGACAGGGTATTTTTATCCTGGTTCGTTTGATCTCAAACTACTCCAGTCCACCCGTTCAAGGTGATTTCGCCTCTCTCCAACGAGGTCTTAATTCACTATATTCAACTGAATACAAATCTGCTTTAGCAACTGCTAAAACCTTCTTGATTCAAACCACAATCCGGTTTGTCAAGGCAACACTTTCTTACAAAGAGATAATCAAATGTGTGTGAATGTTTCTACAAAAACTATATCACAACTGTGATGTTTACACAAATGAAGCTTAGAATACTAAGATGCTAAACGCTAATGAAGTATCAGAGTTTGGTGGTTTAGCAAAACTTGTAGAGTGAAGATTACTGTTCAGCTTTGTGCGTGTAGAGAGTTTGGAAGCATTAGCCGTGATAATCTTCAAAGCTTGGTTTATATAGCACTTTGAGAAGATGAACGTTGAAGCAAATATTCTTGATTCAATGCTATTAACAAGCTTTCCTTTTTGAGCAGATCTTGTCTAGAATGATGCCGTTGGTATTGATTAGCTTTCAATGCACAGTACCGTTGCTTCTTCAATGCACGATCTGGCTTGGCTCATTCTGATTCTGCTTCGCTGCTGATGAACTAATTTGTTTCTGTATCAGAGTGTTTTACGCGCAGTTCTGTTCATCAAGCTTCAGCATGTGCAAGCGTTGATCATCTGATCTTGACGTTCTGATTCAGCAACTTCTGATGCTGATGTGCAAACTCATATTCTGATGCTGAAAACGTGATCTTGCTTATTTTAATCAGCATATCTGCAAGTCAGAGCATAGTATTTTTAGGCAGCATATAATTCAATCATAAAATATTTAACTGCTATATCTTTTCACTTTGTTATCATCAAAACTTAAATATAGGGTACTAGATTCAAACATTGTTCTAACAGGCCATTCCCTCCTTCTCCTCTTCCCTCTCACTCAAAAATCGGCGACCTCAAACCTCTGTTCACCTCTTCCAAATCATTGCCTCCGTCTTAACTCTCTCTCTCAATCTCGCATCTCTCTGTCATCTTCATCTCGTCAACAACAGTGACGCTCAACCTTCGATTCTCCGTCCTCTTCAAGCTCCACTCACAACATCTCCAACCTCTCTTTTGTTTCAAGATGTCTCGCTTTCATCTCATCTCCGATTCAACCTTCTGCTTCGCTCGTCTCAAACAACATCGTGAATCCGTGATTGCTCATCACTTTCGTATTCTGTATTTAACATTCTCAAGAATGAGATCATACTACGGCGACGGAAAAATGTGAATGTGAAAGGGATTTGGAATTTTACCTCTCGGAGAAGTTCCGAGGACTCTTCAAAGTCATAAATTTAGAGACAAACACTTTATTGCTCAGGTTCGCCTTATCTTCCGATTTCAGTCCTTTTCTTCTTCTTCTCTTTCGCGATTCTGAAAAAATCTTTTGCTCAAGATTCTTCTTCTCGCTTACGATTCTGGTGTTTCTGTGAATTGTGGAATGTTATTCGTTGAAGTTTTTCTATGATATCACTGTTGTGCATTATGAAGTAGGTGAAGATGAAGGTGTATTTGTTGAAGATTGAAGTTGATGAAGGTTGTTGCAGAAATGAAGGTGAAGGTTGCAGTGAAAAACGATTATGGTGATGGAGTGTTCAGAGAGAGGGAGAAAGAGAGAGAGAATTGAAGGTGCAGTTGGTGGTGATTTTCCAAAATCATTGAAGAATGGAGAGTGATTGCAGAAAGAGAGAGAGAGAGAGAGAGAGAGAGAGAGAGAGAGAGAGAGAGAGAGAGAGAGAGAGAGAGGAGAAATTTGTTGTGAGTTCTTGATCTTCTTCTGTTAATTTTTGATAGTGAATCCTCTCCCTCAATTCTGTTATGATTTCTCTTATAGTTTTGTCGAATCTATGAGAGTTGGTTAGATATTAGAATGAATCTCAGCCCTTGATTGAAAAATCGGTTAGAGAAATAGATGGTAGGGTTGAGCATATTATGACTGTTTTTTTTCTAGTTTCCCTCTGTTTTTTTCTTCTGTTATGCTCCTCTTTTCTGCTGTGAACGACCCTGTTATATAACTCCCCCCTGTTTGTTATAAACTGTTGAGAAATTAGTTATAAGTATTGTGATCTGAACTCTTGATTTCGATCAGTAGATTATAGAACGAGTGGTGAGGATTGGAGCTTTCATGAGTTAGTTATCGTGAGCTGGCCAATTTTGTTATTGATTTTTCTGATTATTCTTCTCTATTTCTGGACTGCTGGACTGCCCTCAACTCTTGCTTTCTCATATTCAAATTTCTGTTTTAACTTCTTCTCCTTTGAAATGATTTTGCAGACTGTTTTTCATATGTGAATGCGGACGCATGTTTAGTTGCAGGGCAGGGCTGATCGTTTTACGCCAGATTTGGTTTGTAATGCAGGGGCTGTTTGAAGAAAGCTTGATATTCATGAAGGATTAATGAAGATACATTTTGGAGGTTGAAGAAACCAAGAAGTTTGAAGATGTATAGACTTAGGAATTTGGTTTTTGGATTTTGTAGGTTTTCATGGATGAATTTTTGTAATGGTATCAATGTATTTTGGTAACGGTGTAATGATAATGTCAAATGGTTTTCGTGTGAAAAATTGGAATTCGAGTAGCACTTGAACATGAGTGTATCATGGTGTAAATTGTAATGGGCACGAAGTATATTTTAGATTAACTAAAGCTCCTAGTTTCCCTAGAATGATACAATGGTATATTGGATGAATCTTGAAACATATGGACGAAACTTTGAAATGATGAATGTTACTTGAATTGGAATTGAGTGAAGAACTTTGGTCTTGACAGACTTCGATGAATAAAATCAATGAATAGCTTTTAGCGATTTGTATTTGCACTTAAATTCTCAAAAAAATCTCAACTTAATATGAAACTTTTAGTCAACTAATATTGTAATCAACACTCAATCAAGAGAGCTAATAATTCTTTGATCACAAGCAACTCACAACTTTATTTCTTGTACCATGATTCATGTCTTCCACCTCGTAAGCCCTCGACATTGAAAATAAATACCATAGCAATACCTTGGAGTAATCTTTGAAGAAGAAACCTTAATTGATGAAGGATAGGTAAGTGACACCTTGATCCATAACTCAAACAATATGACACTTCTTCATTAAACAAAACCAATGCATCAAACCTTTAACCAAATGGCAAACACAACTATAAGAATACAAGCCTTGATTCACAAGCCTCAAAAAAATCTCCATGCCCTGATTAAAGCTTCTTGAGCTTTTTAAACAGAAAATTGTATGATCTTGGTTTGTAACACAAGCAATTAGGAGAAGTATTCAAATGAGGTTCAAGCTCGAGGAGTTGAAGGAAAGCTGGTCAGAGTAGCCATAAAAACGACCCTAATTCAATGAACCTTAACTAAAACCACAATCCTCCATGCCTTGAGTGTTCGTCAGATATTCTTGAATATAAGGTCTAAACCCTAACCCAAGACGCTCGAGTCTTTAACCCTTGAGGAATATTGTCTATGAAGACATCCATGCTGCTTATAACCAAAAACCTTAGTTCTATATCAAGAATAATGAGAGAACTAATTGAACCAACTTGAGAAAGGTAGCAACCTCAATTCATACGGAAAAACCCTAATGCTAAAGAGCCATTTGATCATGTAACCACAGAATCGGTGATATGCATGAGATGTATATGATTTGATGAGGGATCTTAGGAGCAAAATTGGGTTATAACAGCTACCCTTATTTAAGTGTCTTCTATCCGGAGATACGAAGGTTTTAAATCTTCATCTCGACGCGATTGAAGATACTTAAATATAAAATAAACCCTATTTTTGGCCCTAAGATGCCACGTGATGCTTATGATTATGGATGTAAAATATAAATCTCATGTAGGTGAACAAGACACACAAGAGACAAGCATTTGAAAAAAAGTCAACATACATAATCCTTTTCCCTTGGGTTTAATCACAACCATCATTGGAATGACATTATCAACATGAGGATCATCAAACAAGTATGTCAAGACCAAACAAAAGTATGACATTCAAAGGTCAAGTATCATGAAACTTGGACACAAGATAAGTCTTAAACACAAAAAGGAATCAAGTAATGAGAAGAAACATTTCATGTTATAAGTAAAGATTGAAACATTGGAAGCAAACAAGTATCATGGTAAAAGAGTAATCAAGATGAATCATATAACATGAATCAAGGAAGTATATCACTATCAAACCTAAAGCTTAAGCATCTCAATTTCCATCAAAACATTCAAATCAAAACACGTGTTTAACGCATGGCCTAAGAAGTAATTTAAAATCAACAACACAAGTCCATAAGGAAATCATCAAAGCATGTCAGATTAAACATCTCAAACCCAAAGGTCAATCAAAAGGAAGTAACCAAAAGATACACAACATTTATCAAGGTAAGGCGTCAAAGAATTTAGAGATGAAACAACAATCAATCATGAAACCTCAAAAGGAAACATCTCAAGTAACTTCATGTTTGAAACCCTAATCATGCCTTAAGACTAAACATCTCAAGTTGTCACATCAAAAGGTGAGGATGTTCATGCATTAATAATAAATATTTCAAAGTGTTAGATCCATGGTTTTATGATTGGCAAAAAAATTTCTAAAACATGGTTGTAGATGATGTTGAGTAAGATTTCCCAACATCTTGACCAACTGTCATGACATGTTCTACTGTCATGAATATCAGACAATTGTTAAGCTAGATGTCTTAACTCTTAGCCAACTGTACAACAAGCAATGTTGTTTTTTTTACTGATTTGATTCTGTGAGATTCTCTTTGGATATATCTCACTAATTTGTACAGGTCAAGAAGATTTAATCTAGAACGATTGGTTTGATCTCCAACTGTACATAACTTTCTAAAATTGGAAGCTGAGACAATTTAGGAAACTTGATGTTTTGTTCCAAGATTCAAGGAGATTTTTTCTACATAATTGGGGCAGCCCTCAGCTTGTAGATCAAGAAATATTTGGGTGAAGATTTCGAAGCCCATGGACTACTGAGGTGTATTTAAAGAAATGACCTAAACCTAATTTCATCAAGAACTTTATCAAAAATAAGGGGAAACTTGGTTTTTCTATAGTCTTAGGGTTTGAGGGTTCTCAAGGAAGTTTTTGTTTTTGTGTGTCACCCATGTATCTTTTGATACATTGAGGTAGACCGAATGTTCATTGTTACTTGACAATCACTCGTGAGATTTTAAGAAAATATTTAATTGGGTATCAAGTTATTATTCTCACTTATTAGCTTTTAAGCAAAGAGTTGAGTATTGTTTATTTATAGTGTAATCTTCTATTTGTTTTAGTTTTTGTCACTGGTTTGTGTCTAGTTTATCCCTAAGGTGATTGTGAGAAGTGAGAGGGGGTTCTCATATATATGAGGTTTCTATGTAGAAGTTGTATAAGGTAGTGATTAGGTGATTAGTTGTAAATTATGGTTGGTTTAGATTTGAACTAATACTTTCATAGTGGATTTCCTTCTTGGCTTGGTAGTCCTCAGAGTATATGACGTTGTACTGAACTGAGTTAACAATTGATTCTGTTATTTATTTTTCTGCAATTTACTTTCTGCATAATCTATTGTTTTAGCAAGTGTTTTCTGTCAGAAGACTGATGTCTTGACATCTGTCCTGACATTGTATTATGGTGTTGGAACATCAGTATTATCATTTGTTTTAAAGTGCCATAATTTCGATTGATATCAATGTAGGCACGCTATTTTATTTATTGGGTGAGCTCTAAGGAGAATATTTTCTGGTACTATGGATAAGGAAGAAGGGTATAATAATAGACCACCTCTCTTATATGGTGTAAACTATGACTATTGGAAGGTCAAGATGGTAGCTTTTCTAAAATCTATGGACAACAAATCTTGAAAGGATGTTTTAAAAGGATGGAATCATCCTATTGTGAAGGACATAAATGGGAATGAGTCCTTGAAGATAGAGAAAGACGGGTCTGGAGAGGATTATGGATTAGCTCTTGGAAACTCCAAAGCTTTGAATGCCATATTCAATGGAGTGGACATGAATGTTTTCAGGTTGATTAACACATGTATTGTAGCCAAAGATGCTTGGGAAATTCTCAAGACAACTCATGAAGGCACATCCAAAGTGAGTCCACACTTCAACTCTTCACTACTAAATTTGAGAATTTAAAGATGAATGATGATGAAAGCATCCAGGACTTTCATATGAAGGTTCTTGATTTATAAAATGCATATAGTTCCTTGGGAGAAAAGATGTCATAGTAAAAGCTTGTTAGAAAGATTATTAGGTCTCTACCTATAAAATTTGACATGAAGGTAACAACTATTGAAGAAGCTCAAGACATCAGTATCATGAGAGTTGATGAACTTTTTGGGTCACTTCAAACCTTTGAATTGGCTATTAGTGACAAGTCTGAGAAAAAGAACAAGAGCGTAGCTTTTGTTTCCAATGTTGAATATAAATAGGGTCAGGCTGATTTGGATAATAAGGAAGGATTTCCCAATACCATTGTGTTACTTGGAGAGTCATTCAAACGGGTATTGAAGATAATTGACAGAAGAATAAGACCAAATGTCAATAACATCTCATTTGACATTACAAATAATCATGATTCCCAAAATAATCTCAGAATTGAAGAAATGTCAAATCAATTTAAAGGCATTCAGTGTCATGAATGTGAAGGATTATGACACATCAAGATAGAATGTCATTCTTATCTCAAGAGACAACACAAGGGGCTGATTGTTTCTTGGTCAGATGATGAATCCTCTGAGGAAGAATCTACTAAGCTATTGACTGCTTTAATAGGAAGATGAAGTTCTAATGTAGACTTCAGAAGTGAAGAAATATATTATAATTAATTGACTACCTCCTACAAAAACTATGAAAAAAAAGTGAGGAAGTTTATCAAATAGGGATAAAGCAGAGAATGACCATAGCTAAACTCCATACTAAAAAGGAGGAATGCCTAGCTGACATTTCTGAGCTTTAAAATGAAGTGACCTTGTTCACATCAAAACTTGATAACTTAATCAAAGTTGTTAGGATGTTGAACAATGGATTTGATGTACTGGATGATATCCTTCAAGATATAGAAGGAGGAAGAAGACAAATTGGCATATGGTTTAACTATCAATCCTTGAAAAACAAGAAGAAAGCCCCTGAGATGAACTTTGTCCCTACTAAACTAAAGGATGAGGGCGACATGTCTGACAAATTGTCACAATATCCTGTTAGGTCACAGGAAACTCAGACTAGAGTCAAGTTATAGCCATTGAAATGTCATTTTTGTGAGAAACATAGTTCCACAGAACAAGTCTTCCACATGCTTCATGGATATCCCAAACATCCATCTCAACCTTGTGAAAATTCATCATTGACTAGAACTAGGAAGGAATGGAAAGTGAGAGATATTGTCAAGAATCTCATTGCTCATACCTCTCTTAAAGCATCATCTGGTGAATACTGGTATTTTGATAATGGATGCTTTAGGCATATGACAGGTGTGGAGAATTTGTTGGTAGATGTTAAACCTCATACAACTAGCTATGCTACTTTTGGAGATGGTGACAAAGGGGTAATTAAAGGTGTTGGAAGACTAACTTGTGAAGGATCTCCTAAACTTGATAGAGCCCTTTTTGTAAAGGGTTTAACTTCCAACCTGATAAGTATTAGACAATTATGTGATCAAGGCCTTAAGGTTAACTTCATAAAATCTGAATGTTTGGAGAATGTCAAATTGGAAAGTAAACCAAGATGTCACACCCAAAGCTTCAACGTCAGACCACTTCAAAAATTCTGGAACTTCTTCATATGGATTTGATGGGAACCATGCAAGTTGAAAGTCTTGGTGGAAAAAGGCATGCTTATGTTGTTGTTGATGATTTCTCAAGATTCACTTGGGTAAATTTCATCTGGGAAATATCAGAAGTCTTTAATGTCTTCAAGGAATTATGTCAAAAGCTTCAAAGAGAGAAGGAAAACAACATTGTTAGGGTCAGAAGTGATTATGGTAGGGAATTTGAAAACATCAAGTTTGTTAAATTTTGTGCTTACGAGGGTATTAGTCATGAATTCTCTTCACCTATCACCCCTAAATATAATGGAGTTGTAGAGAGAAAGAATAGAACTCTACAAGAATCAGTAAGAGTTATGCTTCATGCAAAGAAGTTTCCATATCATTTCTGGGCAGAAGCTATGAATACTGCTTGTTATATTCATAACAGAGTCACCTTAAGGATTGGTACTGCAAATACTCTATATGAGTTATGGAAAGGGAGAAAGTCTACAGTAAAAAACTTTCATGTTTTTGGAAGTAAATGCTACATCTTGGTTGATCGTAAGCAAAGAATAAAAATGGATCCCAAGAGTGATGAAGGGATATTTCTGGGTTACTCTACAAATAGTGAATCCTATAGAGTTTTCAACACCAGAACTCAAGTCATGATGGAATCCATAAATGTTGTGGTTGAATACTCAAGCACAAATAGTGAGCATGATGTTGAAGACAATGTCGGAACATCATTCTAGATTAATGATGAGTCAGAAGATGTGGAAGAGGATAACATCAATCCTGATGTTGATGTTGGACCTGATGACAATCTAGTAAATAAGGGTCCTTCAATCAGAATTCAAAAAGATCATCCCAAAGAGCTCATTATAGGAAATCCTAATACAGGGATTACTACTATATTAAGGGAAGTTGTTTCTAACTCTTACTTTATGTCTAAGATTGAACCCAAGAATGTGAGTGAAGCCTTACCTGATGAATCATGGATCAATACCATGCAAGAAGAACCAAGCCATTTCAAGAGGAATGAAGTATGGGATTTAGTTCCTAGGCCTAATGGAATAAATTCCATTGGTACAAGGCGGATGCAAGAACAAAACTGATGAAAGTGGAGTTGTGACCATAAATAAGCTAATACTTGTGGTATAAGGTTACACTTAAATTAAAGGTATATATTTTGATGATACTTTTTCTCTAGTTGCTAGACTTGAATCCATTAGACTATTATTAGGAGTGGCCTATTTATTTAAGTTTAAGCTATTTCAAATGGATGTGAAAAGTGCCTTTTCTATATGGCTACTTACATGAATAGGTTTATGTTGAAAAACCCAAGGGGTTAATTGATCCTACTTATCTAGATCATGTGTTCAAACTAAAGAAATATCTCCATTGATTGAAGTAAGCTCATAGGGCTTGGTATGAGAGGTTAACAAAATTTCTTGTCAACAATGGCTACAGGAAAAAAAGGAATAGACAAAACATTGTTTGTCAAAGAAAAGGATGGTAAACTCATGATTTCTCAAATATATGTTGATGGCATTATGTTTGGAGGGATGTCAGACCACCTTGTTTAACATTTTCTCAAACAAATGCAATCAGAAATTGAGATGAGTCTTGTTGGTGAATTGACATATTTTCTTGGACTTCAAGTGAAACAGATGGATGATTCTATTTTCATCTCTCAAATAAGTATGCCAAGAACATAGTAAATAAGTTTAGTATGGGAAATGCAAGCGACAAAAGTACATCTTCTCCTACTCATTTAAATCTATCAAAATATAAGAAATATGTTGTTGTTGATCAAAGCTTATACAAAAGTATGATTGGTAGCTTGTTGTACCTTACAGCTAGCAGACCTGATATCAAATTTGTTGTGGGTGTTTTTGAAACATATCAAGTTGAGCCAAAAACAAGTCACATCAATCAAGTGAAAAGAATTCTAAAGTACTTCAATGGTACTAGTGACTATGGCATGTTATACTCACATGGTTTAGATTCCATGTTGGTTGGGTATCGTGATAAAGATTAGGCTAGTAGTGATGATGATAGAAAAATCACTTCTGGGGATGTTTCTTTTTTGGAAATAATCCGATCTCCTGGTTTAGTAAGAAACATAATTGTGTTTCTTTGTCTACTGCTGAAGCTGAATATATTGCAGCTGGAAATAATTGTTCACAACTGATGTGAATGAAACAAATGTTGAAGGAATATAATGTCAAGAAAGATGTCATGACATTATACTATGACAATATAAGTGCTATCAATATTTCAAAGAATCCTATTCTACATAGCAGTACCAATCACATTGACATTCATCATCATTTTATCAGAGATCTTGTTGAAGATAAGGTGATTACTTTGGAGCATATAGCCACTAAGAAACAACTGGTTGATATTTTCACCAAAACTTTGGATGAAAATCAGTTTAAAAATCTTATGGGTGAGCTAGGAATCTACCTCTTTGAGGAACCTTAGGTTCCATCTATTGTGTGTTTCCATCTGTTCGTTTCCACCGGTGTTATTGCTTGTGTGCAATATGTGGGTTTCCAATTGTTTTTACATTTGCTCTATTTTTGTAAATTTTTGGTTAAAAGGGAGAGTAAAGTGTTAATGTTTTTGTTTGTCCTGGTGTTAATTAACATTGTGATAGTATTGTACTAATGGTAATGGGAGAGTAGTTATTATTGTTGCTTGTTGTATGCAACTATTTAAGGGGAGCATGATTGTCCATCATGCTTGTTTGTGTTGCTGCTACTACTAATGATGTGGTATTTGTGTGCATGATGTTATACCAGATATTCTGACATCTTGCCTCATATGTTTATGGAGAACCCTAGTAACTTTGTTTCTCTTTTTATTGTGAGGCTTATTTTTCTTCTGTTGCATGTGCCTATGATGTGTGAACTTGGATATTTCATGTTGGTTTGGTTTTATTTATTTTCTTGTGATTTAGATTTTCCCTTAAGGGGGGAGTATTGGTCACATGTGACAGGGGGAGTAATGTGCCCCTCTGAGTTTCTACAAAGTTTACATGTTTTTCATGTAGCTTATGTTTTGTATTTGTGGTTTTATTCCTCTCTCCAGAAATATTGTGCCAAGGTTGTTTTAGCCAAAATTTGCCAAAAGGGGAGATTGTTAGATCTGTGATTTTATGATTGACATAACTAAAACATGGTTCATAGCTAATGTTGAGCAAGATGTCACAATATCTTGGTCAATTATAATGATATGTTTTGCTTTCATGAATATCAGACAAATGTTGAGTCAAATGTCTTGACATCTTGACCAATTATACAACAGGCAATGTTGCTATTTTTCTTGACAAATTTGATTTGATTTAATGAGATTATCTTTGGATATATCTCACTTATTTTTGAAGGTCAAGAAGATTTAATCTAGAACAATTGATTTGATCTCCAGTTGTACATAAGTTTCTAAAATTGGATGTTGAGACAATTTAGGAAACTTGATATTTTGTTCCAAGATTCAAGGAGTTTTTTCTGCATAATTGGTGCAACCCTAAGCTTGTGGATCAAGAAATATTTGGGTGAAGATTTTGAAGCCCATGGACTACTGAGGTGTATTTAAAGAAGTTACCTAAACCTAATTTCATCAATAACTTTTTCAAAAATAAGGGGAGATTGTTTTTTCTAGAGTCTTAGGGTTTGAGGGTTCTCAAGGGAGTTTCTACTTTTGTATGCCACCCATGTATCTTTTGATACATTGAGGTAGACTGAATATTCATTGTTACTTGAAAATAAATCATGAGCTATTAAGCAAAGAGTTGATTGGGTATCAAGTTATTATTCTCACTCATGAGCTTTTAAGCAAAGAGTTGAGTATTATTTATTTGAAGTGTAATCTTCTATTTGTTTTGGATTTTATCACTATTTATAATTGTTTTATCACCGAGGTGATTGTGGGAGGTGAGAGGGAGTTCTCATATCTAAGAGGTTTCTAGGTAGAAGTTTCATAAGGTGGTTATTAGGTGATAAGTTGTAAACTAGGGTTGGTTTAGCTTTGAACTAATACTATCATAGTGGATTTCTTTCCCGGCTTGGTATCCCTCAGAGTAGGTGACGATATACTAAACAGGGTTAACAATTGATTGTGTCATAATATTTCTACAATTTACTTTCTACATAATCTATTGTTTTAGCAAGTGTTTTCTGTCAGCAGACTGATGTCTTAACATCTGTCCTGACATTGTATTCTGGTGTTGGAACATTAGTATTATCATTTGTTTTAAAGTGCCATAATTTCACAAAGTTCAAAAGCATTCACTCAAGTATCATTTCAAGATTAACTCAAAAGAGTTCATGGAATTATGAGTTTTGGACTAAACATCAATCACAAAAAAAAAAAAACAAGCATTTAAGTATCTTAACCATAACCTCATGTCCAAATACTAACATGTCATCAAATATCAACAAAGAAGGTCTCAAGGAAATAAGAAGAAAGTATCAAGACCAAAAGAAATCGCCACTTAGTATGGTGCTCATGGTTCAAAAGATCAACTAAGCATAATTACAATTTTGAGTCAATACCTTAAGCCAAGGTCAAAATAAGACATCCAAAGTATCAAAGCATCAAAACATCAAAAGGTTGATAAAAAAAATAAACTCAAGCATATAGGATTCATAGCTCAAAAAAATATTGATCAAAACATAGTGTTCACTTGGTTAAAGTCTAATAACAAAAGAAAATAAAAGGAAATAAATAAAATAAAAATCAAATATTAAAAGATGAAATCCTAAAATTTCATTTACCTATTTTTTTAATCATTTTTCTAATAATAAAAGAAATTAAAATAAAAGTGAAATAAAATGAAAAGATAAAAGCCAAGAGGTGTGTGTACTGCAATGGTGTGTGAAAAGCAAGAAGAATCAAGCTCAGCCCAAGGTTTCAACAAAAACAACACTATTATGTTCATACAAAAAAACGACCACATGGGCCTGGTGGGAGGTGTGAATAGGGCGTGTGTACAGGCCTAGTAGACTCAAAGCTAACAATTTATTTTGTTTCTTTTTTTCTTTTTTTAATTCAGATTTATTAAAAGTAAAACAAAATTAAAAGTGACAGCCAATTACAATAAAAAAACACATATTTTAAAATTTAAAAGATGGTGTAAAAGTCCACATTATCTTCATCCCTTCTGTTCAATCTCTAGCCATCCTCTACCTTTGACCATGGGGTATTTTTTATAAAAAATGGAAAGCAAATACATCATCTTATGCAAATTTTAAAAAGGAACAAGAAAACAACAATCAATTTCATTGATTCACACTGAAACTTGTGCAACCATGGCTAAACAAGAGAAACCCTAAAAATATAAAATGAAATTAAATGGCACACGTGAACAATCAATGCCCAAAAGTTTGGGGCTTCAGCTCATGCAATCCCAAACATGCTTCTGGTATCAAGAAATGTATGAAACGAAGCTTAAATGATTGAGTTCATAGTGCAAGAAAGCGTACCAATCAGAGGAGGTATGACGCCTCTTTTCAAGCAACACAAAAGAAAAAAACAATTGGATAAGCTTCCTCGAACCTCCAAAAGTGTGAATATATAAGTAGATTTCCTTGAAATTCTATGATTTTGGTCAACCAAGTCCACTTATGTCTCTTGAAAAATGGGTGTTGGGTAGAGAAACGGGAGGTTACATCAATGGAAAAATGCAAACAATAGGTTATGTGAAGTGTGGTAATGATGATTCCAGGGAAAAAATAACAAAAACTTGGGAGAAATAAGAAAATCAAAGAAATTGAGAAAAAAATGAGTTTTGAAGTGGTGAATTTCTGTGTGTTTTATGCAATATCTTGTAACGTGGTTTTATGGAGCTGTATTTAGGTTAGGATAGTGGTTTGGAATGAAGTCAGAACTTGAATGCTTTTCATTGGCTTGATTCAAACAAAAATGGTAAAGAGGTATCTTAGGTTTGGTTTTGGCTTCAATAGACATTTTAAGCATTCCTTTTAGGATTGGATCAGTCATGCTTAGTGTCTTAATTCATCTAAAACATATCACATATAGTTGAACAAGTTTTCAAAAAAGAATCCAAAATTCTCACAACAAGCCAAACACGATTTCAGAGTGGTGAATTTGTGCACGTTAGTCTCCTTGTGTAGCTGTCCAAATTGCACAAAAATGGTATCATTTTGAAGCTAGCATGTAAAGGTACAAGTTTTGTGTTGATAACAATTAAATAAGGGTCTTGGAAATCAACCAAAAAGGGCTCTAAAATTGTGCCAAAGTTCTTAGCCTGAAACACTTAGTGAAGATTTAGTCACCTTGCCATTCCACAACCATGAAACCTTGACTTTACCCTTTTATTTCTCTCAATTGGAAAAGGCTTTTTGGATCCAATTTTCCACTATGATAAAGTATGAAACACCCTCTTAAATTGCATACCTCAAGAATAAAAAATGGTTGCTTGAATTATTTACAAATTGGCCATAAAGTCATGCACTTGGGAAGAATTCAACACTTAGAAAAAATTCTAAGTGTTTTGATTTTGTGACAGCTCGAAACCTCAAATTTAGCCACCAATTTCAAGCACTTAAAGAAAGCTTTTGACCTCAAAATTTTCATCACCTTGTAGTATCAAACAACATATTTGAATGCATACCGCAAGTATTCAAATTGGATGCTTGAATCAATCAAAATTGCCTTGGAAAGTTGGTCACTTGAACATGGATTTTTTTTGTACTTAGAAAAATTTCAAAACACTAAATTTGACAACTTTTGATCTTTTCTTGATTTTATTGATTTAACTTGATCCAATTCACCCACTTTCCACATTTTCTTGATTTTTTACTTGAGAAGTCCATAGTTGACCAAAAATTTCAAAAGTCAAACTTTGACTTTGTGCATTGGTTTACCTTTTAGCAATTAAATCAAAACTTTCCAATCTTTAATAGATCAAGATTATTGAACCAATTAAGGAAAATGAATAGAACACAAAGAATTATTTAAGACCCTTGAACCATGTCTCAAGCCATGATTTCATGTTTTAGTAAAAAAGTCAACATCAAGTTGACTTTGACCAAAACCTTAATTTGGGCACATGATGAATTGGAGCTTGATGAACTTAAATTGATGTAAAATTAAACTTGATTATTGATGAGGTGGAATATATTGATCACTATGAATGAATGGGGAGTTAGAGGTTTTGAGTAACACTTAAAACCCTGATCAACCAACCACTTGAACTTCTTGATTCAACATCCTATCTTATAAAAGAAGCAAAATAAAAAAGGCATATCTTTGTATTTCCATGAGGTTAGTGATGCATAAAAGTAATATAAACACAAAAAGGTATTTGATGATCTCTGCATAGGCAAACCCAAAGATGAGAGGGTTAGGAGCCAACCACAACTTGTGATCTTGATGTTATGCAATGATGCAAATAGAGGTGGGATCTTAGGGGTAAAATTAGGATATGAAAACTTCCCCTATTTAAGTTTCTTCTATCTGTAGATATGAAGATTGAAATCTCCGACTCGACGTGATTGGAGAGACTTAAATACAAAATACACAATTTTTGGCCTTAAGATACCGCAAAGATAGTTATGATATGAATGTAAGACTCTGAATTCTGTGGGGAATGATACCACAAGAGACAAACTAATGTTGGAGAAACCAAGCAAAGGAAAAAGAAAATCCACCTGGGAATAATAACAAAGCGACCCAACTAGGGAAGAGAAACAATAAAGGGATATCCAAATCCACTTAGGGAAAGGAATCCAAATCCACTGGGGAAGAGATTACCTAATAACAGACAAGTGGTAGCTCGAACCAAAGGTAATACAACTCCAACAGTTTGAATAATAACAAGCTCCAACTATCGGAATAGGGTTCAACTTATTCTTATACCAAATATTTCACTTGGCAAGGACCGGATAAAAGTTATCTTCGCCAAAGGGTTTGCTACTTGCTAGGAATTGGGAATCAATAACTTTACCAGGGATCTTGAAAAGAGATGCAGGCAGGTTAACTTGCAAAACAAGTTTCTCAAATAAAGAGAATGAAACCTGTAAGGATCCTCAACAAACTTCTCTAACGATACTTTTTTAGGAGAGATGCCATTTGATGGAAAATAAAGGTTTCACACTAAACTTTTCTACGAGACTTTTCCAAAGATATGCCATTTTATGGAAAATAAAGGTTTCCAAACTTCTCTGCGGGACTTTTCTGGAGAGATTCCATTTGATGGAAAATAAAGGCTTCACACCAAATTTCTTTGCGAGACTTTTCCAGAGAGATAACATTTGATGGAAGAGATAATTTGATAACACGGTCTTCAACAAACTCCTATGATGGGACCTTTCCGGAGAGATGAAATTTGATGAAATAAAATTGATAGGCTTACTGGGGAAATTTCCATTAGCTGTAATTAACATCGCATTAGAGCAGATAAAATTTCACAACAAACTATCTTTATCCTCTCGAAGAGATTGACCATTTGTTGTAAAATGTGAACAAAATCACAATAAGCTATCTCAAATAAAGAGAAAACACCTGTAAAGATCTTCACCAAACTTCTCTGATGGGACTTTTTCGAAGAGATTCTATTTGATGGAAAATAAAGGTTTCACACCAAACTTCTCCGTGGTACTTTTCCATAGAGATTACATTTGATGGAAAATAAAGGTTTCACGCCAAACTTCTCTGGGGGACTTTTCCAGAGAGATTCCATTTGATGGAAAATAAAGATTGATATCTATGGACATAAAAGCTTCTTTATATAAAGTGGTTGCCACTTGTTGTCAGACAAAAGTATGTTGGGGACATACAAGATGCTTCGAATAAAGAGGCGGCCACTTGTTGTCATGAAAATATTCCAAGAGAGTGTTGCAATAACAGTGCTGGGAAACAAAATTTTCATCTTCTGATGGGGAAATCATAAACAGGTCCCTACTGAGGAGACAAAGTATTCAAAGGTGCAAAATAAGTGCACTTTCGATCAAGGGTTTCACAACCTAGATAAATTCAACACCAGAATTGTCAGAGACAAAGTTTAATCCAGGAATAAGTTGGAGAGAAACAGTTAAGCAAGACTCTACCCAACGAGGAATAAACTTGACTGGGAATTTATCCTATCCTGAGATGGAAAGCAAATCAAAAGAAAAATTATCACACAAGGAATAAACTCAGTGGGAATTATAAATGATATACACTTTCTGCTTATAGTTGACACGGTATAGGAGATACACCACTTGGGGATAAACAAAACCAAAGTAAGTAGACCCATAAACATCAAGAAATGTGAATGTGCATGAATGATGTAAGTATGAAATGAATGAATGTCATGTATATGTTGAAAAAATAGTTAAAACAAATAAATTGGAGATGATCATACATCAAAATACAATCGGATACTCGGCTAATCTCAACAAGATGGAAACATCACTAGAGATAAAAAAAAAAGTCACCGACGGAGAAAAGACTTGCTACAAGGCTCAAATCTCTCTTAGGAGAGGGAGATACTTCTTGGGAAGAAAACCCAGAATCCCATCTTCTAACATTAATATTCCACTAAGGAGACAACAACATGAACCCCACTTTGAGGAAAAGAAAGATCCGCTGAGGAGAAGAATCATGCTTAGTTGGAGATATCTGGATCAAGGCAGCTGGGGATCACTGGGAGACAGTCAAGTTTAGTATTCAGTTGGGGGACACTGGATCACGTACCAAAACATTATGGCAACCTGGGGAGAGCCACTATCTGATTAACAACTATAAGGGAAACCATGCACAGATCTGCAAGGCAGATTACAAGAACAACTTTGCTTGGGAGAGGGCTAAGTTGACTATGCTAATAAATCGTATAATGACTATCACGAGTTAACAACAATTCACAACCTTTGATTCATAACATGCCTTAGACTACATGATCTATGAAATAATTTTCCTCAAGAGGAAACCTTGTACCATAAAGACTTGAAATAATCTTCCCGGAGAATAACAAACTCTTTAAGATTTGTCAAATCTTGACGTAACTTCCCCAGATGGATTTTACTTAGTATATTATTTGTCCAACAGCTCTTCTAGGCAACATGGTCCTTGCTGATACTCAAATGTAAGCTTCCTTGATGTCAAGCAATTGTGTTAGAAGCAGAAAATGTTTATTCTGAGAATAAAAATTCTAATGCAATAGTTATGTAAGTCTTAAAGATTTTATTGGAAATATGTCGGAAAACCTTGTGAGTGAATCACTAGATAGGGTGTAACATTGATTTTTGTATGAAAGATAGTAAAAGAATATGATACCAACACAAATATTTAGCAAAACTCATTGGAGTCAGGAACATTATCTCGCTGAAGTATGCTTTCGAAATAAACTCTGCTTTAATTAGGACTTTTGAGGGTTGTAACGTGGCCTGGTTCACGTTTTCAAAAAAAAAAGATTTTAAGGCTCAAAGTTTTATTTGTGTCCACCCATTCTTTGTGATGTTCTTCAGTCCTATGTTCAGTTAATTTAACGTGAGTGCTTATCTCTCAGAAAGGATTTTGTAACAATTAAGGAGCCATCAATGCTTTCGGAGTAGTAGTCACCTCTTTTGTCTTCGTGTTAGCAGACACACAAATTTGTTCTCTGTTGAGGACTTTTGCTTTGTAGTCCTTTCTATGTAGTATTTTTTACTTTTTGCTTCTTATTTTTGTTTTCCCTAAATTTTGCCTAGACTAATTTTTTTGAATTGGTAGTCCAACGTGATGCCCTAATTTTTTCCTAAGTCACTTCACTTAGTCAGCTTTTCTTTTTTCTTGTTTTTGATTGAACAAATCGTACAACATTGACTTATCTTGACTTGTTGAGAGGATTGTGACTGCCTCGTTCCTTGATGAATGAGGGTTAACCATTGTGGTTTCACATATTTCAGCCTCGTGATATGTAAAGGATAACTATTATGGTTGATCTTTAGAAGCGCATTCCTTTGGAAATTTGAACACTCGATCAAATTAACTGAAAACTACTCTGCCCCGGGTTAAATGTGAGGATTTTTTCGTATAAAAAAGAAACTCATACTTCAAGGCTCAAAAGGGGTTAACAAGGGATTATATTTCGTATATTTCTGATGTTTGGGGATTTGAAACAATGCATGTACATCATCAGCATGATTTTTTTCAAAAGCATGCAACCATAAATTTTTGCATTTTTCATATTCATCATCCTCCCTCCAATTTCCGCCTAGGCAAGAAGATTGGAAAAAAAACTTGGTATGATAATGCATAAAAACAATTTAAAATTAAAAACGAATATGAGTGAAACAAATGGATTTCTTCAAGGCAAACATACTCATTACATTAAGATAATCATTCAAAAACAAACAAGTTCATACATGCAAACATTATATTGATAAACAAGAAATATTACAAACGACAAAGCAATAAAATGTTAAAAATCCAAGAAGGCTCTCCATCTGGACTTGTGATGAAGGAAATGTCTTTCAAAGTCCAGGGAAACCAATAACATAGATTCACTCATGCTTTGGAAAAGGGTTGACTTGAGCGCTAGGACCAATATCTTTAAATGACAAGATACCGCTTTTGACTAGCTTTCAAAGTAGTTACCTCTTTGCAGAGTTCAAATATCTCTTTCTTAATGTTTTATGTATTCTCTTGGAATGAGTGTGGTACTGGTGAAATAGCTTCACCTTTGAATGAAGACCAAGAGCAATAGATAAGACACCTAGAAAACTCTCAAAAGCGAGACAAAAATGTGAATAATGCATGCTATGCAATGCAAATGATTGTTTAAAAGTTTTAAAACGAAGTTTCCAAGGAATTTTAGAACATTATAAACAAATTGAAAACATCAATTAAATAACACAGTTGGAATAGCTGAAAAATCTTATTTCATTAATATTAGAAGGATTACATTTGAAGTATAAAGTTTCATAAATCTTATACAAAAGAAAGAGAAAGCTAAATCCCCGGGTCCATATGAGCTGCATTCAAAGAAGATCCAACACATGACTGCAACATCTTCTTGAGCTTGAATTTGAAATACTAAAGGAAAATAAATCCTTTTGCACTCTTCTCTTATACTTTGCTGATAATCGGGAAAATAAATCACAGATACAAAGGATCAAGGAATTGGATTAAAGGTGTGGAGAATTCCATCTTCCAGATATCCAAGAGAATTAAATCTCAAGGAGTAGATACTAAGGATTCAGGATTTCTCAATTCTTTTAAATCAGGACTCTTGAAATTGTACTTCCGAGTATTCCTTCTGTAATACGGTGGGAGAACTGACTTTTCTATTTTATCGCAAATATGCAGATAGCAAGAGTCGCCACCGACTTTTCTTTTATCCAATATTTAGGAAAGGTGAAAAGAACAGGAAATACCTTTGATAGATTTTGAGTTCGAGGGGTAAGTTGTGAAAAGGGAAGGTGTTAGCACCTTTTCATCTGTTGTTATCTACGGGCTCTTAATCGCTAGCTCACTTTTGAAAATTTGCTTTTTTGCGTATGTGTTTTGAAAAATATTTTGAAAAGCTAACTTTGTAATGATTCTTGTATCAGTCCTCAAGAACGCGTACAAGGTGTTTTAGAAAATATTTTAAAAGTGATGTGTGAAAATGTTTTTTAGAAAATATCGTGAGCGAGTGATTAACAGTCTTACCAACTCAAGGTCGTTCTTGTTATTTTCCTTATCCTTTAGAGATAGTTCTATCCATACCATTAGTTGGTAGGTAGCCCCATCTATTGGATGTGAAGGGACAATTGAAGGGTCATCGTATGGTCATCGAAGGCAACATATAAGGATACCTTAGCAATTTATCGGAGGAACTATCATTATTTACTCGTATGGACAAAATCATTTTCATAGGCAACGTTGAAGGGTCATCGAGGGACTATGATCTTTTATTCAGAAGGGACTATGATGATTTGGTCGAGGGTCTTTTGCTAAAGTATCACCACTTTCGAGGGACGTGACCATGTTCTGAAGGAAACAAAGAGAGGTTACCCTAGGGGTGTGAGTGTGAATAATAATTCAAATCAGTTATTTTATCTTGTATTTAGGGTTATGCTATCGGTTGATTATTATCTTGCCATACACGCCTAATTACTAACAGTATAATATACATAAAAGTAAAAGTGCGGAAAGTAAATCCTAAGCTATTACAGGGCTTTGGGGAAGTTACATAAAAGATGCGGAAAATAAAATGCGGAAATTAAAACCTAGACTATTACATCCTGTAAGCAGTTACATAATAGGAAAATGCGAAAAGATAAACTAAGCTATTATAAAAGAAAATCGCGCGGCCTATACAATTCCTCTAAGAATATAAATGCAAAATAAAAAAAAAAATTTGAATGTTAATTTGATGTTAATTAAAAAAAACCTAAAACTAAATAATTTTAAATAAAACCTAAAGTCTAATTAATTTTATTATTTAAGAAAAATACTAATTAACCTAATTAATTTTAAAATAAAATAAAAACTCAAAATTAATTTATTACAAAAAAACTAAACCTAATTTGTTTAAGGTTTTTTTATAAATAATTAATTTATGTTAAATGTTGATTAAGAAAAATAATTAAGGTTATTCAAAAAAATTAGGTTTTAGTAATTGAAAAGAAGAAAAATAGGTTAGTTAAAAAATATGAGGAAAAATATTGTATGGGGTGGGTGTTGAACCCACGCCCTTCAGCATTCTCCACGCACAGATTACCACCAAGCCAATGCACTGGTTGTGCTAGCAACTTAGGCGCTGATGATTATATGTGTATCCTGCAGAAATTGGAAAAAATAACAAAAAAGAAGCAAAAGGTGGGGATCGAACCCACGCCCTTGTGTACCAATGCCCTATCGCACGCACTCTTGCCATTGGGGTGGTTGTTTCATCCGCAAACAAAATAGAATAAAGTAAATATAATATAAAACAAAACTAGAGGGACCAGAGAAGCGTTGGAGCCCTAGCTCTAGTCGTCTTCTCTAGTGAGTGTGTTTTTATATCCTGCATTGGTGGCCTTAGTTTTGGCTAATTCTTCTTGCATGATGAGATACGAAGAAAATATTATAAATCGGTGTAACAATGACAATGTATGATTCAGGCCTCATGGGACTCATGCGATGGCTCAATCCTGTACAGGTACATCTCAAAGACACATTAGAAACATCAGTATGAATTAAAGCACGATAAAAACTAAAATTCAAAATTCAATAAATTATGTAAACTGGTGATGCATGGATGCTCATTTCAGGATCTTTTGATCATCAAGGATGATCCCAATTTACTTTGTAATGTCCATGGAATCGATTTAACAACTTTTAACTTTTGATGAACCTTGAGTTTTCTTGATGAGTTATGATCAAACCTTGATCAAATAATGAATGTAACTTCAAAATATTGATGTTGACCAAAAATCTTGAAGTTTGACTGTATGTTGACCACAATTGCCTTTTTACCCAATATAGTTAATTTTCAATCATTTGAACAATTGATTGAGCAATTTTATGATGTAAGGATTGAAACTTGATATGAGGGTTCTTTGAAGAAAATAAGAAACCATGAAGTCGACTTGAGGCATTAGAAGTTCAAATTGCTCTTAGAAAACTAAACCCTAATTATAGGTCATTGCTAAGGAGGAGGATTGTGATACAGTGGCAGAACTGACTGTTTAATATTGGTTTGCGTTTTGAGTTTTTTGTTCGCAAAATGTCGCGGTAAGCAAGAGTCGCCATTGACTTTTATTTCATCCAACAAAGGAAAGGGGAAAAGAACATAAAAAACCTTTTTTCGATATATTCTGAGTACGAGGGGTAGATTATAGAAAGGGAAGGAGTTAGCACCCTTTCTATCCATGGGTTTCCATGGGCTCTTAGGTACTTGCTCATCTTTTTAAATTGCTTGTATATGGGCTTTGTTTTGAAAAATTTTACTTCATGATAACCCTTGTATCAGTCCTCAAAGGTGTGATGAAGTTGTTTTGAAAATTGTTTTGAAAAGTGTAAGTGGGAAAAGCTTTGATTTGAGCAAGTACCTACTAGCATCTACCTACTCGAAAAAAGATTGTTTCTATTCTCGTTTCCTTTAGACAGCGCTATCCTACTATTGAGAAATAGGTAGCACCGTGGTTGGAGTTTGTAAGGGTCAATTCAAAAGGGACGTACAATCACTAAAGCAATGTTAGGATACCTTAGTAATAACCCTAGAGTCTTAAGATCATATTCGAGGCAACATTTCTGAGGCAACATTTCCGAGGCGATATTTCCGAGGCAACATTCAAATGGGATGTTTGATCTTTTTCAGACAGGAGGGCAACCACTAAGACACCCTATACTTAATGATCGTTTACCGAAGCCAACCGAAGCAAGAGTATACCCTAAGAGTGATATGTGCGAGTGATTGGTTTTCAGTTATTTAATCTTTTCACATTAGGGTTTTCTAACCGTATAATTTGTCATGCATTCTTGCCATACAATCCTATTAGCATACATCTAAACAGTCAAATATTTGCGGGAATTAAAATGCGAGAAAGTAAATCTACGCTATTACAAGGCTTCGGGGAGGAGGATTAATTACATAGCCAAAAACCCGGGGAAAAGAAATAAGTAAAAAGTCCTAGATTAAACTATTACAAACCATGAACAGTTACAGAAATATTGGCAAAAATAATTAACATGCACGCGATGAATCGAATACGAGATAACTAGGGTTTTGACCCTTGCCTAAACCTAATTGTGATTGATTAAAGAATGTTTTTGTCATGTTTTGTTATTTAAGAAAATAATGAAACAATTTAAATTAAAAATAAAATCCTAATGAAAAGAAAAATATGATATAATGAAAACAAAAATGCTGCAACCCAAACGCGCGAAATTTTGAATGGGCGAGTGATTGGCTGACACGCATCTTCTTCTCCAAGGAACCGTCATTTTAGGTAAACAAACTTTTACCTACGGACGTTTCGTTGTAGGTATAGACCTGTGTATCTCAAAAACTGTCCACAAGCAAGATAAATGACCATGGCTGGTACCAATCAACTCGTCTCATCCTCACGAGTATCATGGTACCAGAATCAACGTCCAATTTAACCTGTATTGCAAAGCCCTAAAACTAAACAAGAAACCCTAGCCATGGCAGTCTTACATACAGTCATCAAAAATGCAATTGAATAGAATGATTAGCTTGCAAACTCAATAAGGAACAAGAATATGTAATCAAAACATGCAAATGATGTATAAATCATTGAAAATGAAAACGAGTTTTTTAGGCTAACCGCGTGCCTGCTACACAGTGTTTCAGGACGTGGGGAGGATTGATAGTGATTGGAACACGTCCCTGAGACGTCCAACAATCGATTGGTAAGGTTAGGATGGCTTGAGATGGCCTGTAACTTGGAATTCAATCTGCACTTTTTCTTTGAAATTTTGAAGTTTATTCTGCCTCTTTCACGACTGCTCAAACTCTTCTCTTGCCTTGGATTCCTTCTGTATATGTAGTGCAACACATTAGGTCAACAAAAATGAATTGAATCTTGCCCATTATGAAGATTTGATTTGGTCTTTTATGGCATATGATATCTTTCTAAATTTGCTTCAATCCAATCTTTTTTCACCCAAATCAATCGTGCACAAATTGGTTGTATTGCTAGTTGTACATAGATTCAAAAGATGCACAAAAATCCCAAGATTTGATTTGATTTTATTATTTTACCATTTAATTTGATTTATTTTGATTTAAATGAATAAAAAATCAAAATAAATTATAAAAATAATAAAATAAAAGGTGGAAAAGCTTAGGCGTTGTGGGTCCTATTAAAAACATGTTTCAAACAACAAAACACGGGCCCCTTTGGAAAAAATGCAAATTTGATCAATGTTGACTTTTGACAATTTTGCAAAAAAAGTCAACTTGGCCAATGCATAACTCTCTCAATTTTGACCCTAGAAATGTGTTCTTGGACTTTTTAGAAAGCTTAGGATGACCCCTAAGAAAACTTTTTGGTCTCATCTCAATTTAGTCTTCCATGTTCATGTATGAAGCTTTGACCCAAAAGGTGTTTTTGTTGACTTTCCAAAATGACATATAATGTCAAAATTCATATCTTCTTTTGAGTGCATATTTTGAACTTGGGAGATGAATATGAATTGTAGAGAATTTAATCCCCTTAAAAATGAGCTTTGGATGGGTCATTTCTGATAAATTATGAGAAAGCTATGCTTGGTCAAAGTTGAGTTGACTTTTTCTATAAAACCCTAATTTAGCAACTTTTGGGTTTTGATGAATTGTGAGTAATCCTTGAGGAATCATGATCAACCCTTGATCAAATGATGGATGATATTTAAAAATGAGGATGTTGACCAAAAATCTTGAGGTTTGACTGTATGTGGGCCACATTTGACTTTTGACCTAGCATAGTAGATTTTTAGGCCTTTGAGCAATTGACTGAGCAAACTTCTTCTGCAAGGCTTGAAACTTGACATGGATGATCTTGAGAACATATTAGGACAATGGTGAGCATTTTGGATCCTTTGGACTCAAGCATCTTTATGAAAAATGAAACCCTAATTTGAGGTAGACTGCCTTAGGAGAGAGTTTGTCTGGTCAACCTTTGAACTTCCTTGAGCAATTTGGGGACCTCACTACCATGTGTTGAGAAATATGGGAGGGAAAATTTTGGGGTACAACAGCTGCCCCTGTTCAATCTTCTTAAACCTGAGGATGTAGATTGGCTCGTCTGCCTTTCGTGATCTGAAGGTGGAAGATGATTGAACACTAGAGTGCCCAAAAAATTTGCACTCGCGTGAAGTGATTTGATTTATGATATCGGGAATGGGCTTATAGATGCCATCTGGTAGCTGCTAGAGAATTGTCAGGGATGGGCTTAAAGATGCCATCCGAATAGATGTCGATCGCATAAGAGATTCCTTTGCGAGAACCTGTATACCTGTTGTTGAGGAGGACTTTGCTGGGGAATGATGGTCTTTGTCTTGAGAGAAATAGAGTTTTAGGAGCTTCAGTTGTTCGTTACTCTACTGAGGAATAATTCTGGTTTAGGAAGCGGAAGTGAACTATGTGTCTGGTCGGGGTATATGTTGCACCGTGACTTTCTAGGGAAATGTGAAACCAATCATGTGTGATTGGGTCCCGGTCTTACAGTATTGTGGACTGTTGTCTGGGGATAAGAGAGGAAGAACCAGAATAGTAAGGTTATGAGAGGGAACCCGGATAGTAGGGTTAATTCGATATGAAAGCCTAGATAGTAGGGCTGTGAGAAGGAACCTGGATAGTAGGGTTACTTTGATATGAAATCCTGGACAGTAGGGCCGCGAGAAGGAACCTGGATAGTAGGGTTACTTCGATATGAAAGCCTGGATAGTAGGGCTATGAGAAGGAACCTGGATAGTAGGGTTACTTCGATATGAAAGCATGGATAGTAGGGCCGCGAGAAGGAACCTGGATAGTAGGGTTACTTCGATATGAAAGCCTGGATAGTAGGAACGCGAGAAGGAACCTGGATAGTAGGATTACTTCGATATGAAAGCCTGGATATTAGGGTTGTGAGAAGGAACCTGGATAGTAGGGTTACTTCGATATGAAATCCTGGATAGTAGGGCTGTGAGAAGGAGCCTGGATAGTAGGGTTACTTCGATACGAAAGCCTGGATAGTAGGGCTGTGAGAAGGAACCTGGATAGTAGGGTTACTTCGATATGAAAGCCTGGATAGTAGGGCTGTGAGAAGGAACCTGGATAGTAGGGTTACTTCGATATGAAAGCTTGGATATTAGGGATGTGAGAAGGAACCTGGATGGTAGGGTTACTTCGGTATGAAAGCCTGGATAGTAGGGCTGTAAGAAGGAACCTGGATAGTAGGGTTACTTCGATATGAAAGTATGGATAGTAGGGCTGTGAAAAGGAACGTGGATGGTAGGGTTACTTCGGTATGAAAGCCTGGATAGTATGGCTGTGAGAAGGAACCTAGATAGTAGGGTTACTTCGATATGAAAGCCGAGATAGTAGGGTTGTGAGAAGGAACCTGGATAGTAGGGTTACTTCGATATGAAATCCGGGATAGTAGGGCTGTGAGAAGGAACCTGGATAGTAGGGTTACTTCGACATGAGTTTGGGTAAAACTGCAGAGAGAACCTGGGTAAGGTTGCTTTGTCACACCGATGATTACTCTGTTTAGCTTCGAGTGTTGATCATGGACTTGCTGGAATTTGTTGATAATAACTGTCTTTCCTGAAAGAAATACAGGGTTAGTTATGTGAAATGTATGAGATGCATTGTGTAATGGTGTTCTCAAAATAAATGAGACTATGTTATATGTGATGTATGCACATGTCATGATGTATGAACATGAAATGCTGACATAATAATCCGAGTTTGGGTAAATATATCTCTGACTGCTGTTTGGAGAGTATCAGAAATGGTATTCTTGACTGTTGTAGAAAACCACAGTTCCTCTACTTCTGTTGGGGATGGTGAACAACGATGACTATGCTAGGGATTTTCCCCTTGGCTGGTAAATATTCTGGCGGACGAGACTCTGTCTGAGGATAACTTTGCGGGGAATAACTCTGTTGGAGAGGAGATACTCTGTTGATAGATCTGCTGACTTGGAGAAACAACTCAACTGGGGATGAATTACCGTTTCTGGTGATAATGAATTTTGTCAGGGATTGAATTTCTGCCTGTGAGAAAAATAAACTCTGCTTGGGGAAAAATTTACCGACTCACTCGCGATTGTGAACCTTAGTTGGGAAGAGTTATGTCCTGTTCGGGAAAGCTAAGACCGCTGTCTTTGGATACCTTTTACTCCCTGGGGAGTGTATGTATCACTACTCATGTTCTCGAGCTGGCTCTATCCTGGTACTTGGTGGGAAGAATAACTGTAAGGTTTGGGAACCTCTTGTTTGTCCATGTTCCTAGAATTGCGAGTAATTTTCCTTTGTTTCTTGTGTAAATATTTATGAGCATCAATTATTTTCAAATGCATATATAAAAAATGAATCATTGGACGTTCTTGCAAAACAAAACAGAAAAAGAAAAACAATTTGAAATTTCTTGTAAAAATGAATTGTATTGATTTTTGAAGTTGGCCTGTAATAGGCGTTTTTTGTACAAAGAGGCTAACGTCCTAGTAAGAGGACGCCGCTGAAAAACAGAAATTATACAATTTGTGTAAGGAAGAAAAAAATCTATGTGAAATGATCCCATCAGGTTCCAACTCTACTATTGCCTTTATATCTTCAAGCGTCTCATCACTTTTCTACTTGGTTAAAGGTTGATCAGATTGATAGGCACTGTCCGAGCTTGATAGCTGATACCGAAGTCTGGTTGCAAGATGATCCAATGAGACATAGTGTTACACTTCAATCCCTAATTTTTGCCTGGACCGCCCTTTCGGGTTTTCAGTCCACCGGGATACCTCTTTCTGCCTAAGTCGCCTTTTCAGTTTTTTGACTTGTCGGGTGTACAATTTTTTTCATTTTCATCCCTTACTTTTTCCCGAACCCTTTTGGTTCGCCGGGAAGCCCTTATTTTTGTCTAGGCCAGTCAACCTAGCGGGTCCTTGATTATGCGTAGTATCTTTTCACTATGTCTGCATTGACGGGGTGAAGAAGGTCGTCACCATCCTTGGTGGTTAGAATCATAACTCCTCCCGAGAAAATATTCTTAACCACAAATGGCCCTTCGTAAGTGGGGGTCCATTTTCCCCTGGGATCACCTTGCGGTAGTATGATGCGTTTTATCACTAGATCCCCGACCTAATATTCTTGACATCTGACTTTCTTGTTAAACGCCTTGATCATTCGCTTTTGATACGTCTGACCATTACAGATAGCAGTAAGTCTCTTTTCATCGATTAGTTTCAGCTGATCAAGTCGGGTTTGTATCCAGTCGTCTTCGTTCAAACTCGCATCCTTCATAATCCTGAGAGAGGGTATCTGGACCTCGATGGGTAGGACTGCCTACATGCCATACACCAAAGAGTAGGGTGTTGCCCCTGTCGACGTCCGTGCTGAGGTACGGTACCAATGAAGAGCGAATGGTAACATCTCGTTCCAGTCTTTGTATGTCACCGTCATCTTCTGCATAATTTTTTTGATGTTCTTGTTAGCTGCTTCAACAACCCCATTCATCTTCGGCCGGTAGGGAGAAGAGTTATGATGCTGAATCTTGAACTGTTTGTAGATCTCGGTGATCATTGTGTTATTGAGATTTGTACCATTGTCAGTAATAATCCTCTCTGGTACACCATATCGACAAATCAGATTGTGTCGGATAAACCGCGCAACAACATTCTTGGTTACTGTAGCAAAGGAAGTTGCCTCAACCCAATTTCTAAAGTAATCAATTTCTACCAGAATGAAGCGATGCCCGTTAGACGCAGTAGGTCTGATCTCGCCGATCATGTTGATGCCCCACATTGCAAAGGGCCAAGGAGCTATCAAAACATTCAGGGGAACTGGAGGTACATGCACCTTATCGGTATAGACTTGGCACTTATGAGAGGTTCGAGAATGCTGATAACAATCGGCTTCCATAGTGGACCAGTAATATCATGCCCGTAGGATTTTCTTTGTCATGGTATGTCCACTGGAATGAGTTCCGAAGGTACCTTCATGTAACTCTGCCATGATCATTTCTGCTTCGCTCTTGTCCACACACCGTAGTAAGGTTGAATCATGGTTATGCTTATAGAGGATCCCATTTCTTAGAAAGAACTTTGCAGTGAACCTTCTCAGAAACTTCTTATCATTGACAGATGCCCCCTCGGGGTATTCTTGAGCCTCAAGATACCTCTTTACCTCGTGAAACCAAGGTTTATCTGCCACCTCTCCAGTCTCAATGTCACAACAATGTGCGGGTTCATCCAACCTCTCAATGGTAATCTGGGGAGCTTCATTGTCCCACCTGACTTTGAACATAAAAGACATGGTAGCTAGCGCGTCCGCTAGCTGATTCTCCTCTCTTGAGAAATGTTCAAAAGTTATCTCTTCGAAGTGCGGGAGCAATGTCAGTACATACTCTTTGTAGGGAACAAGATTCGGGTGCTTCGTATCCCACTCGCCTTTGATCTAACTTATCACCAGAGCGGAATCTTCGAATACACTCAAGAACTTAATCCTCAGGTCAATAGCAGCTCGAAGACCCATGATACATGCTTCATACTCCGCCATATTGTTGGTACAGTTGAAACATAATCCGGCGGTGAACGGAGTATGACAGCCTTCAGGAGATATAATTATAGCGCCAATGCCATTACCCAAAGCGTTTGAGGCTCCATCAAAATATATAGACCACCAGGATCCCTCCTCAGGTCCTTCATCCGGTCCAGGTTCTTCGCAGTCGGTTACCAACATGATATTGTCATCTGGGAACTCGAAATTCATGGACTGATAGTCATCCACGGCCTGATGCGCCAAATGATCCGCCAATACACTCCCCTTGATTACTTTTTGGGTTGTGTATTGGATGTCATACTTGGTTAGGATCATCTGCCATCTTTCTATCCTTCCGGAGAGACCGGGCTTCTAGAAAATATACTTGATCGGATCCATCTTTGATATCAACAAAGTAGTGTTAGTCAGCATATACTGTGTTAGTCGGCGAGCAGCTCATGCCAAAGCGTAACAAGTTTTCTCGAGCAATGAGTATCGGGTCTCACAGTCGGTAAACTTTTTGCTAAGGTAATAAATGGCATGCTCTTTTCGACCATACTCGTCATGCTTTCCCAGCACACACCCTATTGAATTGTCTAGCACCGTCAAGCATAATATCAATGGTCTTCCTTCAACTAGAGGCATTAGAATTGGTGGTTCTTGAAGGTATTCCTTGATTCTTTCGAAAGCGGTTTGACATTCACCATTCCACTTTACCACTTGATCTTTCTTCAGCAGCTTGAAGATTGGCTCACAAGTAGCAGTCAGATGTGAAATGAACCTAGCGATGTAATTTATACGTCCCAAGAAACCTCTAACTTCTTTCTCTGTGCGGGGAGCCGACATCTCTTGTATGGATTTTACCTTTGCAGGGTCCATCTGAATACCTTTGTCACTGACAATAAAACCCAGAAGCTTACCAGACCTTACCCTGAAGGTACACTTGTTCGGATTCAACCTCAGCTTGTACGTCTTCAACCTGTCAAACAGTTTCTGGAGATGATCAAGGTGCTCTTCCTCAGTCTGGGACTTGGCTATCATATCATCAACATAAACCTCGATCTCGTGGTGAATCATATCGTGGAACAAAGCGACCATGGCGCGCTGATAAGTTGCCCCATCATTATTCAACCCAAAAGGCATTACCTTGTAACAAAAGGTGTCCCACTGTGTAACGAAGGTTGTCTTCTCCATGTCCTCAGGATCCTTCTTGATTTGGTTGTAGCCAGAAAAACCATCCATGAAGGAGAAGATCTTGTGCTGCGCGGTGTTGTCGAATAGAACATCAATGTGAGGAAGTGGTAAGTCATCCTTGGGGCTTGCCCTATTCAGATCTCTGTAGTCCACACACATATGTACCTTACCATCCTTCTTAGGTACCGGAACAACGTTGGCAACCCATTGCGGATAAGAAGTGACAACTAAGAATCCTGCGTTGAACTGTTTCATGACCTCTGCCTTGATTTTCTCTGACATTTCGGGGCGCATACGACGGACCTTCTGCTTTACCGGAGGGCAGTCTTCCTTAGTCCGCAGGCGGTGTACCACAATATTAGTGTCCAAACCAGGCATGTCTTCATAAGACTAGGCGAAGATCTCAACATAGTCGTGTAGCATCTTTATTAACCGTTGCTTGACACTAGGCTCCAGATTCGCACCTATCTTAACCTCTTTCCTGTCTTCTTCTGTACCCAGATTCACGGACTCCACTAGCTCTTCATGGGGCTGTATGGCCCTTTCTTCATGCTGTAACAGTCTAGCAAGTTCTCCAGGCACCCTATAATCATCCTCACCTTCGTTCTCGGCTTGGTTGATCAGATTTTCGAAGTCATAACTGGAAGTAGCAGAGTTGTTATCAATGGGATCCAGAGTGGATATGGATCTGCATTATGATATGTGAGTGTGTGTAAAAGAATAGTTGTTTTGATAAAGTGAGAGACAGAAAAGAAAAAACAGGGAGCGCAAAATATGTAATGCAAGAAACGTCCAATGCTTTATTAATGATATATGAAATGACAAATAATAAGCCCTCACAAGAAAATCCAAGGTGCCTCGGGTAAGGCACCAGGCCGTAAAGTTTCAAACTGTTTATTACAAATCTTAAAACAAAAGTCAATTACTGCGGAATAAAAGAAACAGGTATGAAGTCCTTCGCTGTCCAATTATTCAGTCCACCGTTGGTTGTTGGGTAGATCCAGCTGTCGATGTCTGAATCTTCTTCACTGTCTTCCAATCCGTGCGCGCCTAACAGCCCTTTGAACCCCTGTAATAAATCCCAAACCAAATTTGTCAATTTTGTGAGTGAAATCAGGGAGCTGACCCCAATTGGTACACCCACCTTCTTTAACTACAGCCCTGGCTTCCTTGAGAGAAGCCATCTTCAGTGGAGGTTTGTTGGTAGTAACTGACGCCAAAGCCTGAGGGACCTCTTCGAAATTATGACAAGGGGTTTCTATGAATTCCCCGTCCATCTCTATGTAGCGAAAGGAATTGAGATGACTCACCATATACTCTTTTTCACCTTGCACCGTGACAATCTTCCCCTTCATCGGATATTTCAGCATTTGATGGAGTGTGGAAGTAATTTCCCCAGCCTTATGAATCCAAGGAGGACCCAGCAAGCAAGAATACGATGGTCTAATATCCATTACGTAGAAGGTGGATCCAAAGGTATGAGAACCCACTTTGACAGGGATGTCCACCTCCCCGTGCAGCATTCTTTTTTATCCATCAAAAGCCCTTACCACAATGTTACTCGGCTTTAGAATCAAACCTTCGCAATCTAGATGGTCTAACGCCTTATTTGGAAGAACATTCAGTGAGGACCCGATATCCACCAGCACATGCGCCATAGTGGTGCCCCTGCACTCGATCGAGACATGCAGAGCATCATTATGATTTCTTCCTTTCGGTGTCAGATCCGTATCTGAAAAACCCAGCCCATTGTCAGCAGTCAGGCTGGCCACACAATCTTTAAATTGATCTGCTAAGGTTTCCTGCGGCACATGCGCAGTCTTAAGAAATGCAATCAAAGCCTTCACATGGGCTTCAGAACATAATAGCAGAGACAACAAGGAGATCTTTGACGAGGTCTGCCCCAGCTACTCGACCACATTGTATTCGCTCTTCTTGATAATTTTCAGTATTTCCTCTATTTCTTGTTTAGAGGCTTCCACGACGATTTTCTTAGGTGCCTCCGTCTGGGAAGGCTCACCTATAATTTCTTTGCCCTGAGTCCCTAATGGCTCAGCAGCAGAGGTGATAACTAGAGTAAGAATAGGAATAGTAGTAGGTGTAATAACTAGAGTTGGAACAGGAGAAATGTCAGGAGTGCTAGTTGGAGCAGTAGTTGGAATAACAGTAGGCTTGATGATAGTCTTCGGGGAAATCTCAGGAGAGAATACCCTTCCACTTAGGGTAACTTTACTAGTCCCGAAAATATTACTGATATCAGTATTAGCTTCTTCATTCTTCAATTCTTGCTTAACACCATGGTAATACACATCAGCACCATAATGCCATGGGATAGCCTTATCTGAGGTGTACGGGATGGGACCAGGAGCGGTGATTATTAGCGAAGAAATTCTTGGAACAGGTGTAATCCTAACAGGTTTTCTCGAGGAAACCTTGGAAGGATTTGCGGAAATGGTTATAATGGCGACGTCTTCAGTGGGAACAATGGGGATCACAGTCTTCTCAAACAAAATTTCTTTATTATCCATCAGGCGCTGGACACCTGATTTCAATAAACAACAACCGGAAGACATAATTGAACACATGTGGCAACCTTTACCATAACCCGGAAATAAACCGGCCAACAAAAATTTCTTCTTAACAGTCATCAGAGGAGTAGAAATTTCTTCAACAGAGGTCACAAACAAATCGGTGTCAACAACATTAACTCCACAACCATGTTTGGGCATAGGAGCAGTTATAACATTCGGCTTTTCTGGAGCATCAAACTCAATCTCTTTGGCTTCGAGCAAATCTTGTACTTTGTTTCTCAAAGCCCAGTAATCGTTTGTATCGTGGCCCGAACTCTCAGAATGGTAGGCGCACCGTGCGTTGGGATTGTATCTGGGAGAAGTAGTGTTTGGATTCCTGAGAGCCTCTCTCAAGGTTGCCAAGTTGGATTTCAACAGATGAGGTAGAACTTCAGCCAAAGTCATGTTGATGCGGGTAAATTGCCGCTGTGGTCTTTTTACCCTTTGTTGATTGTTGCATTGTGGAGCAACTGCGGGTCTTGGCATCACTATAGCATTTACCGTTTGACGGTGTTGAGATCTTCTTTTCCCCCTTGGGCTATGGACTGCACTAGCTTCCTTCTTACCAGTGAAAGGCTTTTTTACCGAACTCAAAGAGACATCCTTCTATATTTTACCACTTCGAATGCCAGCCTCCACTCTTTCTCCAGTCAAAATCAACTCAGTGAAACCGGATGACGAGCTGCCAATCAAGCGATTGAAAAATGGAACAGATAGCGTCCCTAGAAACATGTCGACCAACTCCCTATCAGACAAAGGGGGTTGAACTCTTCCAGCCAAGTATCTCCACTTTTGAGAATAGTCCTTAAAACCTTCACATGCACCCATAGACATACCCTGGAGCTAAATACGAGTGGGAGCAAGGTCGGCATTATACTGATACTGCTTGTAGAAAGCAGCAGCAAGATCTTCCCAATTTTGGACACTGGCTCCTTCCAACTGGTAGAACCATTCAAGCTGAGTCCTTGACAAACTATCTTGAAAGAAATAAACCCACAAATTTCTATCAGTAGTGTGGGGTTGGATTTTCCTGACGTACGAGCAGAGATGGAGTTTTGGATAGGACACCCCATCATACTTGGCAAAAACTGGAGCTTTGAACTTATGAGGGATGACCACTCCCGATACCAGTCCCAATTCTCTGAAATCCAAACCAGGTATTTTCTGAATCTTCATAGCACTCAGACGGTCTTCTAGCTGCTTGTACCTATCCTCAGCAGTAGGATATTGCTCATCGTCGTAATCAGTATCATTGTCAGAAACTTCAGGACTAGGGTCCTTTTCCCTTTCTTGGTTCTCCCCATCCTTGGATGAGGAGGTCAGATCAGTTTGTTGCCTCAATCTTTCTCTGAATCTTCTACCCATATTCAGAATTCCGACCTTCTTCTTCTTCTTATCTTTCAGAATAAGGGTCTTCAGATCCTCTTGCCCTTTAGCCAGACTTATGAACATCTGTTGGAATTGGGCGTTCTGTGCCTGAAGATCTTTGATGGCTTGATCAGAAGACATTTCTGCTGAAATAAACAGCAAAGAAGATGAGAAACCTGTAATGGTACCTGTAATGGTGTGCATGATAATGGGATACGCATGTAATGATTTCAAAGACTTTGGGAGATTTAAATTTGCAAACCAAAAATGAACAAAAACTTTATTAGCTTTAAATTTGAAAGGTTCAACGATGCCTTTAAGGCGTTACAAAGAAGTAAATAAAACAAATCTAAAACTGGAAAAAGCAAAATCAAAAGTCCCATGGTCGCTTCCTCTTTGTGCTGATATAGTCATTGATCACTCTTTCTTCCTCGAGCTGCCTGGTGAGCTTTAAAATCTTCCTTTCTTGCTCATGGTACTGTTCTCGGTAAGTATCCCGCTCATTCCTCAGCTGAATCCAAGACCTCTGCAATTCCCCAGGATCAGTGGGCATGTAAGGATAGAGAACCGTGTAAGGAATGCCTTCTTCATGAGTGGGCTCCAGAATCACTGGTAATACGACCTCATAAGGCATCCCCAGCTTCTGGGCACGAGCTCGGACCCATTGGAGATAAGGCTACATAGGAAGGGAAGTCTTTGGTCTCAATTCTTCGGGGTCAGATCTGTTAACCATACCCCAAGCTCGTATAAACCTCCGGCGATGCTCCTTAACGTCCTCCTTATAGTCAAATACAATGTCCTCAAGAAGTAACTCATGGGGACCATCTCTCCGAGCACGACCAAATTGTCGCAAATCCAGACAAGGATTGTAAGTTATACCCCTCTGACTCCAAGCAATGGGACATTAGGGTATCCCCCATAACGGTCAATAACATCAGTGTCTTCCATAGCCCGGGAACACCAAAGAATATCTGTATGAGCGAGTGACATTATTATGTGTGACCAACCCAAACCTTCTTCGTTCTTCAGCACAGACTTAGGGAGGTGAGAAATAAACCACCTCGACAGCAACGACATGCAGCACATAAGAGTCCCTCTTCTCCTCACGGTACGAGTATAGAGGGCATGCAAGATATCTCAAAGCAAGGTAGGCACAAGGTTGCGAGAGAGGAAAATCTTGACAGCATTCACATCTACAAAGGAATTTGGATTAGGGAAGAGAACCAAACCATAGATAAGAAGAGCCAAGATATCTTCAAAAGCCTAAAAATCCAAATCATCTCAAAACAGCTGAGCCTGGTCTATCAGACACCTGGCTAGAAAACCTTCGACCCCGCTTCGAGTTTCCCAATTGGATACTACATCAGCCCGTTTCAAGTGCAAAGCTGAGGTAGTGTCTTCTGGCCTAGGAGCTTCTTCCATACCTGTGAAGGGTACCTATTCAAGAATGGATATGCCCAACAGATGGGAGAACTCTTCCAAGGTGGGTACCAGCTGGTAATCTGGAAAGGTGAAGCAATGATGCACAGGATCGAAGAACTGAAATAGTACACTCATCATCTGTTCATCAAAGTTTGAAGTAACCAGGCTGAGAAGTTGACCGTGTCTCTTAATGAACATAGAAGTCTCAGAAACTCTTGAGGCTAGCTTTTTAAGTTGGCAAGTATTTGCACAAAGTTGACTCGGATGGTATTTCTACGCACGGAAGCCATGATCTGTAAAACATAACAAAGATAAATTCCCTTGGTCTTTGAAATGGTTAGTGTAATGAAGCATGAATGCCATGTTATGATGCATGATGTCATGATAAACCACAGGTATAGCAAACAACAGGTATTGCAAACACAGTAAAATCACACAAAACCCTTAGGTTTAAGGCTTGCATGAGGTCAAAGGTAATACCCTCTTGAAGTTAAGTTGTTCAACCTGTCCTAGAAAAGAGTAACCGGGTTCTAGATGATTTCAATATCAATGACCATCCTCCATAGGTCATGGTTTCAGCTCACGCAATATTTTCTTGTGGCCGGAACTATCTCGAGAGTATGGTCTCAATGAGTGTAGCATCGAGTATCAACCAGTTCTCAGCTTTACACCGAGGCCGACTATCTCACTACTTTCTAATGGCCAAGTTGGGAGATTAAAGGTTCTAAGGTCAGTTGATGCTTAACGAAACCACGCGGCGGCCCCGTATTCTCCTCATTTATCCACAAGGGATATCGATACCAACCAAAGTGCCACATCAACGTAGCTACTGCTTCAACCGTATCGGTCTATGCTGTACAGTTCCCTCACAGTCTATTGCTACTTACCTAAAAGGTATTCCCCAGATCCGGGTGTAGGATCTATAGTAACCCCAAACGAAAAATTCAAAAGTAAAGCAAACAAAACAATCAAGAGAAGAAATTATGATGAACTAGATCCTAAGGTATACCCCACTTATTTTATCCCCAGCAGAGTCGCCAGTTTTGTGATACGGTGGCATAACCGACTGTTTAATACTGGTTTGTGTTTTGCGTTTTTTGTTCGCAAAATGTCACGGTAAGGAAGAGTCGCCACCGACTTTTATTTCATCCAACAAAGGAAAAGGGAAAAGAACAGAAAAAACCTTTTTTCAAGATATTCTGAGTACGGGGGGTAGATTATAGAAAGGGAAGGTGTTAGCACCCTTTCTATCCATGGTTTTCCATGGGCTCTTAGGTACTTGCTCATATTTTTAAATTGCTTGTATATGTGCTTTGTTTTGAAAAAAATTACTTCGTAATAACCTTTATATCAGTCCTCAAAGGTGTGATGAAGTTGTTTTGAAAATTGTTTTGAAAAGTGTAAGTGGGAAAAGCTTTGATTTGAGCAAGTACCTACTAGCATCTACCTACTCGAAAAAAGATTGTTTTTATTCTCGTTTCCTTTAGACAGCGCTATCCTACTATTTAGAAATAGGTAGCACCATCGTTGGAGTTTGTAAGGGTCAATTCGAAAGGGACGTACGATCACTAAAGCAATGTTAGGATACCTTAGTAATAACCCTAGAGTCTTAAGATCATATTTGAGGCAACATTTCCGAGGCAACATTTCCGAGGCAATATTTCCGAGGCAACATTCGAATGGGATGTTTGATCTTTTTCAGACAGGAGGGCAACCACTAAGACACCCTATACTTAATGATCATTTACCGAAGGCAACCGAAGCAAGAGTATACCCTAAGAGTGATATGTGCGAGTGATTGGTTTTCAGTTATTTAATCTTTGCACATTAGGGTTTTCTAACCGTATTAATTTGTCACGCATTCTTGCCATACAATCCTATTAGAATACATCTAAACAGTCAAATATTTGCGGGAATTAAAATGCGAGAAAGTAAATCTACGCTATTACAAGGCTTCGGGGAGGGGGATTAATTACATAGCCAAAAACCCAGGGAAAAGCAATAAGTAAAAAGTCCTAGATTAAACTATTACAAACCATGAACAATTACAGAAATATTGGCAAAAATAATTAACACGCGCGCGATGAATCGAATACGAGATAACTAGGGTTTTGACCCTTGCCTAAACCTAATTGCGATTGATTAAAAATGTTTTTGTCATGTTTTGTTATTTAAGAAAATAATGAAACAATTTAAAATAAAAATAAAATCCTAATTCTAATTAATTTTAATTTAAGAAAAAAATTATTCTAAGACCTATTTTTGTATTTTCATTTATTTGAGAAAAAAGAGCAAAATAAAATTAAATCAAAAGATAACCCTAATTTTTATTTGATTTTATTTATGAAAATAAATTACAATTTCCCTAAATTAAACTAAATTAAATTAATTTTGAGAATAATAAAAAAGAACTCATCCTAATTGTTTTTGTGCAGTCTTGATTTTATGATTTTATAGAAAATAAATTAATTTGTGAATTAAAATAAATAAAGGAAATTAAAAGAATGAATAAAATAAAGATAATAAATAAAAAAGAAGTAAATGGGCCTGGTGGTATTTGCTGAAAGGGGGTGCCAACTGAAGTTCTGGGCCCAAGGTTGATGGCTCGTTTTGACTTTGCTGGATCTGGTGTGTGGGTTGACTTGAGGCGCATGGTAGTCCTCCAAGGGTGGCACGTTGATCTGGACCACATATGTGTTTGATGGCCATATGTTGATGGTACATGGTGAACCTTCTGATGAGCAGTGCACCTGATCACACGGAACAAAATAATGCAAAGAAAGGTTGGGACCTGGGGATCGAACCCAGGTCCTTATGCATATTTCCAATGTACGCTTGCCAACTGAGCTGCAATTGTTATTTGTATATACAATAAAAGCAAAATATGATATAATGAAAACAAAAATGCTGCAACCCAAATGCGGGAAATTTGAATGGGCGATTGATTGGATGACACGCGTCTTCTTCTCCAAGGAACCGTCGTTTTAGGTAAATAAACTTTTACCTACGGACGTTTCATTGTAGGTATAGACCTGTGTATCTCAAAAACTATCCACAAGAAAGAGAAATGACCATGGCTGATACCAATCAACTTGTCTCATCCTCACGAGTATCGTAGTACCAGAATCAACGTCCAATTAACCTGTATTGCAAAGCCCTAAAACTAAACAAGAAACCCTAGCCATGGCAGTGTTACATACAATCATCAAAAATGCAATTGAATAGAATGATTAGCTTGCAAACTCAATAAGGAACAAGAATATGTAATCAAAACGTGCAAATGATGTATAAATCAATGAAAACGAAAACGAGTTTTTTAGACTAACTGCGTTCCTGCTACACAGTGTTTTAGGACGTGGGGAGGCTTGCTAGTGATTGGAACATGTTCCTGAGACGTCCAACAATCGATTGGTAAGGTTAGGATGGCTTGAGATGGTCTGTAACTTGGAATTCGATCTGCACTTTTTCTTTGAAATTTTAAAGTTTATTCTGCCTCTTTCACGACTGCTCAAACTCTTCTCTTGCCTTGGATTCCTTCTGTATATGTAGTGCAACACATTAGGTCAACAAAAACGAATTGAATCTTGCCCATTATGAAGATTTGATTTGATCTTATATGGCATACGATATCTTTCTAAATTTGCTTCAATCCAATCTTTTTTTCACCCAAATCAATCTTGCACGAATTGGTTGTCTTGCTAGTTGTACATAGATTCAAAAGATGCACAAAAAATCCAAGATTTGATTTGATTTTATTATTTTACCATTTAATTTGATTTATTTTGATTTAAATGAATAAAAAAATAAAAATAAATGATAAAAATAATAAAATAAAAGGTGGAAAAGCTTAGGGGTCGTGCGTCCAATTAGAAACATGTTTCAAACAACAAAACACGGGCCCCTTTGGAAAAAATGCAAATTTGATCAATGTTGACTTTTGGCAATTTTGCAAAAAAAGTCAACTTGGCCAATGCATAACTCTCTCAATTTTTACCCTAGAAAGGTTTTCTTGGACTTTTTAGAAAGATTAGGATGTCCCCTAAGCAACCATTTTGGTCTCATCTCAATTGAGTCTTCCATTTTCATGTATGAAGCTTTGACCCAAAAGGTGTTTTTGTTGACTTTCCAAAATGACCTATAATGTCAAAATTCATATCTTCTTGTGAGTGCATATTTTGAACTTGGGATCTGAATATGAATTGTAGATAATTGCATCCCTTCAAAATGAGCTTTGGATGGGTCATTTCTGATAAAGTGTGAGAAAGTTATGCTTGGTCAAAGTTGAGTTGACTTTTCTACAAAACCCTAATTTAGCAACTTTTGGGTTTTGATGAATTGTGAGCAATCCTTGAGGAATCATGATTAACCCTTGATCAAATGATGTATGATACTTAAAAATGAGGATGTTGACAAAAAATATTGAGGTTTGACTGTATGTGGGCCACAATTGACTTTTGACCTAGCACAGTCGATTTTCAGGCCTTTGAGCAATTGACTGAGCAAGCTTCTTCTGCAAGGCTTGAAACTTGACATGGATGATCTTGAGAACATATTAGGAAAATGGTGAGAATTTGGGATCCTTTGGACTCAAGCATCTTTATGAAAAATGAAACCCTAATTTGAGGTAGACTGCCTTAGGGGAGAGTTTGTCTGGTCAACCTTTGAACTTCCTTGAGCAATTTGGGGACCTCACTTGCCATGTGTTGAGAAATATGGGAGGGAAAATTTTTGGGTACAATAAGGATCATCTGATCATTCTTTAGTAGTCTTGAACGCTTGATAACCTTAGGAGCATGAGAAGATCTTTTGAAATGGGATGGAAAATTTTGGGGTATAACAACTTCCCATGTTCAATCTTCTTAAACCCGAAAAGTTGGATTGGTATGCTCGCCATTTGAAATCTGAAGGTGGAAGAGGATTGAACACTTAAGTGCCCAGAAATTTGCGCTCGCTTGTGCATAAAGTAACACTTATTGGTTGATTGTATTGCTTGAATAGGCTTAAAGATTCAATTCAGAGAGGTGATAAAGTGTTGTCATCGATGGGCTTAAAGATGCCATCCAAAGTAACTATTAATAGGAGTATCAGAATGACTCTACGCTTGACTGTATCTTTAAGAGTGCTTTTCAGGATTCATTCTCTGAAGGTGAAATGCTTTTCAGAACGAAGAGTGTTGAAGGGGAAATGCATTTCAGAACTCCTTTGAAGGAAATGCTCTCCAAAACTCGGTCTCTGGGGGAAATACTTTTAAGGATTCTGTATCTGAAGGGGACATGCTTTTTAGAATGAAGCACTGAAGGAGATGCTTTTCAGAATAAGACTTCTGAAGGATATTGTTTTCAGAATGAAGTGCTGAAGGGGAAATGCGTTTCAGAACTCTTCTGAAGGAAATGCTCGCCAGAACTCGGTCTTTGGGGGAAATTCTTTTTGGGGTTCCATCTCTGAAGGGGATATGCTTTTCAAAATGAAGCGTTGAAGGAGATGCTTTTCAGAATAAGACTTCTGAAGGAGATGCTTTTTAGAATGAAGTGCTGAAGGGGAAATGCGTTTCATAACTCTTCTGAAGGAAATGCTTGCCAGAACTCGGTCTCTGGGGGAAATGCTTTTCAGGGTTCCATCTTTAAAGTGGACATGATTTTTAGAATGAAGCGCTGAAGGAGATGCTTTTAAGAATAAACTTCTTAAGGAGATTCTTTTCAGAATGAAGTACTGAAGGGGAAATGCATTTCAGAACTCCTCTGAAGGAAATGCTCGCCAGAACTCAGTCTCTGAGGGAAATGCTTTTCAGGGTTCCATCTTTGAAGGGGACATGCTTTTCAGAATGAAACGCCGAAGGAGAAGCTTTTCAGAATAAAATTCTGAAGGAGATTCTTTTCAGAATGAAGTGCTAAAGGGGAAATGCGTTTCAAAACTCCTCTGAAGGAAATTCTCTCTAGAACTCGGTCTCTGGGGAAATGCTTTTCAGGGTTCTATCTCAGAAGGGGACATGCTTTTCAGAATGAAGCGCTGAAGGAGAAGATTTTCAGAATAAACTTCTGAAGGAGATTCTTTTCAGAATGAAGTACTGAAGGGGAAATGCATTTCATAACTCCTCTGAAGGAAATGCTCGGTAGAAATCGGTCTCTGGGGGAAATGCTTTTCAGGGTTCCATCTCTGAAGGGGATACGCTTTTCAGAATGAAGCGCTGAAGGAGATGATTTTCATAAAAAACTTCTGAAGGAGATGCTTTTCAGAATGAAATACTGAAGGGGAAATTCGTTGTAGAACTCCTCTGAAGGAAATCACTTGGTCATGTATGTGATATGGTGGTAGAACCGAATGTTAATACTGGTTTTGCGTTTGTGTTTGCAAATGTTGCAGTAAGCAAGAGTTGCCACCGATTTTTCTTTTATTCAAATTAAGGAAAGGGTGAAAAGAACATAAAAAGACCTTTTTGAGAATTTTCTGAGTAAGGGGGGTATATTATGGAAAGGGAAAGTGTTATCACCCTTTCCATCTGTAGTTATCTACGGGCTCTTAGAGGTTTGCTCATTCTAAAACACCTTTGTACTTTGTGTATTTGAAAATGTTTTTGAAAACGCCTTAGCATGGCAAACTTTGTAATGTTTCTCGGGATAATGGAGAAAGTATACAAAGTGTTTTGAAATTGTTTTGAAAAGTAGAATTTGTGTAAGTGCGAAAATGTTTTGAGTAAACTTCTAACAGTTATCTACTTTTGCACTCGAAAATGGTCATTCTTTTTCTCTTTTCCTTTAGACAATACTATCCTACTATTAGTGAGTAGGTAGCCTTGTCGTTGGATGTTTGAGGGACAATCTAAGGGACGTTACGGTCACGAAGGCAACTTGGAAAGAAATTTTAGTAATTATCCTAAAGTTTCTAAGATCACTTTTAACCGAGGAAACGTCGAAAGGGTCATTGAGGGACTTGTGATCTTTCAAACTAGAGGACAGCCACTAAAACTTCTCACGTTTCGAGAATTATGACCATTTTCCGAAGGCAACCGAAGTGGGATATCCTAGAGGTGCGCATGTGCAATTGTGTTCAGTTATTTATCTTGCGCATTTAGGTTTGCTAACGTTTTTGTTTTTTAATCTTGTCATGCAATCCTATTTACTAGCAGTAACCATGTACAAAATATAGAGTGTGGAAGTATAAACCTACACTATTACATGCCTTCGGGGAGGGGATTTATAATGTACAAAAATTGGGGGAAGAAAATAAAGAAAGCGGATAAAAGTCCTAATTAGTTATTACATACCAGTATGCAGTTACAATAATGTAAAAATCTGAAAAATAAATAATGCGTGAAAGATTGAAAGTACGTCTAAAAACCATAAAAGATAATATTTTTGCTTATTTGTTTGTTTTTTTATCTAAGAAAATAATTAAGTTAATTATCCTCAAATCTAATTAGAAGATGAAATTAATTAAGAACTTATTTATTGTTTTTATTATGAAAAAAAATTAAATTGAATATAAATTAAAACCTAAGTTCTAAATTATTTTAAATTTATAAAAAAAAGTTAAAGTTGAATTAATAATTAATTTCCAAAATTAGTTTAATTAAAAAAATCTAATCCTATTTTTTTTTTGTTTTTATTATTATATTATACTAATTAAATAAATGAAGGAAAAAAAACAAATTAAAAAAAGAAATAAAGCAAAGTAATAAAAGAAATTGCAAAATGGGCCAGGATAGTTAAAATTGATGGGGGAGGGGTGCTGAAACTGAATTTCGTAGACCCAAATTGAAGAAAATCCCAACACTTTTGGATCTAGTGAGGCGAAGCTTTGAGGGTACATGGTGATCTGCGTGTTTGACACCCTTGGATTTAGATCAGGTGGGATCTGATGATTGTGATTTGAAGGCGTATGGTGTACTCCTGGTTGGGAAACGCATGTGATATGCAGAAATATGTTAAGAAAATGAAAAATGCTGGACCTGGGACTCGAACCCAGGTCATCTCTCTCACATACACGCTTCATTTCCAGCTGAGATATATGATCATTCATTAATAAGAATAAAACTACAACATAATATATGAAATGAAGTAATAATTATTTAAATCAAACGCACGCTACTGGTGGGTCCCAATATTTTAAATGGGCCAATCATGAAACGGCTTATGGCTACGCTAACACAGGGAGGGTAAAACCACCCCTCACGGTGGTTGACCGTTGTCTTCTCTGGCAAGGCTAGAAACGAAACCTGTAAAATACGACGCTTCAAGCCCAGAAATTTTGGCTACCCCCATAAAACCTAGACTGCGAACTCAACCATGGTCATAGCTTGGACTGAAAGTGTCTGTATCATCGAGCCCGAAGCTTACATATTTCCAAACCCTAACAATGGTGTTTAGTGATTATGGCCTTGCAACTTACATGAAACACGTTAGGATGCTCACAAGCAATGATAACGACATGAATATGTAATTAAAAAGGATTTAAATTACGAATTAAATAAGTTTGAGATCCAATTTTTTTACCAAAATAGGAGGATCGGATTAGGGCAATTCTGCGTGAGTTGAACTTGTTTAAGGCCTGGGAATCACTCCTGGGACCTTCAGGGAATGAATGGCTGGCTTGGTTTGGATTGAGAAAGGCTGGAATTTGCTTTTTCAAAATTCACGTTTTTTGACAATTCTTTGCAATTTTGTGTGGCTCCTTCCAAGTTGTACCCCCATGTCTAATGCTTTCTAATGTGTTCTTTATATAGAGAGGAGGGAGGGGATAAGAAGGCAATGGTTTAAACAACCTTGATCATGTTCTTTAAGAGCGAAAAACAAAATATTGTAACTTTGTCGAAGGTGTGGAATTTTGTCCTTTTTTATAATTTGCAATGTATCTGGACATTTTGCACGAATTCTTGGGCTTTAAAGCAAGCCAAAACACCAACTCAAATGCCAAGGCCCACCTCTAATTATTTTATATATAAATTAAAATAAATATGTAGAAAATAAGTAAAAAATGTAAGGCAAGGTAAAAATGAGATTAGGGGCTCTTCATGAGGCCATGAAAGTGTTTGAAGTCCAAAAAGTTATGTCATTGCTTTAAAAGTTCAAATTTGCTCAATGCACATTTCTTGAAATTTCCCAAATTTTCCCAACTTGGGCAAGCCATAACTTTCTCAATTTTTATCCCATGATGATGATCTCTGACTTTTTGGAAAGCCTAAGATGTCTACTTAAATCCCTCATTTGATCAATTTTGCATTTGAAGATTTTATCTTGATGTAAAAGGTCTTGGATAAAAGTTACTTTTGTTGACTTTTTGAAAATTACATGTTATGTATGAGCTTGTATCTTTCAAATGGTGCATTTCTTGGACTTGAGGGCTGCATAAAAGTTGTAGGGAATGAGATTCTTTTTAATATGAGCTTTGGTTGGAGAAAAATGGATGAAGTATGTGAAAGTTATGTCTGGTCAAAGTTTAGTTGACTTTTCCTATAGAAACCCTAATTTAGCAATTTTTGACTTTTGATGAATTAGGGACATTTCTTGAGGAATCATGATCAACCCTTGATCAAATTATGGATATCACTTCAAAATGTTGATGTTGACCAAAAATCTTGAAGTTTGACTATACATGGGCCACAATTGACTTTTGATCTAGTACAATTAATTTTCAAGGATGTGGGCAATTGAATGAGAAAACTTGTAGTGCGAGGCATGAAATTTGTCATGGAAAATCTTGAAGGCATATTAGGACAATGGAAAACATTTGTAACCTTTGGAGCTCACACATCTTGATGATAAGTGAAACCCTAGTTAGAGGTTCATTGCTTAGGAAGGAGAATTTGTCTGGTTAATTCTTGGTCAACCTTGAGCAATTGAGGATCTTTAGGAGTATGTTTTGAGTAAAAATGGGAGGGAAAATGTTGGGGTACAACAACTTCCCCTGTTCAATCTTCTTAAACCCGAGGATTTAGATTGGCTTGTCTTCCTTTCGTGATCTGAAGGTGGAAGATGATTGAACACTAGAGTGCCCATAAATTTGCACTCGCATGAAGTAACACCGATGGTTGATGATGTCGGGAATGGGCTTACAGATGCCATTTGGAAAAGATGACTGAGAGTCGTCGGAGTTGGGCTTAAAGATACCATCCAAAGTAGATGTTGACTTCATAAGAGATCTCTTTGTGGGGGGTTCCTGTTCCTGTTGTCTGAGGAGAAGTCCGCTGGGGAGTGTGGTTTTTTGTTGTTCTCTTGTTTGAGGAAAAACTTTGTGGGGAATAGAGTTTAGGAACTTCAGTTGTCCAAGGCTCTGCTGAAGAGTTATCTCTAGAGAGATGAAAGTTTGTTTCTTTCTGGTTGAAATCCAGGTTTCGCAGTAACTTGCTGGGGATAATGGAATTAACTGTTATCTTTAAATGTAATAAAAGAGCATGTGAAAGGCTATTCTGGGATGAGTTCACTTTAGTCTGCATCAGGATGATGAGAAGGAACCCGTGTAAGATTTCTTCGTTTGGTTATGTAGATAGTTTTCCTGTCTGGTTTGAGGTATTAATCTACAAATCAATTACTCGCAGATGGCTGTCCTGTCTGGTTTAAGGTATTAATTTGGAACTGAGAAATAAAGATAGTTTTCCTGGCTTGTTACAGGTATTAAACTGGAATCAATTGGTTTACATACTGGTGTCTCGTCTTGTTTCAGGCATTAATCTGGAAAACACTTGTTTTTATTGGTCATGGAGATAGTTTCCTCGGCTTGTTTCGGGAGTTAATCTCTAACCTGAGAGAAAGATAGTTTTCCCATCTGGTTTCGGGTATTAATCTTCAATCTGCTCATGTAGATAGTTTTCCTGGCTTGTTACAGGTATTAATCTAGAACTTAATTTTGTCGGTCACTGAGATAGTTGTCCTGGCTGGTTTCAGGTGTTAATCTATGATCTGAGAAAGAAAGACAGTTTTCCTGGCTTGTTACAGGCATTGATCTTCAATCACTTCGTGTAGATAGTTTTCCTGGCTTGTTACACGTATTAATCCATAGTCGGTCCTTCACAGATAGTTCTCCTGTCTTGTTTCAGGCATTAATCTGTGGCCTGCTGTAGTTGTTGGTAAACTCGTCCTGCTTCAGGAGTTCATACCAATTGATCGTGTAGATAGTTTTCTCGTTTGGTTTCGGGCATTAATCTTTGACCCGCTGTATAAATTGATAGTGTTCGTGTGTTTGCTAATTTAACCTAAAAAGGTAAAATCAGTTTCATGTGATGTCATGATGTATGAATTTCATAAAGCTCCCAAAATAAATGAGATTGTGATATATGTATTTGTATGCATATGCTATGATGTTTGTAAAAATGATGTGTGTATGCAATGTGTGAACGTGTCAGATGTTCCATTGTTGTATTACTGAACTATGGAAAATAAATCCCTAACTGTGGTCGGGGGTGAAGAAAGTGATTCTTCAATTTCTGCTGGGGATAATGAATGGAGATAGTTTTGCTTGGGATTCCCTTTCTCTGTCGGGGATCTTCGACTTCTGCCTGAGAATGATTTCGCTGGGAGGAAGAGTTATGTTGGGAGATTTCACCAATTTGGAGAAATAAACTCCGCTGGGGGATGAACTTCCATAGCTAGAGAAATAAACTCTACTAGGGATAAGGCTTTATAAACTACTTGAGATTTATAAAACTCTGTTGCAAAAGACGAACTCCATAAACTGCTTGGGGATTTTGTTGAAATCCTGTTGGGGAATCCTGAGAAGCCTGGCAACTTCACTGGGGATTTTTGTTGGAGCGGTGATTGGAGATTCTTGTTCTGCCGGGGATATGAGAACCCGACACCATTAGGCTGCATACTGAGAACATGGCAGTGAATTTATAGTAGGATACTACTTCTGTACATGTTGGAGAAAATATCTGTTGGGGAAAACATCCGCGGGGATTTTGTGGGTGGCCCTTAGATATTGTCTCATTTCTTAAAGTCATTAGTAATCGCCTTTCTGTTTTTAGGTGCATATTTATAAGAATTAATCACATTCAAATGCATATATTCAAAAATAATCACTGGACGTGTTCACACACAAAATAGAAAAATAAAAATAGAAGTTTTGCACTTTCAAAGGAATAGTTTTGTATTAACTTGAATAAGCGTTTTTGTACAAGGATACGGACATCCTGGTAAGAGAATGTCGTCGTAATAATGGAAATTATACAAAAATAGTATTCAAAGAAAAACAGTTGTGTGAAATAATCCCATTGGGTTCCTATTCTTCTATTGCCTTTATGTCTCTGAGCGTCTTATCCCTTTCACTGCTTGTCCAAAGCTGATTGGATTGGTTAGTACCGCTTGAGCTTGATAGTTGATACTGAAGATTAGTTGTAAGGTGATCCAATGGGACATAGCTATACGCTTTAAATCCATGACTTTTGCCTGGGCTTCCCTTTCGGGTTTTAAGTCCATCAGGATACCTTTTTTTGCCCAAGCTACCTTTTCAGGTTTTCGACTTGCCGGGTGTACAATTTTTTTATGTATATCCCTAATTTTTACCCGAACCCTTTTGGTTCGCCGGGATGCCCTAATTTTTGCCTAGGCCAGTCGACCTAGCGGGTCTTTGTTTATGCGTAGTATCTTTTAACTATATCCGTGTTCACAGGGTGAGGAAGGTCATCACTGTCCATAGTGGTTAAGATCATGGCTCCACCAGAAAATATGTTCTTGATCACAAATGGCCCTTTGTATGTGGGAGTCCATTTGTCCATGGGATCACCTTGTGGAAGTATGATGCGCTTGATTACCAGGTCACCAGCCTGATATACCTGACGTCTGGCCTTCTTGTTAAAAGCTTTGATCATACGTTTTTGGTACATCTGACCATGACAGATAGCTGCGAGCCTCTTTTCGTCAATCAAGTTTAATTAGTCAAGTCAAGTCTGAACCCATTCGTCTTCAATCAACCCCACATCTTTCATGATCCTCAAGGAATGGATCTGGACCTCAATGGGCAGGATGACTTCTATATCGTATACCAAAGAGAAAGGAGTTGCCCCTGTTGATGTATGCATTATGGTGCGGTAGCCATGAAGAGAAAATGGTAACATCTCATGTTAATAATTATATGTAACTGTCATCTTTTGTATGATTCTCTTGATATTTTTGTTAGCAGCTTTTACAGCACCATTCATCTTCGGCCAGTAGGGAGAAAAGTTATGGTGCTGGATTTTGAATTGTGTGCAAAGATCGGTCATCATAATGTTGTTGAAATTGGTACCATTATCTGTAATGATTCTTTCTGGAATACCATACTGACAGATAAGGTTATGTTTGTTGAATCGGGCCACTATGTTCTTGGTAACATAAGCAAATTAAATTGCCTCGACCCACTTCTTTAAGTAATTAATGGCAACCAGGATGAAGCGGTGCCCATTAGAAACTATAGGTCTGATTTCCCCAATCATATCGATTCCCCGCATTGCGAATGTCCAAAGAGAAATCAAGATGTTTAGAGGAACCGGAGATACATGCACCTTATCATCTTAGATCTGCCACTTATGGCAAGTTCGCGAATGCTGATAACAGTCTGCCTCCAAGGTGGACCAGTAGTATCCTTCCCGTAGAATATTTTTAGCCATTGAGTGTCCACTAGAATGAGTGTCGAAGGTATCTTCGTGCAATTCAGCCATAATCTTTTCTGCCTCACTCTTGTCTACACACCGAAGCAAGGTAGAGTCGTGATTTCACTTGTAGAGGATCCTGTTACTGAGGAAGAACTTGGCTGAGAACCTTCTTAAGAACTTCTTATAATTGACTGAAGCTCCCTCAGGGTATTCTTGGGCTTCGAGATATCTTTTGACTTCCTGGAACCAAGGCTTGTCCACTACTTCTTCAATACCAACCTCGTGACAGTATGTTGGCCCGTCCATCTTCTCAATGGTGATCTGAGGAGCCTCGTTATCCAACCTGACCTTGAACATGGATGACATCGTAGCTAGCGCGTCCGCTAGTTGATTTTCCTCTCGTGGAAAATGCTCAAAGGTGATTTATTCAAAGTATGGGATTAGTGTCAACACGTGCTCTTTCTACGGGATGAGATTAGGATTCTTCGTGTCCCATTCTCCTTTGATATGACTGATTACCAAAGTCGAGTCCCCAAACACTCTTAAGAACGTGATCCTTAAATCGATTGCAACTTTGAGACCCATGATACATGCTTCATACTCAGCCATATTGTTGGTACAATTGAAACATAGTCTGGCAGTGAAAGGAGTATGACAGCCTTCAGGAGATATCATCACATCATCGATTCCATTTCCAAGAGAATTGGAAGCTTCGTCAAAAACCATAGTCCATCGGGATCCTTTTTCAGGTCCTTCATCTGGTCCAGGTTCTTCACAATCAGTTACTAACATGATGTTCTCGTCTGGGAATTCAAAATTCATGGATTGGTAGTTGTCCACAGCCTGATGAGCCAAATGATCAGCTAGTACACTTCCCTTAATTGCTTTCTGGGTTGTATACTGAATGTCGTATTCGGTCAGGATCATTTTCCATCTTGCTATTCTTTTGGAGAGAGCGGGCTTCTCAAAGATGTACTTGATAGGATCCATTTTAGATATCAACAAGGTAGTGTGCATCAACATATATTGTCTTAGTCGGCGATCAGCCCATGCCAAAGCATAACAAGTTTTCTCGAGCAGTGAGTATCTGGTTTCACAGTCGGTAAACTTTTTTCTAAGGTAGTATATTGCATGCTCTTTTCGACCAGACTCATCATGTTGCCCCATCACACACCCCATTGAATTATTTAATACTGTTAAGTACATTATCAAAGGTCTTCCTTCAACCGGGGGCATCCGAATTGAAGGCTCTTAGAGATATTCTTTGATTTTGTCAAAGGCATATTGGCAATCTTTATTCCACTTCATTTCTTGATCTTTCTTCAGTAATATGAAGATTGGCTCACAAGTAGCAGTCAGATGTGAAATGAATCTGGAAATATAGTTTAGGCGTCCCAAGAATCCCCTAACTTCCTTCTCAGTGCAAGGAGTTGGCATTTCTTGTATAACTTTAACCTTTTATGGGTCTAACTCAATACCTTTGCTGCTGACAACGAAGCCTAAGAGCTTACTGGATCTTACTCTGAAAGTGCACTTATTCGGGTTTAGCTTCAGTTTGTATTTCTTCAGCCTGTCAAATAGTTTCTGTAGGTGATCAAGGTGCTCCTCTTTAGTCTGAGACTTGGCTATCATGTCATTAACATAGACCTCTATATCTCGATGGATCATATCATGAAACAAAGCTACCATGGCGCGCTGATTAGTTGCCCCCACGTTCTTTAGCCCAAATGGTATAACTTTGTAGCAGAAAGTGCCCCACTGTGTGACGAAGGTCATCTTCTCCATGTCCCCAGGTTCCATTTTGATCTGATTGTATTCGGAGAAACCATCCATGAAGGAGAATACTTTATATTGTGCAGTGTTGTCAACTAGAACATCAATATGGGGAAGCGGAAAGTCATCCTTGGGGCTTTCCCTGTTCAGGTCTCTGTAATCCACACACATATGTACCTTACCGTCCTTCTTAGGTACTGGAACAACATTAGCGACCCATTATGGATAGGACGTGACAGCTAAGAAACCAGCATTGAACTGTTTCATAACTTCAGCCTTGATCTTTTCTAACATATCCGGCCGTATACGACGAACCTTCTGTTTCACTAGAGGGAAATCCTCTTTTGTCGGTAGGTGATGAACCACAATATCAGTGTCAAGTCCCGGCATGTATTCATATGACCAGGCAAAAATCTCAACATAGTCATGTAGAATCTTTATTAACCTCTGTTTGACACTGGGCTCCAAGTTAGCACCTACCTTGACTTCTTTTCTGTCCTCTTCAGTACCCAAGTTCACTGTCTCAACTAGCTCCTCATGAGGTTGTATTGTCCTTTCTTCCTGTTGTAACAGTCTAGCAAGCTCTCCTGGGACCTCACAATCTTCCTCACCTTCGTCCTCAGCTTGGTTGATCAGATTTTCAAAGTCATAATGAGCAATTGCAGAACCTTTATCAATGGGATCAAGAGTGGATGTGGATCTGCAGTTTGATATGTGAGTGTGTGTAATCATAACTGCATATTTTTGATAAAGTAAAGAGGCGGAAAATAAAAACAAAGAGCGTAAAATTTGTATGTGAAATGTCCCATGTTTTATTGATGACATATGAAATGAAGTAATGACCCTCACAAGTAAACCATTGTGCCTCGGGTGAGACACAAGGCTGTAATGTTTCAATTGTTCAAATATTACATTTCCTTAAAACAAAAAAAGACAAATTACTCTTGAATAAAAGTAATGGGCACAAAGTCTTTAGCCTCCCAATTGTTGAGTTCATCGCTGATGGTTGGGAAGATCCACTTGTCTAGGTCACAATCACTATCACTGTCTTCCAGAGCATTGACTTCATGGTTGTTGATCCAAAAAGGTGGTCCCCCGGTGCGAGTACGACGAACAGCTCTATGGGCTCATGAAGTAAAACCCAAACCAAATTTGTTAGATTTGTAGGGAATATCCGGAAGTTGGCCCCAAATTGTACACCCACCTTCTTCAATTACTGCCTTGGAATCCTTCAGAGAAGCCATCTTCAACGGAGGCCTGGTAATCTTTAGAACACTGGCAATGGTCTTGGTTGCAGCAATGGTCTGTGGAACTTCTTTAAAATTCTGACAGGGAGTCTCAATGAACTCGTCGTCCATTTTAACGTACCTGAAAGAGTTTAGGTGGCTTACCATGTACTCCTCCTCCCCATGGACTGTGATAATTTTCCCATTGATTGGGTAATTCAGCATCTGATGTAGGGTGGAAGTCACAGCACCAACCCCATGGATCCAGGGTCGACCCAATAAACAGGAGTAAGATGGGAAGGTGTCCATCACATAGAAAGTGGAGTTAAAAGTCTGAGTACCCACTTTGATAGGGATGTCCACCTCCCCATGCACGATTCTTTTAGAACCATCGAAGGCCCTCACCATAATGTTACTGGGTTTTAGTGTGAGCCCTTTGCAATCCAACCTGTCTAGAGCGTTCTTGGATAATACATTCAATGATGAACCTGTATCTACCAGAACATGGGCTAATGTAGTGCCCCAACACTCAATGGAGACATGTAGGGCATCAATGCGTTTCCTTCCCTTGGGAGTTAGGTCTGCATCAGAGAATCCTAGACCATTGTCAACTGTCAAACTAGCCACACAATTCTCGAATTGATCAGTGGAGGTCTCTTGAGGCACGTGGGAAGACTTCAAGATTTTTACCAAAGCCTTAACATGGGCTTCATAGCACAGCAGTAGGGCCAACATTGAGATTTTTGAAGGGGTCTTCCCCAATTGTTCTACGACATTGTAATCACTTTTCTTGATTATTTTCAATATCTCTTCAATCTCCTTTTTAGAAGCCTCAGGAATGGCTTCTGGATGTGCCTTCGTCCGTACAGGCTCAACCAATACCTCTTTGCCTCGAGTCTCGGTCGACCCGGTAGCAGGGATAACAATAGGACTAACAGCAGGAGTAGTCATGGGAATATTGACAAGAGAAACAAGGATGATCACATGAGTAGCAACGGTTTTAGGAGGAGAGATCTCGGGAGAGAAAATCCTTCTGCTTTTGGTAATTTTGTTGGTCCCGACAATGTCACTAATGTCAGGATCAGAGTCTTCAGCATCTTTGTCTTTAACAACCAGCAAATCTTGCTTGACGCCATGGTAATAGACGTCAGCCCCATAGTTCCAAGGAACAACTTTATCCGAGGAATATGGCATATGTCTAAGAAAAGTAATTATCAATGGAGCAACTTTTGGAACAGATGTAATCCTGACGGGTCGTTTGGAGGAGACCTTGGGAGGATTAGCGGAAATGGTAATGATAGAAACATCTTCACACGGAGCACTTGTAACTGGAGTTTTCTCAAACATAATTTCTTTATCATCCATCAGGTGTTGAACACCTTCCTTTAGCAAATGGCATCCATTAGGTAGAGACAAATATGAGTGGCAACCTTCACCATAACCCGAAAATAAACTGGCTTGCAAGAGATTCTTTTTAACCGTCGGGAGTGGAGTAGCTAGTTTATCAACAGAGGCAACAAACATGTCATCATGAATAGCATTAACACCACGACCATGCTTGGGCATAGGGGCAGTTATAACATTAGGAGTCTTAGGAGCGTCAAATTCAATCTCCTTTGCCTCAATCAAATCCTGCACCTTGTTCTTCAAAGCCCAACAGTCGTTTGTGTCGTGGCCTGGACTTTCAGAATGGTAGGCATACCGAGCATTTGAATTGTAGCGAGGAGATGCAGTGTTGGGATTTTTGGGAGCCTCTCTCAGAGTAACCAGATTGGATTTCAGCAAATGTGGCAAAACTTGAGACAATGTCATATTAATTTGGGTAAACTGCCTTCTAGGATTATCTATTCTGGACTGATTATTTTGTTGTTGGTTTGATGCAGGATTGTAAATCATAACAGCCCCTACCGTCAGGTGACACTCAGTTTTGTTAAGATTTCTTTGGCCATAAGCAACACTGACTTCCTTCTTCCCGGTGAATGGTTTCTTTGCAGTGTTGGAGGATGCATCTCTCTGTATCTTACCACTTTTAATGCCAGCCTCTACTCGTTCGCCCGTCAAGATCAATTCAGTAAACCCAGTAGAAGAACTCCCAATCAGGTGGTTAAAGAATGGCCTGGATAATGTGCCCAAGAACATGTCCACCAGCTCCCTATCAGACAATGGAGGTTGGAATATTCCCGCAAGGTCTCTCCATTTCTGGGTATAATCTTTAAAGCCCTCTCTAGAACTCATATACATACTCTGAAGTTGTGTACGGGTTGGAGCAAGGTCAGCATTATATTGATACTACTTGTAAAAAGCAGCAGCCAGATCTTCCCAGTTATGGATGTTGGTTCCCTCCAGCTGATAGAACCACTCTAATTGAGTCCATGATAGATTGTCTTGAAAGAGATGCACCCACAAATTCCTGTCAGTAGTGTGCAACTGGATTTTCCTGACATAAGATCTGATATGCAGCTTAGGACATGAGACCCTATCATATTTAGCAAATGCGGGCACTTTGAACTTTTGCAGGATAACCACTCCAGAAACCAACCCTGTCTCTTCAAAATCCAATCCAGGTACCTTCTGAAATTCCATGGACTTGAGACAATCCTCCAGTTGTTTGTGCTTATCGTCAACATGAGGGTATTGTTCCTCGGTGTAATCAGCTTCGTCTTCTTCAGACTCCCTTGCACTGTGGTCTTTTTCTCTTGGCTCTCCTTCCTGATTGTCTCACTCTCTCTTGACGGAGTTGCGAGCTCTGAAACTTGCCTCACTGGCCCTTTGAACCTTCTTCCCAAATTCATAACACCCACTGGCCTCTTTTTCTTCTTCTTGTCCTTGAGAATCAGAGCTTTCAAATATTCTTGTCCCTTAGCCAGATTCAGGAACATTTCTTGGAATTGAGCATTCTGTGCCTGAAGCTCCTTAACCGTTTGTTCAAGAACCATTGATGAAATAAATAGCGAAGAAGATAAGAAGCCTGTCCTGAAACCTATTTATGCAATGATATGTATGATATATATATATATATATATGCAATGTTTTCAAGGATTTCTAAGACTCAAATTTTCTTAGCCAAAGGGAAAATAAACGTTAATTGCATTAAGAAGTTTAAGCGGTCACAATGACGCCTCTTGGGCTTACAAAGGAAGTAACAAAGAAAAAATGAACTCTAAAAGAAAAAAGGGACTCAAGCTTCCCACGGACGCATCCTCTTTGGTGAAATGTAGGCATTTATAATCCTATCTTCATGAAGTAACCTGGTGAGCTCTAAAACATTCTTCTTGTTGGTGTAGAATTGGGTTTCAAAGGTATCCAGATCCTCTTTGAGTTGAATCCAGGACTTTTGTAACTCCTCGAAATTAGTCGGCATGTGTTGTACCCTAAAATTTTCCCTCCCATTTCCTCAACTTTTTTTCATCACAAGGCCCTTAGAGCTCAAAATCCAGTTAGGGTTTCCTCTGCTCAAGACTTCTCCTTGCACTGTTGACCCAAACTAGGGTTTGTGTTTGCACAAAGATATTTTGACCTAAAATGCCTAAAATGACTTTCATGCTTCATATTGGACTCCCAAGTTTATCCATACCAAGTTTCAAGCCTTAATTCCAATCTTTGCCTAGTCAATTGGACAGTTGACCTAGAAATCAGCTGTATTGGAGAAAAAGTCAACTGTGGCCAATTGATAGTCAAAACTTATGAAAATTGACCAACATCAACATTATGAACTCATATGGACCATTTGATCAAGTTTGGATCACAATTCCACAAGAAATTTGATCAGATCACCAAAAGGGCAAAATGGTCATTTTTAGGGTTTTGACTGCACAAAGGCAATTTTTGACTGTTTGACCTAGCCAATGGCAAACCAAACTCACATATGGACTCAAGGACCCAATGGAATTGTCTTAACATGTTCAACAAGTTCAAAAGATCCCAAATGCACAAGATTGACAGTTGAATTTTCCAGTCAATTGATCAATTTTTGACTGTATACTGAAAAGTCAAACTTTGACTTTTTGCTCAAAATCAAGGGTCAAGATTCATTTTTCATCAAAACATGCCAAATCATGAAACTTGTTCATCAAGAAATCAAAAATCACAAATTAGGGTTTGAAAGGAAGATTTTTCATAACTTAGAATTTTTCTAAGTTATGAAAAACCCTAATTTTTTCCTAACTTTGTCCCATTTTCTCATCAAGATGAATTTGGATTCAAGGAAAAGTCAAAACATGAAAGTTGTAGTCCATTGCAAAATCTACAACTTTGATTCACAAATTTTCCTCAAAAGAAGCTTTTAGCTCAAGTTACAATTTTTGGAACAAGGGTACCAAACCATTCTTAACTTAGAGAAATTTTGAACCATTTTAGGCAGGATTTTTGCCTAACTTCAAGACCACTTTTCACATGCTTCCACTTGGAATTTCAATTTTCATTTCAAAGATGGATTGTAGTACACATTCCAAGCTTTCCAAAATGTCCAAGAACTCATCAAACAACCTCATGGTTAGGGAGAATCTAATTTGGCAAGTTGGGAAAAAGTCACTTTGTTTATGGCCAAGTTACATGTTCATACATCTAGGCCATTTTGAAATCAGCTTGAATTCTTTGATTACAGGTCCTATATCTCATTTGCACTCAATAATTTAATGCATATCCCTTGTGCCAAGACCTTATTTTGTGTGTTCAAACATTATATGCAAGATTAAGCCATTTTTAGATAAAGCATTTTTGCCATTTTTGAAAAGAAGTGCTTTATGTCAATTTGTAAATCAAGAAGGTACAAAGAAAATCTCTGAGGCACAAGTTATTAGACTAATCCCACTGATCAAGGAGAGATTATGCAGCATGCTAGAGGGTCCTGTACAAGCCTAAAACACCAACTTGCCATTTCTTGCTTAAGTTAGAAGTAACTTGGCATAACAAACAGAACTTCACATTCCTGTCAAGGCAAGCTTAAGAAAAGATTGCAAACAAATTCCATACATCCTAACTGAGCTAGAACACGAGCCAACCATCTCCAACACCCTCTCAAACACAGAATCACCATAAAACTGCAAAAACAGGGCTTAGGCTGCAGTTGGATTCCCACAACTCATTTCCATCATGCACTTCCATCCAAACCACTTCAAACACTTTCCCTACCATCCATACAAACTGTCCAAAGCATTGGAAGCAGACTGTAACACCTCTAACCAACATCACCATTTTCATTTTTCTGTTTTTGCAGGTGGAGTTCTATAGCTCGATTCAGCTAGTTTCAAAGCAAACTAAAGATTGGGGAAGCATCCCTGAACTTCAAGCAAGCTATTCCAATCATCACCTTGCACTGAAAGTACCTCCATTGCCAGATACGATTCAAGCTGAACAGGTAAGTTCATGGACTTCTATCTCCCTATTCAAGCATTGTTAGCTCTAGGTTTGTGAATGAAAAATGTTCTACTCATGCCCCTGAAGCTGTACATATCTTTACTTTCCATTTATTTTGCATGTGCTATGAGAATTTAAGGTCTGAACATTGATGGAAACTTAGGTCAAGAATTAGGGATGGAGAAATTCTCTCTCATCTTAGAGAGTTAAGTCAAGTTCTTTATATGTCTGGATTCGTCTTTTAATGCTCTACATTTTTCATGTTGTGAGTTTTGCTTGAAAGTCCAGGAATCTGGAGATAGAAAACGCGCGTTTTTGTTCATGTTCAAACAGTCTGGAGGTTGAAGACAACCCTTTTGGGCTGGGCTTGGTTGTTTTTCCTGTTTGCACCTCATTTCTACTTTTGCACCCCCTTGGCCCATTATGCTTATTCTTATGATTTTTTGACCTTTTCTTTTTTGTTCTGACTTATTTATTTTTTCTCATAATATCAAAAATATAAAAATTATTTTTTAAACCATTTTTGTATTTATTAGGCATTTATTTGTTTAAATGGGTATTTGTACATAAATAAATATATAGATATACTCTTATTCAAAATACTAAAAAATAATGCAAACATGTTTATTTTCTGATTTTATTTTATATTACCTCTTGAAAACATTTTACATAAAATATACTTTTTTTTAATAAATATTAAATAGTTTATTTTTGTATATATAATATATATTTAGTAAATAATATAAATACTTATATATTTATTAGTATATTTAGGAAAGAATATAAAAGTAATACATTTTTGTTTTATTTATTTATTAATATTTGATCTCAAAAATTATTTTTTACAAATATACTTCATTTTTATTTTATTTTTGTACATAATTAATAAACATTGTATATATTAAATAATAAATACCTTTTATTTGCAAAATTAGGGTTTTGCCCTAAATACATAAAAACTCCAAAAATTAATACTTTTTATTTTGTTTATTTGACATATAAAAAACACTTTTTTCATACATATAAAAAACAAATTTTTTTTTTTGCATCTTGCATATCTATTCCATTTTATTTAATTATTGTATATTAAATAATTTGTATAATTCAATTTTGATGTAATAGTTAGGTTTAAATTCCTTGTCAAAATACCTCCATTTGAACATTTGTACCCCCCTTCCCATATATTGTGTTGTAATAACTTAGGAACTTTATTTTTTTTGCATTTTTAAAGCTTTCTAAATATACCATGCTAGAATTAGGGTTTGTATGCAAATCAATTAACCAAAATAGTTTGACCTAATTTCTAGATAAACAAGCATGAAAATGGACAACACTAATCACACTTGCACCCCTAGGGTATTCCACTTGTTGCCTTCAATAATGGGCCATATTGCATGTTAGGTCTCTTTGGGCAAAACAAAACAAAACAATCAAATGATCATAGTCCCTCGATGACGCTTTCGAAAGTTGCCTAAAAATGATCAAGTCCCTCCAAGGAAAAATTGCCCAAAGATACTTGACACCATTGCAATTATGGTCTAAACGATGACCCGCGCCCGTCCCTTTCACATCCTAACACAATATTGTCCACCAAATGCAATGGTGGAACAAAATTGTTAAAAGGGTTAAAAACATAGGAGAAATCTTTGAGAAATTTAGGAGTAGACAACCTCTTAGTTACTTGAATCAAACTTGAAAAACAAAACACTTGCCTATTTTCAAACCACACATCACTACACTTTCAAAACAACTTTCAAAAAACATTGAAAACCTTTTTAAAAGACATACACCTTTGTATACATCCCAACATGGATCATTACAAAGGTTGCCACCACATTGGCCTCTTTTCAAAACATTTTTCAAAACCACACACACAAATCACCATTTCAAACAATTGAAAACCAAGGCAAGTTGATCTAAGCAAGTAACTAAGAGCCCATGGATAACCATGGATAGAAAGGGTGCTAATACCTTCCCTTTCTATAATCTACTCCCCGAACCCAAGAAAACATCTCAAAGGTTTTTGCTGTGCTTTTTAAACCTTTCCTTAGGATAAAATAAAAAGTCGGTGGCGACTCTTGCTCAACCGAAACATTTGCGAAAACAAACGCAAAACCCTAGTCAGTTCTCCCACCGTATCACAGAACTGGCGACTCTGCTGGGGATAATTTAAAAGTGGAGTAACCTTAGGGCTTAGATCACCCTCTTGCATGACTAATTGTTTGTATTGATTGCTTTATATCTTGGCTCTTTTGTTTGGGTTTGCAATCCTACACCCGGATTTTGGGAAACATTCATAGATAGCAATACATTGTGGAAACTGTGCGGGGTATACCGACACGGTCGAAGCAATAGCTATATTAGTGCGACATATTTGTGAGTACCGGTAACCCTTGAGTTCAATCAAGGAGAGTACGGGGCCGCTGAGTGATGTCACTAAGCACTAATGACCTAGAACCTTACTTGACCATCTTGGCCTTTTATTAGGGGTAGTGAGATGACCGGCTTTGGTGCAGTCCGAAGTTGGTAGATACTCGATACTACGCTCATTGAGGATTGTTTTCTTGGAATATTTTGGTCGCTAGTTAAGTGGCTAAACCAAAACCATGAACGATGAAAACAATCCAATGATATTGAGCTCCTTAGAACCCGGTTACTATTTATAGGACAGGTTTTTAAGCCAACTACACTCAAGAGGGTACTTACCTATGAAACCCCATGCAAGCCTGAAACTAGGGTTTTGTGTGATTTGCTTGTACATATGTTTGTGCATACATCATAAACATCATAAAGCATCATATGCATTCACTAACCATTTCAAGGGTTTAGATCTTCATCTTTGTTCTTGTTTTGTAGGTCATGGAAATTCCTCGCAGAAAAACCATCCAAGTCAACCTTGTGAGAATCCCTCCTCAACTCAAGGAGCTCACATCAAGAATTCCGGAAAGCTCTTCCTTCAGTGAAAGACGTGGTAGACTGCTCGGCCTAGTCAACACCAACATTGAAGAGGACATGATGAAAGTGCTATTCCAATTCTTTGACCCTCTTCATCACTGTTTCACTTTCCCCGACTAACAGTTGGTGCCCACTTTGGAGGAGTTTCTTAACTCCTGAGAATTCCTATCCTTAATCAACTACCTTTCAACGGTACGGAAAAGGAACCAAAGCCTGAAGATGTTGCTCGAGCATTACATCTACAACCTTCTGATATCAAGGGGCATTGGGAAACTAGAAGCGGTGTCAAAGGCTTCTTAGCGAAATTCTTGTTTGAGAAGACACAAGAGTGTTGAAATTCATTGGACCTACAAGCCTTTGAAGAAATTGTGGCACTCCTTATCTATGTGTTGGTCTTGTTCCCAAATCCTGATCAGCTTGTAGATGTCAACGCCGTCAAAATCTTCTTGTCCAGAAATCCAATACCAACATTAGTTGGGGACATTCTTCACTCATTTTACACACGAACAATGAGAAAGAGGGGTGTTCTCATGTGCTGTACTCCTCTCCTTGCAAGGTGGTTTATTTCGCACCTTCCACAATCTGTCTTGAAGAATGACCAAGGCTCAAGGTGGTCCCAACGGTTGATGACTCTTACTCACTCTGATGTACATTGGTGTTCTCGGTCCAGAGAAAATGTCATCATCGTCGATCGTTGTGGAGAGTTCCCTAATGTTCCATTACTTGGCATTAGAGGGGGCATCACCTACAACCCTTGTCTAGCTTTGAGGCAATTTGGATATGCACGGAGGGATGGCCCTCACGACATGTTGATTCCTGACCTAGTTTTTGACTTCGACAATGATGCGCAAGGACTTCGCCAAAGATTCATCAGAGCTTGGAGGATGCCTAACAAGGTTGACAGCAAGACACTGGGGCACAAGAACTCCATCCCTCTTGAGCCTTATCTCAAGTGGGTACGAGCCCGAGCCCAGAGTTTGATGATGCCTTACCCTCATGTTCTCCATGTGATTAAAGAGCCCGTCAAGGAAGGAGAGGTTCCCTACACCATCCTATATCCTGACATGCCTACATCATGGGAGGAAATGCAGAAGAGTTGGATCCAACTCAAGGAGGAACGGAACACTTTTGAAGCCAGCTTCTACGCCAGTGAGAAGAAGGTTCTAGAGCTGACACGCCGACTCCATGAAGAAGAGGCCCTCAACACCTACATCGCACCAAAGAGGATGCGCAACGTCTTTTTGCCTTGAGAAATTTTGTAATATTTGGCCCATGGGGCATTTATGTACTGACAAATTTCTTCTTATTAATATGACGTGCGTTCTTTTTTGTCTGCAACAATTTTGAATGTTCTAAATCCTTGAATGCATTGCATACATAAGCATACCATTCATCATGTGCATAAGCAGGTCTCTGCAACAGGTTTCCTTATCTTTCTGCTGTTTATTACAGTAAGATGGATCTCGAGCAAACAGTCAAGGACTTGCAGGCTCAAAATGCACAATTTCAACAACTCCTGATGACCTTGGCTAAGGGTCAGGAGGATCTAAAGACACTACTGGGGAACAAAGACCAAGTGAAGAAGAATAAAAAGAGAGTCGGGGTGGCTACTTTAGGGAGAAGGTTTGAAGGAGAAGCCCGAAGAGTGCTAGAATTTCCCCCTAGTTCTGAGGAGGGAACCAGTAAAGGGAATGCGGCTGCAGTACCTTCCGAGTCTGATATGGAAGAAGAGGCTGAAGAGGACGAAGACTACTCTGATCAACAATACCCGCCCGCCGATGATAAGTACAAAGGTCTGGAAGACAGGTTGGCAGCTATGGAGCTGCAGAGAGTTCCGAGTTTAGATTTTGAAGACTTGGGTTTAGTTGCTGGGATTGTGATTCCCCCAAAGTTTAAGGTGCCGGTGTTTGTGAGGTATGACGGGTTGTCCTGTCCAAAAATGCATCTCAGGTCCTACGTAAGGAAGATCCAACCTTACACGGCGGATAAGAACCTTTGGATCCATTTCTTTCAAGACAGCCTTTCTGGGGCTCAACTGGAGTGGTTCTATCAACTAGAGGGAACCAGTGTCTGAAACTGGGAAGATTTGGCCACCGCTTTTTACAAACAATATCAATACAATTCTGACCTTGCTCCCACGCGTACCCAACTTCAGGGCATGTCACTGGGAACGGGCGAAGGATTCAAAGAATATGCGCAAAAATGGAGAGATTTGGCTGGCAGGGTGCAGCCGCCTTTGACTGACCGCGAACTGGTTGACATGTTTCTAGGGACCTTGTCTGGTCCATTTTTCAATCATCTAATTGGTAATTCTTCTGCGGGGTTTACAAATTTGATCTTAACAGGCGAGAGAATAGAAGCTGGCATCAAGTCAGGGAAGATTCAGAAGGCTGCCTCTGCAAGTACCGAGAAGAAGCCTTTCAAAAAGGAAGCAAGTGCTGTTCATGGCCCTAGAAGACAAGTTAAGCCAGAACGCCGCCAAGCCGTCAATGCATTGGTGATTTCAAAGCCTATTGCTTCTCCTCAGCAGTACAATCAGCAAAGGGGTGAAAGGCCCAAAAGGCCGTACACTCAACTAAGTATGACCTTGTCACAAATCTTGCCGCAACTGCTATCAACCAACTTGGTGACCATCAGAGAGGCTCCGAAGGTCGTGAATACTGCATCTCCTAAGTATAATTCAAATGCCAGCTGTGCTTATCATTCTGATAGCCCCGGGCATTCTACAGATGATTGTTGGGCCCTGAGAAATAAGGTTCAAGACCTTATTGATGCGAAGGAAATTCAGTTTGAGGCGCCTGAGAGGCCAAATGTTGTAACTGCTCCTATGCCCCAGCATAGAGTAAATGCCATTGAGGAAGATTTGTATGCTGTTTCGGTGAATGATGTTGCTACCCCTCTATTGACTGTTAAGAGGAACCTACTGCTAGCCGGTTTATTTCCGGGTTGTAGCAAGGGTTGCCTCCTGTGTGCTGTTACCCCTACCGGTTGTCCGCTGTTGAAGTCAGGCATCCAAAGCCTGATGGATAGCAAAGAGATTCTGTTCAAGAAAACCGCTGTTCCATTTGTTTCCGCTGAAGAAGTATCTGTCGTCACAATTTTCAATAATCCTACCAAGGCTCCCCCGAGGAAGCCAGTCCAAATTATGTCTGTTGCACCCATTGTTATTACCGTTCCGGGGCCCCTCCCCTATGAATCTGACAAGGCTGTCCCATGGCATTATGGGGCGGATGTGTATGTGCTTGGAGTGAAGCAGGAGTTCAACACCAGTACCAGTATCAGTAATATCACTGGTCCCATAAAAGTTACCCGCAGTGGCAGGCTCTTCTCGCCTGACATTGCACCACCAGTTATCCGAAAACCTCTTATCATCACACCCGCAAGTGTGCATGTTCCTCTTTCAAATCAAGTTCATGTGTCTGCTACTGCCGCCGAGTCCTCTGATACTCGGGGCAAAGGAGTTGCTACCGATTTTCCTGCCCGAACGGAGGCACCAAAGACCGTTGTTGAAGCCTCCCAGCAAGAGATGGAGGAAATCCTTAAAATCATTAAAAAGAGTGACTTTAATGTCGTTGAACAATTGGGGCATACTCCCTCCAAGATCTCCATGCTATCTTTGCTGCTGTGCTCAGAGGCCCACGCCAAGGCCTTGATTTCATTTCTGAAAACGGCCCATGTGCCGCAAGAGACATCTGCAGATCAATTCACTGACTGTGTGGCTAATTTGACAGCTGACAATGGTTTGGGTTTCTCGGATGCAGACCTTATCGCCAAAGGGAAAAACCATAATGATGCCCTACATGTCTCTATAGAATGCAGGGGCACTACTCTCGCACACGTGTTGGTGTGAAATTCTGGCTGCAGATACTCAATGTCACGTTCAATGTTATGACACCGTATCTGACTTTCTATAAGACAGTAAATACAAAAACAGTAAATAACACAGTCAATTGTTTACCCAGTTTAGTGTGCAACAACACCTACTCTGGGGGCTACCAAGCCAGGGAGGAAATCCACTATAAGAGATATTAATTCAGGAATAAACCAACCAGTTTATCTCCTTCACTTAAGACCTACCCAATGCAACTTCAATCTAAGTACAACTTAAACCTGAGTTCCTACTCACTCCCCCTCAATCACAGCAGTGATACATAAAACAATTTGACTAATGAATTGTTGAAGACACTCTTCAAAACATACACTTGATTATGCTTCACAGCTTTTTAATCAAGCAACACAAACACTCTTGCTTCACAGCTTTGAGTGATACACAAACCTAACTTGACTTTGCTTCAAAGCTTTAGTCAAGAGACATACAAACACTCTTGCTTCAAAGCTTTGAGTGATACACAACCCTTACAATTAAAACCTATTCCAAGTCACTTATCACAATGATAATTGCTTGGATTACAATAGTTAAAACTATACAGTTTCTAAATAATCTTCTGTCAAAAAGGGATGCATTCCAAGACAGCAGCTCTGTTGAATATATAGCAGCTGCATCTTCAGTTAGGGTTTCCACAAAAAGCTAGGGTTAATTCCGTTTGACCTTAAGACTCGGTCACAGGACTTTATCAACCAGGTTAGGGTTGAGCTAGGTTAGCCCAAAGAAAACGCAGGATTCTGTTCTGGAAAGACTGAGTCATTTTCCTGAAAAAACTCAGAATTACCCAAACTGCATAACTGTTAGTTCAGAACAGGATGTCTTAACATTTGTTATGACATCTGAGACCCTGTCTACTGATTTAGGTAAATGTGATCTTTTTGCAAAATGCTCAGATACACACTTATAAACAGCAGCACCTGTATGACAATATTTTTCTGCAAAGGTACCTAATAAATCTGTACCTAATAAACTAGAATGTTATGACATCAGTCATGACATTCATACACCTGGTTTTACCAAAAATGCATGCCAATACCTAAACAACTACAAACTCCCCCTTTGGCAGATTTTTGGCTAAAGCCCCTAAGCAATCAGAGATAGATAGCAGCAGAATAAATATGACTGCAGAAAAATGGAATGTCAAATAAAGTACCAAAATATATCTCCCCCTCTTTAGCCACAAATGGGCCAAATATACATGTTCATAAAAATTATACAGTCATCCAGAAAAAGTAATAAGAGCAGCAACTAAAAACTGAACACACTTCCAAACTCCACCAGGGACCAGCATCAACTCCACCAAACAGCAACTCCACCAACCTTTAAGCACTGTCATCAGACTCAAAGGATTCGGGCTTCTTCCTTTTCTTGTGAGCAATGTCAGCATTCTTCTCTTTGTCTGATGTCTCAACATCCTTAGAGACATCTGGACTTGTTTCAGCATTTGAACTTTCTTGATTTAAAGGAACAGAAATGCCAGGAACTAAGTGGTTCTCGTTCAGAATTCTTGAAACAATTTTAGCTATTGCTTGACGAACATAGGCTGACCCTTCCCTATTTGCAATTTCAGGGGGAACTGAAGAATAAGGATGAGATGAATTACCAGAGGCAGAAGCTTGGGACCTTCCTGCATGTCTTGTTCTCAGCTCTTTGACCTTGGTGGGGTTAGATTCCACTTTTCTAAGAGAAGAGATCTCCAGGACTTCAGTGTCCTGACAAGAAGAGATTGTCCTAGAATCTTGATCAGAGGAAGAGGTTGAAATCGTCGTATTGGATGATGATGGTGTTTGAGGCATTTTGACAGTCTTAGAGGACCAACAGCAACTGAAGAGAAAATTCTGATTGAGAGACTGGGTTTTGGTGAGGAGACGAGAGGGGAAGGAAGAAAAGGATTGTCTATTCAACTTCTTAAAAGAATTGAAGGAAATGGGAAAATATAATTTTAACCCAATCAGAACAAGCATAACTCCTTTAACCCTTGTTTTAAGCAAAATTAATTGCTACAATTCCTCATGTTGGCAAATACCCAACTTACCCCTCAAGTTTTCAAATTGATTTGCATCAAGAGCCTTGGTAAAAATGTCAGCCAGCTGTAGCTCCGTGGCAACATTTTCCAATTTGATTGTCTTCTCTTCTACAAGGTCTCTGATAAAGTGATGTCTTATGTCAATATGTTTGGTCCTACTATGCTGAATGGGATTCTTGGAAATGTTGATTGTACTCAGATTGTCACAGTACAATGTCATAACATCTTGTGTGACATTATACTCAGTAAGCATCTGTTTCATCCAGATCATTTGAGAACAGCTACTACCAGCTGCAATGTATTCAGCTTCAGCAGTAGAAAGAGACACACAATTTTGTTTCTTGCTGAACCAGGAAACCAGATTATTTCCCAAGAAGAAACATCCTCCAGAGGTGCTTTTTCTATCATCAGCACTACCAGCCCAATCAGCATCACAGTAGCCAGTCAGAGCTGGTTCATAGCCATGAGAATACAGCAACCCATAGTTGTAAGTTCCACTCACATACTTCAAAATTCTCTTCACTTGATTGATATGACTGACTTTAGGATCAGCTTGGTATCTTGCACAGACTCCAACTGCAAAAGCAATATCAGGTCTGCTGGCTGTTAAGTACAACAAGTTTCCTATCATACTTCTGTATAGACTTTGATCCACCTTAACCCCACTTGAGTCTTTGGAAAGCTTTAAATGAGTAGGAGCAGGAGTCCTTTTGTGACTGGCATTCTCCATACCAAACTTCTTTACAATGTTCTTAGCATACTTGCTTTGAGATAGGAAGATTGAGTCCTCCATCTGTGAGACTTGTAGTCCAAGAAAATAAGTTAGTTCTCCCATGAGACTCATTTCAAATTCAGCCTGCATCTGGTCAGCAAAATGTTTAACCATAGGTTCTGACATTCCTCCAAACACTATGTCATCAACATATATTTGGGCAACCATCAACTTCCCTCCTTTAGTTTTGACAAAGAGAGTTTTGTCCAAGCCTCCTTTTCTGTATCCTTTGTCTGAGAGAAACTTTGTTAACCTGTCATACCATGCTCTAGGAGCTTGTTTCAGGCCATATAGAGCTTTTCTCAATTTGTAGACATGATCAGGGTGGTTTGGATCCACAAAGCCTTTAGGCTGTTCCACATAAGCTTCTTCATTCAAGTACCCATTTAGAAAGGCACTTTTCACATCCATCTGAAATAACTTGAACTTCAGAAGACAAGCAATTGACAATAGGAGTCTGATTGATTCCAGCCTGGCTACAGGTGCAAAGGTTTCATCAAAATCAACCCCTTCAACCTGAGTGTATCCTTGAGCAACAAGTCTTGCCTTATTCCTGGTGACAACTCCTTTAGCATCTGATTTGTTCTTGAAAATCCATTTTGTGCCAATGATGTTAGTTCCTTCAGGTCTAGGAACCAGTTCCCAAACTTCATGTTGCTTGAATTGGTTCAGTTCATCTTGCATTGCACCAATCCAGTATTCATCAGTTAAAGCTTCCTTGACATTTCTTGGTTCCATTTTGGACACAAAACAAGAGTTTGAGATGATTTCTCTAGATCTTGTAATGACTCCACTGTTGGGATCTCCTATGATGAGCTCTTTTGGATGATCCTTCTGAATTCTGATGGAAGGGATCTTGCTAGCTTCCTTTGATTCAGATTCTATTGTGGTGGAGTTGGGTAGATCATTCTGTTGGGTTGAAGTCTCAAAGAATGTCTCAACAGTACAAGGGACATCTATTTCTTCATGATAATCATCAATTATAACATTTATTGATTCCATCATGGCTTTGGTTCTGGAATTGAATACTCTATAAGCTCTGCTGTTTGAGGAGTATCCTAGAAATATGCCTTCATCACTTTTAGGGTCCAGTTTTCTTCTTTGTTCACGATCTGCCAGAATATAGCATTTTCTGCCAAACACATGGAAGTACTTCACAGTTGGTTTTCTTCCTTTCCAGAGTTCATATATGGTGGATGAGGTTCCCTTTCTCAAGGTGACCCTGTTATGGACATAGCAGGCTGTATTCATAGCTTCAGCCCAAAAATACATAGGAAGTCTTTTGGCATGTAACATTGCTCTGGCAGATTCCTGTATGGTCCTGTTTTTTCTTTCCACAACTCCATTTTGCTGAGGAGTTATAGGAGAAGAAAATTCATGACTAATTCCTTCTGAGGAACAGAAATCATCAAACTTGCTATTTTCAAATTCCTTGCCATGATCACTTCTGATTCTGACAATACACCCTTCCTTTTCTCTTTGAATTCTTTTGCACAATTCTTTAAAAACTTCAAATACATCAGATTTTTCCCTAATGAAATTAATCCAGGTGAATCTGGAAAAATCATCCACAACCACATAGGCATATCTTTTTCCACCAAGACTCTCCACTTGCATTGGTCCCATCAGATCCATATGAAGAAGTTCTAGAACCTTAGAGGTGGTCAGATGTCTTGACTTTGGATGTGACATCCTAGTCTGCTTACCAACCTGACATTCACCACAAACTCTTCCTTCATCAATTTGCAGTCTTGGAATCCCTCTGACTGCCTCCATGGAGATAATCCTTTTCATACCTCTTAGATGAAGATGGCCAAGTTTTTGGTGCCACAGTTTCACCTCTTTTTCTTCTTTTGCAATGGAACACACAGAGGAGAAATTAGTGTTCTCAGGCTCCCACAAGTAACAGTTGTCTTTAGATCTGACTCCTTTCATTACAATTTCTTGTTTGTCATTGATTACAAGACATTCAGATTTTGAGAAATTGACCTTGAATCCTAGATCACACAATTGACTGATACTAATGAGATTAGCAGTCAGCCCTTTTACCAGCAGTACTTCATTCAGACTTGGAACTCCAGGGCAGTCCAGATTACCAACTCCTTTGATTTCACCTTTAGCACCATCTCCAAAGGTCACAAAACTGGTGGTGTGAGGTTTAACATTATTGAGGAGGTTCTTGATTCCAGTCATGTGTCTAGAACACCCACTGTCAAAGTACCAGTCTTCCTTTGCAGAGACCCTCAGGGAAGTGTGGGCTATCAGGGCAGTAGCCTTTTTCTTCCATTTAGGAGCATGTGGTACCTTTTTAGACTTAGGTTTGACACCTGAGTTCTGATTAGGGTATCCATGCAATCTGAAGCAGAAAGGTTTTATGTGGCCATATCTCCCACAATGATGACATCTACATCTTTGGTACCTTTTCTTCATATGTCTCTGTTCCTGATGTTGAGAGTTGTGTTGAGACATCTGTTTTGACATTTGCTTATCAGGCCTGATCTTCTTGACTGTACCAGATTTCTTTGCTTCCATAAATCCTAGTCCAGATTTATTTCCCACATTTTGTCCAACCTGAAGGATCTCTTCCAATTTGTCTGTTCCATTAGTCAGCATCTTGACAGATTTGGTCATTTGATTCAGTTGTGAGTTCAGCAATTGAACTTCCCCTTCCAGATGACTTATAGTTTCAAGGTTTGCCCTTTTCTCAGCCTCCAGCTTTATGATGAGTTTTGATTGTTTCTCATTCTGCACACAGACTTCAGTACTTCTGATACACAATTTCTTGTAAGTATCAGCCAATTCTTCAAATGTCACCTCTTCATCACTAGTGTCACTTTCAGAGGTACAAACACCAGTTAGAGCAGTAACTAGTTTGGCATATTCTTCTTCAAAATTACTTTCTGAATCATAGTCAGACCAAGTAACAGTCATTCCTTTCTTTTGTTTCTTAAGAAAGGTTGGACATTCAGCTCGATATGCCCATATCCTTCACAACCATGGAATTGAATTCCTCTTCCTTGGTTTCCCTTCTCTCCTGACCTTGGTCTTCTGCTGGAACTGTCAATGTCAGAGGGAATGTTATGAACATTAGACCTTGACTTTGGATCTATTCTTTTGATGAGTTTGTTGAACTGTCTTCCAAGCATGGCTATAGCTTCTGAAATATTTTCTTCTTCATCCTCCTTGTTGTCAACATCAGTGTTGGATACAAGTGTTATGCTCTTGTTCTTCTTGTCACCATTTTCAGTGATCCCCATCTCATAAGTCTGAAGAGACCCAATAAGTTCATCCACTTTCAACTTGCTGATGTCCTGGGCTTCTTCTATGGCAGTTACCTTCATTGCAAATCTTTTGGGCAAGGATCTGAGAATCTTTCTCACCAATTTTTCTTCTGCCATTTTTTCTCCCAGTGCTCCTGAGGTGTTGGCAATCTCCAAGATGTTCATGTGAAACTCATGAATGGTTTCATCTTCCATCATTTTTAGATTCTCAAACTTGGTAGTCAACATCTGAAGCCTTGACATTTTTACTTTGGAAGTGCCCTCATGAGTAGTTTTGAGAGTGTCCCAAACTTCCTTGGCCAGTTCATATTGATGTACTAGTCTGAAAATGTTTCTATCAATTCCATTGAATAAGTCATTTAAGGCTTTGGAATTTCCCAGGGCTAACTCATCTTCTTCTTTACTCCAATCTTCCTCAGGCTTCAAACTGATTGTCCCATCTTTCTCAATTATGGTGGGATGGATCCATCCTTTGTCAGCAGCTCTCCAAGCCTTTTTGTCCAGAGATTTTAAGAAGGCAACCATACGAGGTTTCCAGTAGTCATAATTAGTTCCATCCAGAATGGGTGGTCTATTTCCAAAAACTCCTTCTTTGTCCATAGTGCCAGAAAGTGATATCTCTAGATCTCACCCAGTAATACAGGCAGGGTTCCTGCTCTGATACCAATTGAAATTCTGGCTGCAGATACTCAATGTCACGTTCAATATTATGACACCATATCTGACTTTCTATAAGACAGTAAATACAAAAATAGTAAATAACACAGTCAATTGTTTACCCAGTTCAGTGTGCAACAACACCTACTCTGGGGGCTACCAAGCCAGGGAGGAAATCCACTATAAGAGATATTAATTCAGGAATAAACCAACCAGTTTATCTCCTTCACTTAAGACCTACCCAATGCAACTTCAATCTAAGTACAACTTAAACCTGAGTTCCTACTCACTCCCCCTCAATCACAACAGTGATACATAAAACAATTTGACTAATGAATTGTTGAAGACACTCTTCAAAACATACACTTGATTATGCTTCACAGCTTTTTAATCAAGCAACACAAACACTCTTGCTTCACAGCTTTGAGTGATACACAAACCTAACTTGACTTTGCTTCAAAGCTTTAGTCAAGAGACATACAAACACTCTTGCTTCAAAGCTTTGAGTGATACACAAACCTTACAATTAAAACCTATTCCAAGTCACTTATCACAATGATAATTGCTTGGATTACAATAGTTAAAACTATACAGTTTCTAAATAATCTTCTGTCAAAAAGGGATGCATTCCAAGACAGCAGCTCTGTTGAATATATAGCAGCTGCATCTTCAGTTAGGGTTTCCACAAAAAGCTAGGGTTAATTCCGTTTGACCTTAAGACTCGGTCACAGGACTTTATCAATCAGGTTAGGGTTGAGCTAGGTTAGCCCAAAGAAAACGCAGGATTCTGTTCTGGAAAGACTGAGTCATTTTCCTGAAAAAACTCAGAATTACCCAAACTGCATAACTGTTAGTTCAGAACAGGATGTCTTAACATTTGTTATGACATCTGAGACCCTGTCTACTGATTTAGGTAAATGTGATATTTTTGCAAAATGCTCAGATACACACTTATAAACAGCAGCACCTGTATGACAATATTTTTCTGCAAAGGTACCTAATAAATCTGTACCTAATAAACTAGAATGTTATGACATCAGTCATGACATTCATACATCTGGTTTTACCAAAAATGCATGCCAATACCTAAACAACTACATAGTGGACACCGGTTCCTCCCTGAATGTATTGCCCAAGAAGGCCTTAGATTGTTTGGATTGCGAGGGCCTAGAATTGAAACCTAGTAACATCATTGTTAGAGCCTTCGACGGTTCTAAGAGGATGGTGCACGGTGAGGTAGACATTCCTATCCGTGTGGGTTCCCAAGTCTTTGACTCAACGTTCTATGTAATGGATATTCGTCCTTCTTATTCCTGCTTGTTGGGTCGACCTTGGATTCACAAGGCTGGGGCTGTAACATCCACTCTACATCAGAAGCTCAAATACCCTGTCAAAGGGAAGATTGTTACTGTGCAGGGAGAGGAAGAATACATGGTAAGTCATCTGAATTCATTCCGGTATATCGAGATGGACGGGGAGTTTATTGAAACCCCCTTTCAACATTTTGAAGAGGTACCTCCAACGTTGGCGTCAGCTGAGACAGTGGTTGAAGAAGACTTTCCTCTGAAGATGGCTTCCCTGAAGGATGCCCGAGCATTGATTGAGAAAGGCAAGTGTGCAAACTGGGGTCAACTTCCTGACTTCACTCAAAAGACCGACAAATTTGGGCTGGGCTTCACTGCAGAGGCTCAGAGGGTTGTTCGCAAGTAAATGATCAGAAAGCCTCCGGTGTTCATCACCAACCCAAGGGTGAATGCTATCAAGGAGGACGTAGAGGAAGATGAATTTGACAGTTGGATCTATCGAGCAACCAACAACGGACCAAGCAACTGGACGGCAAAAGATTTTACACCTATTACATTTGTCACGCAGTAATGAACTCTTTTGTTTTCAATTTGTAACAAACAATATGTTGAAACTTTTATTGGCTCGGTGTCCTACCCGGGGCACCGTAGCTCCATTTGTGAGGGCTTTTTGTATGACATTTCCATATATCATTAATCAAAACAGTGGATGTTTGTTGCATTTCAAATCTTGTGCTCTTTTTCTTTCTTTGTTATATATTGCAAAACAACTATATTTACACACACTCACTTATACAGGTTCCAATCCACTCTGGATCTCACTGGTAACGGCTCTGCTACTGCCAGTTATGACTTCGAAAATCCGATCAACTTGGCCGAAGACGAAGGTGAAGATGATTGCGAAGTGCCTGGTGAACTCGCAAGACTGCTACTCCAGGAAGAGAGGGCCATTCAGCCGCATGAAGAGCCAGTGGAGACGGTAAATCTGGGTACTGAGACAGATAGAAAAGAAGTCAAGATTGGTGCCAATCTGGAGCTCAGTGTGAAGCAACGGTTGATTCAGATGTTGCATGATTACATGGAAATCTTTGCTTGGTCTTACGAAGACATGCCTGGTTTGGATGCCGACATTGTAGTTCATCACCTGCCTACCAAGGAAGACTGCCCTCCGGTAAAACAGAAGGTCCGCCGCATGCGCCCAGAGATGTCCGAGAAAATCAAAGCTGAGGTTATGAAACAATTTGATGTCGGGTTTCTAGCAGTGACTTCTTACCCTCAGTGGGTGGCCAACGTGGTTCCAGTGCCAAAGAAAGATGGTAAAGTCAGAATGTGTGTTGACTACAGAGATTTGAACAGGGCCAGCCCTAAGGATGATTTCCCTCTGCCTCACATCGACGTTCTTGTTGACAATACTGCTCAACACAAGGTGTTCTCCTTCATGGATGGTTTTTCAGGGTATAATCAGATCAAGATGGCTCCTGAAGATATGGAAAAGACTACCTTTATTACTCAGTGGGGCACCTTCTGCTACAAGGTCATGCCATTCGGGTTGAAGAATGCTGGGGCAACCTACCAACGTGCCATGGTCGCTTTATTTCATGACATGATCCACCATGAGATTGAAGTATATGTCGATGATATGATTGCAAGGTCCCAAACTGAGGAGGAACACCTTGACCATCTGCGGAAGCTGTTTGACAGACTGAAGTTGTACAAGCTGAGGTTGAACCCAAACAAATGCACCTTCGGAGTAAGATCTGGAAAATTGCTAGGTTTCATCGTAAGCGACAAGGGTATTCAAGTGGACCCTGCCAAGGTTAAAGCCATTCAAGAGATGCCAGTTCCTAAGACAGAGAAAGAAGTCAGAGGCTTTCTAGGACGACTGAATTACATTGCCCGATTCATCTCACATTTAACTGCTACCTGTGAGCCAATCTTCAAATTACTGAAGAAAGATCAAGTAGTACGTTGGAACGATGAATGTCAGGCTGCTTTTGAAAAGATCAAAGAGTATCTCCAAGAACCACCCATTCTTATGCCACCAGTGGAAGGGAGACCTCTAATACTATACTTGACAGTACTTGACAACTCAATGGGGTGTGTGCTGGGGCAGCATGACGAGTCTGGCCGAAAAGAGCACGCCATTTATTACCTGAGCAAAAAGTTTACCGACTGTGAGACTCGGTACTCACTGCTCGAGAAAACTTGCTGCGCTCTGGTATGGGCTGCTCACCGGCTGAGACAATATATGTTGACTCACACTACTCTGTTGATTTCAAAAATGGATTCAATCAAGTACATATTCGAAAAGCCTGCTCTGTCTGGAAGAATAGCAAGATGGCAAATGATCTTGACAGAATATGACATCCAATACACAACTCAAAAAGCAATTAAGGTAAGTGTATTGGCAGACCATTTGGCACACCAACCTGTGGACGATTACCAATCATTGAACTTTGAATTTCCAGACGAAGATATCACGGTAGTAACTGATTGCGAAGTACCTGGACCGGATGAAGGACCTGAGGAAGGATCCCGATGGTCTATACACTTTGACGGGGCCTCGAACGCTTTGGGTAACGGCATCGGTGCTGTGATCATATCCCCTAAAGGTACTCATACTCCACTCACCGCCCGACTGTGTTTCAACTGCACCAACAACATGGCAGAATATGAGGCATGTATCATGGGTCTTCAAGCTGCAATCGACTTAAGGATCAAGTTTCTGAGTGTCTTCGAAGATTCCGCTCTCGTGATCAATCAGATCAAAGGCGAGTGGGATACGAAACACCCAAATCTTATTCCTTACAAGGAGTATGTATTGACCTTACTTCCCCACTTTGAAGAGATAACTTTTGAACACTTCCCAAGAGAGGAGAATCAGTTAGCGGACGCACTAGCTACGATGTCTTCAATGTTCAAAGTCAAATGGGACAACGAGGCTCCCCGGATCATTATCTGGAAATTGGACGAACCTGCATACTGCTGCGATCTTGAGGCCGAAGAGGTAACCGAAAAACCATGGTATCATGAGGTGAAGAGATACTTGGAAGCTCAGGAATACCCTGAAGGGGCGTCTGTCAATGACAAGAAGTTCCTGAGAAGGTTTGCGGCAAAATTCTTCCTCAGCAACGGCGTTCTCTACAAACGAAACCATGATTCAACTTTATTGCGTTGTGTGGATAAGACTGAAGCAGAAAAGATCATGGCAGAGCTACATGAAGGTACATTTGGAACACATTCCAGTGGACACACCATGGCAAAGAAAATCCTCCGGGCAGGATATTTCTGGTCCACAATGGAAGCCGACTGTTACCAACATTCTCGAACTTGTCATAAATGCCAGATTTATGCTGATAAGGTGCACATCCCTCCGGTTCCTCTGAACATCCTGACGGCGCCTTGGCCTTTTGAAATGTGGGGCATTGATATGATCGGCGAGATCCGACCGACGACATCCAACGGGCATCGCTTCATCTTGGTGGCAATTGATTACTTCACAAAATGGGTGGAAGCAGCTTCCTACGCCACCGTAACCAAGAGCGTCGTGGCACGTTTCATTCGGCATAACCTGATCTGTCGGTACGGCGTCCCGGAAAGAATCATTACGGATAACGGTACCAATCTTAATAACAAGATGATCACTGAGCTCTGCGAGCAATTCAAGATACAGCACCACAACTCTTCTCCTTACCGGCCAAAGATGAATGGGGTTGTCGAAGCAGCAAATAAAAACATCAAGAAAATTGTGCAGAAGATGACAGTGACCTATAAAGATTGGCACGAAATGTTACCATTTGCTCTTCATGGGTACCGTACTTCAGCAAGGACGTCAACCGGGGAAACTCCTTTTTCTTTGGTCTATGGCATGGAGGCAGTCTTGCCTATCGAAGTTCAGATACCCTCTCTCCGGATAATGAAGGATGCAGACTTGAGTGAAGATGACTGGATCCAGACTCGACTTGATCAATTAAACCTGATTGACGAAAAGAGACTCACCGCTATCTGTCATGGTCAGACGTACCAAAAACGGATGATCAGGGCATTTAACAAGAAAGTCAGACCACAAGAGTATCAAGTTGGGGATCTGGTAATCAAACGCATCATCCTTCCTCAAAGTGATCCCAGGGGCAAATGGACCCCTACGTACGAAGGGCCATTTGTGGTTAAACATGTGTTCTCAGGAGGAGCCATGATCCTAACCACCATGGATGGTGACGACCTTCCTCACCCCGCCAATGCAGACATAGTAAAAAGATACTACGCGTGAACTAAAGACCCGCTAGGTTGACACACCTAGGTAAAAATAAGGGCTTCCCGGCGAACCAAAAGGGTTCGGGCAAAAATAAGGGATGAAATGAAAAAATCTGTACACCCGGCAAGTCGAAAACCTGAAAAGGCGGCTTGGGCAAAAATGGGTATCCCGGTGGACTGAAAACCCGAAAGGGCGGTCCAGGCAAAAGTTAGGGATAAAGCGTAACACTATGTCTCATTGGATCACCTTGTATCCAGAATTCGGCATCAACTATCGGGCTCAGACTTTGGCATCGATCAATCAGCTTCATCTTCAACTGAGCAGCAAAGTGATGAGACGCTTGAAGACATAAAGGCAATAGCAGAGTTGGGACCCAGTGGGATTGTTTGTTCACATAGCTGTTTTGTTTCCTTTTCAAAATTGTATAAACTCTATGTTGTTCGGCGGCGTTCTCTTACTAGGACGTCAGCCTCTTGTACAAAAACGCCTATTTACAGGCAAATTTCAAAATCAATACAAATTCACTTTTCCAAACAAATTGCCAATTGTTTTTCCTTTTTCTGTTTTGTCTTGCGAAGAACGTCCAATGTTCATTTTTGATATATGCATTTGACATTAAATTGCTAATTCATAAATACTCGCATATGAAACAAAAGACTAATTACAGGTGACATCAGAAACAGGGGCAATGTAGAATTGTCCAGGAAGTCTAGTTGCTTTGTCCGCCAAGGTACCAAGGTAGGTTCGACTGAAGAATATGACCAAGTTACCTCAACTCCCCACAGAGTAAGACAAGATTCAGCAATACTATCCCCAGGAAGAGTTAGTCTGTCATCAGCCCTACAATAGGCACCCTATTCCCCTAGCAAGTCAGCAGTACTCTCCTCCAGCAGAGTTAGTCTACGGCCAGCCTAAAGGAAGTTGGGAATTCCCAGAAGATATCAACATCCCTCAGCAGAGTATAGGCGTTCCTCAGCAAGTGTCCCCGGCAGTCTTGATCTAAGATTGTTCCCCGGCGGAATACAGACACCCTAGTGGAACCATCTTCTAGTACAGTCTGAAAGTTTCCCCAGGAAAATTGGAATCCATATCCCCAGCAGATCTTGAAGCTTATCCCCAGTGGATTCTGGAAGCTTATCCCCTACAGAATGCGAACGCCCCTCTCCGTTTTCATTCAAAAGTTATTCCTCACAAGGGCTTATAACTGGGTTATCCTCAGCTAATTACCATGGAAGATCACCCTCGGCGAAGTTCTTTCAATCCCCAGCGGAGTTCATCAAAGTTCCCCAACATAACTTATCAACACAATCCCCAGCGGAGTTTATCAGTGTTATCCCCAGCGAAGTCCATCATTGAAACCCTCAGTGAAGCTCTCGTCAAAACTTCTGAGAAATATCTCTTCCCACAGAGCATTTCCCCTCAGGGTAATCTCTCAACAAGTTTATTCCCCAACGGAGTCATCTGCTCCTACCGATGTATTCTTGCAACCATCATCCCCAGCGGAAGCAAAGAGCTCTACTCTTCAACGTCGGCCCAGGATTTAATTCCCCGGCCGGTCGTCAAGGATTTATCTTCCTAGACGAAAATGCATTCATAAACATTTCATATTTCATACATCTTGCTTACATACATGATAAAGTGCATACAACACTATCTCATGTTGAACATCATAACATCATGCATTTCATACATCATGACATTGCATGCAACTGATGTTTTGCCTTTTCAGGGAAAAAGACAACCCAAAAGACAACTACTTTCAACTGTCACAATTCCAGATTCGATTCCTGTATCTAGCCAGGGCACATCTGTGAGTGATCAGTTTCCATATCCGATTCATGTATCCAGCCAGGGCACATCTGAAGAGTTTGAAGATTCGATTCCTATATCCAGCCAGGGCATATCTATCAACTGTCCCAATTCCAGATTCGATTCCTGTATCTGGCCAGGGCACATCTGAAGAGTTTGAAGATTCGATTCCTGTATCTAGCCAGGGCATATCTATCAACTGTCCCAATTCCAGATTCGATTCCTGTATCTAGCCAGGGCACATCTGAAGAGTTTGAAGATTCGATTCCTGTATCCAGCCAGGGCATATCTATCAACTGTCCCAATTCCATATTCGATTCCTGTATCTAGCCAGGGCACATCTGAAGAGTTTGAAGATTCGATTCCTGTATCCAGCCAGGGCATATCTATCAACTGTCACCATTCCAGATTCGATTCCTGTATCCAGCCAGGGCATATTTGTAGACGACAATTCCAGATTCGATACCTGTATCCAGCCAGGGCATATCTGTGAGCAACCGATTCTAGACTCGACACCTGTATCTAGCCAGGGCATGTCTGCATGAAGAGATTGAAGATCAACACCTGTAACAAGCCAGGAAAACATCTGTCTTTCTCAAAGTACGCAAGTTCTCGCTAAGGAATCTCTTATGCGATCAACACTTCCAAATGGCATCTATAAGCCCATTCCTGACAAGGTTCTGTCACACCTTCAGATGGCATCTATAAGCCCATCTCCCTATCCACCATCTCTCCAAATGGCATCTATAAGCCCATTCCCGACATCACATTGCTGATACTCCAACATGCGAGTGCAAATTTCAGGGCACTCTAGTGTCCAATCTCCTTTTACCCTCGAGTCACGAAAGGCAAACTTGCCAATCTAACTCTTCAAGTTCAAGAAGATTGAACAGGGGCAACTGTTGTACCCCAAAATTTGCCCTCCCATTTCCTTAACTTTTTTTCATCACAAGGCCCTTGGAGCTCAAAATCCAGTTAGGGTTTCCTCTGCTCAAGACTTCTCATTGCACTGTTGACCCAAACTAGGGTTTGTGTTTGCACAAAGATATTTTGACCTAAAATGCCTAAAGTGACTTTCATGCTTCATATTGGACTCCCAAGTTTATCCATACCAAGTTTCAAGCCTTAATTCCAATCTTTGCCCAGTCAATTGGACAGTTGACCTAAAAATCAGCTGTATTGGGGAAAAAGTCAACTGTGGCCAATTGACAGTCAAACCTTATGAAAATTGACCCACATTAACATTATGAACTCATATGGACCATTTGATCAAGTTTGGATCATAATTCCACAAGAAATTTGATCAGATCACCAAAAGGGCAAAATGGTCATTTTTAGGGTTTTGACTGCACAAAGGCAATTTTTGACTGTTTGACCTAGCCAATGGCAAACCAAACTCACATATGGACTCAAGGATCCAATGGAATTGTCTTAACATGTTCAACAAGTTCAAAAGATCCCAAATGCACAAGATTGACAGTTGAATTTTCCAGTAAATTGATCAATTTTTGACTGTATACTAAAAAGTCAAACTTTGACTTTTTGGTCAAAATCAAGGGTCAAGATTCATTTTTCATCAAAATATGCCAAATCATGAAACTTGTTCATCAAGAAATCAAAAATCACAAATTAGGGTTTGAAATGAAGATTTTTCATAACTTGGAATTTTTCTAAGTTATGAAAAACCCTAATTTTTTCCTAACTTTGTCCCATTTTCTCATCAAGAAGCATTTGGATTCAAGGAAAATTCAAAACATGAAAGTTGTAGTCCATTGAAAAATATACAACTTTGATTCACAAAGTTTCCTCAAAATAAGCTTGTAGCTCAAGTTACAATTTTTGGAACAAGGGTACCAAACCATTCTTAACTTAGAGAAATTTTGAACCATTTTAGGCAGGATTTTTGCCTAACTTCAAGACCACTTTTCACATGCTTCCACTTGGAATTTCAATTTTCATTTCAAAGATGGATTGTAGTACACATTCCAAGCTTTCCAAAATGTCCAAGAACTCATCAAACAACCTCATGGTTAGGGAGAATCGAATTTGGCAAGTTGGGAAAAAGTCACTTTGTTTATGGCCAAGTTACATGTTCATACATCTAGGCCATTTTGAAATCAGCTTGCATTCTTTGATTACAGGTCCTATATCTCATTTGCACTCAATAATTTAATGCATATCCCTTGTGCCAAGACCTTATTTTGTGTGTTCAAACATTATATGCAAGATTAAGCCATTTTTAGATAAAGCATTTTTGCCATTTTTGAAAAGAAGTGCTTTATGTCAATTTGTAAATCAAGAAGGTACAAAGAAAATCTCTGAGGCACAAGTTATTAGACTAATCCCACTGATCAAGGAGAGATTATGCAACATGCTAGAGGGGCCTGTACAAGCCTAAAACACCAACTTGCCATTTCTTGCTTAAGTTAGAAGTAATCTGGTATAACAAACGGAACTTCACATTCCTGTCAAGGCAAGCTTAAGAAAAGATTGCAAACAAATTCCATACCTCCTAACTGAGCTAGAACACGAGCCAACCATCTCCAACACCCTCTCAAACACAGAATCACCATAAAACTGCAAAAACAGGGCTTAGGCTGCAGTTGGATTCCCACAACTCATTTCCATCGTGCACTTCCATCCAAACCACTTCAAACACTTTCCCTACCATCCATACAAACTGTCCAAAGCATTGGAAGCAGACTGTAACACCTCTAACCAACATCACCATTTTCATTTTTCTGTTTTGCAGGTGGAGTTCTATAGCTCGATTCATCTAGTTTCAAAGCAAACTAAAGATTGGGGAAGCATCCCTGAACTTCAAGCAAGCTATTTCAATCATCACCTTGCACTGAAAGTACCTCCATTGCCAGATACGATTCAAGCTGAACAGGTAAGTTCATGGACTTCTATCTCCCTATTCAAGCATTGTTAGCTCTAGGTTTGTGAATGAAAAATGTTCTACTCATGCCCCTGAAGCTGTACATATCTTTACTTTCCATTTATTTTGCATGTGCTATGAGAATTTAAGGTCTGAACATTGATGGAAACTTAGGTCAAGAATTAGGGATGGAGAAATTCTCTCTCATCTTAGAGAGTTAAGTCAAGTTCTTTATATGTCTGGATTCGTCTTTTAATGCTCTACATTTTTCATGTTGTGAGTTTTGCTTGAAAGTCCAGGAATCTGGAGATAGAAAACGCGCGTTTTTGTTCATGTTCAAACAGTCTGGAGGTTGAAGACAACCCTTTTGGGCTGGGCTTGGTTGTTTTTCCTGTTTGCACCTCATTTCTACTTTTGCACCCCCTTGGCCCATTATGCTTATTCTTATGATTTTTTGACCTTTTCTTTTTTGTTCTGACTTATTTATTTTTTCTCATAATATCAAAAATATAAAAATTATTTTTTAAACCATTTTTGTATTTATTAGGCATTTATTTGTTTAAATGGGTATTTGTACATAAATAAATATATAGATATACTCTTATTCAAAATACTAAAAAATAATGCAAACATGTTTATTTTCTGATTTTATTTTATATTACCTCTTGAAAACATTTTACATAAAATATACTTTTTTTTAATAAATATTAAATAGTTTATTTTTGTATATATAATATATATTTAGTAAATAATATAAATACTTATATATTTATTAGTATATTTAGGAAAGAATATAAAAGTAATACATTTTTATTTTATTTTATTAATATTTGATCTCAAAAATTACTTTTTTACAAATATATTTCATTTTTATTTTATTTTTGTACATAATTAATAAACATTGTATATATTAAATAATAAATACCTTTTATTTGCAAAATTAGGGTTTTGCCCTAAATACATAAAAACTCCAAAAATTAATACTTTTTATTTTGTTTATTTGACATATAAAAAACACTTTTTTCATACATATAAAAAACTTTTTTTTTTTTGCATCTTGCATATCTATTCCATTTTTATTTAATTATTGTATATTAAATAATTTGTATAATTCAATTTTGATGTAATAGTTAGGTTTAAATTCCTTGTCAAAATACCCCCATTTGAACATTTGTACCCCCCTTCCCATATATTGTGTTGTAATAACTTAGGAACTTTATTTTTTTTTTTGCATTTTTAAAGCTTTCTAAATATACCATGCTAGAATTAGGGTTTGTATGCAAATCAATTAACCAAAATAGTTTGACCTAATTTCAAGATAAACAAGCATGAAAATGGACAACACTAATCACACTTGCACCCCTAGGGTATTCCACTTGTTGCATTCAATAATGGGCCATATTGCATGTTAGGTCTCTTTGGGCAAAACAAAACAAAACAATCAAATGATCATAGTCCCTCGATGACGCTTTCGAAAGTTGCCTAAAAATGATCAAGTCCCTCCAAGGAAAAATTGCCCAAAGATACTTGGCACCATTGCAATTATGGTCTAAACGATGACCCGCGCCCGTCCCTTTCACATCCTAACACAAGATTGTCCACCAAATGCAATGGTGGAACAAAATTGTTAAAAGGGTTAAAAACATAGGAGAAATCTTTGAGAAATTTAGGAGTAGACAACCTCTTAGTTACTTGAATCAAACTTGAAAAATAAAACACTTGCCTATTTTCAAACCACACATCACTACACTTTCAAAACAACTTTCAAAAAACAATGAAAACCTTTTCAAAAGACATACACCTTTGTATACATCCCAACATGGATCATTACAAAGGTTGCCACCACATTGGCCTCTTTTCAAAACATTTTTCAAAACCACACACACAAAGCACCATTTCAAACAATTGAAAACCAAGGCAAGTTGATCTAAACAAGTAACTAAGAGCCCATAGATAACCATGGATAGAAAGGGTGCTAATACCTTCCCTTTCTATAATCTACTCCCCGAACCCAAGAAAACATCTCAAAGGTTTTTGCTGTGCTTTTTAAACCTTTCCTTAGGATAAAATAAAAAGTCGGTGGCGACTCTTGCTCAACCGAAACATTTGCAAAAACAAACGCAAAACCCTAGTTAGTTCTCCCACCGTATCACAGCATGTCAGGATGAAGAACAATGTAAGGAGTGTCTCCCTCAGCAACTGGCTCCATGATGATGGGTAGAATGGCCTCATAAGGCATCTTGAGACTTTGAGCACGGGCTCGTATCCACTTAAGATAAGGCTTCAAAGGAATGGACTTCTTATGCCCCAGTGTTTTTCTATCAACTTTGTTCACCATGCCCCAAGCTCTTATGAATCTCTGACGATAACCCTGAGCATCATTCTCATAGTCGAATATGATTCCTTGGACAAGTTTATCATGAGGACCATCCTTCCTAGAATAGCCAAACTGTCGCAATGCCAAACAAGGATTATAAGTGATTCCTCTTCTAATGCCTAGGAGAGGGACATTAGGGAATTCTCCACAGCTGTCAATGATGGTAACATTCCCCAAGGATCGAGGACACCAATGAATGTTGGAATGTGTGAAGGACATCAACCTATTAGACCATCTCAAGCCCTACTCATTATTCAACACAGATCGAGGCAGATGCGAAATAAACCACCTAGCCAACAGAGGAGTGCAACACATAAGGGTCCCTATTCTCTTTACAGTGCGGGTATGCAGAGAGTGTATGATGTCTCCAAGTAAAGTAGGCACTGGATTATGAGACAGAAAAACCTTGACTGCATTCACATCTATGAGTTGGTCCGGATTAGGAAATAGTATCATCCCATAGATGAGAAAGGCCAACACTTCTTCAAAAGCTTATAAATCCAGGGTATCTAAAAATGATGAGCCTTCTCAAATAGAAACTTAACTAGAAACCCTTTGACGCCTCTTCTTATTTCCCAATTTGACACTACATCAGACCGTTGTAAAGACAGAGCATGAGAAATCTATTCAGGTTTTGGGTCTCTTTCCATACCATTGAAGGGTAACTAATCAATAATGGGCACCCCAATAACTGGGAAAACTCCTCCATGGTAGGCACCAATTGCTAATTAGAAAAGGTGAAGCAATGATGTAAAGGGTCGAAGAACTGAAAGAGAACCTTCAACATTTCTTCATTACGGCTTGAGGTGACCAGATTGAGAAGTCGACCATGTCTTTCAGTGAATGGAGAGCTCTCAGGAACCCCTGATGCTAATTCCTTGAGTTGAGGAGGTACCCTTATGAGGTTGATTTGGATAGTATTCCTGTGATTGGATTCCCTGTCCTACAAAACAACACAAAGATAAGTCCTAAAAATCCTTGAAATGGTTAGTATGATATTGTAATCGGTGGATCTGGAACTGACTGTTTAACGCTGGTTCGCGAAATGTCGCGGTAAGCAAGAGTCGCCATCGTATTTTATTTTCTCCAATATGGAAAGGACAAAAGCACAGAAAAATTCCTTATTTGAGATTAGTTCTCAGTTCGGGAGGTAGATTTATAGAAAGGGAAGGTGTTAGCACCCTTTCTATCCATGGTTATCCATGGGCTCTTAGATACTTGCTCATTTGTGTTTTCAAAATGTTTGTTTGCTCTTCAGGGTGAGTGGGTTTGAAAAAGTTTCGTTTAAAGTTTCAGTTCGACTCTTGTATCAGTCCTCAAGAGTGTTTGAAAAATTGTTTTTGAAAGCCTTTTGAAAAGTGTAGGTGTGAAAAGAAGTTTTTGATTTGTTTTGAATTAGAGCAAGTATCTACGAGTCATCTACCTACCCTAAGGAATTAGTCTGTGTAAATGTCCTTGAGGTAGTGCCATTCCACCATTGAGGGGTAGGTAGCACCACCGTTGGAGGTGTTCGGGTCAATTAGAGTTTAGGGACAGTGTGGTCACCAGAGCAATAGTAGGACACCTTAGAAGCTACTCGACGACCACGTTTTCGAGGGGCAAGGCAACAGTGAGGCGTACCCTAAGAGTGGTGTGTGAATTGTGTGTCATTTTCAGTTATTATTTATCTTGTACATGCTTTTGGTGATCTACGCTTTGATTTTATTTGGGCATACATTCTTTCATGTGATTAACAGTTTAAAGGTGCGGAAATTAAAATGCGGAAATATAAAGGTCCTACGCTATTACAAGGCGCGGGTCTATACATCGCCAAATTAACAAAGACCCGATTTTGAAATAAAAAGTGCGGAAAGTAAATGTCCTAATTACTATTACAAAGCTTCGGGGCAAATACATTATATTTACAAAGACAATAAGATAAACGCGCGAAAAGAAATTATATTCGAAGGTGCGAGGGCGTTGGACCCTTTAAAGAAATTAACTTGACATTGGAAGTGAATTAATTATTAAATAAAGAAAAGAAGTTATTTTTTGATGTTTTTGTACTTAATGGAAATAAAGAAAATTAATTGGAATTAAAAGCTAAATAAAACCCTAATTCTAAATTTGTTTTTTATTATTAAAAAATTGTTTAAGTTTAACCTAATTTAACCCTAATTAATTAAATGGCATATTTATTTACAAAAATAATTAATGGTTAATAATAATAAGAAGAAAATTTTAATTATTGAGAAAAAATGTAAAATGCTAAAAACCCTAATTTTTATGTATTTTAATTATTTAAGAAAAACATTAAAATTAAACCTAAAATTAAACTAAATTGATTATTGGAATTTATTTACAAAATAAAATATTAGTGAATTAAAAAATTAAATAAACATATTTTTATTTTTATGATTTCTGATTTTTTTATTTATGAAAATTATTTTGGGAATTAAATAGAACAATAAAAAAGAATAATTAAAATAAAAAGGAGAGTTAAAATAAAAATCTAAATATGCAAACCATAGGGGGTTTCTGCCCAATTAGGAGGTATGTGCAAGGAATTAGGCCCACTGAATTCAAGGCCTGTTTGACTTTTTCCAGCGCGTGTATGGGATGATTGACTAGCGTCCATGGTGATCCTCCCATTCTGGCCATTGGATCGGTCCCTGAAGACATGTGGCAGGCACAAGCGTTGGGGAGTTTGGTGGACCACTGGAAGGGAATTGTACCTGAACGCATTACAAGAAAAAATATAGGGAAATATGGGGGACCTGGGAATCGAACCCAGGTCCCAGTGCCTGCATGACAACACAACTTCCACCAAGCCAAACGCGTTTATTTGTTAACTTAATGGACACTGATCAATATATGCAAAAAGTGCAATTATTCTGGAACAAACGAAAAAACGCGCCAATGATTTGAATGCACCACTCACGTTCCTCCACGCATCATCTTCTTCAATTGTTCTGAAATAAAAAGCATTTAAATAGCGGGGGTTTTAAACCCCCACAAACTGAAAACGTCAAAATAGCGATTAGATGTACAATCAATACAAAAAAGGCGCGATGACATCAATCGTTTCTTCTTGTTCTGACGAGTTTGCCTGCATTAGTTTGATGGTCCAATTTTGCCTTATGAGGGAATCCCCAAATCTGGAGCTCTGAAACCCTAAAACGCTTCCATGGCAATTTTTGATACAGGGCCTAATAACTCAATTGGGTTGTGTCATTAGCTTCAGAAAGTGCACATTAGTATAAATCAATGCTTAAAACGTATAAAAAATGTATGCAAATTCAAACACGAAAGTGAAAAAAGTTATGAACATGGAGACTCCATTCTACCAATTCTTGAGGTTAGGGGCTGTGTTTTTGATTGCAATCCCTTCCTGGATGTGTAAGCAAGCTTTTGGAATGGTTGTTTGGCCTTGAAACGCACAGCAACTATGAAAACAGTTTTGAGATTTTTGTGGAAAAAGTGCAAGTTTGATCTTGATCTTGCAGCACAACCTTCTTGTTCTTAGCATTAGGGTTACGTTTGCATATGTATGAGGAATCATTCTAGGTCAAAAGCAAAGTCCATAATCCATTGAATCAATGTTTTTAATATTTGATTTTCAAGCATCTTTTTCAATCTTTTTGTCATGAAAAACATGCCTATTTTGGAAGATTTTGCCTCTTGATGTGGTACACGAAATCTCTAGGTCATGATGAGGGAATATGCTGCACAAAAAGATTTGGAAAACATGTTTTGCTATTTTTATCATATTTAATTTTAATTAAGTGAATTAATAATAATAATAATTCAAATAATTAATAAAAAATGATAAAATAACTTCCTTGGATGTCAATGGGTCGTGCATAGCTTTTGGGTAATATTTCATGGAAGAAATTGTGGCCCATTAGCAATTTTGAGGCATTTGAAGCAAAGTTGACTTTTCAAAATTCCAAAAAATTTCCCAACTTCCACAAGGCATATCTTGCTCAATTTTTAAGCTTTGATCATGTTCTTGGACATTTTGGAAAGTTCTTGAAGTCCTATAACCAATGCCTTTGGTCCCATGTCATTTTGATTTACCAATCTCAAGTTATGGTCTTTGACTTAAAGTGCCTTTTTGTTGACTTTTGAAAATGACCTATAATGTTGAGATTGATAACTTTTTGTGAGAGCATTTCTTGGACTTGAAGTGTGAAGATGAGTTGTAGGAAATGTCATTCTCTTCAAAATGAGCTTTGGATGGGATTTTTCTGATGAACCATGTGGAAGTTATGCCCTGGTCAATTTGCAGTTGACTTTTCCAAGTATCCAAAAATAGAAACTTTTGCATCTTGAGACCTTTTGAGCCATGCTTTGAGAATCATGATCAAGAATTGATAAAATGATGTTTGTGGCTTCAAAATAAGATGTTTATCAAAAATTTGGACTTTTGACTGTCAAATGACCATTTTGCCCCTGCAGTTGACTGTGGAGCAATTAGGGTTTTTGACTGGGCAATCTTGTGCTGTGAGTCTTGAAACTTGGCATGTGGATGCTTGACAATGTTTATAGGCATGTGGGACTTGTTTGGACCCTTGGAAACTTCAATTTCTTTGCCAGAACCAAAACCCTAATTTTTGACTGTTAGGAGGCCATTGGACTGTGCAACCCTTGGGAGTTTTTGAACCTTGATCTTGACAAATCTTGAAGAATATGGGAGGGAAAATTTTGGAGTACAACAGTTGCCCCTGTTCAATCTTCTTAGACCTGAGGATGTAGATTGGCTGGCGTGCCTTTCGTCATCCGAAGGTGGAAGATGATTGAACACTAGAGTGCCCAGAAATTTGCGGTCACATGTTAGCAGTGTTATGATGGGAATGGGCTTACAGATGCCATTTGGAGATTGATGGATAGGAAGATGGGCTTACAGATGCCATGTTGAGAGATGATGAATAGGTGGATGGGCTTATAGATGCTATCTGGGTGTCGATCGCGTAAGAGTTTCCTTAGCGAGAACTTGCGTACCTGAAAAAGAAAGATAATTACCTGACCTGTTACAGGAGTTGGTCTTCAAACTCTTTGTGTAAATGTGCCCTGACTGGTTACATGAATTGAATCCTTAAACCTCTTCAGACGTGCCCTGGCGAGATACAGGAATCGAGTATGGAGTTTGAAAAGGTGATGAATGAATCAGGGATGGTTACTACCTCAACGGGATGATGAGAGAACCTTGGACGATTACTACCTCAAAAGTAACGATGAGAGAACCTTGAGTGATTACTACCTCAACAGTAACGATGAGAGAACCTTGGATGTCTTCTACTGAGTCTTCATCAGGAAAATCTTTAGGAGTCGATTTAACTGGACCAGAGAAGGCCTTTGACTGGATCGACATCAGAAAAATCTTTAGGAGTTGATTTAACTGAACCAGGCAAGGTCTTGGAATCTTCAACTAGAATAAGAATAAGGGAGATCTTAGCGTCGATCTGACTGAACCAGAGAAGGCCTTTGACTGGATCGGCATCAGAAAAATCTTTAGGAGTCGATTTAACTGAACCAGGTAAGGTCTTGGAATCTTCAACTGGAATAAGAATCAGGGAGATCTTAGCATCGATCTGACTGAACCAGAGAAGGCCTTTGACTGGATCGGCATCAGAAAAATCTTTAGGAGTCGATTTAACTGAACCAGGAAAGGTATTGGAATCTTCAACTGGAATAAGAATCAGGGAGATCTTAGGGTCGATCTGACTGAACCAGAGAAGGCCTTTGACTGGATCGGCATCAGAAAAATCTTTAGGAGTCGATTTAATTGAACCAGGCAAGGTCTTGGAATCTTCAACTGGAATAAGAATCAGGGAGATCTTAGCGTCGATCTGACTGAACCAGAGAAGGCCTTTGACTGGATCGGCATCAGAAAAATCTTTAGGAGTCGATTTAACTGAACCAGGCAAGGTCTTGGAATCTTCAACTGGAATAAGAATCAGGGAGATCTTAGGGTCGATCTGACTGAACCAGAGAAGGCCTTTGACTGGATCGGCATCAGAAAAATCTTTAGGAGTCGATTTAACTGAACCAGGCAAGGTCTTGGAATCTTCAACTGGAATAAGAATCAGGGAGATCTTAGGGTCGATCTGACTGAACCAGAGAAGGCCTTTGACTGGATCAGCATCAGAAAAATCTTTAGGAGTCGATTTAACTGAACCAGGCAAGGTCTTGGAATCTTCAACTGGAATAAGAATCAGGGAGATCTTAGGGTCGATCTGACTGAACCAGAGAAGGCCTTTGACTGGATCGGTATCAGAAAAATCTTTAGGAGTCGATTCAACTGAACCAGGCAAGGTCTTGGAATCTTCAACTGGAATAAGAATCAGGGAGATCTTAGGGTCGATCTGACTGAACCAGAGAAGGCCTTTGACTGGATCGGCATCAGAAAAATCTTTAGGAGTCGATTTAACTGAACCAGGCAAGGTCTTGGAATCTTCAACTGGAATAAGAATCAAGGAGGTCTTAGGGTCGATCTGACTGAACCAGAGAAGGCCTTTGACTGGATCGGCATCAGAAAAATCTTTAGGAGTCGATTTAACTGAACCAGGAAAGGTCTTGGAATCTTCAACTGGAATAAGAATCAGGGAGATCTTAGGGTCGATCTGACTGAACCAGAGAAGGCCTTTGACTGGATCGGCATCAGAAAAATCTTTAGGAGTCGATTTAAATGAACCAGGCAAGGTCTTGGAATCTTCAATTGGAATAAGAATCAGGGAGATCTTAGGGTCGATCTGACTGAACCAGAGAAGGCCTTGGATTAACTTTGAATGGATAAGAATCAGAAAAATCTTAGGGTCGATTTAACTGAACCAGACGAAAGTCTTGGATTAACTTCAACTGGATCGGCATCAGAAAAATCTTTAGGAATCGATTTAACTGAACCAGAGGAGGTCTTGGACATAGCTGAGAACTTTAACTGGATCTTTCCTGAAAGGTAAAGGTCAGTTATATGCAATGCATGATATGGATCAAGCAATGATGTTCTCAACATAAATGAGATTGTAAGATATGATGCGTTTATGCATGTATCATGATGTATGTGATGTTTTTGAATGTATTTTTGTCTAGGAAAATATATCCTCGACGGGTGCCGGGAGTTAAAATCCTGGGCTGATGGAGAGCTTTTGTTTCCACTGGGGAGTGATGGTTGCAAGAATACCGGTAGGAGAAGATAAATCCGTTGGGGGATGAACTTGACGAATAGATTACTCTGCGGGGAGGAAAATTATTCTAGCAATCTTGCTGGGGAACAATACTCTGTGGGAAGAGAGGTACATTGTTGAGATGTTGGTAGTAACTTCGCTGGGGATACTGTTGTCATGTTGTAAGTTTTAATAGACTCCGCTAGGGATAGGAAGCCTTCGTCGGGGACGATCTTTCCGTGGCTTTTGGCTGAGGATAACCCAGTTATATCCTGGTAGGGAAATAACCTTTGAATAAAGCCGGGGGGAGCGTTCGTGCTCTGCGGGTGGCAAGCTTCCAGAATCTACTGGGGATAAGCTTCCTGCTGGGGAGGTTGATTCAAACTTTCTTGGGGAAATATTCAGGCTGGACTCTCCTGGGGAAATTTTGAACTGTATTGGGGAAGTGGCTCCACCGAATGTCTATATACCGCCGGGAAACAATCTTAGATCAAGACTGCCGGGGATGCTTGTTAGGAATGTTCGTATATTGCGCTGGGGAATGTTGAGATCTGCTGGAGGATACCCAATTTCCTTAAGGCTGACAGTATAACTTTGCTTGGGGAGAATGCATTGACTTGCTGGCTTACTCTGTGGGGATTTAAGATATCTTGGTTATGTTCTTCAGCTGAACTTACCTTGGTACCTTGGTGGACAGAGCAATTAGATCGCTTAGACAACTCATTATTGCCCCTGTTTCTAATGTTACCTGTAATTAATCCTTTGTTTCGTATGCAAATATTTATGAGTTAGCAATTAGTGTCAAATGCATATATCACAAATTGAACCTTGGACGTTCTTCGCAAAACAAAACAGAAAAAGGAAAAACAAAAGGCAATTTGTCTGAAAAGTGATTTTGTATTGATTTTTGACTTTGCCTGTAAATAGGCGTTTATGTACAAGAGGCTGACGTCCTAGTAAGAGAACGCCGCTGAACAAAAGAGTTTATACAAATTTGTACAAAGGGAAAACAAAACAGCTATGTGAAAAGAATGATCCCACTGGGTTTCAACTCTGTTATCGCCTTTATATCTTCGAGTGTCTCATCACTTGATGACCTAGTTGACGATGAAGCTGATTGATTGATGCCTTTTAAACTTGACAGTTGATATCGGATTCTGGATGCGAGGTGATCCAATGAAACATAGTATTACGCTTTATCCCTAACTTTTGCCTGGACCGCCCTTTCGGGTTTTCAGTCCACCGGGATACCCATTTTTGCCCAAGCCGCCTTTTCAGGTTTTCGACTTGCCGGGTGTACAGATTTTTTTTATTTCATCCCTTCATTTTGCCCGAACCCTTTTGGTTCGCCGGGAAGCCCTAATTTTTGCCTAGGTATGTCAACCTAGCGGGTCTTTTGTCATGCGTAGTATCTTTTTACTATGTATGCATTGGCGGGGTGAGGAAGGTCGTCACCATCCATGGTAGTTAGAATCATGGCTCCTCCTGAGAACACATGTTTAACCACAAATGGCCCTTCATACGTAGGGGTCCATTTGCCCCTGGGATCACTCTGAGGAAGGATGATACGTTTTATTACCAGGTCCCCAACTTGATATTCCTGTGGTCTGACCTTCTTGTTAAATGCCCTGATCATCCGTTTTTGGTACGTTTGACCATGACATATAGCAGTAAGTCTCTTTTCGTCGATTAATTTTAGCTGATCAAGTCGTGTCTGGATCCAATCATCTTCGCTCAGATCTGCATCCTTCATTATCCGGAGAGAGGGTATCTGCACTTCGATCGGCAAGACTACCTCCATGCCATAAACCAAGGAGAAAGGAGTTTCCCCGATTGACGTCCTTGCTGAGGTACGGTACCCATGAAAAGCGAACGATAACATCTCGTGCCAATCTTTATAGGTCACTGTCATCTTCTACACAATTTTCTTGATATTCTTATTCGCTGCTTCTATAGCCCCATTCATCTTCGGCCGGTAAGGAGAAGAATTGTGGTGCTGTATCTTAAACTGCTCGCAGAGCTCAGTGATCATCTTGTTATTAAGATTGGTACCATTGTCCGTAATGATCCTCTCTGGGACGCTGTATCGACAGATCATGTTATGCCGAATGAACCGTGCCACGACATTCTTGGTTACAGTAGCATAAGAAGCTGCTTCAACCCACTTTGTAAAGTAATCAATCGCCACTAGGATAAAGCGATGCCCATTGGATGTCGTAGGTTTAATCTCGCCGATCATATCTATGCCCCACATTGCAAACGGCCAAGGTGCAGTTAAGACATTCAGAGGAACTGGAGGAACGTGCACCTTATCTGCATAAATCTGGCATTTATGACATGTCCGAGAATGTTGGTAACAGTCGGCTTCCATTGTGGACCAGTAATATCCTGCCCGAAGGATTTTCTTCGCCATAGTGTGTCCACTGGAATGCATTCCGAAGGTACCTTCATGTAGCTCCACCATGATCCTTTCTGCTTCAGTCTTATCCACACAACACAATAAGGTCGAATCATGGTTTCGCTTGTACAGAATGCCATTGCTGAGGAAGAACTTCTTTGCAAACCTTCTCAGAAACTTTTTATCATTGACAGACGCACCTTCAGGGTATTCCTGAGCTTCCAAGTATCTTTTCACCTCATGGTACCAAGGTTTCTCAGTCACTACCTCAGCCTCAAGATCACAACAGTATGCCGGTTCGTCCAGTTTCCAGATAATGACCCGGGGAGCCTCATTGTCCCATTTGACTTTGAACATGGAAGACATCATAGCTAACGCGTCCGCCAACTGATTCTCCTCTCTTGGGAAATGTTCAAAAGTTATCTCTGTGAAATGGGGGATCAATGTCAACACACATTCCTTGTAAGGAATAAGATTCGGATGTTTCGTATCCCACTCGCCTTTGATCTGATTGATCACGAGAGCGGAATCTCCGAAGACACTCAGAAACTTAATCCTTAAGTCCATTGCAGCTTGAAGACCCATGATGCACGCCTCATACTCCGCCATGTTGTTGGTGCAGTTGAAACATAGCCGAGCAGTGAGTGGAGTATGAGTGCCTTGAGGGGATATGATCACAGCGCCAATGCCGTTACCCAAAGCGTTGGAGGCTCCGTCAAAGTGCATAGACCATCGGGATCCTTCCTCAGGTCCTTCATCCGGTCCAGGTACTTCACAATCAGTTACTATCATGATGCTCTCGTTAGGAAATTCAAAGTTCATTGACTGATAGTCGTCTACTGCCTGATGTGCCAAGTGGTCTGCCAATACACTTCCTTTGATGGCTTTCTGAGTCGTGTACTGGATGTCGTATTCCGTCAAGATCATTTGCCATCTTGCTATTCTCCCAGACAGAGCAGGCTTTTCAAATATATATTTTATAGGATCCATTTTTGAAATCAACAAGGTAGTGTGAGTCAGCATATACTGTCTCAGCCGGCGAGTAGCCCATACCAAAGCGCAACAAGTTTTCCCGAGCAATGAGTATCGGGTCTCACAGTCGGTAAACTTTTTGCTAAGGTAATAAATGGCATGCTCTTTTCGGCCAGACTCGTCATGCTAGCCCATCACACACCCCATTGAGTTGTCAAGTACTGTCAGGTATAGTATTAGAGGTCTCCCTTCAACCGGTGGCATAAGAATGGGTGGTTCTTGGAGATACTCTTTAATTCTGTCAAAAGCGGCCTGACATTCATCATTCCAACGTACTACCTGATCTTTCTTCAGCAGCTTGAAGATTGGTTCACAAGTAGCAGTTAGGTGCAAGATGAATCGAGCAATGTAATTCAGGCGTCCTATAAAGCCTCTGACTTCTTTCTCTGTCTTAGGAACTGGCATCTCTTGAATGGCTTTAACCTTGGCAGGGTCCACTTGAATACCCTTGTCACTTACGACGAAGCCTAGCAACTTTCCAGATCTAACCCCGAAGGTGCACTTGTTCGGGTTCAATCTCAGCTTGTACAGTTTCAGACGGTCAAACAACTTCTGCAAATGATCAAGGTGTTCCTCCTCAGTTTGGGACCTTGCGATCATATCATCGACATACACTTCAATCTCATGATGGATCATATCATGAAATAAAGCAACCATGGCACGTTGGTAGGTTGCCCCAACATTTTTCAGTCCGAATGGCATAACCTTATAGCAGAAGGTGCCCCACTGAGTAACAAAGGTAGTCTTTTCCATGTCTTCAGGAGCCATCTTGATTTGATTATACCCTGAAAAACCATCCATGAAAGAGAACACCTTGTGCTGAGCAGTATTATCAACCAAAACATCAATGTGAGGTAGGGGAAGTCATCCTTGGGGCTTGCCCTGTTCAAATCCCTGTAATCGACACACATTCTGACCTTACCATCCTTCTTCGGTACTGGCACCACATTGGCAACCCATTGAGGGTAAGAAGTCACTGCTAGGAACCCGGCATCGAACTGCTTCATAACCTCAGCTTTGATCTTCTCGGACATCTCTGGACGCATACGGCGGACTTTTTGCTTAACCGGAGGGCAGTCTTCCTTGGTAGGCAAATGATGGACCACAATGTCGGTATTCAACCCGGGCATGTCTTCGTAGGACCAGGAAAATATCTCCACATAATCATGTAACATCTGAATCAACCGTTGCTTCACGCTGAGCTCCAGATTGGCACCAATCTTAACCTCCTTTCTATCTGTCTCAGTACCCAGATTTATCGTTTCCACTGGCTCTTCATGTGGTTGAATTACCCTCTCTTCCTGGAGTAACAGTCTTGCAAGTTCGCCAGGCACTTCGAAATCATCTTCACCTTCGTCTTCGGCTAAGTTGATCGGATTTTCGAAGTCATAACTGGCAGTAGCAGAGTCGTTACCAGTGAGATCCAGAGTGGACTGAAACCTGTATGAGTGAGTGTGTGTAAATACAGCTGTTTTGCAATATATAAAGAAAGGAAAGAAAGAAAAGGAGCATAAGATTTGAAATGCGAGAAAACGTCCAAGGTCTTTATTCATGATATATGAAATGACAATTAATATGCCCTCACAAATGAAGCCACGGTGCCCCGGGTAAGACACCGGGCCATAAAGTTTCAGTTTATTGTTTATTACAAATAACAAAAACAAAGGAATTCATTACTGCGTAACAAAAGTAACAGGGGTATGATCTTTAGCAGTCCAATTGGTCAATCCACCATCAGTCGTCGGGTAGATCCAGCTATCGAACTCCGATTCTTCCACTTTGTCTTCATCCCCAATAGCATTCACTCCTGGATTGGTGATGAGCATAGGAGGTCTTCTGATCCTAGCTTTGCGCACGTTCCTCTGAGCCTCTGCAGTGAAACCCAGTCCAAACTTGTCAGTTTTTGGTGTAAAATCAGGGAGCCTGCCCCAGTTAGCACATTCACCTTTCTCGATTACAGCCCGGGCGTCCTTTAAGGAGGCCATCTTCAAAGGAGAGCTCTCTTCAGTTACTGCTTCTGCCGCTGCCAATATTGGAGGTACCTCTTCAAAATGCTGAAAGGGGGTTTCAATAAACTCCCCGTCCATCTCGATATACCGGAAGGAATTCAAGTGACTGACCATATACTCCTCCTCTCCCTGCACAATGACAATCTTCCCTCTGACGGGGTACTTGAGCTTCTGGTGTAAGGTAGAGGTTACTTCCCCAGCTTTGTGAATCCAAGGTCGACCCAGTAAACAGGAATAAGACGGACGAATATCCATCACATAGAAGGTAGAGTCAAATACCTGAGAACCCACACGAATAGGAATGTCTACCTCTCCATGAACCATCCTCTTCGATCCATCGAAGGCTCTAACAATAATGTTGCTAGGTTTCAACTCCAGACCCTCACAATCCAACCGGTCTAAGGCCTTTTTGGGCAACACATTCAAGGAAGAACCGGTGTCCACCAACACATGCGCGAGAGTAGTGCCCCTGCATTCTATAGAGACATGCAGGGCATCATTGTGGTTCTTTCCCTTAGCGGTAAGATCAGCATCCGAGAAACCCAAACCATTGTCAGCAGTCAAATTGGCTACGCAATCAGTAAACTGGTCTGCAGATGTCTCTTGTGGCACATGGGCCGTCTTTAGAAATGAAATTAGGGCCTTAGCATGGGCCTCTGAGCACAGCAGCAAGGAGAGCATAGAGATCTTGGAGGGTGTATGCCCTAGCCGTTCAACGACATTGAAGTCGCTCTTCTTGATTATCTTCAGAATTTCCTCCATCTCTTGTTGGGAGGCTTCAACATTCACAGACTTTGGCGCCTCCATCCGGGCAGGCTCATCTTCAATCCCTTTGCCTTGAGTATTAGATGACTCAGCAGCAGGGGAAGCAACTTGATCAGAAGTGGAAACAGGCGCACTTGCAGGTGTTATAATGAGAGGTCTTCGGATAGCTGGTGGCGCAATGTCAGGCGAGAAGAGCCTGCCACTGCGGGTAACTTTGGCTGGACCAGTGATATTGCTGATGCTGGTACCAGTGTTGAACTCTTGCTTTATACCATGTACATATACATCTGCCCCATAATGCCATGGGACAGCCTTATCAGATTCGTAGGGGAGGGGCCCCGGAACAGTAATAACAATGGGTGCGACAGTCATGATTTTAACTGGCTTCCTCGGGGGAGCCTTGATTGGATTGTTGAAAATTGTAACGACGGATACTTCTTCCACAGGAACAAAAGGAACAACGGTCTTCTTGAACAAAATCTCCTTGCTGTCCATCAGGCTTTGGATGCCTAACTTCAGCAACGGACAACCAGTAAGGGAAACAACACACAAAAGGCAACCCTTGCTACAACCCGGAAATAAACCGGCTAGCAACAGGTTCCTCTTAATAGTCAACAGAGGAGTAGCTACATCATTCACAGAAACGGCATACAAATCTTCATCCACGGCATTTACTCCATGCTGGGGCATGGGAGTAGTCACCACATTAGGTCTCTCTGGCGCCTCAAATTGTATCTCCTTTGCATCAATAAGGTCCTGCACCTTATTCCTCAGGGCCCAGCAGTCATCAGTGGAATGCCCCGGGCTATCGGAGTGATAAGCACAGCGAGCATTTAGATTATACTTGGGGGATGCAGTATTCACAACCTTTGGAGCCTCTCTGACAGTCACCAAGTTGGTGGATAGTAACTGCGGCAAGATTTGCGACAAGGTCATACTCAGCCGGGTAAACTCTCTTCTGGGTCTTTCAGCCCTTGGTTGATTGGTTTGCCGAGGAGCGGCAGCAGGCTTAGCAATCATCACCGCGTTGACAGCTTGGCGGCGCTCTGGTTTATCTTGCCTCCTAGACCCATACACAGCACTGGCCTCCTTCTTAAAAGGTTTCTTCTCAGCACTTGAAGATGCACCTTTTTGAATTTTTCCGGACTTCATGCCAGCCTCTATCCTCTCTCCAGTCAGAATAAGGTCAGTAAACCCTGCAGATGAATTACCGATAAGGTGATTAAAGAACGGCCCGGATAGGGTCCCCAAGAACATATCTACCAGCTCACGGTCCGTTAATGGTGGCTGCACCCTGCCAGCCAGGTCCCTCCACTTCTGTGCATACTCTTTAAAACCTTCACCTGATCCTAGCGACATACCCTGGAGTTGGGTACGTGTAGGAGCAAGGTCGGCATTATATTGATACTGCTTGTAAAAAGCAGTAGCCAACTCCTCCCAGTTACGAACCTTGGTTCCATCCAGCTGATAGAACCATTCGAGATGAGTCCCTGAAAGACTCTCCTGGAAGAAGTGGATCCACAAGTTCTTGTCCACTGTGTACGGCTGAGTCTTCCGCACATAAGATCTGAGGTGCAGCTTAGGGAAGGACGCCCCGTCATACTTCACGAAAGATGGTGCTTTAAACTTGTGTGGAATGATCACACCAGAGGACAAACCCAAGTCTCCGAAATCCAGCCCAGGCACTTGTTGAATTTCCATGGCGTTCAGCCGGTCTTCCAACTGCTTGTATCTGTCTTCAGCCGGAGGATACTGTTCCTCATTAAAATCAGTCTCATTGTCAGAGACCACCGGACTTGGAGCCCTTCCCCCTTGGGGACTGTCTTTGCCTACAGAGGAACCAGCTTCCTCATTCTGCAGAGTGTTACCAAACCTTTGGCCCGTGTTGAACATAACAATTCTCTTCTTCTTCTTCTTCTGAACCAGCAGAGCCTTTAGCTCCTCTTGACCTTTAGCCAAACCCATAATCAGCTCTTGAAATTGTGCATTATGCGCCTGAAGGGCCTTGATAGACTGCTCGGTTGATGATTCAGGGTTCATGATGCTAAAATAAACAGCGAAGAACAGTAAGCAACCTGAAAAGAAGAGTACCTGCTATGCACATGATGAATGGAATGCGTATGATTTATGTTTTCAAAGACAATCGGGAATCAACTTTGTAAACAAAAGGAACACACTTCATTAGATTCAACTTTGAAATTTAATTGTTCAACAAGTTGCTCTTAGGCGTTACATAAAAATGGAAATACTGAAAAGGGAAATAAAACTGTAAAAGAACATCTAAAGCTCATCATTGATCCCAGGGTCTCCTCTTCTCAGTACAGATGTAGCCATTCAGAGCTCGCTCATTCTCCAACTGCTTCGTCAGCTTCTGGATCTTCAATTCTTGCTCGTTGAACTTTTCCCGGTAAGAATCCCGTTCTTCTCGCAGTTGCGACCAAGACCTCTTTAATGTCTCATAATCAGTAGGTATCTGAGGAGGGAGGACAGTTGGAGGAGCCCCATCTTTATCAGGATACTCAAGAATGATGGGTCTGACGGCTTCATACGGCATACCTAACTTCTGAGCACGGATGCGGACCCATTTGTAGTAGGCTTCCATAGGTAGAGAAGTCTTTGGCCCCAACTCTTGTGGGTCAGCCTTATGAACTCTGTCCCAAGCCTTGATGAACCTACGACGCAGCTCATCACTATCCACCTGAAACTCAAAACTGATGTGAGGCACCAGCATCTCATGAGGTCTTGCTCTTCTGGCTCTTCCAAACTGACGGAGAGCTAAACATGGATTGTAAGAGATTCCTCCTTGAGTACCAATCAAAGGAACATTAGGGTATTCTCCGCAACAATCAATAACAGCTACCTCATCCAAACCTCTGAGAGTCCAAATGATGTCCTTATCAGTGAGAGACATTAACCTATGAGCCCAACCTCTTCCTTCTGTGTTCTTCAGCACGAACTTAGGGAGGTGCAAAATAAACCACCTCACCAACAAATGGATGCAACACCACAGGGTTCCTCGTCTTCGGGCAGTACGAGCATAAAGTTGTTGCAGGATGTCACCCAAGAGAGTGGGCACAGGGTTCTGAGACATGAAGATCCTTATGGCAGTGACATTAATGAAGTTGTCAGGATTAGGAAATAAGACTAGACCATAGATTAAGAGAGCCAGGATGTCTTCATACGCCCTAAAATCCAGGTCATTCCAGAAACTGTTAGCTTTACCAACCAGAAACTTGGCCAAGAAACCCTTAACTCCGCTTCTAGTCACCCAGTTGTCCATCACTTCTTGGTGAGTCAAGGGAAGAGCTGCAGCAACCTCCTCAAGCCTAAGAGTCTTTTCCCAACCAGTGAAGGGAGTCTGATCCAAGATAGGGATGCCAAGCAAGTCAGAGAACTCTTCCAGGGTAGGGACCAGCTGGAAGTCTTGAAAGGTGAAGCACTGGTACAGAGGATCATAGAACTGGGTCAGGACACTCATCAACTGTTGGTCCCGCTTTGTCGTGACTAAACTGAGAAGAGAACCATGCCTCTGGATGAAGGAAGTAGTATTTGGAATTCTACTAACCAACTCTTCAAGCAACTTAGGTGGGTGAACAAAGTTGAACCGGATAGTATTCCTTCGCATAGGCATCATGATGTCCTACAAAACAGAGCAAAGGTGAAACCCTCTTGTCTTTGAAATAGGTCAGTCCTTATGCAGGATGCATGCAATGTTATGATGGCATGATGTTATGATAAAGCACACCACAATTATTCACAAAGGCAAACATGATAAGGCACACAAGTCACACAAGACAAGCCCTTAGAGTTTAGGCCAGCATGGGGTATAGGTATTACCCTCTTTCAGTTTGTTGGTTCATACCTGTCCTATCAAAAGTAACCGGGTTCTTAGAGGATCCCAATATCATTGACTACCCTCAATCGGTCATAACTCCAGCATCGCAATCTTTTCTTGCGGCCAGAACCATCACGAGAGTTTAGCCTCAATGGGCATAGCATACTGCTACTGTTCTATTGGCCAAGTTGGGTCAATTAAGGTTCTAAGGTCTGTTGGTGCTTAATGACTCCTCAGAAGATCCATATTCTCCTCGTTGCAACACAAGGGATATCGGTACAGACCAAGGTGTCACACCAACGTAGCCACTGCTTCACCCATGTCGGTCTACGCCGGACAGGTCCCTCACAGCTTATGCTACCTAACAGGGTATCCCCAGATCCGTGTTAGGATCTATGTAACTCCAATGCCACCCACAATTTAAAGCAAACAAGTCAAAGCAATTGAAAACATAGTGATCTTAGTCCTAAGGTACACCTCACTTTAAAATTATCCCCAGCAGAGTCGCCAGTTCTGTGATCGATGGATCTGGAACTGACTGTTTAATGCTGGTTCGCGAAATGTCGCGGTAAGCAAGAGTCGCACCGTCTTTTATTTTCTCCAATATGGAAAGGACAAAAGCACAGAAAAATTCCTTATTTGAGATTAGTTCTCGGTTCGGGAGGTAGATTTATAGAAAGGGAAGGTGTTAGCACCCTTTCTATCCATGGTTATCCATGGGCTCTTAGATACTTGCTCATTTGTGTTTTCAAAATGTTTGTTTGCTCTTCAGGGTGAGTGGGTTTGAAAAAGTTTCGTTTAAAGTTTCAGTTCGACTCTTGTATCAGTCCTCAAGAGTGTTTGAAAAATTGTTTTTGAAAGCCTTTTGAAAAGTGTAGGTGTGAAAAGAAGTTTTTGATTTGTTTTGAATTAGAGCAAGTATCTACGAGTCATCTACCTACCCTAAGGAATTAGTCTGTGTAAATGTCCTTGAGGTAGTGCCATTCCACCATTGAGGGGTAGGTAGCACCACTGTTGGAGGTGTTCGGGTCAATTCGAGTTTAGGGACAGTGTGGTCACCAGAGCAATAGTAGGACACCTTAGAAGTTACCCTCATGCCATGTTCATGGACATGAGGACTTACTAAAACATCCTATACTCGACGACCACGTTTTCGAGGGGCAAGGCAACAGTGAGGCGTACCCTAAGAGTGGTGTGTGAATTGTGTGTCATTTTCAGTTATTATTTATCTTGTACATGCTTTTGGTGATCTACGCTTTGATTTTATTTGGGCATACATTCTTTCATGTGATTAACAGTTTAAAGGTGCGGAAATTAAAATGCGGAAATATAAAGGTCCTACGCTATTACAAGGCGCGGGTCTATACATCGCGAAATTAACAAAGACCCGATTTTGAAATAAAAAGTGCGGAAAGTAAATGTCCTAATTACTATTACAAAGCTTCGGGGAAAATACATTATATTTACAAAGACAATAAGATAAACGCGCGAAAAGAAATTATATTCGAAGGTGCGAGGGCGTTGGACCCTTTAAAGAAATTAACTTGACATTGGAAGTGAATTAATTATTAAATAAAGAAAAGAAGTTATTTTTTGATGTTTTTGTACTTAATGGAAATAAAGAAAATTAATTGGAATTAAAAGCTAAATAAAACCCTAATTCTAAATTTGTTTTTTATTATTAAAAAATTGTTTAAGTTTAACCTAATTTAACCCTAATTAATTAAATGGCATATTTATTTACGAAAATAATTAATGGTTAATAATTATAAGAAGAAAAATTTAATTATTGAGAAAAAGAGTAAAATGCTAAAAACCCTAATTTTTATGTATTTTAATTATTTAAGAAAAACATTAAAATTAAACCTAAAATTAAACTAAATTGATTATTGGAATTTATTTACAAAATAAAATATTAGTGAATTAAAAAATTAAATAAACATATTTTTATTTTTATGATTTCTGATTTTTTTATTTATGAAAATTATTTTGGGAATTAAATAGAACAATAAAAAAGAATAATTAAAATAAAAAGGAGAGTTAAAATAAAAATCTAAATATGCAAACCATAGGGGGTTTCTGCCCAATTAGGAGGTATGTGCAAGGAATTAGGCCCACTGAATTCAAGGCCTGTTTGACTTTTTCCAGCGCGTGTATGGGATGATTGACTAGCGTCCATGGTGATCCTCCCATTCTGGCCATTGGATCGGTCCCTGAAGACATGTGGCAGGCACAAGCGTTGGGGAGTTTGGTGGACCACTGGAAGGGAGTTGTACCTGAACGCATTACAAGAAAAAATATAGGGAAATATGGGGGACCTGGGAATCGAACCCAGGTCCCAGTGCCTGCATGACAACACAACTTCCACCAAGCCAAACGCGTTTATTTGTTAACTTAATGGACACTGATCAATATATGCAAAAAGTGCAATTATTCTGGAACAAACGAAAAAACGCGCCAATGATTTGAATGCACCACTCACGTTCCTCCATGCATCATCTTCTTCAATTGTTCTGAAATAAAAAGCATTTAAATAGCGGGGGTTTTAAACCCCCACAAACTGAAAACGTCAAAATAGCGATTAGATGTACAATCAATATAAAAAAGGCGCGATGACATCAATCGTTTCGTCTTGTTCTGACGAGTTTGCCTGCATTAGTTTGATGGTCCAATTTTGCCTTATGAGGGAATCCCCAAATCTGGAGCTCTGAAACCCTAAAACGCTTCCATGGCAATTTTTGATACAGGGCCTAATAACTCAATTGGGTTGTGTCATTAGCTTCAGAAAGTGCACATTAGTATAAATCAATGCTTAAAACGTATAAAAAATGTATGCAAATTCAAACACGAAAGTGAAAAAAGTTATGAACATGGAGACTCCATTCTACCAATTCTTGAGGTTAGGGGCTGTGTTTTTGATTGCAATCCCTTCCTGGATGTGTAAGCAAGCTTTTGGAATGGTTTTTTGGCCTTGAAACGCACAGCAACTATGAAAACAGTTTTGAGATTTTTGTGGAAAAAGTGCAAGTTTGATCTTGATCTTGCAGCGCAGCCTTCTTGTTCTTGGCATTAGGGTTACGTTTGCATATGTATGAGGAATCATTCTAGGTCAAAAGCAAAGCCCATAATCCATTGAATCAATGTTTTTAATATTTGATTTTCAAGCATCTTTTTCAATCTTTTTGTCATGAAAAACATGCCTATTTTGGAAGATTTTGCCTCTTGATGTGGTACACGAAATCTCTAGGTCATGATGAGGGAATATGCTGCACAAAAAGATTTGGAAAACATGTTTTGCTATTTTTATCATATTTAATTTTAATTAAGTGAATTAATAATAATAATAATTCAAATAATTAATAAAAAATGATAAAATAACTTCCTTGGATGTCAATGGGTCGTGCATAGCTTTTGGGTAATATTTCATGGAAGAAATTGTGGCCCATTAGCAATTTTGAGGCATTTGAAGCAAAGTTGACTTTTCAAAATTCCCAAAAATTTCCCAACTTCCACAAGGCATATCTTGCTCAATCTTTAAGCTTTGATCATGTTCTTGGACATTTTGGAAAGGTATTGAAGTCCTCTAACCAATGTCTTTGGTCCCATGTCATTTTGATTTACCAATCTCAAGTTATGGTCTATGAGTTAAAGTGCCTTTTTGTTAACTTTTGAAAATGACCTATAATGTTGAGATTGATAACTTTTTGTGAGAGCATTTCTTGGACTTGAAGTGTGAAGATGAGTTGTAGGAAATGTCATTCTCTTCAAAATGAGCTTTGGATGGGATTTTTCTGATGAACCATGTGGAAGTTATGCCCTGGTCAATTTGCAGTTGACTTTTCCAACTATCCAAAAATAGAAACTCTTGCATCTTGAGACCTTTTGAGCCATGCTTTGAGAATCATGATCAAGAATTGATCAAATGATGTTTGTGGCTTCAAAATAATATGTTGATCAAAAATTTGGACTTTTGACTGTCAAATGACCATTTTGCCCCTGCAGTTGACTGTGGAGCAATTAGGGTTTTTGACTGGGCAATCTTGTGCTGTGAGTCTTGAAACTTGGCATGTGGATGCTTGAAAATGTTTATAGGCATGTGGGACTTGTTTGGACCCTTGGAAACTTCAATTTCTTTGCCAGAACCAAAACCCTAATTTTTTACTGTTAGGAGGCCATTGGACTGTGCAACCCTTGGGAGTTTTTGAACCTTGATCTTGACAAATCTTGAAGAATATGGGAGGGCAAATTTTGGGGTACAACAGATATTCCGTGTTATGATGTTATGATATCATGATTATGCTAAGAAAACACAAATATATCAAGCACAAGCAAATCACACAAAGACCTTAGGTTTAAAGCTTGTATGTGTTTTAAGGTAAGTACCCTATTGAAGTTTAGTTGGTTCAATCTGTCTTAGAAAGTAATCAGGTTCTAAGGGATCTCAATATCACTGATCTTTCCCACAAGTTTCATTCTGATCGACAATTGACTTGCCACCAAACAAAACTCGGGAGTCAAATCTCAATGAGTGTAGTATCCAGTATCAACCGACTTCGGGATACACCAAAGACGACTATCTCACTACTTCGTAATGGCCAAGTTGTTCAATTAAAGGTTCTAAGGTCAGTTGATGCTTCATGACACCATGCATCGGCCCCGTATTCTCCTTGACTACTCAAGGGATACTGGTACCAACCAAAGTGTCACATCAATGTAGCTATCGCTTTAACTGTGTAGGTATACCCCGCAAAGTTTCCACGATCTATTGCTACTTACCTAAAAGGTGCCTCAGATCCGGGTGTAGGATCTATAGTAACCCAAATAAAGCCCTCAAAAGTAAAGTAAACAAAGCATAGAAGGTAAAGCAATTTACAATGAAATAGACTCTAAGGTAACCCCACTTTTTATGATCCCCAACAGAGTCGCCAGTTCTGTGATACGGTGGCAGAACCGACTGTTAATACTGGTTTTGTGTTTGTGTTTGCAAATGTTGTTGTGATAAGGTGGCAGAACCGACTGTTTAATACTGGTTTGCGTTTTATGTTTTTTATTCGCAAAATGTCGCGGTAAGCAACAATCGCCACCGACTTTTATTTCATCCAATCATGGAAAAGGAAAAAGAATAGAAAAAACCTTTTTTCGAGATATTCTGAGTACGGGGGTAGATTATAGAAAGGGAAGGTGTTAGAACCCTTTTTATCCATGGTTTTCCATGGGCTCTTAGGTACTTGCTCATTTTTAAATTGTTTGTGTGTGCTTTGTTTTGAAAAGTTTTATTTCGTGATAACCCCAGTATCAGTCCTCAAGGGTGTGATGAAGTTGTTTTGAACATTTGTTTGAAAAGTGTAAGTGTAGAAAGTTTTGATTTGAGCAAGTACCTACTAGCATCTACCTACTCAAAAAAAAAGATCGTTTCTATTCTTGTTTCCTTTAGACAACGCTATCCTACTATTGAAAAGTAGGTAGCATCATCGTTAGAGTTGTAAGGGTCAATTCGAAAGGGATGTACGGTCACTAAAGCAATGTTAGGATGCCTTAGTAGTAACCCTAGAGTCTTAAGATCTTTTCGAGGCAACATTTCTGAGGCAACGTTTCTGAGGCAACATTCGAGTGGGACATTTGATCTTTTTAGACGGGAGGGTAACCACTAAGATACCCTATGCTTAATGATCATTTACCGAAGGCAACCGAAGTGAGAGTATACCCTAAGAGTGAATATGTGCGAGTGATCCAATTTCAGTTTATTACCTTTGCACATTAGGATTTTCTAACTGTTTTAATTTTCCATGCATTCTTGCCATACAATCCTATTAGCATTCATCTAACAGTTAATCATTGTGAAAAGTAAAAGCAAAAAATATAAAACCTAACTATTACAAGGCTTCGGGGAGGGGGATTAATTACATAGCCAAAAATCGGGGAAAAAACGATAAGTAAAAAACCTAGTTAAAACTATTACATCCTCAAAACAGTTACAAAAATAATAAAAGAATTAAGTGCGCGCGGTAAGTTAAATGCGAGGCGATTAGGGTTTTTACCCTTTGACTAATCCTACTTGCGATTGATTAAGGAAAAAATGTTTTTTTGTCATGTTTTGTTATTTGAGAAAATAAGGAATAATTGAATTAAAAAAAGAACTTAATTACTAATTAATTTTAATTAAGAAAAAATAATTAAGTTAACCTATTTTTGTGTTTTTTATTATTTGAGAAAATAAATATAAATGTAAAATTAAACCTATTTCCTATTTGATTTTAATTATAGGAAAGAAATTAAATTAACCTAGATTTCTAATTAAATTAAATAATTTATTAAAAAAATGCTTCTTTTTTTTTTGGTATTTTTGTGATTTGTTGATTTTTATGATTAAATAAAAAAAGTGATTAATTTTGTGAAAAAATAATTAAGCAAAATAATTAAATAAGGAAATAAAAATAAGAAAGAAATAAAAATAAGAAAGAAATAAAAATGGGCATGTGTTGTTGTTAGCAATGCTGGGGGTGTCAATCTGAATTCCTGGCCCAACAAAGCTAAGCCCAGGTTGACCTGCCTGATTATGTGTAGTGTTGACTTTGAGGAATACCATGGACCTTCATTGCTAGCACGTTGGATTTGATTACACGCTAGATCAAATGGATGAATGTTGATGGAGTATGGTGGTCACCAGGAAGAGCAACACGCTGGATCTATTGAATGAAAATAATATAAATGAAACGCTGGGACCTGGGGATCGAACCCAGGCCCTTATGATCAATACCAATGCTTGCTTACCAGTTGTGTTGCAGGTTTTTGTTGTTAGTGTAATAATAATAAAACATAATATAAGAAAAGTAAAAGCGTTGATTCCAAAGTGCGCGATTTTCAAATGTCCCAATGGCTGGCTGATACGTAAGCGTCTTCTTCCTTGCAACCGTCGTTTTAGAAAAAGAGACTTTTACCTACAGACGTCCACTATAGGTATAACCCTGTTCATCTAAAAAATTGCATACGAGCAAGATAAATGAAAAGTAATGGTACCAATCAACTCGTCTCATCCTCACGAGCATCATGGTACCTGATTGAAGGCCCAATTGTTCCTGTACAAAAAGGCCCTAAAAATAACACAGAAACCCTAGCCATGGCAACATCATGTACAAGCATAAAAAACGCAATTAAATGACATGGTTAGCTTGCAAACATGATGACAAACACGAATATAACAATCAAAAGTGATAATGATGCAAGAATTTCGATAATCGAATTGAAAAAAATGCCAAACCGTGTGAAGTGTAGCGCGCGTTTCTGGGTGTTTCAGGCCTTGCAAACGATTGGGACAGCTTCCTGGGACGTCCAGCAATGAATTGGGATAGCTAGGATGGCTTGATATGGCCTGTGGAGTGAAAAACCAATTCACACTTTTGCCAACTTTTTGGAGTTCTGTTCTATGCTTCTCACGACCTCTAACCCTTGTTTTTTGACCTGGAATTGCTCATTATATAACCTATAGTGAATTAGGTTAACAAACTTGGACTAAATCTTTGCATTTATCCAAGATTTGATTTGATTTGCAAGCTATATGATATGTTTCTATTTTGAGCCAAAACATGCCTTTCTTGTATCAATTGTCCTTGATGAGATTTGATCTTGTTTGCTCAGCATATCTTGGTTGCCAATCTGTCAAAAAAACAAACCAAATCATATCTTTGTTAATTTTCATCATTTATTTGATTTAATTCACTTTTTAATTAATGAAAAATCAAAATAAATTGAAAAATGAAGCACATAATGGATGAGTGAACATTTTAGTCGTGGACCACATTATAATTGAGGTGCAATCATAAAAAGTTGGGCCCATTTAACAAAAAATGCAAATTTGAGCACATTTGACTTTGGGCAATTTTGCAAAAAATGGTCAACTTGGCCAATGCATAACTCTCTCAATTTTGACCCTAGAGAGGTGTTATTGGACTTTTTAGAAAGCTTAGGATGTCATATAAACAACCCTTTTTGTCTCATATCAATTGAGTCTTTCATGTTCATGTATGAAGCTTTGACCCAAAAGGTGTTGTTGTTGACTTTTCAAAAGGACCTATAATGTCAAAATTCATATCTTTTTGTGAGTGCATATTCTGGACTTGGGAGATGAATATTAATTGTAGGGAATTGCATAATCTTCAAAATGAGATTTGGATGGGTCATTTCTGATAAAGTATGAGAAAGTTATGTTTGGTCAAAGTTGAGTTGACTTTTCCTATAAAACCCTAATTTAGCAACTTTTGGGTTTTGATGAATTGTGAGCAATCCTTGAGGAATCATGATCAACCCTTTATAAAATGATGGATAATACTTCAAAATTAGGATGTTGACCAAAAATCTTGAAGTTTTACTGTATGTGGGCCACAGTTGACTTTTGACCTAGTACAATTGATTTTCAGGCATTTGAGCAATTGACTGAGCAAACGTATTCTGCAAGGCTTGAAACTTGACATGGATGATCTTGAGAACATATTAGGATAATGTTTAGCATTTTATTCCTTTGTGGTTCACACATCTTGATGAAGATGGAAACCCTAATTTGAGGTATACTGCCTTAGGAGAGAGTTTGTCTGGTCAATTCTTGAACTTCCTTGAGCAATTTGGGGACCACACTTGCCATGTGTTGAGAAATATGGGATGGAAAATTTTGGGGTACAACAGTTGCCCCTATTCAATCTTCTTAAACCTGAGGTTGTAGATTTGCTCATTTGCCTTTCGTGATCTAAAGGTGGAAGATGATTGAACACTAGAGTGCCCAGAAATTTGCACTCGCATGAAGTGATACTTGATTTGTGATATCGGGAATGGGCTTACAGATGCCATTTAGAGGTTGATGAAGAAGATTTGTCGGAGATGGGCTTAAAGATGCCATCCTGGATGTGACGGAGAATTGTCTGAGATGGGCTTAAAGATGTCATCCGAAGAGGCATCAATCGCATATGAGATTCCTTTGCGAGAACCCGTATACCTGTTGTTGAGGAGGAATTCGTTGGGTAATACTGGTCTCTGTCTTGGGAGAAATAGAGTTTTAGGAGCTTCATTTGTCTGTTACTCTACTGGGGAATTACTCTGGTTTGAGTAAGCAGAAGTGAACTGTGTATCTGGTCGGGGTATATGATGCACCGCGACTTACTGGAGAGATGCGAAACCAATCATGTTTGATTGGGTCCCGGTCTTACAGTGTTGTGGACTGTTGTCTGGGGAAAAGAGAGGAAGAACCCGGATAGTAAGGTTATGAGAAAGAACTTGGATAGTAGGGTTACTTCGAGATGAAATCCTGGATAGTAGGGATGTGCGAAGGAACCTGGATAGTAGGGTTACTTCGATATGAAAGCCTGGATAGTAGGGCTTGAGAAGGAACCTGGATAGTAGGGTTACTTCGACATGAAAGCCTGGATAATAGGGTTGTGAGAAGAAACCTGGATACTAGGGTTACTTCGATATGAAAACCTGGATAGTAGGGTTGTGAGAAGGAACCTGGGTAGTAGGGTTACTTCTATATGAAAGCCTGGATAGTAGGGTTGTGAGAAGGAACCTGGATAGTAGGGTTACTTCGATATGAAAGCCTGGATAGTAGGGCGTTGATAAGGAACCTGGATAGTAGGGTTACTTCGATATGAAATCCTGGATAGTAGGGTTGTGAGAAGGAACCTGGGTAGTAGGGTTACTTTGATATGAAAGCCTGGATAGTAGGGCTGTGAGAAGGAACCTGGATAGTAGGGTTACTTCGGTATGAAAGCCTTGATAGTAGGGCTGTGAGAAGGAACCTGGATAATAGGGTTACTTCGATATGAAAGCCTGGATAGTGGGGCGGTGAGAAGGAATCTGGATAGTAGGGTTGTGAGAAGGAACCTGGATAGTAGGGTTGCTTCGATATGAAAGCCTGGATAGTAGGGCTGTGAGAAGGAACCTGGATAGTAAGGTTACTTCGATATGAAAGCCTGAATAGTAGGGCTGTGAGAAGGAACCTGGGTAGTAGGGTTACTTCGGGATAAGTTTGTGTAAAACTTCAGGAGGAACCGGGGTAAGGTTACTTCGAGATAAGTTCGCGTGAAACTTCAGGAGGAACCTGGGTAAGGTTGCATTTGTCGCACCGATGATTACTCTGTTTAGCCTCGAGTGTTGATCATGGACCTTTTGGAAATTATTGATAATAATTGTCTTTCCTGAAAGAGATACATGGTTAGTTATGTGCGATGCATGAGATGCATTGTGATGAGGTTCTCAAAATAACTGAGATCATGTTATATGTAATGTATGCACATGTCATGATGTATGAACATGAAATGCTGACGTAATAATCTGAGTCCGGGAAAATAAATCCCTGAATGCTGTTTGGAGAGTCTGAGAAATGGTATTCTTGACTGCTGTAGAAAACCATAGTTCCTCTACTTCTGTTGGGGATGGTGAACAAAGATGACTATCTGAGGATTCACATCCATTTGGCTGGTGAATATTCTGCCGGAAGAGACCCTGTCTGAGGATAACTCTGCGGGGAATAACTCTGTTGGAGAGGAGATACTCTGTTGATGAATCTGCTAATTTGGAGAAATAAACTCAGTTGGGGATGAATTTCTGTTGCTGGTGATAATGAATTCTTGTTGGAGGTTGAATTTATGCATATGAGAGAAATAAACTCTGCTTGGGGAAAAATTTACTGACTCACTCGCGATTGTGAACCTCAGCTGGGGAGAGTTATGTCCTGTTCGGGAAAGCTAACATCATTGTCTTTGGATAATTTTTACTATGTGGGGAGTGTATGTACCACTACTCATGTTCTCAAGCAGGCTCTATCCCGGTACCTGATGGGCAGAGTAACTGTAAGGTCTGGGCACTTCTTGTTTTCCCTGTTTTTTGGCATTACGAGTAATCGTCTTTTGTTTCTTGTGTAAATATTTATGAGTAGCCATTATTTTCAAATACATATATAAAAAATGAACCATTGGACGTTCTTGCAAAACAAAACAGAAAAAGAAAAAAAAATTGAAATTTCTTGTGAAAAGAATTGTATTGATTTCGAAGTTGGCCTGTAATAGGATTTTTTGTACAAAGAGGCTGACGTCCTAGTAAGAGAACGTCGCCGAAAGACAGAAATTATATAATTTGTATAAAGGAAAGAAAAACAGCTATGTGAAATGACCCCATTGGGTTCCAACTCTTCTATAGCCTTTATATCTTCAAGCGTCTCATCACTTTGCTACTTGGCCGAAGGTTGATCAGATTGATTGGCGCTGTCCGAGCCTGATAGTTGATACCGAAGTCTGGTTAAGAGGTGATCCAATGAGACATAGTGTTACGCTTCGATCCCTAATTTTTTCCTGGACCTCCCTTTCAGGTTTTCAGTTCACTAGGATACCCTTTTTTGCCCAAGTCGCCTTTTCAGGTTTTTGACTTGCCGGGTGTACAGTTTTTTCATTTTCATCCCTTACTTTTGCCCGAACCCTTTTGGTTCGTCGGGAAGCCCTTATTTTTGCCTAGGCCGGTCAACCTAGCGGGTCTTTGATTATGCAGAGTATCTTTTCACTATGTATGCATTGACGGGGCGAGGAAGGTCGTCACCATCCATGGTGGTTAGAATTATAGCTCCTCCCGAGAAAGTTTTCTTAACCACAAATGGCCCTTCGTATGTGGGGGTCCATTTTCCCCTGGGATCACCTTGCGGTAGTATGATGTGTTTGATCACTAGATCCCCGACTTGATATTCTTGACATCTGACTTTCTTGTTAAAAGCCTTGATCATTCGATTTTGATACGTCTGACCATGACAGATAGCAGTAAGTCACTTTTCATCGATTAGATTCAGCTGATCAAGTTGGGTTTGGATCCAGTTGTCTTCGTTCAAACCCGCATCCTTCATAATCCTGAGAGAGGGTATCTGGACTTCAATGGGTAGGACTGCCTCCATGACGTACACCAAAGAGTAAGGTGTTTCCCCTATCGACGTTTGTGCTGAGGTACGATACCCATGAAGAGCGAATGGTAACATCTTGTGCCAGTCTTTGTATGTCACCGTCATCTTCTGCATAATTTTTTTGATGTTCTTGTTAGCCTCTTTAACAACGCCATTCATCTTCGGCCGGTAGGGGGAAGAGTTATAATGTTGTATCTTGAACTGTTTACAGAGCTCGGTGATCATTGTGTTATTGAGATTTGTACCATTGTCAGTAATAATTCTCTCTGGGACACTATATCGACAAATCAGATTATGTCGGATGAACCGTGCCACGACGTTCTTGGTTACTGTAGAAAAGGAAGCTGCCTCAACCCACTTCATGAAGTAATCAATTGCTACCAGAATGAAGCGATGCCCGTTAGACGCAGTAGGTCTGATCTCGCCGATCATGTCGATGCCCCACATCGCAAAGGGCCAAGGAGCTGTCAGGACATTCAAGGGGACCGGAGGTACATGCACCTTATCAACATAGACTTGGCACTTATGACAGGTTCGAGAGTGCTGATAACAATCGGCTTCCATAGTGGACCAGTGATATCCTGCCCGTAGGATTTTCTTCGCCATGGTATGTCCACTGGAATGAGTTCCGAAGGTACCTTCATGTAACTCTTCCATGATCCTTTCTGCCTCGCTCTTGTCTACACACCGTAGTAAGGTTCGATCATGGTTACGCTTATAGAGGATTCCATTGCTGATGAAGAACTTCCAACGAACCTTCTCAGAAACTTCTTATCATTAACAGATGCCCCCTCAGGGTATTCTTGAGCCTCGAGATACCTTTTAACTTCGTGAAACCAGGGTTTGTTTGCCACTTCTTTAGCATCGATCTCATAACAGTGTGCTGGTTCATCCAACCTCTCAATGGTAATCTGGGGAGCTTCATTGTCCCACCTAACCTTGAACATAGAAGAAATGGTAGCTAGCGCGTCCATCAACTGGTTCTCTTCTCGTGGGAAATGCTCAAAGGTTACCTCCTCAAAGTTTGGGAGCAATGTCAGCACATACTCTTTGTAAGGAATAATACTCGGGTGCTTCGTATCCCACTCGCCTTTGATCTGACTTATCACCAGAGAAGAATCTCCAAATACACTCAAGAACTTAATCCTCAGGTCAATAGTAGCTCGAATACCCATGATACATGCCTAATACTCTGCCATATTGTTGGTGCAGTTAAAACATAATCGGGAAGTGAACGGAGTATGACAGCCCTCAGGAGATATAATTACAGTGCCAATGCCATTACCTAGTGTGTTTGAGGATCCATCAAAATACATAGACCATCGGGATCCCTCCTCGGGTCCTTCATCCGGTCCAGGTTCTTCGCAGTCGGTTACCAACATGATATTCTCATTTGGGAACTCAAAATTCATGGACTGGTAGTTATCCACAGCCTGATGCGCCAAATGATCCACTAATACACTCCCCTTGATTGCTTTTTGGGTTGTGTATTGGATGTAGTACTCAGTTAAGATCATCTGCCAGCTTGCTATTCTTCCGGATAAGGCGGGCTTCTCGAAAATATATTTGATCAGATCCATCTTTGATATCAACAAGGTAGTGTGAGTCAGCATATACTGTCTTAGTCGGGGAGCAGCCCATGCCAAAACACAACAAGTTTTCTCGAGCAATGAGTATCGAGTCTCACAGTCGGTAAAATTTTTGCTAAGGTAATAAATGGCGTGCTCTTTTCGACCAGACTCGTCATGCTGCCCCAACACACACCCCATTGATCTGTCTAGCACTGTCAAGTATAATATCAAAGGTCTTCCTTCAACTGGAGGCATCAAAATTGGTGGTTCTTGAAGGTATTCCTTGATTCTTTTGAAAGTGGTTTGGCATTCATCATTCCACTTTACCACTTGATCTTTCTTCACCAGCTTGAAGATCAGCTCACAAGTAGCAGTCAGATGTGAAATGAACCCGATGATATAATTCAGACGTCCCAAGAAACCTCTAACTTCCTTCTCTGGGCGGGGGACGGACATCTCTTGTATGGCTTTTACCTTTGCAGGGTCTACCTGAATACCTTTGTCACTGACAACAAAACCCAGAAGCTTACCAGATCTTACCCCGAAGGTGCACTTGTTTGGATTTAACCTCAGCTTGTACATCTTCAACCTGTCAAACAGTTTCTGGAGATGATCAAGGTGCTCTTCCTCAGTCTAGGACCTGGCTATCATGTCATCAACATAAACCTCGATCTCGTGGTGAATCATATCGTGGAACAAAGCGACCATGGCGCGCTGATAAGTTGCCCCAGAATTCTTCAAACCAAAAGGAATTACCTTGTAACAGAAGGTGCCCCACTGTGTAACGAAGGTTGTCTTCTCCTTGTCCTCAGGAGCCATCTTGATCTGGTTGTAGCCAGAAAAACCATCCATGAAGGAGAAGATCTTGTGATGCGCGGTGTTGTTGACTAGAACATAAATGTGAGGAAGTGGGAAGTCATCCTTGGGGCTTGCCCTGTTCAGATCTCTGTAGTCCACACACATCTGTACCTTACTGTCCTTCTTAGGTACCGGAACGACGTTGGCAACCCATTGCGGATAAGAAGTGACAGCTAAGAATCCTGCATCGAACTGTTTCATGACCTCTGCCTTAATTTTCTCTGACATTTCAGGGCGCATACGGTGGACCTTCTGCTTTACCATAGGGAAGTCTTCTTTCGGCAGGCGATGTACCACAATATCAGTGTCTAAACCAAGCATGTCTTCATAGGACCAGGCGAAGGTCTCAACATAGTCGTATAGAATCTGTATTAATCATTATTTGACACTAGGCTCCAATTTTGCACCTATTTTAACCTCTTTCCTGTCTTCCTCTGTACCCAAATTCACTGTCTCAATTGGCTCTTCATGAGGCTGTATGGCCCTCTCTTCCTGCTGTAGTAGTCTACCAAGTTCTCTAGGCACCTCACAATCATCCTCACCTTCGTCCTGGGCTTGGTTGATCGGATTTTTGAAGTCATAACTGGAAGTAGCAGAGCTGTTATCAATGGGATCCATAGTGGATATGGATCTACAATATGATACGTGAGTGTGTGTAAGAGAATAGCTGTTTTGATAAAGTGAGAGACAAAAAAGAAAAACAAGGAGCGCAAAATTTGTATGCAAGAAACGTCCAATGCTTTATTAATGATATATGAAATGGAAAATAATAGCCCTCACAAGTAAAGCCAAGGTGCCTCGGGCAAGGCACCGGGCCGTAAAGTTTCAAATTGTTTATTACAAATCTTAAAACTAATGAGTCAATTACTACGGAATAAAAGAAACAAGTATGAAGTCCCTAGCCGTCTAGTTATTCGGTCCACCGTTAGTTGTTGGGTAGATCCAGCTGTCGATGTCTGAATCCTCTTCACTGTCTTCAATTGCATTCATTCCCCGATTGCTGATGTGAAGAGGAGGTCTTCCAGCCCGAGCGCGCCTAACAGACCTTTGAGCCCCTGTAGTAAAGCCCAAACCAAATTTGTTAGTTTTATGAGTGAAATCAGGGAGCTGACCCTAATTGGTACACCCACCTTCTTCAACCACAGCCCTGACATCCTTGAGAGAAGCCATCTTCAACAGAGGTTTGTCGGTAGTAACTTCAGTTGATGCCAAGATCTAAGGGACCTCTTCAAAATTCTGACAAGGAGTTTCTATGAATTCCCCGTCCATCTCTACGTAGCGGAAGGAATTGAGGTGACTCACCATATATTCTTCTTCACCTCGCACTGTGACAATCTTTCCCTTCACCGAATACTTCAGCATTTGATGGAGTGTGGAAGTAACTGCCCCAGCCTCATGGATCCAAGGACGACCCTACAAGCAAGAATATGATGACCTGATATCCATCACGTAGAAGGTGGACCCAAAAGTCTGAGAACCCACTTTGACAGGGATGTCCACCTCCCCGTGCACCATTCTCTTCGATCCTTCAAAAGCCCTTACCACAATGTTACTAGGCTTTAGAGTCAAACCCTTACAATCCAAACGATACAACACTTTATTTGGCATAACATTCAGTGAAGACCCGGTATCTACCAGCACATGAGCCATAGTGGTTCCTCTGCACTCAATCGAGACATGCAGAATATCATTATGATTCCTTCCTTTTGGTGTTAGATCCGCATCTGAAAAACCCAGCCCATTGTCAGCAGTCAGGCTGGCCACATAATCTTTGAACTGATCTGCTGAAGTTTCCTGCGGCACATGCGCAGTCTTGAGAAATGCAATCAAAGCCTTCACATGGTCTTCAGAACACAACAGCAGAGACAACATGGATATCTTTGACAGGGTCTGCCCAGCTGCTCGATCACATTGTTGTCGCTCTTCTTAATGATTTTCAGTATTTCCTTTATTTCTTGTTTAGAGGCTTCCACAACGATTTTCTTAGGTGCCTCCATCCGGGAAGGCTCACCTATAATTTCCTTGCCCCGAGTCCCAGATGGCTCAGCAGCATGGGTAATAACTAGAGTAGGAACAGGAGAAATGTCAGGAGTGCTGGTTGGAGCAGCAGTTGGAATAACAGTAGACTTGATGATCTGCAGAGCAATCTCAGGAGAGAAAAACCTTCCACTTCAGGTAACCTTACTAGTCCTGAAAATATTACTGACATCAGTATCAGCTTCTTCATTCTTCAGATCTTGCTTAATGTCATGATAGTACACATCAGCACCGTAATGCCATGGGACAACCTTGTCTGAGGTGTATGGGATGGGACCAGGAACGGTGATTATCAGCGGAGCAATTCTTTGAACAGGTGTAATCCTAATAGGTCTTCTCGAGGAAACCTTGGAAGGATTGGCGAAAATGGTTATAATAGTGACGTCTTTAATGGGAACAACATGGATCACAATGTTCTCGAACAAAATCTCTTTATTATCCATCAGGCGCTGAACACCTGACTTCAACAAACGGCAACCAAAAGGTAGAATCGAACATATGTGGCAATCTTCACCACAACCCGGAAATAAACCGGCCAACAGCAAATTCTTCTTAACAGTCATAAGGGGAGTAGAAATTTCTTCAACAGAGGTCACAAACAAATCAGTGTCAACAACATTAACTCCACGACCATGTTTGGGCATGGGAGCAGTTATAACATTCGGCTTCTCAGGAGCATCGAACTTTATCTCCTTGGCTTCAAGCAAGTCTTGTACTTTGTTTCTCAGAGCCCAACAGTCATTTGTATCATGGCCAGGACTCTCAGAATGGTAGGCGCACCGCGCATTGGAATTGTATCTGGGAGAGGTAGTGTTTGGATTCTTAGAAGCCTCTTTCAAGGTTGCCAAGTTGGATTTTAGTAAATGAGGTAGAACTTCAGCCAAAGTCATATTGATGCGGGTAAACTGTCGTTGTGGTCTTTCCACCCTTTTTTGATTGTTGCATTGTGGAGCATCTGTGGGTCTTGGTATCACTACAACATTTACCATTTGACGGTGTTCAGATCTTCTTTGGCCCCTCGGGCTATAGACCGCACTGGCTTCCTTCTTACCAGCGAAAGGCTTCTTTGTTGAACTTGAGGAGGCATCCTTCTATATTTTACCACTCTGAATTCCAACTTCTACTCTTTCTCCAGTTAAAATCAGCTCGGTAAACCCAGATGACGAGCTGTCGATTAAGTGATTGAAAAATGGACCCGATAGCGTTCCTAGAAACATATCAACCAACTCCCTATCAGACAAAGGGGTTGAACTCTCCTAGCCAAGTCTCTCCATTTTTTAGCATAATCTTTAAAACCTTCACCTGCACCCATGGACATTCTCTGGAGTTGAGTACGAGTGGGAGCAAGGTCGGCATTGTAATGATACTGCTTGTAGAAAGCAGCAACAAGATCCTCCCAGTTTCGGACACTGGCTCCCTCCAACTGGTAGAACCATTCAAGTTGAGTACCTGACAGACTATCTTGAAAGAAGTGCACCCACAAATTTCTATCAGCGGTGTGGGGTTGAATCTTCTTGACATAAGAACAGAGATGGAGTTTTGGGCAGGACACTCCATCATACTTGGCAAAAACCGGAGCTTTGAACTTCTGAGGGATGACCAGCCCCAATTCTCCAAAATCCAAACCAGGTGTCCTCTGGACCTCCATAGCACTCAAGCGATCTTCCAACTTCTTATATCTATCCTCAACAGGAGGATATTGCTCATCATTATAATCAGTATCATTGTCAGAGACTGCATGACTAGGGTCATTTTCCCCTTCTTGGTTATCCCCTTCCTTGGATGAAGAGGTCAGATCAGTTTGTTGGTTCAACCTTTCTCCAAACCTTCTGCCCATATTCAGAATACCGACAACCTTCTTCATCTTCTTCTTCTCTTTCAGAATAAGGGCTTTCAGATCCTCTTGCCCTTTTGCCAGACTGATGAACATTTGTTGGAACTGGGTGTTTTGTGCCTGAAGATCATTGATGGCTTGATCGGAAAACATTTCTGCTGAAATAAGAAGCAAGGAAGATGAGAAACCTGTAGTGGTACCTGTAATGATGTGTATGATAATGGGATGCACATGTAATGATTTCAAAGACTTTGGGAAATTTAAATTTGCAAACCAAAATAAAAAACTTTATTAGCTTAAATTTGAAGGTTCAAAATGCCTTTAAGGCGTTACAAATAAGTAAATAAAACAAATCTAAAACTAGAAAAGAAAAATCAAAAGTCCCATGGACGCTTTCTCTTTGTGCTGATATAGTCATTGAGCACTCTTTCTTCCTGGAGCTGCCTGGTGAGCTTTAAAACCTTCCTCTCTTGATCATGGAACTGATCCCTGTAAGTATCCCACTCATTCTTCAGCTGAATCCAAGACCTCTGTAACTCCCCAAGATCAGTGGGCATGTAAGGATAGAGAGATGTGTAAGGAATGCCTTCTTTAGTAGTGGGCTCCATAATCATTGGTAATATGGCCACATAAGGCATCATAAGCTTCTGGGCACGAGCTCGTACCCATTGGAGGTAAGGCTCCATAGGAATGGAAGTCTTTGATCCCAACTCTTTGGGGTCATATCTGTTTACCATGCCCCATGCTCGTATGAACCTCCAGCGATACTCATTAACATTATCCTCATAGTTGAATACAATGCCCTCAATAAGTAACTCATGGGGACCATCCCTTCGAGCATGACCAAATCATCGCAAAGCTAGACAAGGATTGTAAGTTATACCCCCTCTGATACCAAGTAATGGGACATTAGGGTACTCCCCACAGTGGTTAATAATAGAAATGTCTTCCATAGCTCGGGAACACCAAAGAATATCCGTATGAGCGAGTGACATTATCCTTTGCGACCAACCCAAACCTTCTTCGTTCTTCGGTACAGACTTAGGGAGGTGAGAAATAAACCACCTTGACAGCAACGACATGCAGCACATAAGACTCCCTCTTCTCTTCATGGTACGAGTATGGAGAGTGTGCAAAATATCTCCAAGCAAGGTAGGCACATGGTTGTGAGAAAGGAAAATCTTAATAGCATTCACATCTACGAAGGAGTCTGGATTAGGGAAGAGAACTAAACCATAGATAAGAAGAGCCAAGACCTCCTCAAAAGCCTGAAAATCCATATCATCCCAAAATAGCTGAGCCTTGTCTATCAGAAATTTGGCTAGAAAACCCTCGACTCCGCTTCGAGTTTCCCAATTGGATACCACATCGGCCCGTTTCAAATGCAAAGCTGAGGCAATGTGTGATCGGTGGGAATGAGAACTGACTGTTTTGGAATGCTGGTTCGCGTTTTGCGTTTGTTTTTGCAAAATGTCACGATGAGCAAGAGTCGCCACCGTCTTTTATTTTATCCAACAAGGAAAGAACAAAAGCACAGAAAAATTCCCTTTTGAGATGTTTCTCGGGTTCGGGAGGTAGATTATAGAAAGGGAAGGTGTTAGCACCCTTTCTATCAGTGGTTATCCACAGGCTCTTAGGTACTTGCTCATTTTGTTTTCAAAAGTTTTCTTTTCTTTGTGTTTGTGGGTTCGAAAAGAGTTTTGTTTTTGAAGAGAGTGTAAGTGCGAAAAGTTTTGTTTTTTGTTTTCAAAAAGAGCAAGTACTCAAGAACATCTACCTACTCAAAAAGGAATTAAACTGCACAAGTGTCCTTTAGACAATGCTATCCCACTATTGAGGAGTAGGTAGCATCGTCGTTGGAGTTTTCGGGTCAATTCGATTAAGGGACGTGTGGTCACTAAAGCAATGTTAGGACGCCTTAGCGGTAACCCTAATGTCTTAGATCATATTTATCCGAGGCAACCGTTTCGAGGCAACTTATGATCTTGGGACAAGAGGGCGACCTCTAAAACTTCCTATACTCAATGACCACGTTCGAGGCAACCAAGTGAGGTGTACCCTAAGAGTGCGCATGTGCGAGTGTATTGTTCTGCAGTTATATTATCTTTGTACATGTTAATGGTGAGCTACTGTTGATTTTAAATTAAAGATTAATCTTGTCATGCATTGCCTATTATTCAAACATCTAACAGTTAATGGTTGCGGAAATTAAATTGCGTAAAATAAATCTAAGCTATTACAAGGCGTCGGGTATTTACATCGCCAAAAACAAATCCTTTGAAAATTAAATTGCGAAAAGTAAATAAAATCGATAAATAAATAAATAAAGTCCTAAGTTGAAAACTATTACATCCTCGAAGCAGTTACAATATTGAAATATGGATCAAAAATAATTCGTGCGCGAGAAAATTAAATCGAAGTGTTTTTAGGGTTTTGACCCTTTTTATTAAATAAAGCATATTTTTGTTGTTTTTGAATTAAAAATTAGTATAAATTAATAATTGAATTAATTAATAAAAAGAAAATATTTTTGGGTTTTATTTTAATTAAGGAAATAAAATTAGAAAGGTAAAAATATATCAAAACCCTAATTCTAAATCAATGTTAATTTATTGCAAAATATATTAATGTTAACCTATTTAAACTACATAAAATTAATTAATTGTTTATTTACAAAAATGAATAATAAAGTTAATGGAATTAATAAAAATATTTTTGTTGTTTCTGATTTTTTATGAAAAAAAAGTTAATTTTTTAATTAGTTAATTAAAATGATAATAATAATAAAATAGAAATAAAAAAAATAATGAAAAGAAAAAAAATAAAAGAACAAACTCAGGGGGGGGGGTGTTGGGCCCAATTTGGTGGTGAAAAGAGCAATTCTGAGGCCCATTTACGCTGCAACCTTGTCGACTTTCTGAATTGCCCACATGCTTGTTGACTGGAGACCAGGGTAGTCCCTCATTCATGACCACTGGATCTAGGTTTGGAGCCATCTGGCGTATTGATGTTTGAGGCGTATGGTGGACCATCCTTTGAGAATTGCACATGAATACCTGAAGACAAAATATAACAAAGTTTTGGGGGACCTGGGATTCGAACCCAGGTCCCAATGCTCACAGGCCAACACGCTTACCACTCAACCAAACTGCTTCATTCGTTATGGGAATAGAAAATAAATAACATATTCAAAAACAATTCAATATGCCCTGCAAAATAAAAAACGCGCTAACTGTTTAAATGTGCCAATCACCCTAAGACATGTTATTGTCTTCTTCATACGACCCTGGTTATTTACCTGCGGATTTTTATCCACAGGAAGTTTCGTAGGGTATCTCAAAAACCCTCTCTAGGCCATATAAATGAAATCCAAGAGTACCAACGTACTCTTCTCTTCCTTCTGGTCACCCCTGTAACCATTATTCACCTTGATTTTTCCTGTACACAAAATGCCTAAAAACAAGAACAAGAACCCTAGATTCTAGATATGGGGTTAGAAGCCACGAAAATAAAATCAAACAATGCATAATGCTTGGAAATCATGCAAGGGTCACAAATATATCAATATCTTGGCAAGAAAACGCAAGAATTTAAAGTTACAAATTCGTGCACAGGGCTATGTTCAGGATGACTTACAACGCGTTTCAAGTGGTCTCAAAGCCTGGTTTTGATTGCTTTAGCTCCACTGGATGTCAGGCAAGGGAGTAGCGTTGTGATTTGGGATTGAATTAGCCTCCAATGTTGTTTTCGATCTCACACTTTTCAAGCTTTTTTCACAACTTTGTATGGCCTTTTCTGCAGAGTTCTCTCTGTGTTCTAGGTTTGGCTAGCTTGTGTGCATATAATAGAATGATTTTAGGTTAAAATATGGGCCATGATCCTTATGCATTAAAGAGGGAATATTGGATTTGATCACCATTGATAAGCTTTCCAAAAATAGGCCAAATCTGAATTTTTGTGCTTGTTTTGACTTGATACGAATTGATTGAGTGTCACATGGTATTTGTAAGCTGTACAAATCACAAGAATCCCTTTACATAATTTTTTTAGATTTTATTTGATTTAATATTGATTAATAATGAATTAAATCAATAAAAATGAAATAAAATAGAAAAATAAATGTTTGGTCATGAAATTAAAGATGGGACACGTGTCTGGCATGACAAGACCAAATCAAGTGGAAAAAAGTGGGCCCTTTTGTCAACCATTGGAGTTTTGAGGATAGTTGACTTTTGGCAATTTTGGAAAAATGCCCAACTTCAACAATGCATAACTTCTTCAATTTTGAACTTTTGGAAGTGTTCTTGGACTTTTAGAAACCTTAAGATGTCCTCTAATCAACCCTTTTGGTCTCATCTCATTTTGATGTTCCATGCTCAAGTTATAAGCTTTGGCAAAGAAGGTGTTTTTGTTGACTTTCAAAAATGACCTATAATGTCCAAATTTGTAACTTTTTATGAGTGCATTTATTGATCTTGGGGTGTGAAGATTTATTGTAGGTAATTGATTCTATTAAAGATGAGATTTGTATGGGTCATTTCTCATAAAGTATGAGAAATTTATGCTTGGTCAAAGTTGAGTTGACTTTTCCTACAAAACCCTAATTTAGCAACTTTTGAATCTTGATGAATCTTGAGCAATCCTTGATGAATCATGATCAACCCTTGATCAAATGATGAATTATCCTTCAAAATGAGAATGTTGACAAAAAATCTTGAGGTTTGACTGTATTTGGATCACAGTTGACTCTTGCCCTAGCACAGTCGATTTTTGGACCTCTTGAGCAATTGACTGACCAAACTTTCTCTGCAAGACTTGAAATTTGACATGGATGAACTTAAGAAATATTAGGACATTGGGGAATACTTTAGGTCATTTGGATGTGAGGACCTTGATGCAACACAAAACCCTAATTTTGACTTGACTGCCTTAGGAGGTGACTTGACTGTCCAATCCTTGAGCCCACTTGAGCAATTTGAAGATCATTCTTGACAAATATTGAGGAATATGGGAGGGAAAATTTTGGGGTACAACAGTTGCCCCTGTTCAATTTTCTTAAACCTGAGGATATAGATTGGCTTTTGAGCCTTTCGTGATCCGAAGGTGGAAAATAATTGAACACTAGAGTGCCCAAAAATTTGCACTCGCATGGTGTATCAGCATTGTGATGTCGAGAATGGGCTTACAGATGCCATTTGGAGATTGTTGGTAGGAGGATGGGCTTACAGATGCCATCTGCAGGAATGTCGATCGCATAAGAGATTCCTTAGAGAGAACTTGCATACCTGTTGTCGTAAAAGATTCCGCTGAGGAAGTCTAACTTTTGTTGAGATTTTTAGGAACTTACTTGTACTTCAACTGAGAGAATGCCTCGGCTGAGTTTTAAGAACCTATCCGTAATTCAACTGGGGGGAAACACCTTCATCAAGATCTAGGAACTGTCTCGTGCCCAATGGAGTATACCGTTGAGGTTATAGAACTTGTCCACACTATGACGGAGGAAAACATCAAGATCTAGGAAATGACTCGTGCTCAATGGAGTATACCGTTGAGGTTATAGTACTCGTCCATACTATGACGTAGGGAAACATCTTCATCAAGATCTAGGAATTGTCTCGTGCTCAATGGAGTATACCGTTGAGGTTATAGAACTTGTCCACACTATGACGGAGGAAAACATCAAGATCTAGGAACTGTCTCGTGCTTAATAGAGTATACCATTGAGGTTATAGTACTTATCCATACTATGACGGAGGAAAACATCAAGATCTAGGAACTGACTCGTGCTCCACAGAGTATACCGTCGAGGTTATAGTACTCGTCCACACTATGACATAGGGAAACATCTTCATCAAGATCTAGGAACTGTCTCGTACTCAATGGAGTATACCGTTGAGGTTATAGAACTTGTCCATACTATGACGAAGGAAAACATCAAGATCTAGGAACTGACTCGTGCTCCATAGAGTATACCGTCGAGGTTATAGTACTCGTCCACACTATGACGTAGGGAAACTGTCGAGATTGAGAACCTTATCTGAAATTCAACCGAGGATAATTCAATTGAGATTTAAGAACCGGTCAGGTCTTCGACGTAATTGAGAACTTTAACTGTATCTTTCCTGAAAGGTAAAGGTCAGTCATATGCAATGCATGATATGGACCAGGCAATGATGTTCTCAAAATAAATGAGATTGTATTCGTATGATGCGTATATGCATGTATCATGATGTATGGGGATATAATGTTTTAGCTGGGGAAAATAAATCCCGGAGCTGCTGGAGAATAGAGTTGAGTTCTTCGTTTCCGCTGGGGATGATGAACGAAGATGATAAACCTGTAGGAGAGAAGAACTTCGTTGGGGGAATCAACTGATGAAGAGATTACTCCGAGGGGAATTACTCTGTGGGGAAGAGACGTTCTGCTGAAGATTTTAACGATAACTCCGCTGGGGATTCTGTTGATAAGCTTTGTTGGGGATTTTAATGATGAACTCTGCTGGGGATAGAAAGAACTTTGCTGGGGATGATCTTTCCGTTGCAACTTGCTGAAGATAACCCAGTTAGACTCTTGTGAAGATAACCTTCTGAATTTGGCTGGGGAGATTTATTTGCGCTATACAGGGGATAAGCTTCCAGAATCTACTGGGTGAGATGATTCAACTATGGCGGGGAAGCTTTTTAGACTGCGCTGGGGAAATGACTCCACTGGGGTATCTCGTATTCCATCGGGGAACATTCTTATATTCTGTTGAGGAATATTAAGACTGCCGGGGATACTCTTACGCTTGCTGGGGAATATCTTTATACCCCGCTGGGGAATATTTTTATACTCCACTGGGGAATATTAGGATCTTCTGGGGATACCCAAACTTTTTTAGGGCTGATGGTAGATTAACTCTGCTTGGGGAGAGCATTGCTGATTCGTTCATAGTTGCAAGTCTTAGTGGGGAGAGCTACCAATACTATTTTACTCTGCGGGGAGAGATGGTATCTCGGTCATATTCTTCATCCGAACCTACCTTGGTACCTTGGTGGACAGAGCAACCAGACAGCTCGGGCGATTCTTATTTCCCCTACTTCTGTTATTACTCGTAATTCGTCCTTTATTTCGCATGTAAATTTTACGAGCAGCAATTAGTGTCAAATGCATATATCAAAAATGAACATTGGATGTTGTTTGCAAAACAAAACAGCTAAAGGAAAAACAATTTGAAATTTGTATGAAAATGAATTTGTATTGATTTTGAAGTTTGCCTAAAAATAGGCGTTTTTGTACAAGAGGCTGACGTCCTAGTAAGAGAACGTCGCCGAACAGATAGAATTTACAATTTGTGAAAGAAAAACAAAACAGCTATGTGAAAAATCCCACTGGGTTCCAACTCTGCTATTGCCTTTATATCTTTAAGCGTCTCATCACTTTGCTGCTTAGTTGAAGGTGAATCTGATTGATTGGTGCTGTCTGAGCTTGATAGTTGATACTGAAGTCTGGATGCGAGGTGATCCAATGAGACATAGTTTTACGCTTTAATCCCTAATTTTTGCCTGAACCGCCCTTTCGGGTTTTTAGTCCACCGGGACACCCATTTTTGCCCAAGCTGCCTTTTCAGGTTTTCGACTTGCCGGGTGTACAGATTTTTTTTCATTTTCATCCCTTATTTTTGCCCGAACCCTTTTGGTTTGCCAGGAAGCCCTTATTTTTTCCCAGGCCAGTCAACCTAGCGGGTCTTTGATTACGCGTAGTATCTTTTCACTATGTCTGCATTGACAGGGTGAGGAAGGTCGTCACCATCCATGGTGGTTAGAATCATAGCTCCTCCTGAGAAGATGTTCTTAACCATAAATGGCCCTTCGTAAGTAGGGGTCCATTTGCCCCTGGGATCACCTTGAGGTAGAATAATGCGCTTGATTACCAGGTCCCCAACTTGATACTCTTGTCGCCTGACTTTCTTGTTAAATGCCTTGATCATCCGTTTTTGGTACGTCTGACCATGATAAATAATAGTAAGTCTCTTTTCGTCAATTAGGTTCATTTGATCAAGTCGGGTCTGAATCCAGTCATCTTCGCTCAAACCTGCATCCTTCATGATCCGAAGAGAGGGTATCTGAACTTCAATGGGCAAGACTGCCTCTATGCCATAAACCAAGGAATAGGGTGTTGCCCCTGTTGATGTCCGTGTTAAGGTGCGGTACCCATGAAGAGCGAATGGTAACATCTTATGCCAGTCTTTGTATGTCACCGTCATCTTCTGCATAATCTTCTTGATGTTCTTATTAGCCGCTTCTACAACCCCATTCATCTTCGGCCGGTAGGGAGAAGAGTTATGATGCTGTATCTTGAATTGCTCGCAGAGGTCAGAGATCATCTTATTGTTGAGATTGGTACCATTGTCCGTAATGATTCTCTCTGGTACACCGTATCGACAGATCAGGTTGTGTCGAATGAACCGTGCCACGACGTTCTTGGTTATGGTAGCAAAGGAAGCTACTTCAACCCACTTTGTAAAGTAATCAATCGCTACCAGGATGAAGCGATACCCGTTGGATGCCGTAGGTCTGATCTCGCCAATCATATCAATGCCCCACATTACAAAAGGCCAAGGTGCTGTCAAGACGTTCAGAGGGACCGGAGGAATATGCACTTTATCAGCATAGACCTGACATTTGTGACATGTCCGAGAATGTTGATAACAGTTGGCTTCCATTGTGGACCAGTAATATCCTGCCCGAAGGATTTCCTTTGCCATGGTATGTCCACTAGAATGGGTTCCGAAGGTACCTTCATGCAGCTCTGCCATGATTCTTTCTACTTCAATCTTATCCACACAACGCAGTAAGGTTGAATCATGGTTACGCTTGTACAAAATGCCATTGCTGATGAAGAATTTCGCCGCGAACCTCCTCAGAAACTTCTTATCATTAACAGATGCACCCTCGGGATACTCCCGAGCTTCAAGGTACCTCTTCACCTCATGATACCAGGGCTTTTCTATTACCTCTTCAGTCTCAAGATCACAACAATGTGCAGGTTCGTCCAATCTTTCAATAATGATCCGGGGAGACTTGTTGTCCCATTTGACTTTGAACATAGAAGATATTGTAGCTAGCGCGTCCGCCAACTGATTCTCCTCTCTTGGGAAGTGTTCAAAGGTTATGTCCTCGAAATGGGGAAGCAACGTCAATACATACTCCTTGTAAGGAATAAGATTAGGGTGTTTCGTATCCCACTCGTCCTTGATCTGACTGATAACGAGAGCGGAATCTCCGAAGACACTTAGAAACTTAATCCTTATGTCAATTGCTGCTCGAAGACCCATGATGCATGCTTCATACTCCGCCATATTTTTGGTGCAGTTGAAACATAGTCGGGCGGTAAACGGAGTATGAGAGCCTTTAGGAGATATGATCACAGCGCCAATGCCATTACCCAAAGCGTTCGAAGCTCCATCAAAGCACATAGACCATCGGGATCCTTCCTCAGGCTCTTCATCCGGTCCAGGTGCCTCACAGTCAGTTATCAACATGATATTCTCGTTCGGGAATTCAAAGTTCATAGACTGGTAATCATCCACCGCCTGATGTGCCAGATGGTCCGCCAATACACTCCCCTTGATTGCTTTTTGAGTTGTGTACTGGATGTCATACTCAGTCAGGATCATCTGCCATCTTGCTATTCTTCCTGACAAGGCAGACTTTTCGAAGATATACTTGATTGGATCCATCTTTGAAATCAACAAAGTAGTGTGAGTCAGCATATACTGTCTTAACCGGCGAGCAGCCCATGCCAAAGCACAGCAAGTTTTCTCAAGCAGTGAGTATCGGGTCTCACAGTCGGTAAACTTTTTGCTAAGGTAATAAATAGCATGCTCTTTTTGGCCAGACTCGTCATGCTGCCTCAACACACACCCCATTGAGTTGTCAAGTACTGTCAAGTATAAAATCAAAGGTCTCCCTTCAACTGGTGGCATTAGAATATGTGGCTCTTGGAGATATTCTTTGATTCTTTCGAAAGAGGCCTGGCATTCATCATTCCAACGTACCACTTGATCTTTCTTCAGTAACTTGAAGATTGGTTCACAAGTAGCAGTTAGGTGTAAGATGAATCGGGCAATGTAGTTTAGTCGCCCTAGAAAGCCTCTGACCTCCTTCTCTGTCTTGGGAGCTGGCATCTCTTGTATGGCTTTCACTTTGGTAGGGTCCACTTAAATACCTTTATCGCTCACGACGGAACCCAGTAGCTTACCAGACCTCACCCCGAAGGTGCACTTGTTCGGGTTCAATCTCAGCTTGTACAACTTCAACCTGTCAAACAGCTTCTGTAGATGGTCAAGGTGTTCCTCCTCAGTCTGGGACCTTGCAATCATATCATCGACGTATACTTCAATCTCATGATGGATCATGTCATGAAACAAAGCAACCATGGCACGCTGATATGTTGCCCCAGCATTTTTTAACCCAAAAGGCATGACCTTGTAGCAAAAGGTACCCCACTGAGTAACAAAAGTGGTCTTCTCCATATCCTCGGGAGCCATCTTAATTTGATTATATCCGGAGAAACCATCCATAAAGGAGAATACCTTGTGCTGAGCAGTATTGTCAACCAGAACATCGATGTGAGGTAGAGGGAAGTCATCCTTAGGGCTTGCCCTGTTCAAGTCCCTGTAGTCAACACACATTCGAACCTTCCCATCCTTCTTCGGTACAGGAACCACATTGGCAACCCACTGAGGGTAAGAAGTCACTGCTAGAAAACCGGCGTCAAACTGTTTCATAACTTCGACCTTGATTTTCTCGGACATCTCTGGGCGCATACGACGAACCTTCTGTTTTACCGGAGGACAGTCTTCCTTGGTAGGCAGGCGATGAACCACAATGTCAGTATCCAACCCAGGCATATCTTCGTAAGACCAGGCAAAGATTTCAACATAGTCATGCAGCATCTAAATCAACCGTTGTTTCACACTAAGCTCCAAGTTTGCATCGATTTTGACTTTTTTCTTGTCTGTCTCAGTACCCAGATTCACTGTTTCCACCGGCTCTTCATGTGGCTGAATGGCCCTTTCTTCCTGGAGCAGCAGTCTTGCAAGTTCGCCCGGCACTTTGCAATCATCTTCACCTTCGTCTTCAACTAAGTTGATCGGATTTTCGAAGTCATAACTGGCAGTAGCAGAGTCGTTACCAGTGAGATCCAGAGTGGATTGAGACCTATATATGTGAGTGTGTGTAAAATAGTTGTTTTGAAATATATAATAAAGAAAAACAAGGAGCGCAAAATTTGAAATGCAAAAGACGTCCAATGCTTTTATTAATGATATATGAAAATGGCACACAAAAGCCCTCACAAATGAAGCCACGGTGCCCCGGGTAAGACACCGGGCCATAAAGTTTCACAACATTGTCTGTTACAAATTCAAAACAAAGAGTTCATTACTGGGTAACAAAAGTAATAGGGATGAAGTCCTTTGCTGTCCAGTTGCTTGGTCCACCGTTGGTCGTAGGATAGATCCAGTTGTCGAATTCAGACTCCTCCACATCATCTTCAATGGCATTTACTCCCAAGTTGCCGATGAACACGGGAGGTCTTCCAATCCTTGTATTACGAACAACCCTTTGAGCTTCTGCAGTGAAACCCAAACCAAATTTATTAGTCTTCTGAGTAAAATCAGGGAGTCGGCCCCAATTTGCACACTCACCCTTCTCAATAACAGCCTGGGCATCCTTTAAGGAAGCCATCTTCATAGGAGAATTTTCAACCACAGTCTCAGCCGATGCCAGTGTCTGAGGAACCTCTTCAAAGTGCTGAAATGGGGTCTCAATGAACTCCCCATCCATCTCTATGTATCTGAACGAGTTAAGGTGGCTGACCATGTACTCCTCCTCCCCTTGAACTGTCACAATCTTCCCTCTGACCGGGTACTTCAGCTTCTGATGGAGTGTTGAGGTTACAGCTCCAGCTTTATGGATCCATGGACGACCCAGCAAACAAGAATAGGATGGCCGAATGTCCATCACGTAGAATGTAGAATTGAAGACATGAGAACCAACTTTAATTGGAATTTCAACCTCACCATGCACCATCCTTTTAGACCCATCAAAGGCCCTGACAACAATGTTACTTGGTTTTAGCTCAAACCCTTCGTAATCCAACCGGTCTAGGGCTTTCTTGGGTAAGACGTTCAATGAGGAACCAGTGTCAACCAATACATGTGCAAGAGTAGTGCCCCTGCATTCAATGGAGACATGCAGGGCATCATTGTGGTTCTTCCCTTTAACAATCAAATCAGCGTCGGAGAAACCCAAACCATTATCAGCAGTTAAATTAGCCACACAATCGGTAAACTGATCAGCTGACGTCTCTTGTGGCATGTGGGCAGTTTTCAGGAAGGTAATCAGAGCCTTGGTATGGGCCTCTGAACACAACAACAGTGACAACATAGAAATCTTGGATGGGGTTTGCCCCAGCTGCTAAACTACGTTGTAATCACTCTTCTTAATAATCTTCAGAATCTCTTCCATCTCCTGTTTAGAAGCTTCAACAGTAATGGTCTTCGGTGCCTCCGTCTGGGCAAGCACATCAGTGGTGATCCCTTTGCCCCGAGCGTTAGATGACTCAGCGATAGGGGTAGGACTAAGAACTTGATCAGGAATGGCATTAAGCACACTTGCAGGTGTAATGACAACATGTCTTCGGGCAGTTGGTGGAGCAATATCAGGTGAGAAAAGTCTGCTGTTGCGGGTGACTTTAGCAAGCCCAGTAATGTTGCTGACGCCGGTATCAGCATCCAACTCTTGTTTAACTCCAAGAACATAAACATCTGCCCCATAGTGCCAAGGGACAGCTTTGTCAGAGGTGTAGGGGATGGGCCCCGGAACAGTGATAACCACAGGCGCGATCTTCGGAGTAGATGTAATTCTAATAGGCTTCCTCGAGGGAGCCTTAGAAGAATTGTCGAAAATGGTAATGATGGAAACTTCTTCAGATTGAACGGAAGGAACAACAATATTCTCAAACAGGATCTCCTTATTATCCATCAGGTTTTGGATACCTGACTTCAGAAATGGGCAACCAGTAGGTAAAACAAAACACATATGGCAACCTTCGCCACAGCCCGAAAATAAACTGTCTAGCAACAAGTTCTTCTTGACAGTCATCAGAGGGTTAACAATATCATCCACGGAAACTACAAACAAATCTTCCTCTACAGCATTTACTCCATGTTTGGGCATGGGAGCCGTCACAACATTAGGCCTCTCGGGCGCCTCAAACTCAATCTCCTTCGCATCAATTAGGTCTTTCACCCTATTCCTCAAAACCCAACAATCATCTGTATTATGCCCCGGGCTATCAGAGTGAAAAGCGCAACGGGTATTAGGGTTGTACTTTGGTGATGTGGTACTCAGATTCTTCAGAGCTTCTTTTAGAGTCACCAGATTGGTCTTCAGCAATTGTGGCAGAATCTGAGACAAAGTCATGCTGAGACGAGTGAATTGCCTTTGAGGTCTCTCGTCCTTTTGTTGATTATAATGCTGAGGAGCACCAGCGGGTTTTGAGATAACCACCACATTGACAGCTTGGCGGTGTTCAGGTCTATTCTGTCTTCTCGAACTGTAGACAACACTGGACTCTTTCTTAAACGATTTCTTCTCGGTGCTCGATGAGGCACCATTTTGTATCTTCCTAGCCTTAATACCAGCTTCAATCCTCTCACCAGTCAAAATAAGATATGTAAACCCAACCGAAGAGCTTCCAACCAGATGGTTAAAGAACGGACCAGACAGGGTCCCCAGAAACATGTCAACAAGCTCACGATCAGCCAAAGGTGGTTGCACCCTTCCGGCAAGGTCTCTCCATTTTTGAGCATACTCTTTGAATCCTTCACCTGTTCCTATTGACATACCCTGGAGTTGGGTACGCGTAGGAGCGAGGTCGGAGTTGTACTGATACTGCCTGTAAAATGCAGTAGCCAAATCCTCCCAGCTTCGGATACTGGCTCCGTCCAATTGATAGAACTACTCAAGCTGAGTCCCTGAGAGACTGTCTTGAAAGAAATGGATCCATAAGTTCTTATCAGCAGTGTAAGGTTGGATCTTCCTCACATATGACCGGAGGTGCAGCTTTGGATAGGAAGCTCCATCATACTTGGAAAAGGCAAGTGCCTTGAATTTATGGGGAATCACCACCCCTAATGATAGACCCAGATCTCTGAAGTCCAGATCGGGCACCTTCTGTATTTCCATAGTGCTCAAACGGTCTTTCAGCTGTTTGTATTTATCCTCAGCAGGAGGATACTATTCTTCATCATAGTCCGTCTCGTTGTCGGAGACCAAAGGGCTAGGGGCCCTCCTTTCTTGTGGACTATCTTTCCCTCCAGATGAGGTGGTCAGATCAAATTCATTCTGCATCCCGTTTCCAAACCTACGTCCAGTATTGAACAGGATGGTCCTCTTCTTCTTCTTCTTCTTTTCTTTCAGAATCAAATTTTTCAGGTCCTGCTGACCCTTAGCCAGATTCATGAACAACTCTTGAAACTGGGCATTCTGGGCCTAGAGGGCCTTGATAGCTTGCTCAGTTGAAAGTTCAGCAGACGTGATGATTGAGCGCTAAAATAAACAGCGAAGAAGATAAGAGACCTGTAATGGGGTACCTGCTTATGAAATGCATGGGATGAAATGCGTATGATTTATGATTTCAAAGACAATCGAGGTTTAAATTTGTAAACAAGAAAGGAAACACACTTTATTAGATTTAAACTTCAAAATTTAAATTGTTCAACAAACTTCCCTTAGGCGTTATAGGAATGGAAATACTGAAAAGTAAATGAAAACTGTAAAAGAAATCTTCAAAGGTCCATCAATGCTCGCATGGTCTCTTCTTCTCAGTGCGGACATAATCATTTAGGATCCGCTCGTTCTCCAATTGCCTAGTCAGCTTCTGGATCTTCTGCTCCTGTTCATTGAACCTCTCCCGATAAGAATCCCATTCATTCCTCAATTGCATCCAAGATCTCTTCAGTGCCCCAATATCAGTGGGCATATAAGGTTGGAGGACATTTGGAGGAACCCCCTCCTCATTAGCAACTTCAAGAGTAACAGGCCTGACAGCTTCATATGGCATACCTAACTTCTGGGCACGGATGCAGACCCATCTGAGATATGGCTCCATTGGCAGGGAAGTCTTTGGTCCCAACTCATGTGGGTCAGATCGATGAACTTTGTCCCAAGCCCTTATGAATCTACGACGCAACTCGTCGATATCTCCCTGAAAATCAAAGATGATATGGGGCATCAGCATCTCATGAGGCCCTTCTCTTCTGGCTCTTCCAAACTGACGGAGAGCTAAGCACGGGTTGTAAGAAATCCCTCCATGGAGTCCGATCAATGGAACATTAGGATACTCTCCACAGCGATCAATGACAGTCACCTCATCCATACCTTTGAGAGTCCAGATAATGTCATCATTAGAAAGAGACATCACTCTATAAGCCTAGCCCATTCCCTCTTTTTTTTCCAGCACGGACTTAGGGAGGTGTGAAATAAATGACCTCGACAATAAAGGAACACAACACATCAAAGTTCCCTGCTTTCGGGCAGTACGAGCATAGAGCTGATGAAGCATATCACCCAAGAGAGTGGGTACCAGATTCTGAGAGATGAAGATCTTGATGGCATTAATATAAACAAAAGTGTCAGGATTCGGAAACAATACCAGACCATAAATCAAGAGAGCCAGAATGTCCTCGTATGCCTTGAAGTCTAAGCTGTCCCAGAAGTAATTAGCTTTGTCAACCAAAAACTTAGTCAGAAAACCCTTAGCTCCACTTCTAGTCTCCCAGTTAGCCATTACCTCCTCCTTGGTCAAGTGGAGGGTTGCAGCAATTTCTTCGGGTTTAGGAGTCTTTTCCCAACCAGTAAACGGAGTCTGCTCCAAAACAGAGATACCAAGCAGCTCAGAGAACTCTTCTAGGGTAGGAACCAACTGATAGTCTTGAAAAGTGAAGCAATGGTACAGCGGATCATAAAACTAGACCAGGACACTCATCATCTGTTCGTCCAACTTTGAGGTGACCAAACTGAGAAGAGAACCATGCCTTCTGATGAAGGAAGTAGTGTCTGGAATCCTGACAACCAACTCTTTAAGAAAAGTAGGGACTTGGACAAAGTTGATCCGGATAGTATTCCTACGCATGGGCATCATGATGACCTACAAAACAGAGCAAAGATGAAACCCTCTTGTCTTTGAAATAGGTTAGTCCTTATGCAAGATGTATGCAATGTTATGATATCATGATGTCATGGTAAAGGCACACCACAAGTATCCACAAAAAGCAAACATGGTAAAGGCACACAAGTCACACTGAGAGCCCTTAGATTTCAGGCTGACATGGAGCTTAGGCACTACCCTCTTTTAGTTCAGTTAGTTTAAACCTGTCCTAAAAATAGTAACCGGGTTCTAGAGGATCTCAATATCACTGACTACCCTCAATCGGTCATAATTCCAATTTAGAAACTTTTTCTTGCGGCCGGAATCATCGCGATAGTTTAGTCTCAATGAGTGTAGCATACTGCTACTGTTCTATGGCCAAGTTGGTCAATTTAAGGTTCTAAGGTTAGTTGGTGCTTAATGACTCCTTAGAAGACCCATATTCTCCTTGTTCCAACACAAGGGATATCGGTACAGACCAAGGTGCCACACCAACGTAGCTACTGCTTCATCTGTGTCGGTCTACGCCGGACAGATCCCTCACAGTTTATTGCTACTTACCTAAAGGGTATCCCCAGATCCGGGTTAGGATCTATAAAACTCCGATACAAGCCCACAAAATTAAAGCATACAATTGAAAACATAGTGATCTAATCCTTAGGCACACCTCACTTATAGATATCCCCAGCAGAGTCGCCAGTTCTGTGATCGGTGGGAATGAGAACTGACTGTTTTGGAATGCTGGTTCACGTTTTGCGTTTGTTTTTTCAAAATGTCGCGGTGAGCAAGATTCGCCACCGTCTTTTATTTTATCCAACAAGGAAAGGACAAAAGCACAGAAAAATTCCCTTTTGAGATGTTTCTCGGGTTCGGGAGGTAGATTGTAGAAAGGGAAGGTGTTAGCACCCTTTCTATACGTGGTTATCCATGGGCTCTTAAGTACTTGCTCATTGTGTTTTCAAAAGTTTGCTTTTCTTTGTGTTTATGGGTTCGAAAAGAGTTTTGTTTTTGAAGAGAGTGTAAGTGAGAAAAGTTTTGTTTTTTGTTTTCAAAAAGAGCAAGTACTCAAGAACATCTACCTACTCAAAAAGGAATTAAACTGCACAAGTGTCCTTTAGACAATGCTATCCCACTATTGAGGAGTATGTAGCATCGTCGTTGGAGTTTTCGGGTCAATTCGATTAAGGGACGTGTGGTCACTAAAGCAATGTTAGGACGCCTTAGCGGTAACCCTAATGTCTTAGATCATATTTATCCGAGGCAACCGTTTCGAGGCAACTTATGATCTTGGGACAAGAGGGCGACCTCTAAAACATCCTATACTCAATGACCATGTTCGAGGCAACCAAGTGAGGTGTACCCTAAGAGTGCGCATGTGCGAGTGTATTGTTTTGCAGTTATATTATCTTTGTACATGTTAATGGTGAGCTACTGTTGATTTTAAATTAAATATTAATCTTGTCATGCATTGCCTATTATTCAAACATCTAACAGTTAATGGTTGCGGAAATTAAATTGCGGAAAATAAATCTAAGCTATTACAAGGCGTCGGGTATTTACATCGCCAAAAACAAACCCTTTGAAAATTAAATTGCGAAAAGTAAATAAAAGCGATAAGTAAATAAATAAAGTCCTAAGTTGAAAACTATTACATCCTCGAAGCAGTTACAATATTGAAATATGGATCAAAAATAATTTGCGTGCGAGAAAATTAAATCGAAGTGTTTTTAGGGTTTTGATCCTTTTTATTAAATAAAGCATATTTTTGTTGTTTTTGAATTAAAAATTAGTCTAAATTAATAATTGAATTAATTAATGAAAAGAAAATATTTTTGGGTTTTATTTTAATTAAGGAAATAAAATTAGAAAGGTAAAAATATATCAAAACCCTAATTCTAAATCAATGTTAATTTATTGCAAAATATATTAATGTTAACCTATTTAAACTACATAAAATTAATTAATTGTTTATTTACAAAAATGAATAATAAAGTTAATGGAATTAATAAAAATATTTTTGTTGTTTCTGATTTTTTATGAAAAAAAGTTAATTTGTTAATTAGTTAATTAAAATGATAATAATAATAAAATAGAAATAAAAAAATAATGAAAAGAAAAAAATAAAAGAACAAACTCAGGGGGGGGGGGGGGGGTGCTGGGCCCAATTTGGTGGTGAAAAGAGCAATTCTGAGGCCCATTTACGCTGCAGCCTTGTTGACTTTCTGAATTGCCCACATGCTTGTTGACTGGAGACCAGGGTAGTCCCTCATTCATGACCACTGGATCTAGGTTTGGAGCCATCTGGCGTATTGATGTTTGAGGCGTATGGTGGACCATCCTTTGAGAATTGCACATGAATACCCGAAGACAAAATATAACAAAGTTTTGGGGGACCTGGGATTCGAACCCAGGTCCCAATGCTCACAGGCTAACGCGCTTACCACTCAACCAAACTGCTTCATTCGTTATGGGAATAGAAAATAAATAACATATTCAAAAACAATTCAATATGCCCTGCAAAATAAAAAATGCGCTAACTGTTTAAATGAGCCAATCACGCTAAGACACGTTATCGTCTTCTTCATACGACCCTGGTTATTTACCTGCGGATTTTTATCCGCAGGAAGTTTCATAGGGTATCTCAAAAACCCTCTCTAGGCCATATACATGAAATCCAAGAGTACCAACGTACTCGTCTCTTCCTCCTGGTCACCCCTGTAACCATTATTCACCTTGATTTTGCTTGTACACAAAATGCCTAAAAACAAGAACAAGAACCCTAGATTCTTGATATGGGGTTAGAAGCCACGAAAATACAATCAAACAATGCAGAATGCTTGGAAATCATGCAAGGGTCACAAATATATCAATATCTTGGCAAGAAAACGCAAGAATTCAAAGTTACAAATTCGTGCACAGGGCTATGTTCAGGATGACTTACAGCGCATTTCAAGTGGTCTCAAAGCCTGGTTTTGATTACTTTAGCTCCAGTGGATGTCAGGCAAGGGAGTAGCGTTGTGATTTGGGATTGAATTGGCCTCCAATGTTGTTTTCGATCTCACACTTTTCAAACTTTTTTCACAACTTTGTATGGCCGTTTCTGCAGAGTTGTCTCCGTGTTCTAGGTTTGGCTAGCTTGTGTGCATATAATAGAATTATTTTAGGTTAAAATATGGGCCATGATCCTTATGCATTGAAGAGGGAATATTGGATTTGATCACCATTGATAAGCTTTCCAAAAAAAGGCCAAATCTGAATGTTTGTGCTTGTTTTGACTTGATACGAATTGATTGAGTGTCACATGGTATTTGCAAGCTGTACAAATCACAAGAATCCCTTTACATAATTTTTTTTGATTTTATTTGATTTAATATTAATTAATAATGAATTAAATCAATAAAAATGAAATAAAATAGAAAAATAAATGTTTGGTCATGAAATTAAAGATGGGACACGTGTGTGGCATGACAAGACCAAATCAAGTGGAAAAAAGTGGGCCCTTTTGTCAACAATTGAAGTTTTGAGGATAGTTGACTTTTGGCAATTTTGGAAAAATGCCTAACTTCAACAATGCATAACTTCTTAAATTTTGAACTTTTGGAAGTGTTCTTGGACTTTTAGAAACCTTGAGATGTCCTCTAATCAACCCTTTTGGTCTCATCTCATTTTTATTTTCCATGCTCAAGTTATAAGCTTTGGCAAAGAAGGTGTTTTTGTTGACTTTCAAAAATGACCTATAATGTCCAAATTTGTAACTTTTTGTGAGTGCATTATTTGATCTTGGGGTGTGAAGATGGATTGTAGGGAATTGCATTATATTCAAGATGAGATTTGGATGGGCCATTTCTCATAAAGTATGAGAAAGTTATGCTTGGTCAAAGTTGAGTTGACTTTTCCTACAAAACCCTAATTTAGCAACTTTTGAATCTTGATGAATCTTGAGCAATCCTTGATGAATCATGATCAACCCTTGATCAAATGATGAATTATCCTTCAAAATGAGAATGTTGACAAAAAATATTAAGGTTTGACTGTATTTGGATCACAGTTGACTCTTGCCCTAGCACAATCGATTTTTGGACCTCTTGAGCAATTGACTGACCAAACTTTCTCTGCAAGGCTTGAAATTTGACATGGATGAACTTAAGAACATATTAGGACATTGGGGAATAATTGAGGTCATTTGGATGTGAGGACCTTGATGCAACACAAAACCCTAATTTTGACTTGACTGCCTTAGGAGGTGACTTGACTGTCCAAACCTTGAGCCCACTTGAGCAATTTGAAGATCATTCTTGAAAAATCTTGAGGAATATGGGAGGACAAATTTTGGGGTACAACACAATGACTTATGGCTTAGGAACTTATTCTATACCTATGAAGGGTACTTGTTCAAGAATGGGTATGCCCAATAGCTGAGAGAATTCTTCCAAGGTGGGTACCAACTGATAATCTGGAAAGGTGAAGCAGTGATGCTTGGGATCGAAGAATTGAAAAAGTACGCTCATCATCTGTTCATCAAAGTTTGAAGTGACCAGGCTGAGAAGTTGACCGTGTCTCTTAATGAAAGTAGAAGTTTCAGAAACTTTTGATACTAGCTCTTTGAGTTGGGAAGGTATCTTCACAAAGTTGATTCAGATATTATTTCAACGCCCGGAAGCCATGATCTGCAAAACAGAACAAAGATAAATTCCCTTGGTCTTTCAAAATGGTTAGTGTAATGAAGCATGAATGTCATGTTATGATGCATGATGTCACGATAAACCACATGTATAGCAAACACATGTATTGCAAACACAGTCAAATCAACAAAGCCCTTGGGTTTAAGGCTTGCATGAGGTCAAAAGTAATATCCTCTTGAAGTTAAGTTGGTTTCAAACCTGTCCTAGAAAAGTAATCAGGTTCTAAAGGGTCTCAATATCACTGACCATCCTTTATCGGTCATGGTTTCAGCTCACGCAATCTTTTCTTGTGGCCGAAATATTCCGAAAGCATGATCTCAATGAGTGTAGCATCTAGTATCAACCAGTTCTCAGCTCTACACCGAGGCCGGCTATCTCGCTACTTTCTAATGGCCAAGTTGTTCAACTAAGGTTCTAAGGTCCGTTGGTGCTTCACGATACCACGCAGCGGCCCCGTATTCTCCTTGTTTCACCACAAGGGATACCGGTACCAACCAAAGTGCCACACCAACGTAGCTACTGCTTCAACTGTATCGGTCTATGCTGTACAGTTCCCTCACAGTCTATTGCTACTTACCTAATGAGTGCCCTCAGATCCGGGTATAGGATCTATAGTAACCCCAAACAAAACCCTCAAAAATAAAGCAAACAAAGCAATCAAGAGAAGTAATTTTAATGACCTAGATCCTAAGGTATACCCCACTTATAAATCCCCAGCAGAGTCACCAGTTCTGTGATACGGTGGCAGAACCGACTGTTTAATACTGGTTTGTATTTTGCGTTTTTTATTCGTAAAATGTCGCGGTAAGCAAGAGTCGCCACCGAATTTTATTTCATCCAATCATGGAAAAGGAAAAAGAACAGAAAAAACCTTTTTTCAAGATATTCTGAGTACGGGGGTAGATTATAGAAAGGGAAGGTGTTAGCACCCTTTCTATCCATGGTTTTCCATGGGCTCTTAGGTACTTGCTAATTTTTAAATTGCTTGTGTGTGCTTTGTTTTGAAAAGTTTTACTTCGTGATAACCCCAGTATCAGTCCTCAGGGGTGTGATGAAGTTGTTTTGAACATTTGTTTGAAAAGTGTAAGTGTAGAAAGTTTTGATTTGAGCAATTACCTACTAGCATCTACCTACTCGAAAAAAAAGATCGTTTCTATTCTTATTTCCTTTAGAAAGCACTATCCTACTATTGAAAAGTAGGTAGCACCGTTGTTGGAGTTGTAAGGGTCAATTCGAAAGGGAAGTACAGTCACTAAAGCAATGTTAGGACGCCTTAGTAGTAACCCTAGAGTCTTAAGATCTTTTCGAGGCAACATTTCTGAGGCAACGTTTCCCAGGCAACATTCAAGTGGTACATTTGATCTTTTTAGACGGGAGGACAACCACTAAGACACCCTATGCTTAATGATCATTTACCGAAGGAAACCGAAGTGAGAGTATACCCTAAGAGTGAATATGTGCGAGTGATCCATTTTCAGTTTATCATCTTTGCACATTAGGGTTTTCTAATTGTTTTAATTTTCATGCATTCTTGCCATACAATCCTATTAGCATTCATCTAACAGTTAATAATTGCGAAAAGTAAAAGCGAAAAATATAAAACCTAACTATTACAAGGCTTCGAGGAGGGGGATTAATTACATAGCCAAAAATCGGGGGAAAAGCGATAAGTAAAAAACCTAGTTAAAACTATTACATCCTTAAAACAGTTAAAAAATTAATAAAAGAATTAAGTGCGCGCGGTAAGTTAAATGCGAGGCGATTAGGGTTTTGACCCTTGGACTAATCCTACTTGCGATTAATTAAGGAAAACATGTTTTTTTGTCATGTTTTGTTATTTGAGAAAATAAGGAATAATTGAATTAAAAAAAGAACTTAATTACTAATTAATTTTAATTAAGAAAAAATAATTAAGTTAACCTATTTTTGTGTTTTTTATTATTTGAGAAAAGAAATATAAATGTAAAATTAAACCTATTTCCTATTTGATTTTAATTATAGGAAAGAAATTAAATTAACCTAGATTTCTAATTAAATTAAATAGTTTATTAAAAAATGCTTCTTTTTTTTGGTATTTTTGTGATTTGTTGATTTTTATGATTAAATTAAAAAGTGATTAATTTTGTGAAAAAATAATTAAGCAAAAATAATTAAATAAGGAAATAAAAATAAGAAAGAAATAAAAATGGGCCTGTGTTGTTGTTAGCAATGCTGGGGGTGTCAATCTGAATTCATGGCCCAACAAAGCTAAGCCCAGGTTGACCTACCTGATTATGTGTAGCGTTGACTTTGAGGAATACCATGGACCTTCATTGCTGGCACGTTTGATTTGATGACACGCTGGATCAAATGGATGAATGTTGATGGTGTTAGAATAAGATTAGTTCTGATCTATCTCAGAGTTTTGAAGCTAAGAATAAATTATATGTTAGATAATTTATACTTTGATGAATGTATTTGAATGTTTCAGATAATGTTCTGACAAGAAGCATTCTGAAGTGCTAAGCTAAATATTATGAAGAAGTTATTTAATGAAAGAACCTTTTTGTTTTAAGCGCATCTGCTGACTCTGGTAAGACAATTTATTTAAATATATCTTCTAACATTTAGCAGGTTTCCTTGCTCAGAAGATTACTTGAAAGCAAGCGTTGATCAAGTTCTTAGCAAGCAAAGCACTGCCTAGAAGATGAAGTAAAGCATGTTCTGAAATAAAGACGTTGAAGCATATTCTGAAACAAACGTTAAAGCAAACTTGTCTTGTCAAGCGTAGGAAACATGTTCTTACAAGTTGTTGTTTTCTCATTAATGCAAAGAAGGCTGCAAGCACTCAAGTGTCTAAAGCTAGTTTCTTGGAAAATGGAATAGTGCAAGGAAACACGCAAGCATTTAATGCTCTCCACTTTTCTGAAGGCAGCAACGGTCATTTTGTTCTTACTATAAATAGAAGGACATTTATTGCAAACCAACTAACCAATTATATTTTTAAAAAAAGGAAGCAAGAAACTACGTGAAAAATTATGGGCTCACAAACTCTTTGTTCATACACTTTATGCAATTTATTCTAAGTGAAAAATCACAGTTGTGATATAGCTTGATTAGAAGCAAATTTTATTTCACTATCTGTAAAGATTAAACTCTTGTAATTGTTCCTTGAGAGACAAAGTTTGGTCAGATTTCTCAAGCAGACTAGGACTAGATTTAAGTCTTAGTAGTGTTGGTCCCTTGTAAGATCACTTGTGCATTGTTAGTCACAACAGTTGTTGCGTGTTTGTAATCCGTTGATTATAGTGGATTAAGTCCTTGTTGAGAAAGGAGAAATCACCTTGACGGGTGGACTGGAGTAGTTTGAGTTCAAACGAACCAGGATAAAAATAACCTTGTCATTCCATTATTGTTGAGCTTTGTATTGAAAAGAAAAAGAGTCACTTATTCAACCCCCCTTCTAAGTGTTTTCTTACCCCTTCAATTGGTATAAGAGCTTGACTCTGAGCACAACACTTAACCGTGTCAGGAAAAGATCCAGAAGAAAACACAATGGCTGCTGAATAAAACAACAATAGTTACAACAAACCTCCTATTTTTTATGGAGAAGATTTTGAGTACTGGAAAGACAGACTAAGAAGTTTCTTTCTAGGTCATGATAGTGATCTATAGGATATAGTTTTGGATGGTTACACATATCCTACTGACTCAGAAGGAAACAAATTTGACAGAAACAATATGGATAGACTACAAAAAGCTGAATTTAAAAATCATCATAGAGCTAGATATATTTTTCTAAATGTTATCTCTAAAGTTGAATATGAAAAAATCACTAATAGAGATACAACGCATGATATGTTTGAGTCTCTTAAAATGACTGATGAAGGAAACACTCAAGTTAAGAAGTCTAAAGCTCTGGCTTTAGTTCAGAAGTATGAAGCCTTAAAAGTTGAAGAAAGTGAGTCTATAGAAGCAATGTTCTCTAGGTTTCAAACTCTGATCGCTGGTCTAAGAGTTTTGAACAAGGGATATACTAAAGCATATCATGTTAAAAATATCATCAGAAGCTTACCCAAAAGATGGGTACCAATGGTCACTGCTTTCAAAGTTTCAAAGGATCTGAACAACATGTCTCTAGAGGAACTCATCAGCGCTCTCAGAAGTCATGAGATAGAACTTGATGAGCACGAGCCTCTGAAGAAAGGTAAGTCTCTAGCCCTTAAATCAATTAAGAAATTTGATACTAACTCTTTTCAGGATGAAGAAGAAAACTCTGAAGAATCAGAGTCAGAAGAAGACGAACTATCCTTGCTCTCCAGAAGGATCAATCATTTGTGGAAGCACAGACAAAAGAAGTTCAGAAACTTCAAGAAGTCAGAAGATAAACCTGAATCTTCTGGATACAAAAAGTCAAACAGAAGAGAGATCATCTGTTATGAATACAAAGAACCTGGTCACTATAAAAGTGATTGTCCAAAGCTTCAAAAAGAAAAACCAAAGAAAAGGTTTGGTAAGAAGAAAGGAATGATGGCAACCTGGGATGACTCAGACTCTTCTGAAGATGAATCTGGTTCTGAAGATGAAAATGCCAACCTAGCTCTGATGGCTACCACAACAGATGACTCAGACTGTGAGTCAGAACCAAGAGAGGTGTTTTCTGAATTCACTAGAAATGAACTTGCTGTTAGTTTATCAGAACTTCTGGAAAACTATAGTAAACTCAAAATCAAATACAAGAAACTCAAGAAGAGTCTTGCATCTGATATTGAGAAACATGAAGCAGAAAAATCTGAACTCTTAGAAAATAATTTTAAACTTAAAGAAGAAATTCAAAATGTTCAAAAAACTTCTAGTTCAGAATCTGTGTCTAGTTCAAAAGATATTCTGAAAGAATATGACTATAGTTTTCAAACTTTCCTAGCTAAAAGCATAGATAGAAGCAAAATAACTTCAATAATCTATGGAGTTAGTGGGAAAAATAGAAGAGGAATTGGATATGAACCTCCCAAAGGGAAGGAGACATACATACCAAAACCTATTTCTAAAATGACTTTCACTTACAAACCTCTGAATAAAAAATTCAAGTTTGGACACTCACATGATATAAAATATACATCACATTCTGGAAACTCTTATGCTAACCCAAAGTGAAAACAGAACTTTAAACACTCTAACCCAAAAGGACCCAAAAAGATATGGGTACATAAGGATAAAATAATATTTGTTGCAGATGTCCTTAACAGCTCAATTGAGACACCAGTCATGGTACCTGGACTCTGGGTGCTCACGACAGATGATAGAAAAAAGGTCTATGTTCCAAAGCCTGGAAAAACAGAAAGCCCAACATTTCTTATTTCCATCCTTTTGGATGTACTTGTTTTATTCTGAACAACAAAGAAACTCTGAACAAGTTTGATTTTAAAGCACAAAAGTGTTTTCTGCTTGGATATTCTGAACGCTCAAAAGTATATAGAGTATACAACACAGAAACTCTGATTGTTGAAGAATCAATCAAAGTCAGGTTTAATGATAAGCTTGGCCTGCAACAGCCAACGCAAATTGATTTTTCTGTAGGTACAGAAGATCATCCGTCAAACTCTGAAACTTCAGAAGAAAAAGAAAACTCAGAAGCAAAGGAAGACTCAGCAAATCATCCTCTTGACAATGCTCTGGACAACCTCAGAATCTCTGATCAACCCACTCAGAAAACGTTTCCGAGAATATCTTCAACTCACAAAGAAGACGTAATTATTGGAAGAAAAGAATATCCCATCAGAACAAGATCCTCTCTCAGAAGCAATGAAGAATCTTTGTTTAGTTTGGTTTCTCTAATTGAGCCAACTTCCATTGATGAAGCTCTGGAAGATAATAATTGTATCTTAGCAATGCAATAAGAACTCAATCAATTCTCAAGAAATGATGTATGGAATCTAGTTCCAAGACCCAAAGGATTCAACGTTATAGGAACCAAATGGGTTTTCAGAAACAAACTGAACGAGCAAGGAGAGGTGATCAAAAACAAAGCACGAATGGTTGCACAAGGTTATAGTCAACAAGAAGGAATTTATTATAATGAAACATTTGCCCCAGTCGCCAGGTTAGAGTCTATAATATTATTAATTTCTTTTGTTGTACAAATAACATTTCATTATATCAAATGGATGTTAAAAGTGCATTTTTAAATGGCTATATTGAAGAAGAAGTTTATGTCCATCAACCTCCTGGATTTAATGATTCAAAACATCCAAAACATGTTTTTAAATTAAAAAAGTCTTTGTACGGTTTAAAACAAGCTCCCAGAGCTTGGTATGATCGTCTGAGTAATTTTCTTTTAGAAAAAGATTTTACCAGAGGGAAAGTGGACACAACCCTTTTCAGAAAGATATTTAAAAATGACATTTGAATTTGTCAAACTTATGTTGGTGATATAATTTTTGGAACCTCTAATATCTCCCTTGGAAAAGAATTTGCTAAGACCATGCAGGCAGAATTTGAAATGAGCATGATGGGAGAATTGAAGTTCTTTCTGGGAATTCAAATCAACCAGACTCCAGAAGGTACTTCCATACATCATATGAAGCATGTTAAAGAACTTCTGAAGACATTTCTGATGTCAGAGAGAAAAGATGCCAAGACACCTATGCATCCAACTTGCATTCTGGGAAAATATGAGGTAAGTATGAAGGTGGATCAGAAGCTCTATAGAGGTATGATTGGATCCCTTCTCTATCTGACTGCATCTAGACCTGATATACTATTCAATGTGTGATTGTGTGCTAGATTCCAATCAGATCCTAGAGAATCTTACTTAACAGTTGTTAAGAGAATTCTTAGGTATCTGAAAGGTACTACTAATCTGGGTTTGTGTTACAGAAGATCACAAGATTACAGACTAGTAGGTTATTGTGATGCTGACTTTGCTGGAGATAGAATTGAAAGAAAGAGCACCTCTGGAAGCTGTCAGTTTGTAGGTGACAATCTTATCTCGTGGTACAGCAAGAAGCAAGCAAAAATTGCACTTTCAACCACATAAGCTGAGTATATATCTGCTGCTGGATGTAGTTCTCAGATGATTTGGATGAAAATTCAACTAGAAGATTTCAATCTTTATGAAAGTAAGATTCCTATCTTCTGTGACAATACTTCTGCTATTTATCTTTCTAAGAATCCAATTTTACATTCTAAAGCCAAACATATTGAAATTAAATATCATTTTAAAAGGGACTATATTCAGAAGGGAATTTTAAACTTAACTTTTGTAAAAACAGACCATCAATGGGATGACATTTTTACCAAACCCCTTTCAGAAGATAGATTTAATTTCATTTTGAAAAATATTTGTATGGAATTATGTTCTGAATACAATAATATTTATCTTCTGTGTTTGACTTCAGAATATTCTGAAATGAATGCTCTGATTAAAAACTCTTCAGAAGTTAGAAGAGAAGTTGCTTCAGAAGCTATATGAAAAGTTCTGAAATGTTCTAACGTTTCATTTCTAAGTATTGTTAATAAATTCATTAGAACAAACAACTGTTACATGCATCCTTCAGGAGATGAACACGTGGTGTGTTTCTGAAAGGTCACGCGTGCAAAAGCTACTGATGACGTTCTAGGTAACTGTTAATGATTAGCCATAATCTCACGTTTTCCCTTATTTTTAGCAAAATCATTAAATGCACGTAATGATGAGATTTGTTTTAAATTCGTTTTAAATTTGTTTTAAATTCATCTTAAATTCTTTTTTAATTTTATTCCTAAACCTATTTCTGAAATTTTTGCATATAAATACTTTTTGAAAAACCCTTTTTCATTCTTTACCGTCTCTTTCAAACTCAATCGTTTCTGTACTTTTCTCTTAAACCCTTTTCTTCAATCTCTCATCTCTAAGAACTTCAATGGCTTCTTCTTCTTCTACCCACTCTGAGCAATACATAGTGCCTGAAAGAACAACCCTCATTCCTGTAGACAGTTTGGAAGTTTTAAGTGAGTTAATGGTAGATTTTGAGAATCTAAGAGAAAATGGCTTTGACTTGTTCCTTGCTGTCAAGTTTTAAGGTTGGGAGAACTTTTCTGATCGTCTCATTGGTCCAGTCTTTCCACATCTGGTGAAGGAATTCTGGATACATGCTATTGCAACCCCAAAGGTTATCCTCTCTTTCGTAATGGGCAAGGAAATATCCATTAGAGAAAACCAAATCAGAAAATTGCTAGGGTTTAAAGGACTTAGAGTTACAGATATGCCAAGTGGATGGATAGAGATGTCAAGGGTCTACTCAGAGATTTTCACAAATGGCCAAGGATCTTCAAAAGTCAGAGACTTGAAAGATAAATACAAGATTTGAACAAGGATTATTCATTGATGTATTCACCATAGGAAGGACACCAGCTCTCCAGATTACATTAGCGCTGATCAACAATACTTATTGTTCTGCCTTGGAACAAATGTAAAAATTGATTTGCCTTATTTGCTGTTTGAACATCTCTAGAACCATGTAAAAGAGACTAGGGGAGCTAAAAGGATGAAAAACCCCAAATCCAGAAGAAATTGGACTCCTATGGGTAGATTAATATCAGACATTCTGATTGAAAATGGTCTGATTGCTCACCTAGATGAAGCCAATCTTCTAGGGGAGCTAGAACCTACTTGTGGTAAGACTATGATTGGGAAGAATTTACTGAAAAGGAAAATAATTGACAAGCTGTTGGTGGAACCAACTCTGTATGTGTCAGCTGTTGTGAAGAGGAGAAGGATACCTATTGCTGATTTCCCTCTGTTCAACTCAGGAGATCATCCACGTATCATCCTGCACTACATTGAAATCTCCAAAGAGACTGGAACACCTATTGATCTAGCTTGGCTCCAAGGAAGAAATCAAGCTGCTCCAAATGTTGTTCTCCAGGAATCTTTGAAGAGGAAAGCTGTAGAAGGACCTTCTGCCACTCCTCCTCATAAGAAAAAGAAGACAGGAAAACCTGTTGAAACCATCACTGTTTATGATTCTGTCAATGTATCTACATCTGCTGAACCCTCCCAAACCTTAGGAGATATAGATGTTGATATTTACCTGACCTTACCATCTGACTCCCTTGCTGACAACCCTCATAAAAATCAAGTTTTATCAGATTTGAGTGATTTTGACTTTGATGAACACTCTGACACCCAATCAAAACCTTCTCAATCAGAACCCTCACACTCAGAACCCCCTGAACCATCTGTTTTTCAACCCATTCCTGCTGAATGTTTTTCAAGACCTCCTCCCAGACCTCTATCACCCAGACCCACTGGATGGTATGATGTTGGCTCTTGGAGAATTCCAGTGATAAATGAACCTCTGGCCACTATAAAGCCTCCTTTCAACTTACCATGTGAAAACATTTTTTCTATGAATCGACCACAGCCTCAGAACCCCCTTCCCACTCCTGATAATACAATAATAATTTCACTTGATGTCACTCCACGTACTTCACTACAACACCAAACACCAAACTCACCTGTACCCTCACCCCCTCATATTCCAGAACAACAATCTTTTGAACCACCTGAAACTGTTGAATCATCTAAACCACATGAACAATTAGCACCACCTAACTTTGTTGACCAACCTGATCATTCAGCCACTCCCGAACCAACCAAAAATCCTGAACCTGCTAGCTTTTTAAGAACTGTAGTGGATTATGAATCTCTACAATTCTTGAAAAAAAACTTTCAAGAAGTCTGTCCCAAAACCTGCTAAGCCAGATGTGAATACATTGTTTTAGAATTTTTTAATAGATGTTCAAGCATGGTTGAATCCACTGAAAGAAGATTGCTCCAGAAGCGTGAACGCAACTACAACGGATCTTCTATGGGAAACCTTCAGAAGAACTTTTAATGTTGAGTCACTGAAGCTACAGGACTTATGCCATTTTCAGGTGCTGGACAACTTTTCCAAACATCTGCATGCTTTCAAGACAGAAGCTGCTGACATTTGGAATAAGAAGTCTTCATTAATGATTGTTGATACACTAGTTGATACAATGGATATATCAGAAGATGAATCTGAAGAATTCTTTGAAGATTCAAACCCTCTGGCTATTGTTCTATTGAATCAAACTTCTGTTAAGGATGAACCTGAACCTGTGCCAACTCTTGCAATGGATCTGGGCACTCTGCTTTCAACCTTCGTGCATTCTGACTCAACGGTTACTGCTTCTAAGCCTGTTTCTGCTGAAGCTTCGTCATCCTCTGCTCCTACCTCACTTATCATGGACACTCTGAATAAGCTCAAGAGGGAGAATGAAGTCATACATGAACGCTTGGATAAGCAAGACCAAACAAATCAAGAAATCAAGAACTGGATGGTGAAACAAGAAGAATCTACCTCTGAGATCAAGAATCTTCTGATGGCTCTTGTTACTAAGAAATCCTAGTGTCTTTCTGTTTCTTGTCTTTTGTTTGTTGTTTTGTACTTCTGGATATTTTTTCTATTTTATGAAAACTTTTCAGCTCTTCAACTATTTTTTTTACACTTTTTGATTATGACAAAAAGGGGGAGAACATGAGTATTTTTGAACTAATCACTGTTTAACAGTTATGGGACTAAGTCTCAGACATTCTAACAAAATACAAAATTTCTTCTTGTGCAAAAGAATTTTTTGCAGGTATCACTTTAACTCTGAAAGAATATTCCAGTTGAACATTATCTTTATAAAGAAGTTCTGAAGAAATCCAAGAAGATTTTTTTATTACTCTGATAAATAATCTAAGAAATTTTATATATAGAAATATTCATCTCAGGGGGAGATTCTTATCTTTTATTTATATACCTGAATAATTTTTATCATCATCAAAAAGGGGGAGATTGTTAGAACAAGATTAGTTCTGATCTATCTCAGAGTTTTGATGATAACAATAAATTATATGTTAGATGATTTATACTCTGATGAATGTATTTGAATGTTTCAGATAATGTTCTGACAAGAAGCATTCTGAAGTGCTAAGATAAAAGTTATGAAGAAGTTCTTTAATGAAAGAACCTTTTTGTTTTAAGCGCATCTGCTGACTCTGGTAAGACAATTTATTTAAATATATCTTCTAACATTTAGCAGGTTTCCTTGCTCAGAAGATTACTTGAAAGCAAGCGCTGATCAAGTTCTTAGCAAGCAAATCACTTCCTAGAAGATGAAGTAAAGCATGTTCTGAAATAAAGACGTTGAAGCATGTTCTGAAACAAACGTTAAAGCAAACTTGTCTTGTCAAGCATAGGAAACTTGTTCTTACAAGTTATTGTTTGCTCATTAATGCAAAGACGACTGCAAGCACTCAAGTGTCTAAAGCTAGTTTCTTGGAAAATGGAATAGTGCAAGGAAACACGTAAGCATTTAATGCTCTCCACTTTTCTGAAGGCAACAACGGTCATTTTGTTCATACTATAAATAGAAGGACATTTATTGCAAGCCAACTAACCAATTATATTTCAAAAAAAAGGAAGCAAGAAACTACGTGAAAAATTCTGGGCTCACAAACTCTTTGTTCATACACTTTGTGCAATTTATTCTAAGTGAAAAATCACAGTTGTGATATAGCTTGATTAGAAGAAAATTTTATTTCACTATCTGTAAAGATTAAACTCTTGTAATTGTTCCTTGAGAGACCAAGTTTGGTCAGATTTCTCAAGTAGACTAGGACTAGATTTAAGTCTTAGTAGTGTTAGTCACTTGTAAGATCACTTGTGAATTGTTAGTCACAACAGTTGTTGTGTGTTTGTAATCAGTTGATTATAGTGGATTAAGTCCTTGTTGAGAAAGGCGAAATCACCTTGACGGATGGACTGGAGTAGTTTGAGTTCAAACGAACCAGGATAAAAATAACCTTGTCATTCCATTATTGTTGTGCTTTGTATTGAAAAGAAAAAGAGTCACTTATTCAACCCCACTTCTAAGTGTTTTCTTACCCCTTCAGATGGAGTATGATGCTCACCAGGAAGAGCAACGCGCTGGATCTATTGAATGAAAATAATATAAATGAAACGCTGGGACCTGGGGATCGAACCCAGGTCCTTATGATCAATACCAATGCTTGCTTGCCAGTTGTGCTACACGTTTTTGTTGTTAGTGTAATAATAATAAAACATAATATAAGAAAAGTAAAAGGGCTAATTCCAAAGCATGCGATTTTCAAATGTCCTAATTGCTGGCTGACACGCAAGCATCTTCTTCCTTGCAACCATCGCTTTAGAAAAAGAGACATTTACCTACAGACGTCCACTGCAGGTATAACCATGTTCATCTCAAAAATTGCATACGAGCAAGATAAATGAAAAGTAATGGTACCAATCAACTCATCTCATCCTCACAAGCATCATGGTACCTAATTCAAGGCCCAATTGTTCCTATACAAAAAGACCCTAAAAATAACACAGAAAGCCTAGACATGGCAACATCATGTACATGCATCAAAAACGCAATTAAATGACATGGTTAGCTTGCAAACATGATGACAAACATGAATATAACGATCAAAAGTGATAATGATGCAAGAATTGTGATAATCGAATTGAAAAAGACGCCAAACCGTGTGAAGTGTAGCGCGCGTTTTTAGGTGTTTCAGGCCTTGCAAACAATTGGGACAGCTTCCTGGGACGTCCAACAATGGATTGGGATAGCTAGGATGGCTTGAGATGGCCCTGTGGAGTGAAAACCAATTCACACTTTTGCCAACTTTTTTGAGTTCTGTTCTATGCTTCTCACGACCTCTAACCCTTGTTTTTTGATCTGGAATTGCTCATTATATAACCTAGAGTGAATTAGGTTAACAAACTTGGACTAAATCTTTGCATTTATCCAATATTTGATTTGATTTGCAAGCTATATGATATGTTGCTATTTTGAGCCAAAACATGCCTTTCTTGTACCAATTGTCCTTGATGCGATTTGATCTTGTTTACTCAGCATATCTTGGTTGCCAATCTGTCAAAAAAACAAACCAAATCCTATCTTTGTTAATTTTCATCATTTATTTGATTTAATTCACTTTTTAAGTAATGAAAAATCAAAATAAATTGAAAAATGAAGCACATAATGGGTGAGTGAACATTTGAGTCTTGGACCATATTATAATTGAGGTGCAAGCATAAAAAGTTGGGCCCATTTAACAAAAAGTGCAAATTTGAGAACATTTGACTTTTGGCAATTTTGCAAAAAACTGTCAACTTGGCCAATGTATAACTCTCTCAATTTTGACCCTAGAGAGGTGTTCTTGGACTTTTTAGAAATCTTAGGATGTCCTCTAAACAACCCTTTTGTCTCATCTCAATTGAGTCTTCCATGTTCATGTATGAAGCTTTGACCCAAAAGGTGTTTTTGTTGACTTTTCAAAAGGACCTATAGTGTCAAAATTCATATCTTTCTGTGAGTGCATATTTTGGACTTGGGAGCTGGAGATGAATTGTAGGGAATTGCATCCTCTTCAAAATTATCTTTTGATGGGTCATTTCTGATAAAGTATGAGAAAGTTATGCTTGGTCAAACTTGAGTTGACTTTTCCTATAAAACCCTAATTTAGCAACTTTTGGGTTTTGATGAATTGTGAGCAATCTTTGAGGAATCATGATCAACCCTTGATAAAATGATGGATAATACTTCAAAATGAGGATGTTTACCAAAAATCTTGAAGTTTAACTGTATATGCGCCACAGTTTACTTTTGACCTAGTACAGTTGATTTTCAGGCATTTGAGCAATTGACTGAGCAAACTTCTTCTGCAAGGCTTGAAACTTGACATGGATGATCTTGAGAACATATTAGGATAATGGTGAGCATTTGAGTCCTTTGTAGTTCACACATATTTATGAAGATGAAAACCCTAATTTGAGGTATATTGCCTTAGGAGAGAGTTTGTCTGGTCAATTCTTGAACTTCCTTGAGTAATTTGGGGACCTCACTTGCCATGTGTTGAGAAATATAGGAGGGAAAATTTTGTGGTACAACAGTTGCAGTAAGCAAGATTCGCCACCGACTTTTCTTTTATCCAAATTAAGGAAAGGGTGAAAAGAACAGAAAAAGACCTTTTCAAGAATTTTCTGAGTAAGGGGGGTAAATTATGGAAAGGGAAGGTGTTAGCACCCTTTCCATCCGTAATTATCTACGGGCTCTTAGAGGTTTACTCATTCTAAAATACCTTTGTGCTTTGTGTATTTGAAAATGTTTTGAAAACGCCTTAGCATGGCGAACTTTGTAATGTTTCTCGAGATAGTGGAGAAAGTATATAAAGTGTTTTGAAATTGTTTTTGAAAAGTAGAATTTGTGTAAGTGCGAAAATGTTTTGAGCAAACTACTAACAGCTATCTACTTTTGTACTCGAAAAAGGTCATTCTTTTTCTATTTTCCTTTAGACAATACTATCCTACTATTAGTGAGTAGGTAGCCTTGTCGTTGGATGTTTGAGGGACAATAGAAGGGACATTACGGTCACGAAGGCAACTTGGCAAGAAATTTTAGTAATTGTCCTAAAGTTTCTAAGATCACTTTTAACCGAGGCAACGTTGAAAGGGTCATCGAGGGACTTTTGATCTTTCAAACTAGACGAAAGCCACTAAAACTTCTCACATTTCGAGAATTGTGACTGTTTTCCGAAGGCAACTGAAGTGGGATACCCTAGAGGTGCGCATGTGCAATTGTGTTCAGTTATTTATCTTGTGAATTAAGGTTTGCTACCGTTTTTTTTTCAATCTTGTCATACAATCCTAGTTACTAGCAGTAAATATGTACATAATATAGAGTGCGGAAGTATAAACCTACACTATTACATGGCTTCGGAGAGGGGATTTACAATGTACAAAAATTGGGGGAACAAAAATAAAGAAAGCGGATAAAAGTCCTAATTAGTTATTACATACCAGTATGCAGTTACAATAATGTAAAAATGAGAAAAATAAATAACGCGCGAAAGATTGAAAGTACGCCTAAAAATCCTAAAAGAAAATCTTTTTGCTTATTTGTTTGTTTTTTATCTAAGAAAATAATTAAGTTAATTATCCTAAAGTCTAATTAGAAGATGAAATTAATTAAGAACTTATTTATTGTTTTTATTATGAAAAGAAATTAAATTGAATATAAATTAAAACCTAAGTTCTAAATTATTTTTAATTTATAAAAAAAAAGTTAAAGTTGAATTAATAATTAATTTCAAAAATTAGTTTAATTAAAAAAATCCAATCCTAATTTTTTGTGGTTTTTATCATTATATTATACTAATTAAATAAATGAAGGGAAAAAACAAATTAAAAAAAGAAATAAAGCAAAGTAATAAAAGAAATTGCAAAATGGGCCAGGATAGTTAGAAATTAGGGGGGGGGGGGGTGCTGAAACTGAATTTCGTAGATCCAAACTGAAGAAAATCCCAACACTTTTGAATCCAGTGAGGCGAAGATTTGAGGGTACATGGTGATTTGTGCGCTTGACACCCTTGGATTTAGATCAGGTAGGATCTGATAATTGTGATTTGGAGGCGTATGGTATGCTCCTGGCTGGGCAACGCATGTGATCTGCAGAAATATGTTAAGAAAATGAAAAATGTTGGACCTGGGACTCGAACCCAGGTCATCTCTCTCACATACATGCTTCATTGCCAGCTGAGATATCTGATCATTCATTTGTAAGAATAAAACTACAACATAATATATGAAACGAAGCAATAATTATTTAAATCAAATGTGCGCTATTGCTGGGTCCCAATATTTTAAATGGGCCAATCATGAAACGACTTATGGCCATGCCAACACATGGAGGGTCAAACCACCTGTCACGGTGGTTGACCGTTGTCTTCTCCAGCGAGGCTAGAAACGAAACCTACAAAATACGATGCTTCAAGCCTGTAAATTTTTGCTACCCCCCATAAAACCTAGGTTGTGAACTCAACCATGGTCTTAGCTTGGACTGAAAGTGTTTGTATCATCGAGCCCAAAGCTTACATATTTACAAACCCCAACAATGGTGTTTAGTGATTCTGGCCTTGCAACTTACATAAACACGTTAGGATGCTCACAAGCAATGATAACAACATGAATATGAAATTAAAAAGGATTTAAATTATGAATTAAACAAGTTTGAGATCCAAATTGTTTACTAAAATAGGAGGATCGGATGATGGAAATTCTGCGTGAGTTGAACTTGTTTAAGGCCTGAGAATTACTCCTGGGACCTTCAGGGAATGAATGGTTGGCTTAGTTTGGATTGAGAAAGGCTGGTGTTGTACCCCAAAATTTGCCCTCCCATATTCTTCAAGAAAGTGCCAAGTCAAGCTTCAAAATCCCCCCAAGGGTTGCACAGTTCAAGGGTCTCCTAAACAGTCAAAATTAGGGTTTTGGTTCTGATCAAGAAAATGAAGTTTTCAAGGGTCCAATCAAGTCCCACATGCCTATAAACATGGTCAAGCATCCTCATACAAAGTTTCAAGACTTTCAGCACAAAATTGCACAGTCAAAACCCTAATTGCACTACAGTCAACTGTAGGGGCAAAATGGTCATTTGACATTCAAAAGTTCAAATTTTTGGTCAACATCTCATTTTGAAGCCACAAACATAATTTGATCAATGCTTGATCATGATTCTCAAAGCTTGGCTCAAAAATCATCAAGATGCAAAAGTTTCCTTATTTGGACAGTTGAAAAAGTCAACTGTAAATTGACCAGGGAATAACTTTCACATGGATTATCAGAAAAATTCCATCCAAAGCTCATTTTGAAGAGAAAAACATTTCCTAAAACTCCTCTTCATCCTCCAAGTCCAAGAAATGCTCTCACAAAAAGTTATCAATTTCAACATTATAGGTCATTTTCAAAAGTCAACAAAAAGGGACTTTAAGTCAAAGGCCATAACTTGATATTGGTAAATCAAAATGACATGGGACCAAAGACATTGGTTAGAGGACTCAAAGACCTTTCCAAAATGTCCAAGAACATGAGAAAAGCTTAAAAATTGAGCAAGTTATGCCTTGTGGAAGTTGGGAAATTTTTGGATATTTTGAAAAGTCAACATTGATTCAAATGACCTAAAATTGCTAATGGGCCTCTTTTTCTTCCACAATTCATCACCTAAGGCATGTGCACGACCACTTGGCCCAAAGGGAAGTTTTTCTTCATTTTTTATCTATTTATTTGGATTTTTATTCATTTAAATTAATTAAAATACATGAAAAATATAAATCCTAATGTTCCAAATCTTTTTGTGCATATAATATCTCTAATATTTCGTGCAAAGCAAATTAGGGAAGAATTGAAGTTGATTGGATATGATTGAGAGCTAAAAGCATGAAAAAAGATTGAAAAATTATGGTTTGCAAATCAAATCTTTTTTCACATCAATGCATGGATTTTGATCAAGTTTCTTAACCTAAAACACTCACACATAAGTAGAGAAGGGAACCCTCGTGCTCACTGACTGCAAGTTGTGCCATACATAGAAAACAAAACTTGAGTTTTTGGTTAAAAATTTCATAACTGAAAACAAGGTTAGAGGTTGATTCAAGAAAAGAGACGTATTCCATCACCTTCCTGAAGCTTCAAGGAAGGATTTCCAATCAAAATCATTCATTCTAACGCCCTAAATTGGTAACACGAGTGCAACCTGTACAGAGAAAATTTCATGTTCTTGCATCTCAATTCATGCGCATTTAGCAATTTTTAATATATGATTTGTGTTCATTATTCAATTCTGAAGCTAACTGTGTGGTTTGATTTTGTTTTTGTGCCCCATATGAGGATTCACCATTAAAGGCATCTAGGGTTTTCAGGTTTTCAATTTAGGCGTTTTCTCATACTGTAAAATTAAGGAACATAAATGGCCATGAAACCCAATCCAATGGCCAAAGAATGCAGACCACGGTACTCAGGAGTCAATGAACACGCACGTGATGCCAGAAAGTCAAACAAGGCTTTTTGACTAATGGGCCAGATTTCTCACAAAAAACCTCCCTTTGGGTCTGAATACCCTCCATGGTTTGCACATTTTTATTTTTTTATTTGATTTTCCTTTTTATTCTTTTAATTGTTTTTAATTATTTTCTTTAATTTCATAAATTAATTTTCATAAGATAAAAAATCAGAAACTAAAATATATTTAATTATTATTATTTCACTATTAATTTATTTTGTAAATAAACTTTAATAATTAGTTTAGTAAATTAGGTTTAACTTTAATATTTTCATTAATAATTAAAAAAACTTAGAATTAGAGTTTCTTTTAATTTTAATTTTCTTTATTTCATAAATACAAAAAAACTAAAAAACATTTCTTTCCTTTTATTAAATAATTAATTAGCTTTTTAATTTCATTTAATTTCTTTAAAGGGTCCAACGCCCTCGAACGTTCTATTTTTATTTCTTTCGCACATTTATTTTCTTTCAAATATTATGTAATTGCTCAAGCCATGTAACTCAGACATTTTATATTTCCCGTACTTTATTTCTTTATTTTCTGTCAAATCGGGTCCTGGATTAATTTTGGCGATGTGGACCCGCGCATTTGTAATAGTCTAGAACTTTCAATTTCCGTATCTTTTTTAACTGTTAAATAAATGCATGCAAGAATGAATGACAAAAATAAAAACAAACGCATAGATCACTTTGACATGAACAAGATAAATGCAAATGAACATGACACACAAATCACACACCACCTCTAGGGTACGCCTCACTGTTGCCTTGCCTCGAAAGGTGATCGTCGAGTAGAGGATGTCTTAGTAAGTCCTCATGATCCGGGAACCTGGCATGAGGGTAGCTTCTAAGGTGTCTTCCCATTGCTCTGGTGATCACCATGTCCTGAACCTCGAATTGACCCGAACACCTCCAACGGTGGTGCTACCTACCTCTCAATGGTGGGATGGCACTACTTTAAAGGACATTTACACAGACGAATTCCTTACGGTAGGTAGACGACTCTAGATACTTGCTCTAATTTCAAAACAAATTCAAAAATAATTTTCACACCGACACCTTTTCAAAAAGCTTTCAAAAGCAATGTTTCAAACACTCTTGAGGACCGATACAAGAGTCGAACTGGAATTTTCAAAGAAACTTTTTTAAAACCCACAGTTGAAAAGCAAACCAACCATTTTTGAAAACACAATGATCAAGTATCTAAGAGCCCATGGATAACCATGGATAAAAAGGGTGCTAACACCTTCCCTTTCTATAACCTACCTCCCGAACCGAGAGCACTCTCTTTAAGGAATTTTTCTGTGCTTTTGTCCTTTCCATTTGGAGAAAATAAAAGACGATGGCGACTCTTGCTTCCGCGACATTTCGCGAACCAGCGTTAAACAGTCAGTTCCAGATCCACCGATCACAGAACTGGCGACTCTGCTGGGGACTTAAACTTAAAGTGAGGTGTACCTTAGGGTTAGTTCATAACTGTGTTTTCAATTGTATTGACTTGTCTGCTTTAAATTTGTGGGTTGCATGGGAGCTACATAGATCCTAACCCGGATCTGGGGATACCCTGTTTAGGTAGCATAAGCTGTGAGGGACCTGTCCGGCGTAGACCGACACGGGTGAAACAGTGGCTACGTTGGTGTGGCACCTTGGTCTGTACCGATATCCCTTGTGTCGCAACGAGGAGAATATGGGTCTTCTAAGGAGTCATTAAGCACCAACAACCTTAGAACCTTAAATGACACAACTTGGCCATTAGAACAGTAGCAGTATGCTACGCCCATTGAGGCTAAACTCTCGTGATGGTTCTGGCCGCAAGAAAAGATTGCGATGCTGGAGTTATGACCGATTGAGGGTAGTCAATGATATTGGGATCCTCTAAGAACCCGGTTACTTTTGATTAGGACAGGTATGAACCAACAAACTGAAAGAGGGTAATACCTAGACCTCATGCTGGCCTAAACTTTAGGGGCTTGCCTTGTGTGACTTGTGTGCCTTACCATGTTTTCCTTTGTATCTGTTTGTGGTGTGCTTTATCATAACATCATGAGCATTACATGCATCCTGCATAAGGACTGACCATTTCAAAGACAAGAGGGTTTCACCTTTGCTCTGTTTTGTAGGACATCATGATGCCTGTGTGAAGGAATACTATCCGGTTCAACTTTGTTCATTCACCTGAGTCGCTTGAAGAGTTGGTTAGCAGAATTCCAAATACCACTTCCTTCATTCAGAGGCATGGTTCTCTTCTCAGTTTAGTCACTGCAAAGCGGGATCAACAGTTGATGAGTGTTCTGACCCAGTTCTATGACCCTCTGTACCAGTGCTTCACCTTTCAAGACTTCCAGCTGGTCCCTACCCTGGAAGAGTTCTCTGATTTGCTTGGTATCCCTATCTTGGATCAGACTCCCTTTACTGGTTGGGAAAAGACCCTCAGGCTTGAGGATGTTGCTGCAGCTCTTCCCCTGACACATCAAGAGGTAATGGACAACTGGGTGACTAGAAGCGGAGTTAAGGGTTTCTTGGCCAAGTTTCTTATTGGTAAAGCTAACAGTTTCTGGAATGACCTGGACTTTAGGGCATATGAAGACATCTTGGCTCTCCTAATCTATGGGTTAGTCTTGTTTCCTAATCCTGACAACTTCATCAATGTCACTGCCATAAGGATCTTTATGTCTCAGAATCCCGTACCCACTCTCTTGGGTGACATCTTGCAACAACTTCACGCTCGTACTACCCGAAGACGAGGAACCCTATGGTGTTGTATCCCTTTGTTGGTGAGGTGGTTTATTTCGCACCTCCCCAAGTTCGTACTGAAGAATCAAGAAGGAAGAGGTTGGGCTCACAGGTTAATGTCTCTCACCGACAAAGACATCATTTGGACTTGCAGAGGTTTGGATGAGATAGCTGTCATTGATCGATGCGGGGAATACCCTAATGTTCCTCTGATTGGTACCCAAGGAGGGATCTCTTACAATCCATGTCTAGCGCTCCGTCAGTTTGGAAGAGCAAGAAGAGCAGGCCCCCATGAGATGTTGGTGCCTAACATCAGTTTTGAGTTTCAGGTGGATAGTGACGAGCTGCGTCGTAGGTTCATCAAGGCTTGGGATAAAGTTCATAAAGCTGACCCACAAGAGTTGGGGCCAAAGACTTCTTTACCTATGGAAGCCTACTACAAATGGGTTCGCATCCGTGCTCAGAGGTTAGGTATGCCGTATGAAGCTGTCAGACCTATCATTCTTGAGTGTCCTGACAAGGATGGTGTTCCTCCAACTGTCCTTCCTCCTCAGATACCTACTGATTATGAGACATTAAAGAGATCTTGGTCACAACTGTGAGAAGAACGGGATTCTTACCGGGAAAAGTTCAACGAGCAGGAATTGAAGATCCAAAAGCTGACAAAGCAGTTGGAAAATGAGCGAGCTCTGAATGCCTACATCCGTACTGAGAAGAGGAGACCATGGGATCAATAAGGAGCTCTGGATGTTCTTTTACGGTTTATTTCCCTTTTCAGTATTTCCTTTCATGTAACGCCTAAGGACAACCTGTTGAATAATTCCAATTTCAAAGTTGAATCTAATGAAGTGTGTTCCTTTTTGTTGACAAAGTTGATTCCCGATTGTCTTTGAAAACATAAATCATACGCATTCCATTCATCATGTGCATAGCAGGTTTTCCCCTTTTTCATGTTGCTTACCATTCTTCGCTGTTTATTTCAGCATCATGAATCCTGACTCGTCCTCAACTGAGATGTCCATCAAAGCTCTTCAGGCGCAGAATGCGCAATTTCAAGAATTAATCATGGGTTTGGCTCAAGGCCAAGAAGAGCTGAAGGCTCTGCTCCTGAAGAAGGAAAAGAAGAAGAAGAGAAGAACTGTTCTGTTCAACTCGGGCCGAAGGTTTGGCAATACTCTGCAGAATGAAGAGGCTGGTTCTTCTATTGGTAAGAGTACTCCTCAAGCGGAAAAGGGTCCTAGTCCGGTAGTCTCTGACAACGAGACTGATTTTGATGAAGAGTAGTATCCTCCTGCAGAAGACAAATACAAGCAGTTGGAGGATAGGTTGAATGCTATGGAGATACAACAGGTACCTGGGATGGATTTTGGAGATTTGGGTTTGTCTACTGGTGTGATTATTCCTCATAAGTTCAAAGCACCATCTTTCACTAAGTACGACGGGGCGTCTTGTCCCAAGCTACATCTCAGGTCCTATGTTCGGAAGATTCAACCGTACTCAGCGGATAAGAATTTGTGGATCCACTTCTTCCAGGAGAGTCTTTCAGGGACTCATCTCGAATGGTTCTATCAGCTGGATGGGACCAAGGTTCGTAACTGGGAGGAGTTGGCTACTGCTTTCTATAAGCAGTATAAATATAATGCCGACCTTGCCCCTACACGTACCCAACTCCAGGGTATGTCGTTAGGTTCAAGTGAAGGTTTTAAAGAGTACGCTCAGAAGTGGAGGGATCTGGCTGGCAGGGTGCAGCCTCCGTTGACTGATCGGGAGTTGGTAGACATGTTCTTGGGAACCCTGTCTGGGCCATTTTTTAACCATCTTATCGGTAACTCGTCTGCAGGGTTTACTGATCTTATCTTGACTGGAGAGAGAATTGAGGCTGGGTTGAAGTCTGGTAAGATTCCAAAGGGTGCATCTACAGGTTCAGAGAAGAAACCCTTCAAAAAAGAGGCCAGTGTGGTGTATGGGCCTAGAAGGCAAGACAAACTAGAGCGCCGCCAATCTGTCAGTGCGTTAATGATTGCCAAGCCTGCTGCCGCTCCTCGGCAAGCTAACCAACCAAGGGATGAGAGACCCAGAAGGGAATTCACCCGTTTGAGTATGACCTTGTCGCAGATCTTACCACAGTTGCTCTCAACCAACTTAGTGACCGTCAGAGAGGCTCCGAAGTTTGCAAATACTACATCTCCTAAGTACAATCCAAATGCCCGCTGTGCTTATCACTCCGATAGCCCGGGGCATGCCACTGATGACTGTTGGGCATTAAGGAACAAGCTGCAGGACCTTATTGACGCCAAGGAGGTACAGTTTGAGGCATCTGAGAAGCCTAATGTAGTGACAGCTCCCCTGCCTGCTAATGGAGTGAATGCTATTGGGGGCGAGGATGAAGTGGATGAAGCTGATTTTGATAGCTGGATTTACCCGGCAACCGACAGTGGACCTAACAATTGGAGTGCAAAGGACAATCTATCTGTTTCTCTTGTTACTGAGTAATGAATTCTCTTGTTTCGGTATCTGTAATAAACAATAAATAAACTCTATGGCCCGGTGTCTTACCCGAGGCACCGTGGTTTCATTTGTGAGGGCATATAAATTGTCATTTCATATATCATAAATGAAAATCTTGGACGTTTTCTCGCATTTCAAATCTTGTGCTCCTTTCCTGTCTTTCTTTCCTTTACATATATTTCAAAACAGTTGTATTTACACACACACTCACTCATACAGGTTTCAATCCACTCTGGATCTCACTGATAACGACTCTGCTACCGCCAGTTATGACTTCGAAAATCCGATCAACTTAGTCGAAGACGAAGGTGAAGATGATTGCGAAGTGCCTGGCGAGCTTGCAAGACTGTTACTTCAGGAAGAGAGGGCAATTCAACCCCATGAAGAGCCAGTGGAAACAATAAACCTGGGTACTGAGGCAGACAGGAAAGAGGTAAAGATGGGTGCCAACCTAGAGCTCAGCGTAAAGCAACGGTTGACTCAGATGCTGCATGATTATATGGAGATCTTTGCCTGGTCCTACGAAGACATGCCCGGGTTGGATACCGATATTGTGGTCCATCACTTGCCAACTAAGGAAGATTGCCCTCCGGTTAAGCAAAAGGTCCGCCGTATGCGTCCAGAGATGTCCGAGAAGATTAAAGCCGAGGTTATGAAACAGTTTGACGCTGGGTTCCTTGCAGTGACTTCTTACCCTCAGTGGGTTGCTAATGTGGTGCCGGTACCTAAGAAGGACGGTAAGGTCAGAATGTGTGTCGACTACAGGGATCTGAACAGGGCCAGCCCCAAGGATGACTTCCCTTTACCTCACATTGATGTCCTTGTTGACAATACAGCTCAACATAAGGTGTTCTCTTTCATGGATGGCTTTTCAGGTTACAATCATATCAAGATGGCACCTGAAGACATGGAGAATACTACCTTTGTTACTCAGTGGGGCACCTTCTGCTACAAGGTCATGCCTTTCGGACTAAAGAACGCTGGGGCAACCTACCAACTTGCCATGGTTGCTTTATTTCATGACATGATCCATCATGAGATAGAAGTGTATGTTGACGACATGATCGCAAGGTCCCAAACTGAGGAAGAGCACCTAGATCATCTGCAGAAGTTGTTTGACCGGTTGAAACTGTACAAGCTGAGATTGAACCCAAACAAATGCACCTTCGGGGTAAGATCTGGAAAGTTGCTAGGCTTCGTTGTAAGTGATAAGGGTATTCGAGTGGATCCTGCCAAGGTGAAAGCTATTCAAGAGATGCTTGTTCCTAGGACAGAGAAAGAAGTCAGAGGATTTTTAGGACGCCTGAATTACATTGCTCGATTCATCTCACACCTAACTGCTACTTGTGAACCAATCTTCAAGCTGCTGAAGAAAGATCAGGTAGTACGTTGGAATGATGAATGTCAGGCTGCTTTTGGCAGAATCAAAGAGTATCTACAAGAACCACCCATCCTTATGCCACCGGTTGAAGGGAGACCTTTGATATTATACCTGACAGTACTTGACAACTCAATGGGGTGTGTGTTGGGGCAGCATGACGAGTCTGGCCGAAAAGAGCATGCCATTTATCACCTTAGCAAAAAGCTTACCGACTGTGAGACCCGATACTCACTGCTTGAGAAAACTTGCTACGCTTTGGTATGGGCTGCTCGCCGGCTGAGACAGTATATGCTGACTCACACTACCTTGTTGATCTCAAAGATGGATCCTATAAAGTACATATTCGAAAAGCCTGCTCTGTCTGGGAGAATAGCAAGATGGCAAATGATCTTGACGGAATACGACATTCAGTACACGACCCAGAAAGCCATCAAGGGAAGTGTATTGGCAGACCACTTGGCACATCAGGCGTAGACGACTATCAGTCAATGAACTTCGAGTTTCCGGATGAAAGCATCATGATTGTGACTGATTGTGAAGTACCTGGACCGGATGAAGGACCCGAGGAAGGATCCCGATGGTCTATGCACTTTGACGGAGCCTCCAATGCTTTGGGTAACGGTATCGGCGCTATAATCATATCCCCTCAAGGCACTCATACTCCACTCACTGCCCGTCTATGTTTCAACTGTACCAACAACATGGCGGAGTATGAGGCGTGCATCATGGGTCTTCAAGCTGCGATCGACATAAGGATCAAGTTTCTGAGTGTTTTCGGAGATTCCGCTCTTGTGATCAATCAGATCAAAGGAGAGTGGGATACGAAACATCCGAATCTTATTCCTTACAGAGAATGTGTGTTGACTTTGATCCCCCACTTCACAGAAATAACCTTTGAACATTTCCCGAGAGAGGAGAATCAGCTGGCGGACGCGTTAGCTACAATGTCTTCTATGTTCAAGGTCAAATGGGACAATGAGGCTCCCCGGATCATCATCTGGAAACTGGACGAACCGGCATACTGTTGCGATCTCGAGACTGAATTGGTAACTGAGAAGCCTTGGTACCATGAGGTGAAGAGATATTTGGAAACTCAGGAATACCCTGAAGGTGCCTCTATCAATGATAAGAAGTTCCTGAGAAGGTTCGCAGCAAAGTTCTTCCTTAGCAACGGCATCTTGTACAAGCGAAACCATGATTCAACCTTACTGCATTGTGTGGATAAGACGGAAGCCGAAAGGATCATGGAAGAGCTACATGAAGGGACCTTTGGTACACATTCCAGTGGACACACTATGGCCAAGAAGAGCCTTCGGGCAGGGTATTACTGGTCCACAATGGAAGCTGACTGCTATCAACATTCTCGGATATGCCACAAGTGCCAGATATACGCAGACAAGGTGCACGTTCCTCCAATTCCTCTGAATGTTCTGACTGCACCTTAGCCGTTTGCAATGTGGGGCATAGACATGATCGGTGAGATTAAACCTACGGCATCTAATGGGCATCGCTTCATCCTAGTGGCGATTGATTATTTTACGAAGTGGGTCGAAGCAGCATCCTATGCTACGGTAACCAAGACTGTTGTGGCACGGTTCATTCGGCATAACCTGATCTGTCGGTACGGCGTCCCTGAGAGAATTATTACAGACAACGGTACCAATCTGAATAACAAGATGATCGCTGAGCTCTGCGAGCAGTTCAAAATACAGCACCACAACTCTTCTCCTTACAGACCGAAGATGAATGGGGCTGTAGAAGCAGCAAATAAAAATATCAAGAAAATCGTGCAGAAGATGACAGTGACTTATAAGGATTGGCACGAGATGTTACCGTTCTCTCTACATGGGTACCGTACCTCAGCCAGGACGTCAACCGGGGCAACTCCTTTCTCTCTGGTTTATGGTATGGAGGCAGTCTTACCGATCGAAGTGCAAATACCCTCTCTCCGGATAATGAAGGATGCAAATCTGAATGAAGATGATTGGATCCAGACACGACTTGATCAGTTAAACCTTATTGATGAGAAGAGACTTGTTGATATCTGTCATGGTCAGACGTATCAGAAACGGATGATCAGGGCATTTAACAAAAAGGTCAGACCACAGGAATATCAAGTTGGGGATCTAGTAATCAAGCGAATCATTCTTCCTCAGAGTGATCCAAGGGGCAAATGGACCCCTACGTACGAAGGGCCATTTGTGGTTAAGCATGTGTTCTCAGGAGGAGTCATGATTCTAACCAACATGGATGGCAACGACCTTCCTCACCCCGCTAATGCAGACATAGTAAAAAGATATTACGCATGAAAAAAGACCCGCTAGGCTGACATGCCTAGGCAAAAATTATGGCTTCCCGTCGAACCAAAAGGGTTCGGGAAAAATGAAGGGATGAAATGAAAAAAAACTGTACACCCGGCAAGTCGAAAACCTGAAAAGGCGGCTTGGGCAAAAATGGGTATCCCGGTGGACTGAAAACCCGAAAGGGCGGTCCAGGAAAAAGTTAGGGATAAAAGCGTAATACTATGTCTCATTGATCACTTTGCATCCAGAATCCGGTATCTACATCAAGTTCAGACGGCATCGATCAGTCAGCTTCATTCTTCGTTTAGGTCATCAAGTGATGAGACGCTCGGGGATATAAAGGCGATAGCAGAGTTGAAACCCAGTGGGATCATTCATTTCACACAGCTATTTTATTTTCTTTTGTACAAAATTTGTATAAACTCTTTTGTTCGGCGGCGTTCTCTTACTAGGACGTCAGCCTCTTGTACACAAAACGCCTATTTTCAGGCCATTCAAAAATCAATACAAATATATTTTTCAGTTAAACGTGCCAATTGTTTTTCTTTTCTGTTTTGTTTTGCAAAGAACGTCCAAGGTTCAATTGGTGATATATGCATTGACAATAATTTTCTAACTCATAAATATTTGCATACGAAACAAAGGATTAATTACAGGTAACATTAGAAACAGGGGCAATAAAGAGTTGTCTGAGCAATCTAATTGTTCTGTCCTCTAAGGTACCAAGGTAGGTTCAGCTAAAAAACATAACCAGTACATCTTAATTCCCCAGAGAGTGAGCCAGCAAGTCAGTGCACTCTTCTCCAAGCAAAGTTATCAAATCTTAAGGAAGTTGGGTATCCTCCAGTGGATCTCAACATCTCCCCAGCAGCATATGTATTCTTAACAAGCATCCCCGGCCGTCTTGGTCTAAAGATTGTTTCTCGGTGACATACCAACATTCAAAGGAATCACGTCCCCCGCAGTTCAAAACTTCCCTAGGAGAGTCCAATCTAGTTCCCCAGGAAAGTTGGAATTCATCTCCCCAAGCAGTAAGCTTATCCCCAGTAGATTCTGGAAGCTTATCCTCGCAGAGCGCGAACGCGTCGCCCGGCTTTATTCAAAGAGTTATTTCCTTACCAGGATATAACTGGGTTATCCTCAGCCAAGAGCCACGGAGAGATCGTCGTCGACATAGTCTTCTTATCCCCAATGAAGTCTATTAACACTTCCAACACATCAAAGATATCCCCAGCAAGTTATTTTCGACACTCAACAAAGTCTCTCTCCCCATAGAGTATTACTTCCCAGCAAGATGGCTAGAGTACTTTGCTCCCCGAAGAGTATCCCATTCGCCAAGTTTATTCCCCAACGGAGTTATCTTCTCCCAACCGGTATCCTTGCAAATTCTCATCCACAGCGGAGGCAAAATCCATTCTTCAATATCAGCCCAGGAGTGACTTCCCGGCACCCGTCAAGGATTTACTTTCCTAGACGAAAAATACATTCATAAACATCTTCATACATTATAGCATGCATATACGCATCATGAACATACAATCTCACGTATTCAGAGAGTATCTCGCATGTCATACCACATGACATCGCATACAACTAACGCCTGTCTTTTCAGGACAAAAGTACAAAAATGATTACCATCAATGGTCGCAACTAAAGATCCGATTCCTGAATCTTGCCAGGGTGTATCCGTTGATGACCAATTACCAGATCCGATTCCTGTATCTTGCCAGGGTGTGTCTGAAGAGTTCGAGGATCCGATACCTGAATCTTGCCAGGGTGTATCCGTTGAAGCCTAGCATTACCAGATCCGATTCATGTATCTTGCCAGGGTGTGTCTGAAGAGTTCGAGGATCCGATACCTGAATCTTGCCAGGGTGTATCCGTTAATGACTAGCATTACCAGATCCGATTCCTGTATCTTGCCAGGGTGTGTCTGAAGAGTTCGAGGATCCGATACCTGAATCTTGCCAGGGTGTATCCATTGAAGACTAGCATTACCAGATTCGATTCCTGTATCTTGCCAGGGTGTGTCCGAAGAGTTCGAGGATCCGATGCCTGAATCTTGCCAGGGTGTATCCGTTGAAGACTAACATTACCAGATCTGATTCCTGTATCTTGCCAGGGTGTGTCTGAAGAGTTCGAGGATCCGATACCTGAATCTTGCCAGGGTGTATCCGTTGAAGACTAGCATTACCAGATCCGATTCCTGTATCTTTCCAGGGTGTGTCTGAAGAGTTCGAGGATCCGAGGCCTGAATCTTGCCAGGGTGTATCCGTTGAAGACTAACATTACCAGATCCGATTCCTGTATCTTGCCAGGGTGTGTCTGAAGAGTTCGAGGATCCGATGCCTGAATCTTGCCAGGGTGTATCCGTTAAAGACTAACATTACCAGACTCGATTCCTGTATCTCGCCAGGGCACGTCTGAAGAGTTTAAAGATTCAGCTCATGTAACCAGTCAGGACATATCTACACAAAGCATCTGAAAACCAGATCCTGCAACATGTCAGGTACTCATTTTTCTTTTGCAGGTACGCAAGTTCTCGCTAAGGAATCTCTTACGCGATCAACATCCAGATGGCATCTATAAGCCCATCATCCTATTCATCAATCTCTAAATGGCATCTATAAGCCCATTTCCACCATCACTGCTACTATGTGAGCGCAAATTTCTGGGCACTCTAGTGTTCAATCATCTTCCTCCCTCGGATTACGAAAGGCACGTCAGCCAATCTGCATCCTCAGGTCTAAGAAGATTGAACAGGGGCAACTGTTGTACCCCAAAATTTGCCCTCCCATATTCTTCAAGAAATTGCCAAGTCAAGCTTCAAAATCCCCCCAAGGGTTGTACAGTTCAAGGGTCTCCTAAACAGTCAAAATTAGGGTTTTGGTTCTGATCAAGAAAATGAAGTTTTCAAGGGCCCAATCAAGTCCCACATGCCTATAAACATGGTCAAGCATCCTCATACAAAGTTTCAAGACTTTCAGCACAAAATTGCACAGTCAAAACCCTAATTGCACTACAGTCAACTGTAGGGACAAAATGGTCATTTGACAGTCAAAAGTTCAAATTTTTGGTCAACATCTCATTTTGAAGCCACAAACATCATTTTATCAATGCTTGATCATGATTCTCAAAGCTTGGCTCAAAAATCATCAAGATGCAAAAGTTTCCTTATTTGGACAGTTGAAAAAGTCAACTGTAAATTGACCAGGGCATAACTTTCACATGGATTATCAGAAAAATTCCATCCAAAGCTCATTTTGAAGAGAAAAACATTTCCTACAACTCCTCTTCATCCTCCAAGTCTAAGAAATGCTCTCACAAAAAGTTATCAATTTCAACATTATAGGTCATTTTCAAAAGTCAACAAAAAGGGACTTTAAGTCAAAGGCCATAACTTGAGATTGGTAAATCAAAATGACATGGGACCAAAGACATTGGTTAGAGGACTCAAAGACATTTCCAAAATGTCCAAGAACATGAGCAAAGCTTAAAAATTGAGCAAGTTATGCCTTGTGGAAGTTGGGAAATTTTTGGATATTTTGAAAAGTCAACATTGATTCAAATGACCTAAAATTGCTAATGGGCCTCTTTTTCTTCCACAATTCATCACCTAAGGCATGTGCACGACCACTTGGCCCAAAGGGAAGTTTTTCTTCATTTTTTATCTATTTATTTGGATTTTTATTCATTTAAATTAATTAAAATACATGAAAAATATAAATCCTAATGTTCCAAATCTTTTTGTGCATATAATATCTCTAATATTTCGTGCAAAGCAAATTAGGGAAGAATTGAAGTTGATTGGATATGATTGAGAGCTAAAAGCATGAAAAAAAATTGAAAAATTATGGTTTGCAAATCAAATCTTTTTTCACATCAATGCATGGATTTTGATCAAGTTTCTTAACCTAAAACACTCACACATAAGTAGAGAAGGGAACCCTCGTGCTCACTGACTGCAAGTTGTGCCATACATAGAAAACAAAACTTGAGTTTTTGGTTAAAAATTTCATAACTGAAAACAAGGTTAGAGGTTGATTCAAGAAAAAAGACGTATTCCATCACCTTCCTGAAGCTTCAAGGAAGGATTTCCAATCAAAATCATTCATTCTAACGCCCTAAATTGGTAACACGAGTGCAACCTGTACAGAGAAAATTTCATGTTCTTGCATCTCAATTCATGCGCATTTAGCAATTTTTAATATATGATTTGTGTTCATTATTCAATTCTGAAGCTAACTGTGTGGTTTGATTTTGTTTTTGTGCCCCATATGAGGATTCACCATTAAAGGCATCTAGGGTTTTCAGGTTTTCAATTTAGGCGTTTTCTCATACTGTAAAATTAAGGAACACAAATGGCCATGAAACCCAATCCAATGGCCAAAGAATACAGACCACGGTACTCAGGAGTCAATGAACACGCACGTGATGCCAGAAAGTCAAACAAGGCTTTTTGACTAATGGGCCAGATTTCTCACAAAAAACCTCCCTTTGGGTCTGAATACCCTCCATGGTTTGCACATTTTTATTTTTTTATTTGATTTTCCTTTTTATTCTTTTAATTGTTTTTAATTATTTTCTTTAATTTCATAAATTAATTTTCATAAGATAAAAAATCAGAAACTAAAATATATTTAATTATTATTATTTCACTATTAATTTATTTTGTAAATAAACTTTAATAATTAGTTTAGTAAATTAGGTTTAACTTTAATATTTTCATTAATAATTAAAAAAACTTAGAATTAGAGTTTCTTTTAATTTTAATTTTCTTTATTTCATAAATACAAAAAAACTAAAAAACATTTCTTTCCTTTTATTAAATAATTAATTAGCTTTTTAATTTCATTTAATTTCTTTAAAGGGTCCAACGCCCTCGAACGTTCTATTTTTATTTCTTTCGCACATTTATTTTCTTTCAAATATTATGTAATTGCTCAAGCCATGTAACTCAGACATTTTATATTTCCCGTACTTTATTTCTTTATTTTCTGTCAAATCGGGTCCTGGATTAATTTTGGCGATGTGGACCCGCGCATTTGTAATAGTCTAGAACTTTCAATTTCCGTATCTTTTTTAACTGTTAAATAAATGCATGCAAGAATGAATGACAAAAATAAAAACAAACGCATAGATCACTTTGACATGAACAAGATAAATGCAAATGAACATGACACACAAATCACACACCACCTCTAGGGTACGCCTCACTGTTGCCTTGCCTCGAAAGGTGATCGTCGAGTAGAGGATGTCTTAGTAAGTCCTCATGATCCGGGAACCTGGCATGAGGGTAGCTTCTAAGGTGTCTTCCCATTGCTCTGGTGATCACCATGTCCCGAACCTCGAATTGACCCGAACACCTCCAACGGTGGTGCTACCTACCTCTCAATGGTGGAATGGCACTACTTTAAAGGACATTTACACAGACGAATTCCTTAGGGTAGGTAGACGACTCTAGATACTTGCTCTAATTTCAAAACAAATTCAAAAATACTTTTCACACCGACACCTTTTCAAAAAGCTTTCGAAAGCAATGTTTCAAACACTCTTGAGGACCGATACAAGAGTCGAACTGGAATTTTCAAAGAAACTTTTTTAAAACCCACAGTTGAAAAGCAAACCAACCATTTTTGAAAACACAATGAGCAAGTATCTAAGAGCCCATGGATAACCATGGATAGAAAGGGTGCTAACACCTTCCCTTTCTATAACCTACCTCCCGAACCGAGAGCAATCTCTTTAAGGAATTTTTCTGTGCTTTTGTCCTTTCCATTTGGAGAAAATAAAAGACGGTGGCGACTCTTGCTTCCGCGACATTTCGCGAACCAGCGTTAAACAGTCAGTTCCAGATCCACCGATCACAGCTGGAATTTGCTTTTTCAAAATTCACGTTTTTTGACAATTCTTTGCAATTTTGTGTGGCTCTTCCCAGGCTGTATCCCCGTGTCTAATGCTTGCTAATGTGTTCTTTATATAGAGATGAGGGAGGGGACAAAAAGGCAATGGTTTAAACAATCTTGATCATGTTCTCTAAGAGCCATAAACAAAATATTGTAACTTTTCCAAAGGTGTGAAATTTTGTCCTTTTTTGTCAAATTTGCAATGTACCTGGACATTTTGCACGAATTCTTGGGCTTTAAGGCAAGCCAAAACACCAGCCCAAATGTCAAGGCCCACCTCTAATTATTTTATATATAAATTAAAATAAATATGTACAAAATAAGTAAAAAATGTAAGGCATGGTAAAAATGAGATTAGGGGCTCTTCATGTGGTCATGAAAGTGTTTGAAGTCCAAAACGTTATGTCATTGCCTTAAAAGTTCAAATTTGCTCAATGCACATTTCTTGAAATTTCCCAAATTTTCCCAACTTGGGAAAGTCATAACTTGCTCAATTTTTATCTCATGATGATGATATTAGACTTTTTGGAAATCCCAAGATGCCTACTTCAATCCCTCTTTTTATCAATTTTTCATTTGAAGATTTTATCTTGATGTAGAAGGTCTTGGCAAAAAGTGACTTTTATTGACTTTCTGAAAATGACCTGTAATTTTTGAGCTTGTATCTTTCAAATGGTTCATTTCGTGGACTTGAGGGATGAAGAGAAGTTATAGGTAATAAGATTATATTCAATATGAGCTTTTCTGGGGGGGGGGGATGTATGAAGTATTTGAAAGTTATGCCTGGTCAAAGTTTGGTTGACTTTTCCTATAGAAACCCTAATTTAGCAATTTTTGACTTTTGATGAATTAGGAACATTTCTTGAGGAATCATGATCAATACTTGATCAAATGATGGATTTCACTTCAAAATGTTGATGTTGACCAAAAATCTTGAAGTTTTACTGTACATGGGCTACAATTGACTTTTGATCTAGTACAATTGATTTTCAAGTATTTGGGCAATTGAATGAGAAAACTTGTAGTGCAAGGCATGAAATTTGTCATGGACAATCTTGAAGGCATATTAGGACAATGGAAAAAATTTGTGACCTTTGGATCTCACACATTTTGATGAGAAGTGAAACCCTAGTTAGAGGTTCATTGCTTAGGAGGAGAATTTGTCTAGTTAATTCTTGGTCAACCTTGAGCAATTGAGGATCTCTAGGAGTATGTTTTAAGTAAAAATGGGAGGGAAAATTTTGGGGTACAACAATGTAGATAGTAGCCCCTTCTTGTTTCAGGAATTGATCCATAACCTGACTGTAAATTACTGGTAATATCTTTACATTTTGTGAACTCAACCTGAAAAGACAAAGTTAGTTCTGTGTAATGTCAAGATGTATGTAATGCATTGCGTAATGATGCTATTAAAATAAATGAGAATGTTGTATGCATTTCGTATGGATATTTTATGATCTTTTTTTGTAAATGATATATGGATGGAGTATGTTATTGAAGCGTATCAGAAGCCTCGTATAATAACGTCTGACGGGGGAAAATAAATCCCTAATTGTTGTTGGGGATGAAGACAATATTTCTTCAACTTGACTTTACTGGGGATTTTTGTTTTCTGCTTGAGGGTATTCCGCTAGGGATCTTCAACTTCTGCTTGGGGATATAAGCATTCAAGGAGAGTCGGTCATTCATTGTTCTTTGTAAGATTTGTATTTGACTGGAGATGAAAGAACTGAAATTCTTTGATATGCCGCTTGACTAGGTTTCAGATATGAATATTGACTCTTATGGGGAGGAGAACATTGAATGTCATCTGGTCAGAAAAGAGAATCCTGTCGAGGAATTTTTGCAATGTTGGAGAAATAAGCTCCGTTGGGGAAATAAACCCTATAGACTGTGGCGACTTCACTAGGGAAATAATCTTTGAGGGGGATTAACTTGTGGGAAAAGATATGAGGAAATTTCTCTGTGGGAATTTATGGTCAGCTTCGAACTCTTATCCCAACTCCTGGAATGTTTCGTAAATGCTAATCAAGTTTTCATGCATATATTTGTAAATGGTAATCATATTCAAATGCATATGTTCATTCAATATAATCATTGGGCGTTTTTGCAAACAAAATAGAGAAAGTAAAAATAGATTTTGAATTTGAAATTGATTGTGTTAATTTGGAAAATTTGCCTATAAACAGACAGTTTTATACAATGAGACTGAAATCCCAGTAAGAGGAAATTGTTATAAAAGAAAAGGCGTACCAAGAGAAACAAAGAAAAACCGCTATATGGAAATGATCCCATCAAGTTTCAACTCTGTTATTGCCCATATGTCTTCAATATCTCATCCCTCACTGTCAGAAGAGGTTGACTGAATTAATCTATATCATTTGAATTTTTGACATCGGTAATTATGATGGTTGTAAGTAGATGGGTGATCCGACAGAACATAGTCGTACGCTTTAATCCTTAACTTTTTCCTGGACCGCCCTTTCGGGTTTTCAGTCCACCGGGATATCCTTTTTTGCCCAAGCCGCCCTTTCAAGTTTTCGATTTGCCGGATGTACGTTCTTTTTATATATATATCCACAATTTTTGCCCGAACCCTTTTGGTTCACCGGGATGCCCTTATTCTTTCCTAGGCCAGTAATCCTAGTAGGTCTCTTTTATGCGTAATATTTTTTTACTATGTCCGTGTTCACAGGGTGTGAAAGATCTTCACCATCCATGGTGGTAAGTATCATAACACCGCCAAAAAATATCTTCTTGATCATAAATGGCCCTTCGTATGTGGGAGTCTATTTTCCCCTGGGATCACCTTGTGGTAAGATGATACGCTTTATCACCAAATTACCAGTCTAGTACACCTGATGTCTGACTTTCTTATTGAAGGACTTGATCATGCGCTTCTAATACATCTGACCATGATAAACATCCACAAGCATTTTCTCATCAATCAAATTTATCTGGTCCAGCCTTGTCTAAATCCACTCGTCTTCATCTAAACTCACGTCTTTCATAATCCTTAGAGAAGGGATCTGAACCTCGACAGGCAGGACAACCTCCATACCATAGACTAGAGAAAATGGAGTTTCCCCAATTGATGTTTGTGCTGAAGTGCGATAAGCATGAAGAGAAAATGGTAACATCTCATGGAAATCTTTGTATGTCACCATCATTTTCTGTAAAGTCTTCTTGATGTTCTTGTTGGCAGCTTCCACTGCACCATTCATCCTGGGATGATACAGAGAAGAGTTATGGTGTTCAATCTTGAACTGCATGCAGAGTTCCATGATCATAGTATTGTTGAGATTGGTTCCATTATTTGCGATGATCCTCTCGGGTATGCCATACCGACATATGAGATTATTCTTAATAAATCGCGCCACCACATTCTTGGTAACGGAGGCAAACAAGGTTGCTTTAACCCACTTTGTAAAATAATCAATAGCGACCAGGATAAAATGATGCCCATTAAACGTAGTAGGATTAATCTCTCCAATCATAGCAATGCCCCACATCGCAAACGCCAAGGAGTAGTCAAGACAATCAGAGGAACCAGCGGCACATGTACCTTGTCAGCATAAAACTAGCATTCGTGACAAGTTCTGGAATGGTGATGGCAATCAGTTTCCATGGCCGACCAATAATAACCCGCTCTCAGAATTTTTTTAGTCAAAGTATGCCTGCTGGAATGAGCACCAAATACTCCTTCATGCATATCTCCCATAATCTTCTCAGCTTCCTTCTTGTCTACACACTGAAGCAGAGTCGAATCATGATTATGTTTGTACAAAATTCCGCTACTCAGAAAGAACTTGGCCGAGAACCTTCGTAGGAATTTCTTATCATTAATAGATGCCCCTTCAGGATACTCTTGAGCCTCGAGGTATCTTCTCACTTCATGGTACCAAGGCTTTTCCTCTACTCCATAAGTATCACCTTCGTAGTAATGTGTCGGTTCATCTAATCTCTCAATAGTGATTCAAGGAGCTTGATTGTCCCATCTGACTTTGAACATAGATGACATGGTAGCTAATGCATCTTCCAATTTATTCTCTTCTCGCGGAATATGTTCAAAAGTGATTTCTTCGACGTACGAAGTTAACGTCAACACATGCTCTTGATAAGGAATGAGATTTAGATGCTTTGTATCCAATTCTCCCTTGATTTGACTGATTACTAGGGCTGAGTCCCCATATACATCTCATATCAATAGCAGCCTTGATACCCATGATGCACGCTTCGTACTCTGCCATGTTGTTGGTACTGTCGAAACATAATCTGGTAGTGTAGGGTGTATGACAACCCTTAGGAGAGACGATCACATCACCAATTCCATTACCAAGCGCGTTAGAAGCACCATCAAAAATCATAGTCCATCGGGATCCCGACTCGAGTCCTTCATACGGTCTAGGTTTTTCATAGTCAGTAATCAACATAATATTCTCATCTGAGAACTCAAAATTCATAGTCTGGTAGTCGTCTATAGCCTGATGAGCCAAATGATCTGCCAGTACACTTCCTTTGATTGCTTTCTGGGTGGTGTACTAAATGTCATATTCTGTCAAGACCATTTTCCATCTTGCTATTCTTCCCGGGAGAGCGGGCTTCTCGAATATGTATTTTATTGGATCTATTTTAGAGATCAACAAGGTATTATGGGTCAACATATACTTACTTAGTCAATGATCAACCCATGTCAAAGTGTAGCAAGTTTTCTCGAGCAGTGAGTATCTTATTTCACATTCGGTAAACTTTTTGATAATGTAGTATATTGCATCCTCTTTTCGACAAGACTCATCATGTTGCCCCAATACACACCCCATTAAGTTCTCTAACACTGTTAGGTACATGATCAAAGGTCTTCCTTTAACCGGTGGCATTAGATTCGGAGGTTCCTGGAGATATTCTTTGATTTTGTCGAAGGCTATCTAACAATCGTTGTTCCACTTCACTACTTGATCTTTCTTTAGTAACTTGAAGGCTCACAAGTAGCAGTCAAATGGGAAATAAATCTGGAAATGTAGTTCAATCGTCTCAGGAAACCTCTGACTTCCTTCTCAGTACGGGGAGCTGGAATTTCTTGAATGGATTTAACCTTGTCAGGATCAACTTCAATACCTTTACCACTGACGACTAAACCTAGGAGTTTACCAGATCTTACACCAAAGGTGCACTTGTTTGGATTCAATCTCCACTTATATTTCTTCAATCTCCCAAACAGATTGAGCAGGTGGTCGAGATGTTCTTTTTTAGTCTGAGTCCTGGCTATCACATCATCAACGTAAACCTCTATCTTATGATGGATCATATCATGGAACAAAGCTACCATTGCACGTTGATATGTTGCACCAACGTTCTTCAACCCAAAAGGAATAACTTTGTAATAGAAAGTGTCCCACTGTGTGACAAAAATAGTCATTTCTATGTGTTCGGGTGCCATCTTGATTTAATTTTATCTGGAGAAACCATCCATGAAGGAAAATAGTTTATGTTTAGCGGTGTTGTCAACCAGAACATCAATATGTGGAAGCGGAAAATCATCTTTGGGGCTTGCCCTATTCAAATCCCTATAGTCTATACACATATGTACCTTACCATCTTTCTTAGGTACTGGCACCACATTTTCAACCCACTGAAGATGGGAGGTAACTGCTAAGAAACATGTATTGAATTGCTTCATAACCTCGGCCTTGATCTTTTCAGACATCTCGGGATGCATACGACAAACTTTCTGCTTTATAGGGAGACAACCTTCCTTCATCGGCAGATGGTGAACCACAATATTAGTATTGAGCCCTGGCATGTCTTCGTATGACCAAGAAAATATCTCAACATAGTCACACAAGATCTGGATTAATATCTTTTTGACACTGCCCTCTAGGTTGGCACCTATCTTGACTTATTTCCTGTCCTCTTTAGTACCCAAGTTAACAACCTCGAATGGATCCTCATGTGGTCGTATGGCTCTTTCTTCTCACATTAAGAGCATAGCAAGCTCTCGCGGTATTTCACAATCTTCCTTACCTTCATCCTCGACTTGGTAGAATGGATTTTCGAAGTCATAATTGGTAATAGCAAAATTGTTATCAATGGGATCCAGGGTGGATGTGGATCTGCAATTTATTGTGTGGGTGTGTGTAAGATTACATATCTATTTTGAAAACAATAAAGTAAAAGAAAGATAAAGAGCGTAAAATTTGAGTGCAAATGTCCAATGATTTATTAAATAAAAATATGCTTATGAATAATGACAACCCTAACAAATGAACTGTTGCGCCCCGGGTAAGACACAAGGCTTAAAGTCATTATTTAAATTACATAACCAAAACTTAAAAGCAAGAAAAAAACAGAAAACAACATTTACTAATGATTGAAGGAGATTGGTATAAAGTCTTTAGCCTTCCAATTGTTGAGCCCATGGCCAATAGTAGGGAAGATCCAGTTGTCTATGTCGTAGTCACCATCAACGTTTCCCACAGTGTTGACATGATTGTTATGAACTCCATTATTGTTGATGCGAAATGGCAGTCTCCTAAAATGAGCACGAGCACGACGGACATCCCTCTGAGCCTGAGAAGTGAAACCCAAACCAAATTTATCATATTTATAAGGAATATCGGGGAGCTGGCCCCAAACAGTGCAAACACCTTCTTCAACCACAGCCCTAGCATGTTTCAGAGAAGCCATCTTTATTGGAGTCTTAGGAATAGTAGAATCAGTTTTATCAACCGAGGTTATTTGAGAAACAACTTCAAAGTTCTGGCAAGGAGTCTCGACGAATTCACCATCCATCTCGACATACATGAAAGAATTAAAATGACTCACCATATATTCTTCTTCTCTACAAACTGTAACAATCTTTCCCCTCATGGGATACTCCAACTTCTGGTGTAAGGTAGAAGTAACAACACCTGCCCCATGAACCCAAGGGTGTCCCAGCAAACAAGAATAGGCTGGACAAATATTCATCACATAGAAAGTAGGTATGAAGACCTGGGTGAAACAACCGGTTGAAAAATCATCAAATAATAAAGTCTCCATCGAACTTCTTTTATCCCATATGTAGAGAAAGGTAAAAATCGAGAAAACATGAGAAGGGAGAAGTCACGGTCTTGCAACCGATAGATCGGGTAAAGGAGTATGTCATCTGAGGGGAAGGTATTAGCACCCCACACGCCTGTAGTACTCTAAGGTATCCACTCTTGTTGTATATCTTATAGGGGTGTCTAACTATGCTTATTGTTTACTACTGAAGAAGAATGCATGCAAAAGGAAGGAAAAAAGAATGTAGGGAAAATAAAGTTATATTCGCATGGGCCCTACCCAAATGCATATGTATCCTTTGTGAGGAATTAGAGATACCGTAGTTCGGATAACATGTTTTTGTTTGTTTTATGTTTTTTATGAACAACATTAATTCCTCCTTCTGCCGTAGCTCGACCTTTGGATACTTATGCGTTGGCATAGAAGTAAACTAATCATGTCCTTACTAAAAAGTATGATTAGCATGTTTTGTGATTTGGTAAGAAAGTTTTTTAGTTTTAGAATGCAAGGATGCAAAAGGGGAAGAAGAGAGTCTAAGGGAGACTAGCCTATTTCTAACCCAATGTTATCATACAATGGTGGTCCTAATATTTTTATTAACAAAAAGGAAATGTCTACCTAATGTTAGCATGCATGGCTTGCAACCTAAGGTTTAACTTGCGTATGAAGAAATAAGCATATCTTAAGGGAACATGGTATGTACAAGGATAAAGCAAGCAAGCATAAAGAAGCACACACATAAAATACTAAGGAAAAGAAGATAAATGCTTTTAGTCAAGGGGAGCGTATCACCCGAGACAAACAAGCGGGAGTGAGATGTAAAAAAAAAGGTGATGTCCAAAGCGACTGAACACCTAACCAAGATATATGAGATCGAGGTAGGCGACAAAAGGTAATATGAACAATCATGGAGTATCAGCATCAGCCAATGCGAACTCCTGACGAAGCGTGGGGGTTCGATTGCAGAACCCTTCCCCACTTGACGACTATATACACAAGAGCAGACACAACTCCGAAGCATCACGGTGCGTCACAAGCTAAGGATGAAACAGACGAAATTGCGGGGGTTGATTGTTAACCCACCCTTCTCGCCTCTTTTTGAGGACTTATCATTTGTACATATGCAAGCACAAATATAAACACACTTGAAGAATACCTACTCAAACTTAGGGCTTTAAACAAACAACACACAAGTAACACACAATGGAAAATAATGTGGAATTGCCCAAAACCGGTCTTTAAATAAACCATAGGGGTTCCTGACATGATCAGCAATAGAGACCCCCGTCATACATCTCTACCTTACTTCTCATGGCATCAGAAAGCAGTAAAGCCCTACTTCTCATGATATCTATAAAATCGATAAAGAAATGTAGTAAAGTGCAAAGAAGTACGAAGGTAGTAGCAACGACTACCAAAAGCGAGAAAATCGTCAAGAGCGGATGAAAGCAACAGAGAAGCACGGAGTATGCGTCGAGCAAGCTTCACCAAGAAGCAAACAAAGTCATAAATAATATCCAACTAAGATAAAATCAAACGCGTGTTGCGAATGCATGTGTAATCAAAAGTTCATGTAAAAAGTATCATAAAGTATCACACGCATCAGGACAACATATAATACGATATGAATTTCTCAGGACGATGATAAATAAGGTGTGTCGCATCAGAAGTGAGCATAAGCCATATGCTTCGATCACCTAACTACCTGTTATGTTACATGATCATAAGCACAAAAATATACCTTGCACAATTAAAAAACATGTTTAAAATAACAAGGAAAGTATATGGAAGAAAAATTAGAAGAGTGCTTGGAGAAAGAAAGGCAAAAGAAACGGGAAAAAAAAACAATGCTGGATGTTCGAGTCGACTCAAAGATGGGATGAGTTGACTCAAAAAATGAGTCGACATAAAGGGTCAGTGCGACACTTCCTACAAGTGGCCAGAATTGGTTTTTGTTCAGTTTGCGTCGACTCAAAGCACTGTATGCATCGATGCACAGGTTTGAGTCGATTCATAGGGTCAGTGCGACACTTCTCGCGGGTGGAAAAATGGTTTTTGTTCATTTTTTCATCGACCGGAGCTAAGTTTGAGTCGACTCAAACTGCCTGATAGTGCAATTTTGTGCAATTTGCAACTTTTAAGCATCATGACTTTTGCATCAAGTATTTGTTTCCTGCGTGGTTCGAATTGTTGGAAACCTTGAAAATTATAGAATATCCACGGCACGAAACGGAAACCAAATCGACGAATGCACACATGAAAAAATCTCCTTGATCATTGCATAATCGAAGTATGAACTCACAATCTATTTTTATGAGTTTCGACATGTTTTTACCGGATTAGAAAAATGAATTCACACCAATTATGCAATCATCATAGTAAAGAGGATTTATGTTCATTCAAAAAATGGTGATCTCATGCCTTAAGGCCAAGATGTCATGACTCAATCATTGTGTCGAGCACATAATCTACACAAGATTGCACATGGATTTTGATTCAAAAAGCAAGGCTCTATTCTATGTCAAATCACAACGACATCATCACAATACTAATGCCTTTGAGGAAATCCTTTGACCCAGATGAAACTGGGAGCATAGAAAAACATCCATGTGATAAAACCCTAATTTCATGAGATACATAGGGAAATAAACCCCAATCTTTGAAAGTGATGAAATTGGGTGGAGAATGGCCCTTATAGCTTGACGAAGAAGATATTCTTAATGACCACGACTCACAACCCTAATTCCCTTGTTCATTGCTTGAAGAAGAAATCATCCTTTACTGGATACGAACACCTTAACCAGTGTAAAACCCTAATATTGTACGACCACTGAACCTCAAGCATTTCATTGAATGAAATGTATGCCATGTTAGTGACCCAATTGAGGTTATGTATATGATGATGCATAATCCATATTACAGTAAAAGGGTAGGACAAATTTGGGGTATTACAGCTGCCCCTATTTAATCGTCTTAAACCTGAAAGTACGATTGGCGCGTGCCTTTCGGGAGTTTGAGGTAGAAGATGATTAAATACCAATGCCAAAAATTTGTTCTAAAAGAAAGTGTGAGTGGGTTATTTTTGTGATATCTGCTGGAAAAAAATTGGTCTTTCCTTGGTGAGAAGGGTTTATGGATGAGCCTAGAAGGTGATTGCTTGTGACATGGCAATGGTGCTGGAACGGGGTTTAGAAACTGATACGAAGAGTACTTGAAAATTGACACGACGAGTGTTTAGTAGTTGACGATGACGAGTGTTTAGAAATTGACACGGCGAGTGTTTAGAAGATGAAACGACGAGTGTTTACAAATTGACACGATGAGTGTTTAGAGGATGACACGACGAGTGTTTAGAAGCTAACACGACGAGTGTTAGAAGGTAGCCTGATGTCAATACAAGGAAGATATCGGACTTGTAACATATCATAATACCAATACAAGGAAGATATCATACTTGTAATGTAGTATGATGCCAATACAAGGAAGAGATCAGACTTGTAACATATCAACAATGCCAATACAAGGAAAGTATAACACAGACGAGTGTTTGAATCAATACAAACAAGTATCGAAAGAAGATACAGACGAGTATCAAGGAAAGGTTAAACACAAATGAGTGTTTGAATCAACACGGACGGATATTGAAAGGAGATATATACGGGTATCAAGGAAAGATTTAACACAGATGAATATTGAAAGGAGATACGGACGAGTATCAAGGAAAGATTTAACACGGACGAGTGTTTGAATCAATACAGACGAGTATCGAAAGAAGATACAGACGAGTATCAAGGAAAGGTTTAACACAGACAAGTGTTTGAATCAATACGAATGGGTATTGAAAGAAGAGACAAACGAGTATCAAGGAAAGTTTAAACATGGATGATTGTTTGAATCAATACGGACGGGTATTGAAAGAAGATACAAATGAGTATCAAGGAAAGATTTAACACGGACGGCTGTTTAAATCAATACGGACGGGTATTGAAAGAAGATATGGATGAGTATCAAGGAAACGTTAAACACGGATGAGTGTTTGAATCAATACAGACGGGTATTGAAAGAAAATACAGACGAGTATCAAGGAAAGATTTAACACGGACGAGTGTTTGAATCAATACAGACGGGTATTGAAAGAAGATACGGACGAGTATCAAGGAAAGGTTAAACATGGACGAGTGTTTGAATCAATACAGATGAGTATTGAAAGAAGATACGGACGAGTATCAAGGAAAGGTTAAACACAAACGAGTGTTTGGAGAAACTAACACGGACGAGTGTCGAAACAAGATATGGACGAGTATCAAAGAAATGTTTAACATGGACGGGTGTTTGGATAACTGACACAGACGAGTGTCGAAAGAAGATACAAACGGGTATCAAAGAAATGTTGAACACGGACGAGTGTTTGGATAACTGATACAGACGGGTATCAAATAAATGTTTAACACGGATGGGTGTTTAGGATGATTCAGGTTGACACAGACGATTGTTTAGAGAGCTAACACAAACGAGTGTTGGTAGCCGACGCAGACAAGTGTTGGAAGACTGAATTATTTATCAGGCGGGAACTGGCTACTAGACGGGAACTCGGTTTAGACTTGATTGTCACACGGGAACTGACTACTAGACGAGAAATGGGTTTATATGACAAAGTGTATTGATTTTGCTGGGAATTGTTGTTGCGACTAGTTTTTAAATCAAGAGTCGCCACTATTAATTTTTATCCTAGGGAAGGGAATCTAACAGAAAACCTTAATTCGCAGACAGAGATTCTAGGTTTCGGACTCAATTAGACGAAAGGAAGGTGTTAGGCACCTTTCATATACCTTGTTCACAAGGATACTAAGCTCTAGGTTTAGGTTTGGGGTAAACTGGATTTTAAGTTTTAATTAGAAAGACGCGCCACGATTTTAGATCGTATGCCTACGTATCCTCTTAGGAGGAATCAAAGTCCCAATTCGTAGTTCGTATGAGTTGGTGTTTTGTAGGGGTTTGCAAACATATTTTGAATCACTTCTCACTCGGTCGGGAGTAGTGATTGTGAAGATTTTGACTAAGTGCAGAGTAAGTCAAAACTAGTTTGAAACCCTTTGCAAAAACAGTTGATTAGCTTAGTTTATTGCGAGAATAATTTTAAGATTTGTTGAATAATTTTTAATTGTATTAATTGCAAAAATATCTTAATTAATGTATGATTGAAAAAATATTTAATGCAAATAATATATAAAATAATATATGTAATTTTAATATAAAATAAATTTATTTGATAATATAGTAACATTTAAATAGTAGATAAAATATAGGAATAATAATATTTATATAAAAAAGGGAATTATAATAATCATATATACCTAAGAAATAAATAATATTTGCATCTAATAAAAATAAGGAAATAAAATTAATAGCTAATAATTATAATATAATAATAAAAAATATAATAATTATAAGTAAATAATATGAGAAAAATGGAATTAAAAGTAAAAGAGAATTTAATTTAATTAAAACCAGGGGGTGTATTTTCTAGTTATTAAGTAAAAGGATGGAGTGTTAGTAGATCTGGGCTAGGCCCATTACGCGTCCAGAAAGGGGGTGTAAATTATTTTAGAGTTTAGTAATCAGGCAGCAAGGGGTGTGGATAGGAAATGGGATTGGCCCAAAGCGTTTAGGAGGAGGGCCTGAGTGGTTGGGTGTAGAGAGGGGCATGGAGTGTACGATGGACTTCGCCTTACGGACGTCCAATGAGGATCAAACAGACAAAAATGCGAGTGAACATGTTATTATAGTGCACGCGCGCGTATTCTATTGTTGCAGATTACAAAATCAATGTTTTACATTATTTTCGTTATCCCCTTCACTTACAGTGGTCTACTCCTTCTCTCTCTTGAATCAACCTTCATCCCCTTACAAACCCTAGCCCTAAAGACCCTTTCCCCATGGCGGTGCAACAATCCCCACCCGGAACCCTTCTATTACAAACACCTAACAAAACCTAAATACAAGAACAACCAAAAAAGAGAGCTAATTTTTTTACCCCTTCGCGATTTTGTTTCCTGACTTTGAGTTCTTTTAATGATTTTGATTATGATCTTCTTCCCTTTCACAGGTCTCGATGAAGCTCAAATTTGGTGATGGTGTGAAGACAATGTCAGCGAAAGTGCGGCTATGTAATTAGGTCACACGATTAGGTCACGCGATTAGGGTTTCAGACATTGAAACCCTAATATCTCTTCTCCTTCTTCAAGCTTGACTCGGTATAATCTTTTGCTCCTCCATAATTTCTTATGATCTCTTAATAATCTCCTCCCTTTCTGTATTTGTTATTTCAGTATTTATATGGTTAAGTTAAATCGTTGTTACAAATTAGCTAGCTTAGATTTAGGATAACTTAGAGAAATTAGGGATTTGACTTTTGCTGTAATTGATTGATTCTGTAAATGAGCGATTTTGTATTAGATTACTTTCTCAGATTTGTATATTTAATTTGGTCGGTTCTTGATTTGCTGTAATTTTAGATTTGATTCTGATTTTGCTTTACTGCCCTGTATTTCTGGATTTGATTGAGTAAATATTTTATGGGCTTTGATTTACTGTTAGATATGGATTTGATTTGTTTTAGTTTTATTTGATTTGGTTTAATCTAAACAGTAGATGTTTACTGCAAAAAAAAACATGTGCAAATCTCTTCCTTGATTTACACAGTAGCAGTTAAGGATTTGGACTTCCTCAAGTTAGAGAATTTGGGCTTGCATTAGTTACTACTTCCTTGGTCCAATCATATGTAAAAAATGTTGCTTGGGACCCATGTTACTTGTTTCAGCTTACGTTATCTTTATTAATATAACAAGGAAATGGTTCAATTTTCAAACCAGGCCCAATTGGCCTTTTTTCCAAAACAGCAAAATATAGATTAAAACAAATAACAAAACTAGTTGAGTAAATTATCAGAGATGAACTTACATTTTTTTCTTTCTTAAAAACCAAATTTATTACTTATTTAATTATTTAAAATAATAATAATAAACAAATTTTTTTATCAATAATACTTCTTTTTTCCAAAAAAACATTAGATGGGCCATCTAAATGGGCCTTAACCACACCTTCTTTTTGCTAACAACAATGAAAACGTTAATGGATCCAATTCTAATGGGCTTGTATATTGCAATTTCAACCTCCCATTTTACTAATAACATTAACAGTAAAATGTGTTTATGATTTAAGAACTTAATAATTATTTGAAATAATTTTCCATTTTCGGATCGCATGGGTCGTTGGCCAACATGCTTTGCGAATAGGTTCAAGGATACACGAGTCTTTCTGATTTAGAAAGCCCCGCTTTCTTGAATTAAAATACACCCCCTAGTCTTGGTAAAGATGGGCCATCAGATACTGTTGTACCATCTTTAATTTCTTCTATTTTAAATATTGAAATTATGATCGTAGGGATAGGGAAAATTTGGGGTACGACAGTTGCCCCTATTCGATTATCTTCCAATCAAATAGCGCAAGAAAACATGAGTCTTGCGCATTCTGATGGGGAGTTTATTGAGTACTTGGAATACCCCAAAATTTGTCCGACAAACATAAGGTTACGCTGATATTGCATACCTTTACGGGTCTTGAGGAAGTAGGAAAAGCTAATGATATATCACTTACCAGGATTCGATAATAGGGAAGAAGATAATATTTAATCTTAAAAACATATTTTCGTATATCTTGGTTTATTCACCTATTTGGAGAATGAACGACACTTGATAGTGCATGGCTGCTTGAAGACTGAGGCCACAAGTTGTACTCGTGGGCCGCTGCGTGAAGTCTGAGGCGATAAGTCGAGCATGAATACATTGCGGCTCATAGGCAAATGTGTTTGAATTTGGAGAACGCATTACGAGTTAGAGGTAATATGTTGGTTTGGATAATACATTGCGGCTTAGAAGCAATGTGTTGAGTTTGCGAATACATTGCGGCTTAGAGGAAATGTGTTGTGTTTGCGAATACATTGCGGCTTAGAGGCAATGTTTTGAGTTTTGAAAATACATTGCGGCTTAGGGGCAATGTTCTGGGTTTTGAGGATACATTACGGCTTAGAGGCAATGTTCTGAGTTTGTGAATACATTGCGGCTTAGAAGAAACGTGTTGAGTTTAAGAATACATTGCGGCTTAGAAGCAATGTGTTGAGTTTGTGAATACATTGCGGCTTAGAGGCAGTGTGTTGAGTTTGTGAATACATTGCGGCTTAGAAGAAATGTGTTGAGTTTGTGAATACATTGCGGCTTAGAGGCAATGTGTTGAGTTTGGATAATACATTGCGGCTTAGAGACAATGTTCTGAGTTTTGAGGATACATTGCGGCTTAGAGGCAATGTTCTGATTTTGTGAATATATTGCGGCTTAGAGGAAATGTGCTGAGTTTGTGAATACATTGCGACTTAGAGGCAATGTTCTGAGTTTTGAGGATACATTGCGGCTTAGAGGAAATGTTCTGAGTTTGTGAATACATTGCGGCTTAGAGGCAATGTGCTGAGTTTGTGAATACATTGCGGCTTAGAAGCAATGTTTTGAGTTTGTGAATACATTGCGGCTTAGAGGCAATGTGTTGAGTTCGGATAATACATTGCGGCTTAGAGGCAATGTTATGAGTTTTGAAAATACATTGCGGCTTAGAGGTGATGTGTTTGTGTTGGATAATATATTGCGGCTTAAAGGCAATATACTGAGTTTTCGTTCGTTATTGCATAAAGACCTAGGTAATAGGCTGAACGCGTCACGACATGTAGACTTAAGTGACGGGTTGGATCGCAGGAGAAGTATTTGGTTAATGGACCCTTGGATGAATGAATCTAGGGTAACGTTATTTGTTTGCTGCATGATACATGCGTATGATGTCTGATATCGAGATGTTTGGATGTATGTGAAATGTATGATGTTTGACATTGTTGTACCCCAAAATTTTCCCTCCCATATTTCTCAATACATTTCAAGTGAGGTCCTCAAATTGCCCAAGGAAGACCAAGGGTTGACCAGACAAACTCTCTCCTAAGGCAGTCTACCTAAAATTAGGGTTTCAATTTGCATCAAGGTACTTGAGTTCAAAGGATCCCAAATGCCCACTGTGATGCGGTGGGAGAACTGACTTGAGGTTTTGTGTTCGTGTTCGCAAATGTTGCGATTAGCAAGAGTCTCCACCGACTTTTCTTTTATCCAAAAGGAAAGGTAAAAAAGCACAGGAAAGACCTTTGAGATGTTTTCTTGAGTTCGGGGGGTAAATTATGAAAAGGGAAGGTGCTAGCACCCTTTTCATCCATGGTTTTCCATGGGCTCTTAGTTACTTGTTTAGATCACTTGCTTTGCTTTTGCAATTGTTTGAAATGGTGCTTTGTATGATTTTGAAAAGAGGCCATCATTTAGGCAATCTTTGTAATGATTCTTGTTCATAAGAATGTATACAAAGATGTTTGTCTTTTGAAAAATGTTTCAATGTTTTGAAAGTTGTTTGTCTAGGACGGTCAGATACATGATTAGTGGTCTTCCCTCAACGGGCGACATCAAGGGAGGAGGTTCTAGCAAATACTCCTTGATTTTATCAAAAGCAATCTGACAGTCATCATTCCATCGAACTACCTGATCTTTCTTCAACAGCTTGAAGATTGGTTCACAAGTATAAGTTAGGTGAGAAATGAACCTAGCAATGTAGTTTAGGCGTCCCAAGAAACCTCTGACCTCCTTCTCAGTGCGAGGAGCAGGCATTTCTTGTATAGATTTGACTTTGGCAGGATCAACCTCGATGCCTTTGTTGCTGACAATGAAACCTAAGAGTTTACCGGACCGGACTCCAAATGTACACTTGTTTGGGTTCAATGTGAGCTTTTACTCCTTCAACCTGACAAACAGCTTTTGCAAGTGATCCAAGTGTTCTTCTTCAGTTTCTGATCGAGCTATCATGTCATCTACGTAGACCTCTATCTCATGATGTATCATATCATGAAACAAAGCTACCATGGCGCGTTGATAGGTTGCCCCGGCATTCTTCAGTCCGAATGACATCACTTTGTAGCAGAACGTCCCCCACTGTGTGAAAAAAGTAGTTTTCTCCATGTCCTCAGGTGCCATTTTGATCTGGTTATAGCCTGAGAATCTGTCCATGAAAGAAAATACTTTGTGTTGAGCTGTGTTGTCAACCAGGATGTCGATGTGCGGAAGTGGAAAGTCGTCTTTAGGGCTGGCCCTGTTTAAATCTCTATAATCCACGCACATTCTCACTTTGCCGTCCTTTTTAGGCAGGGGCACAATGTTAGCAACCCATTGTGGATAGGATGTAACAGCTAGAAATCCAGCATTGAACTGCTTCATAACTTCTGCTTTGATCTTTTCTGACATGTCAGGTCTCATGCGGCGGACCTTTTGCTTTACTGGTGGACAATCTTCTCTTGTGGGTAGACGGTGTACCACAATGTCTGTATCAAGTCCCGGCATGTATTCGTATGACCAGGCAAATATCTCAACATAATCATGCAATAGCTGAATTAGGTGCTCTTTGACACTCGGCTCTAGATCGGCACCTATCTTGATTTCCTTTTTATCATCCTCAGTACCCAAGTTGATTGTATCCAACTACTTCTCATGAGGCTGAATTTCTCTTTCCTCTTGCTGTAGTAATCTGGCCAATTCCCCTGGCACCTCATAATCTTCCTCACCTTCGTATTCGGCTTGGTAGATTAGATCTTCAGAGTCACTGAAGGCTATAGCAGTATCGTTACCCATGGGATCCGGAATGGAAAGGTACCTGCATTTGTGAGTGTGGGTGTGTGTAAGGGATAGCCATCTTAAAACAACAAAATGTAAAAGAAAGACAAAGAGCATAAAAGGTTTAAATATGAAAAGCGTCCATGATTCATTAAATGACATATGAAAATGAAATAAGAACCCTTACAAATGGACCTACGTGCCTCGGGTAAGACACAAGGTTGAAAAAGTACGAATTATTTTGTGAATTATTACAGTCCAATAGAAATGGAAAAGATACATTACTGAGTTATGAAAGTAATCGAAACAAAGTCTTTTGCTTCCCAGTTGCATAGTCCTCCGCTGACAGTAGGAAATATCCAATCTTCTAGGCTGCCCTCTTCTTCACTGTCCTCTTCACAGGTGGCCCTCCGGCACGGGCGCGGCGCACGGCCTTCTGACCAGTCGAAGTAAACCCCAAGCCGAACTTGTCTGATTTGAAAGGAAAGTCTGGAAGCTGCCCCCAGATGGTGGATCCACCTTCTTCCACTACTGCCCTGGAATCCTTGAGAGATGACATTCGAGGTGGTGGTCTTGTGATCATAAGAGTTGAGGATACCGCCTTGGTCGCCGCTATTTCTTCAGAGACTTCTTCATAATGTTGGAAAGGGGTCTCTATGAATTCGCCATCTAACTCCACATAACGGAAGGAATTCAGATGACTAATCATATATTCCCATTCCCCATGGACAGTTATAATCTTCCCTTGGACGGGGTACTTGAGCATCTAGTGCAAGGTGGAGGTGACGGCACCGGCATTGTGAATCCAGGAACATCCTAACAGGCAAGAGTAGGAATGACGGATGTCCATCACGTAGAATGTTGAGTTGAAGACCTGAGTTCCCACCTTGATTGGGATGTCCACCTCCCCATGGACCATCCTCTTAGATCCATCAAAAGCTCTGACCACTATATTGCTGGGTTTTAGAGTCAGCCCTTCACAATCCAACCTATCAAGGGCTTTCTTCAGCAAGACATTTAAAGATTACCCAGTATCGACCAAGACATGAGCTAGGGTTGTTCCTCTGCAATCCACTAAGACATGTAGTGCATCGTTGTGTCTTCTCCCTCGGGGTGTCAAGTCAGCATCGGAGAAACCCAGGCCATTGTCAGCTGTTAAACTGGCCACACACTCTTGGAATTGATTCGCGGACGTCTCTTGCAGCACGTGCGCTGTCTTCAGAAACTTGACCAAAGCTTTAGCATGTGCCTCAGAGCAAAGCAGAAATGCTAACATAGATATTTTGGAGGGGGTCTGCCCCAGTTGTTCTATCGTATCATAATCACTTTTCTTAATAATCCTCAGGATTTCTTCCATCTCCTTCTTAGATGTTTCAGGAATAACTAGTGATTGATCCTTCGTCGGGACAGGCTCCTCTTGAACAATCTTTCCTTTATTCTCGGAAGCGGAAGTAGGGATATGAATTGTATTGTTTTTGTCAGCGGGTACACTTGTAGGTACAATTACAGGGGTAATCTTCGGAATGGCCACGGGTCCAAAGATTGCTGTTGGAGGAGCAATCTCTGGAGAAAAGATTCTCCCACTACGGTTAACCTTGCTTGTTCCGGCAATATTATTAATGTTGGGATTATCCTCTTCGGAGCTTTCTTCTTCTGCAGTCTGTTCAATCTGTTTGACACCATGGTAGTAGATTTCTCCACCATAGTTCCATGGTACCATTTTATCGGATTTGTATGGGGCAGGCCCGGGCATTGTTATCTTCAATAGAGTAGTCACTGGAGCAGATGTAATCCTAACTGGTTTTTTAGGAACCCTGGAAGGATTGGCGTATATGGTTATTATTGAAACTTCTGGAACTGGAATGGGTGAAATAGGAGCTTTCCCAAACAAAATTTCCTGGTTATCAATCAGTTGTTGGATTCCTTTCTTTAACAGAGGACAGTCAAAAGATGAGGACAGGCAAGCATGGCAATCTTGGTCACAACCTGGGAACACCCCAGCTTTCAACAAATTCAACTTGATGGTTAGGAGAGGAATTAACAGTTCATCCATAGTAGAAACAAACAGATCTTCCTCCACAGCATTGGCATTGTGTCCATGCCTCGGCATTGGAGCGGAGATAACATTTGGTTTTTACGGCGCTTCAAATTCAACTTCCTTTGCATCAATCAGATCTTGAATCTTGTTCTTCAGAGCCCAACAGTCGTTGGTGTCGTGCCCTGGACTTTCTGAATGGTACGCGCATCTGGCGTTGGGATGGTAGTGTGGAGAAGCAGTATTAGGATTTCTTGGGGCCTCTTTCAAAGTGGCCAGGTTCAACTTCAAGAGATGTGGTAGGACTTGAGCGGGAGTCATGTTTATCTTGGTGAATTTCCTTACAGGCCTTTCCACCCTTTGCTGGTTATTTCTTGGCTGATCATTTCACGGCTGGTTATTTCTTGGCTGGTCTGATGTAGACTTTTGAATCATAACGGCCCCCACAGTTAGTCGTCTTTCGGTTATTCCCTGATTTCTCTGTGCATAGACAGCAGACACTTCTTTCTTTCCAGTGAAGGGCTTTTTTGCAACAGTTAAGGCAGACGCGTCCTTCTGAATTTTCCCGCTTCTAATACCGGCCTCCACTCTTTCGCCAGTTAGAATCAATTCGGTGAACCCTGCAGAGGAGCTCCCAATTAGGTGATTAAAAAAGGACCTGATAGGGTTCCCAAGAACATGTCCACTAGCTCCCTTTCAGATAAAGATGGTTGCACCCTTTCGGCTAAATCCCTCCACTTTTGGGCGTAGTCTTTGAAGCCCTCATTGGTAGCCATAGTCAGACTCTGTAGCTGAGTACGGGTTGGTGCCAAGTCGGTGTTGTATTGATACTGTTTATAGAAGGCGGTTGTCAAGTCTTCCCAATTGTTAACATCTGCTCTCTCCAACTGGTAGAACCAATCAAGCTGCGTTCCTAATAAACTGTCCTGGAAAAAGTGGACCCATAAATATTTGTCAGCAGAATGTGGTTGAATTTTCCTGACATAAGATCGTAGGTTCATTTTGGGATAAGACACCCCATCATACTTGGCAAACAGTGACACTTTAAACTTAGGAGGGATTGCAATTTCAGAAACCAAACCTAACTCCTCAAAATCCATCCCCGGTACTCTCTGTATCTCCATAGCAGCTAGACGTTCTTCCAAGTTTTTGTATTTGTCATCGGACGGAGGGTATTGTTGTTTAGAGTAGTCCTCTTCTTCCTCTTCTTCAGCTTCAGAATCTGATGGCACTACCGCTCCCTTTCCTTTTCCTTCCCCCTCTTCAGATGTTGATGGGAATTCCAAAGTCCATCTGGCTTGTCCTTCAAACCTTCTGCCCATGATAACCACACCGGCTCGCTTCTTCTTCTTTTTCTCTTTCTCTTTCTCTAGAAGAGTCTTGAGCTCCTCCTTCCCCTTGGCTAAGGTCAAGAGTAGCTGTTGAAATTGTGAATTCTGAGCTTGCAAATCTTTGACCGTTTGTTTAATATCCATCTTGCTGAAATAAACAGCAGAGAGATAAGGAAACTTGGTGTGAAGACTTGTTTATGCATATGATGAATGATATGTATTCATGTAATGCTTTCAAGGATTCAGAAATTAAAATTTGTTTTAGACAAAAAGGAAACACACGTCATATTAATAAGATAGAATTGTTAGTACATCAATGCCCCTTGGGCAAAATAATACAAAATTCTAAGGTAAAAAGACATTACGCATCCTATTTGGCGCAATGTAGGTGTTGAGAGTATGCTCTTCGTGAAGTAGCCGAGTGAGTTCCAAAACCTTCTTCTCGCATGCGTAGAATTGGGCTTCAAAAGTATCACGCTCTCCCTTGAGTTGTATCCAACTCCTTTGTAAATCTTCGAGTGATGTTGGCATGTCAGGATGTAGGATGGTGTATGGAACCTCTCCTTCCTTAACAGGCTCTATAATCACTGGGAGAATGGAGGGGTAAGGCATCATAAGACTTTGGATGCGGGTTCATACCCACTTGAGGTAAGGCTCAAGAGGGATGGAATTCTTGTGTCCCAAGGTCTTACTATCCACCTTGTTGGGCATCCTCCAAGCTCGGATGAATCTCTAACGGAGTCCTTTGTTGTCGTTGTCGAAGTCCAAAACTAATCCTTGAATTAGCATGTCATGTGGACCATCCCTTCGGGCATAACCAAACTGTCTCAGAGCCAAACATGGGTTGTAGGTGATGCCTCCCCTAATTCCAAGTAGGGGGACATTAGGGAATTCCCCACAACGGTCAACAATGATGACATTCTCTCTGGATCGAGAACACCAATGAATATTTGAATGTGTAAGTGTCATTAACCGTTGTGACCACCTCAAACCTTGCTCATTCTTCAAGACTGATTGGGGAAGATGAGAAATAAGCCATCTTTCCAAGAGAGGAGTGCAACACATGAGAACACCTCTTTTCCTCATTGTACGAGTGTGAAAAGAGTGGAGGATATCCCCAAGCAATGTAGGAACCGGGTTGCGAGACATGAAAATTTTGACAGCGTTCACATCTATGAGTTGGTCAGGGTTAGGGAACAGGACCATCCCATAGATGAGAAGAGCTACAATCTCCTCAAAAGCTTGCAAGTCTAGAGAATTCCAACAGCTTTGGGCCTTCTCAAACAGAAACTTTGACAATAAGCCTTTGATACCACTTCTAGTTTCCCAATGTGTTGTGACATCAGATGAGTGCAAGTGCAAGGCTTGAGCAATCTCTTCTGGCTTTGGATCTCTTTCCGTACCGTTGAAGGGTAGTTGATTGAGAATAGGAATCCTCAAGAGTTGAGAAAATTCCTCCAAAGTAGGCACAAGTTGGTAGTCAAGAAATGTGAAGCAATGATGCAAAGGGTCAAAGAATTGGAAGATAACCTTCAGCATATCCTCCTCTGTGTTGGTGGTGACCAAGTTGAGTAGACGACCATGTCTCTCGGTGAATGGAGAATTCTCAGGAATCCTTGAAGCTATCTCTTTGAGTTATGGAGGAATTCTTACAAGGTTGATTTGGACAATTTTCCTGCGAAGTGAATCCATAACCTACAAAACAAGAACAAAGATGAATCTCCAAAATCCTTGAAATGGTTAGTTGATGCATATGATGTTCATGATGTCTATGATGTTATGCACAAGTATATATGTACAAGCAAATCACACAAATTCCTAGTTTAGGCTTGCATGGGGTTTCATAGGTAAATACCCTCTTGAAGTTTAGTTGGCTCAACCTGTCCTAGAAATAGTAACCGGGTTCTAAGGAGCTCAATATCACTGGATTGCTTCCTTGTTCATTGTTTCAATTCAGCCTCTTTACTGGCGACCGAAATATTCCAAGGAACCAACCCTCAATGAGTGTAGTATCGAGTATCTACCAACTTCGGACTGCACCAAAGTCGGTCATCTCACTACATCCTAAAAGGCCAAGTTGGTCAAGTAAAGGTTCTAGAAGTTCGTTAGTGCTTAATGACATCACTCAGCGGCCCCGTATTCTCTTTGATTGACTCAAAGGCTACCGGTACCCACAAATATGTCACACTAACATAGCTATTGCTTAGACCATGTCAGTATACCCCGCACAATTTCCACAATGTATTGCTATTTACCTATGAATGTTTTCCAAATCTGGGTAGAGGATTCAAACCCAAACAATAGAACCAAAGTGTAAAGCATACAAGTTAAACAAGATAAGCATGTAAAGGTGATCTAAAACCCTAAGGTAACCCCACTTTTAGAATAATCCCCAGTAGAGTCTCCAGTTCTGTGATGCAGTGGGAGAACTGACTTGAGGTTTTGCGTTCGTGTTCGCAAATGTTGCGGTTAGCAAGAGTCGCCACCGACTTTTCTTTTATCCAAAAGGAAAGGTAAAAAAGCACAGGAAAGACCTTTGAGATGTTTTCTTGAGTTCGGTGGGTAGATTATGAAAAAGGAAGGTGTTAGCACCCTTTTCATCCATGGTTTTCCATGGGCTCTTAGTTACTTGTTTAGATCACTTGCTTTGCTTTTGCAATTGTTTGAAATGGTGCTTTGTGTGGTTTTGAAAGTATTTTGAAAAGAGGCCATCATTTAGGCAATCTTTGTAATGATTCTCGTTCATAAGAATGTATACAAAGATGTTTGTCTTTTGAAAAATGTTTCAATGTTTTGAAAGTTGTTTGGAAATGTTTTGAAATGTGTGTGTTTGTTTTTGAAAATAGCAAGGATTGTTTTGAAATGAGCAAGTAACTAGAAGCTTATCTACCTACTCAAATGTATTTCTTGTACATTTTTATTCCTTTGATGTTGTTGATTTACCATTGCTTTGGTAAACAACCCTATCTTAGGATGTTAAACGGGACGGGTGTGGGTCATCGTATGACCATGATAGCAACGTTGCCAAGTATCTTTAGCATTTTCAGGGACCAAGATCATTTTCTTTTAGGCAACCTTTTGATAGCGTCATCGACGGACTATGATCTTTTGTTTTGTTTTGTTTTGCCAAGATACCTTGCATGCATACCATGGCATTTTGTTATACAACCAAATGGGTGAGACCCTAGGGATGCTTGTGTGCAATGTGTGTCATTTTACATGCATTTGTTTGTCTTGTATTAGGTCATGTCTATTTGTTTGATTTTTGTCTTATCATGCAAACCCTAGTTTTACTAAACATGGTATAATGCGATAAATTGCATAAAATAAATCCAAGCTATTACAACAATTATTATGAGAGGGGGATACAAGTTTTTGAATGGGGATACTTGCACAAAATAAAACCCTAAAATACTATTACAACCCAATTGAATATTTGCAAATTAAATAAATAAACAAATATTAAAAATGCAATAAAAATGTAAATATGCAAAAAAAAATGTTTTGTATTTGTTTTCATGTGTGAGAGAATAATATTATTTAAGTCCTAAAAATAAGAAAAATAATATTGTTATTTTTGTAAGGGGTAAAACCCTAGTTTTTGATTAAAAGAAAATATATATTCTATATTTATTTTACTTTGTCTATTTTTATACAAGAAATAGTAAATAATATTATTAATAAATATTAAAAATTAAAATATGTATAAAAATAATATTTTATGTGTATGAATAATAAAAATAAAAATGTATGATATTTTTAAATGTGTTTACTATTTTTTTTAAGAAAATAGATTCTATTTATTCTAAATAATCAATATTTTATGCAAAAAATAAGATAAAAAATAAAATAAAATGCAAAAAATAAAGAAACTATTTTCATGATTTTTTTATGTTCAGAAAAATAAATAAAAGCAATAAATATAAAAATGAAAAGAAAATATGAAAAATAAACAAAATATGCAAATGGGGTGTGGATAGTGGATCAGGGGGGTGTGAAAAGTCAAAACAGGAGGCCCAAGGCGCGCCAGGCCCAGGACTTCATCCCTGTCCTTCAGCCTCTTCCATACGCGCGTGTTTTTGCTTCAAACCTGTATCTTGCTATAGCTTGCATAAAATCAAAAACTCATAACAAAAAATGTAGCTTGTAAACTCACGATTCCAATGATATAAAATTCATGACCTTACTCTCAAAGATCAGGGAGAATTTTAATGGCCCTAATTTCTGACCTAGTTTTTTCATGAACTTCAAGCTTCAAATTCTTACTACTCAGTTAATATAAATGATAACTATGCATATGTACAACTTCACCATGTTAAGGACTACATCTTTGCTTCACAAATCAAAGCTTGAGGATTCCTAAATAGAGAGATAGAGTTTTGAAAAATACCTTGTTCAGCTGAGTTTGGATATGGAAATATGGGGACTTTGAGTGAGGCCTGAGGATCGTGTGAGCTTCCTTGAAGTTCCCTCAAGCTATTCCAATGCTTAACTTGCCTTGTGGATAGCTGAAACTCTCTATAAAAGTCAAGCTGCAACCTTCCAAAATGAAAATTGTGATGTCTGAAATAGGGCTTACAGAACCAGGAAAAGGGCTTGGATAGTTTGGATATGATGTATGGAAGGTGTTTGAAGTGTTGAATCAAGAAACGCACAAGCCAATATTGAGTTGGCAAGAGTTTTGCAGAAGCTGCCCTGTTTGGGAAGAAATTTGTGTTTTTTGTGTTTGGGAGAGTTTCAGATGCTATCAATTCGTGTCTTAGCTTAATATATGTTTGTGAATATGTATGGAGTGATACAAATTCCACTCTCTCGTAGTTGTACAAGTTCTAATCCCTTTTGCCTCTTTTCTTGCATTTGAAGAAAGTTGAAGTGACTTAAGCCAAAATGCTTGTACTGCTTGCTTGCTAGCTGCAGAGAGTTGGTACAAGTTGCTTGTTATCTATGGAAAATTCCTGCATCCAAGGAACAAGTCCAAGGCTCAAGGCTGATAAAGTTGGAAAAGCTTGCTTTATCAAAATGGCATTGTGCCCTTTATGCCATTTATGGATTTATTCTTTGTACAATGCTCCAAAGGTCAAAATAAAGCCATTAACCACTGAGATAGAATTTAATTATGGAGTGTATAAGGGATTTAGGACCTGTGATGCAAGGTACAAGCATGCTTGATCAGATTTGCAACTTGATGCATTGTGAACATGGCTTGAATAAAAGTGATAAAATGCCATTTTCTCTACTTCGATTCTCCCTAACCACAAATGATCTTGGAGAGTTCTTGGACATTTTGGAAAGCTTGGAACATGATATACAATCCATCTTTGAAATGAATTTGGATATACCTCTTGGAACTAGGTTAAAAATGCCCATGAAATTGGGTCAAAAACCTGCCTAAATTAGGGCAAATTTTCACTAAGTCTTTTAGTTCATGGACCCCTATTCACAAATTTATATCTTGAGATCCAAGCATCTTTAGGGAAAACTTTGTGAATAAAAGTTGTATATTTCATGGATAACTACAACTTTCATGTTGGAAGTTTTCTTTGAATCCAATTGCATCATGGTGAAAATATGGTGAAAAGTTGGGAAAAAATAAAAAAATTTCCATACTTAGAAAATTTTTAAGTTATGAAAATTTTCAAATTCAAAACCCTAATTTGCTATTTTGGTTTTCTTGATCAACAAGTTTCATGTTTTGACATTTCTTGATGAATTATGACCCTTGGCATTTGATTTTGACCAAAAAGACAAAGTTTGACTTTTCAGTGTACAGTTGACTTTTGATCAGTTGACTGCAAAATTCATCTGTCAATCCTATGAATTTGAGATCTTTTGAACTATGTGATTAGGTCAAGATGTTGTTATTGAGTCCTTTAAATAATTCTTGAACCCAATTGGTCATTGGCTAGGTTAGAAATCAGAAATTGCCCTTTCTCAGTAAAAACCCTAATTTTGACCATTTTGCCCTTTTGATGATCTGATCAAATTTCTTGAGGAGTTGTGATCCAAACTTGATCAAATGGTACATAGGAGCCTAAAATGTTGTTTTGGATCAAAAATTATGAAGTTTGACTGTAAATTGGCCATGGTTGACTTTTTCCCCAATATAGTTGATTTTTAGGTCAACTGTTCAATTGACTGAGCAAAAATGTGATTCAATGCTTGAAACTTGTCATGAGAAATCTTAGGGGTCCAAGATGGTGTATGAAAGTCAAATGAAGCATTCATGGTCCAAAATTCCTTGTGCAAACTCAAACCCTAATTTCAGGTCATCAGTGCAAGCTGGTGTCTTGAGCTGAGCAAACCATAATCTTGTCTTGAGCCCAAGAAGTCTTGTGAGGGAAATCTTGATAAATGAGAGAGAAAATTTTGGGGTACAACACCCACCATTGTCCTAATATGTTCACAAGATCATCCATGTCAAGTTTCAAGCCTTGCAGAGGAAGTTTGCTCAGTCAATTGCTCAAGGGGCTGAAAAATCGACTATGCTAGGGCAAAAGTCAACTGTGTCCCACATACAGTCAAACTTCAAGATTTTTGGTAAACATTCTCATTTTTAAGTATTATAAATCATTTTATCAAGGGTTGATAATGATTCCTCAAGGATTACTCACAATTCATCAAAACCCAAAAGTTGCTAAATTAGGGTTTTGTAGGAAAAGTCAACTCAACTTTGACCAGGCATAACTTTCTCATACTTTATCAAAAATGACGCACCCAAAGCTCATTTTGAAGAGAATGTAATTCCCTACAATCCATCTTCATCTCCCAAGTTCAAAATATTCACTCACAAGAAGATATAAATTTGGACATTATATGTCATTTTGAAAAGTCAACAAAAACACCTTTCTTGTCAAAGCTTCATACATGAACATGGAAGACTCAATTGATATGAGACCAAAAGAGTTGCTTAGAGGATATCTTAAGCTTTCTAAAAAGTCCAAGAACACCTCTCTAGGGTCAAAATTTATGGAGTTATGCATTGGTAAAGTTGACCTTTTTTGCAAAATTGTCAAAAGTCAAATGTGGCCAAAATTGCAATTTTTGTCAAATGGACCCAACTTTTTATGCTTGCATTGAGTTTGTAACATGACCCACGACCCATGATCCTTCCCGTTTGTCATTCTTTTATTTTTGTCATTCATTTGGATTTTATTTCAATTAAATCAAATAAAATCAAAATAAAATCATGAAAATATCAAAACCTAATCAAAGCTTGAGATTTTGTGCATGTTTAGGTCTACTATACACCTGGAAGGGAGATCAAATCATGCAAGCTTCATTTGGACACAAAAAGATTGGATTTTCTCAATTTAGAAATATTTGCACTAAGAATCAAATCATGAATCAATGATCATTATTGGAGAAGATTTGAAACCAAATTGAAACCCCAATTCATTCTAGGGTACATAAGGAAGGATTGCAGATCAAAAGAAAAGGGATTGGTGGCATGTAAACAAGAGAGCAAGTTTCAAAAAAATGGAAAAAAGTGGCATACTGATTTCTAAGTTGCAGACCAATTCAAAGCATTCTAAGCATCACAAATGTTTGCTGGACATCCCAAGAATGTGTTGCAATCATTAACAAGCCTCCTAACATCCAGAATTGCACTGTAAGTATCCCACGATTTCCATACTTTCTTGAAATCGAATATCACGATTCTGGAACTTTTAGCATGATTTATTTGCATATTCTCAATCCTTGAATCATTTGCAAGCTAATGATTATGTTTAATTGCATTTTCATCAATTGTACAGCAAGTTGCCATGGCTAGGGTTTTAGTTTCGTTTTTATGGATTTTGTGTACAGGTACAATTGGCCATGGATAAGGGTACCATGATGCTCAGGAGGTTGCCATGAGTTGATTGGTACCATTGTTGTGCATTTATCGTGCTTGCATAAGATTTTGGAGAAACACAGGGTTGTACCTACGCCCCTTTGTCCATAGGTAAAAGTCCTGGGTCTAAAACGACGGAGATGATGAGGAAGATGATAATGTGGCGCCCCATGGATGGTCTGTTCAAATCTGCGCGCGTTTTGATAAATATTGTTTTGTTTTTTTATATAATAATTGTTTATTATTCTATGTACAATCAAGCAAGCTAGCTCAGATGGTCACCATGCATTGGGAAAATGCCTAAGGGCCTGGGTTCGATCCTCAGGTCCCCAACTTTGCTTTCTATATTTTTCTATGCATAATTAGGTACACAGGTATACAACAAGTCCACCATGCGTCCTCAATGTCCAACCAATCAGATCATCCACATGCTAGATCCAAAGCTTCCCATTGAAGGTCCATCATACGCCTAGTCAAGTTATCAACATAGGATCTGGAAAGTCAACAGGGCCAGGCGCTTTTGGGCCCAGAATTGCAAGTCCCACCCCCTGTTTGCTAGCATACTACCAGGCCCATTCTTATTCTTTTTTTTTTATTTTTCTTTAATTTAATTTGTTTAATTTATTTTCTAACCACAAATTAATTTCTTTTTTTTTACAAAAGAAAAAGCATAAAATTAATTTCACCAATTTAGAATTTAGGTTTTATTTTATTTTACCAAATTTAATTTTATATTAGTTAAATTTAATTTTAGGGTAATTCTAACTTTTGTAAATAATTAAAATCAAGTTAGAAAATTAGGGTTGCCTTTGATTTAATTTTTATTTATTTTTTCAATAAACAAAAATACAAAAATAGGTCAAAATAATTATTTTTCTTAATTTAAATTAATTAGTGATTAGCTTTTTTATTCACTCAATTAAACCTTATTTTCTTAAAAAATAATCAAAAACCACAAAAACAATGTTTTTTATTTTTAAGTTGTAATTAGGTTTAGATAGGGTCAAAACCCTAATTCTCTCATTTCGATTCATCGCGCGCGTTTATTTATTTTTACCATATTAATATAACTGCTCACAGTATGTAATAGTTTAATTAGGATTTTCTTTATTTATCGTTTTTACGGGTTTTTGGCTATGTAATTAATCCCTCCCCCGAAGCCTTGTAATAGCGTTGGTTTGTATTTCTCGCATTTTAATTCTCGCAAATATTAACTGTTAGATGTATGATAATAGGACTGTATGACAAGATTGTATGACAAGATTGTATGACAATTTAAAATGGATAGCAAACCCTAATGTGCAAAGATAATAACTGAAATCAAATCACTCGCACATGCGCACTCCTAGAGTATACTCTCACTTCGGTTGCCTTCGGTAAACGATCATTAAGTATAGGGTGTTTTAGTGGTCACCCTCCTGTCTAAACAAAGATCAAATGTCTCGTTCGGAAATGTTGCCTCGGAAATGTTGCCTCGAATATGATCTTAAGACTTTTGGGTTATTACTACGACGTCCTAACATTGCTTTAGTGATCGTACGTCCCTTTCGAATTGACCCTTACAACTCCAACGATGGTGCTACCTATTTCTCAATAGTAGGATAGTGCTGTCTAAAGGAAATAAGAACAGAAACATTCCTTTTTTTGAGTAGGTAGATGTTAGTAGGTACTTGCTCAAAATCAAACTTTTTCTCACTTACACTTTTTCCAAACAAAGTTTTCAAAAACACTTCGTAACACTCTTGAGGACTGATACAAGGGTTAAAACGAAGTAAAATAAAAACTTTTCAAAACACACAGACACGGAAGAAATTTTCAAAATGATGAGCAAGTACCTAAGAGCCCGTAGAAAACTACGGATAGAAAGGGTGCTAATACCTTCCCTTTCTATAATCTACCCCCCGTACTCAAAATCTCAAAAAAGGAATTTTTCTATGCTTTTTTCCTTTCCAGTTGGATAAAATAAAAGTCGGTGGCGACTCTTGCTTACCGCGACATTTTGCAAACACAAACGCAAAACGCAAACCAGCATTTTTCCAAAACAGTCTGGTTCTTCCACCGTATCACAGAACTGGAGACTCTGTAAGGGATAAATAAGTGGGGTGTACCTTAGGATTAGTTCATCATAAATTGCTTCTCTTGTTTGTTTTGGTTGCTTTACTTTTAAAGGGTTTTGTATTGGGAGTTACTATAGATCCTAACCCGGATCTAGGGAACACCTTTTAGGTAAGTAGCAATAAACTGTGAGGGAACTGTATGGCGTAGACCGATACGGTTGAAGCAGTAGCTACGTTGATGTGGCACATTAGTTGGTACCGGTATCCCTTGTGAAGAAACGAGGAGAATACAAGGATGCTATATGGGTCGTTAAGCATCAACTGACCTTAGAACCCTTAATAGACCAACTTGGCCATTAGGAAGTAGTAAGATAGCCGGTCTCGGTATAAAGCTGGGAACTGGTTGATACTCGATACTACACTCATTGAGACCATACTCTCTAGATAGTTCCAGCCGCAAGAAAAGATTGTGTGAGCTGAAACCATGACCGATGGAGGAAGGTCAGTGATATTGAGATCCACTGGAACTCAGTTACTTTTGCTAGGACAAGTTGAAACCAACTGAACTTCAAGAGGGTAATACCTTTGACCTCATGCAAGCCTTAAACTTAAGGGCTTTTGTGTGACTTGTTTGCCTTTTCCATGCCTGTTATCTTCTATACTTGTTGTTTGTTTTATCATGATATCATGCATCATAACATAGCATGCATACTTCATTATACTAACCATTTTAAAGACCGAGGGGATTTATCTTTGTCTTGTTTTGCAGGTTATGGCTTCCATGCGCAGAAATACCATCCGAGTTAACTTTGTGCAAATACCTGCTCAACTCAAAGAGTTAGCCTCAAAAGTTTCTGAGACTTCTTCGTTCATTAAAAGACATGGTCAGCTTCTTAGCTTGGTTACCTCAAAGTTTGATGAGCAGATGATGAGTGTGCTTTTCCAGTTCTTCGATCCAGTGCATCATTGCTTCACCTTCCCAGATTATCAGTTGTTTCCCACTTTGGAGGATTTTTCTCACTTATTGGGTATATCCATCCTTGAGCAGATGCCCTTCACAGGTTTGGAAGAGACTCCTAGACCAGAAGATATTGCTTCATCTCTACACTTGAAACGGGATGATGTAGTATCTAATTGGGAAACACAAAGCGGGGTTGAAGGTTTCTTAGCCAAATTTCTGATGGATCAGGCTCAACTATTCTGGGATGATTTGGATTTATAGGCTTTCGAAGACATCTTAGCTCTCCTTATCTACGGTTTGGTTCTCTTCCCGAATCCAGATTCCTTTGTAGATGTGAATGCGGTTAAGATCTTCCTGTCTCGCAATCCAGTGCCTACTCTACTGGGTGATATCTTGCATGCCCTCTACACTCGTACTGTACGAAGAAGAGGGACCCTCATGTGTTGCATGCCGCTGTTATCGAGGTGGTTTATTTCGCACCTCCCCAAATCTATGTTGAAGAATGAGGAAGGTTTGGGATGATTTTACAGGATAATGTCTCTTGCCTATACAGACATTCTTTGGAGTTCTAAGGCTATGGAAAGCACTGTTGTCATTGATCGTTGTGGGGGATACCCTAATGCCCCGTTGCTTGGAATCAGAGGGGGTATTACCTACAGTCCTTGTTTAACTTTGCGACTATTCGGTCGCGCTCGGAGAGACGGTCCTCATGAGCTACTTCTTACGGATATTGCATTTGACTACAAGGAGGACGTTGACGAGCATCGCCAAAGGTTTATACGAGCTTGGGGCAATGTGAACAGGTCTGACCCTCAAGAGTTAGGACCAAGGACTTCTCTCCCTATGCAGCCTTAACTCCAATGGGCCCGAGCTCGTGCTCAGAAGCTTGGGATGCCTTATGAAGTTGTGCTGCCAGTAATTGTGGAGCCCACCAATGAAGAGGGCATTCTTTATACAGTCCTTTATCCCTACATGCCCACTGATCTTGGGGCATTGAAGAGATCTTGGATTCAGCTGAAAGAGGAGAGGAATACCTACTAGGAGAAGTACCATGAGCAAGAAAGGAAGATCTTGAAGCTCACCAGACAACTCGAGAATGAAAGAACGATCAATGACTACGTCAGCACCAAGGGGAAGCGTCCATGAGATTTCTGATTTTGCTTTTTTTAGTTTAGATTTGTTTTCCATTTATTTCTTTGTAACGCCTCAAAGGCATTATTGAACCTTTTTACCAATTAATCTAATAAAGTTTGTTTATTTTGGTTTGCAAATTTAAATCTCCCAAAGTCTTTGAAAGCATTACATATGCATCCCATTATCATGCACACCATTACAGGTACCATTACAGGTTTCTCATCTTCTTCGAGATTTATTTCAGCACTTTATGTCTTCCGATCAAGCTATCAAAGATCTTCAGGCACAAAATGCCCAATTCCAAGAGATGTTCTTGAGCTTGGCTAAAGGGCAAGAGGACTTGAAAGCTCTCATTCTGAAAGAGACAGAGAAGAAGAAGAAGAAGAAGAAGAAGAAGAAGAAGAAGAAGAAGAAGGTTGTTCTGTTGAGTATGGGCAAAAGGTTTGGGGATAGGTTGAAACAGCAAGCTGATATGTCCTTTTCATCCAAGGAAGGGGAGGACCAAGAAGAAGAAAAGGGCCCCAGTCCTACAATTTCTGATAATGATACGGATTATGATGAGGAGCAATATCCTCTTGCCGAGGATAGGTACAAGCAACTTGAAGACCGTCTGAGTGCTATGGAGATTCAAAAGATCCCTGGTTTGGATTTCAGAGAATTGGGACTGGTATCTGGGGTGGTGATCCCTCATAAGTTCAAAGTTCTTGTTTTTGCTAAGTACGATGGAGTGTCTTGTCCAAAACTTCATCTTCGCTCGTGCGTCAGAAAAATCCAACCCCACACTACTAATAGAAATTTGTGGGTACACTTCTTTCAAGATAGTCTGTCAAGGACTCTGTTTGAATGGTTTTATCAATTGGAAGGAGCCAATGTCTGAAACTGGGAGGACCTTGTTGTTGCTTTCTACAGGAAGTATCAGTATAACGTCGACCTTGCTCCCACTCGTACTCAGCTTCAGGGTATGTCAATGGGTGCAAGTGAAGGTTTTAAGGACTATGTTTAGAAGTGGAGAGATTTGGCTGGAAGAGTCCAACCCCCTTTGTCAGATAGGGAATGGTTGACATGTTTCTAGGGACGCTATCTAGTCTGTTTTTCAACCATCTGATCGGCAGTTCGTCATCTGGGTTTACTGAGTTGATCTCGACTGGAGAGAGAGTAGAAGCTGTTATCCGAAGTGGTAAGATATAGAAGGATACTTCATCAAGTACAATAAAGAAGCCTTTCACCGGTAAGAAAGAAGCTAGTGCAGTCTATGATTCGAGGAGCCAAAGCAGACCTGAACACCGCCAAGCAGTAAATGTGGTAGTGATATCAAGACCCACAGTTGCTCCATAATGCAACAATCAACAAAGGATAGAAAGACCATAGAGATAGTACACTCGGCTCAATATGACCTTGTCTCAAATTCTACCACAATTATTGAAGACCAATCTGGTAACTCTGAGGGAAGCCTCGAAGAATCCCAACACCACATCTCCGCTATATAACCCGAATGCCCGCTGCGCCTATCACTCCGATGGCACAGGTAATGATACAAACAACTATTGGGCCTTGAAGAATAAGGTGCAATATTTGATCGAAGCTAAAGAGATTGAATTTGACGCTCCAGAGAAGCCTAACGTCATAACTGCTCCCATGCCCAAACATGGTCATGGAGTAAATGTTGTGGACGATGATTTATTTGTGACCTCTGTGGAAGATATTTCTACTCCTTTGATGACAGCTAAGAAGAATTTGTTGTTAGCCAGTTTATTTCCAGGCTGTGGCGAAGGTTGCCACATGTGCTCAATTCTGCCTGCTGGTTGCTGTTTATTGAAATCAGGTGTTCAGCGCCTGATGGATAACAAATAGATCATGTTCAAAAATACTATGATTCTGTTGGTTCCAACCTAAGATGTTGCCATCATAACCATTTCCTCCAATCCTTCCAAGGTTTCCTCGAGAAAACCTGTTAAGATTACATTCGTCCCAAGAATTGCTCCGTTAATAATTACCGTCCCTGGTCCTATCCCATACACTTCGGATAAGGCTGTCTCTTGGCACTACGGTGCAGATATGTATTACCATGGAGTTAAGCAAGACTTGAAGAGTGAGGAAGTTGATATCAACAATATTGTCGGAGCTGGCAAGGTCACCAGAAGCGGAAGACTCTTTTCTCCCGAGATTTCCCCTCTGACTGTTCACAAACCTGTTGTCATTCCATATGTTAGTACATCAGCTACTATCCCAGTTCCTATTCTAGTTATCACCCATGTCGCCGAGCCATCTGGGACTCGGGGCAAATAAATCACAGGTGAGCCTGCCCGGACGGAGGCATCTAAGAAGATCATTGTAGAAACCTCTAAGCAAGAGATAGAGGAAATTCTGAAGATTATCAAGAAGAGCGACTACAACGTAGTCGAGCAGCTGGGGCAGACCCCGTCGAAAATATCCATGTTGTCCTTGTTATTTTGTTCAGAAGCCCATGCAAAGGCTCTAATTGCTTTCCTCAAAACTGCGCATGTGCCACAGGGAAATTCGGCCGATCAATTCAAAGACTGTGTCGCTAGTTTGACTGCCGACAATGGGCTAGATTTCTCAGACGCAGATCTGACTGCTAAAGGAAGAAATCACAATGATGCTCTGCACGTCTCGGTCGAGTGCAGGGGCACTACTATGGCCCATGTACTGGTGGATATCGGGTTATCATTGAATGTTTTGCCAAAGAAAGCATTAGATCGTCTGGACTGTGAAGGTTTGATTCTGAAGCCGAGCAATATTGTGGTCATGGCTTTCGACGGGTCAAAAAGGATGGTGCACGGGGAGGTGGACGTCCCGGTTAAAGTTGGCTCTCAGACTTTCGCATCTACTTTCTATGTGATGGATATCCGACCATCATATTCTTGCTTGCTGGGTCATCCTTGGATTCATAAGGCTGGGGCAGTAACTTCCATGCTCCATCAAATGTTGAAATATCCAGTAAAGGGGAAGATTGTTACGGTGCAAGGAGAGGATGAGTATATGGTGAGTCATCTCAATTCCTTTCGCTATGTGGAGATGGACGGGGAGTTCATCGAAACCTCTTGTCAGAACTTTGAAGAGGTCCCCCAGACTTTGGCATCGACTGAAGTTGCTGCTGATAAACCTCCAATGAAGATGGCTTACCTCAAGGATTCCAGGGTCGTAATTGAAAAAGGTGGTGTGCAAATTGGGGTCAACTCCCTGATTTTGCGCACAAAACTAACAAATTTGGTTTGGGCTTCACTACAGGGGCTCAAAGGGCTGTTAGGCACGCACGGATTGGAAGACCTTCTCTGCATATCATTAATCCATGAGTTAATGCGATTGAAGATGGTGAAGAAGACTCGGACATCGACAGCTGGATCTACCCTACAACCAATGGAGGATTAAACAACTGGACGGCGAAAGACTTCATACCTGTTTCTTTTATTACACAGTAATTGACTTTTGTTTTGAAGTTGTAATAAACAGTTTTAAACATTACGGCCCGGTGCCTTGCCCAAGGCACCTTGGCTTTGCTTGTGAGGGCTTATTATTTGTCATTTTCATATATCATCAATAAAACATTGGACGTTTCTTGCATTACAAATTTCGCGCTCCTTGTTTTTATTTTCTATCTCGCACTTTATCAAAACAGCTATGCTCTTACACACACTCACGTATCATAATGCAGATCCATATCCATTATGGATCCCATTGATAACAACTCTGCTACTGCCAGTTATGACTTTGAAAATCCGATCAACCAAGCTGAGGACGAAGGTGAGGATGATTGTGAGGTGCCCGGAGAACTTGCTAGACTATTACTGCAGGAAGAGAGGGCCATACAGCCTCATGAAGAGCCAGTCGAGTCAGTGAATTTGGGTACAGAGGAAGACAAGAAAGAGGTCAAGATAGGTGCGAATCTCGAGCCTAGTGTTAAGCAACGGTTGATATAGATGCTACGCGACTATGTTGAGATCTTTGCCTGGTCTTATGAAGATATGCCTAGTTTGGACACTGATATTGTGGTACACCGCTTGCCAACCAAGGAAGACTGCCCTCCGGTAAAGCAGAAGGTTCGCCGTATGCGCCTTGAGATGTCCGAGAAAATCAAAGCTGAGGTCATGAAACAGTTTGACGCCAGATTTCTAGCTATCACTTCTTATCCGCAGTGGGTTGCCAACGTTGTTCCAGTGCCCGTGAAGGATGGTAAAGTACGGATGTATGTGGACTATAGAGATCTGAATAGGGAGAGCCCCAAGGATGATTTCCCACTTCCTCATATCGATGTTCTGGTCGACAACACCGTGTAGCATAAGATCTTCTCCTTTATGGATGGTTTTTCTGGTTACAATCAAATCAAGATGGCTCCCTAAGACATGGAGAAGACAATCTTCGTTACACAATGGGGCACCTTTTGCTACAAGGTAATGCCTTTCGGGTTGAAGAATGCTGGGGCAACTTATCAGCGCGCCATGGTCGCTTTTCTCCACGACATGATTCACCATGAGATTGAGGTTTATGTTGATGACATGATAGCAAGGTCCCAGACTGAGGAAGAACACCTTGACCATCTCCAGAAACTGTTCGACAGGTTGAAGACGTACAAGCTAAGGTTGAACCCGAACAAGTGCACCTTCGGGGTAAGGTCTGGTAAGCTGTTGGGTTTCGTTGTCAGTGATAAGGGTATTCAGGTGGACCCTGCCAAGGTAAAGGCTATACAGGAGATGCCGGCTCCCTGTACAGAAAAAGAAGTTAGAGGCTTTTTGGGACGTCTAAACTACATCGCCTGATTCATCTCACATCTGACTGCTACTTGTGAGCCAATCTTCAAGCTGCTGAAGAAAGATCAAGTGGTAAAATGGAATGATGAATGTCAGACTGCTTTCGAAAGGATCAAGGAATATATTCAAGAGCCACCAATTCTGATGCCTCAAGTTGAAGGGAGACCTTTGATCTTATACTTGACAGTACTAGATAATTCAATGGGGTGCGTGCTGGGGCAACATGACGAGTCTTGCCGAAAAGAGCATGCTATTTACTACCTTAGCAAAAAGTTTACCGACTGCGAGACCCGATACTCGTTGCTCAAGAAAACTTGTTGCGCTTTCGCATGGGATGCTTGCCGGCTGAGACAGTATATGCTGACTCACACCACCTTATTGATATCAAAGATGGACCCAATCAAGTATATCTTCGAGAAGCCTGCTTTGTCCGGAAGAATAGCAAGATGGCAGATGATCTTAACTGAGTATGACGTCCAATACACAACCCAAAAAGCAATCAAGGGGAGTGTATTGGCGGATCATTTGGCGCATCAGGCCGTGGATGACTACCAATCCATGAATTTCGAGTTCCCAGATGAGAACATTATGTTGGTGACCGACTGTGAGAAACCTGGACCGGATGAAGGACCTGAGGAAGGATCCCGATGGTCTATGTATTTTGATGGAGCCTCAAACGCATTGGGTAATGGCATTGGCATTGTGATCATATCTCCTGAGGGTTGTCATACTCGGTTCACCGCCCGATTATGTTTTAACTGCACCAACAATATGGCAGAATATGAAGCATGCATCCTGGGTCTGCGAGCTGCTATTGACCTAAGGATTAAGTTCTTGAGTGTATTCGGAGATTCTGCTCTAGTGATCAGTCATATCAAAGGCGAGTGGGATACAAAGTACCCAAATCTTATTCCTTACAAAGAGTATGTACTGACATTGCTCCCACATTTTGAGGAGATAACCTTTGAACACTTCCCAAGAGAGGAGAACCAGCTGGTGGACGCGCTAGCTACCATGTCTTCTATGTTCAAAGTCAGGTGGGACAATGAAGCTCCCCAGATTACCATTGAGAGGCTGGACGAACCCGCACATTGTTGTGACATTGAGACTGAAGAGGTAACAGATAAACCCTTATTCCACGAGGTAAAGAGGTATCTTGAGACTCAAGAGTACCCCGAGGGTGCATCTGTTAATGATAAGAAATTCTTGAGAAGGTTCACTGCGAAGTTCTTCATCAACAATGGTGTCCTTTATAAACGTAACCATGATTCAACCTTACTGCAATGTGTGGACAAAAATGAGGCAGAAAGGATTATGGTCGAGTTACATGAAGGTACTTTCGGAACTCATTCCAGTGGACATACCATGGCAAAGAAAATCCTACGGGCAGGATATTATTGGTCCACTATGGAAGCCGATTGTTATCAGCACTCTCGGACCTATCATAAGTGTCAAGTCTATGCTGATAAGGTGCATGTACATCTGGTTCCTATGAATGTTTTGACAGCTCCTTGGCCTTTCGCAATGTGGGTCATCGATATGATAGGCAAGATCATACCTACTGCGTCCAACGGGCATCATTTCATTTTGGTAGCTATTGATTATTTCATGAAGTGGGTTAAGGCAGCCTCCTTTGCTACAGTAACCAAGAACGTCGTGACACGGTTTATACGACACAATTTGATCTGTCGATATGGTGTGCCAGAGAGGATCATTATGGACAATGGTACAAATCTCAACAATACGATGATCATTGAGCTCTGCAAACAGTTCAAGATACAGAATCACAACTCTTCTCCCTATCGGCCGAAGATGAATGGGGCTGTTAAAGCGGCTAATAAGAACATCAAGAAGATTTTGCAGAAGATGACAGTGACATACAAAGACTGGAACGAGATGTTACCATTTGCTCTTCATGGGTATCGTACCTCAGCACGGACATCGACAGGGGAACACCCTACTCTCTGGTGTACGGCATGGAGGCAGTATTACCCATTGAGGTCCAGATACCTTCTCTCCGAATTATGAAGAATGTGGGTTTGAGCGAAGATGACTGGATCCAGACCCGACTTGATCAGTTGAACTTAATCGATGAAAAGAGACTTACTGCTATTTGTCATGGCTAGATGTATCAAAAGCGAATGGTTAAAGCTTTTAACAAGAAAGTCAGACGTCAGGAATATCAAGTCGGGGATCTGGTGATCAAACGCATCATACTGCCGCAAGGTGATCCCATGGGCAAATGGATCCGCACTTACGAATGGCCATTTGTGGTTAAGAGCATTTTCTCGGGAGGAGACATGATTCTAACCACCATGGATGGTGACGACCTTCCTCACCCCGTCAATACAGACATGGTGAAAAAATGCTACGCATAATCAAAGACCCGCTAGGTCGACTGGCCTAGGAAAAAATAAGGGCTTCCCGACGAACCAAAAGGGTTCGGACAAAAGTAAGGGATGAAAATTAAAAAAACTGTACACCCAGCAAGCCAAAAACCTGAAAGGGCGGCTTGGGAAAAAAAGGGTATCCCGGTGGACTGAAAACCCGAAAGGGAGGTCCATAAAAATATTAGGGATCAAAGCATAACACTATGTCTCATTGGATCATCTTGCAACCAGACTTAGGTATCAACTATCAAGCTCGGACGGCGCCAATCAATCTGATCTATCTTCGACCAAGTAGAAAAGTAATGAGACGCTCGAAGATATAAGGGCAATAGCAGAGTTGAAACCCAATGGGATTGTTCACATAGCTGTTTTTATTTCCTTTTTCACAAATTGTATAATTCCCTCGGAGGCGTTTCTCTTACTAAGACGTCAGTCTCTTGTACAAAACGCCTATTACAGGCCAATTTCAAAATCAATACAATTCATTTTACAATAAATTTCAAAATTGTTTTCCTTTTTCTATTTTATTTTGCAAGACCATCCAATGGTTCATTTTTTATATATGCATTTGACAGTAATTGCTGCTCATAAATATTTACATGTGAAACAAAATATAATTACTCGTAATTCCAGGAACAGGGGCAAACAAGAAATGTCCAAACCTTACAGTTTCTCTATCCACCAGGTACAGGGATGTAGCCAGCTTAAAAATATAACTTAAGGTACATACATTCCCGCAGAGTAGGAAGTATCCAAAAATAGTGGTTTTAATTCTCCCCAAGCAGAGTTTATCTATCACCAACAATAGAAGTTCACCATCAGTGGAGTTTAGTTCTTCCACTGGTAGAAATTCAATCCCCGACAAGATTCATTATCACCAGCAATGGTAATTCATCCCCAGCTGAGGTTATTTCTCCAAATCAGTAGATCTTCTAGCAGAGTATTTCTCTTCCCCATAAAGTCATTCTCTCCCCAATTTATTCTCCAACAGAGTCTCTCCCGGCGGAATATTCTCAAACAGAACGGACACAAGTCTCCGGCTAATCATCTTCGGTCACTATCCCCAGCGAGAATGAAGAATTCAATTCCTTGTACTCTCTAACAGCAGTCTGGGATTTATTCTCCCCAGCTAGAGAGTATCATAAGAGCATTGTATATCCATACATCGTGGCATGCGCATATACATCATACAGCATAATCTCATTTATTTTGAGAACATCATTACTCAATACATGTCATACATCATGACATTACATACGACTAACTCTTTACCTTTCAGGGAAAGATGCAATCAAATTCTCACAAGTTTTCTCTGATTCAGTCAAATCAATGCTAAGATTTCTGTTCCAGTTCAAGTTATGAATCCCGGATTCAACCGAATAATATCTTGATTTTTCCAAAATACTACGAAGCCTGGAATCGACCAGATAGTGGTATATCCCAAATTCAAAGCTATGAAGCCCGGAAATCGATCGGAAAATAGTTGAATCCCCAGCAAGTTACTGTGAAGCCTGGAAAATGACCAGATAGAAGTACAAGACACCATGAAGCCTGGAATCTACCAGATAGTGGTATATCTTAAATTCAAGTTGTGAAGCCTGGAGATCAACCAGAAAACAGCTTAACCATCAGCAAGTTATTATGAAGCCTGGAAATTGACCAGATAGCAATACAAGATACAATGAAGCCTTGACTCGACCAGATAATGGTATAAGACACTGTGAAACCTGGATTATGACTAGATAGCGACAAAGGATACTGAAGCCTGGGACACGACCAGATAACAGTATAAGATACTGTGAAGCTTAGAGCACGACCAAATAGCAGTTTACCTGGCCAATTACTAAAAAGCCTGGGAATCGACCGAATATTAGTATGCCTTAAATTCAAGTTGAAGCCCGGATGCGACCGGATAACAATTTGATTCCTTCTGAAGCCTGGAGCACGACCAGATAAGAAGTGAGAAATTGCGAAGCCTGAAAAATTACCAGATAGCAAGTTTAATCTCATCCCCCTAGTAAGTTGTTGTAAAGCTTGGAGCACGACCAGATAGCAGTCGATTTTATTTTTCTCAACAAATCATTGTGAAGCCTGGAGCACGACCAAATAGCAGTTCATTTTCACCTCTTCGACTAAGAGATGATACCCTAGTAGAGTAACGGACAATTGAAGTTCCTAAAGCTCTATTTCTCTCAAGACAGAGACCAGCATTCCCCAGCGTAATCCTCCTCAACAACAGGTATATGGACTCTCGCAAAGGAATCTCTTATGTGATTGACGCCTCCTCTGATGGAATCTTTAAGCCCATCTTCCGAAATCAACCTCCAAATGGAATCTATAAGCCCATTCCCGACATCACAAGACAAGTACCACTTCATGCGAGTGCAAATTTTTGGGCACTCTAGTGTTCAATCATCTTCCACCTTCGAATCACGAACGACAGACAAGCCAATCTGCATCCTCAGGATTAAGAAGATTGAACAGGGGCAGCTGTTGTACCCCAAAATTTTCCCTCCCATATTTCTCAATACATTTCAAGTGAGGTCCTCAAATTGCCCAAGGAAGACCAAGGGTTGACCAGACAAACTCTCTCCTAAGGCAGTCTACCTAAAATTAGGGTTTCAATTTGCATCAAGGTACTTGAGTCCAAAGGATCCAAAATGCCCAACATTGTCCTAATATGTTCACAAGATCATCCATGTCAAGTTTCAAGCCTTGCAGAGGAAGTTTGCTCAGTCAATTGCTCAAGGGGCTGAACAATCGACTGTGCTAGGGCAAAAGTCAATTGTGTCCTACATACAGTCAAACTTTAATATTTTTGGTCAACATTCTCATTTTGAAGTATTATCCATCATTTGATCAAGGTTTGATCATGATTCCTCAAGGATTGCTCACAATTCATCAAAACCCAAAAGTTGTTAAATTAGGGTTTTGCAGGAAAAGTCAACTAAACTTTGACCAGCCATAACTTTCTCATACTTTATCAAAAATGACCCATCCAAAGCTCATTTTGAAGAGGATGTAATTCCATACAATCCATATTCATTTCCCAAGTTCAAAATATCCACTCACAAGAAGATATAAATTTGGACATTATAGGTCATTTGAAAAGTCAACAAAAACACCTTTCTTGTCAAAGCTTCATACATGAACATGGAAGACTCAATTGAGATGAGACCAAAAGGGTTGCTTAGAGGACATCTTAAGCTTTCTAAAAAGTCCAATAACACCTCTCTAGGGTCAAAATTGAGGGAGTTATGCATTGGTAAAGTTGACCCTTTTTACAAAATTGTCAAAAGTCAAATGTGGCCAAAATTGCAATTTTTGTCAAATGGGCCCAACTTTTTATGATTGCATTGAGTTTGTAACATGAACCACGACCCATGATTCTTCCCATTTGTCATTCTTTTATTTTTGTCATTTATTTGGATTTTATTTCAATTAAATCAAATAAAATCAAAATAAAATCATGAAAATATCAAAAACTAATCAAAGCTTGAGATTTTGTGCATGTTTAGGTCTACTATACAGCTGGAAGGGAGATCAAATCGTGCAAGCTTCATTTGGACACAAAAAGGTTGGATTTTCTAAATTTAGAAAGATTTACACTAAGAATCAAATCATGAATCAATGATCATTATTGGAGAAGATTTGAAACCAAATTGCAACCCCAATTCATTCTAGGGTACATAAGGAAGGTTTGCAGATCAAAAGAAAAGGGATTGGAGGCGTGCAAACTAGAGAGCAAGTTTCAAAAAAATTGGAAAAAAGTGGCATACTGATTTCTAAGTTGCAGACCAATTCAAAGCATTCTAAGCATCCCAAACGTTTGCTGGACATCCCAGGAACGTGTTGCAATCATTAACAAGCCTCCTAACGTCCAGAATTGCACTGTAAGTATCCCACGATTTCCATACTTTCTTGAAATCGAATATCACGATTCTGGCACTTGTAGCATGATTTATTTGCATATTCTCAATCCTTGAATCATTTGCAAGCTAATGATTATGTTTAATTGCATTTTCATCAATTGTACAGCAAGTTGCCATGGCTAGGGTTTTAGTTTCGTTTTTATGGATTTTGTGTATAGGTACAATTGGCCATGGATAAGGGTACCATGATGCTCGTGAGGTTGCCACAAGTTGATTAGTACCATTGTTGTGCACTTATCGTGCTTGCATAAGATTTTGGAGAAACATAGGGCTGTACCTACGCCCCTTTGTCCGTATGTAAAAGTCCTGGGTCTAAAACGACAGAGATGATGAGGAAGATGATAACGTGTTTTGATAAATATTGTTTTGTTTTTTTATATAATGATTATTTGTTGTTCTATGTACAATCAAGCAAGCTAGCTCAGATGGTCACCGTGCATTGAGAAAACGCCTAAGGGCCTGGGTTCGATCCCCAGGTACCCAACTTTGCATTCTATAATTTTTCTATGCATAATTAGGTACACAGGTATACAACAAGTCCACCATGCATCCTCAATGTCCAACCAATCAGATCATCCACATGCTAGATCCAAATCTTCCCATTGAAGGTCTTTCATACGTCCAGTCAAGCTAGCAACACAGGATCTAGAAAGTCAACAGGGCCAGGCGCTTTTGGGCCCAAAATTGTAAGTCTCACCCTCTGTTTGCTAGCATACCACCAGGCCCATTCTTATTCTTTTTTTTTCTTTAATTTAATTTGTTTAATTTATTTTCTAACCACAAACTAATTTCTTTTTTTTTACAAAAAAAAAATCATAAAATTAATTTCACCAATTTAGAATTTAGGTTTTATTTTATTTTACCAAATTTAATTTTATATTAGTTAAATTTAATTTTAGGGTAATTCTAACTTTTGTAAATAATTAAAATCAAGTTAGAAAATTAGGGTTGCCTTTGATTTATTTTTTATTTATTTTTTCAATAAACAAAAATACAAAAATAGGTCAAACTAATTATTTTTCTTAATTTAAATTAATTAGTGATTAGCTTTTTTATTCACTCAATTAAACCTTATTTTCTCAAAAAATAATCAAAAACCACAAAAATAATGTTTTTTTCTTTTTAAGTTGTAATTAGGTTTAGATAGGGTCAAAACCCTATTTCTCTCGTTTCGATTTATCGCGCGCGTTTATTTATTTTTACCATATTAATGTAACTGCTCACAGTATGTAATAGTTTAATCAGGATTTTCTTTATTTATCGTTTTTATGGGTTTTTGGCTATGTAAATAATCCCTTCCCCGAAGCCTTGTAATAGCGTAGATTTTTATTTCTCGCATTTTAATTCTCGCAAATATTAACTATTAGATGTATGATAATATGATTGTATGGCAAGATTGCATGACAATTTAAAATGGTTAGCAAATCCTAATGTGCAAAGATAATAACTGAAATCAAATCACTCGCACATGCGCACTCCTAGAGTATACTCTCACTTCGGTTGCCTTCGGTAAATGATCATTAAGTATAGGTTGTTTTAGTGGTCATCCTCCTGTCTAAACAAAGATCAAATGTCCCATTCGGAAATGTTACCTCAGAAATGTTGCCTCGAATATGATCTTAAGACTTTAGGGTTATTACTAAGACGTCCTAACATTGCTTTAGTGATCGTACGTCCCTTTTGAATTGACCCTTACAACTCCAACGACGATACTACCTATTTCTCAATAGTAGGATAGCGATGTCTAAAGGAAACAAGAACAGAAACATTCCTTTTTTCGAGTAGGTAGATGCTAGTAGGTACTTGCTCAAAATCAAACTTTTTCTCACTTACACTTTTTCCAAACAAAGTTTTCAAAAACACTTCGTAACACTCTTGAGGACTGATACAAGGGTTAAAAAAAAGTAAAACAAAAACTTTTCAAAACACAGACACGGAAGCAATTTTCAAAATGATGAGCAAGTACCTAAGAGCCCGTAGAAAGCTACGGATAGAAAGGGTGCTAATACCTTCCCTTTCTATAATCTACCCCCGTACTCAAAATCTTAAAAAAGGAATTTTTCTGTGCTTTTTTCCTTTCCAGTTGGATAAAATAAAAGTCAGTGGTCACTCTTGCTTACCGCGACATTTTGCAAACACAAACGCAAAACGCAAACCAGCATTTTTCCAAAACAGTCTGGTTCTGCCACCGTATCACAGACATCGATGTGGAACCCTGAATATATGCGTATTGTATGTAAGAATGTGATGTGTATGTATGTTTGGATATGCCAGATATGTGTATGTATGAAATGTGCGTAAGATGCACGTATGCCTTGAAACATTATGAAGACTATTTTTGTCATTCTCTCCTTTAAACCATTGGCTTAAAGTTACTGATACCTGGCATTGCGTGTTGTCGTAGCATTGTTGATCTTGAACACAGGGGACAATGTTAGCAAAGTTTGAAAGTTGATTTTGATTTGTGAGAGCATGGACGTAGACGTAGACGTAGGTAATGGCCTATGCGTAGATTTGTATGTTATAAGCGCGGGCATAGACGTATGTATTGGCATATGTGTGGTCTTTGTAAGCGTGGGCGTAAGCGTAGACCTTGTGTTGTAAGTTAGTCATAGGTGCTGACATGGACGTAGACTTTGCGTAGGGACGCGTAGATATATGTATAGACTTTGTATCGTTGAGTGCAAGCATAGGCGCAGACATGTGCGTAGATTTTTGTGTTGCAAGACGTAGGAGTAGCCATGTGCGTGGACGTAGACGTGGATTTTCTTTTGATATTTTTCTAACCAAAATGTTTTTTCGATGTTTTGTCAAATGCTTTTATTTTGTTAATTACCCAAAATGATTTCAAGATAATATTCACAAGTAATAATCATAGTATTTTGTAAACAAATATGAGAAAAGAAAAACATAATTTGAAAAATGTAAAGAAAACAACTGTTTTATTGATATGCCTCTGAGTAGGCGAGAATACAAGATGCAATTCCTAGAAAGAGGTAATTATAGAAAGTTTTAAAACAGTAAATGGCAATGAAAAATGATAATCAATATTGTTGTTTCCCCATATCCTTCGATGATCTTATCTTCTTTGCTTCTGAGTTGTATGATTCCAATATATCCTTCCCTTCATGGTTCATAGTCGTAGCTCTTAGATCGCAGTATTTTGTTCTTTATTTCTTTGTATGAAATCCCTAACTTTTTCCTGGATTGCCCTTTCGGGTTTTCAATCCACCGGGATGATTTTCTTGTTATATTCCCCTAATTTTTTCCTGGATCGCCCTTTAGAGTTTTCGATCCACCGGGACGCTCCTTTTTGCCTAAGTCGCCCTTTTGGGGTTCGAACTTAGCGAGCTTTTTATGCATAGTATTTTTTGACTGCGTCTGAATTTGCCGGATGCGGTAGTTCTGTCCCATCCGTTGTTGTAAGGATGAGACCACCTCCGGAGAATGTTGTTTTGACTACATATGGACCTTCATAATTGGGTGTCCATTTGCCACGTGAATCGAGGCGAGGTAGTAGAATCTTCTTGAGCACTAGTTCCCCTTCCTTGAATATTCGAGGGCGTACCTTCTTGTAGAAGGCTCTCTTAATTCTCTTTTGAAGTAATTTACTATGACACAAAGCCGTAAACCTTTTTTCTTCAATGAGGTTGAGTTGGTCAAGCCGAGTCTGCACCCGCTCTGCTTCTTCCAGCTTTGTTTCCCTCAAGACCCGAAGTGATGGTATCTCAACTTCTACCAGGAGCACTGCTTCCATGCCATATACTAGTGATAAGGGAGTCGCGCCTGTTGATGTGCATACAGAGGTGCGATAGCCATGCATGGCGAAGGGAAGCATTTCGTGCTAATCCTTGTATGTCTTCACCATTTTCTGGATGATCTTCTTGATATTTTTGTTGGCTGTTTCGATGGCCCCGTTCATCTTTGGTCTATAAGGTGAGGAATTATGATGCTCGATCTTGAAGTTGTCGCATATCTCCTTCATCATCTTGTTGTTTAAGTTAGACCCATTATCTGTAGTTATCCGGCTTGGGACACCGTACCTGCATATGATGTTCTGTTTGATGAAGCGTGTAACCACTTGGCTCGTTACGTTGGTGTAGGACGCTGCTTCCACCCATTTGGTAAAGTAGTCGATGGCTACCAATATAAAGTGGTGTCTGTTGGATGCTTTTGGCTTGATCATGTCAATCATATTAATTCCCCACATTGAGAATGGCCAAGGGCAGTTCATGACGTTCAAAGGAGGCGGTGGTACATTTATCTTGTCGGTGTAGATCTGACATTTATGACACGTCTTCGTGTAGTGATAATAATCAGCTTCCATTGTTAACCAGTAATACCCTACTCGTAGAATCTTTCTAGCTATGGCGTGCCCATTTGTATGAGTTCTAAAAGTACCCTTGTGGATTTCTCTCATGAGTGTATCTGCTTCTTGCTTTTCCATACACCTGAGTAGTACCGTGTCGTAATTTCTTTTGTATACCACTCCATTACTCAGAAAGAATTTTGAAGCTAACCTTCGCAAGGTTCGCTTGTCAATGATAGAGGCATTTTCCGGATATTCCTGCCTTTCCAAGTACTTCTTGATGTCGTAAAACCAAGGTTTGTTGTCAGGTCCTTCCTCAATAGCAAGGCAGTCTGCAGGCTCTTCGAAATGTCTGATCGTAATACGTGGTTCGTGATTCGGCCAAGTCACGTTGAAAATAGTTGATAGGGTTACCAGGGCGCCTGCCATTTGATTTTCTTCTCGTGGGATATGACTAAAAGTGATCTTTGTAAACTTTGTGGCTAACTTTAAAACATGATCCCGATATGGAATCAGTTTAGGGTGTTTAGTATCCCATTCGCTATTAACCTGGTATATGACTAATGCAGAATCCCCAAATACTTTGAGGTGCTTTATTCTCAAATCGATGGCAGCTTCCAGTCCTAGTATACAGGCTTCATATTCGGCGATGTTGTTGGTGCAGTCAAAACATAACCTTGCAGTGTAGGGTTTGTGATAATTCTTGGGAGATGTTAATACTGCCCTTACACCGTGACCTAGTGCATTTGAAGCCCCGTCGAACATGAGTGTCCAATGCGCCCCTGGCTCGGGCCCTTTGTCAGGTCCTGGTATTTCGCAGTCAACTATAAATATGACATCCTCGTCGAGAAAGTCGAAATTCATAGGCTGATATTCTGATAGTGGTTGGTGAGCTAGATGATCAGCTAGTATACTACCTTTGATGGCCTTTTGCGTGACATGTTGGATGTCGTATTCTGATAGTAGCGTCTGCCATCGTGCGATTCTTTCGGTGAGGGCTGTTTTTTCAAACACGTACTTTAGAGGATCCATTCTTGCTATTAACCATGTAGTATGGGTTAACATATATTGCCTTAACCTCTTGGTAGCCCAAGCCAATGCACAACAAGTTTTCTCAAGGAGTGAGTACCTGGTTTCGCATTCAGTGAATTTCTTGCTGAGGTAATAGATCGCATGCTCCTTCCTACCTGTTTCATCTTGCTGTCCCAAAACACAACCCATTGACCCTTCGAGCACTATCAAGTACATTATGAGTAGTCTTCCGAGGAGTGGTGGCATTAAGACTGGTGGATCTTGCAGATACTATTTTATCATCTCGAAGGCAGTTTGACAATCATCATTCCATACTACCATCTGATCTTTTCGTAATAACTTAAATATTGGCCCGCATATAGTTGTTAGATGCGATATGAACCTTGAGATGTAATTCAATCTCCCTAAGAAACCACGTACTTCTTTTTATGTCCTTGGGGCGGGCATCTCTTGTATAGCTTTTACTTTGTTGGGGTCCACCTCGATACCCCACTGGCTTACAATGAAACCTAACAATTTGCCTGATCTGACACCAAATGTGCATTTGTTCGAATTTAACCTTAGTCTAAACTTACGCAACCGCTCGAATAACTTTTGCAGATGTATGATGTGTTCCTCCTCCGTGTGGGATTTTTCAATCATATCGTCTACGTATACTCCAAACTCCTTGTGGATCATATCATGGAATAATGTGACCATTGCCCTTTGATAGGTTTCCCCCGCGTTCTTGAGACCCAATGGCATTACTTTGTAGCAGAAGGTTCCCCAAGGTGTCATGAAAGTAGTCTTTTCCATGTCTTCAGACGCCATTTTGATTTGATTATAGCCCGAGAACCCGTCCATAAATGAGAATATTAAGGCTTGAGCGGTGTTATCCACTAGGACATCTATGTGGGGTAACGGGAAATTGTCTTTGGGGCTTGCTTTTTTAGGTCTCGATAATCTACGCACATGCGTACTTTGCCATCCTTCATGGGTACTGGTACAATGTTAGCTATCTAGGGTGGATAATTTACCACTGCTAGGAACCCTGCGTCAAACTATTTAAGAACCTCTTCTCAGATTTTGCTAGACATATCTGGACGAGTTCTTCTGAGTTTTTGTCTGACTAGAGAACACCCTTCTTTAAGAGGTAGTTTGTGCACCACGATGTCTGTATCCAACCCTGGCATGTCCCTGTAAGACCAAGCGAATATATCCATATACTCATGTAATAACTTGATTAGCCTGTCTTTGACGCTCTACTCCAACATTGCCCCTAGCTTGATTTCTTTCGGATCTTCCTCTGTGCCCAGGTTAATGGTCTCAATAGGCTCTTGATATGGTTGTATGTTGTTAGCCTTTCGCTCTATTTCCCTTTCCATTTCCTTGGAGAGTTCAAGATCTTCGTCATCTTCCTCTTCGGCTTGGTTGATAGGAGCATCAAAATCGTATCGGGTCGTAGTAGTAACGTTATCGGTAATTTTGGGCATGGATCTGCATATTTATCATGTTTTGGGGCATATTTTAGTGCTTGGAATTTGAAAATGTGTATGCAGAGAAAGTATTGCCATTTTTAAATTTAATAGATAAATGCAAAAGAAAGACAAGAATCTTAATTGAAAACAGAATATAACTTTTATTAATTGTAAATATTGTCTGAAACCAAAAGCAGGGAAAACCCTTACAAGCAACCCCCTATGCCTCGGGTTTAACATGGGTTCTTTCAAAACAAGAAAGATTACTTAGAAAAGAAAAATATCTCAGGAATCTCCACACCAATCCATCTTTTGAGCTCTTCTCCCGGGGCACCCTCTCTGATGAATTCAGTTGCCCTTTTGGTATTGATTTTGCTTGATATCATTGCCACATGCCCACCATGCTCTGTTCCTTTGCTGACAAAAGTCTCTTGGATCAGAGGGAAACATGCTTTTCCTTTTGGAGTAGCTTTTGACGATTCATAGCCCAAACCAAAGTGATTCTTCTTCTCAGGAATTTCTGGGAGCTTTCCCCAACGTTTCGAGGCATCATATCCCATAGTCGCTTGCAGATCTCTCTATGATGTCATTGTAATCTCGTTACCCTTCTCGACTGGTAATGTTACCATTGAAGCAATTTCCAAGGCTTTGAACAGGGTAGCTATATAGTCTTCGTCGGCATTGATATATTTGTACGATTCAATGTGGCTTACGAAAATTTCTTCCTCGCTGTCAATTATGATTAACTTCCCTTCCACTAGGAACTTCAATTTTTGATGCAGGGTCGAGGTTACTTCCCCTGCCGCATGGATCCAAGGTCTCCCCAGTAAGCAAGTGTATGTTGGTTTGATGCCCATGACCTGGAAAGTGATATTGAAGATATGCGGGCCAATCTTAACTGGAAGGTCCACCTCTCCTAACACCGAGCTTCGAGAACCGTCAAATGCCTTTACTATTGTAGAACTTGGTCTCATTACCACGCCGTCTATTGTTAACTTTATGAGACTTGACTTTGGCAACACATTAAGAGCGGAACCGGTGTCAGTAAGAACCCTGGACAAATGGGTAATACCTATTTACATGGTAATGTGGAGGGCCTTGTTATGAGATCGACCATGTGGCGGTAATTCACTGTTGTTGAAACCCAGGTAGGATCCGGACGTGATATTTGCTACGACATTGTCAAATTGATTTACTGAAATTTCTTTTGCGACATGAGCTGAACTTAACACCTTCATCAAAGAATCCTGGTGTGCTTTAGAGTTGATGAGTAGCGAGAGTATGGATATTTTTGCTGGAGTTTGGTGGAGCTGATCCACCACTCTGTAGTCACTCTTTTTTATTATTTTCAGAAACTCTTCTTCCTCTTGATCCGTAAAGTCTTTGCTCAGAGACTCTGTTTCTTGATTTGTATCAACCACTGCTTTTCCTTTGTCCTTCGTTGGAACCACATTCATCTTTTTTGATAGTTCGGCTCCGAAAATTCGACCACTTTGGGTCATACCTCTTGTTCCTGCTATGTTTCAAATTACAGGTCCCTGACTCGGGGATGGCCCGCTTTCCTGCTTCACTCCATTGATGTACACGGCTGAGTCATAACTCCATGGTACTGCCTTATTATTTTCATAAGGGATAGGTGACGGTCCCTTAATTACCATCGTGGCTTTTGGAGTGGTGGGTATTAAGAGAGTCTTCTTAGGTTCCCTTCTTGTAATCTCTGCTGATTCTCCCCACGGGATGACTAGAGTTTTCTTGGTAAGACTTGGGCCTCGGCAAGGGGTTACCAGTAGCTTTTTCCCTCCAATCATGGCTACATATTTTTCCTCAGGGTACAGTCCGAATTAGACTATCCCCTGATCCACCAGATTTTCCAGAGTTGTTTCAAAAGCTTCATTATGCTCTAACAAGAATCCACATTCGAACAGATATTCTTTCAACAAGTTGATAGGGGTTTTTTCCTTTATGGTCGCCCCAAAGTCAGTGACCACCTCAATCACGTTTATTGTTGGCCCATCGTGCGGAGGCATAGGGTTTGATTTGATGTTAGGCTTCTCAAAGGTGATGTCTTGAGACTCTAACAAATCCTGAACCTTATGCTTGAATGCCCAACATTATTCTATGGTGTGCCCCGGAGAGTTAGCATGGTACTCACACATGGCGTTTGCATTATATCTTTACGGGAGTGGCCCGACTGGAGGAGCTAAAGGCTTGATTTCCACAAAGGATGACTTAACCAAGTGTTGTAATAACTGGCTTGGTGGCATAGGCAGTGTATCAAAATTTCTGGGTGGCCTTTTAAATTTGTCTTGCCTTTTTCCTTGTGGGATTACCATTGGTTGTGAGGCCACAATGTTGACTTCTCCCTCTATTCTTCTTAGGAAGTTTGAAGCCGGTCTTTTTGAACTGTAAGGGGCATTTTACGACCCACCTGATATCTTCCCACTTTTTAACCCCGTTTTGATTATTTCGCCAATAGTCACTAGGTCTGAGAATCCTGACGAGACACTTCCCACCATTTTCTCATAATGAAGCCCTTGTAGGGTTCCCATGAACATGTCTATGAGTTCTTTTTCCAGCAGTGGTGGTTGTACACGGGATGCCATCTCCCTCCATATTTGAGCATATTCTTTGAAGGGTTCTTCCTTCTTTTGGGACAGATTTTGGAGTTGCAAGCGGGTATGAGCCATGTCCAAGTTATACTTGTAATGCTTCAAGAAAGCATTAGCAAGATTCGCCCAGGTTCGGATATGCGTTCGCTCCAACTGCATGTACCAGTCCAAAGATGCCCCACTTAGATTGTCTTGGAAACAGTGAATCATTAGTTTCTGATCATGGGCATGGGTATGCATCTTCCTGCAATACATATGAAGATGATTCCTTAGACAAGTGAGTCCTTTATACTTTCCAAAGTCGGGTACTTTGAATTTTGGCGGTATCACCACATCAGGGACTAGACCCATTTCTAAAGCGTCTACTTCAAAAGCATCAAAACCCTCCACAACTTTTAATCTTTCCTCCAAGGCTTTATACTTATTCATTACCAGTGGATTATCTGCAGCATGAGTATCAATTTTCTTTAAGGGTGCCTGGTGAGCGTCCTCTGGGTCATGATCTTCGTATTGCAAGTCCAGGTAGTTATCTGCATTATTGGTTAGAATTTGTAGGGTATGTGATGCCCCTACTTTTGATGGTGGTGGGATAAACCCTTCAGTTTTAACTTCTTGCTAGGCCATGGCGGACTTTTGGGGTCCTGCTTTCGGCTATTTCCTTGGTTGGTGACCGCTCAATGCACCAATGGTTTGGACTACCTCTTCAAAAGCTACCCTGGGAATTTGATTCTACCTGTCAATAATGTTCTTCAAAGCTAGAAGAACTTGACTCAAATATCCTTTCATTGAGCTTACGTCACCCTTCACTTGGTCATGATCCTCTTTGAACACAGCTTGAGTCTCCTTGATTTGTTCCTTTTTTTTTGTTGATGGGCCCTTGTTTGATATGGAGGTCTTCTTTTACCAATGGCTTAACTAGAGAAATTTTTAAAGCGAATGAGTTTTGATATGACATGCAGGTGTTATATAAATGCATACGTGCGAATGGATATGCATGAACATGAAATCATTTCTTGTTTTAAATGTCTTATTCACTTGGGTACATGCTTATATTATTTTATTTGGTGACTAGCTTTAAAATAGACACGCCATCGAGATAGGGAAACCAAATTCCTTTATTAAAAGTAACATAACCCAGATAATGAAAAAAATTAAAAATTGAAATCAAAGCTTGTTTGCGTAAACATAGATAAAAGGAACTAAATCTTCTAGGTGCGCCTGCGGATGTATGCTCTGAAGACATCAACCATTGCTCGACATAGCTGGAGAAAGTCTTCAACATCCTTCGGAAGAGGAACCATTACATTCTTTGTATCCTTTAAACTTCTAGGGATGACCTCGATGAGATTGTTGGCTAGGAAGATGAGCTTTTCATGTTTGTCTTTGTAGTACCTGTATTCCTGATAAAGATGTGGGATTATCTTATGGTTATCTCTCCCAGCTTGGGAAATCTTGGTATACTGCTCTTCCCAATACATCTTTTCACCCCTCATTTATGTGTCAAGCCTTTGTTGGATGAGGAAATCCTTTTGAAGACCCTGCAGCTCTAAACATACATGCTCATATTCTCGAGTTCTCTGAGTCAGGAGTTTCTCTGCCTCTATCCTTTCAAGGCATGCTTTGACCTCTGATTCTTGGTTGTCTTGAAGTTCAGTGGCGAGGTACTTTACTTGCTCTTCTTGATCTAAGGAAGCTTGTGCCAAACTTTGGATTTGGGCTCTTAGGTTTTCCTTTAGCACCTTCTTGTCATGTGTTGCCTTTTCATACTATCTAGTTAACCTTCCGATTTCAGCGGCGGCCTCTTCTAACCTTTGATTGTGGGAATCTAGGTTGAACGTTGCACTCAACGGACCTTCAGTTGTACACTTTCATTTGAGACTTTCTTTCTCCAATTCCATTTGACTTTTCTCAATTTGTTCTTCCTTCGACTCGAGTATAAGCTGCATTTGTTTCTTTTCTTTGGTTAGATTGAGGAGGTTAACTTCCAATGCTTCTTTCTCTTTTTGAGCTTGCTTTAAGGCACTTTTCAGATTGTCTACTTCTTGCAAAGATATGGGTGGGCCCTCTTACTTGTACTCTAGATCTTTCTCGAATGGCATCTTGATAATTCACACCCTATCTTGGACCCATTTGGTGTAGGGTTCTCTTGCTATGGCATTCTTTCTTTCGGCTTTCCTCTTGTTAACCTTGTTTCAGGCTCTAATAACCTTGTTGAGAAACCCTTGGTCTTCTATACCCATATTATGGATGATAAATGGTCGGAGTTGTTCGTCTGAAGGTTTGTCTTCCAAAGGATACCCTAACTGTCGTAGGGCCAAAGTAGGGTTATAATTAATACAGCCTCGTGATCCAATCAAAGGAACATTAGCAAAGTCCCCACAGCTAATAGTGATGTCACCAATATCCAACTTCCTTACATATAATAATATGGAGTTTGCAGTGAGAGATCTTAATTTCTATGGCCACTCATATCTGGTCAATTCTGGGATCATATAGTATTCCTTGTAAAGATGAGTCATGAACCAAGTATATAGAAGCGGGATGCAGCAATTTAGCGTGCCTTTTCTCTTTTCATACATCATATGCAAAGTGTAATAAATGTCAGCAAGCAAAGCGGGAGTAGGATCCGCATTAAAGACTTTCGCACCCCAAAATATGCTAATGGTCGCGGGGTCAATATAGTCCACAATCCGAGGAAATAAAATTACACCAAATACCAACACCCTAAACAATCAAAACAAGATTCCCACTCCTTATAATTAGAAAATTCTAGTTCCTTAGCTTCCAAGTATATCCTTTTGATTCCTTGTATTGGACCTTTTCTTCGGTAATTCTGCACCAATTCAGGGTAGGGATCCCTAAGCCTTTTGCTAAAGCTTTGACTTCAACAGTTTGTCCAATGCCTACATAGGCCTTTCCTTTGGAAAAATTCAGGATTCTGTCAAATTCTTCCAGAGCCGGTGCTAGCTGGAAGTCTTGGAAGGTGAAACATCTCAATGGAGGGTCATAAAACTGAATTAGGGCAAAGACTGCATCCATTTGAACCTCTACTTTAGTCAAGTCAAGGGTATCCCCATAGCAGAGAGCGTACATCTTTAAAGCTCTCTCAGATAATTTCCCTTTTATAGTTTTGATTTCAGAAAGGTCAGGCTTGTAGGCATTGACGCGGACAAGTTGTTTCCCTCTGGTATCCATTTTTAAGACAGTCACCAGAAATCTTGATTTTTGTTATATTTTTTTATTTTGTATCCTGTGAATAAGACAAATAAAAGAAGCAAATGATGAATATGAGATATATATGAATGCATGAATGTATAAGTGTTGGGTTGAGTAACGGGATTTTGTGACGGGTTTTTTGTGATGGGTACCCCTATAAGGTAGATTCCTTAATTTTCACTACGGTAAATCTACCCACCCAAGAGGTGGTTTCCTTAAGGGTATCATGAATAACACTGGAGGGAAAAGGCACAAGAGCCTCCCTTAGGTGGAGCCTCCTTACGGACCGAAACTTTCGTCTCAAAGTCGTGAAAGGTCTCGTCATGAGATTTTGGGTTAAGATCGTTACAAAGAGTCATGGGTAACCTTCCAAAGTCCTACTCGTCAAGAGGATATCTCTCGATAAGTATTCCTTTTTCGGAAGTTCACCGACTCCAGGCGAATTCGTCATATAAACTCGCAGGGATGATGTACCCCCTAAGCTAATAGACGAACCTTCTTTCTAAGGGTTATCGAAAATATTTTTTTGAAATAAAAAACCCGCCACATAGTAAATATATAATAATAAAGAAAAATAGACAAGAAATAAAAAAATGCAATAAATAAATTAATGCAAATAAATAAATAAAAATAAAAACCCAAAAGAGACCTAAAACCTAGGGTTAAGGAGAGTCCCCAGCAGAGTCGCCAGCTGTTGTGACTAGTTTTTAAATCAAGACTCGCCACTATTAGTTTTTATCCTAGGGAAGGGAATCTAACAGAAAACCCTAATTCGTAGACAGAGATTTTAGGTTTCTGACACAATTAGACGAAAGGAAGGTGTTAGGCACCTTTCATCTACCTTGTTCACAAGGATACTAAGCTCTAGGTTTAGGTTTGGGGTAAACTGGATTTTAAGTTTTAATTAGAAAGACTCGCCACGATTTTAGATCGTATGCCTACGTATCCTCTTAGGAGGAATAAGAGTCCCAAATCGTAGTTCGTATGGGTTGGTGTTTTTTAGGGGTTTGCAAACATATTTTGAATCACTTCGCACTCGGTCGGGAGTAGTGATTGCGGAGATTTTGACTAAGTGCGCAGTAAGTCAAAACTAGTTTAAAACCCTTTGTAAAAACAGTTGATTAACTTAGTTTATTACGAGAATAATTTTAAGATTTGTTGAATAATTTTTAATCGTATTAATTACAAAAATATCTTAATTAATGCATGATTGAAAAAAGATTTAATGCAAATAATATATAAAATAATATATTTAATTTTAATATAAAAATAAATTTATTTGATAATATAGTAACATTTAAATAGTAGATAAAATATAGGAAATATAATATTTATATAAAAAAGGGAATTATAATAATCATATATACCTAAGAAATAAATAATATTTGTATCTAATAAAAATAAGGAAATAAAATTAATAGCTAATAATTATAATATAATAATAACAAATATAATAATTATAAATAAATAATATGAGAAAAATGAAATTAAAAGTAAAAGAGAATTTAATTTAATTGAAATCAGGGGGGGTGCATTTTCTAGTTATTAAGTAAAAGGATGGGGTGTTAGTAGATTTGGGCTAGGCCTATTACGCGTCCAGGCAGGGGGGTGTAAATTATTTTAGAGTTTAGTAATCAAGCAGCAAGAGGTGTGGATAGGAAATGGGCTTGGCCCAAAGCGTTTAGGAGGAGGGCCTGAGTGGTTGGGTGTAGCGAGGGGCATGGAGTGTGCGATGGACTTGGCCTTACGGCCGTCCAATAAGGATCAAACGGGAAAAATGTGAGTGAACATGTTATTATAGTGCATGCGCGCGTATTGTATCGTTGCAGAATACAAAATCAATGTTTTACATTATTTTCGTTATCCCCTTCACTTACAGTGCTCTACTCCTTCTCTCTCTTGAATCAACCTTCATCCCCTTACAAACCCTAGCCCTAACGACCCTTTCCCCACAGCGGCGCAACAATCCCCACCCGAAACCCTTCTATTACAAACACCTAACAAAACCTAAATACAAGAACAACCAAAAAAGAGAGCTAAGTTTTTTACCCCTTCGCGATTTCGTTTCCTGACTTTGAGTTCTTTTGATGATTTTGCTTCTGATCTTCTTCCCTTTCGCAAGTCTCGATGAAGCTCGAAGTTGGTGATAGTGTGAAGAGAATGTCAGCGGAAGTGCGGCTACGCAATTAGGTCACACGATTAGGGTTTCAGACGTTGAAACCCTAATCGCTCTTCTCCTTCTTCAAGCTTGACTCGATATAATCTTTTGCTCCTCCAGAATTTCTTCTGATCTCTTAATAATCTCCTCCCTTTCTGTATTTGTTGTTTTAGTATTTATAGGGTTAAGTTAAATCGTTGTTACAAATTAGCTAGCTTAGATTTAGGATAACTTAGAGAAATTAGGGATTTTATTTTTTCTGTAATTGATTGATTCTGTAAATGAGTGATTTTGTATTAGATTAATTTCTCAGATTTGTATATTTAATTTGCTCAGTTCTTGATTTGCTGTAATTTTAGATTTGATTCTGGTTTTGCTTTATTGCCCTGTATTTCTGGATTTGATTGAGTAAAGATTTTCTGGGATTTGATTTACTGTTAGATATGGATTTTATTTGTTTTAGTTTTATTTGATTTGGTTTAATCTGAACAGTAGATGTTTACTGCAAAAAAAACATGCACAATCTCTTCCTTGATTTACACAGTAGCAGTTAAGGATTTGAACTTCCTCAGCTTAGCGAATTTGGGCCTGCGTTAGTTACTACTTCCTTGGTCCAATCATATGTAAAAAACGGTGCTTGGGCCCTATGTTACTTGCTTCAGCTTACGCTATCTTTATTAATACAACAAGGAAATGGTTCAATTTTCAAACTAGGCCCAATTGGCCTTTTTTCCAAAACAGCAAAATATAGATTAAAACAAATAACAAAACTAGTTGAGTAGATTATCATAATTGAACTTACTTTTTTTTCTCTTAAAAACCAAATTTATTACTTATTTACTTATTTAAAATAATAATAACAAACAAATTTTTTTAATCAATAATACTTCTTTTTTCTAAAAAACATCAGATGGGCCATCTTAGTGGGCCTTAACCACACCTTCTTTTTGTTAACAACAATGAAAACGTTAATGGATCCAATTCTAATGGGCTTGTATATTTCAATTTAAACCACCCCTTTTACTAATAACATTAACGCTAAAATGTGTTTATGATTTAAGAACTTAATAATTATTTGAAATAATTTTCCATTTTCGAATCGCATGGGCCGTTGGCCAATATGCTTTGCGAATAGGTTCACGGATACACGAGTCTTTCTGATTTAGAATGCCCCACTTTCCTGAATTAAAATACACCCCCTAGTCTTGGATAAAGATAGGCCATCAGATACTGCTGTACCATCTTTAATTTCTTCTATTTTAAATATTGAAATTATGATCGTAGGGGTAGGGAAAATTTGGGGTACGACAATTGTGAAGGTGAAGGTCACCAGCTGGGGATTTGGGAGTGATATCCTCTTGTGGGGATGTATTGTTGTCTTTGAATGATTCAGGTCTTTTGTGTATGATACCTGATCTGGCTTATGCTTCATATGCATGTTTGAATTTCTTTTGCTGCAGAGATCCATTCTGATGGATCAGCTACGCGCTTTTAAGGATGCAATGTTATACAATAATAACTGTAAGCAATGCAAAGAAATAGACTTCATGAGGATAAGCGGAGGCTGGTTGGGAAATGTTTCTCATCACCAGGGATGCCAATACATATCGGTGTTGGAAACGCACGGTACCAAAGATTTCTGGGGATACTGATAAAAATTCACTGTGGGGAGCTCTTGATGTCTAAAATTATTGGTGACTCCGCTGAAGATTGAATTGATGATGAAGCGAGTTTTCAGGTATGCCACTGAATTCTGAATTGTGTTTTCGGGGAAGAGATGATTTGGCCCGACTTCCCTACACCCTGAACTGTTGAGAGGGTGGTAGAATTGAATATGCTGAAGGACGGGTACTGAACACCATGTGGATCTCTTCGAATACATGCCTCAAGTTTTCGCTACACTGGGGAATCATCTCTTGAATCACTTGGGGATAAAAGATGGGCATGAACACCTACAAATTCCCCGGTTTAACTCTGTGAATGCCTTGGTTTACTCCATCGTGGATGCTCCGATTCAGCTTTGCAAATGCCTCGGTTTAGCTTTCAGGGGACGTGCACTTACATGTGCCAAGTCAAGCGGAGACTCCAAACTTTCTGAATTCACATGGGGAATCTGGTTTGAAATTGTCTACAGCAGATGAAGGAGGCTTCATGCACTGACTCGGTTAGGGTGACCTCCATGATGCTTTTAGCTAGATTGTAGTCGTCTCGTACAACATAATGGGCTTGAGCAACTTTGCAGGTACGGATGAGGAATGATCATGTCTGTGGAATTCATGAAAGAATTTGTGCTGGATAGAAGACCAGAATATTCGTACCACAATACGATATGAGGTGGCCTGCCCTAATCTCTTGTGTCGCGAAATGAACTACTCTTGATTACAACTTTCTTGGAGAGATTTGTCAACGTGATAGCCTCTGATTGATATTAGCTTGAAGAGATTTATCAACATGATAGCCCCTGATCGACAGCAACTTGAAGAAATTTATCAACGTGATAGCCTCTGATCAACGACAACTTGAAGAGATTTATCAATGTGATAGCCTCTGATTGATATTATCTTGAAGATATTTATCTACGTGATAGCCCCTGATGGATAGCTTTGAGGGAATGCCCCTGATTTGGCTGACCTAGATTGGCAAAATATGCTAACTTCATCCCTAAAGGGTACTCAGACTGTGAAGCACAAAGATGCTTTCTCTTTACAGAATCATTGGTTAACACGCCCATGGATAAGTCATTTCTCTTGTGACAGCTTACTCTTGCTTCAACAGAGTATCCAAGCCTCTTTTCTCTGACAAGATTGAGCTCTTTACCAATTATTCATTGTGTAAGCTTACTTAATGTCAATCATTTGTTTTGTATGCAGCAAAATTTTTATTATGAGAATGATAATTCTAATGCAACACATATGTAAGTCTTGAAGTTTGAAAAAACATTGAATGAAATGATGTCACAACTCTGTTGTGAACGACTCACTAGCTAGAGAGCAACATTTGAAAATTATTTTTTATGAAATATAATGCAAGCATATGATGCCAACATTGATATTTAAACATACCTCCTAGGAGTCCGTTAAACGTTGTCTCGTTGTAGCACGCTTTCAAATTGACCCATGCTTCAGTTAGGACTTTTAAGAGTTGTAATGTGGTATGGTTCGCGGTTTTAGAAAAAAGGATTTAAGGCTCAAAATTATTTGGTGCCCACCCATGCTCCATGATGTTCTCCATTCCTACATTTAGTTGACCCGATACAAGCATTCATCTCTCGAGAAGAGTTTGTGGTGGTTGAAGAACCACTGAGGCCTCTTAGACGTGACAGTCACAAACTTCTAATTTTGGTGTCTGATCACACGACCTTGTTCTTTCGATAGAGATTTTTATTGGTAATCCTTTTCTCGCGTTTCAGACTTTTTTCAATTTCTCTCTTGCTTTTTCCTGGATAAATTCTTTTGAATTTTAATTTAGAAGTCCAGCGGGAAGCCCTACCTTTTTCCTAATAGACTTATTTTCAAGTTTCAACTTAGCGAGGCTTTTTGTTTCTTTCTTATTCATAATTTCCATTCTGAATAAGTCGTTGATCTTTACACTGTTTCTTATTTGTTTGAAGTGATCGTGATTGTCTGAGTCTTTAGTAGATGAGGGATAACCATTGTTGTATCGTCATCTGTTAACCTCCTGATGTGCAAGAGATACCCATTGAGATATTGTTAATTAGATGTATAACCATTTTTGTATCCTTAAATGCATACTCTTGATGGGTTCTGAACGCTTGATCAGATTAACTAAACACTACCCGCCCTAGGGTTAAAATGAGGGTTTTTTCTAAACAGAAAAGAAACTCCTACTTAGAAGTATCAGAGGGGTTAATGAGGATTTATCTCCCTTATATCTCTGGTCTTTAGGAATAGAAACAACGCATGTACATCGTCAGCAGGGTCTTACTCAAAAGTGTACCAACCAGAGATTTTTTTGCATTTTTAGATTTTCGGCATCCTCCCTCCAATATTTACTTAAGCATAAGACTTGTAAACTTGGCATTAATATGCAAGTAAAACATTTAAAGAGTGATAACAAATGGATGCATACAAATGAAAGGAATACTTCAAGATAAGCATACTTACTGCATTAAGATTTTCATTCAAAAATAGACAAGTTTCTACATGAAAGCAATGTTTAAACAAACAAGAAAGAATGAAAATGAAAATGAAATAAAGAAACCAATGGTTTCCATCATTGAGGAAACTTGAATCTGTATGGGCTTCTTCATTCTAACGACTTTCTGCAATCTTAATTCTTAAATGGGTGAGAGAACTCCCCTTCTGATCTGATGCGAACACAACAGTATCTGGATTGATCTCGTCTTGGACCTTGCCTCTGGATGACATACCATCTTCGATCAAATGGCCAGGTGCCCCAGAATATATGTGTAGAAGATTATTTTAGGAGACCGAATGAATGTTTTACCAAGTGAAACGGTATAAACTACATCACCAAGCATATTAGACAATACAATTCTTCTTCTATTAGAATAATAGAGATATCCACCTGGTGAAAAAGAGTCCGACAGTTGGTCAAATAGGAATTGGACTTTTGGAAGAGATGCCAGACATGTGTTGGGCTTTATGCTTCAACCCCTTTACAGTTTTCAATATCAAAACCGGGTGCCCCAGAATAGGGGATACATCTAGCATGTGTATCACAATCAGAAGAGATGTTTGTGGGTGGAGGACCCCAAAGATCAAAGCTCGAAATAACAAGATGTTATGCATTGGGATCACATCAACATGCTCATCAGGCTTCTCCTGTCTTTGCTTAAAAGCCTAGCCAAACGAATTCACTTGGGGAATAAAGACTGGTTGATATTGAACTGATCAGGGAACGCAAAGCTGTGGAGAATGCCCCTGATTGAAAAGTCTGGTGCCCTGGTGTGGCAACCACATCTGACGTTGGTCAACAAGAACAAAGCACTAATATAAGATCCCATGATAAATGGGAACCATCTGCTGATAAGATGTTCCAAGAACTCAAGATTGTGTAGCACTCCATGGTTGAAAGCGTTCCCCAAAAGATGAGGAGAAGAGAGAACCTCTGTTGTGGTAGTTGGTGCAAGATTGTTGATATCATCATTAGAGCTTCCATGACCTGGCTCATCTGAGTCTTCAATCGATTATCTTCCTTCTCTAAGAATTCCCGACCATGGGCCAAAGCTTGCATGTATACGACAATCAACCCCATATGAATCTTCGCCACGATTAATCCCCCATGGAGTTATCCCATACTGATCCTTGAACATGTGACAGCAAGAATTTAAGTTTGAACCTCTGAGGAGAACACCAAGTCTGAATAAGAATCCCAAATCTTCGAATACTTGTTATGGATACATGAATATGCATGGGGTGCATGAATGGATGCCATGTCATGTTTGGTCATTTCCATGGAATTTACGTGCTTTGATTTTGATTTAATGCATATAAGGGAAGAAAAAGTTCAACACAAGACTTACAAATATGATTCCCTGGAAATAATAGAGCATGTATATTAAGCATGTGGTTAACCATGTTATGTATACAAAGACATGGGATCAAAGTTCCATCATTCCTGGATATGATTGTCGCACTATTTTTGAACCATATGAATATCACCAGATCAAAGGTCCAACATAGCTTCCGCATATACAAGAACCAAGTATCATGTAGAACATCAATTGTACGGGATCAAGGCTTCTGGAACCGGATATTGTTGAGATTTTTTGAACATGTTGGGAATACCAAGATTGAAAGCCCGAATGAACCTCCAAATAAACAAGTCAGGAACTTAGAAAATAAATCTGGGAACCATATGGTCACCAACAAAAATCCAAAGCATAACCATTAGAACCAATAGTCGTCGTCTGAGTATATCACCAACAGTACATGTGATAATAATTCCCTCCCCACTCACGGGTGAAAACTAGGTCAGGGTAAGGCAATGGTAACTCAAAATCACGGGTTCACTTGAGAGTACTATCATCGTACACCTACGTGATAATGATAGCACCTCATTAAAACCTCACCTGAGTGTGGAAGACACATCCGTCTAGGGTAATCTACGTCCCATATCCGTCGTGTTCCACTCTATTCCTAGTGTTCCTATTGTTTGTCATTTGGCCTGGGTATTGGGCCTTTTACCTCTTGTAATACCCACCCAACAAGAAGTAGGTCCAGTGTAGTAGTAGTATATGGAAAATAGTAAAATGCATACATATGCTCGGGTGATTATGTATGGATGAATAAACTGAAAGCATATAAGTAAACACCCAAAGAAAGGAAAACAAGAGCTAGGAACGACTCCGAGATGGACTAGCAATTGGTCTACCATTCCCCAATGAAGTCGCCAGCTAAAACAACCGGCTGAAAATCATCAAACAATTAATTCTCCATCGAACGTCTTTTATCCTATATGTAGGGAAATGTAAACATTGAGAAAACCTGAGAAGGGAGAAGTCACGGTCTTGCGACCGAGAGATTGGGTAAGGGAGTCTGTTATGCGAGGGGAAGGTATTAGAACCCACACACCCGTAGTACTCTATGGTATCCACTCTTATTGTCTATCTTATGGGTGTGTCTAAACTATGCTTATTGTTTACTACTGGAGAAGAATGCATGCAAAAGAAAGGAAAAAACAATGTAGGGAAAATAAAGTTGTACTCGCTTGGGCCTTACCCCAATGCCTATGTATCCTTTTTGAGGAATCAGAGCTACCGTAGTTCGGCTAACATGTTTTTATTTGTTTTGTGTTTTTTATGAACAACGTTAATTCTGCCTTCTGCCGCAGCTCGACCTTCGGAGACTTAACCGTTGGTACAAAAGTAAATTAATAATGTCCTTACTGAAAAGGTTTTGAGTTACGCCCTCAAGGCAAGATGCCACTTCGTGATCCGAAGGTGGAAGATAATTGAACACTAGAGTGCCCAAAAATTTGCACTCGCATGGTGTAGTATCAGCATTGTGATGTCGGGAATGGGCTTACAGATGCCATTTGGAGATTGTTGGTAGGAGGATGGGCTTACAGATGCCATCTGCAGGAATGTCGGTCGCATGAGAGATTCCTTAGCGAGAACTTGTGTACATGTTGTTGAGGGAGATTCCGTTGGGAAAGTCTAACTTTTGTTTAGATTTAGGGACTTGCTTGTACTTCAACTGAAAGAATGCCTCGGATGAGTCTTAAGAACCTATCCATAATTCAATTGGGGGGAAACATCTTCATCAAGATCTAGGCACTGTCTCGTGCTCAACGTAGTATACCGCTGAGGTTATAGAACTTGTCCACACTATGACGGAGGAAAACACCAAGATCTAGGAACTGACTCATGCTCAATTGAGTATACCGTTGAGGTTATAGTACTCGTCCACATTATGACGTAGGGAAACATCTTCATCAAGATCTAGAAATTGTCTCGTGCTCAACGTAGTATACCGCTGAGGTTATAGAACTTGTCCACACTGTGATGGAGGAAAACATCAAGATCTAGGAACTGACTCGTGCTCAATGGAGTATACCGTTGAGGTTATAGTACTCGTCCACACTATGACGTAAGGAAACATCTTCATCAAGATCTAGGAACTGTCTCGTGCTCAACGTAGTATACCGCTGAGGTTATAGAACTTGTCCACACTATGACGGAGGAAAACAACAAGATCTAGGAACTGACTCGTGCTCAATGGAGTATACCGTTGAGGTTATAGTACTCGTCCACACTATGACGTAGGGAAACATCTTCATCAAGATCTAGGAACTGTCTCGTGCTCAACGTAGTATACCGCTGAGGTTATAGAACTTTTCCACACTATGATGGAGGAAAACATCAAGATCTAGGAACTGACTTGTGCTCAATGGAGTATACCATTGAGGTTATAGTACTCGTCCACACTATGATGTAGGGAAACATCTTCATCAAGATCTAGGAACTGTCTCGTGCTCAACGTAGTATACCGCTGAGGTTATAGAACTAGTCCACACTATGATGGAGGAAAACATCAAGATCTAGGAACTGACTCGTGTTCAATGGAGTATACCATTGAGGTTAAAGTACTCGTCCACACTATGACGGAGGAAAACATCAAGATCTAGGGCTTGAATCGTGCTCAATGGAGTATACCGTTGAGGTTATAGTACTCGTCCACAGTATGACGTAGAGAAACTGTCGAGATTGAGAACCTTATCTAAAATTCAACCAAGGATAATTCAATTGAGATTTAAGAACTGGTCAGGTCTTCGACTAAGATGAGAATTTAACTGCATCTTTCCTGAAAGGTAAAAGGTCAGTCATATGCAATGCATGAGATGGATCAAGCAATGATGTTCTCAACATAAATGAGTTTGTATGGTATGATGCGTATATGCATGTATCATGATGTATGGGAATATGATGCTTTAGCTGGGGAAAATAAATCCCGGAGCTGCTGGAGAATAGAGTTGAGTTCTTCGTTTCCGCTGGGGATGATGAACAAAGATGATGGTGAGAATAAACCTGCAGGAGAAAAGGACTCCGTTGGGGAATAAACTGATGAAGAGATTACTCTATGGGGAATTACTCTGTGGGGAGTAGACGTTCTGCTGAAGATTTTAACGATAACTTCGCTGGGGATTCCGTTGATAAGCTCTGTTGGAGATTTTAATGATGAACTCCGCTGGGGATAGAAAGAACTTTTCTGGGGATGATCTTTCAGTCGCAACTTGCTGAGGATAACCCAGTTAGACTCTTGTGAGGATAACCTTCTGAGTTTGGCTGGGGAGATTTATTTGCAATCTGCAGGGGATAAGCTTCCAGAATATACTGGGGAAGATGATTCAACTCTGGTGGGGAAGCCTTTTTTAGATTACGCTGGGGAAATGGCTCCACTAGGGGTATCTTGTATTCTTCCGGGAAACATTCTTATATTCCGTTGGGGAATATTAAGACTGTCGGGGATGCTCTTATACTTACTGGGGAATATCTTTATACTCCGTTGGGGAATATTAAGACCTTCTGGGGATACCAAACCTTTTCAAGGCTGATGGTGGATGAACTCTGCTTGGGGAGAGTATTGCTGATTTGTTCATAGTTGCAAGTCTCAGCGGGGAGAGCTACCATTACTGTCTTACTCTGCGGGGAGTGAAGGTATCTTGGTCATATTCTTCAGCTGAACCTACCTTGGTACCTGGGGGGACAGAGCAACTAGACAGTTCAGACGATTCTTATTTCCCCTGCTTCTGTTATTACTCGTAATTCGTCCTTTGTTTCGCATGTAAATTTTATGAGCAGCAATTAGTGTCAAATGCATATATCAAAAATGAACATTAGATGTTCTTTGCAAAACAAAACAGATAAAGGAAAAACAATTTGAAATTTGTCTGAAAATGAATTTGTATTGATTTTGAAGTTTGCCTGAAAATAGGCGTTTTTATACAAGAGGCTGACGTCCTAGTAAGAGAAACGCCGCCGAACAGATAGAATTTACAATTTGTGAAAAGAAAACAAAAAAACAGCTAATGTGAATAATCCCACTGGGTTCCAACTCTGCTATTGCCTTTATATCTTCAAGCATCTCATCATTTTGCTGCTTGGTTGAAGATGAATCTGTTTGATTGGTGTCGTCCGAGCTTGATAGTTGATACCGAAGTCTGGATGCGAGGTGATCCAATGAGACATAGTATTACGCTTTGATCCCTAACTTTTTCCTGGACCGCCCTTTCGGGTTTTCAGTCCACCGGGATACCCTTTTTTGCCCAAGCCGCCTTTTCAGGTTTTCGACTTGCCGGGCGTACAGATTTCTTTTAATTTCATCCCTTATTTTTGCCCGAACCCTTTTGGTTCGTCGGGAAGCCCTTATTTTTGCCTAGGCCAGTTAACCTAGCGGGTCTTTGATTATGTGTAGTATCTTTTTACTATGTATGCATTGACGGGGTGAGGAAGGTCGTCACCATCCATAGTGGTTAGAATCATAGCTCCTCCTGAGAAAATGTTCTTAACCACAAATGGCCCTTCGTAAGTAGGATTCCATTTGCCCCTGGGATCACCTTGAGGTAGAATAATGCGCTTGATTACCAGGTCCCCAACTTGATACTCTTGTCGTCTAACTTTCTTGTTAAATGCCTTGACCATCCATTTTTGGTACATATGACCATGGCAAATAGTAGTAAGTCTTTTTTCGTCAATTAGGTTCAGTTGATCAAGCCGGTTCTGAATCCAGTCATCTTCACTCAAACCTGCATCCTTCATGATCTGGAGAGAGGGTATCTGAACTTCGATGGGCAAGACTGTCTCCATGCCATAAACCAAGGAATAGGGTGTTGCCCCTGTTGACGTCCGTGCTGAGGTACAGTACCCATGAAGAGCAAATGGTAACATCTCGTGCCAGTCTTTGTATGTCACTGTCATCTTCTGCACAATCTTCTTAATGTTCTTATTTGCTGCTTCGACAGCCCCATTCATCTTCGGCCGGTAAGGAGAAGAGTTATGATGCTGTATCTTGAATTTCTCGCAGAGCTCAGTGATCATATTGTTATTAAGATTGGTACCATTGTCCGTAATGATCCTCTCCGGTACACCGTATTGACAGATCAGGTTGTGCCGAATGAACCGTGCCACGACGTTCTTAGTTACCGTAGAAAAGGAAGCTGCTTCAACCCACTTTGTAAACTAATCAATTGCTACCAGGATGAAACGATGCCCGTTGGATGCGGTAGGTCTGATCTCGCCGATCATATCAATGCCCCACATTGCAAAAGGCCAAGGTGCTGTCAGAACATTTAGAGGAACTGGAGGAATGTGCACCTTCTCAGCATAGACCTGGCACTTGTGACATGTCCGAGAATGTTGATAACAGTCAGCTTCCATTGTGGACCAGTAATATCCTGCCCGAAGGATTTTCTTCGCCATGGTATGTCCACTGGAATGAGTTCCGAAAGTACCTTCATGCAGCGCTGTCATGATTCTTTCTGCTTCAATCTTATCCACACAACGTAGTAAGGTCGAATCATGGTTACGTTTGTAAAGAATGCCATTGCTGATGAAGAACTTTGCCACGAACCTTCTCAGGAACTTCTTGTCATTAACAGATGCACCCTCGGGGTATTCTTGAGCTTTAAGGTACCTCTTCACCTCATGATACTAGGGCTTTTCTGTTACCTTTTCAGTCTCAAGATCACAGTAATGTGCAGGTTCGTCCAATCTTTCAATAATGATCCGGGGAGCCTCGTTGTCCCAATTGACTTTGAACATAGAAGACATCGTAGCCAGCGCGTCTGCCAACTGATTCTCCTCTCTAGGGAAGTGTTCAAAGGTTATCTCCTCAAAATGGGGAAGCAATGTCAACACATACTCCTTATAAGGAATAAGATTTGGGTGTTTCGTATCCCACTCGCCTTTGATCTGACTGATCACAAGAGCGGAATCTCCGAAGACACTTAGAAACTTAATCCTTAGGTCAATTGCAGCTCGAAGACCCATAATGCACGCTTCATACTCCGCCATGTTGTTGGTGCAGTTGAAACATAGTCGGGAGGTAAACGGAGTATGAGAGACTTTAGGAGATTTGATCAAAGCGCCAATGCCATTACCCAAAGCGTTTGAAGCTCCATCAAAGTACATAGACCATCGGGATCCTTCCTCGGGTCCTTCATCCGGTCCAGGTGTCTCACATTCAGTTATCAGCATGATATTCTCGTTCGGGAATTCAAAGTTTATAGAATGGTAATCATCCACTGCCTGGTGCGCCAAATGGTCTGCCAATACACTTCCCTTGATTGCTTTTTGAGTCGTGTACTGGATGTCATACTCAGTCAAGATCATCTGCCATCTTGCTATTCTTCCGGACAAGGCAGGCTGTGATCGGTGGATCTGGAACTGACTGTTTAACGCTGGTTTCGCGAAATTTCGCGGAAGCAAGAGTCGCCACCGTCTTTTATTTTCTCCAAATGGAAAGGACAAAAGCACAGAAAAATTCCTTATAGAGACTGCTCTCGGTTCGAGAGGTAGATTATAGAAAGGGAAGGTGTTAGCACCCTTTCTATCCATGGTTATCCATGGGCTCTTAGATACTTGCTCATTTGTGTTTTCAAAAATGGTTTGTTTGCTTTTCAATTGTGGGTTTTAAAAAAAGTTTCTTTGAAAATTCCAGTTCGACTCTTGTATCGGTCCTCAAGAGTGTTTGAAAAATTGCTTTCGAAAGCTTTTTGAAAAGGTGTCGGTGTGAAAAGTATTTTTGATTTGTTTTGAAATTTAGAGCAAGTATCTAGAGTCGTCTACCTACCCTAAGGAATTCGTCTGTGTAAATGTCCTTTAAAGTAGTGCCATCCCACCATTGAGAGGTAGGTAGCACCACCGTTGGAGGTGTTCGGGTCAATTCGAGGTTCGGGACATGGTGATCACCAGAGCAATAGGAAGACACCTTAGAAGCTACCCTCATGCCAGGTTCCCGGATCATGAGGACTTACTAAGACATCCTCTACTCGACGATCACCTTTCGAGGCAAGGCAACAGTGAGGCGTACCCTAGGGGTGGTGTGTGCGATTCGTGTGTCATGTTCATTTGCATTTATCTTGTCATGTTTATTGGTGTTCTACGCTTATTTTTATTTGAGGCCATTCATTCTTGCATGCTTTGTTTAACAGTTAAAAGTATTTGCGAGAAAAGTAAATTCTAAGCTATTACAAATGGCGCGGGTCCACATCGCCAAAATTAACCAGGACCCGATTTGACAGAAAATAAATAAACAAAGTAAATAAAGAATTGAAAAGTGCGAGAAGTAATTTACATGGCTTCGGGAGAGATACATAATTATTTAAGCAAAATAAAATAAATATGCGAAATTAAATCGAAACGAGGGCGTTGGACCCTTTTGCAAAATATTAAAATTACATGAATTAATTAATTAAGAAAAGAAATTGTTTTTGTTTTTTTTTTTGGTATTTTATGTTTTCAAGATTTAATAGAAAAAGAAAGAATTAATTAAAATTAACTACTAACCCTAATTCTATTTTATTTTAATTTATTAAGAAAACATTAGAATTTAACCTAAATTAACCCTAATTCTTATATACAATTTTAATTATGAAAAATAAATAAAATAAATAATATTATTGTGAAAAAGAAAAATTAAAAAGAATAAAACATTTATTAAACCTAGTTCTATATTTTTTTAGATTTTTGTCATGAAAGAAATTAAAGTTAAAACCCTATTTTAAACTAATTAATTTACATGCATTTATTTACAAGAAAATATTAAAATAAAAATATTTATTGTTTTTTTTTCTCTTTTCTGATTTTTTTGTGTATTTTTATGTTTATGAAAATAATTAATTTAATTAATAAAGCAAGAATTTAAAAGAAAGTATAAATAAAAAATAAAGGAGAAAGAAAATAAATTGGCAAACCTAGGGGGTTCAGACCCCAAATGGGAGGTTAAATCCAAGCAATTCTGGCCCACTGAGCATGGCCCTTTTGACTTTTTGCATGACACGTACATAGGCGTTGACTAGGGTTTATGGTGCTCCCCAATCCATAGCCATTGATCTGATGAGCCTGGCCAGATGGACGTTGATCTTTGAGAGTGTATGATGCGTTTCACTTTTGAAACTACACATGAACATGTTTTGCAAAATAATATGGAAATAAACGTAGACCTGGGGCTCGAACCCAGGTCATATGCATTACCAACGTTCACACCTTGCCACTGGACCACTACAACGCGTTTGTTAAATAAATAAACAACAATTAATATAATATGAAACAATGCCTTAATGCCTTCAGCGCGCGAATTTTTAAATCACCCTATCACCGCTTGCCAACACATCATCTTCTTCGTGGGTTTTTTTATTTTTTCTGAAACAAACACATTAAGCCACGGTTTTGGATTTGTTCTCTTAGGCCACTTTCCAGAAAATAGCGACTAGATCTCAGGCACTCATAAATTGAGCGCGATGACGGATTCTTAATCGTCCAAACCTGCTGAATCTAATGGCACAAGTCTTGAAGGCTAATTTTTCTTTGGGTGGAAAGCCCCAATTTCACATCCTGCAAACCCTAAAAATCAAACATGGCATATTTGCGTACACAACATAAAACTGCAATTAATCATATTGGTTAGCTTGCAAACCTTTCACTGATCATGAATATATAATTAGAATGCCATGAATGTGCGTAAATATTGAAACACGATAATGAAAAAAAATGGAACAAGAGTGACTTCTGTATACCGTTTCAACGCGTAAGGCTTGAGGTTTTTGATTGGAATACGTCCTATATTGCTCAAGGAAACTAATGGGATAGGTTTTGTGCCTTGAAACCACTTACAAGTCAGTTTTCAGATTTGAGATTTTTTAGAAAAAGTTCAAGTTTGTCAATGGCTTTCTGGAGCAGCTGTGCGTCTATTCTCATTAGGGTTGTGATCAGGCATTTGTATTGAGTGAATTAGGTCAAGAAAAGTAGAACAAATCCAATGCAATGATGGTTTTTGAAAATTTGATTTTAAGGATCTTTTTCATATCTTTTTCCATGCAATTTTGTGTCAATTAGGATCCAATCAAACCAAATCTTCCCATATTTGAATGTGCACGAATTATTGAGTCTAAAACATGTGCAAAAAGATTTATTAGGTTAAGTTAAGTATTTTTCACATATTTAATTGATTTAAATGAATTAATATAAATAAAAATTCAAATAAATAAATAAAAAATGAGAAAATACTTCCCTTTGGGCCAAGTGGTCGTGCACATGCTTGGAATGATGAATCATGGAAGAAAAATGGGCCCATTAGCAATTTTAAGTCATTTGCATCAATGTTGACTTTTCAAAATATCCAAAAATTTCCCAACTTCCACAAGGCATAACTTGCTCAATTTTTAAGCTTTTCTCATGTTCTTGGACATTTTGGAAAGGTCTTTGAGTCCTCTAACCAATGCCTTTGGTCCCATGTCATTTTGATTTACCAATCTCAAGTTATGGCCTTTGACTTAAAGTCCCTTTTTGTTGACTTTTGAAAATGACCTATAATGTTGAAATTGATAACTTTTTGTGAGAGCATTTCTTGGACTTGAAGTATGAAGATGAGTTGTAGGAAATGTCTTTCTCTTCAAAATGAGCTTTGGATGGAATTTTTCTGATAATCCATGTGAAAGTTATGCCCTGGTCAATTTCAGTTGACTTTTTCAACTGTCCAAATAAGGAAACTTTTGCATCTTGATGATTTTTGAGCCAAACTTTGAGAATCATGATCAAGCATTGATCAAATGATGTTTGTGGCTTCAAAATGATATGTTGACCAAAAATTTGAACTTTTGACTGCCAAATGACCATTTTGCCCCTACAGTTGACTGTAGTGCAATTAGGGTTTTGACTGTGCAATTTTGAGCTGAATGCCTTGAAACTTGATATGAGGATGCTTGACTATATTTGTAGGCATATGAGACTTGATTGGGCCTTTGAAAACTTCATTTTCTTGATCAGAACACAAACCCTAGTTTTGACTGTATGGGAGACCTTTGCATTGTGCAACCCTTGGGGAATTTTGCAGCTTGACTTGGCAATTTCTTGAAAAATATGGGAGGGCAAATTTTGGGGTACAACAGTTGCCCCTGTTCAATCTTCTTAGACCTGAGGATGCAGATTGGCGGACGTGCCTTTCGTAATCCGAGGGTAGAAGATGATTGAACACTAGAGTGCCCAGAAATTTGCGCTCACATAGTAGCAGTGTGGTGGAATGGGCTTATAGATGCCATTTAGAGGTTGATCGCGTAAGAGATTCCTTAGCGAGAACTTGCGTACCTGCAAAACAGAAAATGGGTACCTGACACGTTGCAGGAGCTGATTTTTAGATGCTTGGTATAGATATGTCCTGACTGGTTACAGGAGCTGGGTCTGGAGCTTCAAAAGATGATGAATGAACCAGGGATGGTTACCGCCTTAGCATGAATGGTAAGAGAACCTTGGGTGACTTTAACTTCAACCACGCTCGTTGAGAAAAATCTTGGTGTGAATTACCTTCTTCGCAGTATCGGGAAGAGAACCATAGGTCATTATAATCTGAAAGGAATTATCACCTCTCTCACCGTTGGAGAGGGAACCCTAGGAAATTATAGTCTGAAAGGAATTGTCACCTCACTCACCGTCGGAGAGGGAACCATCTGAAAAGGAATTATCGCCTCACTCACCGTCGGAGAGGGAACCATAGGAGACTATCACCTCACTCACCGTTGGAGAGGGAAACATCTGAAAAGGACTTACCACCTCACTCGCCGTCGGAGAGGGAACCATAGGAGACTATCACCTCACTCACCGTCGGAGAGGGAAACATCTGAAAAGGGATTACCACCTCACTCACCGTCGGAGAGGGAACCATAGGAGACTATCACCTCACTCACCGTCGGAGAGGGAAACATCTGAAAAGGACTTACCACCTCACTCGCCGTCGGAGAGGGAACCATAGGAGACTATCACCTCACTCACCGTTGGAGAGGGAAACATCTGAAAAGGACTTACCACCTCACTCGCCGTCGGAGAGGGAACCATAGGAGACTATCACCTCACTCACCGTCAGAGAGGGAAACATCTGAAAAGGACTTACCACCTCACTCGCCGTCGGAGAGGGAACCATAGGAGACTATCACCTCACTCACCGTCGGAGAGGGAAACATCTGAAAAGGACTTACCACCTCACTCACCGTCGGAGAGGGGACCATAGGAGACTATCACCTCACTCACCGTCGGAGAGGGAAACATCTTGAAATAACTTCTACTGAGTCTTTATCAGAAAAATCTGTTGGGAGTCGATTTAGCTAGACTAGAGAAGGCCTTGAAATATGTTTGAGAATTTAACTGCATCTTTCCTGAAAGGTAAGGGTCAGTTATATGCAATGCATGATATGGATTAAGCAATGATGTTCTCAACATAAATGAGATTTGTATGATATGATGCGTCTATGCATGCTATAATGATGTATGTGATGTTTTATGTATGTGTTTTTCGTCTAGGAAAGTAAATCCTTGACGGGCGCCGGGCAGTCATATCCTGGGCTGATGTTGAAGAATAAGCTTTTGCTTCTGTTGGGGATAATAACTGCAAGAATACCGGTAGGAGAAGATGACTCCGTTGCGGAATAAACTTGGCAAATGGAAGATTCTGCGGGGAGAAAAGATACTCTAGCGACCATGCTGGGAAGCGATACTCTGTGGGGAGAGGGATGCCTTGCTGAGTGTTAATAATTTGCTGAGGATACTCTTGTCGTTGGAAGTGTTGATGGACTTCGCTGGGGTAAGAGGACTTCGTCGAGGACGCTCTTTCCGTGGCTTTTGGCTGAGGATAACCCAGTTATATCCCATTAAGGAAATAACTCTTTAAATAAAGCCGGGAGACGCGTTCGTGCTCTGCAAGGGGATAAGCTTCCAGAGTCTACTGGGGATAAGCTTACTGCTTGGGGATATGAATTCCAAATTTTCTGGGGAACTAGATTGGACTTTCTTGGGGAAGTTTCGAACTGCGGGGGAAGTGATTCCTTTGAATGTTGATATACCTCCGGGGAACAATCTTTAGACCAAGACTGTCGGGGATGCTTGTTAAGAATGTATGTATTGCTGCTGGGGAATGTTGATATCTGCTGGAGGATACCCAACTTCCTTGAGATTTGATAACTCTGTTTGGAGAAGAATGCACTGACTGCTGACTCTCTGGGGAATTAAGATGTACTGGTCGTATTCTTTAGCCGAACCTACCTTGGTACCTTGGAGGATAGAACAATTAGACTGCTCAGACAACTCTTTATTGCCCCTGTTTCTAGTGTCACCTGTAATTAATCCTTTGTTTCGTATGCAAATATTTATGAGTTAGCAAATTATCGTCAATGCATATATCACAATTTGAACCTTGGACATTCTTCGCAAAACAAAACAGAAAAAGAAAAACACTTGGCACGTTTAACTGAAAATATATTTGTATTGATTTTTGAATGGCCTGAAAATAGGCGTTTTGTGTACAAGAGGCTGACGTCCTAGTAAGAGGAACGCCGCCGAACAAAAGAGTTTATACAAGTTTTATACAAAAGAAAATAAAACAGCTGTGTGAAATGAATGATCCCACTGGGTTTCAATTCTGCTATTTCCTTTATAACTCCGAGCGTCTCATCACTTGATGACCTTGGTTGAGGGTGAAGCTGACTGATCGATGCCGTCTGAACTTGATGTAGATACCGGATTCTGGATGCAAAGTGATCAATGAGACATAGTATTACGCTTTTATCCCTAATTTTTGCCTGGACCGCCCTTTCGGGTTTTCAGTCCACCGGGATACCCATTTTTGCCCAAGCCGCCTTTTCAGGTTTTCGACTTGCCGGGTGTACAGATTTTTTCATTTTCATCCCTTCATTTTGCCCGAACCCTTTTGGTTCGACGGGAAGCCCTAATTTTTGCCTAGGCATGTCAGCCTAGCGGGTCCTTTTTTATGCGTAGTATCTTTTTACTATGTCTGCATTGGCGGGGTGAGGAAGGTTGTCACCATTCATATTGGTTAATATCATTGCTCCTCCTGAGAACACATGCTTAACCACAAATGGCCCTTCGTACGTAGGGGTCCATTTGCCCCTTGGATCACTCTGAGGAAGGATGATTCGCTTGATTACCAGATCCCCAACTCGATATTCCTGTGGTATGACCTTTTTGTTAAATGCCCTGATCATCCGTTTCTGATACGTCTGACCATGACAGATAGCAGCAAGTCTCTTTTCATCAATGAGGTTTAGTTGATCAAGTCGTGTCTGGATCCAATCATCCTCGTTCAGATTTGCATCCTTCATTATCCGGAGAGAGGGTATCTGCACTTCGATCGGCAAGACTGCCTCCATACCATAAACCAGAGAGAAAGGAGTTGCCCCGGTTGACGTCCTAGCTGAGGTACGGTACCCATGTAGAGCGAACGGTAACATCTCATGCCAATCCTTATAAGTTACTGTCATCTTCTGCACGATTTTCTTGATGTTCTTATTTGCTGCTTCAACAGCCCCATTCATCTTCGGTCTGTAAGGAGAAGAATTGTGGTGCTGTATCTTGAACTGTTCGCAGAGCTCAGCGATCATCTTGTTGTTCAGATTGGTACCGTTGTCTTTAATAATCCGCTCAGGGACGCCGTACCGACAGATCAGGTTGTGCCGAATGAACCGTGCCACAACAGTCTTGGTTACCGTAGCATAGGATGCTGCCTCAACCCACTTCGTGAAGTAATCGATCGCCACTAGGATGAAGCGATGTCCATTGGATGTCGTAGGTTTGATCTCGCCGATCATGTCTATGCTCCACATTGCAAACGGCCAAGGCGCAGTCAGAACATTCAGGGGAACCGAAGGAACATGCACCTTGTCTGCATAAATCTGACACTTGTGGCATGTCCTGGAATGTTGGTAACAATCAGCTTCCATTGTGGACCAGTAATATCCTGCCCGTAGGATCTTCTTAGCCATATTGTGTCCACTGGAGTGTGTACCAAAGGTCCCTTCATGTAGCTCTTCCATGATTCTTTCTGCTTCAGTCTTATCCACGCAACGCAGTAAGGTTGAATCATGGTTTCGCTTGTACAAGATGTCGTTGCTAAGGAAGAACTTGGCTGCGAACCTCCTCAGGAATTTCTTATCATTGACAGATGCACCTTCAGGGTATTCCTGAGCTTCCAGATATCTCTTCACTTCGTGGTACCAAGGCTTCTCAGTCACCAATTCAGTCTCGAGGTCGCAACAGTATGTCGGTTCGTCCAGTTTCCAGATGATGATCCGGGGAGCCTCATTATCCCATTTGACCTTGAACATTGAAGACATTGTAGCTAACACGTCCGCCAACTGATTCTCTTCTCTTGGAAAGTGTTCAAAGGTTATCTCTGTAAAGTGGGGGATCAGGGTCAACACACATTCTCTGTAAGGAATCAGGTTGGGATGTTTCGTATCCCACTCTCCTTTGATCTGATTGATCACGAGAGCGGAATCTCCGAAGACACTCAGAAATTTGATCCTTAGGTCGATCGCAGCTTGAAGACCCATGATACACGCCTCATACTCCGCCATGTTGTTGGTACAGTTGAAACATAGCCGGGCAGTGAGTGGAGTATGAGTACCTTGAGGTGATATGATAATGGCGCCGATACCGTTACCCAAAGCATTGGAGGCTCCGTCAAAGTGCATAGACCATCGGGATCCTGGTTCAGGTCCTTCATCCGGTCCAGGTACTTCACAATCAGTTACTATCATGATGCTCTCATCCGGAAACTCGAAGTTCATTGTTTGGTAGTCATCTACGGCCTGATGTGCCAAGTGGTCTGCCAATACACTTACCTTGATGGCTTTCTGGGTTGTGTACTGAATGTCGTATTCCGTCAAGATCATCTGCCATCTTGCAATTCTCCCAGACAGAGCAGGTTTTTCGAATATGTACTTTATAGGATCCATTTTTGAGATCAACAAGGTAGTGTGAGTCAGCATATACTGTCTCAGCCGGCGAGCAGCCCATACCAAAGCGCAGCAAGTTTTCTCAAGCAGTGAGTATCGGGTCTCACAGTCGGTAAAAATTTTGCTAAGGTAATAAATGGCATGCTCTTTTCGGCCAGACTCGTCATGCTGCCCCAGCACACACCCCATTGAGTTGTCAAGCACTGTTAGGTATAATATCAGAGGTCTCCCTTCAACTGGTGGCATAAGGATAGGTGGTTCTTGGAGATACTCTTTGATTTTGTCAAAAGCAGCCTGACATTCATCGTTCCAACGTACTACCTGATCTTTCTTCAGCAGCTTGAAGATTGGCTCACAGGTAGCAGTCAGATGTGAGATGAAGCAGGCAATGTAATTCAGGCGTCCTAAAAAGCCTCTGACTTCCTTCTCTGTCTTGGGAACTGGCATCTCTTGAATAGCTTTGACCTTAGCAGGGTCCACTTGGATACCTTTATCACTGACCATGAAGCCTAGCAACTTCCCAGATCTTACCCCGAAGGTGCACTTGTTCGGGTTCAATCTCAGCTTGTACAGTTTCAACCGGTCAAACAATTTCTGCAGATGATCTAGGTGCTCTTCCTCAGTCTGGGACCTAGCGATCATGTCGTCAACATACACTTCTATCTCATGATGGATCATATCATGAAATAAGGCAACCATAGCACGTTGGTAGGTTGCCCCAGCGTTCTTTAACCCAAAAGGCATGACCTTGTAGCAGAAGGTGCCCCACTGAGTAACAAATGTAGTCTTTTCCATATCTTTAGGTGCCATCTTGATTTGATTGTAACCTGAAAAGCCATCCATGAAAGAGAATACCTTGTGTTGTGCTGTATTATCAACAAGGACATCAATGTGAGGTAAAGGGAAGTCATCCTTGGGGCTAGCCCTGTTCAGATCCCTGTAGTCGACACACATTCTGACCTTACCGTCCTTCTTAGGTACCGGCACCACATTAGCAACCCACTGAGGGTAAGAAGTCACTGCAAGGAACCCAGCATCAAACTGTTTCATGACCTCGGCTTTAATCTTCTCAGACATCTCTGGACGCATCCGACGGACCTTTTGCTTAACTGGAGGGCAGTCTTCCTTAGTTGGCAAGTGATGGACCACAATATCGGTATCCAATCCTGGCATGTCTTCATAGGACCAGGCAAATATCTCCACATAATCATGCAGCATTTGAGTCAACCGTTGCTTCACGCTGAGCTCTAGGTTGGCACCAATCTTTACCTCTTTCCTGTCTGTCTCTGTACCCAAGTTTATGGTTTCCACTGGCTCTTTGTGGGGTTGAATTGCCCTCTCTTCCTGAAGCAACAGTTTTGCAAGCTCGCCAGGCACTTCGCAATCATCTTCACCTTCGTCTTCGGCTAAGTTGATCGGATTTTCGAAGTCATAACTGGCAGTAGCAGGGTTGTTACCAGTAAGATCCAGAGTGGATTGGAACCTGTATGAGTGAGTGTGTGTGTGTAAATACAGCTGTTTTGAAATATATGTAAAGGAAAGAAAGCCAGAAAAGGAGCACAATATTTGCAATGCGAAAATACGTCCAAGATTTTCATTCATGATATATGAAATGACAATTTATATGCCCTCACAAATGAAACCACGGTGCCTCGGGTAAGACACCGGGCCGTAGAGTTTATTTATTGTTTATTACAAAATAGCAAAACAAAGAAATTTATTACTGCGTCACAAAGGTAACAGGGGTATGGTCTTTAGCAATCCAATTGTTCAACCCGCCTTCAGTCGTTGGATAGATCCAGCTATTGAATTCAGCCTCATCCACTTCATTGTCTTCCCCAACCGCATTCACTCCTGAACTTGTAATGAATACAGGAGGTCTTCCGATCTTCGCTTTCCTCATAGCCTTCTGACCTTCTGTGGTAAAACCCAGCCCAAATTTATCAGTCTTCTGTGTGAAGTCTGGGAGCCTGCCCCAGTCGGCACATTCACCCTTCTGAACCACAGCCCGGGCATCCTTTAGGGAAGCCATCTTCAAAGGAACACTTTCTTCTGTTGCTGTTTCTGCTGCTGTTGCTGCAATTGGAAACACCTCCTCGAAATGCTGAAAAGGGGTTTCAATAAACTCCCCATCCATCTCAATGTATCTGAAGGAGTTCAGGTGGCTCACCATATATTCCTCCTCTCCCTGCACAGTGACGATCTTCCCTCTGACGGGGTACTTCAGCTTCTGATGCAAGGTAGAGGTCACTGCCCCAGCCTTATGTATCCAAGGTCGACCCAATAGACAAGAGTAAGATGGACGGATATCCATCACATAAAAAGTGGAGTCGAACACCTGAGATCCCACACGAATCGGAATGTCAACCTCTCCATGAACCATCCTCTTTGAACCATCAAAGGCCCTGACGATGATATTGCTGGGTTTCAATTCCAGGCCTTCACAGTCTAAACGATCCAAAGCCTTTTTAGGCAGCACATTCAAAGAAGAACCAGTATCCACCAACACATGTGCCAAGGTAGTGCCCCTGTATTCGATAGAGACATGCAGAGCATCATTATGGTCTCTTCCCTTCGCGGTCAAGTCAGCATCTGAGAAACCCAAGCCATTGTCTGCTGTCAGATTTGCTACGCAATCAGTGAACTGGACTGCCGATGTCTCATGTGGCACATGGGTCGTCTTGAGGAATGAGATTAAGGCCTTGGCATGGGCCTCGGAGCACAGCAATAAAGAGAGCATGGAGATTTTGGAGGGCGTGTGCCCCAGCTGTTCCACAACATTAAAATCGCTCTTCTTTATAATCTTTAGAATCTCCTCCATCTCTTGTTGGGAGGCCTCAGCAGTTATCGGTACAGGTGCCTCCATCTGGGCAGGCTCAACTTCAACTTCTTTGCCCCGAGCATTGGATGACTCGGCAGCAGGAGAAACAATTGGATCAGCAGCAGGAACAGGTACACTTGCAGGGGTTATGAGAAGTGGTCTTCGGGCAGCAGGCGGTGCAATGTCAGGCGAGAAGAGCCTGCCACTACGGGTAACCTTGGTTGGGCCAGTGATGTCACAAATGTTGGCACCAGCGTTGAACTCTTGTTTAATCCCGTTTACATATACATCTGCCCCATAATGCCGGGGGACAGCTTTATCAGATACATAGGGCAGGGGCCCTGGGACAGTGATAATAACAGGTGCAACGGTCATGATTTGAACGGGCTTCTTCGGGAGAGTCGGGATCGGATTATTGAAGATAGTCACCACAGAAACTTCTTCCACTGGAATCAACCGAACAGGAGACTTCTTAAATAGAATCTCCTTGCTATCCATTAGGCTTTGGATGCCTAACCTCAGCAAGGGACAACCAGATGGGAACACAGCACAGAACAGGCAACCCTTACTACAACCCGGAAATAAACCGGCCTGCAGTAGGTTCTTCTTGACAATCTTCAGAGGAGTGGCTAGATCATCCACAGAAACAGCATAAACGTCTTCGCCAACAGCATTTACCCCATGTTGAGGCATAGGAGCAGTAACTACATTCGGCCTCTCAGGCGCTTCGAACTGTATCTCCTTCGCGTCGATAAGGTCTTGCACCTTATTCTTTAACGCCCAACAGTCATCGGTAGAGTGCCCCGGGCTATCTGAATGGTAAGCACAACGAGCGTTCGGGTTGTACTTAGGAGATACAGTATTGGGGAACTTCGGAGCCTCCCTGACAGTCACCAAATTGGTGGATAGCAACTGTGGCAGGATCTGCGATAGGGTCATGCTTAACCGGGCAAACACCCTCCGGGGTCTTTCAGCCCTTTGAGGATTGGTCGGCCGAGGAGCGGCAGCAGGCTTAGCAATCATTACCGCACTGACAGATTGGCGGCGCTCAGGTCTCTCTGATTTCCGGGAACCATACACGGCACTAGACTCCTTCTTGAAGGGTTTATTTTCCGAACTAGACGATGCACCCTTCGCAATCTTCCCAGACTTTAACCCAGCTTCAATTCTCTCTCCAGTTAGAATCAAATCAGTGAACCCAGCAGAAGAATTCCCAATGAGATGGTTGAAAAACGGCCCAGATAAGGTCCCCAAGAACATGTCCACCAACTCCCGATCAGTCAATGGTGGCTGCACCCTACCAGCCAGGTCTCTCCACTTCTGAGCGTACTCCTTAAAACCTTCGCTTGCACCTAACAACATACCCTGGAGTTGAGTACGTGTAGGGGCAAGGTCGGCATTATATTGATACTGCTTATAGAAAGCAGTAGCCAACTCCTCCCAGTTACGAACCTTGGTCCCATCTAGCTGATAGAACCATTCGAGATGAGTCCCTGAAAGACTCTCCTGGAAGAAGTGGATCCATAAATTCTTATCCGCAGAGTACGGTTGAATTTTCCGAACATAGGACCTTAAATGCAGCTTGGGACAAGACGCCCCGTCATACTTAGAGAAGGATGATGCTTTGAACTTGTGAGGAATGATCACACCAGTTGACAAACCCAGATCTCCGAAATCCAGCCCAGGTACCTGTTGAACCTCCATAGCTTTCAACCTATCCTCCAGTTGCTTGTATTTGTCGTCTGCAGGAGGGTACTGCTCTTCATCAAAATCAGTCTCGTTGTCGGAGACTACCGGACTAGGAACCCTTGCTTCTGCCTGAGGAGGACTCCTGCCAACAGAAGAACCAGCCTCTTCATGCTGCAGAGTGTTGCCAAACCTTCGGCCCGAGTTGAACAGAACAGTTCTTCTCTTCTTCTTTTTCTCCTTCTTCAGGAGCATAGCCTTCAGTTCTTCTTGGCCCTGAGCCAAACCCTTGATTAATTCCTGGAATTGTGCATTCTGCACCTGAAGAGCCTTGATTGATGTCTCAGTTGATGCAGAGTCGGGATTCATGATGCTGAAATAAACAGCGAAGAACTGTAAGCAACCTGAAAAGGGGAAAAACCTGCTATGCACATGATGTATGAAATGCGTATGAATTATGTTTTCAAAGACAATCGGGAATCAACTTTGTAAACAAAAAGGAACGCACTTCATTAAATTCAACTTTGAAACTGAAATTATTCAACAGGTTGCCCTTAGGCGTTACATGAAAAGAAATACTGAAAAGGAAATAAAACTGTAAAAGCACATCTGGAGCTCCTTATTGATCCCATGGTCTCCTCTTCTCAGTACGGATGTAGGCATTCAGAGCTCTCTCATTCTCCAACTGCTTGGTCAGCTTCTGGATCTTTGATTCCTGCTCGTTGAACTTTTCCCGGTAAGAATCCCGCTCTTCTCGTAGTTGCGACCAAGATCTCTTCAATGTCTCATAATCAGTAGGTATCTGAGGAGGGAGGACAGTTGGAGTAACACCATCTTTGTCAGGACACTCAAGAATGACGGGTCTGACAGCTTCATACGGCATACCTAACTTCTGAGTGTGGATGCGAACCCATTTGTAGTAGGCTTCCATAGGTAAAGAGGTCTTTGGCCCTAACTCTTGCGGGTCAGCTTTATGAACCTTGTCCCAAGCCTTGATGAACCTACGACGCAGCTCGTCACTATCCACCTGAAACTCGAAACTGGTGTGAGGCACTAACATCTCATGGGGACCTGCTCTTCTTGCTCTTCCAAACTGACGGAGTGCTAGACATGGATTGTAAGAGATCCCTCCTTGGGTACCAATCAGAGGAACATTAGGGTATTCCCCGCATCGATCAATAATAGCTATCTCATCCAAACCTCTGCAAGTCCAAATGATGTCTTTATCGGTGAGGGACATTAACCTATGAGCCCAACCTCTTCCTTCTTGGTTCTTCAGTACGAACTTAGGGAGGTGCGAAATAAACCACCTCACCAACAAAGGGATACAACACCATAGGGTTCCTCGTCTTCGGGTAGTACGGGCATGAAGTTGTTGCAAGATGTCACCCAAGAGAGTGGGCACAGGATTCTGAGACATAAAGATCCTTATGGAAGTGACATTGATGAAGTTATCAGGATTAGGAAACAGGACTAACCCATAGATTAGGAGAGCCAAGATGTCCTCATATGCCCTAAAGTCCAGGTCATTCCAGAAACTGTTAGCTTTACCAATTAGAAACTTGGCCAAGAAACCCTTAACTCCGCTTCTAGTCACCCAGTTGTCTGTTACCTCTTGATGGGTCAAAGGAAGAGCTGCAGCAACATCCTCAAGCCTGAGGGTCTTTTCCTAACCGGTAAAGGGAGTCTGATCCAAGATAGGGATACCAAGCAAATCAGATAATTCTTCCAGGGTAGGGACCAGCTGGAAGTCTTGAAAGGTGAAGCACTGGTACAGAGGGTCATAGAACTGGGTCAGAACACTCATCAACTGTTGATCCCGCTTTGCAGTGACTAAACTGAGAAGAGAACCATGCCTCTGAATGAAGGAAGTGGTATTTGGAATTCTGCTAACCAACTCATCAAGAAACTCAGGTGAACGAACAAAGTTGAACCGGATAGTATTTCTTCGCACAGGCATCATAATGTCCTACAAAACAGAGCAAAGGTGAAACCCTCTTGTCTTTGAAATGGTCAGTCCTTATGCAGGATGCATGCAATGCTCATGATGCTATGATGTTATGATAAAGCACACCACAAATAGATACAAAGGCAAACATGGTAAGGCACACAAGTCACACAAGGCAAGCCCCTAAAGTTTAGGCCAGCATGAGGTCTAGGTACTACCCTCTTTCAGTTTGTTAGTTCATACCTGTCCTAATCAAAAGTAATCGGGTTCTTAGAGGATCCCAATATCATTGACTACCCTCAATCGGTCATAACTCCAGCATCGCAATCTTTTCTTGCGGCCAGAACCATCACGAGAGTTTAGCCTCAATGGGCGTAGCATACTGCTACAATTCTAAAGGCCAAGTTGTGTCAATTAAGGTTCTAAAGTTGTTGGTGCTTAACGACTCCTTAGAAGACCCATATTCTCCTCGTTGCGACACAAGGGATATCGGTACAGACCAAGGTGCCACACCAACGTAGCCACTGTTTCACCCGTGTCGGTCTACGCTGGACAGGTCCCTCACAGCTTATGCTACCTAAACAGGGTATCCCCAGATCCGGGTTAGGATCTATAGAACTCCGATGCAACCCACAATAGTAAAGCAAGCAAATCAATACAATTGAAAACATAGTTATGAACTAGCCCTAAGGTACACCTCACTTTAAGTTAGTCCCCAGCAGAGTCGCCAGTTCTGTGATCGGTGGATCTGGAACTGACTGTTTAACGCTGGTTTCGCGAAATGTCGCGGAAGCAAGAGTCGCCACCGTCTTTTATTTTCTCCAAATGGAAAGGACAAAAGCACAGAAAAATTCCTTATAGAGATTGCTCTCGGTTCGGGAGGTAGATTATAGAAAGGGAAGGTGTTAGCACCCTTTCTATCCATGGTTATCCATGGGCTCTTAGATACTTGCTCATTTGTGTTTTCAAAAATGGTTTGTTTGCTTTTCAATTGTGGGTTTTAAAAAAAGTTTCTTTGAAAATTCCAGTTCGACTCTTGTATCGGTCCTCAAGAGTGTTTGAAAAATTTCTTTCGAAAGCTTTTTGAAAAGGTGTCGGTGTGAAAAGTATTTTTGATTTGTTTTGAAATTTATAGCAAGTATCTAGAGTCGTCTACCTACCCTAAGGAATTCGTCTGTGTAAATGTCCTTTAAAGTAGTGCCATCCCACCATTGAGAGGTAGGTAGCACCACCGTTGGAGGTGTTCGGGTCAATTCGAGGTTCGGGACATGGTGATCACCAGAGCAATAGGAAGACACCTTAGAAGCTACCCTCATGCCAGGTTCCCGGATCATGAGGACTTACTAAGACATCCTCTACTCGACGATCACCTTTCGAGGCAAGGCAACAGTGAGGCGTACCCTAGGGGTGGTGTGTGCGATTCGTGTGTCATGTTCATTTGCATTTATCTTGTCATGTTTATTGGTGTTCTACGCTTGTTTTTATTTGAGGCCATTCATTCTTGCATGCTTTGTTTAACAGTTAAAAGTATTTGCGAGAAAAGTAAATTCTAAGCTATTACAAATGGCGCGGGTCCACATCGCCAAAATTAACCAGGACCCGATTTGACAGAAAATAAATAAACAAAGTAAATAAAGAATTGAAAAGTGCGAGAAGTAATTTACATGGCTTCGGGAGAGATACATAATTATTTAAGCAAAATAAAATAAATATGCGAAATTAAATCGAAACGAGGGCGTTGGACCCTTTTGCAAAATATTAAAATTACATGAATTAATTAATTAAGAAAAGAAATTGTTTTTGTTTTTTTTTTGGTATTTTATGTTTTCAAGATTTAATAGAAAAAGAAAGAATTAATTAAAATTAACTACTAACCCTAATTCTATTTTATTTTAATTTATTAAGAAAACATTAGAATTTAACCTAAATTAACCCTAATTCTTATATACAATTTTAATTATCAAAATAAATAAAATAAATAATATTATTGTGAAAAAGAAAAATTAAAAAGAATAAAACATTTATTAAACCTAGTTCTATATTTTTTTAGATTATTGTCATGAAAGAAATTAAAGTTAAAACCCTATTTTAAACTAATTAATTTACATGCATTTATTTACAAGAAAATATTAAAATAAAAATATTTATTGTTTTTTTTTCTCTTTTCTGATTTTTTTTGTGTATTTTTATGTTTATGAAAATAATTAATTTAATTAATAAAGCAAGAATTTAAAAGAAAGTATAAATAAAAAATAAAGGAGAAAGAAAATAAATTGGCAAACCTAGGGGGTTCAGACCCCAAATGGGAGGTTAAATCCAAGCAATTCTGGCCCACTGAGCATGGCCCTTTTGACTTTTTGCATGACACGTACATAGGCGTTGACTAGGGTTTATGGTGCTCCCCAATCCATAGCCATTGATCTGATGAGCCTGGCCAGATGGACGTTGATCTTTGAGAGTGTATGATGCGCTTCACTTTTGAAACTACACATGAACATGTTTTGCAAAATAATATGGAAATAAACGTAGACCTGGGGCTCGAACCCAGGTCATATGCATTACCAACGTTCACACCTTGCCACTGGACCACTACAACGCGTTTGTTAAATAAATAAACAACAATTAATATAATATGAAACAATGCCTTAATGCCTTCAGCGCGCGAATTTTTAAATCACCCTATCACCGCTTGCCAACACATCATCTTCTTCGTGGGTTTTTTTATTTTTTCTGAAACAAACACATTAAGCCACGGTTTTGGATTTGTTCTCTTAGGCCACTTTCCAGAAAATAGCGACTAGATCTCAGGCACTCATAAATTGAGCGCGATGACGGATTCTTAATCGTCCAAACCTGCTGAATCTAATGGCACAAGTCTTGAAGGCTAATTTTTCTTTGGGTGGAAAGCCCCAATTTCACATCCTGCAAACCCTAAAAATCAAACATGGCATATTTGCGTACACAACATAAAACTGCAATTAATCATATTGGTTAGCTTGCAAACCTTTCACTGATCATGAATATATAATTAGAATGCCATGAATGTGCGTAAATATTGAAACACGATAATGAAAAAAAATGGAACAAGAGTGACTTATGTATACCGTTTCAACGCGTAAGGCTTGAGGTTTTTGATTGGAATACGTCCTATATTGCTCAAGGAAACTAATGGGATAGGTTTTGTGCCTTGAAACCACTTACAAGTCAGTTTTCAGATTTGAGATTTTTTAGAAAAAGTTCAAGCTTGTCAATGGCTTTCTGGAGCAGTTGTGCGTCTATTCTCATTAGGGTTGTGATCAGGCATTTGTATTGAGTGAATTAGGTCAAGAAAAGTAGAACAAATCCAATGCAATGATGGTTTTTGAAAATTTGATTTTAAGGATCTTTTTCATATCTTTTTCCATGAAATTTTGTGTCAATTAGGATCCAATCAAACCAAATCTTCCCATATTTGAATGTGCACGAATTATTGAGTCTAAAACATGTGCAAAAAGATTTATTAGGTTAAGTTATGTATTTTTCACATATTTAATTGATTTAAATGAATTAATATAAATAAAAATTCAAATAAATAAATAAAAAATGATAAAATACTTCCCTTTGGGCCAAGTGGTCGTGCACATGCTTAGAATGATGAATTGTGGAAGAAAAATGGGCCCATTAGCAATTTTAGGTCATTTGAAGTAATGTTGACTTTTCAAAATATCCAAAAATTTCCCAACTTCCACATGGCATAACTTGCTCAATTTTTACGCTTTTCTCATGTTCTTGGACATTTTGGAAAGGTCGTTGAGTCCTCTAACCAATGTCTTTGGTCCCATGTAATTTTGATTTACCAATCTCAAGTTATGGCCTTTGACTTAAAGTCCCTTTTTGTTGACTTTTGAAAATGACCTATAATGTTGAAATTGATAACTTTTTGTGAGAGCATTTCTTGGACTTGAAGTATGAAGATGAGTTGTAGGAAATGTCTTCCCCTTCAAAATGAGCTTTGGATGGAATTTTTCTGATAATCCATGTGAAAGTTATGCCCTGGTCAATTTCAGTTGACTTTTTCAACTGTCCAAATAAGGAAACTTTTGCATCTTGATGATTTTTGAGCCAAACTTTGAGAATCATGATCAAGCATTGATCAAATGATGTTTGTGGCTTCAAAATGATATGTTGACCAAAAATTTGAACTTTTGACTGCCAAATGACCATTTTGCCCCTACAGTTGACTGTAGTGCAATTAGGGTTTTGACTGTGCAATTTTGAGCTGAATGCCTTGAAACTTGATATGAGGATGCTTGACCATATTTGTAGGCATATGAGACTTGATTGGGCCTTTGAAAACTTCATTTTCTTGATCAGAACACAAACCCTAGTTTTGACTGTATGGGAGACCTTTGCATTGTGCAACCCTTGGGGAATTTTGCAGCTTGACTTGGCAATTTCTTGAAGAATATGGGAGGGCAAATTTTGGGGTACAACACAGGCTTTTCGAAGATATACTTGATTGGATCCATCTTTGAAATTAATAGAGTAGTGTGAGTCAGCATATACTGTCTCAGCCGGCGAGAAGCCCATGCCAAAGCGCAGCAAGTTTTCTCAAGCAGTGAGCATCGGGTCTCACAGTCGGTAAACTTTTTGCTAAGGTAATAAATAGCATGCTCTTTTCGGCCAGACTCGTCATGCTGCCCCAGCACACACCCCATTGAGTTGTCAAGTACTGTTAAGTATAAGATCATAGGTCTCCCTTCAACTGGTGGCATTAGGATGGGTGGCTCCTGGAGATACTCTTTGATTCTTTTGAAAGCGGTCTGACATTCATCGTTCCAACGTACCACTTGATCTTTCTTCAGTAGATTGAAGATTGGCTCATAAGTAGCAGTTAGGTGTGAGATGGATCGGGCAATGTAGTTCAGTCGTCCTAGAAAGCCTCTGGCCTCCTTCTCTGTCTTGGGGGATGGCATCTCTTGTATGGCTTTCACTTTGGCAGGGTCCACTTGAATACCTTTGTCGCTCACGAAGAAACCCAGTAGCTTACCAGACCTCACCCTGAAGGTGCACTTGTTCGGGTTCAATCTCAGCTTGTACAACTTCAACATGTCAAACAGCTTCTGTAGATGGTCAAGGTGTTCCTCCTCAGTCTGGGACCTCTCAATCATATTGTCGACGTATACTTCAATCTCATGATGGATCATATCATGAAACAAAGCAACCATGGCACGCTGATACGTTGCCCTAGCATTCTTCAACCCAAAAGGTATGACCTTGTAGCAAAAGGTACCCCACTGAGTAACAAAGGTGGTCTTCTCCATGTCTTCGGTGTCGTACCCCAAATTTGCCCTATCTCTTTTATTCTTGTCTGGCTTTGAACTTTGCATTCCATTTGCATCATTTTATTACTCAGTCATTTGCATATCCCACATCTCATGGGATCAGGCACTTTGGTTTGAAGTATTAGGGTTGCGCCCTCTTTTTGTCTAATCTTGTTTTGAGGTTTTCTTATCAGGTAAAAAGGAAGCACATCTGGTTCTCGATTAGTGGATTGTGGAACGAATTTTGTCATCATGTTACAAGGTTGGTTCTTGCTCAATTTTATCAGAGCCTGGATTAGGGTTTATTTCCCTATGTGTGCTGGTCAAGATGCTAGGGTTTAGAGTTTTTGGCTTCTGTGAAGATGTTTCTGTCGCCTACCTCGAGGATGGTTCAAAGCTCAGGACATTAGGCCTTTCTCACAAGGATTCTCAGGGTTTAAGTCTGCACAAGTACAATTGGATCATATTGGATTTTCAAGCATCAAGTCAAAGAGGAAACTATTGAAAGAGCAAAACAGATAAAATATGATTTTGACAAATTTGAAGAAATACAAGTGCTCTTCGTTTCAGCTCTTTCGATTGGCCTTTAGGCCTCTTTCGATCAGCATCTTTCGATTGACTCTTGGCCTCTTTCGAATCTGGACAAGTTGCTGCCTGTATGCCTACTTTCGATTGGACGAGTTGCTACCTGCAAGCCTGCTTCGAATCTGGACAAGTTTACTGCCTGCAAACATGCTTCGACTGGGCAACATTGCTTCCTTCGAACACAGACTTTCGATTGGGCAATGTGTTTGTTTCGATCCACAAGCTTCGATGGGCCATACAGTCTCCCTACGATCCACAAGCTTCGATGGGCAATATAGTCTCCCTTCAGTCACAATCTTCGATTTGGAAACGCAGTCTCCCTTCAATCACAAGCTTAGATTTGGAAACACAGTCTCCTTCAGTCACAAGCTTCGATTTGGAAACACAGTCTCCTTCAGTCACAAGCTTCGGTTGGGCAATGTTTCCCTTTAAAACAACTAGCTTCGATTCAGATAACATTGGCCTCCTGTAAATTTGTTTCGATTCACCAAGAAGCAACCTCCTACAGGAAAACTTCGACCAAGCTATGGCTTCCTTTGTGCTTGCCTTCAACGCACAAGTCAATGGCTTCCCTTCATGCTAGCATCCATAAATAAAATATCTCTTCATGCAAGCCTTCGATCTGGACAAGTTTACTGCTCCCACGCCTACTGTAAGGTGCCAAAACAAAACAGAAAAACCTACACCAACCTGCTACAACAGTCCAAAAACCTGCTATGCAGAGCCAGACCTGACGCCTGTAACTTGCACAAAAATGGAAAAACACAAAAGCAACATAAGAAAGGATCGAAACAGCATTCCCAAACTGTTCAAATTATTTTGTTTTCCCCCCAAATGCTTCAGCCAATCTGCCTATAAATAAGACTCCAATGCATCTTTGAAGAGAGGACTGAAGGGCCAGACGAATCTCTGCAAGAAAATTTCTCAAACCACAAAACTCTCAAGAAATTCAAACACATCCAGAATTCAAACACACATCCAGAATCAAACACTTATCCAGGATCCAAACACATATCCAAAAAAAATACTTATCCCCTTAGAATCTGAAACGTCCCTATACCTTGTTACCCTTCAAATCCAATAGGAAGAACCTCACCCTGGTTCTTCTCTTTCGAATCCAGTATCCAAGACATAACCCCTGGTTCCTCCTTCCGAATCCAGAAGCATTCAAGGAAACCATTTAAAGGCCCAGCACACGTTCCAACCACAAGTAAGGTAAGTCATTCTTAACCTTGATCCCCTTCATTTCTAGCATAACATGTACATAACACTTTGGTTCTTTTCGTTTCCACTTACTTAATATGTTTTCAGAGTTAACCCCTTCATTTTGCTGTTTGTTTATTTAAATATGCATTAAGTGTTAATTGATTGTAAGGAACTTTTAGCATGGCCTTATGCCCTGTTGTTGTTCAAAAAGTTCAAACGAAAGAAACAGGAAACAGGAAACAGGAAATAGGAAACGAAGCTTATGGCTTCTACCTTCCTTCTCCAGGTCAAACGAAAGAGAACCAGAAGGCTTCGCCATGTTGACTTCTGGGCCCAAACGAAAAGCTTGCCTTCACTGACTTACAGGCTCAGTCGAAAGGCATTCCCTCACTGTTTTCAGTCCCCAGTCGAAGGAGGCAGAAAGGCAGATGGCACGCTTACTAAGCCCAGACCCAGACGAAAAACACTCTCATGCTGGTGCCAGCCCCCAATCGAAGTACAGGACCTGAATGGTGCCAAAGCCCAATCGAAGGACAGGACTTCGCCTCTGCCAAGGCCCAGTCGAAGGATACAACTTGCTGCTGCCTTTACCCAATCGAGGGACAGGACTTCGCCTCTACCAAGGCCCAATCGAAAGACGTGACTTTGCTGTTGCTAGCCCCAATCGAAGGAGGCCAACAGAATGCCGGTCGAAGGCTGCTCCTGCCAGAATCGAAAGACACCTTTTTTTCTTACTCTTGTCTTGTTTTTTCCTTCATTTTTTTATGCCTTTTGATACGGTTGTAATAGCGTAGGATTTTGTCTTTTCTGCACTTTATTTACTTTGTACAAATGCTAGTAATTAGGCAAGATAAAAATCAACAAATAAACAAACCAATTAAAAATCCAAAAAACACTCTTTAATCACTACTTGGATTTATTTTAAAACCCACAAAAACACTCAACAAATCAAAACTCCCCCCAAGGGCATGTTATCTCCGTTCTACCGCGATACCGGTCGTGCCTATTGCTAGAACGCGTGCGTTAACGTCGCCCACTAAAAAACACAAACCAACCATTTTCTAGAAGGAACTACGGTGTTTTGATTCCTTCATTGAATACATAGGCAAAGGGTCGCGAAACCCTCACGAATGCAATAATCAAAAACCATCCATTTCCCTTTAGCAAGCATAGTTGTAGATAAACACACCCTTTAAGACAGACAAACAAAATGGATCCCGTTGAGTACAATGGATGCGAGGGGTTCTAATACCTTCCCCTCGCATAACCGACTCCCTTACCCTTTCTCTTGGTTGCAAGACCATCTTATCCATTCCCTTGTGGTTTTATCGATATTTCCCCTTCCTTCAGGATAAATAAAGTTCGGTGGCGGCTCTGTGTTTTCTGCCGGTAGCTTCAGCTGGCGACTCTACTGGGTAGTTTTAGCGAGTCTCTCCTAGTTTTTTTTTACTTATCTTTTTGGGTGTTTATTTATTTGCTTTATCTTGCTTTACTATTTTATTTCTTTATTTATTCTTTTGTATATATTGCATATTTGTTGCTACTCACATATTCTGGATATATTGTGTTGTTGGGTTTGATGTTTACTTTTGATAAGTCCTCTACCCGGACTTGGGTTACACATAGGATTAGGACGGGCGGTATAGTCATGTTAACTTTGAGGAAGTAATCCTGAAGAAGGAGGCATGAGAATCCCCCACTCAGTGGAGGTCCCCTTGAAAGTAATTATGTTTACCGAGTAATCGGGAAGACGTCGTTGCTTTCGACCTGGGAGCTCGAGAAGCTGAGGGCCGTAGAACCATTAACCCATCTTGGCCTTTTAGGTGCAATGCGGAGACTATAACGGAGTAATCCGGAAGTAGTTATCACGTGATATTACGCTCGGACGAGTTTTTCCTACGAATATTATCGATTACCAAGTAATTGGGACGTCAGTAATATCCAAAGGAAGAATGTAGACTTCGGGAACTCTTTAGAACCTTGTTCGGCAGGTGATAAACCCCTAGTACATACCTCATGGGTGGTTACTCTGACTCCATGCCTGTGACGTCAGACTTTTGATCCTGTTACTTTCAACCTGTGCAACGGACTACGCAATGGTTATCCAGAATATGTGAAGTTGAGACTTCATGCCATAGCATACCATAACATCACATCATCATGTATATATATCTCATATCTAGAGAAATCCAAAGACAAGTCTTGTTGATATAACTTTTCAAAAGGGAAATTTTAAAAAGATAGACGAGTCTTTGGGTCTCATTAGAAATGAAGATAAAGCATTCATCCATATTACCATGCATTCATTTTTTTTTCACAACAAAAACTCATTGGGGTCCCCTTTCTCAATCCAGTAAACAGCAAAGACGACTCATCCACATCCTTACCGCACCAGAGGCAACCAACAAAGGCTAATGGATCTTTTCGAAGAGAATCAGAATGCACTCCGTCGGGATATGGACACTATGGGTACCCGCATGGATCAACTCATGGAAACTCTGCATGCCGTGATCAAGGGTCAAGAAGAACTACACCAGAGTGTTTCCAAGCTTACTACTTCCGCTCCTTCCACTTCTGCTAATGGGAGAAATGACAATGCTAATGTTGAGACTCCTACTGGTGCTCCTAGGAATGATGTCGATGATCATCATGATGTTATTGATCTCGATGAACCCCAAGTGAATCTTGCTGCCGGGGTTTCCGAAACTATGAAGATGTATCATGCCCTTGAAGAGCGACTTAGAGCCATGGAAGGAATCAAGGCGTCTGGATTCAACACTGTTGCAATGTGCCTCGTGCCTGGGGTAGTCATTCCTCCTAAGTTCAAAGTCCCAGAGTTCAACAAGTACAAAGGCACTTCTTGCCCAGAGACACATCTCCGTTCCTATTGTCGCAAAATGGCGGCCTATGCTGGAAATGAACCTTTGCTCATGCATTTCTTTCAGGACAGTTTGACCGGGGCATCCTTGGATTGGTATATGAAATTGGAGAGATCCCATGTAGGTACTTGGGGAGAGATTTCTGATGCTTTTCTGAAATATTACCATTGCAATACTGCTATGGCTCAGAGCCGTATTCAGCTCCAGGGGATGGTACAAAAGTCTGAAGAATCTTTCAAAGAATATGCTCAGAGATGGCGTGAACTAGCTGCAAGGGTCCAACCTCCTCTTTTGGACCGTGAGTTGATTAATCTGTTTATGGGTACTCTACGAGGCCCTTATCTCCAGCATATGCTCAGTAGCACTTCTACTTCATTTTCTGATATGGTCATCATTGGTGAATGTGTTGAGACATGTATTAAGGCCGGAACGATTCAAGGTGTTCCTAATAATGCTAACAACAATGCAAGCATTAATAGGAAACCATTTTCCGGTTTTAGCAAGAAGAAAGAGGGCGAGACCAGTGCCATCACCGTCAACCAAGGAAGAGCTCCCACATTTCCTCAAGTCTGATTCCCTTATTTTCCTACACCTGCTTCTGTTCCCAACCAGTTTGTTCCACAAGTATACGCTGCTACAACTCCAGCATCTTGGATGGCCCAACAACGGCCTTTCTCTCCGCAACCACATTATGTTCCGCAATAACAGTTTGCACCTCCTACAACTTATCAACAACCGAATCAACATCTCCAGGGACAAAGAGCTCCTCCAAGACAGAGAGCCCCTGAAAGAAGGTTTGATCTCATTCCCATGTCCTACGCTCAGCTTCTCCCACAGTTACTTGCTAGCCAAATGGTTCAATTGCGCGAACTCGGTCCACCGCCAAATCCTCTCCCTATGGGATATGATAATAATGCTCATTGTGAATTCCACTCTGGTGCCCCAGGCCATACCATTGAAAATTGTAGAGCTTTCAAGTGCAAAGTTCAAGATCTCATCGATGCGAAAGCCATCAACTTCAACCTTGTTGGTCTGAATGTTCAAAATAATCCTATGCCTCCTCATCAAGGGGGAACAGTCCATGCTATTGAAGAAGTCAACGAACGGGTTTTGGTATCGAAGGTTGATGAAATTAAGATATCTTTGGAAACTGTCAAAGAACATTTGTTAAAGCATGGAGTGCTACAAGAACTCCATGACTTCTGCTTAACCTGTTCTTCCAAACCAGAAGAGTGTGCTGAGTTGAAGATGGCCATCCAACAGTTGATCGATGAAGGTGTCTTACAGATAGAGAAAGTGTTCCGAGAAGAAGAAATTGATGTCTGGAAATCCCCTACTATCCGAGAAGTTTTTCAGCCACCCCCGGTATTCCTTTAACAATTCAGGTTCCTATTACCCCCACAATGATTCAAGCTCATATTCCCCCTACAAGCAGCGACTTGAAGGCAGTGCCATGGGAGTACAACATAGTCTACATTCATGGAAAGAGGTATGAGTGTCCTCCGGTAGGTGACAAGAATGTTACCAACATTGCGGGAACAAGTAACATGACTCGCAGTGGTCGGATCTTTTCTCCTCCACCCCCACCTCCTAAGGAAACTAACAGTGAAGCTCTAGTTAAGGCTAAGGGAAAGCAAGCAATGGACAACCAACCCGGACTTTCGGAAGGACAAGAAGCGGAGAAACTTTTGAGAATTCTCAAGCGGAGTGATTACAAAGTAGTGGACCAGCTCAATCATACACCATCCAATATTTCCATCTTGTCTCTCCTTTTGTGTTCAGAGGCCCACCGTAACGCCTTATTGAAGACCTTATGTTCCGCTCATGTTACCCAAGACATCTATGTGGCCCAGTTTGAAGGAATAGTCACCAATATTGCTGTGGGAAATTGTTTGGGTTTCTGCGATGATGAACTCCCAATTGAAGGCAGAGCCCACAATAAAGCGCTATATGTTTCTATGAAGTGTTTGGACACTGTTTTATCTCGAGTTTTGGTGGATACAGGATCTTCACTCAATGTGATGCCTAAGGTTACCTTGTTTAAGCTGAATATGGACGGAGTAATGATGAGGCCCTCCACTCTAAATGTTCGTGCATTTGATGGTTCGAGAAGATCGGTGGATGGAGAAGTTAATTTGCCTGTCAAGATTGGTCCCCACACTTTCTATTTGTCCTTCTATGTTATGGACATTCGTCCATCCTATACTTGCCTCTTGGGTCGTCCGTGGATTCATGTAGCAGGAGCTGTGACATCTACCCTTCATCAAAGCCTGAAGTTTGTTGTGAATGACCAAGTTGTCATCGTTTGCGGTGAAGAGGACATAGTGATCAATAATCTGACTACCTACCGTTACGTAGAAGTGGAAGGCGAGGTACAAGAGTTGCCCTTTCAAGCCTTGGAGATTGTTACTATTGACAAAATCCCCGTCATGGAATGTAAGAAGACTGAGATACCCCTGGCCTCTTTGAAGGATGCCAAAGCCCTCATAGAAGCTAGACCTCCCCATGACAGTTGGGGCAATTTGATTGAGGTTCCAGAGAAGAAAGATCGTTTCGGTCTTGGGTATCAGCCAGCATCCTCCGTACAAGCTGGTTGGGTTCCTCTCAAAGGGCAGCAGGTTCCTCCAATTTCTGAAGTGTTCGTCAGTGCTGGTGTGAGCAAAGAAGGACAGGTACTCGCCACAGATGCTGAAGGTGACAAGGAGGATATTTCAAGATTTATCTATCAAGTTGCGCCAGACCAGGAGCTCAGCAATTGGACCGCCACCGACATCCCTGAAGTTGTTTTCCTTGATGTGTAATTTTTTGTTTCCATTTTAAGTCATATGTCCTTCCCAAGGCATGACGGCTTGTAGAAGGGGCCCCTTATGTTTCAATCTTTGTTTAACCATGAATGAAAAAATCGCACTTTCGCATACAATTTTGTTCTCTGTCTTTTCTTTTACTTTTACTTTTTCAAAATAAAAATGGCAATACTTTTCTTTTCCTACTTTAAATTTTCCTTTGCACTTTCTAAAAATAAAACATAAAATCATCGATCATGCAGACCCATCTCGGACTCCGTTGGAAATGATAATGCTATGGTTCCTTATATCCTTGAGAATTCAGTTGATCATGCTAACGAAGATAATGGGGAAGATTGTGAAGTCCCTGAAGAACTAGCCAGGCTCTTGAGACAGTAAGAGAAAGTCATCCAGCTGTATCAAGAAGAAACAGAAGTTGTCAATCTCGGTACTAAAGAGGTAAAAAGAGAAGTCAAGATAGGGGCCGCCTTGCAAAGTAAAGAGAAGAAGGGGTTGATTGAATTGCTTCAAGAGTATGCTGACATCTTCGCTTGGTCGTATGAAGACATGCCCGGTGTGATCGGTGGATCTGGAACTGACTGTTTAACGCTGGTTCGCGAAATATCGCGGAAGCAAGAGTCGCCACCGTATTTTATTTTCTCCAAATGGAAAGGACAAAAGCACAGAAAAATTCCTTATAGAGATAGTTTCTCGGTTCGGGAGGTAGATTATAGAAAGGGAAGGTGTTAGCACCCTTTCTATCCATGGTTATCCATGGGCTCTTAGATACTTGCTCATTTGTGTTTTCAAAAATGGTTTGTTTGCTTTTCAACTGTGGGTTTAAAAAAGTTTCTTTGAAAATTTCAGTTCGACTCTTGTATCGGTCCTCAAGAGTGTTTGAAAAGTTGCTTTCGAAAGCTTTTGAAAAGTGTCGGTGTGAAAAGGAGTTTTTGATTTGTTTTGAAATTAGAGCAAGTATCTACGAGAATCTACCTACCCTAAGGAATTCGTCTGTGTAAATGTCCTTAAAGTAGTGCCATCCCACCATTGAGAGGTAGGTAGCACCACCGTTGGAGGTGTTCGGGTCAATTCGAGGGTTCGGGACATGGTGATCACCAGAGCAATAGGAAGACACCTTAGAAGCTACCCTCATGCCATGTTCATGGACATGAGGACTTACTAAAACGTCCTCTACTCGACGACCACCTTTCGAGGGGCAAGGCAACAGTGAGGCGTACCCTAGGGGTGGTGTGTGATTTGTGTGTCATGTTCATTTATTTCTGTTTTGTTCATGTATTTGGTGATCTACGCGTTGCTTTTATTTTGAGCATTCATTCTTTCATGCGAATTAATAACAGTTAAAAGAAATGCGAGAAGGTAAAAGTCCTATGCTATTACAAAGGCGCGGGTCCACATCGCCAAATTAATCCAGGACCCGATTTGAAATAAAATTAAGTGCTTGAAAATAAATATCTAATCAATCTATTACATGGCTTTGGGAGAATTACATAAAAAGGGAAATAAAATAAGCGCGTGAATAAGTAAAATCGGGAATGCGAGGGCGTTGGACCCTTTTAAAGAAATTAAATTACAATTACGAAATTAATTAATTTAAATGTGAAAGGAAATTATTTTTTGAGTTTTTTATATTTATGAATTTTAATGAGAAGATTATGGAATTTAAACCTAATTCTAGCTATCTTTAATTTATTAAAAAAACATGTTAAAGTTGAACCTAAAATTAACCTAATTATTTACATGGTAATTGATTTACAAAATAATAATTAATATTAAATAGGATGAAAAGAGAAAAAAGGAAAAAAGGTATAAAAACCTAATTCTACATTTTTTTTAATTTATTAAGAAACACATTTAAAATTAAACCTAGATTTAACTAATTAATTGATAAAATTTATTTACAAAATAACATTAAATAAAAATATTTTTATTTTTGTCTTTTCTGATTTTTATTATTTTTTATGTTTTATGAAAATATATCAATTTAAAGAATTAAAAGGAAATAATTAAATTAAAACAAATAATAGAAAAATAAAAAAGAAAGAAAAGAAATGCAAGCCCTTGGGGGTGTTGACCCCAATTTGGAGGTATTTGGCCAGCAATCAGGCCCAATGTTTTAAGGCCTTTCTGACTTTTCATGGAAGCGTGTGGCGCGTTTGACTGATGCATCCCATAGACCTTGAATCCTGGCCACTGGATGGACGTTGTGGGACAAGTGGCGTGCTGGAGCGTAGGCGTATGGTAGACTTCTGAGGGGAACGCTACACATAAACATGAAAAGAAAAATATTATGGAGAAAGGAGGGGACCTGGGAATCGAACCCAGGTCCCAGAGTTTACCAAATGCCTTGTCCACCAACTGTGCCATCTGCGCGTTTTGTATATAATATAGAAAATAATGAATATAAGGTAAAACAAACGATTAATGGGTATTTCGCGCGAAATTCAAATGCACCAGTTATGTATGGACACGTCTGTCTTCTTCTTCAATTGCCTGTAAAAATAAAAAGAAATAGCGGGGGTTTTAAACCCCCACTAAATGATGACCATGAAAATAGCGATTAGAAATTGGCCCATGATAAATTGAGCGCGACTAGTGCATTGGATTCGTATGAAGCTTCTGGTTCGAATGGTACAAGTCTTGTTGCCTGATTTTTCCTTAAACGTAAAGCCCCAATTTTACAGTTTTGTAACCCTAGCAAGCTTCAATGGTGGATTCATGAATAAAGCACGAAAACTCAATTAACCGGCATGATTAACTTTAGAATGAATCAACTAACACAAATCAAACATTAGAAATTGAAAACAACGCATGAATCATGATACATGAATATGAGAAAAAGTATGAACAGGACAGGGTCGTTCTACCAATTCCTTGCGTTAGAAACGATGGTTTTGATCCAGAAACGTTCCTTGAAGCCTCAGGAATGTAATGGGATTGTTCTCTTGCCTTGAAACGCTTTGGAATGGTGTTTTCAGTTTTGACTTTTTTCACAAAAATACCAAGTTTGTTCTTTGATATGGGGCGCAGTTTCAAGGTCCTTGGCATTAGGGTTAGCATCTGACTTATGTATGGGATGGATTAGGGTTGAAATTTGAGCAAAAGATCAATGCATTGATGTATGGAATATTTGATTTTCCATGCATATTTTTTCAAATCTTTTCCATATGATTTGATTCCAATCATGGCTAATCTTTCCAATTTGGGTTGTGCACGAATCTTGAGTCTTTAAGGAGAGCAAATGCTGCATAAAAAGATTCAAATGCATTGGTTTGGTATTTTTTTCATATTTTATTTAATTAAATGAATTAATGGTGATTAAAAATTCAAATAAATAATAAAAATGATGAAATAAATCCCCTTTGGGCCAAATGGTCGTGCATAGCCTTTGGATGATGAATCTTGGAAGAAAATGTGGCCCATTAGCAATTTTGAGGCATTTGAAGTAATGTTGACTTTTCAAAATTCCCAAAAATTTCCCAACTTCCACAAGGCATATCTTGCTCAATTTTTAAGCTTTGATCATATTCTTGGACATTTTGGAAAGGTCTTGAAGTCCTCTAACCAATGCCTTTGGTCCCATGTCATTTTGATTTACCAATCTCAAGTTATGGTCTTTAACTTAAAGTGCCTTTTTGTTGACTTTTGAAAATGACCTATAATGTTGAAATTGATAACTTTTTGTGAGAGCATTTCTTGGACTTTAAGTGTGAAGAGGAGTTGTAGGAAATGTCTTTCTCTTCAAAATGAGCTTTGGATGGAATTTTTCTGATAAACCATGTGGAAGTTATGCCTTGGTCAAGTTACAGTTGCTTTTTCAACTATCCAAATATGGAAACTTTTGCATCTTGAGACTTTTTGAGCCAAGCTTTGAGAATCATGATCAAGAATTGATCAAATGATGTTTGTGGCTTCAAAATGAGATGTTGACCAAAATTTTGAACTTTTGACTGTCAAATGACCATTTTGCCCCTGCAGTTGACTGTAGGGCAATTAGGGTTTTTGACTGTGCAATTTTGTGTTGTAAGTCTTGAAACTTGGCATGAGGATGCTTGACCATGTTTGTAGGCATGTGGGACTTGATTGGACCCTTGGAAACTTCATTTTCTTTGTCAGAACCAAAACCCTAATTTTTGACTGTTAGGAGGCCCTTGAACTGTGCAACCCTTGGGGAGATTTTGAAGCATGCTCTTTGCAATTCTTGAAGAATATGGGAGGGAAAATTTTGGGGTACAACAGTTGCCCCTGTTCAATCTTCTTAGTCCTGAGGATGCAGATTGGCTTACGGGCCTTTCGTAATCCGAAGGTGGAAGATGATTGAACACTAGAGTGCCCAGAAATTTGCGCTCACATAGTAGTGTGATGGTGGGAATGGGCTTATAGATGCCATTTGGAGATTGATGGATAGGAAGATGGGCTTATAGATGCCATGCTGAGAGGTGACGGAAGGTGGATGGGCTTATAGATGCCATCTGGACATCGGTCGCGTAAGAGATTCCTTAGCGAGAATTTGCGTACCTGAAAAAGAAAATGATTACCTGACCTGTTACAGGAGCTGGTCTTCAAACTCTTTGTAGATGTGCCCTGACTGGTTACAGGAGTTAGGTCTGGAGCTTCAAACGGCGATGAATGAACCAAGAATGGTTACTACCTCAACAGGAACGGTGAGAGAACCCTGGACGATTACTACCTCAACAGGAACGCTGAGAGAACCTTGGACGATTACTACCTCAACAGGAACACTGAGAGAATCTGGGGACGATTACTACCTCAACAGTAACGTTGAGAGAATCATAGGCGACTTCAACCTCAACAGTAACGCTGAGAGAATCTTGGGCGACTTCAACCTCAACAGTAACGCTGAGAGAATCTTGGGCGACTTCAACCTCAACAGTAACGCTGAGAGAATCTTGGATGTCTTCTACTGAGTCTTTATCTGGAAAATCTTTTAGGGATCAATTTAACTGGACTAGAGAAAGCCTTTGACTGGATAAGAAACAGGAAAATCTTAGGGTCGATTTAACTGAACCGGACAAGGTCTTGAAATCTTCAACTGGATAAGAAACAGGGAGATCTTAGGGTCGATCTGACTGAACCAGAGAAGGCCTTTGACTGGATAAGAAACAGGAAAATCTTAGGGTCGATTTAACTGAACCGGTCTAGGTCTTGAAATCTTCAACTGGACAAGAAACAGGGAGATCTTAAGGTCGATCTGACTGAACCAGAGAAGGCCTTTGACTGGATAAGAAACAGAGAAATCTTAAGGTCGATTTAACTGAACCGGTCAAGGTCTTGAAATCTTCAACTGGATAAGAATCAGGGAGATCTTAGGGTCGATCTGACTGAACCAGAGAAGGCCTTTGACTGGATAAGAAACAGAAAAATCTTAGGGTCGATTTAACTGAACCGGTCTAGGTCTTGAAATCTTCAACTGGATAAGAAGCAGGGAGATCTTAGGGTCGATCTGACTGAACCAGAGAAGGCCTTTGACTGGATAAGAAACAGAAAAATCTTAGGGTCGATTTAACTGAACCAGACTAGGTCTTGGAATGTAGCTGAGAACTTAACTGGATCTTTCCTGAAAGGTAAAGGTCAGTCATATGCAATGCATGATATGGGTCAAGCAATGATGTTCTCAACATAAGTGAGCTTTGTAAGATATGATGCATATATGCATGCTATAATGTATGGAAGTGTGATGTTTATGAATGTGTCTTTTCGTCTAGGAAAGTAAATCCTTGACGGGTGCCGGGAAGTCACTCCTGGGCTGATGTGGAGGAGTAGAGCTCTGTGTCCGCTGGGGATGAAAGTTGCAAGAATACCGGTAGGAGAAGGTAACTCTGTTGGGGAATAAACTCGGCGAATGGATTACTCTGCGGGGAGAAAAGTACTCTAATGATCTTGCTGGGGAGCAATACTCTATGGGGAGAGAGGTACTTTGCTGAACTGTTGATGGTAACTTCGCTGAGGATACCATTGTTGTGTTGGAAGTGTTGATAGACTTCGCTGGGGATAGGAAAACTTCGTCGAGGACGATCTTTCCGTGGCTTTTGGCTGAGGATAACCCAGTTATATCCTGGTAGGGAAATAACTCTTTGAATAAAGTCGGGAGACGCGTTCGTGCTCTGCGAGGACAAGCTTCCAGAATCTACTGGGGATAAGCTTACTGCTTGGGGAGATGGATTCCAACTTTTCTGGGGAAACTGGATTGGACTCTCCTGGGGAAATTTGAACTACTGGGGAAGTGACTCCCTTGCATGTTGGATATACCTCCGGGGAACAATCTTTAGACCAAGACTGCCGGGGATGCTTGTTAAGAATGTCTGTATGATATGCTGGGGAATGTTGAGATCTGCTGGAGGATACCCAACTTCCTTAAGGCTGATAATGTACTTTGCTTGGGGAGAGTGTATTGGCTTGCTGACGCACTCTCTGGGGAATTAAGATATCTGGTTGTGTTCTTCAGCTGAATCTACCTTGGTACCTTGGAGGACAGAACAATTAGATTGCTTAGACAACTCTTTATTGCCCCTGTTTCTAATGTTACCTGTAATTAATCCTTTGTTTCGTATGCAAATATTCATGAGTTAGCAAATTATTGTCAATGCATATATCACAAATTGAACCTTGGACGTTCTTCGCAAAACAAAACAGAAAAGGAAAAACAGATGGCAATTTTAACTTAAAAGTGATTTGTATTGATTTTTTGAATTTGCTTGTAAAATAGGCGTTTATGTACAAGAGGCTGACGTCCTAGTAAGAGAACGCCGCCGAACAAAAGAATTTATACAAGTTTGTACAAAAGAAAATAAAACAGCTGTGTGAAATGAATGATCCTACTGGGTTCCAACTCTGCTATCGCCCTTATATCTCCGAGCGTCTCATCACTTGATGACCTAGATGACGATGAAGCTGACTGATCGATGCCGTCTGAACTTGATGTAGATACCGGATTCTGGATGCAAAGTGATCGAATGAGACATAGTATTACGCTTTATCCCTAACTTTTGCCTGGACCGCCCTTTCGGGTTCTCAGTCCACCGGGATACCCATTTTTGCCCAAGCCGCCTTTTCAGGTTTTCGACTTGTCGGGTGTACAGATTTTTCCATTTCATCCCTTCATTTTGCCCGAACCCTTTTGGTTCGCCGGGAAGCCCTAATTTTTGCCTAGGTATGTCAACCTAGCGGGTCTTTTATCATGCGTAGTATCTTTTTACTATGTCTGCATTGGCGGGGTGCAGAAGGTCGTCACCATCCATGTTGGTTAGAATCATGGCTCCTCCTGAGAACACATGTTTAACCACAAATGGCCCTTCGTACGTAGGGGTCCATTTTCCCCTTGGATCACTCTGAGGAAGGATGATGCGCTTGATTACCAGATCCCCAACTTGATATTCTTGTGGTCTGATCTTTTTATTAAATACCCTGATCATTCGTTTTTGGTACGTCTGACCATGACAAATAGCAGCAAGTCTCTTTTCATCAATAAGGTTTAGCTGATCAAGTCGTGTTTGGATCCAATCATCTTCGCTCAGATCTGCATCCTTCATTATCCGGAGAGAGGGTATCTGCATTTCGATCGGTAAGACTGCCTCCATACCGTATACCAAGGAGAAAGGTGTTGCCCCGGTTGACGTTCTGGCTGAGGTACGGTACCCATGTAGAGCGAACGGTAACATCTCGTGCCAATCTTTATAAGTCACTTTCATCTTCTGCACGATTTTCTTAATGTTCTTATTCGCTGCTTCTACAGCCCCATTCATCTTCGGTCGATAAGGAGAAGAGTTGTGGTGCTGTATCTCGAACTGCTCGCAGAGCTTAGTGATCATTTTATTATTGAGATTGGTACCGTTGTCTGTAATAATTCTTTCAGGGACTCCGTATCGACAAATCAGATTATGCCGAATGAACCGTGCCACAACAGTCTTGGTTACCGTAGCATAGGAAGTTGCTTCAACCCACTTCGTAAAGTAATCAATCGCCACTAGGATGAAGCGATGCCCGTTGGATGCCGTAGGTTTAATCTCACCGATCATATCTATGCCCCACATTGCAAATGGCCAAGGCGTAGTCAGAACATTCAGAGGAACTGGAGGGAGATGCACCTTGTCTGCATATATCTGGCATTTGTGACATGTCCGAGAGTGTTGGTAACAGTCGGCTTCCATTGTGGACCAGAAATACCCTGCCCGAAGGATCTTCTTTGCCATAGTGTGTCCACTGGAATGTGTTCCGAAAGTCCCTTCATGTAGCTCTTCCATGATCCTTTCTGCTTCTGTCTTGTCCACACAACGCAGTAAGGTCGAATCATGGTTTCGCTTGTACAGGATGTCGTTGCTAGGGAAGAACTTCGCTACGAACCTTCTCAGAAACTTCTTATCATTGACAGATGCACCTTCAGGGTATTCCTGAGCTTCCAAGTATCTCTTCACCTCATGGTACCAAGGCTTCTCAGTCACCAATTCAGCCTCGAGATCACAACAGTATGCCGGTTCGTCCAGTTTCCAGATGATGATTTGGGGAGCCTCATTGTCCCATTTGACCTTGAACATGGAAGACATCGTAGCTAACACGTCCGCTAACTGATTCTCCTCTCTCGGAAAGTGTTCAAAGGTTATCTTTGTGAAGTGGAGGATCAAGGTTAACACACATTCTCTGTAAGGAATAAGATTCGGATGTTTCATATCCCACTCCCCTTTGATCTGATTGATCACGAGAGCGGAATCTCCGAAGACACTCAGAAACTTGATCCTTAAGTCGATCGCAGCTTGGAGACCCATGATGCATGCCTCATACTCCGCCATGTTATTGGTGCAGTTGAAACCTAGCCGGGCAGTGAGTGGAGTATGAGTTCCTTGAGGGGATATGATCACAGCGCTGATACCGTTACCCAAAGCGTTGGAGGCTCCGTCAAAGTGCATAGACCATCGGGATCCTTCCTCAGGTCCTTCATCCGGTCCAGGTACTTCACAATCAGTCACTATCATGATGCTCTCGTCTAGAAACTCAAAGTTCATTGACTGATAGTCGTCTACTGCCTGATGTGCCAAGTGGTCTGCCAATACACTCCCTTTGATGGCTTTCTGAGTTGTGTACTGGATGTCGTATTCTGTCAAGATCATTTGCCATCTTGCTATTCTCCCAGACAGAGCAGGCTTTTCAAATATGTACTTTGTAGGATCCATCTTTGGGATCAACAAGGTAGTGTGAGTCAGCATATACTGTCTCAGCCGGCGAGCAGCCCATACCAAAGCGTAGCAAGTTTTCTCGAGCAGTGAGTATCGGGTCTCACAGTCGGTAAACTTTTTGCTAAGGTAATAAATGGCATGCTCTTTTCGGCCAGACTCGGCATGCTGCCCCAGCACACACCCCATTGAGTTGTCGAGTATTGTTAGGTATAGTATCAGAGGTCTCCCTTCAACCGGTGGCATAAGGATGGGTGGTTCTTGGAGATACTCTTTGATTCTGTCAAAAGCAGCCTGACATTCATCATTCCAACGTACTACCTGATCTTTCTTCAGCAGCTTGAAGATTGGCTCACAGGTAGCAATTAGGTGTGAGATAAAGCGAGCAATGTAATTCAGGCGTCCTAAAAAGCCTCTGACCTCCTTCTCTGTCTTAGGAACTGGCATCTCTTGAATAGCTTTAACCTTGGCAGGGTCCACTTGAATACCCTTATCACTTACAACGAAGCCTAGCAACTTTCCAGATCTTACCCCGAAGGTGCACTTGTTCGGGTTCAACCTCAGCTTGTACAACTTCAGACGGTCAAACAATTTCTGCAGATGATCTAGGTGTTCTTCCTCAGTCTGGGACCTCGCGATCATGTCGTCAACATACACTTCTATCTCATGATGGATCATGTCATGAAATAAAGCAACCATGGCACGTTGGTAGGTTGCCCTAGCATTTTTCAGTCCAAAAGGCATGACCTTGTAGCAGAAGGTGCCCCACTGAGTAACAAATGTAGTCTTTTCCATGTCTTCCGGAGCCATCTTGATCTGATTATACCCTAAAAAACCATCCATGAAAGAGAACACCTTATGCTGAGCAGTATTGTCAACAAGGACATCAATGTGAGGTAAGGGGAAGTCATCTTTGGGGCTGGCCCTGTTCAGATCCCTGTAATCAACACACATTCTGACCTTTCTATCTTTCTTTGGTACCGGCACCACATTAGCAACCCACTGAGGGTAAGAAGTCACTGCAAGGAACCCGGCGTCAAACTGTTTCATAACCTCGGCTTTGATCTTCTCAAACATCTCTGGACGCATACGGCGGACCTTTTGCTTGACCGGAGGGCAGTCTTCCTTGGTAGGCAAATGATGGACCACAATGTCGGTATCCAACCCGGGCATGTCTTCGTAGGACCAGGCAAAGATCTCCACATAATCATGTAACATTTGAGTCAACCGTTGCTTCACGCTGAGCTCTAGGTTGGCACCAATCTTTACCTCCTTTCTGTCTGTATCAGTACCCAGGTTTATTGTTTCCACTGGCTCTTCATGTGGTTGAATTGACCTATCTTCCTGAAGTAACAGTCTTGCAAGCTCGCCAGGCACTTCGCAATCATCTTCACCTTCGTCTTCGGCTAAGTTGATCGGATTTTCGAAGTCATAACTGGCAGTAGCAGAGTCGTTACCAGTGAGATCCATAGTGGATTGGAACCTGTATGAGTGAGTGTGTGTAAATACAGCTGTTTTGCAATATAATGAAAGGAAAGAAAGAAAAGGAGCATAATATTTGAGATGCGAGCAAACGTCCAAGATCTTTATTCATGATATATGAAATGACAATTAATATGCCCTCACAAATGAAGCCACGGTGCCCCGGGTAAGACATCGGGCCATAGAGTTTTAATTTATTGTTTATTACAAATAACAAAACAAAGGAGTTTATTACTGCGTAACAAGAGAAAGAGGTAGATTGTCCTTTGCACTCCAATTGCTAGGTCCACTGTCGGTTGCTGGGTAAATCCAGCTATCAAACTCAGCTTCATCCACTTCATCTTCGTCCCCAATAGCATTCACTCCATGAGCAGGCAGGGGAGCTGTCACTACATTAGGCTTCTCAGATGCCTCAAACTGTACCTCCTTTGTGTTAATAAGATCCTGCAGCTTGTTTCTTAAGGCCCAACAATCATCAGTGGAATGCCCCGGGCTATCAGAGTGATAAGCGCAACGGGCATTTGGATTGTATTTGGGGGAGGCAGTATTCACAACCTTCGGGGCTTCCCTGACAGTCACTAAGTTGGTGGACAGCAACTGCAGCAAGATTTGCGACAAGGTCATACTCAGCCGGGTAAAATCTCTTCTAGGTCTTTCAGCCCTTTGAGGATTGGTTTGCCGAGGAGCGGCAGCATGCTTAGCAATTATCACCGCGTTGATAGACTGGCGGCGCTCAGGTTTCTCTTGTCTTCTAGACCCATATACCGCACTGGCCTCCTTCTTAAAGGGCTTCTTCTCTGAATTTGACAATGCACCCTTCTGAATTTTGCCAGACTTCATTCCAACCTCTATTCTCTCTCCAGTCAGAATAAGATCAGTGAACCCTGCAGATGAGTTACCGATGAGATGGTTGAAAAATGGCCCAGATAGGGTCCCCAAGAACATATCCACCAGCTCACGGTCTGTTAACGGAGGTTGCACCCTGCCAGCCAGATCCCTCCACTTCTGTGCATACTCTTTGAAACCTTCGCTTGACCCTAGCGACATACCCTGGAGTTGGGTACGTGTAGGGGCAAGGTCGGCATTATATTGATACTGCTTATAGAAAGCAGTAGCCAACTCCTCCCAGTTATGAACCTTGGTCCCATCCAGCTGATAGAACCATTCGAGATGAGTCCCTGAAAGACTCTCCTGGAAGAAGTGGATCCACAAATTCTTATCCACAGTGTACGGCTGAATCTTCCGCACGTAAGACCTGAGGTGTAGCTTGGGACAAGACGCCCCGTCATACTTGGTGAAAGATGGTGCCTTAAACTTGTGAGGAATAATCACACCAGTAGATAAGCCCAAGTCTCCGAAATCCAGCCCAGGCACTTGTTGGATCTCCATTGCATTCAGCCTGTCTTCCAACTGCTTATACCGGTCTTCAGCCGGAGGATATTGTTCCTCATTAAAATCAGTCTCGTTGTCAGAGACTACCGGACTAGGACCTTTTCCCCCTTGGGGACTGCTCTTGCCTATAGAAGAACCAGCCTCTTCATTCTGCAGAGTGTTGCCAAACCTTCGGCCTGAGTTGAAAAGAACAGTTCTCTTCTTCTTCTTCTTCTCCTTCTTCAGGAGCAAAGCCTTCAGCTCTTCTTGGCCCTGAGCCAAACCCATGATCAGTTCCTGAAATTGCGCATTCTGCGCCTGAAGAGCCTTGATAGACATCTCGGTTGATGATGAGTCAGGATTCATGATGCTGAAATAAACAGCGAAGAACAGTAAGCGACCTGAAAAGAAGAAAACCTGCTATGCACATGATGAATGGAATGCGTATGATTTATGTTTTCAAAGACAATCGGGAATCAACTTTGTAAACAAAAAGGAACACACTTCATTAGATTCAACTTTGAAACTTAAATTGTTCAAAAAGTTGTCCTTAGGCGTTACATGAAAGGGAAATACTGAAAAGGGAAATAAAACTGTAAAAGAACATCCAAAGCTCCTTATTGATCCCATGGTCTCCTCTTCTCAGTACGGATGTAATCATTCAGAGCTCGCTCATTCTCCAGCTGCTTCGTCAGCTTCTGGATCTTCAATTCCTGCTCGTTGTACTTTTCCCGATACGAATCACGTTCTTCACGCAGTTGCGACCAAGACCTCTTTAATGTCTCATAATCAGTAGGTATCTGAGGAGGGAGGACAGTTGGAGGAACACCATCTTTGTCAGGATACTCAAGAATGATAGGTCTGACAGCTTCGTACGGCATACCTAACTTCTGAGCACGGATGCGAACCCATTTGTAGTAGGCTTCCATAGGTAGCGAAGTCTTTGGCCCCAACTCTTGTGGGTCAGCTTTATGAACTTTATCCCAAGCCTTGATGAACCTACGACGCAGCTCGTCACTATCCACCTGAAACTCAAAACTGATGTGAGGCACCAACATCTCATGAGGCCCTGCTCTTCTGGCTCTTCCAAACTGACGGAGTGCTAGACATGGATTGTAAGAGATCCCTCCTTGAGTACCGATCAAAGGAACATTAGGGTATCCCCCACAACAATCAATAACAGCTATCTCATCCAGACCTCTGAAAGTCCAAATGATGTCCTTATCAGTGAGAGACATTAACTTATGAGCCCAACCTCTTCCTTCTTGGTTCTTCAGTACGAACTTGGGGAGGTGCGAAATAAACCACCTCACCAACAAAGGGATACAACACCATAGATTTCCTCGTCTTCGGGTAGTACGAGCATAAAGTTGTTGCAGGATGTCACCCAAGAGAGTGGGTACAGGATTCTGAGACATAAAGATCCTTATGGCAGTGACATTGATGAAGTTGTCAGGATTGGGAAACAAGACTAGCCCATAGATTAAGAGAGCTAGGATGTCTTCATATGCCCTAAAGTCCAGGTCATTCCAGAAACTGTTAGCTTTACCAATCAGAAACTTGGCCAAGAAACCCTTAACTCCGCTTCTAGTCGCCCAGTTGTCCATTACTTCTTGATGGGTCAAAGGAAGAGCTGCAGCAACCTCCTCAAGCCTGAGGGTCTTTTCCCAACCAGTAAAGGGAGTCTGATCCAAGATGGGGATGCCAAGCAAATCAGAGAACTCTTCCAGGGTAGGGACCAGCTGGAAGTCTTGAAAGGTGAAGCACTGGTACAGAGGGTCATAGAACTGGGTCAGGACACTCATCAACTGTTGATCCCGCTTTGCAGTGACTAAACTGAGAAGAGAACCATGCCTCTGAATGAAGGAAGTGGTATTTGGGATTCTGCTAACCAACTCTTCAAGCAACTCAGGTGAGTGAACAAAGTTGAACCGGATAGTATTCCTTTGCACAGGCATCATGGTGTCCTACAAAACAGAGCAAAGGTGAAACCCTCTTGTCTTTGAAATGGTCAGTCCTTATGCGGGATGCATGCAATGCTCATGATGTTATGATGTTATGATAAAGCACACCACAGATATTTACAAAGGCACACATGTAAGGCACACAAGTCACACAAGGCAAGCCCTTAAAGTTTAGGCCAGCATGAGGTCTAGGTATTACCCTCTTTCAGTTTGTTGGTTCATACCTGTCCTATCAAAGTAACCGGGTTCTTAAGGGATCCCAATATCATTGACTACCCTCAATCGGTCATAACTCCAGCATCGCAATCTTTTCTTGCGGCCAGAACCATCACGAGAGTTTAGCCTCAATGGGTGTAGCATACTGCTACTGTTCTATAAGCCAAGTTGGGTCATTTAAGGTTCTAAGGTCGGTTGGTGCTTAATGACTCCTCAGAAGACCCATATTCTCCTCGTTGCAACACAAGGGATATCGGTACAGACCAAGGTGCCACACCAATGTAGCCACTGTTTCACCCGTGTCGGTCTATGCCGGACAGGTCCCTCACAGCTTATGCTACCTAAACAGGGTATCCCCAGATCCGGGCTAGGATCTATGTAACTCCCATGCAACCCACAATTTTAAAGCAAGCAAGTCAATACAATTGAAAACACAGTTATGAACTATCCTAAGGTACACCTCACTTTAAGTTTAGGTCCCCAGCAGAGTCCCCAGTTCTGTGATCGGTGGATCTGGAACTGACTGTTTAACGCTGGTTCGCGAAATGTCGCGGAAGCAAGAGTCGCCACCGTCTTTTATTTTCTCCAAATGGAAAGGACAAAAGCACAGAAAAATTCCTTATAGAGATAGTTTCTCGGTTCGGGAGGTAGATTATAGAAAGGGAAGGTGTTAGCACCCTTTCTATCCATGGTTATCCATGGGCTCTTAGATACTTGCTCATTTGTGTTTTCAAAAATGGTTTGTTTTCTTTTCAACTGTGGGTTTAAAAAAGTTTCTTTGAAAATTTCAGTTCGACTCTTGTATCGGTCCTCAAGAGTGTTTGAAAAGTTGCTTTCGAAAGCTTTTGAAAAGTGTCGGTGTGAAAAGGAGTTTTTGATTTGTTTCTAAATTAGAGCAAGTATCTACGAGAATCTACCTACCCTAAGGAATTCGTCTGTGTAAATGTCCTTAAAGTAGTGCCATCCCACCATTGAGAGGTAGGTAGCACCACCGTTGGAGGTGTTCGGGTCAATTCGAGGGTTCGGGACATGGTGATCACCAGAGCAATAGGAAGACACCTTAGAAGCTACCCTCATGCCATGTTCATGGACATGAGGACTTACTAAAACGTCCTCTACTCGACGACCACCTTTCGAGGGGCAAGGCAACAGTGAGGCATACCCTAGGGGTGGTGTGTGATTTGTGTGTCATGTTCATTTATTTTTGTTTTGTTCATGCATTTGGTGATCTACGCGTTGCTTTAATTTTGAGCATTCATTCTTTCATGCGAATTAATAACAGTTAAAAGAAATGCGAGAAGGTAAAAGTCCTACGCTATTACAAAGGCGCGGGTCCACATCGCCAAATTAATCCAGGACCCGATTTGAAATAAAATAAAGTGCTTGAAAATAAATATCTAATTAATCTATTACATGGCTTTGGGAGAATTACATAAAAAGGGAAATAAAATAAGCGCGTGAATAAGTAAAATCGGGAATGCGAGGGCGTTGGACCCTTTTAAAGAAATTAAATTATAATTACGAAATTAATTAAATTAAATGTGAAAGGAAATTATTTTTTGAGTTTTTTATATTTATGAATTTTAATGAGAAGATTATGGAATTTAAACCAAATTCTAGCTATCTTTAATTTATTAAAAAAACATGTTAAAGTTGAACCTAAAATTAACCTAATTATTTACATGGTAATTGATTTACAAAATAATAATTAATAATTAAATAGGATGAAAAGAGAAAAAAGGAAAAAAGGTATAAAAACCTAATTCTACATTTTTTAATTTATTAAGAAACACATTTAAAATTTAACCTAGATTTAACTAATTAATTGATAAAATTTATTTACAAAATAACATTAAATGAAAATATTTTTATTTTTGTCTTTTCTGATTTTTATTATTTTTTATGTTTTATGAAAATATATCAATTTAAAGAATTAAAAGGAAATAATTAAATTAAAACAAATAATAGAAAAATAAAAAAGAAAGAAAAGAAATGCAAACCCTTGGGGGTGTTGACCCCAATTTGGAGGTATTTGGCCAGCAATCAGGCCCAATGTTTTAAGGCCTTTCTGACTTTTCATGGAAGCGTGTGGCGCGTTTGACTGATGCATCCCATAGACCTTGAATCCTGGCCACTGGATGGACGTTGTGGGACAAGTGACGTGCTGGAGCGTAGGCGTATGGTAGACTTCTGAGGGGAACGCTACACATAAACATGAAAAGAAAAATATTATGGAGAAAGGAGGGGACCTGGGAATCGAACCCAGGTCCCAGAGTTTACCAAATGCCTTGTCCACCAACTGTGCCATCTGCGCGTTTTGTATATAATATAGAAAATAATGAATATAAGGTAAAACAAACGATTAATGGGTATTTCGCGCGAAATTCAAATGCACCAGTTATGTATGGACACGTCTGTCTTCTTCTTCAATTGCCTGTAAAAATAAAAAGAAATAGCGGGGGTTTTAAACCCCCACTAAATGATGACCATGAAAATAGCGATTAGAAATTGGCCCATGATAAATTGAGCGCGACTAGTGCATTGGATTCGTATGAAGCTTCTGGTTCGAATGGTACAAGTCTTGTTGCCTGATTTTTCCTTAAACGTAAAGCCCCAATTTTACAGTTTTGTAACCCTAGCAAGCTTCAATGGTGGATTCATGAATAAAGCATGAAAACTCAATTAACTGGCATGATTAGCTTTAGAATGAATCAACTAACACAAATCAAACATTAGAAATTGAAAACAACGCATGAATCATGATACATGAATATGAGAAAAAGTATGAACAGGACAGGGTCGTTCTACCAATTCCTTGCGTTAGAAACGATGGTTTTGATCCAGAAACGTTCCTTGAAGCCTCAGGAATGTAATGGGACTGTTCTCTTGCCTTGAAACGCTTTGGAATGGTGTTTTCAGTTTTGACTTTTTTCACAAAAATACCAAGTTTGTTCTTTGATATGGGGCGCAGTTTCAAGGTCCTTGGCATTAGGTTTTGCATCTGACTTATGTATGGGATGGATTAGGGTTGAAATTTGAGCAAAAGATCAATGCATTGATGTATGGAATATTTGATTTTCCATGCATATTTTTTCAAATCTTTTCCATATGATTTTGATTCCAATCATGGCCAATCTTTCCAATTTGGTTTGTGCACGATGCTTGAGTCTTTAAGGAGAGCAAATGCTGCATAAAAAGATTCAAATGCATTGGTTTTGTATTTTTTTTCATATTTTATTTAATTAAATGAATTAATGGTGATTAAAAATTCAAATAAATAATAAAAATGATGAAATAAATCCCCTTTGGGCCAAATGGTCGTGCATAGCCTTTGGATGATGAATCTTGGAAGAAAATGTGGCCCATTAGCAATTTTGAGGCATTTGAAGTAATGTTGACTTTTCAAAATTCCCAAAAATTTCCCAACTTCCACAAGGCATATCTTGCTCAATTTTTAAGCTTTGATCATATTCTTGGAGATTTTGGAAAGGTATTGAAGTCCTCTAACCAATGCCTTTGGTCCCATGTCATTTTGATTTACCAATCTCAAGTTATGGTCTTTAACTTAAAGTGTCTTTTTGTTGACTTTTGAAAATGACCTATAATGTTGAAATTGATAACTTTTTGTGAGAGCATTTCTTGGACTTGAAGTGTGAAGAGGAGTTGTAGGAAATGTCTTTCTCTTCAAAATGAGCTTTGGATGGAATTTTTCTGATAAACCATGTGGAAGTTATGCCTTGGTCAAGTTACAGTTGACTTTTTCAACTGTCCAAATATGGAAACTTTTGCATCTTGAGACTTTTTGAGCCAAGCTTTGAGAATCATGATCAAGAATTGATCAAATGATGTTTGTGGCTTAAAAATGAGATGTTGAACAAAAATTTGAACTTTTGACTGTCAAATGACCATTTTGCCCCTGTAGTTGACTGTAGGGCAATTAGGGTTTTTGACTGTGCAATTTTGTGTTGTAAGTCTTGAAACTTGGCATGAGGATGCTTGACCATGTTTGTAGGTATGTGGGACTTGATTGGACCCTTGGAAACTTCATTTTCTTTGTCAGAATCAAAACCCTAATTTTTGACTATTAGGAGGCCCTTGAACTGTGCAACCCTTGGGGATATTTTGAAGCATGCTCTTTGCAATTCTTGAAGAATATGGGAGGGCAAATTTTGGGGTACAACACCCGGCTAAGACACTGATATAGTAATGCACAGATTGCCACTCAAGCCAGAATGTCCTCCTGTAAAGCAAAAACCAAGAAGGACCAGACCCGACATGGCCTTGAATATCAAAGAAGAGGTTCAGAAACAGCTCGAAGCAGGTTTCCTGTCTGTGATAAATTACTCGCCTTGGATTGCTAACATTGTGCCCATACCTAAGAAGGATGGCAAGGTACGTATGTGTGTTGACTACCGAGACTTGAATAGAGCAAGCCCGAAGGATGATTTCCTGTTGCCTCATATTGATGTATTGGTTGATAATACTGCTCGGTCTTCGGTGTTTTCCTTTATGGATGGTTTCTCTGGATACAATCAGATAAAGATGGACCCGAAAGACATGGATAAAACAGCTTTCACAACTCCTTGGGGTACCTTTTGCTACAGAGTCATGCCTTTTGGTCTTAAAAACGCTGGTGCGACATATCAGCAAGCTATGGTGACTCTCTTTCACGACATGATTCATAAAGAAGTCGAGGTGTATGTGGACGACATGATTGCAAAGTCACAGACTGAGGAAGAACATTTGGTTCATTTGAAGAAGTTGTTTGATCGGTTGCGAAAGTTCAGGTTAAGGCTTAATCCCAACAAATACACCTTTGGGGTTCGGTCGGGCAAGTTACTTGGTTTTATCGTGAGTCAACGAGGAATCGAAGTAGATCCAGACAAAGTAAAAGCAATACAAGATATGTCGGCGCCGAAAAATGAGAAGGAAGTACGAGGTTTCCTTGGGAGGTTGAATTACATAGCCAGGTTCATTTCCCATCTTACTGCTACCTGTGAACCCATCTTTAAACTGTTACACAAGAATCAGGATGTCCACTGGGATGAGAGTTGTCAAGAAGCTTTCGAGAAGATTAAGCAGTATCTTCAAGAACCACCAATACTCATACCACCAGTTCCTGGGAGACCTCTCATTATGTATTTGACTGTGCTTAAAGGATCTATGGGTTGTGTGCTCGGACAACATGATGATACTGGAAGAAAAGAACACGCCATTTACTATTTGAGCAAAAAGTTTATTGATTGTGAATCGAGGTATTCCTTACTTGAGAAGACTTGTTGTGCTCTTACGTGGGCAGCCCGACGTTTGAGGCAATATATGTTGACACATTCTACACTTCTGATATCTAAGATGGACCCAATAAAGTACATCTTTGAGAAACCAGCACTTACGGGCAGATTGGCTCGGTGGCAAATGCTTTTGTCCGAGTATGACATCTAGTACGTGACACAAAAGGCCATCAAAGGTAGCATTCTTGCTGATCATCTCGCTCACCAACCATTGGAAGAATATCAGCCCATGAAGTTTGACTTTCCAGACGAGGATATTATGAAACTTGATGACAATGAAGGACCTGAACCAGGGGAGCGATGGACTCTCACGTTCGACGGTGCGTCAAATGCTATGGGTCACGGTATCGGGGCAGTTCTTACCTCTCTACGCAACACTCATATACCCTTCACTGCCATATTATGTTTTGATTGCACGAATAATGTCGCTGAGTACGAAGCTTGTGTGATGGGCCTTGAAGCCGCCATTGATTTGAAGATCAAGATTCTTGAAGTTTATGGGGACTCTGCCTTAGTGATACATCAAGTACGGGGTGATTGGGATACACGGCACCCTAATTTAGTTCCATACAGGGATTACATCATTGAGTTGTTGCCCTCTTTCGATGAAGTCACTTTTGAGCACATTCCTAGAGAAGTGAATCAACTGGCAGATGCTCTAGCCACTTTAGCAGCAATGTTTAAAGTCAATTACCCGAATCATACACCCAGTATAAGGATCTGTCGTTACAAGGATCCATCACATATTTTCCCTGCTCATTGTCTTACAACTGAAGATGTATCAGACGAAAATCCGTGGTATTTTGACATCAAAAGATATCTTGAGAAGCAAGAGTACCCTGAAGGTGCTACGATTTATGATAAGCGGACTCTCAGAAGGTTGGCATCCAAGTTTTTATTGTCAGGAGACGTTCTGTATAAGAGGAACTATGATTCGATTCTGCTCAGATGCGTGGATAGACACGAAGCAGAATCCATTATACGAGAAATATACGAGGGATCTTTTGGGACTCATGCCAGTGGGTATTCCATGGCCAAGAAAATCCTACGAGCAGGTTATTTCTGGATGACGATGGAAAGTGATTGTTGTGTATATGCCAAAATGTGCCATAAATGTCAGGTTTATGCAGACAGGATACATGTTCCTCCTACTCCTTTGAATGTGATGACTTCACCATGGCCCTTTGCAATGTGGGGCATCGACATGATTGGATGCATTGAGTCGAGCGCTTCAAATGGACACCGGTTTATCCTTGTTGCTATTGACTACTTCACCAAGTGGGTGGAAGCGGCTTCATACAAAAATGTGACCAAGCAAGTTGTCACTCGTTTCATCAAAAGAGAGATCATATGCCGGTATGGGACTCCTAATAAGATCATCACTGATAACGGGTCAAATCTCAACAACAAGATGATGAAGGAAATGTGTGAAGAATTCAAGATCGAGCACCATAATTCATCACCCTATCGGCCAAAGATGAATGGGGCAGTCGAAGCCGCTAACAAGAACATAAAGAAAATCGTTCAGAAAATGGTGAGAACATACAAAGATTGGCATGAGATGTTGCCTTTTTCCCTGCATGGCTATCGAACTTCGGTGCGTACTTCCACTGGGGCAACTCCATTTTCACTAGTCTATGGTATGGATGCGGTACTCCCAATCGAAGTGGAGATTCCTTCCTTAAGGGTCCTGATGGATACTAAACTTGATGAAGCAGAATGGATTCAAACGAGACTCGACCAACTCAATCTCAACAAAGAAAAGCGCCTGGCAGCCATCTGTCACGGTCAATTATACCAACAGCGTCTCAAGAGGGCATTTGACAAGAAGATTCGGCCTCGAGAGTTCCACTCAGGTGACCTGGTCTTAAGAAAGATTCTCCCAATCCACACTGATCCAAGAGGCAAGTGGACTCCCAACTATGAGGGACCGTACATCGTGAAGAAAGCTTTCTCAGGAGGTGCTCTAATCCTGACAAACATGGATGGGGAAGACGTTCCGCTTCTAGTTAATTCAGACTCAGTCAAAAAATACTACGCATGAAAGGACCCGCTAAGTCGAAAACCCGAAAGGGAGGCTTAGGCAAAAGTTAGGGCTAAAAAAGGAAAAAAGAGAATAACCCGCTAAGTCGAAAACCTGAAAGGGCGGCTTAGGAAAAAATGGGTGTCTCGGTGGATTGAAACCCCGAAAGGGAGATCCAAGCAAAAATTAGGGACAGAAAGCGAGAGGCTGCAGTCTGAATATTCTTCACGTACACCCTCTTAGTGCGGGATGGCTCGATCTAACTATTATCCTTTGGAAGCACAGCACTAGGACGACACGGGATATGAGAACTTAGCAATATCAGTTTTAACGGAAATTTGAGATTTTCTTATTGCCATTTTAATCGTTGTATTTCTTTTCCGCGAATTCCTCATTTAGGAGTTGTTTCTATGTACGGATGCCGATTCACGGGCCAAACTCATTAATAAAATTTGCCCTTCCATTAAAAATCCTTGTTATGTTCTTTTACTTTATTTTTCGTATGCGAATTGTGATTTAAATTCTTTGTTAAATATTGCATTGAAAACGATAAGTCAATAATAATCACGAGCTAAGATGTGAAACACTACATTACATGGATATGAAAGCATCCCGAGGGAATTTTGTGGCGTTCAAGTGTTTGCTCTTCTGGGCAGGTAGCAAGTCATAATGGTCGCCTTGACCAAGTTTTCATCCTCATCTCCTTTCTACAATTGACCGAGCGCCCGATCCTCCAAAACCGAGAAACTTGGGTCATTGGTTGAGATCCATGTCTATTCTTCAGTTATTCACAAGAACCCAATCCATGAAGGAAGTCAGATCAAGCTACTCCTCCTCAGCAAGATTCAATCCCCAGTGAACTCGGCAAGGATATAACTCAATTCTCTCAATTTTAGGCACCAGTCCATATTGGTACCTCAAGAGGACGAGCAATAGATCCCAATGAGTTTTGGCACTTTACATACAATAATCATCACGACATATTGCATTTCATTTTCAAACGCATAGCATATCCATGGATCATCATGTCACACTTCAAATGCATATGAAGCATGAGCCAGATTAATCTCAAATCAACAAAACATCCTCACAAAGAATTTCATCCTCATAATTCCCAGTTAACATCTGTTATTACATTACCAACTAAAATAAACCGTGGTGCCAGTACGTCGTACTCTCCCAACTCTCAATACTCACTTTATCTTCCTAGGGTCGTCGGTCATCCGTAGACTTTACCCTCTCATCTTTTATAGGGTCGTACGTCGCTCGTAGGTCTTACCCGCACGTTATCTTTCATAGGGTCGTAGGTTGCTCGTAGGTCTTACCCTCACGTTATCTTTCATAGGGTCGTAGGTCGCTCGTAGGTCTTACCCGCACGTTATCTTTCATAGGGTTGTAGGTCGCTCGTAGGTCTTACCCTCATGTTATCTTTCATAGGGTCGTAGGTCGCTCGTAGGTCTTACCCGCACGTTATCTTTCATAGGGTCGTAGGTCGCTCGTAGGTCTTACCCTCATGTTATCCTTGCTAGGGTCGTAGGTCGCTCGTAGGTCTTACCCGCACATTATCTTTTCATAGGGTCGTAGGTCGCTCGTAGGTCTTACCCGCACGTTATCTTTGCTAGGGTCGTAGGTCGCTCGTAGGTCTTACCCGCACGTCATCTTTCATAGGGTCGTAGGTTGCTCGTACTTACCCTCACGTTATCTTTTCATAGGGTCGTAGGTCGCTCGTAGGTCTTACCCGCACGTTATCTTTTCATAGGGTCGTAGGTCGCTCGTAGGTCTTACCCGCACGTTATCTTTGCTAGGGTCGTAGGTCGCTCGTAGGTCTTACCCTCACGTTATCTTTACTAGGGTCGTAGGTCGCTCGTAGGTCTTACCCTCACATCATCTTTCATAGGGTCGTAGGTCACTCGTAGGTCTTACCCTCACATCATCTTTCATAGGGTCGTAGGTCGCTCGTAGGTCTTACCCTCACGTTATCTTTTCATAGGGTCGTAGGTCGCTCGTAGGTCTTACCCGCACGTTATCTTTGTTAGGGTCGTAGGTCGCTCGTAGGTCTTACCCGCACGTTATCTTTACTAGGGTCGTAGGTCGCTCGTAGGTCTTACCCTCACATCATCTTTCATAGGGTCATAGGTCGCTCGTAGGTCTTACCCTCACATCATCTTTCAAAGGGTCGTAGGTCTTACCCTCTTGTTATCTTTTCATAGGCTCGTAGGTCGCTCGTAGGTCTTACCCGCATGTTATCTTTTCATAGGGTCGTAGGTCGCTCGTAGGTCTTACCCGCACGTTATCTTTGCTAGGGTCGTAGGTCGCTCGTAGGTCTTACCCGCACGTCATCTTTCATAGGGTCGTAGGTCGCTCGTAGGTCTTACCCTCACATCATCTTTCATAGGGTCGTAGGTCGCTCGTAGGTCTTACCCTCACATCATCTTTCATAGGGTCGTAGGTCGCTCGTAGGTCTTACCCTCACGTTATCTTTTCATAGGGTCGTAGGTCGCTCGTAGGTCTTACCTGCACGTTATCTTTGCTAGGGTTGTAGGTCACTCGTAGGTTTTACCCTCACGTTATCTCATAGGGTCGTAGGTCGCTCGTAGGTCTTACCCTCATGTTATCCTTGCTAGGGTCGTAGGTCGCTCGTAGGTCTAACCCTCATGTTATCCTTGCTAGGGTCGTAGGTCGCTCGTAGGTCTTACCCTCATGTTATATGTGCTAGGGTCATAGGTCGCTCGTAGGTCTTACCCTCGCGTTATCTTTCATAAGGTCGTAGGTCGCTCATAGGTCTTACCCCCACTTTACCTTTCTCTTGGGTCATAGATTATACGCTGATCTTTATCCATTATCTTTACCTTTCTTTTTGGGTCGTGAAATACCGCTTGATAGGTTCTTTGTCGTCGTCAAGTTCTACTCATTGCATTTAAGTTATCATTTCGTCAAGTAATTCTACTTTCAGTCATCACGACATCGTCAACCATATCCTTTCAGTCGCTTTACTATTCATTCCCTCAAAAAAAACCTGGTATTTAATCATCTTCCACCTTGAACTTCCGAAAGGCTGACGCCAATCTCACATTCAGGTTTAAGACGATTAAATAAGGGCAGCTGTCGTACCCCAAATTTGCCCTATCTATTTTATTATTGTCTAGCTTTGAACTTTGCATTCCATTTGCATCATTTTATTACTCAGTCATTTGCATATCCCACATCTCATGGGATCAGGCGCTTTGGTTTGAAGTATTAGGGTTGCGCCCTCTTTTTGTCTAATCTTGTTTTGAGGTTTTCTTATCAGGTAAAAAGGAAGCACATCTGGTTCTCGATTAGAGGATTATGGAATGAATTTTGTCATCATGTTACAAGGTTGGTTCTTGCTCAATTTTATCAGAGCCTGGATTAGGGTTTATTTCCCTATGTGTGCTGGTCAAGATGCTAGGGTTTCGAGTTTTTGGCTTCTGTGAAGATGTTTCTGTCGCCTACCTCGAGGATGGTTCAAAGCTCAAGACATTAGGCCTTTCTCACAAGGATTCTCAGGGTTTAAGTCTGCACAAGTACAATTGGATCATATTGGATTTTCAAGCATCAAGTCAAAGAGGAAACTATTGAAAGAGCAAAACAGATAAAATATGATTTTGACAAATTTGGAGAATTACAAGTGCTCTTCGTTTCAGCTCTTTCGATTGGCCTTTAGGCCTCTTTCGATCAGCATCTTTCGATTGACTCTTGGCCTCTTTCGAATCTGGACAAGTTGCTGCCTGTATGCCTACTTTCAATTGGACGAGTTGCTACCTGCAAGCCTGCTTCGAATCTGGACAAGTTTACTGCCTGCAAACATGCTTCGACTGGGCAACATTGCTTCCTTCGAACACAGACTTTCGATTGGGCAATGTGTTTGTTTCGATCCACAAGCTTCGATGGGCCATATGGTCTCCCTTCGATCCACAAGCTTCTATGGGCAATACAGTCTCCCTTCACTCACAAGCTTCGATTTGGAAACGCAGTCTCCCTTCAATCACAAGCTTCGATTTGGAAACAGTCTCCTTCAGTCACAAGCTTCGATTTGGAAACACAGTCTCCTTCAGTCACAAGCTTCGACTAGGCAATGTTTCCCTTTGAAACAACTAGCTTCGATTCAGATAACATTGGCCTCCTGCAAATTTGTTTCAATTCACCAAGCAGCAACCTCCTACAGGAAAACTTCGACCAAGCTATGGCTTCCTCTGTGCTTGCCTTCAACGCACAAGTCAATGGCTTCCCTTCATGCTAGCATCCATAAAGAAAATATCTCTTAATGCAAGTCTTCGATCTGGACAAGTTTACTGCTCCCACGCCTGCTGTAAGGTGCCAAAACAAAACAGAAAAACCTGCACCAACCTGCTATAACAGTCCAAAAACCTGCTATGCAGAGCCAGACCTGACGCCTGTAACTTGCACAAAAATGGAAAAACACAAAAGCAACATAAGAAAGGATCGAAACAACATTCCCAAACTGTTCAAATTATTTTGTTTTCCCCCCAAATGCTTCAGCCAATCTGCCTATAAGTAAGACTCCAATGCATCTTTGAAGAGAGGACTGAAGGGCCAGACGAATCTCTGCAAGAAAATTTCTCAAACCACAAAACTCTCAAGAAATTCAAACACATCCAGAATTCAAACACACATCCAGAATCAAACACTTATCCAGGATCCAAACACATATCCAAAAAAAAATACTTATCCCCTTAGAATCTGAAACGTCCCTATACCTTGTTACCCTTCAAATCCAGTAGGAAGAACCTCACCCTTGTTCTTCTCTTTCGAATCCAGTATCCAAGACATAACCCCTGGTTCCTCCTTCCGAATCCAGAAGCATTCAAGGAAACCATTTAAAGGCCCAGCACACGTTCCAACCACAAGCAAGGTAAGTCATTCTTAACCTTGAACCCCTTCATTTCTAGCATAACATGTACATAACACTTTGGTTCTTTTCGTTTCCACCTACTTAATATGTTTTCAGAGTTAACCCCTTCGTTTTGCTGTTTGTTTATTTAAATATGCATTAAGTGTTAATTGATTGTAAGGCAATTTTAGCATGGCCTTATGCCCTGTTGTTGTTCAAAAAGTTCAAACGAAAGAAACAGGAAACAGGAAACAGGAAATAGGAAACGAAGCTTATGGCTTCTACCTTCCTTCTCCAGGTCAAACGAAAGAGAACCAGAAGGCTTCGCCATGTTGACTTCTGGGCCCAAACGAAAAGCTTGCCTTCACTGACTTCCAGGCTCAGTCGAAAGGAATTCCCTCACTGTTTTCAGTCCCCAGTCGAAGGAGGCAGAAAGGCAGATGGCACGCTTACTAAGCCCAGACCCAGAAGAAATACACTCTCATGCTAGTGCCAGCCCCCAATCAAAGTACAGGACCTGACTGGTGCCAAAGCCCAATCGAAGGACAGGACTTCGCCTCTGCCAAGGCCCAATCGAAGGATACAACTTGATGCTGCCTTTGCCCAATCGAGGGACAGGACTTCGCCTCTGCCAAGGCCCAATCGAAAGACGTGACTTTGCTGTTGCCATCCCCAATCGAAGGAGGCCAACAAAATGCCAGTCGAAGGCTGCTCCTTCCAGAATCGAAAGACACCTTTTTTTTCTTACTTTTGTCTTGTTTTTTCCTTCATTTTTTTATGCCTTTTGATACGGTTGTAATAGTGTAGGATTTTGTCTTTTCTGCACTTTATTTACTTTGTACAAATGCTAGTAATTAGGCAAGATAAAAATCAACAAATAAACAAACCAATCAAAAATCCAAAAAACACTCTTTAATCACTACTTGAATTTATTTTAAAACCCACAAAAACACTCAACAAATTAAAACTCCCCCCAAGGGCATGTTATCTCCGTTCTACCGTGATACCGGCCGTGCGTATTGCTAGAACGTGTGCGTTAACATCGCCCACTAAAAAACACAAACCAACCATTTTCTAGGAGGAACTACGGTGTTCTGATTCCTTCATTAGATATGTAGGCAAAGGGTCGCGAAACCCTCACGAACGCAATAATCAAAAACCATCCATTTCCCTTTAGCAAGCATAGTTGTAGATAAACACACCTTTTAAGACAAACAAACAAAATAGATCCCGTTGAGTACAATGGATGCGAAGGGTGCTAATACCTTCCCCTCGCATAATCGACTCCCTTACCCTTTCTCTTGGTCGCAAGACCATCTTATCCATTCCCTTGTGGTTTTATCGATATTTCCCCTTCCTTCAGGATAAATAAAGTTCGGTGGCGGCTCTGTGTTTTCTGCCGGTAGCTTCATTCGGGAGCCATCTTTATCTGATCATAACCGTAGAAACCGTCCATGAAGGAGAATACCTTGTGTTGAGCAGTATTGTCAACCAGAACGTCGATGTGAGGTAGAGGGAAGTCATCCTTGGGGCTTGCCCTATTCAAGTCCCTGTAGTCAACACACATTCGAACCTTACCATCCTTCTTCGGCACAGGAACCACATTGGCGACCCATTGAGGGTAAGAAGTAACTGCTAGAAAACCGACGTCAAACTGTTTCATAACTTCGGCCTTGATTTTCTCAGACGTCTCTGGGCGCATACGGCAAACCTTTTGTTTTACCGGAGGGCATTCTTCCTTGGTAGGCAGGCGATGAACCACAATGTTGGTATCCAACCCAGGCATATCTTCGTAAGACCAGGCAAATATCTCAACATAGTCATGCAGCATCTGAATCAACCGCTGTTTCACACTAAGCTCCAGATTTGCACCAATCTTGACTTCCTTCTTGTCTGTTTCAGTACCCAGATTCACTGTTTCCACTGGCTCTTCGTGTGGCTGAATGGCCCTCTCTTCCTGGAGTAGCAGTCTTGCAAGTTCACCAGGCACTTCGCAATTATCTTCACCTTCGTCTTCGGCTAAGTTGATCGGATTTTCAAAGTCATAACTGGCAGTAGCAGAGTCGTTACCAGTGAGATCCAGAGTGGATTGAGACCTGTATATGTGAGTGTGTGTAAAATAGCTGTTTTGCAATATATAATAAAGAAAAACAAGGAGCACAAAATTTTAAATGCAAGAAACGTCCAATGCTTTTATTAATGATATATGAAAATGACACACAAAAGCCCTCACAAATGAAGCCACGGTGCCCTGGGTAAGACATCGGGTCATAAAGTTTCAAAACATTGTCTGTTACAAATTCAAAACAAAGAGTTCATTACTGGGTAACAAAAGTAATAGGGGTGAAGTCCTTTGTTGTCCAGTTTCTTGGTCCACCGTTGGTCGTAGGATAGATCCAGCTGTCGAATTCAGACTCCTCCACATCATCTTCAATGGCATTCACTCCCGAGTTGCTGATGAACACGGGAGGTCTTCCAATCCTTGCACTTCGAACAACCCTTTGAGCTTCTGCAGTGAAACCCAAACCAAACTTGTTAGTCTTTTGAGTAAAATCAGGGAGTCGGCCCCAATTTGCACACTCACCCTTCTCAATAATAGCCCGGACATCCTTTAAGGAAGCCATCTTCATAGGAGAATTTTCAACCACAGTCTCAGCTGATGCCAGTGTCTAAGGAACCTCTTCAAAGTGCTGAAATGGGGTCTCAATGAACTCCCCATCCATCTCTACGTATCTGAACGAGTTGAGGTGGTTGACCATGTACTCTTCTTCCCCTTGAACTGTCACAATCTTCCCTCTGACCGGGTACTTCAGCTTCTGGTGGAGCGTTGAAGTTACAGCTCCAGCTTTGTGGATCCATGGACGACCCAGCAAACAAGAATAGGATGGCCGAATGTCCATCACGTAGAATGTAGAATTGAAGACCTGAGAACCAACTTTAATTGGAATATCAACTTCACCATGCACCATCCTTTTAGACCCGTCAAAGGCCCTGGCAATGATGTTACTTGGCTTTAGCTCTAACCCTTCGCAATCCAACTGGTCTAGAGCCTTCTTGGGCAAGACGTTCAATGAGGAACCAGTGTCAACCAATACATGTGCAAGAGTAGTGCCCCTGCATTCAATGGAGACATGCAGGGCATCATTGTGGTTCTTCCCTTTAACAGTCAAATCAGTGTTGGAGAAACCCAAACCATTATCAGTAGTTAAATTGGCCACACAATCGGTAAACTGATCAGCTGGTGTCTCTTGTGGCACGTGGGCAGTCTTCAGGAAGGTAATCAGAGCCTTGGCATGGGCCTCTGAACAAAACAACAGTGACAACATAGAAATCTTGGATGGGGTTTGCCCCAGCTGCTCAACTACGTTATAATCACTCTTCTTAATAATCTTCAGAATCTCTTCCATCTCCTGTTTGGAAGCTTCAACAGTAATCATCTTTGTACCTCCGTCTGGGCAGGCACATCAGTGGTGATCCCTTTACCCCGAGCGTTAGATGACTCGGCGACAGGGGTAGGACTAGGAACTTGATCAGGAATGGCAGTAGGTACACTTGCAGGTGTAATGACAACAGGTCTTCGGACAGTTGGTGGAGCGATATCAGGTGAGAAAAGTCTACCGTTGCGGGTGACTTTAGCAGGTCTAGTAATGTTGTTGACGCCGGTATCAACATCCAACTCTTGCTTAACTCCTAGAACATAAACATTTGCCTCATAGTGCCAAGGGACAGCTTTGTTAGAGGTGTAGGGGATGGGCCCCGGAACAGTGATAATCACAGGTGCGATCTTCGGAGTAGATGTAATTCTAACAGGCTTCCTCGAGGGAGCCTTGGAAGAATTTTCGAAAATGGTAATGATGGAAACTTCTTCAGAATGAACGGATGGAACAACAGCCTTTTCAAACAGGATCTCTTTACTATCCATCAGGTTTTGGATACCTGACTTCAGGAATGGGCAACCAGTAGGTAAAACGGAACACATATGGCAACCTTCACCACAACCCGGAAATAAACCGGCTAGCAATAGGTTCTTCTTGACAGTCATCAGAGGGGTAACAATATCATCCACGGAAACTACAAACAAGTCTTCCTCTAGAGAATTCACTTCATGCTTGGGCATGGGAGCAGTTACAACATTGGGCCTCTCGGGCGCCTCAAACTCAATCTCCTTTGCGTCAATTAGGTCTTGCATCCTGTTCCTCAAAACCCAACAATCGTCTGTATTATTCCCCGGGATAACAGAGTGAAAAGCGCAGCGGGCATTAGGGCTGTACTTTGGTGATGTGGTACTTGGATTCTTCGGAGCTTCTTTTAGAGTCACCAGATTGGTCTTCAGCAACTGTGGCAGAATCTGAGACAAATTCATGCTGAGACAAGTGAATTGCCTTCGAGGTCTCTCGTCCTTTTGTTGATTGTGATGCGGAGGAGCACCAGCAGGTTTTGAAATAACAATCACATTGACAGCTTGGCGGTGTTCAGATCTATTTTGTCTTCTCGAACTGTAGACAGCACTGGACTCTTTCTTAAACGGTTTCTTCTTGGTGCTCGATGAGGCACCCTTTTGTATCTTCCCAGCCTTAATACCAGCTTCAATCCTTTCACCAGTCAAAATAAGATCTGTGAACCCAGCTGAAGAGCTTCTAATCAGATGATTAAAGAACGGACCAGACAGGGTCCCCAGAAACATGTCCACAAGCTCACGATCAGCCAAAGGTGGTTGCACCCTTCCAGCAAGGTCTCTCCACTTCTGCACATACTCTTTGAATCCTTCACCCATTCCTATTGACATGCCCTGGAGTTGGGTACGCATGGGAGCAAGGTCGGAGTTGTACTGATACTGCCTATAGAATGCAGTAGCCAAATCTTCCCAGCTACGGATACTGGCTTCGTCCAACTGATAGAACCACTCGAGCTGAGTCCCTGAGAGACTGTCTTGAAAGAAATGGATCCATAAGTTCTTATCAGCAGTGTAAGGCTGGATCTTCCTCACATATGACCGGAGGTGCAGCTTCGGACAGGAAACTCCGTCATACTTGGCAAAGGCAGGTGCCTTGAATTTATGGGGAATCACCACCCCAGATGAGAGACCTAGATCTCTGAAGTCCAGACCGGGCACCTTCTGAATTTCCATAGCGCTTAAATGGTCTTCCAGCTGTTTGTACTTATCCTCAGCAAGAGGATACTGTTCTTCGTCATAGTTCGTCTCGTTGTCGGAGACCATAGGGCTAAGAGCCCTCCTTTCTTGTGGACTATCTTTCCCTCCAGATGAGGTAGTCAGATCAACTTCATTCTGCAACCCATTTCCAAACCTGCGTCCAGTATTGAACAGGATGGTCCTCTTCTTCTTCTTCTTTTTCTCCTTCAGAATCAAGGTCTTCAGGTCCTACTGACCCTTAGCTAGATTCATGAACAGCTCTTGAAATTGGGCATTCTGGGCCTGGAGGGCCTTGATAGCTTGCTCAGTTGAAGGTTCAGTAGACATGACGATTGCTGAAATAAACAGCGAAGAGGATAAGAGATCTGTAAAAAGGGTACCTGTTTATGAAGTGCATGGGATGAAATGCGTATGATTTATGATTTCAAAGACAATCGAGATTCAAATTTGTAAACAAGAAAGGAAACACACTTTATTAGATTTAAACTTCGAAATTTAAATTTTTCAACAAGTTACCCTTAGGCGTTACAAGAATGGAAATACTAAAAAGTAAATAAAAACTATAAAAGAATTCAATAAAGGTCCATCAATGCTCCCATGGTCTCTTCTTCTCAGTGCGGACATAATCATTCAGGATCCGCTCGTTCTCCAACTGTCGAGTCAGTTTCTGGATCTTCTGCTCCTGTTCATTGAACCTCTCTCGGTAAGAATCATGTTCTTTCCGCAGTTGCATCCAAGACCTCTTCAGTGTCCCGATATCAGTGGGCATATAAGGGTGGAGAATAGTTGGAAGAACCCCCCTCCTCATTAGCAACTTCAAGAGTAACAGGCCTGGCAGCTTCATATGGCATACCTAGCTTCTGGGCACGGATGCAGACCCATCTGAGATATGGCTCCATTGGCAGAGAAGTCTTTGGACCCAATTCATGTGGATCAGATTGGTGAACTCTGTCCCAAGCCCTTATGAATCTACGATGCAGCTCGTCGCTATCTCCCTGAAAATCAAATATGATATGAGGCATCAACATCTCATGAGGCCCTTCTCTTCTGGCTCTTCCAAACTGACAGAGAGCTAAACATGGGTTGTAAGAAATCCCTCCATGGGTTCCGATCAATGGAAAATTAGGATAATCTCCACAGCGATCAATGACAGTCACCTCATCCATACCTTTGAGAGTCCAGATAATGTCATTATTAGAAAGAGACATCACCCTATAAGCCCAGCCCATTCCTTCTTTGTTCTTCAGTACGGACTTAGGGAGGTGTGAAATAAACCACCTCGACAATAAAGGAGCACAACACATCAAAGTTCCCCACTTTTGGGCAGTACGAGCATAGAGCTGATGAAGGATGTCACCCAAGAGAGTGGGTACAGGGTTCTGAGAGATGAAGATCTTTATGGCATTAATATCAACAAAAGTATCAGGATTCGGAAACAATACCAAACCATAAATCAAGAGAGCCGGAATATCTTCGTACACCTTGAAGTCTAAGTTGTCCCAGAAGTAATTAGCTTTGTCAACCAAAAACTTATTCAGAAAACCTTTAGCTCCACTTCTAGTCTCCCAGTTAGCCATTACCTCCTCCTTGGTCAAGTGAAGGGCTACAGCAATTTCTTCGGGCTTAAGAGTCTTTTCCCAACCAGTAAACAGAGTCTGTTCCAGGACGGAGATAACGAGCAGCTCAGAGAACTCTTCTAGGGTAGGAACCAGCTGGAAGTCCTGGAAGGTAAAACAATGGTACAACGGATCATAGAATTGGACCAGAACACTCATCATTTGTTCGTCCAATTTTGAAGTGACCAAACTGAGAAGAGAACCATGCCTCTTGATGAAGGAAGTAGTGTCTGGTATCCTGACAACCAAATCTTTAAGCAGGGTAGGTACTTGGACAAAGTTGATCCGGATAGTATTCCTACGCATGGGCATCATGATGACCTACAAAACAGATCAAAGATGAAACCCTCTTGTCCTTGAAATAGGTTAGTCCTTATGCAGGATTTATGCAATGTTATGATGTCATGATGTCATGATAAAGGCACACCACAAGTATCCACAAAAAGAAAACATGGTAAAGGCACACAAGTCACACTAAGAGCCCTTAGATTTCAGGTTGGCATGGAGCTTAGGTACTACCCTCTTTCAGTTCAGTTGGTTAAGACCTGTCCTAAAAAATAGTAACCGGGTTCTAGAGGATCTCAATATCACTGACTATCCTCAATCGGTCATAATTCCAATTTAGCAACCTTTTCTTGCAGCCGGAATCATCGCGAGAGTTTAGTCTCAGTGAGTGTAGCATACTGCTACTGTTCTATGGCCAAGTTGGTCAATTTAAGGTTCTAAGGTCAGTTGGTGCTTAATGACTCCTTAGAAGACCCATATTCTCCTTGTTCCAACACAAGGGATATCGGTACAGACCAAGGTACCACACCAATGTAGCTACTGCTTCATCTGTATCGGTCTACGCCGTACAAATCCCTCACAGTTTATTGCTACTTACCTAAAGGGTATCCCCAGATCCGGGTTAGGATCTATAGAACTCCGATACAAGCCCACAAAATTAAAGCATACAAAGCATACAATTGAAAACACAAGTGATCTAATCCTAAGGTACACCTCACTTATATAATATTCCCCAGCAGAGTCGCCAGTTCTGTGATCGATGGGAATAGAACTGACTGTTTTGGAATGCTGGTTCGTGTTTGCGTTTGTTTTTGCAAAATGTCGCGGTAAGCAAGAGTCGCCACCGTCTTTTATTTTATCCAACAAGGAAAGGACAAAAGCACAGAAAAATTCCTTTTTGAGATGTTTCTCGGGTTCGGGAGGTAGATTATAGAAAGGGAAGGTGTTAGCACCCTTTCTATCCGTGGTTATCCACGGGCTCTTAGGTACTTGCTCATTGTGTTTTCAAAAGTTTGCTTTTCTTTGTGATTGTGTGCTTGAAAAGAGCTTTTTGTTTGAAGAGAGTGTGAGTGCGAAAAGTTTTGTTTTGTTTTTAAAAGGAGCAAGTACTTAAGAACCATCTACCTACTCAAAAAGGAATTAATTCGTACAAGTGTCCTTTAGACAATGCTAGCCCACTATTGATGAGTAGGTAGCACCGTCGTTGGAGTTTTCGGGTCAATTCGATTAAGGGGCGTGTGGTCACTAAAGCAATGTTAGGACGCCTTAGCGGTAACCCTAATGTCTTAGATCATTTCATCTGAGGCGACCGTTTCGAGGCAACTATGATCTTTGGACAAAAGGACGACCTCTAAAACTTCCTATACTCAATGACCACGTTCGAGGCAACCAAGTGAGGTGTACCCTAAGAGTGCGCATGTGCGAGTGTATTGTTTTTCAGTTATTTATCTTTGTACATGTTAATGGTGAGCTACTGTATATTTTAGGTTACAGATTAATCTTGTCATGCATTGCCTATTTATCAAACATCTAACAATTAATATTGTGCGGAATTTAAATTGCAGAAAAATAAATCTACGCTATTACAAGGCGTCGGGTATTTACATCGCCAAAGACAAACCTTTTTAAAATTAAATTGCGAAAAGTAAATAAAAGCGATAAATAAATAAATAAAATCCTAAGTTAAAAACTATTACATTCCCGAAGCAGTTACAATATTGAAATATGGATCAAAAATAACACGCGCGCGAGAAAAATTAAATCGGAGTACCTTAGGGTTTTGACCCTTTTTATTCAATAAAGCATATTTTTTTGTTTTTTTGAATTAAAAATTAGTCTAAGTTAATAATTGAATTAATTAATGAAAATATTTTTTTTTATTTAAGGAAATAAAATAAGAATGGTTAAAAATATTAAAAACCTAATTCTAAATCAATTTTAATTTATTGCAAAATATGTTAAAATTATACTTAATTAAAACTAAATTAATTAATTAATTTTTATTTACAAAAATAAATAATAAAATTAATGGAATTAATACAAATATTATTTTTTCTGTTTCTGATTTTTTTATGAAAAAGTTAATTGGTTAATTGATTAATTAAGATAATAATAATAATAAATAAACAAATAAGAAAAAGAAATAAAATGTAAAAAAGAAATACTCAGGGGGGTGGGGGCCTGAAGAAGGTGTTTGAATGGTAATTCCCAGGCCCAGAACGTCCAACCTGTTTGACCTTGGAAATCCAGCGCGTGCTTGTTGACTCTAGTTCATGGTGAACCTCCAATCTGGATCACTGGATCTGCCTGGTGGGCCACTTGGCAGCTGAGATCTAGAGGCATATGATGCACCACACCCTAAGTGTTGCACATGAATACCTAAAGAAAAAATCAAATAAGGTTTTGGGGGACCTGGGATTCGAACCCAGGTCCCATTGCTCACATGTCAGCGCTCCAACCACTCCAACCAGCTTGCTCAATTGTTATTGGAATAAGAAGTAAATATTATTTAAAAAAAAAGACACTAAGCCTGAAAATATAAAAAAAACGCGCTAATGATTCAAACAAGCCAATGGAAGCAAGACACGTGATCGTCTTCCTCAAATACCCTGGTTATTTACCTGCGGATTTTTATCCGCAGGAAGATTCGTAGGGCATCTCAAAAACCTTCTTCAGGCCATGTAAACGAAACCTAAGAGTACCAATGCACTCGTCTCTTCCTCTTGGTCATTCCTATATCCATCATTGGCCTCAATTTATCCTGCATCAAAAATGCCTAAAAAGCAAGAACAAGAACCCTAGTTCTGGATACGGGGTTATAAGCCATAAAAATAAAATTAAATATTACAAAATCGTTAGAAATTGAATGGTGAGTATGAATGTACAAGAAAATTGGCAAGAGGATGCAAGAAAATGATTTCACGATGCCATGTTCAGAGCTTGGTTCGTGATGACTTACAGTGCAATTTAGGCAATGAGAAGGCTTGGTTTTGATTGGTATCGCTTCAGGGGATGGCAGGGAAGAGAGCTACGTCAAGCTTTTGCTTTGTATCAAGCTCCAAGATGGATTTCAGAATTCAAGTTTCCAAGCTTTTTTCCAAAGTTGTTCTGGCTGTTTCAGCAGTATCCTGTGCGTGTTCTTGGTCTGGCTTGCTTGCACATGTATATTAGAAGTGAATTAGGTCAAGAGTTGGGCTTTTATCCAAGTGCGTTCAAGGTTTTGAGATTTGATATGATCACCATCATCAAGTTTCCAAATATAGGCCAAATCTGATTTTTTTTCCTGCAAAACCAAGCTTCATACGAATTTGATTTGGTTCGTGATGATAATTGAAAGTTGTACAAATCACAGATATTATTTCATCAATTTTTAGATTTTATTTGATTTAATATTGATTAAAAATGAATTAAATCAATAAAAATTAAATAAAATAGAAAAATAAATGAATGGCCATGAAATCAAATATGGGACACGTGTGTGGCATGAAAAGACCATATCAAGTGGAAAAAAGTGGGGCCTTTTGTCAAAAATTGGAGTTTTGAGGATAGTTGACTTTTGGCAAATTTGGAAAAATGCCCAACTTCAACAATGCATAAATTCCTCAATTTTGAACTTTTGGAGGTGTTCTTGGACTTTTTAGAAACCTTGATATGTCCTATAATCAACCCTTTTTGTCTCATATCATTTTTATATTTCATTCTCAAGTTATAAGCTTTGGAAAAAAATGTGTTTTTTGTTGATTTTCAAAAATGACCTATAATGTCCAAATTTGTAACTTTTTTGAGTGCATTTCTTGATCTTGGGGTGTGAAGATGGATTATAGGAAATTTCATCCTCTTCAAAATTAGATTTGGATGGGTCATTTCTCATAAAGTATGAGAAAGTTATGCTTGGTCAAAGTTGAGTTGACTTTTCCTACAAAACCCTAATTTAGCAACTTTTGAATCTTGATGAATTTTGAGAAATCCTTGATTAATCATGATCAACCCTTGATAAAATGATGAATTATCCTTCAAAATGAGAATTTTGACAAAAACTCTTGAGGTTTGGACTGTATTTGGGACACAGTTGACTTTTGCCCTAGCACAGTCGATTTTTGGGCCTCTTGGGCAATTGACTGACCAAACTTCCTCTGCAACGCTTGAAATTTGACATGGATGAACTTAAGAACATATTAAGACATTGGGAATCACTTGAGGTCATTTGGATGTAAATACCTTGATGCAACACAAAACCCTAATTTTGACTTGACTGCCTTAGGAGGTGATTTGACTGTCCAACCCTTGAGCCAACTTGAGCAACTTGAAGATTATTCTTGACATGTCTTTAGAAATATGGGAGGGCAAATTTTTGGGTACAACACATTGGGATCACATCAACATGCTCATCAGGCTTCTCCTGTATTTGATTAAAAGCCTAGCCCAACGAATTCACTTGGGGAATAAAGACTGGTTGATATTGAACTGATCAGGGAACGCAAAGCTGTGGAGAATGCCCCTGATTGAAAAGTTTGGTGCCCTGGTGTGGCAACCACATCTGACGTTGGTCAACAAGAACGAAGCACTAATATAAGATCCCATGATAAATGGGAACCATCTGCTGATAAGATGTTCCAAGAACTCAAGATTGTGTAGCACTCCATGGTTGAAAGCGTTCCCCAAAAGATGAGGAGAAGAGAGAACCTCTGTTGTGGTAGTAGGTGCAAGATTATTGATATCATCATTAGAGCTTCCATGACCTGGCTCATCTGAGTCTTCAATCGATTATCTTCCTTCTCTAAGAATTCCCGACCATGGGCCAAAGCTTGCATGTATACCACAATCAACCCCATCTGAATCTTCGCCACGATTAATCCCCCATGGAATTATCCCATACTGATCCTTGAACATGTGACAGCAAGAATTTAAGTTTGAACCTTTGAGGAGAACACCAAGTCTGAATAAGAATCCCCAATCTTCGAATACTTGTTATGGATACATGAATATGCATGGGGTGCATGAATGGATGCCATGTCATGTTTAGTCATTTCCATGGAATTTACGTGCTTTGATTTTGATTTAATGCATATAAGGGATTAAAAAGTTCAACACAAGACTTACAAATATGATTCCCTGGAAATAATAGAGCATGTATATTAAGCATGTGGTTAACCATGTTATGTATACAAAGACATGGGATCAAAGTTCCATCATTCCTGGATATGATAGTCGCACTATTTTTGAACCATATGAATATCACTAGATCAAAGGTCCAACATAGCTTCCGCATATACAAGAACCAAGTACCATGTAGAACATCAATTGTACGGGATCAAGGCTTCTGGAACCGGATATTGTTGAGCATTTTTTGAACATGTTGGGAATACCAAGATTGAAAGCCCGAATGAACCTCCAAATAAACAAGTCAGGAACTCAGAAAATAAATCTGGGACCATATGGTCACCAACAAAAATCCAGAGCATAACCATTAGAACCAATAGTCGTCGTCTGAGTATATCTCCAACAGTACATGTGATAATAATTCCCTCCCCACTCACGGGTGAAAACTAGGTCAGGGTAAGGCAATGGTAACTCAAAATCACGGGTTCACTTGAGAGTACTATCATCGTACACCTACGTGATAATGATAGCACCTCATTAAAACTTTACCTGAGTGTGGAAGACACATCCGTCTAGGGTAATCTACGTCCCCTATCCTTCGTGTTCCACTCTATTCCTAGTGTTCCTATTGTTTGTCATTTGGCCTGGGTATTGGGCCTTTTACCTCTTGTAATACCCACCCAACAAGAAGTAGGTCCAGTACATTAGTAGTATATGGAAAATAGTAAAATGCAATGCATACATATTCTCAGGTGATTATGTATGGATGAATAAACTGAAAGCATATAAATAAACACCCAAAGAAAGGAAAACAAGAGCTATGAGCGACTCCGGGATGGACCAGCAATTGGTCTACCATTCCCCAATGAAGTCGCCAGCTAAAACAACCGGCTGAAAATCATCAAACAATTAAGTCTCCATCGAACGTCTTTTATCCCATATGTAGGGAAATGTAAACATTAAGAAAACCTGAGAAGGGAGAAGTCACGGTCTTGCGACTGAGAGATTGGGTAAGGGAGTCTGTTACGCGAGGGGAAGGTATTAGCACCCCACATGCCTGTAGTACTCTATGGTATCCACTCTTGTTGTATATCTTATGGGTGTGTCTAAACTATGCTTATTGTTTACTACTGGAGAAGAATGCATGCAAAAGGAAGGAAAAAACAATGTAGGGAAAATAAAGTTGTACTCGCTTGGGCCCTACCCCAATGCCTATGTATCCTTTTTGAGGAATCAGAGCTACCGTAGTTCGGCTAACATGTTTTTATTTGTTTTGTGTTTTTTATGAACAACGTTAATTCTGCCTTCTGCCGCAGCTCGACCTTCGGAGACTTACGCGTTGGTACAGAAGTAAATTAATAATGTCCTTACTGAAAAGGTTTTGAGTTACACCCTCAAGGCAAGATGCCACATTTGATTAGTTTGTGTTTTGTTACCTTGAAAAAGGGTTTAAGTATGATTAGCATGTTTTGTGATTTTCTAAGAAAATGTTTTAGTTTTAGAATGCGAGGATGCAAAAGGGGAAGAAGAGAGTCTAAGGGAGACTAGCCTATTTCTAACCTAATGTTATCATACAATGGTGGTCCTAATATTTGGATTAATAAAAGGGAAATGTCTACCTAATGTTAGGATGCATGGCTTGCAACCTAAGGTCTAACTTGCATCCGAAGAAATAAGCATATCCTAAGGGAATGTGGTATGTACAAGGATAAAGCAAGCAAGCTTAAAGAAGCATACACATAAAATAGCAAGGAAAAGAAGAGAAATGCTTTAGTCAAGGGGAGTGTATCACCCGAGACAAACAAGCGGGAGTGAGATGTAAAACAAAAAGGTGATGTCCAAAGTGACTGAACACCTAACCAAGATATAGGAGATCGAGGTAGGCGACAAAAGGCAATATGAACAATCACGGAGTATCAGCATCTGCCAATGCAAACTCCTGACGAAGCGTGGGGGTTCCATTGCAGAACCATTCCCCACTTGACGACTCTGTATGTAAGAGCATGCATAACTCCGAAGCATCATGGTGCGTTACAAGCTAAGGATGACAAAGACAAAATTACGGTGGTTGATTGCTAACCCTCCCTGCTCGCCTCTTTTTGAGAACTTATCATTTGTACATATGCGGGCACAAATATAAAAACACCTACATAATATCTACTCAAAGGTAGGGTTTTAAACAAACCACACACAAGTAGCACACAATGGCAAATAATGTAGAATTTCCCTAAACAGGTCTTTAAATAAACCATAGGGGTTCCTGACATGATCAGAAACGGAGACCCCTATCATATATATCTACCCTACTTCTCATGGCATCAGAAAGCAGTAAAGCTCTACTTCTCATGATATCTAGAAAAGCAGTAAAGAAATGTAGTAAAGTGCGAAGAAGTACGAAGGTAGTAGCGGCGACTACCAAAAGCGAGCAAATCGTCAAGAGTGGACGAAATCAACAAAGAAGCTGGGAGTACGCGTCGAGCAAGCTTAACCAAGAAGCAAACAAAGTCAGAAATAATATCCAACTAAGATAAAAGCAAACGTATGTTCCGAATGCATGCGTAATCATAAGTTCTTGTACAAAGTATCATAAAGTATCACACGCATCAGGACAACATATAATACGATATGAATTTCTCAGGATGATGATAAATAAGGTGTGTTGCATCAGAAGCGAGCATAAGCCATATGCTTCGATTACCTAACTACTTGTTATGTTACATGATCTAAAGCAAAAAAATATACCTTGCACAATTAACAAACATGTTAAAAATAACAAGGAAAGTATATGGAAGAAAGAGTAGAAGAGTGCTTGGAGAAAGCAAGGCCAAAGCAAGGCAGAAGAAACGGAAAAAAAAACAATGCTGGCAGTTTGAGTCGACTCAACAATGCAATGAGTTGACTCAAAAAATGAGTCGACTCAAAGGGTCAGCGCGACACTTCCTGCAAGTGGCCAGAATTGGTTTTTGTTCAGTTAGCGTCGACTCAAAGCACTGTATGCATCGATGCACAGACTTGAGTCAACTCATAGGGTCAGTGCGACACTTCCCCGGGTGGAAAATGGTTTTTATTCATTTTTGCATCGACTGGAGCTAAGTTTGAGTCGACTCAAAATGCCTGATAGTGCAATTTTGTGCAATTTGCAACTTTAAAGCAGTATGACTTTTGCCTCGAGTATATGTTTTGTGCGTGGTTCGAATTGTTGGAAAGCATGAAAATAGTAGAATATCCACGGCACGAAACGACAACCAAATCGACAAACGCACACACGAAAATATCTCCTTGATCATTGCATAATCGAAGTATGAACTCACAATCTGTTTTTATGAGTTTTGACATGTTTTGACATGTTTTTACCGGATTAGAAAACCGGATTCACACCAATTATGCAATCATCATAGCAAAGAGGATTTATGTGCATTCAAAAAATGGTGATCTCATGCCTTAAGGCCAAGATGTCATGACTCGAGCATTGTGTCGAGCACATAATCTACACAAGATTGCACATGGATTTTGATTCACAAAGCAAGGCTCTAGTCTATGTCAAATCACATGTAAATTTAGATTTATCATCAATTCTCAAAGGCAACAATTTTAAACAACATGAATAAGCATTTTTCTTGAGAATCAATTAATTGTAAAGGTGATTATTGACCATCCAATTTCGGATCTAAGCATTTTGATCAATTAATTTACAATTCCACCACTAAATCCATAATCACAATTAAATTCTCTATTCAAAACTCACTTTAATTATCAATTCTAGAGAAGTGATTATTTCAAGAATCAATTATGCAAAAGTTCTTAAATCAAGAAAACCAACTGCGAAATCAAAGAGGATGTTGAGGAGAAGAGATTATCGATGTCAGATCAAAGATCGAAGAACTCTAGCAAGAGAGGGAGAGGGTGAAATTCTTGAGAAGGGAGAGAGATTTCTTCAACTTCCTTTGTGTTCTTGAGCAAAATTGAGAGAAAAGTTGCTTTGATCTTCTTGCACTTGAGAGGGAATCAAGGGTAGTGTTTTTGGGTTTGTGAAATTATGAGAGAGAAGAAAAAGAATCAGGTTGTTGCATGGAAGAGAGCGAGAGTGATTCTGTTATGGAGGTTTGTTGAAAACATGATTTTTCCAAGAGGGAAATTGAGAAAGGTTAAGTAGTTAGTTACCGTTTTTTTTGGATTTTGATTTGTTTTGGTTATTTTGAATCAAGGTCATGGAATATGGATCAGTTTTGTTTACGCCTCTGATATGGTGCAGAACCGCTTCTGTTATATATATATTTTTTTTTTACTGATATGCAATTGAGTAAACCTTAGCCCTGTGGATGTCTGAACCGTCTACATGACCCTTCCTTTATGGCAGTATCTCCCTCTGCTTCTAACTCTTTGTTTGAACTCAGTGCAGAATTTTGAGTTTTGTTGCACTTGAATTATTAGATAATAGACAAACTGAACTGTTGATACTTGCTTAAGACATATATAGTGACCATGTTAAATTGGTGCATCTATGAAATCCCTTTCCACGCGGGCTTCGACCGCAAGATACCTTAAATACCCACCTGTCTGTTATTTTTTCTTATCAGCCTTTGATGTAATGCAACAGATCTTAGGATAGTGATGTGAATTACAATTCTGTAGATATGCATGGTTGATGTAGTTTGCATTAATTTCACATTTTATTATGTTCGCGCTTGGAATCTCTTGAAGTCGTATGTGTATCACTTTACTTTATTTTCTTTCTGCAGGCAAGATTTTATTTTCTTGAGCTGACGAACGCATGTTCATACATGTTAAAGGCAAGTCTTTTATGGTTATTGTGATACGGTGGCCAGAACCGGACTGTTTTGAAATGCTGGTTTGTGTTTTGCGTTTGTGTTTTGCGTTTGTGTTCACAAAATTTCGCGGTAAGCAAGAGTCGCCACCGACTTTTATTTTATCCAACTGGAAAGGAAAAAAGCACAGAAAAATTCCCTTTTTCGAGATTTTGAGTACGGGGGGTAGATTATAGAAAGGGAAGGTATTAGCATCCTTTCTATCTGTGGTTTTCCACGGGCTCTTAGGTACTTGCTCATCATTACCAAAATTGATTGTGTGTGTTTGATTTGAAGAAAAAAAGTTTTTGTTTTACTTCGATTTAACCCTTGCTTCTGTCTTCAAGAGTGTTACGAAATCGTTTTGAAACCTTTGTTTGAAAAGAGTGTAAATGTGAAAAGGTTTATTTGTTTGAGCAAGAACTTAAGAGCTAATCTACCTACTCGAAAAAGAGAATTGTTCTATTCTTGTTTCCTTTAGACAGTGTTATCCCACTATTAGTGAGTAGGTAGCATCGTCGTTGGAGTTTTAAGGGTCAATTCAAAATGGACGTACGATCACTAAAGCAATGTTAGAACGTCTTAGTAATAACTCTAATGTCTTAAGATCAATTATTCAAGGCAACAATTCCGAGGCAACCATTCCGAGGCAACTTTTCCGAACGGGACTTTGATCTTTGTTTAGACAAGAGAGCGACCACTAAAATACCCTATACTTAATGATCATTTACCGAAGGCAACCGAAGTGGGAGTGTACCCTAGGAGTGCGCATGTGCGAGTGATTCAATTTTATGTTTGTTATCTTTGCACATTTAGAGTTTGCTAACCGTTTTAAAGTTAATTATACATTCTTGTCATGCAACCCTAATTATTCATACATCTAACAGTCAATATTTTGCGGAAATTAAAGTGCGGAAAGTAAAGCTACGCTATTACAAGGCTTCAGGTATTAATTACATAGCCAAAAATAACCCGTAAAAAAAGCGATAAATGAAAGTAAAAGGTCCTAATTAATCTATTACAACTTGTGCGCAATTACATTAATATGGTAAAAATAAATAAAGCGCGATAGATCGAGAACGAGAGAGAACTAGGGTTTTGACCCCCATCTAACCTAATCGAAAGAAACAAATATTTTTGTTGTTTTTGATTATTTTTAAGAAAAAGAATTAGGTTTTTAAATTAAATACAAATCTAATTAGTAATTAAATTAATTTAAAGAAAATAATTTACATGACATATTTTTGTATTTTTGGTTATTTTTTAAGAAAAATAAAATAGAATTTAAAAATAAATAAACCCTAATTTCTAACTTGTTTTAATTTATTTTACAAAAGAAATTAAAGTTACCTAAAATTAAATAACCTAATTCAATTAATTTTTGTATAAAAAATAAATATCCTAAATCTAATTGGATGAAAATATTATTTTTGTAATTTTTTAATAATAAAAAAAAAGAATTGATTTTATGTTAGTAAAAATGATTAAAACAATTAATAAAGACAAAATATAAAAAAGAAAAGGAAGAATTGGGCCTGAGAAGTCAGCAAAATGGGGAGTGTGAATAGCAAGCTTTGGGCCCAAACAAATCTGACCCATGTTAACTTTCACGTTCTAGTGCTATGCATTGACTGAGCTTTTGGTGGACCCTCGTGCCATGGCCTTCAGATCTGGACGGTTGGTAATCTGATGGTTCGGAGATGATGACCCATGGTGATCTCCACGCCTTGTAGGACATTGAATTTGTAAAATAAACTCAAGAAAAATGCAAATGCTGGAGGCAGGGGTCGAAGCCCTGACCTCATTCCCTCTAATGCCTTAACGCTTCCCTGGCCACCACTGGGCCACTTGGTTCAGTTGATTATTATATGAAACAAAAATAATAAAATACATAAAGTGAATCTGACTACCAAACACGCGCCCAATTTCAAACAGGCGAATGGGATGATGCCACGTGTGTCATCTTCTTCCTCTCTCCGTTGGTAAAAGTCAGAGACTTTTACCTACGGACAAATGTTCGTCGCTATACACCCTGCATATCTCAAAATCATACACAGGCATAAAAAATGAAACCTAATGCCATGAATCAATTCGGCTTGGCTTGTTGAGCGTCATGGTACCCTTCTTGGGGGCCAATTTTACCTGTACACAAAGATCCTAAATCGAAGCAAAAAAACCTAACAATGGCAAATCCTGATATAGTCCACAAAAATGCAATTGAATGTTATAGATAGTTTGCAAATGTTTCAAGGAGCAATAATATATAAGTATTTCATGCTATAGATGCCAGAATCATGCAATTCGATTTTAAGAAGAAGCCATGGTCGTGGCTGACTTATAGTGAGTTCTAGCGTTGGAAAGTCCTTGTTCTTGATTGGTATAGCTTGCTTGTGATCCCAGGAAGTGAATGAGATGGTCAGGGAGCCTTGTAATCGCCTGGAACTATGAAATCGACTCAACACTTTTTTTTTATTTTTCCAAGTTTGTTCTGCCTTTTCACGCCTCTCTAGCCTTGTGATTTTGATCTGCAAATGTTCACTTTATACCACTGATGGAATTAGGGTTGCAAAAGTGTTCTCAATCTTTATCAATTATGGCTTTTGATCTTGATTTGATTCACTTGAAAATATTTCTAAAAATAGGCCAAAACCAATCTTTTCATGCACACAAAGGCCTTGCACGAATTGATTCACTTGCCAGCTGCATGTGAGACCTTAAACATGCACAAGATCTTGAAATTTGAATGATTTGGATTTTTCATGATTTGTTTTGATTTAAATAGATTAAATTGGAATAAAAATCAAAATAAATAGCAAAAATAAGATAAAGACAAATGGGAAGATCTAGGGCTCGTGGACCATGCTACCAACTCAATACAAGTGCAAAAGATTGGGCCCATTTAGCAAAAATTGCAATTTGAGGCATAGTTGACTTTTGACAATTTTGCAAAAAAAGGTCAACTTCACCAATGCATAACTTCTTCAATTTTGACTCTTTGAAGGTGTTCTTAGACTTTTTAGAAATCTCAAGATGTCCTCTAAGCAACCATTCTGATATCATCTCAATTGAGTCTTCCATGTTCATGTATGAAGCTTTGACAAAAAAGGTGTTTTTGTTGACTTTTCAAAATGACCTATAATGTCCAAATTCATAACTTCTTGTGAGTGCATATTTTGAACTTGGGAGTTGAAGATGAATTGTAGGGAATTGCATCCTATTAAAAATGAGCTTTGGATGGGTCATTTCTCATAAAGTATGAGAAATTTATTCTTGGTCAAAGTTGAGTTGACTTTTCCTACAAAACCCTAATTTAACAACTTTTGGGTTTTCATGAATTATGAGCAATCCTTGATGAATCATGATCAACCCTTGATCAAATGATGAATGATACTTCAAAATGAGAATGTTGACCAAAAATCTTGAAGTTTGACTGTATGTGGGCCACAGTTGCCTTTTGCCTTAGCACAGTCGATTTTCAGGCCTTTGAGCAATTGACTGAGCAAACTTCCTCTACAAGGCTTGAAATTTGACATGGATGATCTTGAGAACATATTAGGACAATGGTGATAATTTGGGATCCCTTGGACTCAAATATCTTGATGCAACATGAAACCCTAATTTGAGGTAGACTGCCTTATGAGAGAGTTTGTCTGGTCAACCCTTGGACTTCCTTGAGCAACTTGAGGATCTTTCTTGAAATATTTTGAGAAATATGGGAGGTAAAATTTTGGGGTACAACATCTGCCCCTGTTCAATCTTCTTAAACCTGAGGATGTAGATTGGCTTTTCTGCCTTTCGTGATCCGAAGGTGGAAGATGATTGAACACTAGAGTGGCCAGAAATTTGCACTCGCATGAAGTGGTAATTGTCTTGTGATGTCAGGAATGGGCTTACAGATGCCATTTGGAACTTGATGACGGAAGATGGGCTTAAAGATTCCATCCGGAGGAGTGTCGATCGCATAAGAGATTCCTTAGCGAGAGTTTGTATACCTGTTGTTGAGGAAAACTGCATTGGGAAATGTTGATCTCTATCTTGAGAAATGGAATTTTAGGAGCTTCGGTCGTCCGTTATTCTACTGGGAAATCGTCTCTTAGTTGAAGAGGTGAAAATGAACTACTATCTGGTCGTACTCCAGGCTTCATAGTGATAAGACCAACTGCTATCTGGTCGTGATCCAGGCTTTATAGTGACTTACTGGGGAGATGAGATTAAACTTGCTATCTGGTCGTAATCCAGGCTTCGCAATTTCTCGATTCTTATATGGTCGTAATCTAGGCTTCAGAAGGAAATGAGTTGTTATCCGGTCGCATCTGGGCTTCAACTTTTATTTATGGCATACTAATATCCGATCGACTCCGGGCTTCTTAATATTTGTCCAGGTAAACTGCTATTTGGTCGAAATCCAAGCTTCACAGTGTCTTGTATTGTTATCTGGTCGTAATCCAGGCTTCAGTCCTTTTATCGTTATCTAGTCGTAATCCAGGCTTCACGATGCTTTATACCATTATCTGGTCGAATCCAGGCTTCATGGTGTCTTGTACTGCTATCTGGTCATAATCCAGGCTTCACAATACCTTACTTCTTATCTGGTCGTAATCCAGGCTTCAGAAGAAATCAAGTGGTTATCCGGTCGCATCCGGGCTTCCATTTGACTTTTGGGCCTGCTAATATCCGGTCGATTTTTGGGCTTCATAGTAACTGGCCGGGTAGACTGCTATTTGGTCGAAATCCAAGCTTCACAGCGTCCCTCACTATTATCTGGTCGTAATCCAGGCTTCAGTGTCTTTTACCGCTATCTGGTCGTAATCCAGGCTTCACAATGTCTCATACCATTATCTGGTCGAATCCAGGCTTCATGGTGTTCGGAGAAATCAAGATACTATCTGATCGAATCCGGGCCTCATAACTTGTATTAAAGATATACCACTATCTGGTCGTAATCCAGGCTTCATGGTGTCTTTGGCTGCTATCTGGTCGTAATCCAAGCTTCACAGAAACTTGTATTGCTATCTGGTCGTAATCCAGGCTTCACAATAACTTGCTGAGCTGTTATCCGGTCGTAATCTGGGCTTCACGAATTGTGTTTATGATATACCACTATATGGTCATGATCCAGGCTTCATGGTACTTGCTGAGCTGTTATCCGGTCGTAATCCGGGCTTCACGGCTTGTTGGGGATTAAATTATTATCCGGTCGAATCTGGGCTTCATAGCTTAGAGATAAACCATTATCTGGTCGAATTTAGGCTTCACGGTGTTTGATACTGTTATCCGGTCGTTCTCCGGGCTTCATAATATGATGAAAAAATCAAGATAATATCCAGTCGGATCCAGGATTCATAGCTTGAACTTTGTAAGAGTTTGATTGTATCCTTCCTGAAAGGTAAAGGTTAGTCATATGTAATACATGACATATATCAAGCAATGATGTTCTCAAAATAAATGAGATTATGTTGTATGATGCGTATGCATATGTCATGATGTATGGATATGCAATGTTTTTATGATAATCTCTAGCTGGGGAAACTAAATCTTGGATTACTGCTGGAGAGTAAAAGGGCTTCGCTCGCTGGGGATAACGACCGAAGATGATTTGAGAATAATCCTGCTGGAGAATAAACTGACGAGAAAATGATTCTGTGGGGAAGAGATGCTCTGCTAGAGGATCTGTTGATTTGGAGAAATAACCTCGGCTGGGGATAAATTACCGTTGCTGGTGATAATGAACCCTGTCGAGGATTGAGTTTTTGCTTGTGGAATAAATAAACTCCACTGGGGATAATTTTCTAGTGCTGGTGATAGATAAACCCTGCTTGGGGAGAATCACTATTTTTAGATACCTTTTGCTCTAAGGGGAGTGAATGTACCTTTAGTCGTATTCTCCAGCTAGGTATATCCCTATACCTGGTGGACAGAGCAACTGTAAGGTTTGGACATTTCTTGTTTGCCCCTGTTTCTGATATTACGAGTAATCGTCTTTTGTTTCGCATGTAAATATTTATGAGCAGCAATTATTGTAAAATGCATATATCAAAAATGAACATTGGACGTTCTTGCAAAACAAAACAGAAAAAGGAAAAACAATTTGAAATTTCTTTGTGAAAATAAATTGTATTGATTTTGAAGTTGGCCTGTAAATAGGCGTTTTTGTACAAGAGGTTGACGTCCTAGTAAGAGAACGCCGCCGAATGATAGAAATTATACAATTTGTGTAAAACAAGGAAAAACAGCTATGTGAATAATCCCACTGGGTTCCAACTCTGCTATTGCCTTTATATCTTCGAGCGTCTCATCACTTTGCTACTTGGTTGAAGGTAAATTAAATTGTTCAGTGTCTTCCGAGTTTGATAGTCGATACTGAAGTCTGGTTGCAAAATGATCCAATGAGACATAGTGTTACGCTTCAATCCCTAATTTTTGCCTGGACCGCCCTTTCGGGTTTTCAGTCCACCGGGATACCCTTTTTTGCCTAAGCCGCCTTTTCAGGTTTTCGACTTGCCGGGTGTACAGATTTTTCATTTTCATCCCTTACTTTTGCCCGAACCCTTTTGGTTCGCCGGGAAGCCCTTATTTTTGCCTAGGCCAGTCAACCTAGCGGGTCTTTGATTAGGCGTAGTATTTTTTCACTATGTTTGCATTGACGGGGTGAGGAAGGTCGTCACCATTCGTGGTGGTTAGAATCATAGCTCCTCCTGAGAAAATGTTCTTAACCACAAATGGCCCTTCATACGTAGGGGTCCATTTGCCCCTGGGATCACCTTGCGGCAGTATGATGCGTTTGATCACCAGATCCCCGACTTGATACTCTTGTCGTCTAACTTTCTTGTTAAATGCCTTGATCATCCTCTTTTGATACGTCTGACCATGAAAAATAGCAGTAAGTCTCTTTTCGTCGATTAAGTTCAGCTGATCAAGTCGGGTCTGTATCCAGTCGTCCTTGTTCAAACCTGCATCCTTCATAATTCGAAGAGAGGGTATCTAGACCTCAATGGATAAGACTACTTCCATGCCATACACCAAAGAGTAGGGTGTTGCCCCTGTTGAAGTTCGCGCTGAGGTTAGGTACCCATGAAGAGAAAATGGTAACACCTCGTGCCAATCTTTGTATGTCACCGTCATCTTCTGCACAATCTTCTTGATATTCTTATTAGTCGCTTCAACAGCCCCATTCATCTTCGGCCGGTAAGGAGAAGAGTTGTGATGTTGTATCTTAAACTTCTTGCAGAGCTCGGTGATCATTGTATTGTTTAGATTTGTACCATTGTCCGTAATGATCCTCTCTGGTACACCGTATCGACAGATCAGATTGTGTCAGATAAACCGTGCCACGATGTTCTTGGTTACTGTAGCAAAGGAAGCTGCTTCAACCCACTTCGTGAAATAATCAATAGCTACCAGAATGAAACGATGCCTGTTGGACGCAGTAGGTCTGATCTCGCCAATCATGTCGATGCCCCACATTGCAAAAGGCCAAGGAGCTGTCAAGACGTTCAGAGAAAATGGAGGTACATGCACCTTATCAGCATAGACTTGGCACTTATGACAGGTCCGAGAATGCTGATAACAATCGGCTTCCATAGTAGACCAATAATATCCCGCCCGTAGGATTTTCTTTGCCATGGTATGTCCACTGGAATGAGTTCCGAAAGCACCTTCATGTAACTCTGCCATAATCTTTTTTGCCTCGTTCTTATCCATACATCGCAGTAAGGTTGAGTCATGGTTACGCTTGTAAAGGATACCATTACTGATGAAGAACTTCTCCGCGAATCTTCTCAGAAACTTCTTGTCATTAACATATGCACCCTCGGGGTACTCCTGAGCCTCAAGATACCTCTTTACCTCGTGAAACCAGGGTTTATCTGCTACCTCTTCAGTCTCGATGTCACAGAAATGTGCAGGTTCGTCCAACCTCTCAATGGTAATCTGGGGAGCTTCATTGTCCCATTTGACCTTGAACATAGAAGACATGGTAGCTAGTGCGTCCGCTAGCTGATTCTCCTCTCTCGGGAAGTGTTCAAAGTTTATCTCCTCGAAGTGTGGAAGCAGCGTCAATACATACTCTTTGTAAGGAATAAGATTTGGGTGCTTCGTATCCCACCCGCCTTTGATTTGACTGATCACTAGAGCGGAATATCCGAATACCCTCAAGAACTTAATCCTTAGGTCAATAGCTGCACGCAGACCCATGATGCATGCTTCATACTCCGCCATATTGTTGGTGCAGTTAAAACATAATCGGACGATGAACGGAGTATGACAGCCTTCAGAAGATATGATCACGGTGCCAATTCCATTACCCAAAGCGTTTGAAGCTCCATCAAAATACATAGACCATCGGGATCCCTCCTCAAATCCTTCATCCGGTCCAGGTATTTCACAGTCAGTTACCAACATGATGCTCTCATCCGGAAACTCGAAATTCATAGACTGGTAATCATTCACTGCCTGATGTTCCAGATGATCTGCCAACACACTTCCCTTGATTGCTTTTTGGGTTGTGTATTGAATATCATACTCGGTTAAGATCATTTACCATCTTGCTATTCTTCTGGACAAGGCAGGCTTTTCGAAGATATACTTGATTGAGTCCATCTTTGATATCAATAGAGTAGTGTGAGTAAGCATATACTATCTCATCCGGCGAGCAGCCCATGCCAAAGTGCAGTAAGTTTTCTCAAGCAGTGAGTATCGGGTCTCACAGTCGGTAAACTTTTTGCTAAGGTAGTAAATAGCATGCTCTTTTCGGACAAACTCATCATGCTTCCCCAGCATGCACCCTATCGAATTGTCGAGTACTGTCAAGTATAAAATCAAAGGTCTCCCTTCAACTGGAGGCATCAGAATAGGTGGCTCTTGGAGATATTCCTTGATCCTTTTGAAAGTGGCCTGACATTCATCATTCCATCTTACCACTTGATCTTTCTTTAGTAGCTTGAAGATTGGTTCACAAGTAGCAGTCAGGTGCGAAATGAATCGGGCAATGTAGTTCAGACGTCCCAAAAAGCCTCTGACTTCTTTTTCCATTCGGGGAGCTGGCATTTCCTGTATATCCTTTACCTTGGCAGGATCCACTTGAATACCTTTATCACTAACGACGAAACCCAACATGTTACCAGATCTTACCCCGAAGGTGCACTTTATCGAGTTTAACCTTAGTTTGTACATCTTCAACCTATCAAATAACTTCTGGAGATGGTCAAGGTGTTCCTCTTCAGTCTGGGTCCTTGCAATCATGTCATTAACGTATACCTCTATCTCATGATGAATCATGTCGTGGAACAAAGCGACCATGGTGCGCTGATACGTTGCCCCAGCATTCTTTAATCCGAACGGCATAACTTTATAGCAAAAGGTACCCCCACTGTGTAACGAAGGTTGTCTTCTCCATGTCTTCGGGAGCCATCTTAATCTAATTGTAACCAGAAAAACCATCTATAAAGGAGAAGATCTTATGTTGCGTGGTGTTTTCGACCAGAACATCGATGTGAGGGATGGGAAATCATCCTTGGGGCTTGCCCTATTAAGATCCCTATAGTCCACACATATTCGTACCTTACCATCTTTATTCGGCATCGGAACCACGTTAGCAATCCACTGCGGGTAAGAAGTAACTGCTAAAAAACCGGCATCAAACTGTTTCATGACCTCAACTTTGATTTTCTCAGACATCTCTGAGCGCATACGGCGAACCTTCTACTTTACCAGAGGACAGTCTTCTTTAGTTGGCAAGCGGTGTACCACAATGTCGATATCCAACCCAGGTATATCTTCATAAGACCAAGCGAAGATCTCAACATGGTCATGCAGCATTTGTATTAACCTTTTCTTAACACTAGGCTCCAGATTTGCACCAATCTTAACCTCTTTCTTGTCCTCTTCTGTACCCAGATTCACTGATTCCACTGGCTCTTCATGAGGCTGTATGGCCCTCTCTTCCTGTAGTAATAGTCTAGCAAGTTCCCTAGGCACTTCGCAATCATCCTTACCTTCATCCTCGGCTTGGTTGATCGAACTTTCGAAGTCATAACTGGCAGTAGCAGAGTCGTTATCAGTGGGATCCAGAGTGGATGTGGATCTGATTATAATATGTGAGTGTGTGTAAGACAATAGCTGTTTTGATAAAGTGCAAGTTAGAAAATAAAAACAAGGAGCACAAAATTTATAATACAAGAAAACGTCCAATGCTTTATTGATGATTGTTGTACCCCAAAATTTGCCCTCACATTTTTCTCAAGAAATCACAGCTTCAGGCGTTTCCTGATTTTTCAAACTGGCTCAAGAATCGGACAAACGGACTTTTCTCGTCAGCCAAGCAAAATTAGGGTTTTATTGATTTTTCAGGGCTCTGGAATGTTTCACACAGTTGGCTTAGGGTTTTGGTTGACTTTGGCTCAATTTTGATCAGGCGAACGTTCTTTGGCATTTAATCAGGAATTAGGGTTTTTTTTGGGCACGTTCTCAGAAGGATTTAAATTCTACAGCACTTTGCAGGTTATTCCGGGATTTGGTTTGAATTCGCATTGTTTGATTTAATCAGTAAAAGAAGGTAGTTGGTTTGAATTCACATTGGTTTGTTTGAACCAGTCAAAAGATCCATGCAGTTTGGATTTACAGTGCTTGGTAAAAATCAGTGAAAAGGGGATACGCCTGATCAGTTGTTTTGATTAACTGTTGCTTTGCTTTGGATGTTAGAAAGGCCAGGTTTAACTGAGTAAATTGCTAAAGCATTGTTTATTTAAATTATTTATTATTCTGAGGTTAAGTGATTGGAATTTATTTTTCAATTATTTTAATTCAAAGAATTTTAATAATAAATAAACAATAAAGGAGGAAATAGAATTAATTGGATAATAAAGACTTTTATTTATTCTTAAATTATTTGTACAATTATTGTTTATAATTTAATTACAAGCAATGATTTTACATTAATTTAAATTTAAATAAAAAGAAAACTATTCTATTTTTTTCTAATTCTTCATTCTTCATTTAGTACCCCTCTCCATTCAAATATTCATCTGCAAAAGAAAGGAAGAAAAGTCAAAAAAGCAGATAAAAAAATAATGACAGATAAAAAGAGTTCATCATTAAGGGCCACTGATTGGGATCAGTTAACCCTCTCTGCAAATCACGGGATTTCTCCCGGTTCACAAAGAGGGACGAGTTTATTTGCTAAAATTGAATGCACAAGTTTAAAAAATGCACAATTCAAAAATTGTCAAAATTGCATAAGTTCAAATCTCAAACAGCATGTTACAAAGCAAACAGCAAGTCCAAACCAAAGGTCCAAACTCAACTTTCTGCCAAAAATATAAAGCAACTGTCACAAAGGTACCCAAGCTGTCAAAAGAAGATTTGGCAAAGATATCAAAGGATACAAAGTACAAAAGCTGTCAAGAGAAGAGACAATATGCAGAGGAAAACTATTATGCAAGCAATAAAACTCATTTTCATCATTTCCCAAAGAAGGGGCCCTTTCAGAAAGTACACACAAAAACATATTTTAATATTCTTTGAAGTGTACTGGAGAGAGAAGAGGAGAGAAAAGAAAGCAGGTTTTTAGGCTTTAGGCAGGAAGATAGAAAGATATAAAGAAACACAAGAACTGAACACAGTGGAGGGGGGAGAACAAAAACCAACACAAAGAAAATATACAAACTGATAAGCCTCCCAACCTTAAACCTGAAGCAAAAACCTGTATCAGAACCTACTGTCACAAACCACAACATAAGCCTTAATACTCAAAAAGCCATTAACCTGTGAAAATTGCACAAGGAACAAACCTGTGTTAACCAAGCTCTAAACAAAATAACCAGTTCAAGCCTCAAGCCTCACCCTGCCTAAAGCCTAACAGTATACCCTGTCGAACCTGCTATCTGCTACCATAACCTGGCCTAAACCATTCAAAACCTGTCCAAAACCATTCAAAACCTGCCTAAGCATAAATCAGAAAAACCAGTCAAGCCTAAAACTCACACAAACTTACATTGTCAAAAGGCCAATCCTCAAACCTGCTGAAAACTTCCAAACACACAAGACCGGCCTATGATCAAAAAATACATAAGCCTGTACCACCAATTTTTAGAAACCTCCAGCCTAACCAATAAAACCTGTTAAGCTTAGCCAAAGCTTTGAACCTGCATTAACCAAAGCTTAAAGAACCAAACAGGCAAATCGTTCAAGGCAACTGTTTACCTTGGTTTTTGGTAAACAACCGCTGATCCTCCAAATAGTTACTTATTTGGTTACTCGCAGGATCGATCAGATTGATCCTAGGACATAGGTTGATTTTGAAGTTTGATTAAATTGGATAAGGCTTTAAATAAAGAGGCTTTAAATAACATAAAGAGGTTTCAAGTAAATTGCATGAAGAAAGGACTTGGTAAAGTAAACAAGGCTTAAAGTAAAAGGCTTCGACAGGAATGTAAAGAGGAAAGCAAGTAAATTTCTGGAAAAGTAAATGACTTTGATTAATAAAATTGGTGTTTCACACATACATTTCTCAACAATTCTTTCTCACACGCTGGGTACTCGAATCTATATGAGTGACTTTGTATAGAATTGTGAACACACGCGAGAAACTACATGACTACTATTATTTATACTAAAACATCCCAAGTAACCGTCAGGCAGTTACACTACTTCGAGATCAATCCACTTGGCACGTTCTCCACGTTCGACACTCCAGATCCTTGCACGTTTGCACGTAGTAACTGCTGGAAACCGTTTTCCCTCCAAAAGCTTGAATTTCAAACTGCTCCACTCTAAACCATCGAACACTTTCGTCAAGAGACATCTTCGACGAGAAACTCCTTCGACGTCGAAGGCAACCAGCCTTCTTCCTTGGAAGAAATCTTCTAAGTACTTTGTCATCTTTCGACGGGCATTTCGACAGACTTAGCCAGTCGAAGACATCCTTCAGCTTTAATGGCTTACATCAACAAAACAAAGGTGTCGAATTTAGGAGCCAACAAATTGCCCCCCAAGAATGCCTTATTTCGACTCTGAAAGAAAAAGGCATTCTTTGAAACGCCATTCGACACCTGTCTTTTCACGCTTAGTCACAAATTAACTTGTGCACTTTTTGTTGTTTTCTACCAACTATTGGAAATCCCAAGAAAACCATCATTGTTCCGTACCTAGGACGTCACTTTCAGTACGGCGTGCAGTACCAAACGTCATTTCAGAATTTGTCATTATGACAATTCTCAAAAACGAGGACGCACGCTACGTCCCTCTATTTCTGCAGAACGGCTAAAACAACAGGGGGCTGCCACGCGTCCCACTAACTCCTGCAGCATTAAATGGCATTTAATGTCCTCGTTTTTGGGGATTTTTCCCCACTACTATAAATAGCAGTAAGTACCCCATTATGGGACTTTTTACGCCATCTAGCCTTTCAAACTTCTCTGTTTTCATACAAGCTTGTTATCTTTGCAGAAACTCTTCCTCTTTCACTTCGACTGCTAGCCTGTTAACTTTTTATCTGCTTTCAGTTGTTCGAAAGCCTGTAGCCAAGAAGGCTACAGAAGGCCAACAGGGAGGGGGCCCTTCAACAAAACCTCCACCGCCGGCGAAGACTACAGCGCCGGCGAAGACCACAAGCAACCAACAGGGGGAAGGCTCTTCGAAGAAGCCTTCTATATCGGTAACCAGATTTTCATTATTTTTTCCTGGCTTTCGATTTTTGACTTTCGATGCAATTATTAAATCTAATTCCCATTGGTTTTCTAGGCACCTTCGCCCAAGAAACGGCCAACACTGGTGGTCGAATCTGGGAGCGATGAAGAAAGTGATTCTCCTCCTGCCCCTCTAAAGAGGCGAAAGTTGACGAAGGATGCTTCTGTTCCTGCTCCTGCTCCTGAAGGTCGAACCATCAGAATAAAAGTTGCTGGGAGAAAGCCTAGGCCACCTCCAGTGATCATCGAGGAGCCAACTGAGGAGGAACTAAACATTCTTCTTAACAAGCCTGTCGAAAGCGACAATTCCAGCCCTGGGGCTGAAGCTAATCCACAGGTAATCCCTTAGACCTTTTTATAATTTAGATATAGATACCCATATTCGATTGTGTCTCTTTCGATCTCTGAAGATTTGTCTTCTTTCCTTTTTCAGGACACTACTGAAAGTTCTCCGCCAAGGACCTCTGAAACGCTGGAATCTGCTGAACTTAGCAGGCCTCAGGAAAAAGGCTTGGGAAATGACGAAGCCCATACTGAGAATGAGGCCAATGCTGAAACGGTAGAAAAACCAACAGAGGAACCTCTGGTGGAGGAACAACAGCCAGAAGCGGTTCAGGTGGTGGATCTGTCAGAAGAGAATCATGAAGAAAGGGACCAAGGTAATGCTGGCGAAGAAAATCAAGGTGCTGCTGACGAAGAGAACCAAGGTGGCACTGGCGAAGGGCACCAGGGTAACGCTAGCGAAGAGCACCAAGATGACACTGGCGAAGGGCACCAGGGTGATGCTAGCGAAGAACGCCAAGGTGACGCTAGCGAAGAGCACCAAGTCGACGCTGGTGCTGCCCCAGTCCGGGTCGAAGAGCAACAAGTCGAGGTACCTAACATTCAACAGCCTCAAACCCAAGACAATACTGTTGCAAGGGTTACCTCCACGAAGCACAGGTCGAAAGAGGACTTAGAACTCTTGAAACAAACTGACCCTGTTAGCTATCTCAACGCAATCATCGAGAGCAAGAGTTCGTCTGATGCTAGTCAGGAGATTCCTACCCTGTCGGGGAAGTCTACTGAAACCTCTCCTCTCGATGACGCTTTGGCGAAGGTTAAGGCCCAGTTCTTCAAGAGGGACTTGATGAAGGCTTTAGAGGGGGACCCCACTGCTCCATCATGTTTGAAGGATGTCTTGAATGCTGTCGACTTGTTAGCTGTAGCCCCAGAAGTCTCAGGCTTGATCATGGAGTTACACTCTATGATTGATCAAGTCTCAGCAGATTACAGGCGCCAAAGGGGGTTTAACAGTCAGCTTGAGGTGTTGTATGGCAAAAGCTCCTCTGCGTGGACTGCTGTCTCGGATACGACTTCTCGAATTGCAGAGTTGTCGAAACAAAAAGCATCTACGCAGGAAGAAGTCGATGCCATTGATCGAGAGAATGCTTCCTTCCGGGCACAAATCGCAGAGATAGAAGCGAAGATAAATGCCAACACTATACGCAAGGAGGAACTTCTTTCGACCATCTCAGACACCGAGAGCCAAACTGAAATCAAACAAGGCCTGGAATTCGCTGAGAGGGCCCAAGGCTTCGACGCTCAGATTGCCAAACTAGTGCAAGAGAACGCCTGGTGCAAGAAAAGGTTGGAGCTGCAGCAAGCCAAGTACATTCGACTCAAGGACTCTCTTCCCTTTTGATTGATTCTCTTTTGTAACCATATTCTGTAATCCATATTCGACAACAATTGCCATCTTGGCTGAAATTTATAAAATTTCCATTTTGGCATTTTTATGGTTATTTTAGTCTTGTTCTTTTATTATTTTATTTTTATCTCTTGAAGTATAGGTTTGTATTTTTTCAAATATTTACCATTTACTCTCAAGAGCCTTTTATCTCCACCTAACTCTTCGACTTCATAGGCTCCACCAGAAAAAGTTTGGATAACTCTGAAGGGTCCTTCCCATTTGGGTGACCATTTCCCCATGCTTCGATCCCTTCGATCCATGGGAAGAATTACCTTCCAAACTAGTTCTTCAGGCAAAAATACCTTAGGTTTTACCTTTTTATTATAAGAGTCTTCTACTCTTTTCTTCTGAAGCCTGAGTAGGTCGAGAGCGCGTAATCTCTCTTCGTCTAAATCCACCAGTTCGTCTAACATCATGTTCCAATAAACTTCAGAAGGAATATCATAATGCCTCTGAACCCTTGCAGATTGAAGACAAATTTCTGCTGGTAACACTGCATCATGGCCAAAAGTTAGCCTATACGGTGTTGTACCAGTGGCTTCTTTTGGGGACGTTCGACAAGCCCACAGAATCTGGTCTAACGTCTTATGCCAATTCTTTGGTTTCTTCCCAACATGTTTCTTTATCAAGCCAATCACCACTTTGTTAGCTGCTTCGACTTGACCGTTCGCCTGTGCATAATAAGGCGTTGATGTTAGGAGTTTGAAACCTGTTTCCTGAGCAAATTCCTGCATCTTTCGACCAGTGAAAACTGACCCTTGATCAGTTGTTATCGTCTCAGGGATTCCATACCTAAAGATAATGTTCTTTTGAATAAATTCAATGACATTTTCTTGGTCTACATTGACTAAAGGGACAGCTTCGATCCACTTAGTAAAATAATCAATGCCTACCAATATGTATTTCTGACTCTTTCATGATGCTGGTCGAATCTCTCCAATGAGATCCAACGCCCATCCTCTAAAGGGCCAAGGCTTCACTATCGAGTGAAGTTCGCTTGCTGGTACATGTTGGATGCCTGTATGAACTTGACACTCTTGACAACCTTTGGCGAACTCAACACAATCTTTCAGCATAGTGGGCCAATATAGTCCTTGTCGAAACAACAACCATTTCATCTTATGGCCTGCTTGGTGAGCCCCACATGCCCCAGCATGCGTCGTCGAAAGGGCTATGTATGCTTCAGTTTCACTTAAACATTTCAGCAACACCCCTTCAGGCGTCTTCTTGAATAACTCATTACCCATGAGTACATAACTCAACGCCCTGAATTTTGTTTTTCGTTCTGTCGAAGCTCCTGGATTTTGAAGATAGTCCACAATGGGTTTCCTCCAATCTTGCTCTGACAAATTATCAATGAACGAAATCTCGAAGTTACTGTGATCAGCATATCCTAGTCTCGTCGATTCCAAGTCTGTTGGTGATAGACAAGTTGCTTTTATCTTTTCTCGAACTTCGATTGCTCTTTGTAATCTCGTTTTTGAAATCTTATACCCAGATGCAATCTGTGCCAAGTCGTTGGCTATTTGATTTTCGACTCTGGGTATGTGTCGAATATTGACCGCTTCAAATTTTTTCAACAAACGATTTGCTATCACAAAGTACATAATGAGATTTTCTCTTATGCATTTATATTCCTTTGTGACTTGCTTAATGACTAACTCTGAGTCTCCCATTATTTCGACTCGAGTTGCCCCCAATTCCAACAATATCTCAAGGCCAGTAATTAGAGCTTCATACTCAGCCTCATTGTTCGAACAAGAACCTGATATTTTGTACTTGAGTGTTGTTGGAATTTTATCTGGAGAAATAATCAAGACTCCTACCCCTGTTCCATCTTTATGGCTGGAACCATCGAAGTAGAATTTCCAAGGCTCTATCTCCACATAACTAATATCCTCAACTTGAATTGAGTGGTCGACTATAAAGTCTGCCACCACTTGTCCTTTTACTGCCTTAAGAGGCATAAAGGTCAAGGAGTATTCAGTTAATGCTAATGCCCACTTGCCAATTCGACTATGCAAGATAGGTTTCGACAACATATATTTGAAAACATCAAAATGAGACGAAACATAAACATCAACTGGTTTTATATATTGCTTGAGTTTTGTACAAGAGAAATACAGACATAGACACAATTTTTCAACTTCGCTATATCTAGTTTCTGCATCATTCAAAACTCTACTGAGATAATAAATGGGTCTTTCGACTCCATTCTCATCCTCTTGGGCTAACATGCTTCCCAGAGTTTTGTCGGATGCAGCTATGTACAATCTCATACTCCTATTGCTACAAGGAGGCACCAAAATAGGTGGCTTAGTGAGGTACCCTTTGATTTTGTCGAAGGCTTCTTGTTGCTCCTGCCCCCATTCGAACCCCTCTTTATTCAGTCGAAGTAAGGGTGAAAAGGCCTGAGCTTTCCCACTTAGATTAGATATAAACCTCCTTAAGAAATTTATCTTGCCTAAGAGAGATTGCAATTCCTTCTTATTCGATGGCGCTTTCGCTTCCAGAATTGCCTTCGTCTTGTTCTGGTTGATTTCGATTCCTTTCTTGTGGACAACGAAGCCCAAGAAATCTCCAGCTTTCACGCAGAACGCACATTTCAAAGGGTTCATCTTCAGACCATGTTCTCTCATTCTTTCGAATGATTGTCGAAGGTGGTCAATATGATTCTTCCTGGAAACAGATTTTATAACAATATCATCAATATATACTTGCATAAAAGTGTTAATAAAATCATGGAAGATAGTATTCATTGCTCGCTGGTACGTTGCCCCAGCGTTCTTTAGGCCAAAAGGCATCACTACCCATTCGTAAGTGCCTAAGGCCCCAGGGCATCGAAAAGCTGTTTTCGACACATCCTCTTCAGCAATGAATATTTGATTATATCCTGAATAACCATCGAGCATACTCAGGTATTCATAACCAGCGGCAGAATCGACTAGCATTTCCGCCACAGGCATAGGATATTCATCTTTGGGGGTGGCAGCATTCAAATCTCTGAAATCTATGCACACCCTTAACGTACCATTTTTCTTAATTACTGGCACAATATTTGCAATCCATTCGACATACCTTGTAACACGGATGAATTTGCATTTCAGAAGTCTTTCGACCTCCGTTTTGATCTTCGACAGTATTTCTGGAGCGAAGCGCCTTGGATTTTGCTTGATTGGCTTCTTCCCAGGTTTGATTGGCAACTGAAGTTCTACCAATCCTCTGTCGAGACCAGGCATTTCGTCATAATCCCATGCAAAACAGTCTTTAAACTCTTTCAGCAATTGGATTACTTTCAACCTAAGTTCTGGATCGATTTTGGCGCTGATGTAAGTTGGCCTTTTCTCTGATCCTTCGCCTAAGTTGATTTCTTCTAAAGGGTCTTGTGCTAACATTTTAATGTTGTTCGCCAAGGGGTCCTTTTCGAAGCCTAAAGGCTCATCGTCATAAATGGCGTCGAGCCTCTGTTCCTGCATTTCTTCTGGCATGATATCAGGAGGTTTTGGATCGAAATCCTTTCCTGGGCCTACAGCAGATAATTGTTGGTCATTGGCCTGTGTGGCCATGTACTTTACTTCGGCTTCGAGAGCCGTTATCATCTTGGTTTCGGCTACATAAGCCGAAATTCGCTTCAAAGATTGTGACTCAGTCATTATCACTGAATTCACTTCCCCAACCAGTTGGTTGGATATCAGTTAACCCACTGAAGTCTATGTGGGACAAGTCTTCTCTGTCCCATTGGAAACCATGCTCAGGATGCAGGTATAGGGAACAAAAAGTGTTTGGCGCTGGCGCCATATCGAAGTCAGGTGTTGGACATGGCCCTATGTGAGCCAAGTTCTTGTCGAAATCTGCCAAACCCAGGTGATTCACTTCGCCAAGGTAGTAGCTTTGATCTGCCTCTATGTTTTCGACCATCCCATCTGGACGCCATAGCAGCAGCCTTTGGTGCATCGATGAAGGCACAACGCCAACACCATGAATCCATTCACGGCCTAACAAAAGATTGTAGTTAGGTTTGGCCGATATGACCATGAACATCGTTGGTCGAAGGATAGACCCTACTTTGATATCTAGCTGGATCACTCCCATGGTGGTCCCTATGCCGCCCTCATAGTTCGACAAGACCATGTTGTGAGGCTTAATGTCCTCATCCCTTTTGCCAATTTTCCTTAGCATAGAGTGAGGGATAATATTGATGGTTGCCCCACAATCGACCAATATTTTATTCACAGTAGTTTCTTCGAGTTTAGCCCTTATGAATAAAGGCTTGAGGTGATTTTTCATCGCCTCTGTAGGTGGCTCGAAGAAGCCATTTTGTTCCTCAGTAGTACCATTGTCCATGACAAAATAGCACACTGGCCTATGTTTGGCCATTTCTTGCTCCACTTCCCAGTCACTTGCTTCGACTTCTACCTGTCGATTGAATTCTCTGGGCAGCACTGAAACGATATTCACCATTATGTCCAAAGTATCGTCAGACTCAACATCGTCTTCGTCTTCGACTTCACTTTGGTTAGGCCAAACTAGCCTGTTGGTTACTGGCTCTCTCTCTAGAGGTTTCCTTTGTTTCCTTTGAGGAACATTCGAACTAGTTTCTGCCTTAGGTTCGTTGGCAGCCTCCCTTTCAGCTTTTCGTCTCCTTTGATATCTCCTCCATTGAGATCGAGACATAGGATTTTTACCTTTGTAGTTGCTGGACACTTGTGTAACCTTAGGTGCAGCAACTTGAGGCTCTTTCTTTTGAGTCAAAGAGGAACCTCTTGGCACATCGAAAGAATGCCATTTCTCCTCACTTGGCCTTTTCCGGCCATAGGTTTTGTACCAAGTGTCTACTGGCCATTTGTTGGAGGCCTAAAAGTCAATGGCCTCTTTTCTTGGTTAGAACCTCTTCTGGGATCATGTCGAAGGTCAGCATTCTCCCTTCTCTTATTCGCTGCTCCTACGCCTTGAATGTGCTCAGCAGCTTTTTTATCAAAGATCGAACTGCATCTTGGACACAACATCACCTCTGATTTCTTTTTCTGGCATCTTTGTAAAAAATCTGCCAAGTTTTCATTTTCCCGAGGGAAAGCAGTCTTATTAGCTTGTTCTTGCCTCATGGCCTCTTCTGATGCTTTTGGGTCAGAAAGTTCGACCATGTTGATATTCATTGTATCTTTGTTAGCAAGAGTTAACTGCTTCATTTGTACCTCCAGATTCTCCGTCTGGCCTTGAACGGTGGCCAAGTGGGAACTGGCTTTTGATCCAGTTTTTTGTGCTTCAGCGGTCTCCGACTTCGGGTTTTCGACTGCTTTCTGAACAGCTTCAATTGTCTTCCTGGATAAATTTCCAGAAAAACTGCCAAAGATTGGCATGTTGATGTGGTCCTTTGAGACTTCGACCATGGTAATTCCTGGCTTCTTCGACTGGATCCTGGTTGCCTCTATCACGTTCACCTCAGAGGGTTCGGCATAGTGGGCTTCAGCCTGCAATGGATTGGAGTCGACAGCCATGGGGGATTTGTCAGCAAACTTCAATCTCCCTTCTTCGATAGCGTCTTGCACAAGATTCCTGAAAAGAAAACATTGAGAAGTTTTATGGCCCAAAAAATTATGATATTTGCAAAAACCTCTCTTCTTTCTTTGATCAAGAGGAGGCAGTTTCACCCCTGGGGGTACTATCATTTGGCCATCTTTAACCAATAAATCGAATATTTCATCACATTTTGTGATGTCAAAACTATAAGTCTTTTTTGGGAACCTATCGCTGGCCCTTTCTGGACCAATGGGATTTTTCCCATTTGAGGGGACTAACAGTTTACAAGAGTATGGTGGCCCTTGTTTCAGTTCTGCTAAATCGACTTCTCCTTCTTCGACAGTTAAAGTATCGTCGAAGGATTCTTGATCTTCGTCATCCATCTCAACGTACGCTATCCTCTCTCTCTTGTGAGTTTTCGTTGCCTTAGCTTTTTCGGCTTTGAGGCGTTCTACCTGTCGAACTCTATCGGCCAGTTGGGCCATGTCTCTTAGGTACTGGGTGTCTAGCTTCTTCCTAATGGAATAATCTAAACCTCCTGCGGCTATTTCGACCAATTCATGTTCTGGCACTTGTGTAAAACATCTCGCCTTGAGCAGCCTAAACCTATTTAGATATTCGTCTATAGGTTCAGTGAAACGTCTCTTCACACTGGCCAGTTCTTTCAGGCTTATCTTGGTTTGCCCCATGTAGAATTGTTCATGGAACAATCTTTCCAACTGGGTCCAATGATGGATCGAATTGGGGGGGAGAGTTGTAAACCAAGTAAAAGCGTTCTTTGTTAAAGAACTTGGGAAGTACTTGATCCTTAGGTTTTCGTTATTCGAAATGTCACCCGCTTCGATCAAATACCTCGCCACATGCTCGACAGTAGATTCTGTCGTGTCCCCAGAGAACTTAGTAAATTTGGGGACCTTGCATCTAGGAGGTAAGTCCGTTTGTAACACGTATTCTGACAATGGAGATGTAAAGTTGGGCCTCCGAAAGCCCATGTTCATCCCATTCTGAGTCATGATCCTTTCAATCATGGTTGCCAGATTGTTTTCCAAACCCATGTTTTGGTATTGGATATGCTGAACCACTTCGTCAGCATTTTGGTTTCTGTTAACTAACCTTACCTCTGGGGTTATTACCCTAGGTTCTTCGACAGGTTGTTCCAATCGTGCCCTAAGGTTTTCTTCGACAGGCTGTTGAGCCTGGTTAATGGTGGTTTCTTCCTCTAAAAATATCCCCTGATTTCCCCTTATTTGCGCCCTTTGGGGCTGTCGAATAGGTTGGGGTACTCCAAAGAAGTCAGCCAAACGCGTCATTTGCGCTGTCACTTGCTGATTCGATTGAGTAGTGTTTTGTATTAGAGGGTTTAGCACTGTACTCAAAGTTTGTGCCAACATTTGCACCATATCATGGTTGCTTTCGTCCATTTGTTGCCTCAAGACTGCTGTCGAGGCATTTGTAAGGCCATGGGCTACTTGGGACGTTCCTCCTAAGAGTTGGGTCCTATTTCTATTCGCCATGCCTACTCCAGAGCCTTGGAGTGGCGAAGAGGCACTCACAAAAGGGTCTGAAAAAGTGGACGCAGCATTCGTCAGGCTTGCCACTTCAGAAGTTGGCATACCATAGAATGGAATAAATCCTGGGGGAACCAAAGGCCTTGTGCCTAAATTTCCCCTTGGTGGGGGAGTTCCCAAAGGCATCCTGGGGCCTGTTAACGAAGGTATTGGCCCCGTGGTTGTGACCGATACTGCTGGTGTCGAACCAACATTTGTCGCTTCACTTACGGTCATACTAACCGTTGCTCCCACACTCGTTTGTGGGATTTCGTTATTGTTTGGCGGATTCGCCATCTCTTCCCTTCTTCTGGCAGTATTGTTATCGTTAGTGTATATTCTACCACTTCTCAATAACATACAACTCGAAAAGATGAGATTATTTTCAACAATCAACACACAGTCCCACTAGGTGTGCCAATTTGTTTACCTTGGTTTTTGGTAAACAACCGCTGATCCTCCAAATGGTTACTTATTTGGTTACTCGCAGGATCGATCAGATTGATCCTAGGACATAGGTTGATTTTGAAGTTTGATTAAATTGGATAAGGCTTTAAATAAAGAGGCTTTAAATAACATAAAGAGGTTTCAAGTAAATTGCATGAAGAAAGGACTTGGTAAAGTAAACAAGGCTTAAAGTAAAAGGCTTCGACAGGAATGTAAAGAGGAAAGCAAGTAAATTTCTGGAAAAGTAAATGACTTTGATTAATAAAATTGGTGTTTCACACATACATTTCTCAACAATTCTTTCTCACACGCTGGGTACTCGAATCTATATGAGTGACTTTGTATAGAATTGTGAACACACGCGAGAAACTACATGACTACTATTATTTATACTAAAACATCCCAAGTAACCGTCGGGCAGTTACACTGCTTCGAGATCAATCCACTTGGCACGTTCTCCACGTTCGACGCTCCAGATCCTTGCACGTTTGCACGTAGTAACTGCTGGAAACCGTTTTCCCTCCAAAAGCTTGAATTTCAAACTGCTCCACTCTGAACCATCGAACACTTTCGTCAAGAGACATCTTCGACGAGAAACTCCTTCGACGTCGAAGGCAACCAGCCTTCTTCCTTGGAAGAAATCTTCTAAGTACTTTGTCATCTTTCGACGGGCATTTCGACAGACTTAGCCAGTCGAAGACATCCTTCAGCTTTAATGGCTGACATCAACAAAACAAAGGTGTCGAATTTAGGAGCCAACAGCAACCAAAAGCATTCAAAGTCAAACCCACAGGCCCTCAGAACCCTAGGCTCATCATGGGGCAAAGAAGAAGTAAATAGGCAACCAACATTCAGAAGCACATTCAAGGAAAGCATACGGAGGTATCGAGGCAAAAGAGGAGAAGAAAGTCAGAGAAGCAATAAGGCAACTCAGAGAAGGGACGAAAAGGCAACAAACGTTCAAAGGCAAGTGTCATAGGCAACATAAGCAAGCATACGACAAATACGTTCAAGGCAACAAGCATTAAAGGCAAAGAAGAAGAAGAAAGAGGTGAATTCAAAAGGGGTTTTCAGTCCATATCATCATAAAACCCTAAATTAGCAAAAAAAAAAAGGGTAAAGATACCAGTTAAAGCTCTCATCGCGCCATCTTCCTTCACCGCCCTTGGCCTCCGTAGCAACCACAACCTCCTCCTCCATCTCTAGGTAACGGTCGTCCTTCTTTCCCTTCAATACCTCAATAATCATTGCAATATGAACAAGAATCATAAATGAACATAAATCACAAACATGCGAACTGTAACAAAACCTAAGCGAATAAGAAAATGAACTCACCGAATCCGTCGCTCCCTAGTGCCTTCGCTGGAGGGAAGAGGAAATGGAGGAAGCTGGTGGCCTTGGGCTGAGGAAATGCAGAGACATGCATGAGGAAGACGAGGTAACCACGAACGGCGCCACTGCCACATTCTCGAACCCTAAAATCCTTTTCTGAAGACAAAAACAATTGACCCTAAGACAACTTTTGTCTCAAGGCTTTGGGCCTGCCAACTGCGCCCAAGCCCATTCACTCACAAAACCTGCACCCCCCTCCTTGCCCTTTCACCAACGCCTAAAGCCCATTTCTGATTTTTTTTTATTTCCAACTTTTTTTTAAAACATTATTTTCTTTTCTTATATATTTGAATTAACAAAACCTTTTTTTTTCATTTATTGACATCAAAATATTTTTATAATTGAAATACATTTTATTATACAATACAATTAAAATATAAAACCTTTTTTATTTTAACTAAAATGCCATTCTTTGTATATAATATGATTTAAGGTATTTAAAGAAAATTTTCTATTTATACATAAATATATAAGATTAATACTTAATTTGTACATCAATGCTTTAACACTTTTAAAATACATTTTCTCTAATATATATAATTTAATTCTTGATATTAATTAAAACATACTTTTGGTATATAATAAATAAAGATACTTTTTATACATAATTCTTAACATTTAATTGAAATATTCTTTTGCATATATAAAACATAAAATATAAAGATACTTTTTTATATCAAATGTAAAATAATAACTTTCAAACTTAGAATATTTTTCTCTTCATTAAAACATTCTTTTCATGCATATTAAAAATATACGAGATTATAAGGATTAAATAAATAAACATTTAATTCTTTTCTTTAAGTTAAAACAATACCTTAAATAATACACACTTAAATTCACATTTTCGCACTTGTAAATAATTACATACACATATACACGTACACTTACACAATATACTTACATTTGATGCATTTTACATTTACTTATATTTGTATATTCGTTACATTTACATTTGATCGATTCGATTTGGTTGTAATCTATTGGACATTACATCCCTAAGTCTCATCCTCATTCATAAATTTGTACCCCCACTCCCGGATACTTATTTTGTAATAGCGTAGACTTTACATTTTCGCAATTTACCGCTTTCAATTATACCATGGTTAGACCTAGGGTTTGCATGTACATAAAATCAAACGCTAGATAACCTAATACAAGACAAATACACGAAATCAATACACAATCACACTTGCACCCTCTAGGGTAATCCCACATGTTGCCTTCCAAAATGGGCCATGCTTGCACGTCGAGTATCTTTGGCAAAACAAATTCAAATGATCATAAGTCCCTCGATGACGCTTTCGAATGTTGCCTAAATCGGAATGATCATAGTCCCTTCAAAGAAAATTGCCAAAGACACTTGGCATCATTGCATTCATGGTCCATACGATGACCCGCGCCCGTCCCGAACAAACTTCCTAAACGCAAGATTGTCCACCAAATTCAATGGTGGAACAAAATTGTTAAAAAAGGGTTGAAATCATAGAGAAAACCTTTGAGTACAATAGGGTAGACAAAACTCTTAGTTACTTGAGATCAACTTGTAAAAACACTTGCCTTCTTTTCAAAAACCACATTCCACAAGCACCTTCAAAACAAACTCTCAAAACATTTTGAAACATCTTTTTCGAAAAGATACACGCCTTTGTAAAATATTTGAGTAAAGAATTGTTACAAGGTTAGCCTAAGACAAGGCATCTTCTTCCAAAACATTTTCAAACACACACACACACACCATTTTCAAGCAATCGAAAATCAAGGCAAGTGATCTAAAAAACCAAGTAACTAAGAGCCCATGGATAACCATGGATGAAAAGGGTGCTAATACCTTCCCTTTTCATAATCTACCCCCCGGACCCACGAAATATCTCAAAAGGTTTTTGCTGTGCTTTTTTAACCTTTCCTTTAGGATAAAATAAAAAGTAGGTGGCGACTCTTGCTCAACCGCACAAGTGCGAATACAAAAACTCATAGTCAGTTCTCCCACCGTATCACAGAACTGGCGACTCTGCTGGGGACAATTTTAGAAGTGGGGTTACCTTAGGGTTTAGATCACCTTTACTTTCTTGCTTTGATTGACTTGGTTGCTTTATCTTTTGGGTTCTTGTTTGGGTTTTGTTGTAAATCCTCCACCCGGATTTGGGGCAACTTTTTAGGTAAATAGCAAAAACTGCGAGGGAACTGTGCGGGGTATACCGACACGGTTGAAGCAGTAAGCTATGTTAGTGTGACATATTTGTGAGTACCGGTAACCCTTGAGTAGTCAAGGAGAGTACGGGGCCGCTGTGTGATGTCATGAAGCACTAACGAACTCTTAGAACCTTAATTGACCATCTTAGCCTTTTTAGGGGTAGTGAGATGACCGACTTTGGTGCAATCTGAAGTTGGTAGATCCTCGATACTACACTCTTTTGAGGATTGTTTTCTTGGAATATTTTGGTCGCCAGTAAGTGGCTAAACCGAAACGATGAACACAGAAAACAATCCAATGATATTGAGCTCCTTAGAACCCGGTTTCTATTTTAGGACAGGATGAGCCAACTAACTTCAAGAGGGTACTTACCTAAACCTCATGCAAGCCTAAACCTAAGGACTTGTTTGCTTTGTGTGAATATGTTTGTTTGTATATACACTCACTTGCTTTTTGCATACATGTACATAACATCATGACATCATACTATAGCCATTTCAAGGATCTCGAGGGTTCTTTTGATGTAGGGTTACGTTGAACCAGACATCTACCAAGGGGCAAGAAGTTTCTCCTCTAAACAAAGTTCTCCAGTCAAAGATCAAGTGCAGCAACTTGAATCAGTGGCTATGACCCACTCGACATGGTGAGCTTGATTCTCGTGGAAAGACATCCACCGATACAAAGTTCCCCAATCAAAGTTCAAGTGCAACAACTTGAATCAGTGGCTATGACCCACTCGACATGGTGAGCTTGATTCTCGTGGAAAGACGTCCACCGGTGCGGAGATCTCCAATCCAAGAGCAAAGTTCAACCTCTAACATTTTCTTGTGTTTACCCCAAGAGATCCTTGAAAGCATGCATCCACATATCATGCATTGCATTTTGACAGTCTTTCCTTTTTCAGGTTTCCTTACTCTCATGCTGTTTATTTCAGTAAGAGATGGCTCTAGAAAGGTCTGTCAAAGACATCCAAGACCAGACTGCTCAGCTGCAGGAGATGTTCCTGAACTTGTCTCTGGGGCAGGAAGAGATGAAAGCTCTCCTCACAAAGGGCTTGGAGAATTCCAACAATGCCAGGAGTGACCAGCTTGCGGAGCTACAGTTCGATCTGACAACATTGAGGACCCAAGTGATGGGACAGTTGGTGGGCCAGATGGCTCTCATCCAAGACCTATCTCAAAGACAAGAGGAACTCAGAGTTCTTGTCCGCCAACTGCTTCCAAACAACCAACTGGGGCAAACATCTGAGGTTGAAGAGCAAGTCACCGCTCAGCCTCCATCCACTCAAGAAGACAAAGGGAAAGCTCCTTTACTTGCTTCAGGGTCACAAGCCCATCAACAACCTCGCCAGCGTCAACGGGGTAATCGGCGTAAGCAAGAAGCGTCGGGAAGACAGTTCACGGAGACTGAAATACCATCATTTTCATACTGAAGCGCCTGTTAGAGGTCAACTTGCTTAACTTAAAGGACCCTCCTCAGAAGCCCAATATCTCCTCTCCTCACTATCATCCCGACGCATTTTGTGTTTACCACTCCTACAGCCCGGGACACGACACCAACGACTGTTGGGCCTTGAAGAACAAGATTCAAGATCTGATCGATATTGGAGTGCTGGAATTCATGCCAGACGGCGAGATGAAAATCTTTCGTTAAAGGTTTCTCCACTTGAAGTGACGAAGCTCAAGCTGAAAGACTTTTGCTTCTTTTTGAATTTTCAAAGTTGTAATTTCTTTTGTTGTCAAACAATTATCTGTTGATGTTAAACTCTGTTTTCATTAATGCATTGCATATGTTTGTCTTGAATTCATCCATGCGTTTCACTACTCTTATGCTTTTCTTTATGATATTTAAACTCTTGATAAAAAGCTGCAAGCCTTTAGAGGGAGGATCACGAAACAATACCATGATCTTATACAGTATGCTTCTGAACAGACCTTGCTGATGATGTACAGGCATTTCTTTCAAATCCCAAACACTGGAGTTATAAGGAAGTTAATCCCTAGTCAACCCCTTCGAGCCAAAGAAGTAGGAGTTTTCTGTTCTGAACAATCAAAACCTTTGATATAAACCTGGGGCAGGGTAGTATCTCAGTTAATCCAAAAGAAAATGCGCATTGAAGTCGCAAACTCTCAGTTCGTAACACAACGGACGACGTCAAAAAAAGAAAGCATTCCTTTGGAATCAAAAGACAAGTGTGGTTCCCTATCACATAGACAGTCAATCTCTCAAAAAGAGAAAAAGCCCACTGAGCCAAAACCTATAAAGGAGGCTTAAGAAAGCTGGGGCATCCCGCTGACAGTAATCTCGAAAATGGGAACAGTCAGGCAAAAGTTAGGGATAACAAATCAAAATCAAAATAGTGAGGTCATTACAAAATTCTCAACAACATGAAAAATGTTGAAAAAGAAAAAAGGAGATGATGACTGTCTCCCCAAATTCAACTGGTGAACCATCACCCAAAAAGTCGTTCAAAACTCGAAACAGAGTGTGACGCACAATTAACTGAGCTTAGGTTGGAGAATATCACGAAGAGCGGGTGGGTATTAATATACTTTGAGCCTTTATCCTTTGTTTTTTAAACCGTGAACCAAGCCACGTTACAACCCTTCAAAAGTCCTAATTGAAGCATGGGTTAGTTCGAAAGCATACTGTTACAAAAGGTATCCTGACTCCTGTAAGGCTTTGCTCTAAATCTTGTGTTGATCTGTCTTATAAAAAGTTTTCTGCTAAAAAACGCATTTTGCAAAACTTCGAGACAAACATAAACTTTGCATTGTTTGAATATCACTGTCTGCATTTGGCTTTTTGTTTGACAGCGAAGAATTTCACACGACGAATGTTCGGAGGAACGAAAACTCTCTCAGTGAGCAAAATCACTTCAAAAGGATGACACTTCCATTACAAATCTCCTATCAACAAGGGGCATTACATGGGGCAGTCCAGTCAAGGTTTCGACAGATCTTTCAAAGTTCAGTTAACCTGGGGCAGTCCAGTCAAGATTTCAAGAAATCTCTCAATTCACAGAGTAATCTAATTCAAGACTCCTTAATCACCACTTGGGGCATTCGAATGTCAAAAGTGTTCAACAATTTCCTTATCACCTCAGAAGATTGATATAGTTCAAGATGTGACCCAGAGATGGCGACATTCTATAACTCATTCATACTTTCAAGATATAGTTCAAGATGTGACCCAGAGATGGCGACATTCTATAACTCATTCAGACTTTCAAGATATAGTTCAAGATGTGACCTAAGATGGCGACATTCTATAACTCATTCAGACTTTCAAGATATAGTTCAAGATGTGACCCAGAGATGGCAACATTCTATAACTCATTCAGACTTTCAAGATATAGTTCAAGATGTGACCCAGAGATGGCGACATTCTATAACTCATTCAGACTTTCAAGATATAGTTCAAGATGTGACCCAGAGATGGCGACATTCTATAACTCATTCAGACTTTCAATATATAGTTCAAGATGTGACCCAGAGATGGCGACATTCTATAACTCATTCAGAATTTCAAGATATAGTTCAAGATGTGACCCAGAGATGGCGGCATTCTATAACTCATTCAGACTTTCAAGATATAGTTCAAGATGTGACCCAGAGATGGCGACATTCTATAACTCATTCAGACTTTCAAGACATAGTTCAAGATGTGACCCAGAGATGGCGACATTCTATAACTCATTCAGACTTTCAAGATATAGTTCAAGATGTGACCCAGAGATGGCGACATTCTATAACTCATTCAGACTTTCATGATATAGTTCAAGATGTGACCCAGAGATGGCGACATTCTATAACTCATTCAGACTTTCATGATATAGTTCAGGATGTGACCCAGAGATGGCGACATTCTATAACTCATTCAGACTTTCAAGATATAGTTCAAGATGTGACCCAGAGATGGCGACATTCTATAACTCATTCAGACTTTCAAGATATAGTTCAAGATGTGACCCAGAGATGGCGACATTCTATAACTCATTCAGACTTTCAAGATATAGTTCAAGATGTGACCCAGAGATGGCGACATTCTATAACTCATTCAGACTTTCAAGATATAGTTCAAGATGTGACCCAGAGATGGCGACATTCTATAACTCATTCAAACTTTCAAGATATAGTTCAAGATATGACCCAGAGATGGCGACATTCTATGACTTATTCAGAATTTCATTCAAGATATAGTTCAAGATGCGACCCAAGATTTGGCGACATTCTATAACTTATTCAGATTTGTTTCTAGATATAGTTCAAGATGTGACCCAGAGATGGCGACATTCAGTAACTTATTCCAGACCAACACCTACAGCAACCAGAGGACTCTCGCAATCCCCAGCCAGAGAACCTTCCAGAAGCTAACTCCACTCAGAGTCAAGTTTCATTATCCCCAGCGAAGCTAAAACTTCAAATTATGAATCCCTAGCGGAGCCAGACTAATGAACCTTCTCCCCACAGAGTTTTGGGAGGGCAAATCTTGAGTTCCCCAGTGAAGTCGCCAGAGTTACTTCCCACCGAGCTGAAGATTCTCAATCTTACCTCTCCAGCATGAGTCTACTAGTTTGGAACTCCCCAGTAGAGGTCATCAGGAATTCTCTTCCCCAGCAACAACCAAGGAATTATTTTCCCGGCAGCGGTCAAGATTCTTTTATCTTCAGCCGTCCAAGATTCATTTATCCTCAGCAAGATAGCTCATCAGCTTACATGCACATTCATCACATTCATGTCATAAACATTGATGTCACATACATTGCATCATGCATCATGACATTGCATACAACTAACCCTTTACTTTTTCAGGTAAGATCAGTCGACACACAAAGATCATCTCCCGAGATTCATCCATAAATAGTTCAGATGTGACCCAGACACGGCGACATTCTGATACTTATTCCGGATCCATTCAGACGCATCATCAGGAAACCCTACACCGGTTCCTCTTCAACTTCAAGAATTCTGAAAACAGTTCACGGGTTCTCCAAGTAACGGATGTTAACCTATCACTTGTTCAGATTCTTCTCAAGACTTCTGAAAACAGTTTACGGATTCTTCCCAACAACGGATGTTAATCTACCAACTTGTTCAGATGCAATTTTTGAAAACAGTTTATGGACGCTTCCCAACAACGGATGCTGCTCTATTGCTTATTCAACTTCAAGACTTCTGAAAACAGTTCACGGGTTCTCCAAGCAACGGATGTTAATCTACCAACTTGTTCAGACTCTTCTCAACTTTTGAAAACAATTTACGGACGCTTCCCAACAACGGATGTTGCTCTATTGCTTATTCAATCTCAACTCCTGAAAATAGTTTACGGATTCTCCAGACATGGATGTCAATCTATTGCTTATTCGAACCCCCAATTCAGAGATGTTCCAAAACATGGATGCCTTTCTGACACTCGTCCACTCACCATTGACATACAGTTCAACATTTCCAAATGGCATCTTTAAGCCCATTTCCAGATGGCATCTATAAGCCCATCCTCCAACCAGCAGTCACCAAATGGCATCTTTAAGCCCATTTCTAGATGGCATCTCTAAGCCCATCCCCCAACAAGATTCTATCGCATCAGATGGCATCTTTAAGCCCATCACCAAATGGCATCTTTAAGCCCATCCACCTCTACCATCACATCGCCGAGCGCAAATTTTCTGGCTACTTTAGTGTCCAATCTTCTTTTACCTTCAAGTCGCGAAAGGCAAACTTACCAATCTAACTCTTCAGGTTCAAGAAGACTGAACAGGGGCAACTGTTGTACCCCAAAATTTGCCCTCACATTTTTCTCAAGAAATCACAGCTTCAGGCGTTTCCTGATTTTTCAAACTAGCTCAAGAATCGGACAAACGGACTTTTCTCGTCAGCCAAGCAAAATTAGGGTTTTATTGATTTTTCAGGGCTCTGGAATGTTTCACACAGTTGGCTTAGGGTTTTGGTTGACTTTGGCTCAATTTTGATCAGGCGAACGTTCTTTGGCATTTAATCAGGAATTAGGGTTTTTTTGGGCACGTTCTCAGAAGGATTTAAATTCTACAGCACTTTGCAGGTTATTCCGGGATTTGGTTTGAATTCGCATTGTTTGATTTAATCAGTAAAAGAAGGTAGTTGGTTTGAATTCACATTGGTTTGTTTGAACCAGTCAAAAGATCCATGCAGTTTGGATTTACAGTGCTTGGTAAAAATCGGTGAAAAGGGGATGCGCCTGATCAGTTGTTTTGATTAACTGTTGCTTTGCTTTGGATGTTAGAAAGGCCAGGTTTAACTGAGTAAATTGCTAAAGCATTGTTTATTTAAATTATTTATTATTCTGAGGTTAAGTGATTGGAATTTATTTTTCAATTATTTTAATTCAAAGAATTTTAAATAATAAATAAACAATAAAGGAGGAAATAGAATTAATTGGATAATAAAGACTTTTATTTATTCTTAAATTATTTGTACAATTATTGTTTATAATTTAATTACAAGCAATGATTTTACATTAATTTAAATTTAAATAAAAAGAAAACTATTCTATTTTTTTCTAATTCTTCATTCTTCATTTAGTACCCCTCTCCATTCAAATATTCATCTGCAAAAGAAAGGAAGAAAAGTCAAAAAAGCAGATAAAAAAATAATGACAGATAAAAAGAGTTCATCATTAAGGGCCACTGATTGGGATCAGTTAACCCTCTCTGCAAATCACGGGATTTCTCCCGGTTCACAAAGAGGGACGAGTTTATTTGCTAAAATTGAATGCACAAGTTTAAAAAATGCACAATTCAAAAATTGTCAAAATTGCATAAGTTCAAATCTCAAACAGCATGTTACAAAGCAAACAGCAAGTCCAAACCAAAGGTCCAAACTCAACTTTCTGCCAAAAATATAAAGCAACTGTCACAAAGGTACCCAAGTTGTCAAAAGAAGATTTGGCAAAGATATCAAAGGATACAAAGTACAAAAGCTGTCAAGAGAAGAGACAATATGCAGAGGAAAACTATTATGCAAGCAATAAAACTCATTTTCATCATTTCCCAAAGAAGGGGCCCTTTCAGAAAGTACACACAAAAACATATTTTAATATTCTTTGAAGTGTACTGGAGAGAGAAGAGGAGAGAAAAGAAAGCAGGTTTTTAGGCTTTAGGCAGGAAGATAGAAAGATATAAAGAAACACAAGAACTGAACACAGTGGAGGGGGGGAGAACAAAAACCAACACAAAGAAAATATACAAACTGATAAGCCTCCCAGCCTTAAACCTGAAGCAAAAACCTGTATCAGAACCTACTGTCACAAACCACAACATAAGCCTTAATACTCAAAAAGCCATTAACCTATGAAAATTGCACAAGGAACAAACCTGTGTTAACCAAGCTCTAAACAAAATAACCAGTTCAAGCCTCAAGCCTCACCCTGCCTGAAGCCTAACAGTATACCCTGTCGAACCTGCTATCTGCTACCATAACCTGGCCTAAACCATTCAAAACCTGGCCAAAACCATTCAAAACCTGCCTAAGCATAAATCAGAAAAACCAGTCAAGCCTAAAACTCACACAAACTTACATTGTCAAAAGGCCAATCCTCAAACCTGCTGAAAACTTCCAAACACACAAGACCGGCCTATGATCAAAAAATACATAAGCCTGTACCACCAATTTTTAGAAACCTCCAGCCTAACCAATAAAACCTGTTAAGCTTAGCCAAAGCTTTGAACCTGCATTAACCAAAGCCTAAAGAACCAAACAGGCAAATCGTTCAAGGCAACCAAAAGCATTCAAAGTCAAACCCACAGGCCCTTAGAACCCTAGGCTCATCATGGGGCAAAGAAGAAGTAAATAGGCAACCAACATTCAGAAGCACATTCAAGGCAAGCATACAGAGGTATCGAGGCAAAAGAGGAGAAGAAAGTCAGAGAAGCAATAAGGCAACTCAGAGAAGGGACGAAAAGGCAACAAACGTTCAAAGGCAAGTGTCATAGGCAACATAAGCAAGCATACGACAAATACGTTCAAGGCAACAAGCATTAAAGGCAAAGAAGAAGAAGAAAGAGGTGAATTCAAAAGGGGTTTTCAGTCCATATCATCATAAAACCCTAAATTAGCAAAAAAAAAAAAGGGTAAAGATACCAGTTAAAGCTCTCATCGCGCCATCTTCCTTCACCGCCCTTGGCCTCCGTAGCGACCACAACCTCCTCCTCCATCTCCAGGTAACGGTCGTCCTTCTTTCCCTTCAATACCTCAATAATCATTGCAATATGAACAAGAATCATAAATGAACATAAATCACAAACATGCGAACTGTAACAAAACCTAAGCGAATAAGAAAATGAACTCACCGAATCCGTCGCTCCCTAGTGCCTTCGCTGGAGGGAAGAGGAAATGGAGGAAGCTGGTGGCCTTGGGCTGAGGAAATGCAGAGACATGCATGAGGAAGACGAGGTAACCACGAACGGCGCCACTGCCACATTCTCGAACCCTAAAATCCTTTTCTGAAGACAAAAACAATTGACCCTAAGACAACTTTTGTCTCAAGGCTTTGGGCCTGCCAACTGCGCCCAAGCCCATTCACTCACAAAACCTGCACCCCCCTCCTTGCCCTTTCACCAACGCCTAAAGCCCATTTCTGATTTTTTTTTGTTTCCAACTTTTTTTTGAAACGTTATTTTCTTTTCTTATATATTTGAATTAACAAAACCTTTTTTTTTCATTTATTGACATCAAAATATTTTTATAATTGAAATACATTTTATTATACAATACAATTAAAATATAAAACCTTTTTTATTTTAACTAAAATGCCATTCTTTGTATATAATATGATTTAAGGTATTTAAAGAAAATTTTCTATTTATACATAAATATATAAGATTAATACTTAATTTGTACATCAATGCTTTAACACTTTTAAAATACATTTTCTCTAATATATATAATTTAATTCTTGATATTAATTAAAACATACTTTTGGTATATAATAAATAAAGATACTTTTTATACATAATTCTTAACATTTAATTGAAATATTCTTTTGCATATATAAAACATAAAATATAAAGATACTTTTTTATATCAAATGTAAAATAATAACTTTCAAACTTAGAATATTTTTCTCTTCATTAAAACATTCTTTTCATGCATATTAAAAATATACGAGATTATAAGGATTAAATAAATAAACATTTAATTCTTTTCTTTAAGTTAAAACAATACCTTAAATAATACACATTTAAATTCACATTTTCGCACTTGTAAATAATTACATACACATATACACGTACACTTACACAATATACTTACATTTGATACATTGTACATTTACTTATATTTGTATATTCGTTACATTTACATTTGATCGATTCGATTTGGTTGTAATCTATTGGACATTACATCCCTAAGTCTCATCCTCATTCATAAATTTGTACCCCACTCCCGGATACTTATTTTGTAATAGCGTAGACTTTACATTTTCGCAATTTACCGCTTTCAATTATACCATGGTTAGACTTAGGGTTTGTATGTACATAAAATCAAACGCTAGATAACCTAATACAAGACAAATACACGAAATCAATACACAATCACACTTGCACCCTCTAGGGTAATCCCACATGTTGCCTTCCAAAATGGGCCATGCTTGCACGTTGAGTATCTTTGGCAAAACAAATTCAAATGATCATAAGTCCCTCGATGACGCTTTCGAATGTTGCCTAAAACGGAATGATCATAGTCCCTTCAAAGCAAATTGCCAAAGACACTTGGCATCATTGCATTCATGGTCCATACGATGACCCGCGCCCGTCCCGAACAAACTTCCTAAACGCAAGATTGTCCACCAAATTCAATGGTGGAACAAAATTGTTAAAAAAGGGTTGAAATCATAGAGAAAACCTTTGAGTACAATAGGGTAGACAAAACTCTTAGTTACTTGAGATCAACTTGTAAAAACACTTGCCTTCTTTTCAAAAACCACATTCCACAAGCACCTTCAAAACAAACTCTCAAAACATTTTGAAACATCTTTTTCGAAAAGATACACGCCTTTGTAAAATATTCGAGTAAAGAATTGTTACAAGGTTAGCCTAAGACAAGGCATCTCCTTCCAAAAAATTTTCAAACACACACACACACACACCATTTTCAAGCAATCGAAAATCAAGGCAAGTGATCTAAAAAACCAAGTAACTAAGAGCCATGGATAACCATGGATGAAAAGGGTGCTAATACCTTCCCTTTTCATAATCTACCCCCCGGACCCACGAAATATCTCAAAAGGTTTTTGCTGTGCTTTTTTAACCTTTCCTTTAGGATAAAATAAAAAGTCGGTGGCGACTCTTGCTCAACCGCACAAGTGCGAATACAAAAACTCATAGTCAGTTCTCCCACCGTATCACAATGATATATGGAAATGACACATAATAAGCCCTCACAAACAAAGCCACGGTGTCTCGGGCAAGGCACCGGGCCGTAAAGTTTTAAATTGTCTGTTACAAATCTCAAAAACAAAAGTCTATTACTGTGTAATAAAATAAACGGGCACGAAGTCCTTCACCGTCCAATTATTCAATCCACCGTCGGTAGTTGGGTAGATCTAGCTATCGAACTCTGACTCTTCTTCATCGTCTTCAATTGCATTCACTCCCGAATTACTGATACGCAGCGGAGGTCTTCCGATCTGTGCACACCTAACAGCCCTTTGAGCTTCTGCAGTAAAACCCAAACCAAACTTGTCAGTTTTGTGTGCGAAGTAAGGGAGTTGACCCCAATTTGCACACCCACCTTTTTCTATTACAGCTCGGGCATCCTTGAGGGAAGCCATCTTCATTGGAGGTTCTTCAATAGCAACTCCAGTCGATGCTAGAGTCTGGGGGACCTCTTCAAAGTTCTAACACAGGGTTTCGATGAACTCCCAATCCATATCCACATACCGAAAAGAGTTAAGGTGGCTCACCATGTACTCCTCCTCTCCTTGTACCGTAATAATCTTCCCCATCACTGGATATTTCAACATCTGATGGAGTGTAGAAGTTACTTCCCCAACCTTATGAATCCACGGGAGACCCAGCAAACAAAAATAAGATGGTCAGATGTCCATCATATAGAACGTAGATGCAAAAGTCTGAGAGCCAACTTTAACAGGAACATCCACCTCCCTGTGTACCATCCTTTTGGACCCATCAAAGGCCCTAACCATAATATTACTCGGCTTCAGAACCAACCCTTCACAGTCCAGTCGATCTAATGCTTTCTTGGGTAAAACATTTAATGAGGACCCAGTATCCACCAGCACGTGGGCCAGAGTAGTGCCCCTGCACTCGATCGAAACATGCAGAGCGTCATTGTGATTCCTTCCTTTGGCAGTCAGATCTGCGTCGGAGAAACCCAACCCATTGTTAGCGGTTAAACTAGCCACACAGTCTTTGAATTGATCAGTAGATGTTTCCTGCGGCACATCCGCAGTTTTAAGGAAAGCAATTAAAGCCTTTGCATGGACTTTCGAGCACAACAATAAGGATAGCATGGAGATTTTCGACGGGGTCTGCCCCATCTACTCGACTATATTATAGTCGCTCTTCTTGATAATCTTCATAATTTCCTCTATCTCCTGCCTAGATGTTTCTACAACAATCTTCTTAGGTGCCTCCGTCCGGGCAGGCTCACCTGTGATCTTTTTGCCCTGAGCGTTAGATGACTCGGCGACAGGGGTGATAATTGGAATATGTACTGGGACAGTAGCTGGTGTACTGGTAGATGGAATAGCAACAGGCTTTTGAACAGTTGGAGGGGAAATCTCAGGAGAGAAGAGTCTTCCGCTTCAGGTGACCTTGCTAGCCCCGACAATATTGCTGACATCAGTATCAACTTCTTCAACCTTCAAGTCTTGTTTGATCCCATGATAATACACATCGGCCCCATAGTGCCACGGGACAACCTTGTCTGAAGAGTATGGGATAGGACCAGGAATAGTAAGGATTAATGGAGCAACCCTTGGAACGGATGTAATCCTAACAGGCTTTCTCGAGGAAGCCTTGGAAGGATTGGCGGAAATGGTTATGATGGAAACATCTTCAACAGGAATCAACAGAACCAAAGTTTTCTCGAACAGGATCTCTTTGTTATCCATCAGGCATTGAACACCTGATTCCAATAAATGGCAACCAGTATACAGGATTGAACATAGGTGGCAACCTTCGCCACAACCCGGAAATAAACCGGCCGATAATAGATTCTTCTTCACTGTCATCAAAGGAGTAGAAATGTCTTCCACATAGGTCGCAAATGAATTATCATCCATAGTGTTTACTCCATGCTTGGGCATAGGAGCAGTCATGACGTTGGGCTTTTCCGGTGCGTCAAACTCAATTTCTTTAGCTTTAATCAAATCTTGCACCTTATTCCTCAAGGCCCAACAGTTGTTTGTATCATGCCCTGGGCTATCGGAGTGATAGGCACAGCGGGCATTCGGATTATACAACAGTGATGTAGTACTTGGATTCTTTGGGGCTTCCCTCAGAGTTACCAGGTTAGTCTTCAACAATTTCGGCAGAATTTGAGATAAGGTCATACTGAGCCGAGTATATTGTCTTTGCGGTCTCTCTACTCTTTACTAATTGTTACGTTGTGGGGCAACGGTGGGTCTTGATATTACTACCGCGTTAACTGCTTGGCGTCGTTCAGGTTCATTTTGGCTCCTTGAGCTGTAAACTGCACTAGCTTCTTTTCGGAAAGGCTTCTTTTCTGTACTTGATGAAGCACTTTTCTGTATCTTGCCACTTTTGATACCAGCTTCTACTCTCTCCCAAGTCAAAATCAATTCAGTAAACCCAGATGATGAACTACCGATCAAATGATTGAAAAACGGGCCAGACAAAGTCCCAAGAAACATATCCACCAACTCTCTATCGGACAGAGGAGGTTGGACTCTTCCATCCAGATCTCTCCACTTCTGAGCATAGTCCTTAAAGCCTTCACCTATACCCATAGACATACCCTGAAGCTGAGTACGCGTGGGAGAAAGGTCGGCGTTATACTGGTATTGCTTGTAAAAAGCAACAGCAAGGTCCTCCCAGTTGTAGACATTATCTCCTTCTAATTGATAGAACCATTCAAGTTGAGTCCCTGATAGACTATCTTGAAAGAAATGAACCCACAGATTTCTATCAGCAGTGTAGGGCTGAATTTTTCTGACGTATGAGCGGAGATGGAGTTTTGGGCAGGATACCCCATCGTATTTAGCAAAAACAGGAGCTTTAAACTTGTGAGGGATCACCACCCCAGATGCTAATCCCAAATCTTCGAAGTCTAACCTAGGGATCTTCTGAATCTCCATTGCACTCAACCGGTCTTCAAGTTGCTTATACCTATCCTCAACAGGAGGATACTGTTCTTCGTCAAAATCAGTGTCATTATCAGAGACCATAGGACTAGGACCCTTTCCTTCCTCTTGATTCTCTCCTCCTTCAGATGAATGAGACAGATCAGTTTCCTGTCGCAACCTATTCCCAAATCTGTGACCCATATTCAGCAGAACCACCTTCTTCTTCTTCTTCTTCTTCTTCTTCTTCTCCTTCAGGATGAGAGTCTTCAAATCATGTTGTCCTTTAGCCAAGTTCAGGAACATCTCTTAGAATTTGGAATTTTGTGCTTGAAGAGCCTTGATGGCTTGATCGATAGGTGTTTCAGAAGACATTTTATGCTGAAATAAACAACGAAGAAGATGAGAAACCTGTAATGGTACCTGTAATGATGTGCATGATAATGGGATGCGTATGAAATGATTTCAAATACTTTGGGAGATTTAAATTTGTAAACCAAGAAATAAACAAACTTTATTAGATTCAAACTTGTAAAATGTTTAACAATGCCTTTAAGGCATTACAAAAGAAATAAACTGAAAACAAATCTAATCTAAAAAAGCAAAAATCAGAAATCCCATGGACGCTTTCCATTCGTGTTGACGTAGTCGTTGATCGTCTTTTCGTTCTCTAGTTGCCTTGTGAGCTTCAAGATCTTCCTATATTGCTCATGATACTTCTCCCTATAGGTATCCTGCTCCTCCTTTAGCTGAATCCAGGATCTCTTTAATGCCCCAAGATCAGTAGGCATATAGGGATAGAGGGCCGTATAAGGAACACCTTCTTCATTAGTATGCTCTACAATCACCAGAAAAATAGCTTCATAAGGCATCCCTAGCTTTTTAGCACGGGCTCGAACCCACTGGAGATAAGGTTGCATAGGGAGAGAAGTCTTTAGTCCTAGCTCTTGAGGGTCAGACCTGTTCACCCTGCCCCAAGCTCGTATAAACCTGCGGCGATGCTCTTTAACGTCCTCCTTATAGTCAAAGACAATATCTGTAAGAAGCAATTCATGGGGATCGTCTCTCCGAGCGCGTCCAAATTGTCTTAAAGCCAAACAAGGACTGTAAGTTATACCCCCTCTAATCCCAAGCAACGGGACATTAGGGTATTCCCTACATCAATCAATGACAGCTACTCTTTCCATATCCTTAGAACTCCAAAGAATGTCCGTATGAGCAAGGATGATTCTGTAAGCCCAACCTACACCTTCCTCATTCTTCAATACAGACTTGGGGAGGTGCGAAATAAACCACCTCGCCAGCAGCGGTGTGCAACACATGAGGGTCCCTCTTCTTCGTACAGTACGAGTATAGAGAGCATGTAAAATATCACCCAGAAGAGTAGGTACTGGATTACGAGACAAGAAGATCTTGACCGCATTCACATCTATGAAGGAATCTGGATTCGGGAAAAGAAACAAGTCGTAGATGAGGAGAGCCAAGATGTCTTCAAAAGCTTGAAAGTCCAAGTTATCCCAGAACTGTTAAGCTTGATCCATTAGAAACTTGGCCAAGAAACCTTTAACCCCGCTCCGTGTCTCCCAATTAGACACTACATCAGCCTTTTTCAAGTGTAAAGCTGAAGCAATGTCTTCTAACCTAGGAGTCTCTTCTAAACCTGTGAAGGGCATCTGCTCGAGGATGGATATACCCAACAAATGAGAAAACTCCTCCAAAGTAGGAACTAGCTGATAATCCGGGAAGGTAAAACAATGATCACTGGATCGAAGAACTGGAATAACACACTCATAATTTGCTCATCAAACCTGGAGGTAACCAAACTAAGAAGCTGACCATGTCATCTAATTAATGAAGAAGTATCAGAAATTCTCGAGGCCAAATCTTTGAGTTGAGCAGGTATTTGCACAAAGTTAACTCGGATGGTGTGTCTGCGCATAGAAGTCATGATCTGCAAAACAGAATTAAGATAAATCCCCTCGGTCTTTGAAATGGTTAGTCTAATGAAATACGTATGTTATGTTATGATGCATGATGTCATGATAAAGCACACAACAGGTATAGCAGATAGCAGACATGATAAAGGCAAACAAGTCACACAATAGCCCTTAAGTTTCAGACTTGCATGGAGTTTAGGTACTACCCTCTTGAAGTTTTGTTGGTTTCAACCTGTCCTAATAATAGTAATATGGTTCTAGAGGTTCTCAATATCACTGACCATCCTCCATCGGTCATGGTTTCAGCTCACGCAATCTTTTCTTGCGGCCGGAACAATCTCGAGAGTATGGTCTCAATGAGTGTAGTATCGAGTATCAACCAATTCTCAGCTCTATACCGAGGTCGGCTATCTCACTACTTCTTATGGCCAAGTTGGTCAATTATAGGTTCTAAGGTTAATTGATGCTTAACGACCCATATAGCAGCCCCGTATTCTCCTTGTTTCTGCACAAGGGATACCGGTACCAACTAATGTGCCACATCAACGTAGCTACTGCTTTAACCGTATCGGTTTACGGCGTACAGTTCCCTCACAGTTTATTGATACTTACCTAAAAGGTGCCCCCAGATCTAGGTTAGGATCTATAGTAACTCCAATACAAAGCCCACAAAGATAAAGCAATCAAATCAAACAATAGAAGAAATATGATGAACTAATCCTAAGGTGTACCCCACTTATCTACTCCCCAGCATAGTCGCCAGTTCTGTGATGCGGTGGCCAGAACCGGACTGTTTTGAAATGCTGGTTTGCATTTTGCGTTTGTGTTCGCAAAATGTCGCGGTAAGCAAGAGTCGCCACGGACTTTTATTTTATCCAACTGGAAAGGAAAAAAACACGGAAAAGTTCCCTTTTTCGAGATTTTGAGTACGGGGGGTAGATTATAGAAAGGGAAGGTATTAGCACCCTTTCTATCTGTGGTTTTCCACGGGCTCTTAGGTACTTGCTCATCATTTCCAAAATTGCTTGTGTGTGTTTGATTTGAAGAAAAAAAGTTTTTTTTACTTCGATTTAACCCTTGCTTCTGTCTTCAAGAGTGTTACGAATTCGTTTTGAAAACTTTGTTTGAAAAGAGTGTAAATGTGAAAAAGTTTATTTGTTTGAGCAAGAACTTAAGAACTAATCTACCTACTCGAAAAAGAGAATTTTTCTATTCTTGTTTCCTTTAGACAGTGCTATCCCACTATTGGTGAGTAGGTAGCATCGTTGTTGGATTTTTAAGGGTCAATTCGAAAGGGACGTACGATCACTAAAGCAATGTTAGAACGTCTTAGTAATAACTCTAATGTCTTCAGATCAATTATTCGAGGCAACAATTTTGAGGCAACTTTTCCGAACGGGAATTTGATCTTTGTTTAGACAAGAGAGCAACCACTAAAATACCCTATACTTAATGATCGTTTACCGAAGGCAACCGAAGTGGGAGTGTACCCTAAGAGTGCGCGTGTGTGAGTGATTCAATTTCAAGTTTATTATCTTTGCATATTTAGGGTTTGCTAACTGTTTTAACGTTAATCATACATTCTTGTCATGCAACCCTAATTATTCATACATCTAACAGTCAATATTTTGCAGAAATTAAAGTGCGGAAAGTAAAGCTACGCTATTACAAGGCTTCGGGTATAAATTACATAGCCAAAAACAACCCGTAAAAAAAGGCGATAAATGAAAGTAAAAGGTCATAATTAATCTATTACAACTTGTGCGCAATTACATTAATATGGTAAAAATTAATAAGGCGCGATGAATCGAGAACGAGAGAGAACTAGGGTTTTGACCCCGTCTAACCTAATCGAAAGAAACAAATATTTTTGTTGTTTTTGATTATTTTTAAGAAAAAGAATTAGGTTTTTAAATTAAATACAAATCTAATTAGTAATTAAATTAATTTAAAGAAAATAGTTTACATGACCTATTTTTGTATTTTTGGTTATTTTTTAAGAAAAATAAAATAGAATTTAAAAATAAACAAACCCTAATTTCTAACTTGTTTTAATTTATTTTACAAAAGAAATTAAAGTTACCTAAAATTAAATAACCTAATTCAATTAATTTTTGTATAAAAAATGAATATCCTAAATCTAATTGGATGAAAATATTATTTTTGTGATTTTTTAATAATAAAAAAAAAGAATTGATTTTATGTTAGTAAAAAAAATTAAAATAATTAATAAAGACAAAATATAAAAAAGAAAAGGAAGAATTGGGCCTGAGAAGTCAGCAAAATAGGGGGTGTGAATAGCAAGCTTTGGGCCCAAACAAATCTGACCCATGTTGACTTTCACGTTCCAGTGCTATGCATTGACTGAGCTTTTGGTGGACCCTCGTGTCATGGCCTTTAGATCTGGACGGTTGGTAATCTGATGGTTAGGAGATGATGACCCATGGTGATCTCCATGCCTTGTAGGACATTGAATATGTAAAAGAAACTCAAGAAAAATGCAAATGCTGGAGGCAGGGGTCGAACCCCTGACCTCATGCCCTCTAATGCCTTAACGCTTTCCTGGCCACCACTGGGCCACTTGGTTCAGTTGATTATTATATGAAACAAAAATAATAAAATGCATAAAGTGAATTTGACTACAAAACACGCGCCCAATTTCAAACAGGCGAATGGGATGATGCCACGCGTGTCATCTTCTTCCTCTCTCCATTGGTAAAAGTCAGAGACTTTTACCTACGGACAAATGTCAATCTCTATACACCCTGCATATCTCAAAATCACACACAGGCATAAAAAATGAAACCTAATGCCATGAATCAATTCGTCTTGGCTTGCTAAGCGTCATGGTACCCTTCTTAGGGGCCAATTTTACCTGTACACAAAGATCCTAAATCGAAGCAAAAAACCTAACAATGGCAAATCCTGATATAGTCCACAAAAATGCAGTTGAATGTTATAGATAGTTTGCAAATGTTTCAAAGAGTAAGAATATATAAGTATTTCATGCTATAGATGTCAGAATCATGCAATTCGATTTTAAGAAGAAGCCATGGTCGTGGCTGACTTACAGTGAGTTCTAGCGTTGGAAAGTCCTTGTTCTTGATTGGTATAGCTTGCTTGTGATCCCAGGAAGTGAATGAGATGGCCAGGGAGCCTTGTAATCGCCTGGAACTATGAAATCGACTCAACACTTTTTTCTGATTTTTCCAAGTTTGTTCTGCCTTTTCACGCCTTTGTAGCCTTGTGATTGTGGTCTGCAAATGTTCACTATATACCACTGATGGAATTAGGGTTACAAAAGTGTTCTCAATCTTTACCAATTATGGATTTTGATCTTGATTTGATTCACTTAAAAATCTTTCTAAAAATAGGACAAAACCAATCTTTTCATGCACACAAAGGCCTTGCACAAATTGATTCACTTGCCAGTTGCATATGGGACCTGAAACATGCACAAGATCTTGAAATTTGAATGATTTGGATTTTTCATGATTTGTTTTGATTTAAATTGATTTAATTGGAATAAAAATCAAAATAAATAGCAAAAATAAGATAAAGACAAATTGGAAGAGCTAGGGCTCGTGGACCATGATACCAACTCAAAACAAGTGCAAAATATTTGGCCCATTTAGCAAAAATTACAATTTGAGGCATAGTTGACTTTTGACAATTTTGCAAAAAAGGTCAACTTAACCAATGCATAACTTCTTCAATTTTGACTCTTTAAATGTGTTCTTGGACTTTTTAGAAAGATAAAGATGTCCTCTAATCAAACCTTTTGGTCTCATCTCAATTGAGTCTTCCATGTTCATGTATGAATCTTTGACAAAAAAGGTGTTTTTGTTTACTTTTCAAAATGACCTATAATGTCCAAATTCATAACTTCTTGTGAGTGCATATTTTGAACTTGGGAGTTGAATATTAATTGTAGGTAATTGCATCCTATTCAAAATGAGCTTTGGATGGTTCATTTCTCATAAAGTATGAGAAAGTTATGCTTGGTCAAAGTTGAGTTGACTTTTCCTACAAAATCCTAATTTAGCAACTTTTGGGTTTTGATGAATTATGAGCAATCCTTGATGAATCATGATCAAACCTTGATCAAATGATGAATGATACTTCAAAATGATAATTTTGACCAAAAATCTTTAAGTTTGACTGTATGTGGGCCACAGTTGCCTTTTTCCCTAACACAGTCGATTTTTAGGCCTTTGAGCAATTGACTGAGCAAACTTCCTCTGCAAGGCTTGAAATTTTACATGGATGATCTTGATAACATATTAGGACAATGGTTAGAATTTAGGATACCTTAGACTCAAATATCTTGATGCAACATGAAACCCTAATTTGAGGTAGACTGCCTTAGGAGAGAGTTTGTCTGGTCAACCCTTGGACTTCCTTGAGCAACTTGAGGATCTTTCTTGAAATATTTTGAGAAATATGGGAGGGCAAATTTTGGGGTATAACAGTTATGTTTGAATGCAAATTCATTATGGTGTACATGTTCTGGTACTGATGCAAGTAAGATATTTGGATGCAATGGTGGCTGAAGCAAAGCTGACTCATGAAGGAAGTTTGAAGAGACTAGAAAGAATCGGATTTAGGAGCATGAAGATGTGATCACAATGAAACTTAGGACTGTATTAGGGTGGATTTCCATGTATATTTTTTTGCATACTTGTATTGAATTTGAATTTCTCTCAATTGATTTTGAACTTGTAATTGAATACTCATTTATTTAATCCTGAAATATTGTTGATAGAATAATGATGGATATTATAGACTTTGATGATGAATGTTGAGACATTGCACTTGAATGACGTAAATGACGAATGATATGTAAAATTCGAATAACTATGATGAATTGTGAATGAAACAATGATGTATGTTGAACTCCGCAACTTGTAATTTCAACTCCAAAAGATCCACACGCTTTTGCTTTCCAATCTTCTTAAGTTGACTTTTTTGACAATTTAATGACTAAAATGATTGATGACATTCGATTAGTCTTGAAGTCCACTTCATTTCTCAACAAACATATCCAAATCAAGCAACACAAATCGTTTTAGTATAAAGAAATCGCAAGCCCAATTCTCAAGCTGTAATTTGCACTTTAAATTTCAAATGACTTTATCTTCAAGCCTCACTCAACAAGTAACCTGCAAACCAACGACCTCATCACAACACTAATGCCTTTAAGGAAATCCTTTGACTCAGATGAAACTGGGAGCATAGAAAAACATCCATGTGATAAAACCCCAATTTCATGAGATACGTAGGGAAATAAACCCCAATCTCTGAAACTGATGAAACTGGGTGGAGAATGGCCCTTATAGCTTGACGAAGAAGACATTCTTAATGATCACGACTCACAACCCTAATTCCCATGCTCATTGCTTGAAGAAGAAATCAGCCTTTACTGGATATGAACACCTTAACCAGCATAAAACCCTAATATTGCACGACCACTGAACCTCAAGCATTTCATTGAATGAAATGTATGTCATGTTAGTGAACCAATGAAGGTTATGTATATGATGATGCATAAGCCATATAATAGTAAAATGGTAGGACAAATTTGGGGTATTATATTGGGAACCCACTTTGATTGGAAGATCCATCTCTCTGTGCATCGTTCTCTTCAAACCATTAAAAGCTATCACCATAATATCATTGGGTTTTAGAATAATCTCTTCACATTCAAGTTTATCTAAAGTAGCCTTTGGCAACACATTCAAAGAGGAACCTGTGTCTACTAACACATGAGATAAGGTAGTTCCCCGACACTCAATAGAGACATGCAGAGCCTTATTATTATTCCTTCCCGCGGGAGTTAAGTTTGCATCATAAAATCCTAGCCCATTATCAATCGTCAGGCTAGCAATATGATTTTTGAACTGATCAATAGAGATTTCTTGCGGTACATGGGCAGATTTCAAAAAAATTCACCAAAGCATGAGCATGAGCTTTGGAGCACAACAACAGGGATATAATAGATATTTTGGAGGGGGCTTGCCCCAGCTGTTCAACAATCTTATAGTCACTCTTTCAGATAATCTTTAATATTTCCTCCATCCCTTGCTTGGAGGGGTCTTCAATAGTAACTTCTTTTGGTGCCTCCGTCTGGGCAGGCTCGGTCCTATGTTCTTCGTCATGGGTCTTAGTAGTAGTAGTGATACGAACCAATGTAGTAACAGCCTTTGGAGAGATATCTGGAGAGAAAACCCTTCCACTTCTAGTAAACTTACTAGTCCCCGTAATATTTCCATCATCCAGATTAGTAACTTCAACATTTTCCTCTTCAACAGTCAATGGTTCCTGCTTGACTCCATGATAGTAGACATTATCTCTATAATTCCAAGGGATAGCCTTATTAGAGGAAAACAGAATTAGCCCAGGGGCAGTAATAATCAGGGGAGCGACTTTAGGTTCGGAGGTAATCTTCACATAACCCTTAGAAGTGATCCTTATATGGGGTACCAGAAATTGTAGAAACGCCTTCAAGATTCAGGTCTTGGGATGTACTCTCCACAGAAGAAGTCTTCTCAAAAGGATTTTTCTCAAATAGAATTGCACGGTCATCCATCAAACAATGAGTACCTTCTTTCAGCAATGCACAACATTGGATTGGGATGCACAATAATAGCAGTCTTTAGCACAACCCGGAAATAAACCGGCTTGTAGTAGCTTTTCCTTAACAATCATCAAGGAAGTACTCAATTCATTCATAATAGAAACATAAGAAACATCTTCAACAACATTAACACCCTTGTCATGATTAGGCATGGGTTCAATAATCACATTAGGAGTCTCAGGAGGGTCAAATTCAATTTCCTTGGTGTCAATCATGTCTTGGATCTTATTCTTCAGAGCCCAATAGTTGCTAGTGTCGTGCCCGGAGCTGTCAGAGTGATACGCACACCTTGCATTGGGATTGTAGTGGGGAGAGGAAGAGTTAGGATTCAGAGGAGGTTCTCTCAATGTAACCAGCCCTGCCTTCAATATATGTTACAATGCCTGGGCTAACAACATATTTATCTTTATAAACTATCTCCTAGGCGTGTCCTGCCTACGCTAATTATTCTGTTGTTGTACTGGCGCAGGATTGGAGATCAGTATTGCCCCCACATATTGGTTACGATCGCTCTTATTACGACCTTTCTGGCTGTACACAGAATTGGATTCCCTTTTACCATTATAAGTCTTATTCACAACATTTGAAGATGTAGCCACTTGGATTTTTCTGCTTCTGATTCCATTTTCCACATGTTCCCCTGTCAAATTAGTTCAGTGAAACCAACCGAAGAACTCCCTAGAAGATGATTATAGAAAGGGCCTGTCAGTGTGCTCATAAACATGTCAACCAGCTCTCTATCAGCCAAAGGAGGTTGAACTCGGCCTGCAAGATCTCTCCATTTCTGGGCATACTCTTTAAAGCCTTCATCAGAGCCCATGGTCATGCTCTGCAGTTGCATACAGGTTGGCACAAGATCAACATTATATTGGTATTGCCTATAGAAAGTAGCATCCAAATCTTCCCAGGTGTGAATATTGGTTCCTTCCAATTGATAAAATCATTCCAACTGTATTCTAGACAAGCTCTGTTGAAAGAAGTGAACCCACAACTTCTTATCAGTAGCGTGCAGTTGGATTTTCCAAACATAAGATCTTAAATACAACTTAGAATAAGAAATGCCATCATAATTAGAAAATATTAGAGTCTTGAACTTAGGAGGGATGATAACTCCTGAAACCAGACCCAAATCATCAAAATTCAATTTAGGCACCTTCTGGATCTCTATAGCCCTCAAACACTCTTCCAGCAATTTGTATTTCTCATCAGCGGGGGGATATTCCTCATCCAAGTAATCATCTTCCTCTTCATCGAGGAATTTGTTAGAACCAAGGTTGCTTCTTTCAGTCTTCACACTCTTATTGTCTTTATCCTGTTTGTCTTCTTCATCAGATGGGATGTTAAGATCTCGAGCTTGCTTGACAGGACCTCTGAAACTTCTTCCCATATTAAGAACGACAATTGGTTTCTTTAATTTCTTCTTCTTCTCGTTGGTGACCAGTACCTTCAGCTTTTCCTACCCCTTGGCTAAGTTCAAGAACATTTGTTATAATTGGGCATTCTGAGCTTGGAGATCTCTGACTGTTTGTTCAAGATCCATTTTTTCTGTCTGAAATAGACTGCAAGAAGATAAGAAAATCGACCTTCAAAGTACCTGTTATTTAATGAGATGCATGATATGTAGATGCAAATGTTATGTTTTCAAGGATCTTGCGGGGTAAAGAAATTTGAAAGTGAATTCGGTTACAACTCTGACTTGTGGAATTTTGAATCTTCATCTTTAGACGTCCTTCTATTAGAATCAAGCTCACCATATCGAATGGGTCCTAGCCTCTGACTCAAGAGAACATACTTTGATCTTTGATGGCATCTGGTTAGAGAAAAATAAATCCTCTTGCCTGCTAGCAATCTGGCTCATGATAATCCTGCACCAAAGATCCCTAAGACCCTTGAAATGGTTAGTAAGAATGCCATGATGTTATGATGTCATGATGTTATGTTTATGTTTAAAACAAGAAACAAACACAAACAAATCTCACAAGAGCCTTAGGTTTAAAGGCTTGCATGAGGTCCATAGGTAAGTACCCTTCTCTGTTGAAGTTAAGTTGGCTCAACCTGTCCTAAAATAGTAACTAGGTTCTAGGGATCTCATATCACGGATCTTTCTCGAAGGTTTTAGTTTAGTATAGTAACTGACTTGCCACCAAAACATCCCATGAGTCGTATCTCAATGAGTGTATCATCGACTATCAACCAACCTTGTACTGCACCAAAGTCGGTCATCTCACTACCTTCTAATGGAGAAGATGGGTCAATTAAGGTTCTAAAAGTTAGATAGTGCTAATAACACCACGCAGAAGCCTAATATTATCCTCGACTGACTCAAGGAACATTAGTACAATCCAAAGTGTCGCACTAACCATAGCCATCACTTCAACCATATTGGTCTAAGTTGTACATTTCTCATGATCTATTGTTACTTACCTAAGGCATCCCTAGATCCGGGTGTAGGATCTTACAAGTAAATAAACATAAGCAACCCTTAAAAGTAAAGCAAGCAAATCAAATTGTGATGCGGTGGGAGAACTGACTTGGGATGTTTTGTGTTTTATCGCAAATGTTGCGGTTAGCAAGAGTTGCCACCGACTTTTCTTTTATCTAAAAGGAAAGGTGAAAAATCACAGGAAAGACTTTGAGATTGTTTCTTGAGTTCGGGGGGGTAGATTATGAAAAGGGAAGGTATTATCACCCTTTTCATCCATGGTTTTCCATGGGCTCTTAGTTACTTTCTAGATCACTTGCTTTTGTTTGAAAATGTGCTTTGTGTGGTTTTTGAAAATATTTTGAAAAGGCGCCATCGTTTAGGAAAACTTTGTAATGATTCTCGTTCGTAAGAATGTATACAAAGTGTTGATCTTTTTGAAAATGTTTTCAAGTTTGAAATATGTTTTTGAAAGTATTGGTGTTTGTTTTTGAAAATAGCAAGGATGTTTTGTTTTGAAAGTGAGTGAGTAACTAGGAACATTCTACCTACTCAAAAGTCTTTCATGTTCATTTCCCTTTTCCTTTGACATTGTTATCTTACCATTGATTTGGTAAGTAACCCTATCTTTGGATGTGAACAAGACGGGCGTGGATCATCGTATAACCATGATTAACAATGTTGCAAGGTATCTTAGCATTTTTCTTTAGGGACTAAGATCATTTTGAGAAGGCAACATATATAGCGTCATCGAGGGACTATGATCTTGTATTTTCCTTATTTTTGCTAAGAGACCTCACATGCATAATATGACCATTTTTTTGTAAGGCGACCAAGTGGATTTTACCCTATGGGTGCTTGTGTGCAAGTGTATTGATTTTTCATGCTTGGTTTGTCTTTGATTAGGGTTTGTTATTTGTTGATTTTATCTTCTCATACAAACCCTAATTACTAATATTTATATAAAGCGATAAATTGCGAAAAGTAAAATTACTACGCTATTATATCATTAGGGGATGGGGGTATATAATTTTACAAATGGGGATTGCAAGAAAATTAAACTTAATTATCTATTACAGCCATATTGAATATTGTACAAAATTGAAAATAAAATGCAAGAATATAAATGGAAAAAAGAAATGATTTTTGTTGTTTTTATGAAAGGGATTTTGTCTTGACCTAATTAAAGAAAATGATTAATTAAAATTAAATAAAATTAAACTTAAACTAATTAAGAAAATAAATTAATTTGAAAAGGATTTTTAGGGTTTTTTATGAAAGGTTTTAAATTAATGAAAATAAAATGAAGATTAATTAATTAACCTAAGTTTTAAATTAATTTTATCTAAAAAATAAAATAATATATTAATTTATCCTAAGTCTAAAAATTAATTATTTAAGAAAAAAAGAAATTTATTTGTTTTAAGAAAATGTTTTTTTTTACCTTTTTGTTTTATGGAGAAAATAAAAATATATAAGTATAAATAATAAATAAAAATGAATTTTGGATTTTTTGTGATTTTATGAAAATAATAGTAGTGATAATAATAATAATAATAATAATAATAATAATAATAATAATAATAATAATAATAATAATAATAATAATAATAATAATAATAATAATAATAATAATAATAATAATAATAATGAAAAAAATAAAAATAAAATAAAAATAAAAAAATATAAAGAAAAGTCACGGGGGTGAATCAGTAACCCAAGGAGTATTATGAGAAAAAAAAACTAGGCCCAATGAGAGCCCAAATGCTGCCAAAAAAACAAAAGAAAGTCAGAAAAATTGTGAAAAATAGCAAAAGGTCGTGCTGGGGCTTGAACCCAGGACCTAAGGGTGAACAGGCGCGCGTTTTACCATTAGGGTGGCTATACATCCGTTGATATAAGTAAAACAATAAATATATGATACAAAACACGCCCTGATTACACTTCATCTTCAACCTCCAGCTAAAGGACCTGTATCTTCTTCATTTCTCAACAAAAATGAAAAGTTCAAATATGAAAGTTGTGGCATTTCTTCCCACGAATCCAAACATATAAATAACTTAAGCTAACAGTCAAAGATGAAAGAGAATTTTTCTGGCCCTAATTCAAAACCTAAAAGTTTCAGAAAACTTCAACTCTAAAATTCTCTAAGCTCAGGCCATATAAATGCAAACTATGGATATGTACAGCTTCGTGGTAATGTTATCTATATTTTATCTTCACAAATCAAAGCTTAACAATGACTAAATATGAAGATATAAGTTCAAGAAAAATACCTCAAAATTGGAAATTGTGAAATGGATTTGAGCTTGTTTCAGGCAGTGGTGATGATCAGGTTAGCTTCATTGAACCTCCAGGAAGCTATTGCAAAGATTACTTTATGCTGAGAGTTCTTGAATCAAGCTGAAGAAGTCAATGTGCAATGCCCTGTTTTTGAAAATGGAGGATGGTGCAAATGGTATTACAGTTTGAAAACAGGGGTTGGGATAGCTTTTATATGTGTATTAGAAGCTTTGTGGATGGTTTGGCCAAGAAACGCACGAGGGGATTTGGAGATTGGATTCAAAAATCAGAAATGACAAGTTTTTGTGCTTGTATGGAAATTTATGGTTTTGGAGAGTTTGAGGGCTTGTTCAATCGTGTGTTAGCTTGCAAATAAATTGTATAACTATATGGAAAAGGTTCTTTCACTTTAGGAGGTCAGAAACACAAGATATATACTTATGGCTTACTTGATTTTGAAGAAAAGTGACAAAACAAGTTTCAATGTGTAGTACAAGCATGGCATGGGTTTATGGGAGGCTCTAGACATGTTACTTTTTCCTTTGACATTGCTTGTGATCAGAAGGAACAAGTTAGGAGCTCTATGCATTGACTTTGTGATTAAAGCTTCTTTACAAGAATGGAATGGTTACTTTGTGCCATAAATGGAAAATTTACTTGGACAAAGCTTGAATCAAGTGGATAATAGCTCAAAATCAAGTGTAATCTTCTGATTATGGATATATCTTGAGGTTTAGAGGCTTGCAAAATAAGATTGTGCAGCATAGGTTTGAAATTGAATTCTTGTTCATCACAAAATGACTTGTAATTCAAGTGTGAAAACCCTAACTTCCTCTCTTCGATTCTCCCTGCTCAAGAATGATATCAAGGAGTTCTTGGACATTTTGGAAATATTGTAATGTTCTCTATAACTTTTCTTTGAATCACTTTTGAAAATTCCTTTTGGAACTATATGAAAAAGTGCCATGAAGTTAGGTCAAAATCCTGACCAAAACTAGGGTAAAATTTCACTAAGTGTTCAATTTCATGACCATGACTTTATGAATCAATAAATTGAGATCCAAGCATTTTTGGAAGAATTTATGTAAATAAATGTTGTATATATCATGGAGATATACAACTTTCATGTTTAAAGTTTCATTTGAATCCTCTTGCATCATGGTGAAAAATTGGCTCAAAGTTGTGAAAAAACATGAAGTTTTAAACACTTAGAAAAATTTCTAAGTTAGAAAACTTTGACTTTTCAAAATGAAATCTCGACTTTTTGATTTCTTGGTGAATAAATTTCATATTTTGACATGTTTTGATGAATTGTGATCTTTGACGTTGAATTTTGACCAAAAAGTCAAAGTTTGACTTTTCAGTGTACAGTTGACTGAAAATTCACTATCAATCCAATTGATCTTGAGCAATGTTTTAGGTCATGCCATTAGTTCAAAAAGATGCAATTGAACTCTTGAAACCATCCTTCAAACCAATTGATCATTTGCTAGGTCAAAAATCAGAAATTGCCTTTTCTCATTTAAAACCCTAATTTTGACCATTTTGCCCTTTTGATGATTTGATCAAATTTCTTGAGGGATTGTGGCCCAAACTTGATCAAATGATACATATGAGTTTATAATGTTGATGTGGATAAAAAATTAATGAATTTTGATTGTAAATTGGCCATAGTTGACTTTTCCCCTAATACAGCTGATTTTTAGGTCAACTGCTCCATTGACTGAGCAAAAGTGTGATCTAAGGCTTGAAACTTGACATGAGTAATATTAGGGGTCCATAATGATCCATGAAAGTCATATAAAGCATTGAAAGTTCAAATATCCTTGTGCAATCTCAAACCCTATTTTTGGTCATCAGTGCTTAAGGAGGTGTCTTGAGCTGATCAACCCTAGTACAGTCTTGAACCAAGAGAGATCTTTGTGAGGAAATATTTGATAAATGAGAGGGAAAATTTTGGGGTACAACAGGTGCCCCTGTTCAATCTTATTAAACCTGAAGAGTTAGATTGGCGGATCTGTCATTCGTGACTTGAAGGTGAAAGATGATTGAACACTAGAGTGCCCAGAAATTTGCACTCGAAGATGGATGGTGAATGGGCTTATAGATGCCATTTGGAGGGATGTTGTTAAACACTGGAAGAAGTATCAGCATAAATCTCTTGTTGATTTATACTAAAACTTGATGTTTTACCTGTGAGAAAAAGAGTTAGTAAAATGCAGATGCCTGCATGATGTTTGCCAAATGTGGTATTATGTTAAATGCATATGGTATGTACATGCTATGATGTATGAATGTGAGATGTATGTTTTTGTCTGGGAAAATAAATCCCTGACTGCTGCTGAGGAAATTCTGGGAGGTTAAATCCCTAATTTCCATTGGGAATTAAGAATATACATATCTTCAAACTTTGTTGAAAGGATGCTTTTACTGGAGAATATCTCTTGAATGTCAATTGTTATCTGGTCAGATCCAGGCTTCACAATTTGCTGAGGATGAAGTAGTCTACTTCTATCTGGTCGGATCCATGCTTCACAACAATTTGCTGGGGATATGGAGGTTAACTGTTATCTGGTCGGATCCAGGTTTCACAGTAACTTGAAGTGGTAACTACTATCTGATTGGGTCCAGGTTTCATGGTTTTTGGAAAGTTGTACTAATATCTGGTCGGGTCCAGGTTTCATAGTGTCTTTCTGGGGATTATAGTTAATTGTTATCTGGTCGGGCTCCAGGTTTCACAATAAACTGTTTGAAAAATTGTTATCTGGCCGGGTCTAGGCTTTGCAGATTTTTGAGGTTGATGAGGTCAATTTCTATCTGGTTGGGTCCAGGTTTCACAACAACTTGCTTGAAAAGATTAAATTGAAAACTAATATCTGGTCAGATCCAAGTTTTAAGGTAATTTGTTAGGGCAGAGGCAAATTCTATTGGGGAAAAGAAGTTAAACCTTGGTCGGGTTGAGTCCAGGTTCTTCTATATCTTTGAAGAGTTAGACTACTATCTGGTAGGGTCCAGGTTTCATAGTGTGATATAGTGGCAGAACCGACTGTTTTTACTGGTTTACGTTTTTTGTTCGCAAAATGTCGCGGTAAGCAAGAGTCGCCACCGACTTTTATTTCATTCATACATGGAAAAGGAAAAAAGAACAGAAAAAAACCTTTTTTCGAGATTTTTGAGTACGGGGGGTAGATTATAGAAAGGGAAGGTGTTAGCACCCTTTATATCCATGGTTTTCCATGGGCTCTTAGGTACTTGCTCATCTTTTAAAAAAAAATTGCTTGTGTGTGTGCTTGTTTTGAAAATGTTTTACTTCGTGATAACCCTTGTATCAGTCCTCGAAGGTGTGACGAAGTTTATTTTGAAAATTGTTTTGAAAGGTGTTTGTGTAAAAAAAATTGTTGAGCAAGTACTTAAGATTCTACCTACTCGAAAAAAGATGGTTCGTTCTCGCTTCCTTTAGACAGCACTATCCTACTATTAAGGAGTAGGTAGCCCCATCGTTGGAGTTTGTAAGGGACGTTCGAAAGGGACAAGTACAGTCACCTAAGCAATGGGTTGGAAACTTTAGTAGGAACCCTAGAGTCTTAAGATCTTTCTGAGGCAACATTTCTGAGGCAACATTCGAATGGGACATTTGATCTTTTAGACAGGAGGGCAATCACTAAAATCTCATATGCTTAAATGACTATTTTATCGAAGGCAATCGAAGTGAGGCAAACCCTAGGAGTGGATATGTGAATGTGAATTTTTCGGTTAATTAGTCTTTGCACATTAGGTGATCTACCATTTTAATTTTCAGATATTCTTACCATACAATCATATTAGCATTCATCTAACAGTTAAAGATTTGCAAGAATTTAAAGTGCGAGAAAATAAACCTAGCTATTACAGGGCTTTGGCAGTTACATAATCACCTTGACTGGAAATAAAAATGCGGAAGTTTAAAATCCTAATTACTATTATAATCTCGGAGCAGTTACAATAATAATAAAAGAATTAAAATGCGCGCGGCAAATAAAATGCGAGAAACATTGAAAACCCTAAAAATCTAATTGAAAGAAATATTTAAGTTATTTTTTGAGGAAAAAATTAATTAGAACCAGAAATGGAGTAGGGATCGAAAATAACGATGAATCTGAGCTTTCATTACGTCAATGAGAGGGATGACCTTCAAGGTTATCTCTTCAATACTTAAGTAAGTATCTAAGAGAAAAAAGTGAATTTAAATTAAATTAAAAATTGAGTATTTGAATTGAGACACTCTTTTTATATAATGAAGAGGAAATAATAATCTACTATTTGTTTGGCGAGAGTTGCAGAAAAACATTGAATGTATATGAAAGAGTGAATATGTATAAGGAATTTTCAACCTATTGCAATACCAGGTAGGAAGACAAATTTTTATGGATGCTCCCGCGACAAACTCGGTACATTTGGATTTCACATGTATAATTAGCACGCCACCCATGTTTTCTTTACACCAACGAGATGTATCGTGGCATCTAATAGTTGTTTCCAACAAGAAACAACTTTTTACGTTAGTGTCGTTCCATGATTTGTGAATACGATACTTCCCATGTCTTGATGCGTTGGTCAATTTGCAAACTTATAATTCATCTTCTCCTTTTGCTTTCAATTTCCAAATCATTCAACTCAAACTTGATACAACGGTCATAATTAGTATTGATTCAACTTAGCTATTTTTTAATATTATGTATTCATTCGGTCATTCCCCCTTTCCTTCTATAAAATTTATTTGATATATTTATCGTAAAACCATTAGAAAAATAAATTAAATTTATAATATTTTTTAAATTAAATTTGAAACAAAAAATAAAATAAAATAAAAATTTAAATTGAAATAGAAAAATAAATAAAAAATATGTGGAACTCACTAAATATATACTCATTTGTATCAGTTTTGTTTAAGAGAAACAAAAATATGCACATACATGTAAAATATTTTTACATTGTCAATCAATGAGAGACATGTATCTAATTAAAACATAATTTAATTTTAAAAAATTGATATGACATGGTAAATATAAAGATTTGAGAATTTATTTCCTCACCTAGTAAGCTTCTTGCGAACCTTTGGCGAAAATTTCAAAATATCCCCATATGCATATCTGAAGTAACCAAATTTCAATTTTTTACAGGTTAGTCCGGATATGCATATCCGAAATAACTCAATAACTGAATACTGTGTTATTTCGAATATGCATATCCGAAAAAACCTATAAAAAACTGAAATTTGGTGACTTCGAATATGCATATCTCAAATAACTCAATATCTCAAATTTATTTTGATTTTAGTTAGATTTTTATTCGTATGGGATATATATCTATTTAATATAGAAATTCTCTATAATTTATAAATTATTCATCATTTTTTACAAGAATATATTCATTTAATATTAAATATCATATTTTAATATTATTAATTATTAATAAATTTAAATTTTAATTATAATATAAATATCTTTTTAATATAATAAAAATTTTAACTACAACATAATAATTGATTATCAATTCTATAATAAAAACTATAAAGTGTCATCTAAATTAAATTTAACTTTTAAAATTACAATTAAACAATGTTTTTTATATTTTTTTATAAAAAAGTATTCTTAATTTTAAATAAATAATTAAAAAACAATTACATTTCACCATTATAATTAAAATTTTAATTATTGCATTCATTGTTTAATTTCATATCATAAATTTACTTTAATATTTAGTTTTTAATTATAAAATTTAAGTTATTTTTTATTAATAATAATTTAATTATATTATATTATAATTATATTATAAATAAATATATTTTAAAAATAAAATCAAAATAAATTTAAGATATTAGGTGATTTCGGATATGCATATTCGAAGTCACATAATTTAAGTTTTTAAGGGGTTGTTTCGGATATGCATATCTGAAGTCATACAATATCTCAAATTTACAAGATGCATTCGGAAGTGCATATCTGAATAATACTTTTGAATTTTCAGAAGTGAAAATCACCACTACTAAGTATAAAGAGAAATTCTTTAAAAAATTTGATTGATTGTGCGTGTAATGTTGGTTTATATGATCACTATACTACCTTTAAACTCTTTTTGATAAATATATATATATATATATATATATATATATATATATATATATATATATATATATATATATATATATATATATATATATATATATATATATATATATATATATATATATATATATATATATATATATATATATATATATATATATATATATATATATATATATATATATATATATATATATATATATATATATATATATATATATATATATATATATATATATATCATACTATTTTGAATAAGAAAATTGATTTATTTTTTTTGCAATAATCAGATTTTGAAAAAAAAATACACAAATAACCATGTTTCAGAAAACCCCACAAAGGAGGAGCCAATCCAGTTGACGCATACACCTATCATTATGTCCTAGGTGCCATCTCACTTCACATGCTCTCACTTTTAGTCAAGTGAGATGGCGCATGCACTTTAAAAGTGAGAGGAGGCGCCATCTCACTTGGCGCCTAGAGCAAATGTTGTTTTCTATAAATAAATGACCCGATTCTCCGTCATTCTTCATATTTTCTCGCACTGTCTTCTTATTTTTTCTCTCTGTTATTTGCATCATTATTTCACCAGAGATGGATGCATTATTTTCTCGACCACCAAACCTCCGATGAAAATGAAATTTTGGCACATTCACTCCATGGAGCGTCTGAAGAGAGAGTTGATGCAGTGGCTAGAGGGAGACATCAAAGATGGGGAACAAATTAGAAGTACCCAAAGAAGAAGAACAACCACCTCACTTGCAACTGGAAGACCTAATTTTTGGTTAGAGGAAGTCAAAACAGACAGAGACGTAATGGTGATGATGCATGGCTCAGATGAAATTGTTTTGACGATTGTAATTTCTTAGACGTTTTATTGTGTTTTATTTGTTGTTTGCGTATGGTTTGTTGTAACAAATGCTCTTAATGAAAAACAATAATGTTTAGAACTTTAAAAAGTAAAGATGGTTTGCATACAATTTTTATGTTGTTGAGCTTGTAGCTCGAGTGAGACAATTTTTTCGATTGTGTCCAACCTAATGAAATAAACCACACTTTCTTTCTAGCTTGTCAAGGGAGTCTATTTCAATTGTGACATGCTTGCTTTTGGGACAACCCTTTTTATTCCTTCGCAGTCGATCGTTGTGCCATACTATTTCCCTGTCGTATGCAGGCCAATAATCAAGTTTCTCTACCAATGGGAAGCTGTTGTTGTATACATTGAGCAATGTTTCAGACTTGTAAGTGGGAGATAGAAGTTGTAATGCGTCTTGATGAGTATACACACATGCTGTAATGACATGAGAGAAAGGCATACGAAAGGCTTGAAACTTGCCACAATCGCACCAACGAGATGGTAATATTACCTTATACTCTTATCTTGGCAGCCCCTCGTTGTGGTCGATTGTCTCTTTAACAATAAAGTTGTGGCTGTGTCGGTCGAACCTTATAACCAGATGGGTGTTGGCTTTGGCACTTTCTGCCTTAATATACTTCATGAATCTTTCACTCCATAGTTGTCCCGATTGCAAGACAACATTCCATATTTCACCTCTTTTGGCAAACAACGAAGCCATCCTAAAATATGTTGATTTAACCAAAGCAGTTACTGGGAGGTTTCGTATGCATTTGAATACAACGTTCATGGATTCGATAAGATTTGTTGTCATGTGGCCCCATCGTTGTCCATTTTCATATGACCTTGTCTATTTCTTCACCGGAATATTATCGATCCACCTACATGCGTCAGGATTCAACAATCTGATCTCGTTGCGATAATGTTTGAATGTGGGTTGTGTTAATGCATACCCCGCATTCATAACTGCTTTCCTAAGAGCCTTGTCTTTGATCTCCCTCGTGAAATTTTGTACGATATGTCTAATGCAGTAGACATGCGTAGAAGGAGGGTCATGCCAACCGTTTGCAGGATTATTGTTTGCATTCTCAATAGATGCATGTCTATCAGAGATCAAATAGAGATCTGGTTGAGGAGCCATGTGTGTTCGGAGATTCATGAAAAATAAACTCCAAGCACCACCAGTCTCTCCCTCGACTAGAGCAAAGGCAATTGGGAAAATGTTATTGTTTCCGTCTTGTGCAACTGCCATTAGTAGCGTGCCTTTGTATTTCCCATACAACCAAGTCCCATCAATTTGAATAATAGGTTTGCATGACGCAAACCCTGTGATGCAAGGTTGAAAAGCCCATAACACTCAACTGAATATTCCATTTCCGGTGACATGAGTACCATCTGGGGCGTATGCCGACAATGTTTCCATAATATAAACAGTACCCGGAGAATACGTCTGAAGTGCATGCAGGTAGCAGGGAAGTTATTTGTATGACTTCTCCCAATTTCCGTATACCTTTTCAATCGCCTTGGTCTTTGCTAACCACGCCTTTCGGTATGACGGAGTATAGTTATATACTGTAGTGATGTGAGAGATTATAGTTTTCACCTTCAATGACGGATCATTGCTGACGAGAGGTAGGATTTCTTAACATATGGGATCATAATTTTAGTTTCTGATGATCCTGTGATTGAGTAGAATTGACGCACGTGTGGGTGGACATATAATCTATCACCCAAAAATTACATCTTAATATGTATGATGCAGTGAGTTTAAACACACAATCTGGGTGGACACACCTGAGCTTGTACCTTTCCGGATTTACACAATCTACCTTAAAATCGACCGAGTTTAGCATGTGAAACTTTTTTATGGCTCAGATACAATCTTCTCTATTACGAAATTTGTCTTTCTCTTTTAAGTTTTCATCCGACTGTATATGCGGATTGAAAAAACATCAGATGATGGTTCATCTCCGCCCATGTTGAAGTTTGTCATGTGTGGAGGTGGTGTATAGATCTCATTCGGAGGTATACCAGGTATCCCATTGTCTTCATAATCATCGTTGACTATGTCGTCAAACTCTAACTCATCATCTTCCTCTTCTTTGTCAACGACATCTACTTCTGCTTGTTCGACTTTGAGAGGATCAACCACTTGTGACTGAGTTAGTCGTGACAGCTGAGGCTCTTGCAGCATAATGTACAACTCAATAGAGTCGTACCCAGAATACTCATGTCTGGAAAACATATTTTGAAGGTCCTTATAATCTTGAACCTCAACCTTATAATATATTATTTGGTTCTCACCAAAAAAAACCGAATTTTGATATAAGATTTATGTCACGGTACCTCGTCTAAGTTTGACTTCCAATCGTTTTTTGAAATACAAGAAATTGGCTTTCCTATTTAAACAAAATCAGATGTTCTCAGTGTCTCTAAACAAAAACCCAGAGGTGGGACAAATGTATGTCTCACTGTTCAACTATGCACTGATAACATATTATGGTGTAGAGGCCATTGTGTTTGAATGTTTAAAGGTTTGAGTGTTTGAATGTTTAAGTGTTTGAGTGTCTGATTGTTTAAATTTCTGAATGTTCGAGTGTAGAAGTGTTTTGATAAATATATGATTAAATAGGTTGCACTGAATTTGAACAATACAATAGTAATCAACCATTGAATGTGTACTCATTTGCCAAGTCAAATGGCGCCTCCCTACATGTCCAATCGTATAACATGCATGCAGAAAAGTCTTCCACAAGACTGCCACCTAACCTGCACCTACACTACAACCTATGCCACCTCTATTTCGCCAAGGGGAATGGCTACACCTTTCAATTTTGTACTCATTATCCAAGTCAAATGGCGCCTCCCTACATGTCTAATCGTATTACATGCATGCAGAAAAGCCTTCCCTAAGACTGCCACCTAGCCTGCACCTACACTGCAACCCATGCTACCTCTATTTCGCTAAGTTGAATGGTGCATGCTCTCTAAATTGCATGTAGGCTCCATTTGACTTGGCACATGAGTGACACGTATCATGCATGCATGCATGCAACCATCAACCACCTCATTTATTCACTCTGTGATACAATTTTGCCTATAAATACAGAGCATCGCATACTTGTTTTGCATCAACAATCATCTCACTCTCTGATACAAACTCTTTCATTATCTTATACAATTTCAACTATGGCTCTTCTCACAGAGGCACAAGGGACAACATTGTGGTGTTTGTAAGTTTTTATAAATTCTCAAATATTCTTGTATACTAATATATTTTTTATAATATTATTAATGATTTATACATCTTATGGACTCTTACACTTTTTATATTTTGAATTTAGGATACTAAAAGATTCAGAATTTGCTCATACAACTACATTGCTCCTGACTCGTTGATCCTGCCCTATCTTGAATATGCGAGTTTTGGAAATGTTATAAAGATCTTCAACTGCACGATTGATTTAAAGTTTATACTTGCAATATTGGAAAGGTGGAGACCCGAGACACACACATTTCATCTACCAATAAGTGAATGTACCGTCACACTATAGGACGTGTACATGTTATTGGGTCTCCCTGTCGACGGTAAGGCGGTTAACGGGCCAGTTCAATAGCCCAATTCTCTATGCAAGGAATTGTTGGGGAAAGATATGGTTGAAGGTGGTGGTGCTAGAGGCCAAGGTATATTACTTACTGAGCTCAAAAAACATTATGCGACTCTAGAGTTGAACGAAAATTCCTCCGAGCTAGCAAGAGTAATAAAATCTAGAAATTATATAATGATACTATTTGGAACCTTTTTATTTCCCGAAAGTACGTGTTTACCGTGGTTATTTGTAAACAACCGCTGATCCTCCAAATGGTTACTTATTTGGTTACTCGCAGGATCGATCAGATTGATCCTAAGACATAGGTTGATTTTGAGGTTTTGATTAAGTTGGATAATGGTTAAATGACAAGAAAATAAAGAGGCTTTAAGTAAATTGCATGAAGAAATGGGCTTGATAAAATAAATGAAGGCTTGAAATAAAGGGCTTCGACAGGAAAAGTAAAGAAGAAAGCAAGTAAAGTTTCTGGAAAGTAAATGACTTTGATTAATAAAAGTGGTGTTTCACACATACATTCTCAACAATTCTTTCTCACACGTTGGGTACTCGAATCTATATGAGTGACTTTGTATATAATTGTGAACACACGCGAAAAACTGCGTGACCTACTACTATTTATACTAAAACATCCCAAGTAACCGTCGGGAAGTTACACTGCTTCGAGATGACTCCACTTGGCACGTTCTCAGTGTTCGACGCTCCAGATCTTTGCACGTTGCACTTGGTAACTGCTGGAAACCGTTTTCCCTCCAAACGCTTGAATTTCAAACTGTTCCACTCTGAACCATCGAACACCTTCGTCGAAAAGCACCTTCGACGTCGAAGGCAACCAACTTCTCCCTTGGAAGAAATCCTCTAAGTACATGGTCATCTTTCGATGGGCATTTCGATAGACCCAGCTGGTCGAAAACATCCTTCAGCTTTAATGGCTTTAATGGCTGATATTAATAAAACAAGGGTGTCGAATTTAGGAGCCAACAAATTGCCCCCCAAGAATGCCTTATTTCGACTCTGAAAGAAAAAGGCATTCTTTGAAATGCCATTCGACACCTGTCTTTTCATTCTTAGTCACAAATTAAATTGTGCACTTTTTGTCTTCTACCAACCACTGACAATCCCAAGGAAAAGCCATCATTTCATCCGTACCTAAGACGTCACTTCAGTACAGCGTGCAGCGTGCCAAACGTCTTTTCACAAATTATCATCATGACAATTCCCAGAAACGAGGGCGCACGCTGCACCCTTCCATTTCTGCAGAACGGCTACAACAACAGGGAGACGCCACGTGTCCCACTACCTTCTGCAACATTAAATGGCATTTAATGTCCTCGAATTTGGGGATTTCCCCAACTACTATAAATAGCGGTAAGTACCCATTGTGGGACTTTTTCACGCTACCTTGCTTTCAGATATCCCTTACTGCACACAAACTCTTGCAACCTTTGCAAACCACCTGTTCTTCACTTCATCTTCAACCTTAGTACCAACAATGGCATCTGGTTCTTCCAACGCTCCTAGCGCCAACACTCCCTCTGGAAATGTCAAACCCAGGATTTTCTCCACTGCTCCCGTAGTGACTCCCACGGGCCAACGAAGGGTCCCTGAGCCCTTGGACATTGCTGTACGTGATGCTTATTCACGCCACCTCATGATTCCGGTTGGATATTCCAACCAAATCTTTGCCATGTCTGGCCTATTATACCCAAGCATTGCAGAAGCCATGAAGATCAAAAGTTACTTTCCGGCACTTGAAAGACTCAAACCGGTTGGATGCTCCAAGAAAGATGCAGAGGATAATGAAGATCCTGCTAAAGAGAAAATCGACCTCCGCTTCTTCAATAGAGGTGTTAGGGCTTTCAGGTCTGGCCCTAGCCTCACTCCTGATTATAGTGCTTGGCTGGAAAAAATGGAGAAACGCCAGGCTTCGATCTGGAAAGACATGGGGATATTCGACCTGGTTATGCTGTCGAAGACAGGTCTTAACTATTCCCTAGAGATGTTGATAGCTTCTTTACTCTTCTGGGATTACACCCATTTCACCTTCCATCTTCCCTGTGGAATGCTGACTCCCACGCTCTTCGACGTGGTCGCCATCACTGGCCTTCGACCCACTGGGGACTACTTCGACCCGGAGGAAATGTCGGAGGATCAGATTGGATTCTCTGCCACAAAACCAACCTACACCACCTTCATCAATCACTACCACGATAAGTCGACGGACGCTGTGTCGGACGTAGAACATATCGCGTTTCTAGCCTTATGGCTGACACGCTTTGTGTTTTGCACCAAGTCTCTACAGGTGACCAAGAAGATGGTCACTCTCGCCACTCAACTCCACCATGGCCAAAATATCTGTTTGGCATAATTGATTTTGGCGAGTCTGTACGAGTCGATTAGCAACGGAGCGACTCTTCTGAAGATCATCGAGAATAGGGCCAGTCTGCTGCTTGTTGGACCTTTTTGGCTGCTTCAGCTGTGGCTCAATGCCACCTTCGAGTCTTTCTTGCCTCAGAAGACTCAAATAAATGAGCAGGCTCCAGAAATAGCAAATAGACGCATCGAAGGCACCAGATTGGCTCTGTTGACTCCAACGGAAGATGGGCTGGAGCTTTAACAAACTTTTACAAACTTCGTCTTGATGTTTGCTAAAAGGAAAGAGTTTGCTTCGACCATGGCTCCGTTTGCTCGACGAAAGGTTGGCCCAGAGTGGTTCACAAGGCCACATCCTAGGGCGTCGAGTGGTCCTCAGGTCGACGAACATACAACAGTGTGGGAGGCATTTCTCACACCAAGAATAATGCCCCTGCGATTCAAGAGCTCCAAGACTCACTTGAGTCTAATCGCGTATCAACCAAACTTGGTGTCTCGCCAGTTTGGTATTATTCAAACACTACCTTCTCCAATTTTTCCCAGGGAGAAGTCTATGTTATACTTCTGCAACGACTACACTGAAGACGTTGCCACTAAGCATATCGGCAGATATGCTGGTCGAACAGTTCTTTCGTTGTTTGACTATCAGCTTAACTTTCTCTTCTCACCATCCTTCGAGGAGTGGTGGAGAAGTTACTACACTGAGGAGTTTTTCGACGAGAAGGACTTCGTGGAAGAACTTCAGAAGTCTTTTGTCCTTGTCTTGGACAAAATAAAGAAATGTAAGTTCATCTTTCCGAATTACTTTGTCTTTCCCTTTCGACTGGTAGCCTGTTAATTATTTTGTCTACTTTCAGTTGTTCGAAAGCCTGCGGCCAAGAAGGCTGCAGAAGGCCAACAGGGAGGAGGCCCCTTAACAAAACCTCCACCACCGGCGAAGACTATAGCGCCGGCGAAGACCACAACAAACCAATAGGGGGAAGGCCCTTCGAAAAAACCTTCTGCATCGGTAACCAGACTTTTATTATTTTCTTCTGGCTTTAACTTTCTGACTTTCGATGCAACTTCTAAATCGAACTCCAATTGGTTTTTTAGGCACCTTCACCCAAGAAACGGCCAGCACTGACAGTCGAATCTGGGAGTGACGAAGAAGATGATTCTCCCCCTGCTCCACTAAAAAGGAGAAAGCTGAAGAAGGACGTTCCTCTTCCTGAGGCTCGAACAATCAGAATAAAGGTTGCTGGGAGAAAGCCCAGGCCACCTCCAGTAATCATTGAAGAGCCAACAGAGGAGGAACTAAATGTTCTTCTCAATAAACCTGTCGAAAGCGACAATTCCAGCCCTGGGGCTGAAGCTCCTTTGCAGGTAATCTCTTTGATCCCTTTGTAACTCAGGTGTCGATACCCACGTTCGATTATGTCTCTTTCGAATTTAGAAGATTCTCCTTCTTCTCTTTTCAGGACACCACTGAAAGCTCAGCGCCAAGGACTTCTGAAACATTGGATTCTGCTGAACTCAGCAGGCCACAAGAAAAAGACTTGGCGAACGATGAAGCCAATACTGAAACAAACGAAGCCAATGCTGAGACAGCAGAACAACCAACAGAAGATCCACAAACAGAAGAGCAACAACCAAAAGAGATTCAGGTGGTTGATCTGTCGGAAGAAAATCGTGACGAAGGGGACCGCGGTGACGCTGGCGAAGAGGGCCATGATGACGCTGGTACTGCTGCAGTCCGAGTCGAAGAGAGTCAAGTCGAGGCAAATGCTACTCAACAGCCTCAACTCCAAGACAACGCTGTTGCAAAGGTTGTCACCTTGACAAAGCATAGGTCGAAAGAAGACTTAGAACTCTTGAAGCAAATTGATCCTGTCGGCTATCTGAACGCCATCATCGAGAGCAAGGGAAGTTCGTCTGATGTTAGTCAGGAGGCTCCTACTCTGTCGGGGAAGTCCACTGAAACTTCTCCTCTCGATGAGGCTTTGATGAAGGTTAAGACTCAGTTCTTCAAGAAGGATTTGATGAAAGCTTTGGAGGGGGACCCTACTGCTCCATCATATTTGGGGGCTGTTTTGAATGCCGTAGACTTGCTAGCTATGCCTCCGGAAGTTTCAGGCTTTATCATGGAGTTACACTCCATTATTGATCAAGTCTCAGCAGATTATCGGCGACAAAGGGGCTTTAATAGCCAGCTTGAAGTGTTATATGGTAAAAGCTCTTTTGCATGGACTTCTGTAGCAGAGACAACTTCTCGAATTGCGGAGTTGTCGAAGCAAAAAGCATCTAAACAAGAAGAAGTTGATGCCATCGATCGAGAGAATGCTTCCATCAAGGCGCAAATCGAAGAACTAGAGGCTAAGATGAATGCCAATACTAAGCGCAAGGAGGAACTTCTCTCGACTGTTCCAGACACTGAAAGTCAAGCTGAAATCACACAAGGCCTAGAATTTGCTGAGAAAGCTCAAGCCTTCGATGATCAAATTGCCAAGCTTGCGCAGGCGAATGCCTTGTGCAACAAAAGATTGGAGTTGCAGCAAGCTAAATACCTTCGACTCAAGGACTCCATCCCCTTCTGATTGATTCAGCCCTTTAACCATATATTGTAATATGTATTCGACAATATTGCCATTTTGGCTAATTTATAAAAAATTTCCATTTTGGCTTATTTATGGTTAATTTAATCGTTACTTGTTATTTATTTTTATCTCTTGGAGTATAGGTTTATACTTTTTCAAATATTTACCATTTACTCTCAAGAGCCTTTTATCTTCACCTAGCTCTTCGACTTCATAAGCTCCACCAGAAAAAGTCTGGATAACTCTGAATGGTCCTTCCCATTTGGGTGACCATTTTCCCATGCTTCGATCCCTTCGATCCATGGGAAGAATCACCTTCCAAACTAGTTCTCCAGGCGAAAATACCTTAGGTTTCACCTTTTTATTATAAGAGTCTTCTACTCTTTTCTTCTGAAGCCTGAGTAGGTCAAGAGCGCGCAATCTTTCTTCGTCTAAATCCACTAGTTCGTCTAACATCATATCCCAATAAATTTCAGAGGGAATATCGTAATGTCTCTGAACCCTTGCAGATTGAAGACAAATTTCTGCTGGCAACAATGCATCATGGCCAAAAGTTAGCCTATATGGTGTTGTACCTATGGCTTCTTTTGGGGACGTTCGACAGGCCCACAAAATCTGGTCTAACGTCTTGTGCCAATTTTTTGGCTTCTTCCCAACATGCTTTTTTATCAAGCCAATCACTACTTTGTTCGCTGCTTCGACTTGACCATTTGCCTGTGCATAATAAGGCGTTGATGTTAGGAGTTTAAAACCTGTTTCCTGAGCGAATTCCTGCATCTTTCGACCGGTGAAAACTGATCCTTGATCAGTTGTTATAGTCTCAGGGATTCCATATCTAAAGATAATGTTCTTTTGAATAAATTCAATGACATTTTCTTGGTCCACATTGACTAAAGGGATAGCTTCGATCCACTTAGTAAAATAATCAATGCCTACCAATATATACTTCTGACTCTTTGATGATGTTGGTCGAATCTCTCCAATAAGGTCCAACGCCCATCCTCTAAAAGGCCAAGGTTTCACTATCGAGTGAAGTTCGCTTGCTGGTACATGTTAGATGCCTGTATGGACTTGACATTCTTGGCAACCTTTAGCGAACTCGACACAATCCTTCAACATGGTGGGCCAGTATAGTCCTTGTCGAAACAACAACCATTTCATCTTATGGCCTACTTGGTGAGCCCCACATGCTCCAGCGTGCGTAGTCAAAAGGGCTATGTATGCCTCAGTTTCACTTAAACATTTTAGCAATACCCCTTCAGGCGTCTTTTTAAATAACTCATTACCCATGAGTACATAACTCAACGCCCTGTACTTTGTTTTTCGTTTTGTCGAAGCTACTGGATTTTGAAGATAATCCACAATGGGTTTCCTCCAATCTTGCTCTGACAAATTATCTATGAACGAAATTTCGAAGTTACTTTGATCAGCATATCCTAGTCTTGTTGATTCCAAGTCTGTTGGTGATAGACAAGTTGCTTTTATCTTTTCTCGAACTTCGATTGCTCTTTGTAATCTCGTTTTTGAAATCTTGTACCCAGATGCAATTTGTGCCAAGTCGTTGGCTATTTGATTTTCCAATCTGGGTATGTGTCGAATATTGACCATTTCAAATTTTTTCAATAAACGATTTGCTATCACAAAGTACATAATGAGATTTTCTCTTATGCATTTATATTCTTTTGTGACTTGCTTAATGACTAACTCTGAGTCTCCCATTATTTCGACTCAAGTTGCCCCCAATTCCAACAATATCTCAAGGCCAGTAATTAGAGCTTCATACTCAGCCTCATTGTTCGAACAAGAATCTGATATCTTGTACTTGAATGTTGTTGGAATTTTTTCTGGAGAAATGATCAAGACTCCTACTCCTGTTCCATCTTTATGGCTGGAACCATCGAAGTAGAATTTCCAAGGTTCTATCTCCACATAATTAATATCCTCAACTTGAATTGAGTGGTCGACTATAAAGTCTACAACCACTTGTCCTTTCACTGCCTTAAGAGGCATAAAGGTCAAGGAGTATTCAGTTAATGCTAGTGCCCACTTGCCAATTCGACTGTGCAAGATGGGTTTCGACAACATGTACTTGAAAACATCAAAATGAGACGAAACATACACATCAACTGGTTTTATATATTGCTTGAGTTTTGTACAAGAGAAATACAGACATAGACACAATTTTTCAACTTTGCTATATCTAGTTTCTGCATCGTTCAAAACTCTACTAAGATAGTAAATGGGTCTTTCGACTCCATTCTCATCTTCTTGGGCTAACATGCTTCCCAAAGTTTTGTCGGATGCAGCTATGTACAATCTCATACTCCTATTGCTACAAGGAGGCACCAAAATAGGTGGCTTGGTGAGGTACCCTTTGATTTTGTCGAAGGCTTCTTGCTGCTCTTGCCCCCATTCGAACCCCTCTTTATTCAGTCGAAGTAAGGGTGAAAAGGCTTGAGCTTTCCCATTTAGGTTAGATATAAATCTCCTTAAGAAATTTATCTTGCCTAACAGAGATTGCAGTTCCTTCTTATTCGATGGCGCTTTCGCTTCCAGAATAGCCTTCGTCTTGTTCTGGTTGATTTCGATTCCTTTCTTGTGGACAACGAGGCCCAAGAAATCTCCAGCTTTCACACAGAATGCACACTTCAAATGGTTCATCTTTAGACCATGTTCTCTCATTCTTTCGAATGATTGTCGAAGGTGGTCAATATGATTCTTCCTGGAAACAGATTTTATAACAATGTCATCAATATATACTTGCATAAAAGTGTTAATAAAATCATGGAAGATAGAATTCATTGCTCGCTGGTATGTTGCCCCAGCGTTCTTTAGGCCAAAAGGCATCACTACCCATTCGTAAGTGCCTAGAGCCCCAGGGCATCGAAAAGCTGTTTTCGACACATCCTCTTCAGCAATGAATATTTGATTATGTCCTGAATAACCATCGAGCATGCTCAGGTATTCATAGCCAGCGGCAGAATCGACTAGCATTTCCGCCACAGGCATAGGATATTCATCTTTGGGCGTAGCAGCATTCAAATCTCTGAAATCTATGCACACCTTCAATGTACCATTTTTCTTAATTACTGACACAATGTTTGCAATCCATTCGACATACCTCGTAACGCGTATGAATTTGCACTTCAGCAGTCTTTCGACTTCCGTTTTGATCTTCGACAGTATTTCTGGAGCGAAGCGTCTTGGACTTTGCTTGATTGGCTTCTTACCAGGTTTGATTGGCAACTGAAGTTCTACCAATCCTCTGTCGAGACCAGGCATTTCGTCGTAATCCCATGCAAAACAGTCCTTGAACTCTTTCAACAATTGGATTACTTCCAACCTAAGTTCTGGGTCAATTTTGGCGCTGATGTAAGTTGGCTTTTTCTCTGACCCTTCGCCTAAGTTGATTTCTTCTAAAGGATCTTGTGCTAACATTTTAATGTTGTTCGCCAAGGGGTCCTTTTCGAAGCCCAAAGGCTCATCTTCATAGATGGCGTCGAGCCTCTGTTCCTGCATTCCTTCCTGCATGATATCAGGAGGTTCTGGATCGAAATCCTTTCCGAGACCTGCAGCAGATAACTGTTGATCATTGGCCTGTGTGGCCATGTACTTTACTTCGGCTTCGAGAGTCGTTATCATCTTTGTTTCGGCTACATAAGCCGAAATTCGCTTCAATGATTGTGACTCAGTCATTATCACTGAATTCACTTCCCCAACCAGTTGGTTGGATATCAGTTAACCCACTGAAGTCTATGTGGGACAAGTCTTCTCTGTCCCATTGAAAACCATGCTCAGGATGCAGGTATAAGGAACAAAAAGTATTTGGCGCTGGCGCCAAGTCGAAGTCAGGTGTTGGACATGGCCCTATGTGAGCCAAGTTCTTGTCGAAATCTGCCAGCCCTAGGTGATTCACTTTGCCCAGGTAATAGCTTTGGTCTGCCTCTATGTTTTCGACCATCCCATCTGGGCGCCATAGCAGCAACCTCTGGTGCATTGATGATGGCACAGCTCCAACACCATGAATCTATTCACGGCCCAACAAAAGATTATAGTTAGGTTTGGCCGATATGACTATAAACATTGTTGGTCGAAGGATAGATCCTACCTTAATATCCAGTTGGATCACTCCCATAGTGGTCCCTATGCCGCCCTCATAGTTCGACAGGACCATGTTGTAAGGCTTGATGTCCTCATCCCTTTTTCCTATTTTCCTTAGCATGAAGTGAGGAATAATGTTGATGGTTGCCCCACAATCTACCAAGATTTTATTCACTGTAGTTTCTTCGAGTTTAGCCCTTATAAATAAAGGCTTGAGGTGATTTTTCATCGCCTCTGTAGGTGGTTCGAAGAACCCATTTTGTTCCTCATTAGTGCCATTGTCCATGACGAAATAGCACACTGGCCTATGTTTGGCCATTTCTTGCTCCACTTCCCAATCACTTGTTTCAACCTCCACCTGTCGGTTGAACTCTCTGGGCAGCACTGAGACTATATTCACCATGATGTCCAAAGTATCATCAGACTCAGAACCATCTTCGTCCTCAATTTCACCTTGGTTAGGCCAAACTAGCCTGTTTGTTACTGGCTCTCTTTCCAGAGGTTTCCTTTGCTTCCTTAGAGGAACATTTGAACTGGTTTCTGCCTTTGGTTCATTAGCAGCCTCCCTCTCAGCTTTTCGTCGCCTCTGGTATCTCCTCCATTGAGATCGAGACATGGGATTTTTCCCTTTGTAGTTGCTTGACACCTGTGCAACTTTAGGGGCAGCAACTTGAGGCTCTTTCTTTTGTGTTAAAGATGAACCCCTTGGCACATCGAAAGAGTGCCATCTTTCTTCGCTTGGTCTCTTTCGACCAGATGTTTTGTACCATGTATCTACTGGCACATTAGTCGGAGGCCTAAAAGTCAATGGCCTCTTTTCTTGGTTTGAACCTCTTTGGGAGGCTCTTCTGGGGTCATGTCGAAGATCAACATTTTCCCTTCTCTTATTTGCTGCTCTTACACCTTGAATATGCTCAGCAGCTTTTTTGTCAAAGATCGAACTGCATCTTGGACACAGCATCACTTCTGACTTCTTTTTCTGGCATCTTTGCAAGAAATCTGCCAGATTTTCATTTTCCCGAGGGAAAGCAGTCTTGTTAGCTTGTTCTTGCCTCATGGCCTCCTCTGATGCTTTTGGGTCAGAGACTTCGACCATGTTGACATTCATGGTATCTTTGTTGGCAAGAGTCAACTGCTTCATTTGAATCTCCAAGTCCTCTGTCTGGCCTTGAACTGTGGCCAAGTGAGAACTGGGTTTTGGTCCAGATTTCTGGGTTCCAACTGTCTCCAGCTTTGGGCTTTCGACCGCTTTCTGAACCACTTCAATTGTCTTTCTGGATAGACTCCCAGAAAAACTGCCAAAGATTGGCATGTTGATATGGTCTTTTGAGACTTCGACCATTGTGATTCCCGGCCTCTTCGACTGGCTTCTGGATGCCTCTATCACGTTCACCTCTGAAGGTTCAGCATAGTGGGCTTCAGCCTGCAACGGATTAGAATCCACAACCATGGGGGTCTTGTCAGCAAACTTCAACCTCCCTTCTTCGATAGCGTCTTGCACAAGATTCCTGAAAAGAAAACATTGAGACGTTTTATGGCCCAGAAAATTATGATATTTACAAAAACCTCTCTTCTTTCTTTGATCAAGAGGAGGCACTTTTACCCCTGGGGGTATTATCATTTGGCCATCTTTTACAAGCAAGTCAAAGATCTCATCACATTTTGTAATATCAAAGCTATAAGTCTTTTTGGGGAACCTATCGTTGGTCCTTTCTGGACCAATGGGATTTTTCCCACTTTAGGGGACTAATAGTTTGCAAGAGTATGGTGGCCCTTGTTTTAGTTCCGCTAAGTCGACTTCTCCTTCTTCGACAGTTATAGTATCGTCGAAGGATTCTGGATCTTCGTCATCCATCTCAACATACGCTATCCTCTCTCTCTTATGAGTTTTCGTTGCCTTTGTTTTTTCAGCTTTGAGGCGTTCTACCTGTCGAACTCTATCGGCCAGTTGGGCCATGTCTCTCAGGTATTGAGTGTCTAACTTCTTCCTAATGGAATAATCTAAACCGCCTGCGGCTATTTCGACTAACTCATGTTCCAGAACTTGTGTAAAACATCTCGCTTTGAGCAACCTAAACCTATTTAGATATTCGTCTATAGGTTCAGTGAAACGTCTCTTTACACTGGCCAATTCTTTCAGGCTTATCTTGGTTTGCCCCATGTAGAATTGTTCATGGAACAATCTTTCCAACTGGGTCCAATGATGGATCGAATTGGGGGGAAGAGTTGTAAACCAAGTAAAAGCGTTCTTTGTTAAAGAACTTGGGAAGTACTTAATCCTCAGGTTTTCGTTGTTCGAAATATCTCCTGCTTCGATCAAGTATCTCGCCACATGTTCGACAGTAGATTCTGTCGTGTCCCCAGAGAACTTAGTGAATTTAGGGACTTTACATCTAGGAGGTAAGTCTGTTTGTAACACGTATTCTGACAACAGGGATGTAAAGTTGGGCCTTCGAAAGCCCATGTTCATCCCATTTTGAGTCATGATCCTTTCGATCATGGTTGCCAGATTATTTTCCAAACCCATGTTTTGGTATTGGATATGTTGAACTACTTCGTCAGCATTTTGGTTTCTGTTAACTAACCTTACCTCTGGGGTTATTACCCTAGGTTCCTCGACAGGTTGCTCCAATCGTGCCCTAAGGTTTTCTTCGACAGGCTGTTGGACTTGGTTGATAGTGGTTTCTTCCTCTAAGAATACACCCTGGTTTCCCCTTATTTGCGCCCTTTGGGGCTGTCGAATAGGTTGGGGTACTCCAAAGAAGTCAGCCAAACGCGTCATTTGCACTGTCATCTGCTGATTCAATTGAGTAGTGTTTTGTATTAGAGGGTTCAGCACTGTACTTAAAGTTTATGCCAACATTTGAACCATATCATGGTTGCTTTCGTCCATTTGTTGCCTCAAGACTGCTGTCGAGGCATTTGTAAGTCCATGTGCTACTTGGGACGTTCCTCCTAAGAGTTGGGTCCTATTTCTATTCGCCATACCTACTCCAGAACCTTGGAGTGGCGAAGAGGCACTCACTAAAGGGTCTGAAAAAGTGGACGCAGCATTCGTCAGGCTAGCCAAGTCAGAAGTTGGCATGCCATAGAGTGATTCTCGATTATGACCGCCTGTCATAAATCCTGGGGGAACATAAGGCCTTGTGCCTAAATTTCCCCTTGGTGGGGGGGTTCCCAAAGGCACTCTGGGGCCTGTGAACGGAGGTAATGGCCCCGTTGTTGTGACCGTTACTGCTGGTGTTGAACCAGCGGTTATCGCTTCACTTACGGTTGGGATAACCATTGCTCCCACATTCGTTTGTGGGATTTCGTTATTGTTTGGCGGATTCGCCATCTCTTCTCTTCTTCTGGCAGTATTGGTATCGTTAGTGTATATTCTACCACTTCTCAATAACATACAACACTCCTCGAAAAAGATGAGATTATGTTTAAAAGGTTAAACTTCAACAATCAACACACTGTCCCACCAGGTGTGCCAATTTGTTTATCGTGGTTATTGGTAAACAACCGCTGATCCTCCAAATGGTTACTTATTTGGTTACTCGCAGGATCGATCAGATTGATCCTAAGACATAGGTTGATTTTGAGGTTTTGATTAAGTTGGATAATGGTTAAATGACAAGAAAATAAAGAGGCTTTAAGTAAATTGCATGAAGAAATGGGCTTGATAAAATAAATGAAGGCTTGAAATAAAGGGCTTCGACAGGAAAAGTAAAGAAGAAAGCAAGTAAAGTTTCTGGAAAGTAAATGACTTTGATTAATAAAAGTGGTGTTTCACACATACATTCTCAACAATTCTTTCTCACACGCTGGGTACTCGAATCTATATGAGTGACTTTGTATATAATTGTGAACACACGCGAAAAACTGCGTGACCTACTACTATTTATACTAAAACATCCCAAGTAACCGTCGGGCAGTTACACTGCTTCGAGATGACTCCACTTGGCACGTTCTCAGCGTTCGACGCTCCAGATCTTTGCACGTTGCACTTGGTAACTGCTGGAAACCGTTTTCCCTCCAAACGCTTGAATTTCAAACCGTTCCACTCTGAACCATCGAACACCTTCGTCGAAAAGCATCTTCGACGAGAAACACCTTCGACGTCGAAGGCAATCAACTTCTCCCTTGGAAGAAATCCTCTAAGTACATGGTCATCTTTCGATGGGCATTTCGACAGACCCAGCTGGTCGAAAACATCCTTCAGCTTTAATGGCTTTAATGGCTGATATTAATAAAACAAGGGTGTCGAATTTAGGAGCCAACAGTACGGGGAATAGTGTAAATTTTATGTATTTAAATTTACTTAGGAACTTTTAAAAAACTAGAAAGTATAGTTGCGGTTCTGCTGTTTTACTCCATCTATACAGTTCCTTGTGTAAAAATACAACCAAGGAAAACTGTACTTTTTATGGATGCGCTTTCTTACTCCAAGCCTGGGGTTGGTGGAGAATAGAGTCCCTAAACCCCGTCAACAACAATGCATTCGATTTTCCATACGCAACAAAGTAAGTCAAAAACTTAAATCATTTATTATTCATTCGTTCGCCAAATATATGTTAACAATAAACTATTTTACAATTCCTTTAGGTACTGCATGACAAGTATGGATTATGGCAAGAATTCAAGATTCAATGTCACTCTATATCGTAATCTATTGGATCACCTTGGCCCGGATGATATACGTTGTATCTTTGAATTTTTCTACTTTTAAATTATTTATTTATCACGTTTTCATTATGCTGATTTAATTTTATCCACAATTTATCTGGAGACAATATTTGGGTTTGGACCATGAACCAAACCCTGAGGATGCAGTTGTTTGGACCGCAAAGACTGCAATCATATGGTTCAACATTGTGGAGATGCACCACAACGACTGTGTCAAGATGCAGTTTGGAATGCAACAAGAGATATCCTGCGATCCAACTTGTTTGTCCTTCTGGCATCTAAAAAGGGTTGACGCCCAATGGGGTCTTACTAATTGGAAAGATTTTACTCCAGAATAGTGTAAGATGTGGCATAGGCGTCACCAACATGTCTTGCAATTCCCTATTTTCCTCAACCAGAATAATATGTGACACACTGATCAATATTTAGCTTGGTACAGATTGGTTAGTAACCCAGAAATGCACGTGTCTCATCCGAAGTATTTGGTTGACCCACAAATACAATGGGCACAACCCTCAAATCCCCAACAACAAACCCAACGCACATCAACCTCCTATCAACCACCCCGACGATACAGATCCACAACCACTCAACCACAATCACCACCACAATACGAATACACCCATATACCCCACACCCAACCACAATCACCACCTCAATACCAATACCCCCATATGCCTCACACCCAACCACAATCTCAATCACAATACCAATACACTTGTATGCCCCACACACAATTCTAGTCTTCTCCATATCCCAATGTAGGCCCCTTAACATCTAACCTTAACCCTGATTTGGAATTTTCCGAAGAATATGATCCAACCGATCCAACTTACTATCAACCACCACATCACCATAGCACCCAACAGTCGCAATACCAAACACCCCAAGATCCATTTCCTTTCTACCCCCTTACTCAGACGACCAGTGCTATAGACCATCCATGGAACCCCACCTACCACCAAGACGACCAAACTTTGAGGGGGCATGGATAACAGACTGTACCAAAGCGGATCTTCCAGATATGGTGATCTGACTGATTTTCATGGATCCTGAACGCATTGACTTCGTTGGACCATCGATCCTGACACAACAAAAAATGCGACGAAACCCACCACAAGACAGGCGAGGACGCGGATGCGAAACCACGGGTCGTTACCGAGTTCCGGGGACCACTAATTATTTTATATGTTTCTTTATTATGTAATCATTTTTTGTAAATGAAAAGTCGAATTTTCGTGAAGCTATATCGTTTACCTAATGTCTCACATTTAAAATAAAAAACGAAAAAAATTGTACCTCTATTGCACTTAGGTGTCATCTCACATGGCTTAGTGCAAACTTTTAGCACCTAGGCGCCAAGTGAAATGACATTTCCCCTTTACTTTTAGGTGCATGCGCCAACTGGACTGACTCATTCTTTGTGAGATTTTCTGAAACATGGTTATTTGCGCATTTTTTTTTAAAATATGATTATTTATGTTTTTTTTTTAAAACCTAGTTATTACAATTTTTTTAAAGAAAATCACAAATAGAAAAGAGGAATATTTTTAAACAAAGAGTATACAAAAATTATATTATCATAAAAATATATTAAAAATAAAAGAGTAATTATAGTAAGAGGTAAATTAATGTATTTTATATATAAAATAAAAAATTAAATATATTTAAGAATTTAATGGTATTTCTGAAATTTTACAGTCCATTGGAATTCTACTTCATTTAAAAAATTATTCTATGCATTTAAGCGATTATACCAAAAAAAAAATCTATGGAAAAAAATATTTTTTTATATAAATTATAAATTATTTTATATATTCATTTTAATAATTTATTTAATGTAAATAATCGATGCATCGTAATTATTCATAAATAATATATTATATGTGAATGTGATAAAAGAAAAAATCAAATATTTATAAAATTTTAACCGTTACGATTTATTGAGGGTATAAAACATTTTTGTATTTTCAATGTATTTTAATTAAATTTGATTTTTTTAAAATTTAATATTTCATTATAATAATTATTAAATAAGTAAAAAAAAAAAAACTATATAGTGTTGTATATATATTGGTATTTAATTTAATATACTACACCAACCCACCACCTTGACACCCGTGTCTTTGATTCGGTGGGAAGACGAAGAAGCGAAGAAGAAGAAGATGAACGTGGATCTGGAATCGTTGGCCGAAGCCACTTCTGGAGCTATAGGATCATTGCTCAGTTCAACAATTCTCTACCCACTTGATACCTGCAAGACTAAGTATCAAGCCGAGGCACGTTCTCATGGTAATCGAAAGTACAAGTACGTCTAAATTCCCTTCACTTTTGATCCTTATACCCTTTTTGTTATAATCACTTTGTGGTTCTTGATTCGTTGTTGTTTTTTTTTATTTTGATCGTGTTTATGGTTTGTTGGGTTTTTTCTTGTTATTATCGATTATCGAGTTTTTTTTTTATTGGTGGGTTTTTGATCATTTCGATGTTGGTGGTGTAAAGATTATTTCTTTTTTTTTTTGTTCCTCTTTAGAAAGATAAAAAAGTGGACTTTGAAATTGAATTGAGTTTTTTTTTTTTGTTATGTAGTAGTTCTTTGACGTGGTGGGAAAGGATTCTTTTCCCCACTTTTTTAAGAATGGTTGCTTTTTGTACCCGAAAACATATAGAGTTTCTTTTCAATTGAGTAACTGTATTATAGCTCTTCATTCTGCATAATTGTCATGCTTTACATGTTTCAAACTCTGTTTTTTAGCATAAGCAAGGTTTTAAAAAATGGTCCATACTGCGAAAACGGTTGCGACAAAACTGTATCGGAAGATGCCGTTACCGGTACAGTTATTCGCTGTTTTTTGTGATAAAGACAAATTGTAGTTAATTCACACGGGTAGGATCACAATCAGCATCACAGCACTTGTATCGACCGAAATCGCAAAAGTCTCTATGCGAGCTCGACCGTGATTTTAAACCTTCCCGATACCTTTATTCACCGTTTTTGTGATAAAGAACAATTTGTGGTTAATTCACACCGCGATGACCGCAATCAGTGTCACAACATCTGTATTGACCAAAATCATGAAAGCCTCTACATGATCGTAGTGTGACCTCGACCGTTATTTTAAACCTTCCCGGTTTTATTCACTGTTTTTGTGATAAAGAACAAATTGTGGTTAATTCACACCGCGACGACTGCAATCAGCGTCACTACAATTGTGAAAGCCTCTATGCGACCGCAACGTGACCACGACCGTTAATTAGACCCTTGAGCATAAGTATCTCTTTTCTGTCAACTGTCCAAGGTGTATGTAGTTTGAGATGTATTGCTAATTAATGTAGATTGTTTATTACTTTTGAAATATATTTTTGGTGTAGGAAGTAAATAGAACAGGCCCCATCATTATCATAGATGTGTTTGAGTTGTCTCCATATCATAGTAAAGCAGAATAGAGTTTATTTTCAGGGCGTTTGTCTGAGTTATCCGACTTGCCGTGCACGGGCCAGACACTTGTGCACATGTTTGACATGGAGACACAACTTATCCTAGAAGTGCCGTGCTTCATAGTGTATCGGTGTGGACATTGAAAAATGAAATGCTGTTAGCTTTGGTTTATATTCTTTCTGATTTTCGGAATCAAATTCTTGAATGAGTTGAACTGCATTTCTTCGTTCTTAAATAAACAAAAGAAACCTTTTAATGGGACACACGATGACTAGCATTAGATTTGTTTATCGAAAGACGTGCAAAACTAGATGTCCATGGTTCTGGTGATGGTTTTTTTAAACATATACTTAAAAAAAACCTTTTGATAGTCTACATTTTAGATTTAAAGCTTCTGAAATGTGCCAATGTGTCAAGCTGGATCAAATCAAAACTTTAAAGAATTCAATTGAGGAAAACTATGTCGGTTTTTGGCAAATAGAGGGAAACTTCGTCTTACAAGGAACAATTGAATGATTGAGGTTTCTTGATTAATAATTAGTGAATTTTCCTTTGATGATTGTTCTGTTCTTATGCTGTTTTGTGAATTATACATGGGAATGAAGTGTGATGCATTCAAATAGTTGCGCTATAGCGTAGTGGAATATGAACAAATTGCTATTGTTCTGCAACTGCAATACATTGTTCAGTACAAATAGCGGCTATAAAACTCTAGCATTGTAGCATAGATGAATTTGAACAAACCTCTATTTTCTACGATCCACAATTGATAGCATTAATCTCCTGGGTTTATATACTTAGTTACAAAGTGTTTGTCTTACCTATGCAGGAATCTCTCTGACGTGTTATGGGAAGCAATATCTAACCGTCAGGTGCTTTCCCTTTACCAAGGCCTTGGAACAAAGAATCTTCAATCCTTCATTTCACAGTTTATCTACTTCTATGGCTACAGTTACTTTAAAAGGCTGTACCTGGAAAAAAGTGGATATAAATCCATTGGAACAAGAGCAAACTTGTTAATTGCTGCTGCTGCTGGGGCTGTCACAGCCATTACAACTCAGGTGAGCTAGCATTACCTATTGATTCACTGTTAGAATTTGGAACCAAACTGATTCATCTCTGGGATTTATCAAGTTCAACCGTTTTATACAAAAAATACTGTTAAGTTTATAATACTTAACATAGTATGTGCTCTGGTCATGTATGATATCATTAATCGCGGTTACAATTATTTGTCAAATCTACAAATATATTACTATCTATCGGTTTGTTCTTTGTTATGTTGTGTATGAGAGAATATATATTTTAATCAAACTTTGTAAGTTTAATACAAGCGTATCTTAATGATGACTATGTAGCCCCTGGATACAGCCTCTTCAAGGATGCAGACAAGTGCCTTTGGAAAGTCTAAAGGACTATTGAAAACCCTTACAGAAGGCTCATGGAGTGATATATTTGATGGCCTTAGCATTTCCTTGCTTCTGACTTCAAATCCTGCAATTCAGGTAGCTCATGGCTCAAGCTAGTTTCTATCAACCACAACCGTCGTTTCTGTTCTTTTTTAAAATCATCAAGTTACTTTGTATTTAGAAAGCTCGATCTAAGATTAATATAGCTTAATTTTGAAATTTCTTGTGTTACAGTATACAGTGTTTGATCAGCTGAAACAACGGGTACTGACAAATAAACATAACACCGCTGAGAAAGGAGTATCTCCAGCATCACTGTCTGCGTTTATGGCCTTTCTTTTAGGTGCAATTTCGAAAAGTATTGCTACCTGTCTAACATATCCTGCCATCAGGTGTGTAATTGTTCCTTCCGACTTGTTTTGACCCGCAAACTTAGTTTCAGGGCACAACTGAGAGCCTTTTTTTTCTTTGTGTAGGTGCAAAGTCATCATTCAAGCTGCCGAAGCGGATGAAGAAACTTCTGGAAAAAAGATTAAATCACCGAAAACTGTGTCTAGCGTTCTCTACGGAATATGGCAAAGGGAGGGCATTTTGGGCTATTTTAAAGGATTACATGCTCAGATATTGAAAACTGTTTTGAGCTCGGCACTGCTCTTGATGATCAAGGAAAAGATCTCTGCCACTACCTGGGTCCTTATTCTTGCAATTAAAAGGTATATCTTACTCCCAAAGGGCAGGGTTAAGAACTTGTAAGTTTTACTATAGTTGTTATTGGAGGAAGAAGGTTCTATGCATTTCGATAATGGATTTAGTTGGAATGCAACGTGTGCATTTTAACGGATACGTCTATTTCTTCAGAGCTGAGACAAGGTTCTTTTTCTGGCTTCTCTTTCGTCCTATACCCTTCACTAGTCGATGTAGAATTTGTCAAAGAATTTACGCAAACGATAGACCATAGCTAGATTGAAAGTCTTTTAACAATAAATGCATTTGAGTTTTGATTTGTTACATTTCAGACACGAAATAAAGAATGCCGTCGTTACTTAGTTTTTGTTCATAGTTTGTTTTTTTATATGTTGTGGAAATCCTACATCAGAAGGATATAACTTAAGATTAGCTCAAGTGCTTCATAAATAAAATAAGCATTCTTTGATGTAGTAGCTTCAGTTTCAAGTTAATAAAGTTTGTTATGTTTCTAATTTTCTTGTTGATACTTTTAGAATTTTTGGTCTGTATCTTCTATTCAATTAAGTTTCTTTACTAGGAGTCTGTTTGGATTGAGTTGTGAAACTATTTGGAAGAGTTTATTATGGCATATCTATAAGCTGTTTTCAATTTATTTTCATAAGGTCTTTGAGATAACTAATGAAAACAGCTTGTATGTAAACAATTTGATTTGATTTTATCTTTTGTACATAAGAACATATATAAAATGTTATAAACACTTAATTATGTTAGCACGTGTAATGCACCCCCATTAAATGCAATATTATGCAAAAGAGAGAAAAAAGAAAATGATATTATTATTGAATTTCAACTCTACCTCATACATCAGGCGGTACATCCTATATACAGAAAATTCTCCTAAATAATAACCACAATTGACTGCAATGTGAATGGATGTTGTACATTCCTAGCTAATTCACCACAATTGACTGCTAATATTAACCAATAAAAACCGACTTAAAGGAATTAAATATGTTTAACACCCTCTCTCTCAAATTGGAATGGATGATGTTGTACATTCCTAGTTTGCTGGATAAAAGCTGTAAACTGCCCAGAATGGAGTGTTTTGGTAAATATATCAGCAACTTGTTGAGACGAGTGGATTGGCATGAGGTAAATGGTGTTTGTCACGGACTATATGACAATCCAATTCGATGTGTTTGGTTTTTTCGTGGAAGGTCGAGTTGTTCGTAATGCGAATGGCAGTTATTGTCACAGTATGTAGAAATGGGGTTTGGGTGGGGTATATGAAGATCATTGAGAAGGTATAAGAACCATTGAGTCTCGCAAGTAGGGTTGGCCAATGCCCTGTATTCTGCTTCTGGGGGGATCTTGAAACCACATGTTTTTTATGCTTTTCCATGTTCTAAGAGAAGGACCCAAGTAAAAGCAAGAGTTGGGAGTAGAACATGTTGTTTCATGGCATGCGCCCCAGTCAGAATATGCAACTTTTGTGATTGTTGTTGACGCTTTTCCATGTTCTAAGAGAAGGACCCAAGTAAAAGCAAGAGTCGGGAGTAGAACATGTTGTTTCATGGCATGCGCCCCAGTCAGAATATGCAACTTTTGTGATTGTTGTTGACGAAGAGTTTCGTAAGAGAAGGCCTTGAGCAGAGCTGGCTTGATATACTTGAGAATTCGAAATGCAGCCTATAGGTGCATTGTTGTTGGATTTTAAAGAAATTGACTGAGCATGCAAACGAAGTATATGTAACTTATGTCAGGACAAGTATGTGTTAAATAAAGGAGCTTGCCTATGAGACTTGTATCACTTCGATTTTTATTTATTAATTTTTTATTTTATTAATTATTATTTGATATAGTAATTAATTAAATTGTGTGATTTTGTGAATATATGGGTTATTTGGATTAATTGTGTTTTGTGTGTATTAGGTTAGTAAGTGTAGAATAATATTATTAAGTAATTGGATCTTGGTGATGGGTTAGTGTGAGAATGAGACATTAAGCTCATTAGTGAAAACATAGTAAGAGTTTTGTAAAATAAAGAGAGAGAGAGTTGTCAAAACAAGAGAAGAGAAAGAATCCTAGAAGGATCTACATCCAAGATAAGGGTGGATAATTTGTTTATTATGGGATTATATAAAAGTATGTACTAGGTAGTTTCATGATTTAGGGATTTTGTTCTTCAATTTCTAGATTTTAACATGTTAGGGTTTTGAGTTGAAATCCATGAAATAGATGTTTGAAACATGTTTTGATGTTTATGATGGAAGCTATATGTTACATATATGTTGTAATGTGTTTAATTGGTGAAAAATATGAGTTTGAATGGGTTTTTGGAGTCAAAATTCGGACTTGTGAGCAGCTGAGTCCGCAGATTTATTTATGCAGAGCGCGCTTAGCGCGGATTTTTGTGCTTAGCGCGAAAGTTACTGACTTGAGGGCGCTTAGCTCCAAAGAGCTTGCTTAGCGCAGACTGTAATGTAAAATTTTATATTTTCTTTAGTTGATTAGGAATCTTATATGCTTATGATTTATAAGGGATTTCCGTGAATTTTAATAATTTATTCAATGTGTATTGGATAGGTTTTGGATGACTTTTTGATGAAAATATAATACTTGAATTTATGTATATGTATGTCGTGAATTGATGTTAGATGTGAATAACATGTGTTGGCATTGTTTGTTATGTGTTATTATGATGTGTTGAAGTGATGAATGCTATAAGAATGTATTGTATGTGATTGATAACATGAGATATGTATGCTTGTGCAATGGTGATGACGATTCGAACGTGATGAATCAGGTGATGTATGCTGGTATGATTAAGATTGAGGGATGGTCTTAATTGCATATGATTGTTGAGATTGCACAAACATTATTTGTTGTCAAGAGGCAATGTTTGTTGGTTTCGTAGAAGCTAGTGACTTGTCCTAAACTTAGGGAATTGGCTTGAAAGCCTGTGGGATGGGTTTTTTGGTGGTTATCTTTCTGAGGGATAGATACGGTTTAAACGTAAAAATTGTTAAGGATAACAATTAATACCACATGTATATTGCATTGAGTCGCATTTGAGTCACATGTGTCAATGTGAAATGTTGAATTGGTGTGCAACATGTGATATTGGTAAGAATATTACATTTGTGGTATTTGTGATTGATTATCTATGAATTATGAATCGTTGAGCAATGTTGTATATGTGAATTGTGTTGGAATATGTTGAATACATGATTATGTGAGTTGTGATGAATTCAATTGATTTATGTTTGTTATGCATTACATATTATTATATATTTCTATGATGATGTGAATTCTCACCCTTCTGTTGGAATGATGTTTTATACGAAATCTCTCAGGTGTCGAAGATAGTGGTGCTTCTTGCGAGGATTAGTCGGAGGATCTCGTTCTTGTTTTATTCGGTTATTAGGTAGTGAGTCACACTCTGGTCATGTAACACGGGGAACATTTGAAGTCATGTTTTTTAAGAGATGTTTGTTATACTCTCTTTTATTTATGTTGTATTTTGAGATTATGTGATGAGTGACCTTTAGTGTTCAATATTTTATTATATAATTGTTATTATGGGATTTCAATTATTGATATCATTATGAAAGAGAATTATTCCGTTGCGAGATGCATATGTTTATGAAATATAATTTTAAATACGTGTTATGAATATGACCAGCGTATTTGTGTTGTTTTTGAAGTACATGTGACGTCCTATGTGATATGTATGCTACTCTGATTATGCCATATTATTGTGCGATAATTTAAAGGGGGTGTTATAAGACTCCTAAAACTTGTCGAATCAGAAAGTGGAGAGTGTCTAATTTAGGGTGAGCATAGTGATTTGGACCCATAGGCATATGAGTCGAGGAGACATGTATCCAGAAGAATATCCAAGTTGTACTTTTGTTGATAGATGGAAATTTCATGTGAGTTGCGTGCGACCTCAAAGTCCAAGAAGTATTTTAAATTACTAATATTTGTAATGTTGAATTTTGAATCCACCACTTGTTTTAATTCAAAAATGACATTTAAATTGTTACCTGCAAGCATAAGGTCATCTATATAAACTAGCACAATAGTAAAAAAATGACTACCAAGTTTAGTAAAAAGAGAATAGTCAAATTTTTGAAGTGAGCTTGTGATTCCATTGTCGATTGGCTTGTGTAAGACCATAAATACACTTATTTAATTTACAAACAACATTCTTATTTGAAACCTTTAGGTCGGATGAGATTTTCATATATACTTCTTCATCTAGGTCGTTATTGTCATACTTTAACTTGTCCTACCCTTTCACCCAAATCATCTGAATTATGCATCTCATAAATCTCATATACATACCTTCCATTAAGACATCTAACAACTCATGCATTCATTAACAATCAAGGCTTGATACTTGGATCAATGGTCATGAGATTAATATTTCACATAGACATTAGGGTTTTGTATCTTTTGTAGGGATTAGTTCAACTAAAGACTCAAGGATGAGGATTAGGGTTTGTCCCTCACTCTAATTCATCTAAGGAAACTACAAGGGTTTAATAATACATCTTCTAAGGCTCTTATACTCAACACTTTGACTTCCTTTAATACAAGAGAAGATTATTGTTACTTACACCATAAGTTACCTCACAAGGTCATCTCAAAGGCTACAAGCTCAAGGAATTGGAGGCCACCTCCTTATACATGTCATATCCACATGAATTAGGGTTTATTTCCCTAATCATATGGACTTCAAAGAAGGGTTTCATATAGATTTATCTATCAAGTGATACTACAATCTCAAAGGCCTTTACCATGGTTCAAAATGCAAGGTGATGAAGAGATCGTTGGTGATCAAGACAACTAGGGTTTGGATTTCAAGAAGTCTTTACTATGCAAATGAACTCCACTCAAGGCATAGATCGGAAGTCATTGAGAAACACTTAGTATAAGCATGGGTGACTAGGGTTTCTATATTGATTCCCTCTTCATCAATTGGTCATAATGCAAAAAGAAATACATATGAATCTACATCTTCAATTAGGGTTTGTGGCATAATACTTATCATCAGAAGACTTTGCTTGTGACATAAGCTACCCCTCTTATGATAACTCATTCAGGGAGTTTAATACAAGTTTGAGATTTGATTTGCTCAAAGGATTCATTCAAGGGTAAGGCAAGAGAAAGGGGCATTGAGGATTTAGTTTTCACTTGAATCACAAAGTCAAGTTCTCTTAAAAGATCAAGGCATTAAGACTTTATACTTCATTATCTCATTATTCCATTAAATATCATTTCAAAATCAAAAGAAAAATTGGAAGCTTATAAAGATGCTCAGAAGAGCATTTTGTTCACATCCACAAAATCATCACAATACTCAACGCCATGGTTCAAGAGGTACAAAGATTACTTCCATTACAAAGTCCTAAAGGCTATATGATCATTTACAAGAGTACATCACTTGAAGAACACACCATCATCAAATCATCAACAACATTTTAAGGCATAAGAACAATATCCTTGGGCCATCACAAAGAGGATTGCAAACTACATCACATCATCATTTTTCAAAAGGGAAAGAAATGCATTTGGAAGAGAAAAATTGTGCTAAATATATCAAATTTTATCATTGATTGTAAAGTCATTCCAAGGTTACAAGGCTATTTCATACATCAAAAGTCATAGAAAAACTATCCTAAGCCTAATCTTCACCATCTTCATGCGATGATCCAATGTCCTTACCATGTTTCAAGTCATTAACCATCTTCAAACTTTATCGTTTCAAAGCTACATCTATAACCAAACCTTGTGCCTGCCTTGCCATGCCATGTTTTGTTACATGTTCTTCTTTAAGTCAGCACATGATTATCAACATTAATCCACATAGTCATAAACAACCCTGCACATAAACCAAACAAAGCATCAAATAATGCAATCAAACAATTCTAACCATCGTCACATAACCATTCAAGTAGCAGCCATGCATTTAATCCAAAACAGTTAATCAATCCATGCCAAAACAGTCCACAACCATATCTCCAGCCTTATGGAAATGATTCAAAACAGATGGAGTCGATCTATGCACTTATAAGCCTTGCACATAACATGAAAACATGCCATAATTCATTGGAATAAAATCCAAACAAAAACAAAGAGCCAAAACAGAAAACCCCTAACCCTCATTAACCAAAAACCAGTCCACACAAAGCAATTAAACATCCAATAAAAAAATACATAATTTAATATAAAAGCAGTCCAAACCGGTTCACTAACAAATCAATCATTCACTCAAACACACTAACCTTCAAGCTCGGTGAAACATTCCAAATAACTAATTTGACTCACTGATTTGGCTAACTGAGTTAACAAACTATAACAAACTGAGTCAGATTGATCCACACCCTCAGATTCTCCAACTCAATCTCGGATCCTAAGGCTCTTAACTTCTCATCTGTAACTAACTTCACCTTCTCCTAATCACTATATAACATATTCTCTCTCTATAATCTTCATTCACGCATCACTCTTCATCATCACTCTCAAATTTCATCTTCATTCTCTCTCACCACTACTCTGAACCTCACCTTCACACTCTTCTCTCAACCTTCTCACTCTCCAATCCTCTCATCTTCAACCAGAAACCTTCGACCTCTATCAATTCTCTGCAATTCAGAAGTACACTCTCAGTCTCATCAACAACATTTAGACACGCTTACAGAAAAAAGCAAAAAAAATAAAAGATTGAGAGGAAGAAGAAGAAATCACGCAGAGGAATTAAGAGATATTTGTACCTGGATGCATAAGAATCTATGGATTTCTATTCATATTCACTGTCTTTGAAGAGCCATCGGAGCTACTTCGGCAGGTAAACGTTGTTTCTCATTTTCCTTCGCCTTTTTGCATCATTCTTCACACCACGATGAAGCTTAAGCTTCCATAAAGCCTCGTAGCGAGATCCACCGTCATCATCGTTTAACTTATCTTTTAGCCACCTAGGGTTTTGATCTATTATGTTAGATTTAGGCTAAATAAATGAAAATTGAAAGAAAAGGACTGTGGATTCGGAACCAGAGCACGAAAACGAAGAAGATGATATAAATTTGTGACGTTTATGAACTCAAACCACCGCGGGCGTCGCCTGTGCGGTGGCTGAGGTGTTTGGAAATTAAAACTGTGTAAAGACGAAGATGAAGAGGGAAATTAGGTTTAAATCCTCCAACATCTGCCAAAACGACATCATTTTTCTTTCTCAGTCACTTTTATTTATTTATTTATTTATTGTTAATTTCTGATCCCGTTCCATGTGCGTTTGGGCTTCAAAGATTGCTCAGTCCATAGAACTCCATACTGCACCCCTTCCAAGGTCCATCACCATCTTTTTTTTGCATTTTTTATTTTTTGTAGCTGAATTGTGCTTCCATAATCAATCCCACACGCGCCTAAAGCTAACACCACCAGTTCCTAGATTACACCCCCACTACTTTTACATTTTGTTAGCATTTTTTTACATACTTCTTTCCTATTAATTTTGGCATGTTTTTTTGTTAATTCTTTGCATAATAAACATTGCAAAAAATGTGTATGATATTAATCTTGTTTTATGTAAAAAAATTCACTAATTTTGTTCATAAAAAGTACCATAAACATGCTTGATGTTTCCTTGATAATTCATGATTTTTAGGGTTTCTTTTCTTGTTGATTCTTGAATAAAATGTGACAAAAATAATGTGCTATCTTGATTCTTTAGAATAATCGCTCTTATTTTTGTTCACAAAATATCCACAAAAACGTGCCTTGATTTATTTAGAAATTCATGTAGTTTTTAGGGTATTTGTGAAAAACTCAATCTTAAGTTCATTCTTTGCATGACAACATGTAGTTAGAATTCCCTTACAAAAACCCAACTTTAGGAATACTTTTCATGATAACATTAGGCTAGAAATTTCCCTTTTGTTACTCATTCATCGTGATTTTTCCTTTCAATCTAAAACAAAAATCCTTTTTCTTTATCAAATTCAAAAATACCTAATAAATACGATACATATAATACGCCATGAGCCTTAAGAAAAATGGAAAAAGATGAGCGGGATCCTTCCTTACCTCTTCTTAGAGTACTTCGTATGTGAGACACTTGACTCATTTGTACAGAGTATTCGCCCTCATTTCATAGACTTTAGTATTATACGTATCTCGAACCTTTTCGAAACTAAAGGAGAATGTACTCAAATACCCTCAGCGTTGGAGGACCATTTGATGTATCTCCTAACAAAATACTTCAACAAATCCAAACTTTTTTTCCATTGGGACTTTTCTCTTTAACCTTTTCAAAAATGGCGTGTTATTTTTGTTCTACCGCGATACAGACTATGCGTATTGTTAGAGCGTGAACATTAACATTGTCCATAAAAAACACCTAATAAACAAGTATTTTTGAGACGAACTACGAAGTTCTGATTTCTTCATTGCACTATGAGGATACGTAGGCACAGGGTTGCAAGATCTTAGCGAACTCAATAGTAAAAACTTTTTCTTTTTCCCAATAATCCATTCATGAATTCTTAGCAAGTTATAGCTTTAGATATACATACCCTTTTATTAGAACAACCAGAGTGGATCCCATTGAGTACAACGAATGTGTGGGATGCTAATACCTTCCTCTTGTATAACCGACTCATTAACCTATTTCTTGGTTGCCAGACCATCTTATCCTTCCTTTTGGGGTTTTCTCGATGTTTCCCCTTCCCTTTGGGATAAATAAAGTTCAATGGCGACTCTGTATTTTTTCCGCGTAGCGACAACTATGAAGAAAAGTTATGTTAACGTCTAATTGCTGCAAAAACCAATTATGAGTGCCAGCCAAATATATAAGAGGACGTATAATAGTCATTTTCACAACCAGACTAAACGTGTCTAGGTAATCAAACCCTTCAGTATGATTAAATCCCTTAGCTACTAATTGTGCCTTATACAATTCAATAGTTCAAATGGCTAAAAATTTAGTTTAAAAATCCATTTTCAGCTGTCATACCCTAATATTTACCCCTAAGATTCCACCTATCATACCATTTGCATCTAATCACAGATCACAAACATGGTATCCCCCTAACTTTTACCCCTTTGGTTTGACCTTTATTGGAGATCACCAAACATCCTTTGTGTTTCTTGTTGCATCTATACTTGCTTACGTATTTACTTTTCTAACCTTATTCAAAATACAAAAATATGTGTTGATTTCTTTCTTATTGTACAAGGTAGGCACTTGCAATCAAAGGACCAATATTGGTTTTTAAATTAGGGTTTTGGTTCCCAAGGTCAAAGTTTTAGTCAATAAATAGTCCACAAGAGTTTTCACTTCAAGGCATGACCTATAATCTTAAGTCATATTCATGTCAAGCTTCATTCAACATCATTTGGTTAAGAAAAGTTTAAGTTTAGTGCATGATTTCAAAGTTGATTCAAGATTGGTTCATGTGTTTATTTCTATGCCATCTCAATCCAATTGTCAAGTAATTATCAAGATTATTCAAAGGACAATCAAGATTCCTTCATTTGGTGTCCAAGTGTTCATCATTGGGCCATTGGATGCAAGGAAATGTCAAAAATCACAAGTTGGTACATGTCTGGGTGACCTAAAATTAAGAATAACATGTCACTTGGTCCAAACACCATAACTCTCTTATTTATCAACAATTTTAGAATCTACTTTGAGTCAAATGTCACATTTGAACTCCTCTATACTTTTGTTTCAAGGATCAAACATCAATTTTGTCTCTAAGTACCTCAATTTTGGAATTGGACAAGATGCCCATGTGTGCACAAAAGTTGATCCAACACCTGGTTCGACCCATTGTCTGACCTAGAATTCAATTCATAACCTGAACTTGTCATCCATGCCATTTTCAACTCAAACATCCTTTTAATGTGATTCTTTTTGCATCTGATTCTTCATCATGAGGAGATCATTAGGCACAAAGAACATATCAAAATGAACACGTGAATTTCATTTTATATAAGCTCCAACATGGTGCCATGAACTCTGCATTACACGCATGACCTGTAACTTGAAATCATCCAAATCCTTTACTTGAGATCACCAGTACAAGTGTAACTCATTTGTCCTTGCAAAACGTGTAGAGTAGAGTGTAAAATAACATGGGGTGCAACTGGGGCATCCTTATCATGGATCACACGACTCTGGGATCCCTATTCCCATGAAAGTCGACTCCTAGAGGCCAACGCCTCTCTATCGTGAGGCAGAGGAGGAGCCAGGGGTTAAGACTAGGCATACTCAGTAGACTGTGTTTTTTTATTATACTTTATTTATTTTTCATCGACTTGGAGAAAAATTGTTATAGTATTATAATATTTCTGATATTCATTTTTATAATATTCATTTTTATTAATGCATTACCGAGCTCTATAATATTCATTTTTAGTAATCGTTGAAACAAATAATGGTAATGCTACTTAAATTAAAATTAGTTTAGATTGAAAACACCACAATGTTATTAAACTGGTTCTGGAAAAAGACACAGACAATAATTTGAAGATGCATATCTGAATTTACTCTAAAATAGTTCGAATATACATCTCCGAAGTTATTTCTCCTTGAAATTGAGTGGTTGTTTGATTTTATAAGGACATATGGTTACTTCGGAGATGCAACTATGAATTTACCTTAGAGGTTGTATTCGGAGATGCATCTCTGAACTAAATTTTTCTAAAAAATAATATTTGATATGTTCAAAGATGCATCTCCGAATTCACCTAAATTTTTTTTTGAATTTTCAGAAATGCATCTCATATAGTAAGAGTGGAATAAAAAATTATCTAACATTAAGGCCAACTTTATTTTATCAATAATTTTTTGAGCTGAATCAATACTTTGTTTTTCTAATACTTTAAAATCTAATTGTTTAAAGAAAACTATTAAAGCCAACACGATGATCACCATTGTTTGCCTTTATTTTCTTAATCTGTTTTTAATTTTTTAATTAATATTTTCTTTTCTAGTCTTCTTCTTATTCTTTTATTTGTTTATTAGAGTCAAATTTTATTTTGTTAGGGCTTATTATTAAGGATGTTTATGGAGATTAATTCTCATAAAATCTGTTATGGACTGGGCCGGGCTGGCCCAAAAGCAAGGATGAAGGCCCAATCCAAACGGTCTTGCAGGGGATCGCGCCGACCAAGAAGCTACAGCCGTGTCCACGGTATCCTCGACTTCATGCAGTCCAGCTCGACCTCAGCTCGAGAACTCCTCGTAGGGCAGATCATGACCATTACTCCATCACCTGGATTCCGAAAAGACCGCGTCCCCGTCCGTCCGTACTTCTCGCAGAACACCCAGGAAGGAGACCACGTGCGGGTCCCCACTACACACGTAGAACCTGGCAGTTCCTTCATTGGGCCAAACCTGCCCGGCCCAATGAAGGGACCTTGGCCCAGCGCTGGGGGCTATAAATACCCTCTGTTCCCAGAGGGTCAAGTATTCCTTCTTTTACCATACACACACTTTCTTGCCTGCTCGTACTGCCACTTACTTTAGCATCAGAGTGCCTTGCAGGTACCCCCCCTATCTCGTTCAACTTCAGCTTGGAGCCAGTCATGACGGTCCAAGTCTGATCCGGTTAGATCAGTGGTGTCGTCTGTGGGAAACTAGCTTCCTCGTCTTGCAACAACTCGAAGACCAAAGCTCAACTCAACTACCACCGTCATGGATGACCAAGTTCGGGATGAGCAAAACATTCGCGTCGTCGACACCAACCACGGCCTCGCAGATAAAAATGGACACCTTGATAACACCGGTAACCCCGGTCACTACACCACCCCTGTGTCAACTGCCCCAGGGCCTTCAATCCACCGCGACGGAGCTACCGCGTCATCCTCCTCGGTCCCTCCGCCACTAGAAGAGGACGATGCGACTCTCGTGAACTATCGGGCTGCCCAGTTTCAGGAAGTCCCCGTCCCCGCCGGGGCGGATGCCACAACCCGAGCGCTGTTTGCAGCGATCAATCAGACAAATTATCTCATCTTTGCCCAGGGGGAAAGATTGAGGGCACTTGAAGACGATCGAAGACCCCCGAGGAGGCACCGGAGGCCTCAGACTCCTCCTCCTCGAGTGGCTGAAGTTCATCTCTCGTCTCCCCCGCGGAGACATTACAAAGATACCTCTCGAAGCCCGTCGCCCCGCCCATCGGGGAAACGGCCCCCTTTGGAGAGGCAACCCATCATCGAAGCCGGAGGACGCAGCCGCGCCCCCGCGAGACAGGAAATAAGACACTCCGGAGACGGGCATGGAAGAATCAACCAATGAGCACCACGCTCGAGAGATGCCCAGCACGACCAGGACCGTCGTGCCCGACAGTATTACAGGTCCCCATCTCTGTCCCTAGAGCAGAGCGACGAGGACGACCCCCGCGGTCCCCTGTCGCAAGCTATCATGGAGGCGCTTATCCCCCCGGGCATGGAGAAGCCTCCACACTTGAAGGAATATGATGGAGTCGCAGACCCAATCGACCACATAAACGGGTTCGAGGCTATGCTGCACTATCACAATGTCGGGGGGCCCATCAAATGCCGGCTGTTCCCCACGACCCTCAGGAAGGCGGCAATGGAATGGTACAAAGGACTCGCCCCAGGGTCAATCACCTCGTGGCGGAACCTGAAGAACCAGTTCATCAGTTCATTCACAACATCTCGGCGACACCCAAAGACCGAGGCGGCTCTCGAGGCCATCATCCAGAGACAGGATGAAACCTTGAGAGAGTTCATCAATCGCTTCAACCGCAAAGCCATACAGGTCCCCTGCGCGGACCATATGAAGAGATATCTACTGGAGAGGGGGCTCCTCCCCGACACGGAATTCAGAAAGGCCGTGGGCATCGAGCCACCCAGAACATTCGATGCCCTCCTCGAAAAGGCTCGGGCATACATGGATTATGAGGAGAGAGAAGCGGCCAACAGAGCCCGAGACCCCAGGACTCGCGGGTCCAACAACAACCCGCACCACGAAGCTCCTCCTCCTCGACGAATCGGGGAGAAAAGAAAAGAAGACAGACCCCGAGAAGTCCGAGAGCAACGGGGACCCTCGAGGCGTTTCACCGAGTACACTCCGCTCACAGCTTCCCGCGAGCGCATTTTGGCGGAGTGTGCCAGCATGGACTTCAAGGACGGCAGCGTCAAACGTCCCCGACCTACCCCCGCCAAGCCCGAAGCAGACAAGAACAAATATTGTCAGTACCATAGGAGCCATGGTCATCTGACTGAAGATTGCGTCCACCTCAAGGACGCCATCGAAACCCTCATCAAAGGAGGAAGGCTCGCACAATACCGGTAAAACGACGCTCCTTGTTGTGACGCCCGGGAGACAAGAGAGCCGGAGGAAGACGCCCGACCATCTGACGAGTCGGTCCCCATCCAGACCGCCTTCTCCGTGACCGGACCCGAGGACTTTGACGTCCCCGAACACCTGCGGGAGCCGCTCACGACACACAGCAGGTGGGAATATTTCCCCTCCGCCATGGTCATCAACGGCGGAGGATTCAACGACTTGACCATTACAGGGTTTCAACGGCTCGACCTCCAAACCTTGGGGATATGTCGAGCTCCTGGTTACATTCGGCGAGGGGACAGCGACAAGATAGGTCAAAGTACGCTTCCTCGTCATCGACTGCCCGTCCCTCTACAACTGCATCCTGGGAAGACCAACACTGGCAGAACTGACAGCGGTGCCCTCCACCGTCCACCTGAAGATGAAATTCTACACCAAAAGGGCACGGGTAGCTACTATCCAGGGAGACCTAGCCGCTGCTCAAAGATGTTTCAACGTTGCATCTAAGGGACGCGACACTGTCGACGTAGGGACAAGGCCCGCAAAAAGGACACGACAGGAGCCCGACAAGCAAGAGTCCGCCAAGGAAGAAGTCCATAAAGCTCCACCAAAGGTCGACTCTATAGCTCTGGACGTTCGTTTCGACCAGGACGAACCTCCCAACGACGAGCAAGTTCCACTCCGACCGATACCGGACGGGGATTTTGAGCCCGTCCCCCTCGGCACAGACCCGAGCAAAGGAGTAAAGATTGGCAAGGATCTCCTCGACCTGGCAAGGAAGCAAATCAAGGCTTGCTTGCGCGAGAATGCTGACCTGTTCGCCTGGAGCGCCGCGGAGATGCCCGGACTCGACCCGGAGGTCGCCTGTCACCACCTCGCCATAGATCCTGCCGCTAGGGCTGTAGTACAACGTAGGCGTAGGCAGTCTCCAGAGAAAGCGGAGGCTACTGAAAAAGCTGTAAAAGACCTCTTAGAGGAAAATTTTATTTCTGAAGCCCGGTATTCCACCTGGCTGTCAAACGTTGTACTTGTTAAAAAGAATAATGGAAAATGGAGGATGTGTGTTGACTATACCGATCTCAACCGGGCTTTCCCGAAAGATGCTTTCCCTTTACCGAACATAGACATGTTGGTCGACAACTCGGCCGGCTACAAAACATTGTCGTTCATGGATGCTAACTCGGGCTATAACCAAATCCCAATGGCCGTGGGCGAAAAACACTGCACGACTTTCATGACCAGCTCGGGCAACTATTACTACAACGTAATGCCCTTTGGACTAAAAAACGTCGGGGCAACTTACCAACGCATGATGAACAAGGTTTTCCATAAGCAGATTGGGGACATGCTCAAGGTTTACATGGACGACATGATCGTCAAATCCCGAGCAGACACCGACCATGCAGCGCACCTCAAGGCAGTCTTTGCCCAAGCAAGACAAAGTAAAATGAGATTCAACCCCGAGAAATGCACGTTCGGAGTCAAGGCAGGAAAATTCCTCGGATTCTACCTAACAGAACGAGGAATCGAAGCCAACCCCGACAAGTGTCGAGCGTTCTCCGACCTCCCAACACCGACGTCGAAGAAGTAGATACAAGTCATGAACGACATGCTCACATCATTGTCCCGCTTCGTCGCGAGGTCCGCTCAACACGCCCTCCCCTTCTTCAAACTCCTTCGTAAAGAAGCAGCCTTCGAATGGAACGAGGAGTGTGAACGGGCACTGCGCCACCTAAAGCAAAGTCTATCTCGACCACGCGTATTATCTCGACCAGCCGACGGGGAGCCACTGTTCCTATACTTGGCCGTCTCAAACGAAGCCATTGGCGCAACTCTCATTCGCGAGACCACCGAAGGACAGAAACTTGTCTACTTCACGAGCAAAGCCCTACAAGGACCCGAAAGCAGGTACCAACAGATAGAAAAGGTGGCTCTAGCCCTCGTCAACACGGAGAGGAGACTCAGACACTATTTTCTGGCCCACACAATCATCGTGTGAACCGACCAACCAGTGAGGCAACTCTTGGGTCGGCCCGACATGGCGGGCAGAATGTTGAAATGGTCCTTGGAGCTCTCCGAATTCGACATTCAATACGAGAGTAGGAAAGCCCTGAAAGCACAAGCCCTGGCCGACTTTGTCGCAGAAATGACCGCTCATGACCCACCCGCTGGGAAGGAACACAAATGGACCATCTTCGTCGACGGGGCCTCCAGCTCGTCCGAAAGTGGCGCAGGAATCCTTCTAGAGAACGAGGAAGGCGTAGTGGTCGAACACTCGTTAGCTCTCTCCTTCCTAACATCGAACAACCAAGCAGAATACGAGGCCCTGCTGGCAGGACTGAGGCTAGCCAAGGACTTGGGAGCCCGCGAAATACAAATCTACACAGACTCCTAACTCGTTGCCTCCCAAGTCCAGGGGAGTTACCAAGCCAAGAACGACAACCTCGCCGAATACTTAAACTTAGTCAAAAAATACATGACAAAGTTTGAACGAGCAGAGATTTCACATGTCCCCCGCGAGCAAAACACAAGGGCAGACATATTGTCCAAACTCGCGAGCACGAGAAAGAAGGGCGGAAACAAATCCGTCATACAAGAATCCCTAGCACGCCCGAGCATCGAAAGATCCTCGACACCAGTCGAAGTCCACGCCATAGGAGATGCCTCGTCCTGGATGACCCCGATGTACAATTTCCTGACGAAAGGCGAACTCCCCTCGAACCAGACGGATGCAACCACCACGAAGCGACGAGCATGCTCCTACGTGGTGCTCGAGCACAAACTGTACCGCAGGGGATTCTCCATTCCCCTCCTGAAGTGCATCGATGAATCCACAGTCCCCGAGGTACTACGGGAGATACACGAAGGGATCAACGCCCAACACATGGGCGGTAAGTCCCTGGCGAGGAAAGCCCTTCGAGCGGGGTATTATTGGCCGACGATGCAGCATGACGCCAAGGAACACGTCAAGAAGTGTGACAAGTGCCAGAGGCACGGTGGCATGCACCTCGCCCCCTTCATGAACTGAGCGTAGTGTCGTCTCCGTGGCCGTTCGCATGGTGGGGCATGGATATCCTCGGCCCCTTCGTGCAGGGGACTTAACAAAATAAATTCCTCATCGTGGCCGTGGATTACTTCACGAAATGGATAGAAGCTGAGGCTCTCACGAAGATCACCTCGCACAACATCCTCCGTTTCTACAAGAGAAACATCCTCTCCAGATTTGAAATCCCGAGGGCAATAGTGACCGACAACGGCACCCAATTCACCGACCACGGGTTCCAGGACTTCGTCACCAAACTAGGAACAAAACAACACTTCACCTCGGTCGAGCACCCTCAAACCAACGGGCAAGCCGAAGCCGCGAACAGGGTCATTCTTCGGGGACTCAAACGCCGACTCAGCGAAGCAAAAAGGGGTTGGGTCGAGGAGCTGCACAACGTCTTGTGGGCATACCGCACCACGCCCCACTCAATGACGGGCGAGACCCCCTTCCGACTAACGTACGGAACCGAAGCCGTCATCCCGGTGGAAATCAGGGAACCCTCCAGACGGACAGAGAATCCCCTCGATGAAGAAATGAACGACGAGGCACTCAGGGACGAACTCGACTTAGTCGAGGAAATCCGATCGGGGGCGGCCCTACGCGAAGCCACCTTAAAACAACGAGTGGCTCTGCGCCACAACGACAAGGTCATTAAACGCGAGTTCGAAATAGGCAGCCTGGTGTTACGAAGGAACCAGAAAGACGCCCCCGAAGGGAAATTGGCCGCGAACTGGGAAGGGCCTTACCGCGTCCACGACACCACTGGTACTGGGGCATATTACCTCGAGCAATTGGACGGAGAACCACTACCATGACCCTGGAACGCTGCTAAACTAAAGCAGTACTATAGTTAAAAACCCTTAACACCGAGGACCCTCGCCGTCGACACCCACGTCCGGTCAACGAGGAAAAACGTCTGACCCCGTAGAAAGGCCAAGGTACAGGCCCGACCTACACCCAAACGGCATAACGTCGTTCAACAGACGAGCATGAACAATAGTGCCCGACGTGGACACCTCAACCAAGCTCCACCGTCAAAGTACCTGTAGAGCAGAACACCCAGCTCGCGATGGGCAGTTCACGCCGCGGGTGAACAACCCCGATCCGGGTCATACTCCCGAACAAGCGGCTTTGCTCCGCTCGCCCGATGAATCTCAAAGAACGTCGGACCATCCAGAAGGGTCGAAAAAGAATCTCTCCTCGAGGTCGTTACTTAGGCGAATTTCGCCACTGAATAGAAAGCCGAGCACAAGCATGTCCCGAACAAAAGACTTAGGCAAATTTGCCAACAAAGTCACAACCACACACGGGCAAGACTCGGGGCCATAACTTAGGCCAGTTTTATCGCAAAATATCAAAACATAAACACGGTCAAATAATCAAAAGTCGAAACAAACATTCATTCGAAAAGCCCGTGGGCAACAAAACAAATAGAGATAAATCGACCAAGAAGGCCAGCGATGTTCAGGAATTACAAAGAGCGGGCACGCAGGCCCAAAAAGTAAAATATGCACGGGCACGCAGGCCCCAAAACAACCATCAATAAAGGCGCGCAGGCCCTACTAGAATCTCACAGCTAGACTTCCCCGGGGCTATCACCGCCGACAACAGGAGACTCGGGTGGGGGCACGACCTGGCCGTCGATGATCTGAGACATATAGCCCACTCCTTCAGTATTCAGATCAGGATTCAACAGAGCGAGCTGGCTAACCGTGGCTTCAAAGCCATCCGCCAAGGCACCAACGCAGTCCGCCTCGAGGAGTTGAATACGAGCAACCAGTTCCGACCGACTCCGCAAAGGAGCTGTCTCCTCCGACTCATCCTCGGCAGGGAGCATGGCGGCCTTTAGTTCCTCAACCTCTTTGGCAAGGCGCCCGTTGTCATTTTCCAAGCGTTCCCGATCCTCACGGAAGTACTCCCTCTCCTCGGCAATCTTCCCCGCTCTTTGGCAAGGCGCTCGTTGTCATTTTCCAAGCGTTCCCGATCCTCACGGAAGTACTCCCTCTCCTCGGCAATCTTCCCTGAGTTCTCTTTCTCCGCGGCCAGCAGCTCGGCTTGCTCGTGGAACATCTCCTCGGAGCGCTCCAGGGCAGCCTTCAACTTTCGTGAGCTTGTAGTAAGGGCAGCTTTCTCCTGTTCCAGCTCCTTGATGCGATCAGAATCTGCCCCCTCCTCGGCCAGCATAACGACCATCTCGGCCATTTTGACCATCCCGACCATGTTGGCGGCCAGATGCTTTCTCCGATTCTCCTTGCTCAGCCGCCTAATGGTATCAGCTTCGTCAGCGCTTACGGTCAAGGGAAATCCCTCGAAGAAACCCTCCTCTTTAAAACAGGGGGGCAACCCAAAGGACCTCACCGCACCAGAGTCCTTGCCGACCTCCAGTTGGCTCTCCACCCGGTTCCTCTTCCTCGATATCAGGTCGGTATGCGGCTCAACATCCTGAGCGTCCGGGGACCCTCCAAAAGCATCGCTCGGGCTAGTTGGCGGGCCCATCCTCGTCGCCTGAGGAGCTAGCACCACTCTCTTGTTGACTTTCTTATCCTGTGTCAGCTTCAGGAGCCTCTCCTTTCGTCCAGCCATGAGACCTGCATAAAAGAACCCCGGGTTAGTGACGAGCAAATAAGCAAGCGAAGAAATTCAAACAAAACGAAAAAAGTAATGACCTAGCAGGTTCTTGGCCTGCCCGAAGGACTGGCACTCCACGAGCGCCTTCGTATCGATAGGTCGGGCCTCAAAGGTCGGATAACCATCTTCGTAGAGAATATCCTTTCCCTCCCTCGTGGCCCACCGGGCAGGGAAGAAACTATCGACATATCTGTAGAGGGTACCATAGGCCTCCTCATCTTCGGTGCTCATCCCACCCGCAGGCGTATGGTAGTGCCCGGTCCCGTGCTCGTAGTGACGCGAGGTCCAATGCAAAGGAAACTTGTCCACACGCACCAACACCGGGCGTCCCTTATCGTCTAGAAGAGCCTCCCCGTGATCGTTAGTCACCACCGTTTCTTCCTCGTATACGGACTCCAGACCAGTTTTGGTAACCGGCCGCACGATGTACCATTTGTCCTTGAACCCCCGGACAGAATCCATATACATCCTGAACAGTCTCTTCGACTGTTTCAGGGAAACCCAACTGTGCCTACCTCCCCGAGACTGGCGCTGTAAATGGAAGACTCTGAAGAAGAGAGGTATGGTCGCCCCAATCTTTAAAAAGTGACACGTCAGTTCGAACGCCCGGAGGAAAGCAATCGAGTTGGGGTGAAGCTGCGACGGGGCCAGTTCCAGATGACTAAAGACCCCGACCTGAAAATCACTAAAGGGGAGCTTTAGCCCAAGGTCCTTGAAAGCGATCTCATACATGGGAAACCCGTACTCGGGGAACTCCGAGCAGATCCGCGCGGTAAGAGTCGGTCTGGTGACGACGAAGTTTTTCTGAAAGTCGGGCTGACTACCGCCCTGCTCGACGATAGTATACGCACTCCGGCTGCGCCAACTGTAAGCAGAAGCAATACCTCTGGGCTCGGCGCCCACCCACTCCAGCAGAGGATCGTCGATGGTATCGACCAAATTCATATTCTCCTCGGCGCTTTGATCTTCCACCTCATTGCGCCCTGAGGAACACAGTTCATCCGCCATTGTTACCTGCAAAGCACAAGAAGCCGGTCAATTGGGGAGCAAATCCACACGCTCGCCATAACTGACGGGAAGAAGGGCACGACCAACCGAGTCACACTCCACACACGATTAAAAAGTTGAAGTTTCGAACAAAAGAGTAGAGTCACCTCCCCGACGCCCAGATACCGCGACAAGTCTTCCTACAAATCGCCTAAATGGGCCAATATCCTGGCCAGTCACGAATATGTCGACCTAGGCTATGGACATGGCGAGCAATATCGTAAATCCTAAAACTAGAACTATGAATTTACCGGGCACTATCACGAATTAGGCGCCCTGAATCATGAAGATCCCGGGCAGCACTGCGAGTCAAATACCTAAACTATGCGTTTACCGGGCACAAACATGCGTTTACCGGGCACGAACATGCGTTTGCCGGGCATAAACGTGGATTTGCCGAGCGAAAATACGAATCTACCGGGGCTAATCCCACACGCACAGTCTCTAACGTATAAAACAATGGAAAATATCATATACCACAGAGGAAAAACAAAAGGGACAAGACGCTTACTTGAAATCAGGAAAGAGATACAGCGGCGTAGAAGAGAATCAGCGGCGGAGAGCACGGCGGTCCTATGAAAATCTAGAGAAAACAGCAGCAGCAGAGGCAAAGGAAGGAGGAAAAGCGCGAAGAGGAAAAACATATTCTGGGGCCCAAGGACCCTATTTATAGTGATGACGTGGAATACAAAACGTCACCCCGGGGAACCACGAACCTCCCTCCTCGACGCCTAGCTCCCCTAGGCAATGATGACCCTATCTTCGATAGGGTGGCAGCATGGTTCCCAAGGGATGCCTCGTGTGCTCAACGAACACAACCCGTCGAGAGTCCCCCGAGCACTCCTCGAAAGGAATTATCTCACGAGCGCGACACAGGGGAAACTCCTCGAGTAACCACGGGGAACTAAATCTCTTGTCCGAGCACGGGCCCTCGCGACGGAGGCGAACTAAGATCAAGTCATGGCTCCTACTCCAGGAACCACGACTTGGGGGGCTCCTGTTCTGGACTGGGCCGGGCTGGCCCAAAAGCAAGGATGAAGGCCCAATCCAAACGGCCTTGCAGGGGATCGCGCCGACCAAGAAGCTACAGCCGTGTCCACGGCATCCTCGACTTCATGCAGTCCAGCTCGACCTCAGCTCGAGCACTCCTCGTAGGGCAGACCATGACCATTACGCCATCACCTGGATTCCGAAAAGACCGCGTCCCCGTCCGTCCGTACTTCTCGCAGAACACCCAAGAAAGAGACCACGTGCGGGTCCCCACTACACACGTAGAACCTGGCAGTTCCTTCATTGGGCCAAACCTGCCCGGCCCAATGAAGGGACCTTGGCCCAGCGCTGGGGGCTATAAATACCCTCTGTTCCTAGAGGGTCAGATATTCATTCTTTTACCATACACACACTTTCTTGCCTGCTCGTACTACCACTTACTTTAGCATCGGAGTGCCTTGCAAGTATCCCCCCCCCCCCCCCCCCATCTCGTTCAACTTCAGCTCGGAGCCAGTCGTGATGGTCCAAGTCTGATCCGGTTAGATCAAAATCTTATATATATATATATATATATATATATATATATATATATATATATATATATATATATATATATATATATATATATATATATATATATATATATATATATATATATATATATATATATATATATATATATATATATATATATATATATATATATAAATGAAAAAAAATTCTTATAAAATTTTTTTTCAAAAAAAATTCATTTTTTTTAAAAATTAAATAGATTAATTTGATTTTTATTTTTGATATGAATGCCAAAAAAATAAACTTGATTAAAACTATATCAATAACGACTTAGGATCACCAAATATAAAATTGATTAAAATTATATTAATAATTATCTTATAAATGACATGATTATAGATGTCCATCCATTAGAATATTTATATTAATTTTTCATTTATTACATATATTCTATAAATATGACACATATTCTATTTGAAATCTACATCGCTGATGAGAATAATACAATATTATCTCCCTATTCTCTTTCTCTCCTTCATCTCTAATATTTCATTCTAATATTTCATTATATTGTTTCTTATTAATTTCATAATATGTTATTAGCACAAATCTTTTGGTGTAGTAAGGTAACATTGTTTGTTCTTCCTTTTATAATATATATTTTCTTTCTGTTATTTATAATATATTGATTAGAAAAAAAATTAATGATGATTATCAAGCATCCCTAAAAAATAACAAAAGAATATTTATATAAGTTCTTGAAGAACTTATCAAACATCTCTGAAGGATAACAAAAGAATATTTATATAAGTTCTTGAAGAACTTATCAAATATTTCTCAAGAATAGTAAAATAATATTATATAGTTCCTGAAGAACTTATAAAGCATTATGAGTTCATAAAGAACTTATAAAGCATCCCTGAAGGATAATAATTAATATATTATATAGTTCTCGAAGAACTTATCAAATCTCTCTAAAAGATAATATTAAGTTTGATATATAGTTCCTGAAGAACTTATCAAATATCTCTGAAGAATAATATTAAGTTTTTTATATAGTTCATGAAGAATTTATCAAGCAACATCCCTGAAGGATTGCAAATATTATTATTTATATTATTAAAAATTTGTGATTAAGTTCCTAAAGAACTATAAAAAAAATTGTGATTGAATTTCCGAAGAACTACAAAAAAAAATCTCTTTAATTCCTTCTATGGTATTTAAAAATGTATTTTTTCATCATTTGTTATATCGTTCACAAAGAACTATATATTTTTATCATAGAAAATTATGATTGAGTTTCATAAAATTGTAAAATATATATTTCATAACTAAATTTTATTAATTTATTATAAATTATTGATTAACAAAGTTAATTTGATCAATTTAATATTTACTTTATAACATAATATTATAGTTTTGTGACTAATTTATTAAGATTGACAAGTATTTATTTGATAACTAAATATTATCAATTTATTATTAATTAGTGTTATTATAATTATTGTGTTTTATCAAAAAATAAAAATAAAACAAATCATCCAAATATAAAGTGAATTATTTTTCTGTATGTTAGATATTTATTTTTGAAATTTTTATCTTGTAAAGATAAATCTTAATGGTGATTTAATTGGCTAAATTATTTTCTTAATGAACAAATATTTATTTATTTTTATTCAAATTTTCTAATGAACAAATATTTATTTATTTTTATTCAAATTTGTTTATTAAGTTATAATTTTTGAATAAAATATGTAGAGTTATGTATATTTGTTGAATAATTTTTGTACTCTATATTATATATACATATAAAGCGTAAGAAAATATATTAGTAAAATTTAGAAACTTTTGATTTAAATGTCGAACTTATAATTAAATTATATGCTATCAACCTATATGAATATATTTTATATAAATGTTTTTATTATTTACTATGGACTTATACAAATTAGAAAAATAGAATCATATGTATTATTGTAAACTTGAAGTTTACAAATCAAACTTAATTTTATTGTTGGCAAAATCGGTTGGGTCTTTCGAATATATTATGATGCGAAAATTAATATTGAAGAACCTGAAGTTTCTTCAGTCTAATAAATTTTGTATGTTCCTAAAGGAAATTAAATTTTTTATAAGTTGAGTTTTTATATAACATATGTAAGGTGGTATTTGTGAATCAATACACCAATCATAATTGTTTTCTCGACTAAAAGATCATACATATGTTTGTTGTTTGCTCATAACCAGAAGTTTGTAAAATTGTTTTCTCAACTAAAAGATCATGAATATATATTATGATGTGAAAACTATTATTGAAGAACCATACGTTTCTTCAATCCAATCAATTTTTATGTGTTTATAATGAAAAATAAAAATCTGAGAAATTGAGTTTTTCATAACATTAATTGTTGCATAGACTAAAGTATTATGCAAATGATTATTGTCTACTCATAACTAAAAGTTTGTGAAGTTTTTTTTTTGTGTAAGCAAGATAGAACTGAGGATTCTCCAACCTTTTTACACCAAAATCGGGATCAACCCGACAAAAGAAGAAAAATTACAAACCAATTAGGCTTACGAAAGGAAAAGTAAAGGCTTTTTACTAAACTCGTAAAAACTACAATTGGAATGAGTAATATCTCCACAAAAAGACCACTTCCATATCAAAGATTTTATACACCACACCCTATTGTTAATATTCTACTCCTCATACCAAAAACAAACACCATTCCTTAATAACCAAAGAGTCCAAGTAGTGGCTAGCCAAATAACCCTTAATTTGCCCTCTTTGACCTTTTTTCCATGACAAAATAAGTACCATTTCATAAAATTTGAAAGACACTCTTCCTCCATCTCGTCCGATTTACCTATCCAAGTGGATATTTTCCTCCAAATGATTTTAACCACGCTACAAGTAAAGAAGGAATGATTCCTATTTTCCGATTCTAACCCACAAAATATGCACTTCAAAGAATATATAGGAAAGTTAATACCTATATACACCAAAAGGCCCTTTGTTGGAAGTCTATTAATAAGAAGTCTCTAACCAAATGCCTTTATCTTGAAAGGAACTTCCATTTTCTAAATTAAGCTCAAAGTCGCATCGTACCTGTTAAAAGGACCAAACAGAATTTGAAAAAAAGAAAGACAATCATAACAAGAAGCCACCGAGAATCCGTCTTCTGAGTCAAGATCCAAAGCTACAAAATCGGCTCCTTCCTCCTTAATGCCATGACCACCGAGCCGATCCTTCATGGAATTCAAATCGACCGTGAGATAAGGGTCTCGCGCCACCGCCCCCATAAGACCAAAATCTCCCCACTTCTATATTCCTTCCGTCCAACCCCCCATGTCTGCTAAAGAGACTCTCTTTAAACATGAAGCATTATACAAGGCCGGAAAAATCTCCTTCAAAGTTTTGTCTTCCAACCACTTAGCCTCCCAAAAATGAGTGGTGAAACCTCTTCCAACCTTGATGTATAATGCATTTCTCCTTCTTTGATGTATAATGTATTTCAGGTTAATAACCCGATACTTCTCGTCTAAGTGAACTTTTAGATGTGTTATGTAGTTTCCAATTGCTCCAATATAATACACTAAGAGGAGTCCTTAAAGAATATTGGAAAAATTATTTTAATAAAAATCCCAATTTTGAGATATAATTTGAGCAAATAATTAGATACTTGATTGCAGTCTAATAGGCTGATTATTAATTGAAAAATTAAATTTTCCAATATTAGGGGGAGAGATTAAGAGGCTGAAGAGTAAAACAAAAGTTCAAATAAATAATTTAAAATAAATTATCATCTCGATCCTCGTATAAATGAATAAGAACAAGAAGTTCAATATATTTATCATTTGCAAAGTTTATAAAATTTATTATCAGCTGCTAATACTCCAATTAAAGTAGACTCTCTTGTTAGATAATCTAATATTGCAAATGAGTTGAAACTATGGATGAAGCGTGGTAGATAAGTTGGTTCTAATTTTAAAAGTCCTCTACAAAAAATGAGATAAATTAAATATGACTCACGTGAGGATATGTAAACTCTAAGAGTACTTTGATATACTTTATTTTTAGTTCCAAAAGATCTAACTAGGTACCTGAAATTTTTTAAAAATAAAGAGATCTCGATATATTATGACATGAATGGAAAACGAGGAAACTAAAATAAAGTCAATATTGACAATGTCTTTGAATATAATATAGCGCTAAACATGATAAATGATAATGAGGATCATGAGTCAAGTCTATCATAGATTATAGACTAAGTGAGAATTAGCCAAAATAAATATATTCAATTGAAGAAGAATTAAACTCACTTTACAAGCGACTCTATTTTGGACCTGTAGTCCGAACGCCTCAAGGTGTGAAACCAATGAGATATAAATGAGTTTTTGTGAAAAAGAAAAATAAGAATGGTAAAAAGCTTGATTTGTTGCTCAATAATTTTCACAAAGACCTAAGATTTATTTTAATGAAACATATCCACCTATAGTGGATGCAATTCAATTTTTGATATTTAATTATTCTTGCAGCACATGAATGATTTAATTTGACCATGGTGGATATGGTAAAAACTTATTAGCATGACTCATTTGATAGTAACATTTAGAAACTCTCAAAAGAGTTTAATATGTCAGAGATACATAATTTTGGATCTCGACAAAGTTAGTCCATCAAATTAAACAAGTATCTGTATGGGTTAAAACAATATGGACACATGTGGTATAGTTGTCTCAATGAATGTTTGCCAAGGGAGATATACAAACAAGTCCATATGTCCTTGTTTTTTTAATGAAAATATCTAAAAAAATAATTTTCTATAATAGTTGTCTATGTAGATAACATAAAATTAGTGGAACTCCTGAAGAGATTCCAAAAGCTATAAATTGTTTAAATAAATGGTTTGAGATGAAGGACTTGGAAAATAAAAAGTCCTTACAAAGTGAACATTTAGACAATAGAAAATTTCATACACCAAGAAGTTATATAAAAAAGTGTTAAAACATTTCTAAATGAACAAATATCGTATGTTATGTAGCATAAGTGCTAAAATATTGTATATGGACAAATCTCGTATGTCGTGTACCCCAATGATGTTAGATCATTGGATGTGTAGAAGATTCTATTAGACTTCAAGAATAGGATAATAAACTAATTGGTCTTAAAGTACCATATCTCAGTGCAATTCAAGCACTAATCTATCTTGCTAATTACACACACCATGATGTCTCAAGTACTATTACTTTATTAACAAGATATAGTTCTTCGCCTACACGAAGACATTCGAACGAAGTCAAACTATACTTCGTTATTTTAGGGCTAAATGGACATGAGTTTGTTTTATTCATATTCAAATTAGAATTAACAAATTATGCAGAAACATAATACTTTCCAGACCCTCATAATGGTAGATTGCACAAATTATTTGTTTACTTATGGTGGTACAACTATTTCATGGAGGCCAGTGAATCAAACCATAACAACAACTTAGTTTAATCATGAAGAAAATTTTAGCACTACATGAGGCAAGTCGAGAATGTGTTTGGTTGAGATCCTTAATCCAACACATACAAAATACTTGTGTTTTGTCTTATAGAAAAACAAATACAACGATAATATATGAAGATAATATTGCATGCATCACTCAATTGAAAGATCGTTACATTAAAGGAGACTGAAGAAAACTCATCTCTCAAAAGTTCTTTTTTACTCATGATCTTCAGAAGAATGGTGATATAAATATCTAGCAAATTTGGTCATGTGATAATCTTGCAGACCTTTTCACAAAGTCACTCCCAAGTAGAAACTTTAATCAACTAGTACAAAAGATTGGTGTTCATCGTCGAATAAATGATCGTTCAGTTGAGGGGGGAAAAATAATTTATTTTAGGATATTGTACTCTTTTTCCTTCACAAGATTTTTTCCCACTAAGTTTTTTCTAGAAAGGTCTTAACGAGGCATATCCTGAACAAACATCAAAGGAGGACTATTATGAATAATTGATGGTTGTCTCCCTATAATTTTCTTTCTTATTTGTAATAATTTGTATTGATTGTAACCATGTAGTTCCCTCACAAAGAATATTGTACTCTTTTTCCTTCATTAGAATTTTTTCTACTGGGTTTTTTTCTAGTAAGATTTTAATGAGGGATATTCTTTATAGACATCCAAGGGAGAATGTTATAAATAACATGATTATGCATGTCCATCGTTAGGATATTTCATATTGATTTTCTATTTATTATATGTTCTATAAATAACACTCATATTATACTTGAAATCTATACAACTAATGAGAATAATACAATATTATCTCTCTCTCTTTCTCTCATTCATCTTTAATAATATTTCATTCTAACATACTAATGTAATGCTTCTTATTAATTTCATAATAAATTAATCTTTTTTAATAATTAGGTTTAATATAAATATGTGTGTCCCAAAATTCTTCATTGTTGCCTTTTTAGTCTCCTTGTTCTTTTATTTGTTTTTACAGTTAAATTTTATTTTATTAAGACTTATCATTAAGGATGCTCATGGAGATTAATTCTCATAACTAAATTCATAAATTGTATCTAAATATTGAAATTAATTGTTTATAATCTTAAAATGATTATAAATTAATTATTAATTGATAATATTTATAATCAATTTTATAATTAATTTTAAATTAAATTTTTTAAAAACAATTTATTTTTTATTTTCTAAAAATAAAAAATCAATTTTTTTAAATTTTTATATTTAAGAAATTTTGTTTTAAAAGTTAAATGGATTAATTTAATTTTTATTTTAGATATGAATGTCTAAAATATAAGTTTGATTAAAACTATATTTAAAATATAGATTTAATTTGATTAAAATCATATTAATAATTATTAATAATTAGTCGTTTTTAATAATCAGATTTAGTATAGATATGAACATTTCAAATAATCGATTAATTTTAGTACTCCTCTTCATCATCCACCATTTGTCGCTTACTCCGGTTCTTCCCGGCCTAAACCGGTTCCCGGTTCATCAAGGCTTCCAATATTTTATACTAACTGGATCGGTATCAATTGGCTGGTCCGATTCGGTTCGTAATTATAAAATATTGGCTTACATTTGAAGCAGAGGAGTATTTATTTTAGCTTACATTTGAAGCAGAGGAGTGTTTTAGCTTACAATTGAAGGAGAGGAGTATTTTAACTTACGTTTAAATTTCGTGTTTACTATTTATCTATCCGCCACCGTAAAAACTAACCCTTATTCTTCCATTCTTATTCTCACTCTTCATTATCAGGTACCACTTTTACCTTTTCAGCTATTCAATTTCGTTTTTTTTTTTTTTGGTGTTTCTTAATTTGTCTCTATGTTGTTTTTATAGTGCAAAAAATGTCATCGGATATTGTTTATCAACGCCCTTTGTTTGGGGGAAAAATATCATGCACGTTCCCCAATAGATTCCAGGTGAAAGATTGTTTTTAGTTGAAGCATTATTTTTGAAATTTAGTAGTTTTTTTTATTTTCAAAAATTCTTTCAATTGTATAGGTTTTTATACTGTCAAACAAAATTGTCATTGGTTGTAATTTTGTTGAGGTTTTTGATATTTTTTTTTGTAGGATGTCAGCGAAATTCGCCAAGTCCCTGATCATCAGGTTTGTTGTGTTTTCTCTTTGAATTTGATTTGAATTGTATTGTATTGTGTTGTTACGTTTGATCTTTTTAACTAACTGATTTCTTGGGTTTTGGTAATTTATACAGGAGGTGTTTGCGGATCCTAGCCGCGATGAAAGTTTGATTGTTGAGCTTTTAGAGTTTAAGCCTGATGTTGCTGATAATGGTAGTGCTGTGTGGTTTCTGCAAGACCTTGCTAGGGAACAAGATGCTCAAGGAACTGTGGTATGTCATTGTTGTTTTTTCTTTCTTCGAGTTTTAAGTGAAATTTGATATTGTAATTGGTAAATAGAAACTGGTTTTTATCGTGTTTGCTGATTATATGTGGCGGCAACCAGGGGCTGTTATTAATGTATATAGTAGGATTAATTTAACAGTATGATTAGTACAATTGTAATGTTTGCATAGACGATTACTTCTGTGATACCCCTTGTCCTCTCTACCTTTTCCCTACCGAGGATTTTCTTAGAAAGCAGTAGCAGAATAATAGAATCAGTGATTGAATTGCTTATTTCCCTTTCTTGTTGAATCAACACAGAAAAGATAGTATTGACATTAGGAAGAGGAGTCCTGAGGATGGTATGAGATTTTGTGTGACAAAAGCGATCATTTAATCCTTTAAGAAAGCGAATCACGTAATCTTGTTCACGATTAGTTTTGATAGACTCAATTGCACCACATGAACAATGAGGAATTGGGCGATAGTTCTCTAATTTGTCCCAAAGATCCTTCAATTGAGTGTAGTGATCAGAGATTTCAAGTGTACCTGGTCGAAATTTGTAGAGCACTTTTTGAATATCAGATATGCGGAAGATATCCCCTTGCAAAAACCTAATTTGTAAATTTCTCCGAAGACCAGTAATTGAAATGATCCAAAGAACAGAACACACAATTGATTAAAAACCTATTTTAGTTGAAGTGGAAGGATGTAGTTAGCTTCCAATATGCCTCTTCATGTTAGAGTTCTTTGGACATGAAACTTAGGCAATGCATAGATCCATCTAACTCTTGCAGATACATGTCATGACCAATTTTTCCAAAAGTAAGCAGTTAGTTGAAAAAATCCCATAACTATTATGTATATGATACTTCTGATGCTCGAGTTATTTGACACGATGAAGCTAAAACACTACAATTTCAGTGTCCATGTATTCATGTACATATTGCATTCCAACACTAAGGCACAACACTTTCTATAAGAGGGGATAACTTTCCTTCAGCTCAGTTCTTTTACTGTCTTATTTGTTGCAGAAGTTTATTGTCTCTCATTATCATATATGCCATTTAAAATTATTTCAGGTTATTGAGCAGTCAGGAGTTCATGAAGCACCCGGTTTGATGTACAATAGTATACCAGCTGCTGTAACAACTGCAGTAGGCCAAATGGTAAAAAAAAATTATATACAGTGCTTTTTATTTGTAAATGAATTTTTATGCAATGTTACTACATCATTTTGAGTCACCTAGATGAATAATCTCTGGATTAATTGATGATTTTGACAACTTCTGTTTCGATAACTGTTTCTAAAGATTGCATTGATGCGCTATGTAGTGTTAGTAATGCTGTGAATCTCTATTCCTTTTTTTAAGGCTTCCTCCTTTTTAAATTAAAAAAAAAAAATTATATTATAAACTACAGGCCAACTTTCAGTTAATCTGTTATTTGGTCGCTAGTCTGTGCCGAAATTATGAATTTCTCAGTCTTGACATGTGAACACAAAAACTTCTTGAATTTTCGTAACTTGAACAAACTGGAAACTGGCATTTTATAGTGATTCTCAGTAAAAGTGTCATTTGGATTATCCAGATTTTCTATCATATATTCTTGTTGAAGCTGCTCAAACAAAATAACAAATTTGTGTTTACTTCTACTATAAGTCATGTTGAGTATTGATCTAATAACGAGTTTGTTGTACTAATCAAGTACTATATTTTGTGGCTGTTTCCGTTTCTAATGTTACTCTTTTTACGGTACACTTATTCTTTTATTAATGATTATTGCTAGGCGATCTCTAAGGGAAGACAGGGAAGGGAAGCACAAAATATTGTGAAAGTATGTTCTAGTTTACTTGGCATGTTTTGAACTTTTGCAATTGTTAATTTGTCAATTTTTTTTCCTATAGTAATTGGCTGGCCTTGCTAATTTGTCATTGTTTAATTTAATCAGGTTCATTTGGCAAATTTGCGTATTAAAGGAGTTGATACTGATGTACTAATCACTGCATATGAGCCTATTGTTATAAAGTAAGTTCTGGAACATCTTTTTCTTGACATAAGCTCTTTGGAAAATTGTCCTGCAATTCACTTGTTTCAATTGTTTACTGATTGACCTTTCTATTTTATGTTTGCAGTCCTTTTAGCGAAAGCGCGGATACCGTTGGTGCCGGCATGGCTGTTCCTGCTGCACAAGCTGGATGTATGCCAATGGAAGAGGTCTTTAAACTTGCTGTTACAAGCTTCAAGGTTTATGACTGGAGTCTTTTTTGATGTATGCGTTGATGTTCGATTATAGTATGGAGTTGGAATTTTGGTGACATTTGAACTGTCATTATTCTAGTAAAATTTTGAGCATAGGTGCTATTTTCCCTTTTTTCTTTGTACAGAACTTGTTTAGACCCATTTAAAGTATTCTGAAATTTTTATACCAGAACTGAATTAAATCAACTTGCCCATTAACAGATTGGGGCAGGTTCCATTTGAGGTTCATCAAGAAAAAACAGTTTTTATTCAAAAGTATTGTAAGTAAATAAAAGACTTTGAGTACTTTTAACATTTAAAAATAATAAAATTTAAACTCATAATTCAAATACTTAAAATATATCAGATCACTAGAGAAACTACTTCAAAAGTATTCACAGATACAACAAAAAGTATCTGAACTAATTAACAAATTCAATCCAACAACTAAACCAAGATCACGGCCCTCTTTCCGAGCTTGTACTCATGCTTCCAGAGTCATTTTCCTCCCCCCATTCCTCCCTTTGTCGAGCTTTTCCTTTAATCGTTGTGGGAAGCATTCTCTTACTTTACTCAATGACCTTTAATGGTTGTGGGAAACCTTCCCTTACTTTACTCAATGACTTGATCGATAGAGAAAGAGCTCCAATGAGTATCAACTGCAACATTCGCACTAAAATCTACTTCCAACCTTTAACACTTGACTGAGCTAGAATCTAATTCCAACCTTTAACACTTGCCAACCTTTAACACTTGGTTGAGCAAATCCAAAACTAGCATCTTTGAAGGAATTCTATTATAATAAGATATTTGTCTATGCTTTCTTAGTTAGGTACACTCGATTACATATAGTTCCATCTATTATAATATGATATTTTTCTATGCTTTTTTAGTTAGGTAAGTTCGATTACATCTAGATTTAAGTGTAGTTTGCCTGAATGTCGAGTCTTTCTACGCCGTTGTACCTCTTGGAAATATTAGATCCGACCGGGTAGTATAATCGGCGAAAGAGATGATGAAACTGGTAGTCATCTCGGTGGAGAAAGTCCCTGGGGTGCAACTTGGCCGATGAGTACCGGATGGTCATCACACCTTCGAGTAGCAGTCCGTTTGCACGCTAAACCCGAACAAGGTTGGTGATCGAGTCCACCAGCCCATAACTGATCATCAACCCCGGCTCATTAATGCTCGTAAACCTCCTCCAACACATTTACTACAATGTTACACAACTTTAATCACCTTCATTCATGGAGACGACAAAGGTTACATGGTTATGGAACTCAAGAGTCACTCATTAACTGAGACTCTTGATGATGCAAGGAAGAACAGTTATATAAGGACTCCCGCAAGAAGGATAAGCAAGACATATATTCTTGGGCAATACGCATTATAGACGTAGCTCCCAAATCCCCCATCAATCCACAAACCTACTTTCGTGGCTTCCCCTACTCATAGCGGGAAGCCGGCCAGATATTTGTTCTACATAAGAACATTGACGCCCACTGTGGGATCGCAGTGAAATTATTCCTAGGCCACACTTCAACTCACATTCAACATAATGTCATCTCCTAGAGGCCCCCCCCCCAGACATGGCACAACTATTAGCCATGGTGGAGGCCCTCAGACAGCAGAACGAAACTCTGCAAGATAGTGTCACAGACCTGCAACAAAGAAGCGTAGGGGACGATAACCCAGAAGAGGAGCTTCTGGAACCCTAACCTCTCTCTCAGGCTATCCGAAACGATCAAGTCCCAGAGAACTTCAAATCACCGTCGCTGACAGCCCATGACGGCAAAACCGATCCTCGGGAGCATGTTATCGCCATCAACAACCAAATGGCAATAATAAGTTCCACCGACTCACTAAAGTGTAAACTGTTGGTTGGTACCTTCAAAGACGTAGCCCTACGATGGTACATGATCCTACCACAATCGTCCGTAGAAAGTTACTCAGACCTAACGAAGAAATTGATTCAGCACTTCTCCACCAATAAGCATCATAAGATGTCCACGACATCCTTATTCATTGTCCGAAAAGGTCAAGCAGAGTCTCTTCGAGAGTACTTAGTCCAATTCAACGAGGAGACCATCAAAGTATCTCATCCCAACCAAGAGTTGTTCGTTGTGGCATTCCAGCACGGCCTTCGAGCCGGGCAGATCAACAAATCATTAGCGTAGAAACCCGTGTCCGACATGAACGAAATCATCACCCGAGCGGAATATTACATAAAGGGTGAGGAGAGAAACATGGAGAAATAATCCAGAGATACTCTAGAGATAAGAAAGACCAAAGAAGAAGGGTCAGGGAGGAAGCAAGAGTCATCCCGAACGACTTTGAGAAATAGGCCCTGAGATCGCACAACTCAAAGGTCTAACCGACATCCCTCTAATCTTAATGACGTGGAGACACCTCTGAACACAAGGAGAGGAAATTTTTTAAAAGTAGTGGCGCACTTAAACCTGATCCCAGAGACGCCCCGTAATAAAAGGGGGGTCAATGTCGTATTGGGGAAGCATACTGGGGCTTGGTGTAGCTATCATCGGCTCCCGGGACACCATATTAACGATTGGCTCCAATTAAAGAAAGAAATCGAGATATTGATACATAGGGGGCACCTACTAACTTATGTGAAAGAGAGTAAGCCCCATCCGGCAAAAGAGACACTCGTTGAGAAAATGCCGACTCGGAAAGACACTCCCAAAAGAAAGGGAAGGGTATCGAAGAGGTGCATGAGATTAAATCAGCTCGCCATACCCTTAACACCATCTCCGGTGGATTCGTTGGCGACAGAGAAACCAACTCGACTAGGAAGAAATACGTCTGGGCCGTGATGCATGTATCCGAAGACATATGCAAGGTTCGGAAGCATGATTTAAACCCTGTTAGCTTCTCTAAAAAGGACGCGGTTGGCATTATGGCCCACGAGAATGATCCTATGGTCATCAAGGTACAAATCCGAGATTGGAGCATGAAAAAGATGTTGGTAGATCCCAACAGTTTAGTTGATGTGCTTTATTGGGAAGCCTTCAAGGGGATATAGTTCGACACAACTGAGCTATTACCCTTCAACGATACCCTAGTCGAGTTCTCTGGGGAGAAAGTGCAAGTATTAGGACACCTCATAGTGCTTACTACCTTTGGGAGTGACGCAAATGCTAAAACAACCAGAGTGAGGTACTTGATTGTCAACGCTGGTTCACCCTATAACATCATCATAGGAAGACCCTTTTTCAATTCCTTGGAAGCTGCTCTCTCCATCCTATACCTCACCATGAAATACCCATTGGGAAACTGTTGTGTTGGGATGATTAAAGGAGATCAAGGATTGGCCAAGAAATGCTACAAAGGCATCCTGAAGTTAAAAATGAAGATACAAACCAAAGAGCTCGGGCATTCTAATGAGTTGAAAGTTAACATGATTGACATGGATCCAGGAAACGATGCGTCAGAAGAAATCCTTTATCCTTATGAAGAAATAAAGAGGATCCAAATCGGCACCACACCTTCTGAAATAACTAATATATAATGTAATCTTTCTTTGGAGGAGGAAACATAAACTGTGGGGCTGTTGAAGGAAAACATCGACTTGTTCGCGTGGAAACCCTCAAATATGCTAGGAATAGACCCCAACTTCACGTGCCATCATTTAACATTGAATACTGACACCAAGCTGGTATCCCGGAGGAAAAGAAAAGGAGGAGAAGAAAAGAAGAAGGCTATAAAAGACGAGATCAAGAAACTACTCGATGCTGACTTTATCAAAGAAATCAAATATCCAACTTGGCTAGCCAACGTGGTTATGGTTAAAAATAAGACATGGAAGTGACACATGTGCGTCGACTTCACGGATCTTAATAAAGCATGCTCTAAGGATTCGTATCCATTACCTCAGATAGACCGACTCATTGACGAAACCTTAGGCTACATATTGCCTAGCTTCATGGATGCCTATTCTGGGTACAACCAAATCCGTATGAGCCTGGACGATGCATCAAGGACTTCCTTTATGATAGATCAGAGCAACTATTATTATGAAGTAATTCCATTTGGTCTCAAGAATGCAAGAGCCACCTACCAGCGGCTGGTGGACAAGGTTTTTGCCACCTAAATTGTCATAAATATGGAAGTATGCGTAGACAACATGGTCGTCAAAACCACCAGTGAGAAGCAACATGTAACGAACTTGAAAGAAACACTCGCATCCATAAGGAGATAAAACATGAGGCTTAACCTAGACAAATTTATCTTTGGAGTGCAAGCCGGTAAGTTCCTGGGTTTCAAGCTCACAAATCGAGGAATAGAAGCTAACCTGGACAAATGCCAGGAGATTATTGACATGCGTAGCCTATCTTCGAAAAAGGAAGTATAACAACTTACGGGAATATTGGCTGCTTTATCTCGATTTATGTCATGCGTTGGAGATAGAGCAATCCATTTCTTTGCTGCCCTTAGGAAATCAGAAGAATTCGAGTGGATGACAGCATGTGAGAAAGCCTTTTAAGGAGTAAAATGCTTTTTGTCCTCTCCATCGATCCTGACGAGACTGTGAGAAAATACACCTTTGACCCTATATTTGGCAGTCTCTGAAAAAGCTATGAGTCCAGTTCTCGTTCGGTAAGAGGAAGATGGTGAAAAACTGGTGTTCTTCGTCAGGAAATTCTGAAAGGAGCCGAGCAGCGATACCAGAAGATCTAAAAGCTAGCATTAGCGTTGGTAATAACAACATGGAAATTGAGACATTATTTCCAAGGCCATCCGATAACCGTAAGGACTAATTATCCCATCAAGCAGATACTGAAGAAGCCGGATCTAGCCAGAAGGATGGTCACATGGACTGTAGAATTGTCAGAATATGATATTGGATTCACCCTGAGAACCAATATCAAATCACGGGTCTTGTCCAATTTCATAGTTAAGCTAAGTGGCCTAATATAAGAAGAAAGTGTAAACAAGTGGTCTCTTCACGTTGACGGTTCGTCCAACCTTATAGGAAGCGGAGTTGAGATTGTACTCGAAGGACCCTAGAAATTTATATTGGAATACTCCTTAGGCTTCAACTTTCAAGCTAGCAATAACCAAGCAGAATATGAAGCTCTTATAGCATGGATGAAACTAGCTAAGTAAGTAGGAGTCAATCATCTAGTGGCAAAAACTGATTCATAACTGATTGCAAGGCAGATGAAGGTGGAATATTAGACCAGGGACTTGGCGTTGTTAAAATACCTCCAGATAGCATAGGGGCCATCGGAGACCTTCACAGAATTCGAAATCAGTCACATCCCAAGAGAAGAGAATGTACGAACCGATGTATTAGCCCAACTCGCCAGTACCAAGGGATCGGGGCTAAATAAAACAATGATACGAGAGATCCTAGAAAAACCAAGCATCGAGCAGGAAGAAGCCATGGCAATCGAGCACATCACTGGATGAATGTCCCTGACAATATAATATCTGATGCAAGGGACCCTACCTGAAGACACTAATAAGGCTAAGAGTATAAAGAAGATATTCACTCGTTATATGATAATATCTGATAAACTGTATAAGATGGGGAGATCCACGCCCATGATGTGATGCGTGACAGAGACTTAGGTTACCTTAAAAATGAAAGAGAACCATGAAGGTGCGTATGGGAGTCATATCGGATGGAGATCCCTATCCGGGAAGATCCTCTGAGCTGAATACTATTAGCCTCAAATGTTACAAGATTGTGTCGAGTTTGTGAGCAAGTGTGACAAATGCTGGGTATACTAGCTATTTATACACTCCCCGACCGAGTTATTGCACTCCATCTTTCCCCATGGACATTTTACCAATGGGGAGCAGACATACTGGGACCATTTCCCACAACACCCAGACAGTTAAAATTCCTCATTGTTATCGTCGACTACTTTACAAAATGGGTAGAAGCAGAAGTCGTGACACACATCACCACTGAAAGAGTACGTCATTTCTATTGGAAAAATATCATTTGCAGGTTTAGCTTGCCCATAGTCATAGTATCCGAAAACGGGACACAGTTTGCAAGCTCGATTGTGGTGGAATTCTGCAATGACTCGGGAATCCAAAATAGATTCACATTAGTGGAACATCCTCAAGCCAACGGAAAAGCCAAAGCGGCTAAAAAAATCATCTTGACAGGAATGAAAAAGAAATAGGATGATGCAAAAGGCCTGTGGTCCGAGTACTTGTCAGAGATCCTATGGTCGTATCATACTACTCCTCACTCCACCACCCGAGAAACACCTTTCCGAATGGTGTACGAGGCTGATGCCATGTGTAACATCCCATTTCTACCCGACGGATAATGATAAAATCAGAGTTCAACATAAATAGGATGCTACATTTTCAACAAAATCAAACTTCATTTAATCACATATAAAACAGATACATAACACCTAACTCGGATGAACCGATAACAACTTGATTTATTCTTTAACATCAAACAACTTTATATTGATAAGAAGCAGAATCTACATACTCAACTTCAATTCACTTAACATCTTTATCCAACTAAAATAACTTCAAGACAACAATTACTTCATGTAAACAACTTAAAGATTCAGAAACAGAAATAAATATCAACAACTAAACATTAAACGTTCATCCCCCCGAGTGTTATGTATCAGAGCGACAACACTGACTCGAATTGACGAGGTAACAACTATCCTTCTTGATTACCTGCACGTTACCAACAGAGGGAAACATTCAAACAGTAAGGGGTAAGATTCTCAAATCGTATAAGTGAGCGCACAATAAATCATATATTAGAATTCAGGAATATAAAACCATCACATTGCAACATCAACATTGTCATGCCCTTCACAACACATCTTTTCACAAACCTCACTTGTTTTAATCACAACTTAAATCATCACAATTCACATCATTATTAATTACGCAAGGCACTATGAGACGCAACTGTGCAAATGCATATGGTACCAACAGAGCTTCAGCCCCCATCGCCAATTGCCAATTATTAGAGGCATTCAAACAAGGCATCAACCTTCATCGCTATTTTTCCAATTATTAGAGGCATTCAAACAAGGCATCAACCTTCATCGCTATTTTTCCAATCCATGCCATCACAGAGTATGCAAATGTATGTGACTCAATGAATGCACCATAACATACTCACAACAATCATCATTCATCGCAAGGAATAAGCTCACGTCGCCATTATTACCAGTAAATAGAGGTAATTCATCATCTAAAATTCTCTGCAACTTCGCATTATCAACAAAAGTTCACAGCAACAATCATAACAACACAACAACGACAATACACCAACAAATTAATAACAAGGATTAAACAACAACTTAACAATAATTCAACGGTAATTCAACAAAAGGTCACCAACCATTCAACATTGGCCATAGGCCCACAACATAATATTGCCCATAAATAGAGACAATTCAACCAAATTCATCATCACCTGCAATTTCATGATTAACCACAACAATTATTCCGTATAATTATTCAGACAAATCGACCAAATCCTGCAAATCAATTAATTCTCCATTATTATTTTATTACTAATAACTTATGTTACTAATTCACATCTTAGTCTCTACCTTACAGCAACTTATACAATCCACCGTCTCAACCGTAATATTTTACAAACATTCCGCGTAATTATTCAGACAAACCAACTACATCCGGCTAAATAGCCCTCTACTACAATTACTAGCATTTCTACTCGGTATTATTATTACCAAACCCACACTACTACTGTTAGTTCATATTATTCCTATTATTTCATCACTATGCTAATGTACATCAGTTTACCAAAAAAATTACTGCAACTATACTAATTATTTCCATCTCTGTCTTATTAAGACCGTTAAATTATATTGAAACTACTAATTAGGCTTACTGACATAAAGACTACTTCTATTAATGTCTTTCTGCTATATCATACTATTGATAAGAATAATTTTATTTTATTCCCTAACTTAATGCTTTTTGCGAGATACTGATAATATATTGTTAAGCTACAAGAAATTAAGTGCCTGCCAGCCCAACAGCCAGTGCCGAACGACACTCTCCTTCAACAACATCCAGTGCCGAACGACACTCCCCTCTTCTCCTCAATGATTCCGATCGACAACCTCTACCAACAACAACACCTTGTTGATCGTCAATGCCTTCCTTCCATTTGCCGATCATTAATGCTCACCGTATAATTTTCTGCAAATTCCCGTTACTTCTCCAGTTTCATTTGATTCACAGACTAACCAACGTATAATACAGGAACATGAAATTTCACCAATAATTAACATTAATCAATTCCTAACATCAATTATCACAAACAAACATAAACAGTAATAAATTTACACCCTAAATCCCCACATACAATTTCTTATAAGCCCCATTATAGGATAAGAAAATCCACCCTTATCTTGGATTGGAGATCACTCTATAATTTCGATTGTAACTCGCTGCTGCCATAGCCCCAAACCTCCATTCTTCTTCTTTTCTCCATGTACTGCACCCCTTTCTTTTCTCTTTCTCTAAAACCCTTATTCTTCCTTTTCTTATAAAAAACGGATTCCTTATAATTTCTATTATTCTTAATAATTCCATTGGGCCTAATCTTAACACCCCCACTTTTACTACCACCAACAAATGATTAAGCCCATATAATAAATCTAGTATTATTCCAATACTATTTCTACAACTTAATCAACCAAATAATTAACTAACAACATGACAACTTAAATCAAAATTTCAACAATTCCAACAATTAATCCATAATTAATTTAATTAAAAAATTAATTAAATTAACGGGTGTTACAATTCTCCCCCACTTAGAATATTTTCGTCCTCGAAAATCTATTCGATACTACCACTCTTAATACGAATTTCACATCCAACTCGTTGATTTCCAAGTTGCGTTTGGCAACACTTCGACCACTACTTTCTCGACATAACAACTCTCAACATGATATAATCCAAATCCACACGTGCTAATCATTCAACATCTCCGTGACATAATCATTACTAGCATCTCAACTACTCCACCATAATCTGACATATCAACATTTAAAGTAGCAACAACTATAACACACTTATACTTGGATATACAACATCGCAATATCATAATAACAACCTTTTCAACACCAAAACGCATACCCAATTTCATTCCCATATGTCAATTATCAACAAAATATCCACAAATCTATTCACATCGTCGTATCGCTCTTATAGTGACATCAACACAACCAACATAATCAACTTCGTCATATTATGGAGTATCATTCCTTACTTACGGAAATCAACAGTAACATCTCAATAATGATAACAAAATTGTTACAACATCAACTTAACTATATAACTCAACAAGCATACTCATAGCTCACCATCAACCAACAACCACATTAGTATCCTTATAAAAATCTGCAAATATTTACGAGAAATCATCAAATATCTCTCCAAATATTCCACAACAGAGGTTATGTCTAATGCAAAGTTGGAGACAACGATATTGCTCACGTCAACAATCTCTCGCGCAACACTAACAACACAGAGGCATTAAACTTCGATACCCATAGTGATTATTAGCACTAAATCTATCTCTAGAATTCAGAAATTAATAGATAATCATACTAGATAAAGATTCAAGAAGTATATGTCTATAGCAACTCAAACCCCAAGTAGAAAACAAAAATCAAGGATAATCACCGATAAAGATTTGAGAAATAGATTTTATATAACACCATAATCAGTAAATATACATAGAATCAAAGTAAATATACATACAAAATATAACAATTAAAGATTACAAAGAGAAGAGAAGAAAAGGAACCAAATATTTCTTGGTTTGTAAACACCAATCGATGAGAAATTCGACTCTAGATCATCTGATTGCAACCTCCAAATGTTGTTTCTAAGCCTCTCTCTACCAAAAAATAAAGGTGATGGTGCTGAGACTAAAAAATACCCAACTCATAACCTGAAAATGTGTTTTTACCTATTTAATGAGTTTTGACGTCACATGGCGCGCTAAGCGCGCACAGAGGGCGCTTAGCGCCAAACCTGTTGTTCCAAAAAAATTAGCTTTTGTTTTCGCCATAACTTGAGAACCGTAACTCTAATTTTTGTACGGTTTAAAGCCTTGGAAAGCTTATTCAATTCCCCATATAACAATGCCTAAATATAAACCAAATTGAAGTTTTTTTCATCCTTTTTTTTAGCCTTATTATTTGATGAATTGCTAAAAATTGCATTCTTGAAGCTTAGCCTTTAGCCTTTATTACTTAATGCTCCAATTATGAATGAGTACCTACAAAAGAGATGAAAAACTATTAAACCATACAATGTTTACACAAAAACTCAATTATTCTATTATGCACACAAACTAAACTTATTTATAAACAAGGCTGAAATTATTCAAACGATATTAACAAAAAGTATTGATAAGTGCAACAAAACTTATACAGAAAAATAGCTACAATTTGTACTTATCAAAATCTCCCCAACTTACATAATTTTTTGTCCTCAAACAAGGCTGTTGTACCCCAAAATTTGCCCCCCCATATTCATCAAGAATTGTCAAAGTCAAGGTCACAAAATTCCCCAAGGACTATGCAGTTCAACTGTCTCCTATACAGTCAAAACTAGGGTTTGGATCCTGATCAAGAAAATGAAGTTTTCAAGGGCCCAATCAAGTCTCATATGCCTACAAAGATGGTCAAGTACCCTCATATCAAGTTTCAAGGCATTCAGCTCAAAGTTGCACAGTCAAAACCCTAAATTGCACTACAGTCAATTGTAGGGGCAAAATGGTCATTTGACAGTCAAAAGTTCAAATTTTTGGTCAACATATCATTTTGAAGCCACAAACATCATTTGATCAATGCTTGATCATGATTCTCAAAATTTGGCTCAGAAATCATCAAAGATGCAAAAGTTGCTATATTTGGACAGCTGAAAAAGTCAACTGAAATTGACCAGGGCATAACTTTCACATGGATTATCAGAAAAATTCCATCCAAAGCTCATTTTGAAGAGAAAGACATTTCCTACAACTCATCTTCATATTCCAAGTCCAAGAAATGCTCTCACAAAAAGTTATCAATTTCAACATTATAGGTCATTTTCAAAAGTCAACAAAAAGGGACTTTAAGTCAAAGGCCATAACTTGAGATTGGTAGATCAAAATGACATGGGACCAAAGGCATTGGTTAAAGGACTCAAAGACCTTTCCAAAATGTCCAAGAACATGTGAAAAGCTTAAAAATTGAGCAAGTTATGCCTTGTGGAAGTTGGGAAATTTTTGGGAATTTTGAAAAGTCAACAATGGTTCAAATGATCTAAAAATGCAAATGGGCCCATTTTTCTTCCAAGTTTCTTCATGCCAAGCCTATGTACGACCATTAGGCCCAAAGGGAAGTATTTTCATATTTTTTAATTATTTATTTGAATTTATATTAATATTAATTCATTTAAATTATTTTAATACATGAAAAATATAAATTTGACCTAAAACAATCTTTTTATGCACATTCCAAGGTCAATATTTCGTGCACTTCCCAATTAAGCAAGTTTTGATGAGATTTGAGCATGATTGAGTCAAAAACCATGAAAAAAGATTTGGAAAAGATATGAGGAAATCAAATATGTGAAAACAATGAATGCCTTGGATTTGGATCAATTTTTCCAACCTAATTGCTTCCTTACATATACAGGAATGTAAACCTAATCAGAGAGGACTCCAAGCTGCGCAGAAAACCAATATTGAAAGCTTGAAAATTGCTTGAAAAACTAAAATCTGAAATCAGTGCTAGAGGTCGATTCAAGCCTCCAAACCTATCCCAAAAGCTTCAGTGGCAATTGCTGGACACATTCCAATCATTAGCATCAACTCAGACCCCAAGAATTGGTAACGAGACCCTTGACTGTACAGCAAAAATTCTTAAACGCATATCATGATTTAAGCATCTTTCTTAAGTTTTATTTGTGGATTCATGATTGTTGTTTTGTTCTGATGCTAACCATGCCAATGAATTTCGTTTTTGTGCAATACATGTGATTTCGCCATTAACGAGCATTAGGGTTTTTCAGTTTTGGAATTAGGGGTTTCCAGGTACGGCAAAATTGGACGTTCTCAACACCATGGTTGTATTCAGGGCATGGAGACGAAGAAGAATGCATCCTCGCGCTTAATTTATGTTAAGAAGGGAGCTATTCGCTATTTTCTTAAATCACCCCTTCAGCCACGCCCAGAAAACCGTGGCCATACATTTATGTTTTAGGAAAAAACGAGGACGAAGACCTCGTGGCAAAGCATGATAGGCGGATTCAAATTTCGCGCGAATTTCCAAAGTCGTTAACGCTTTCTTTTTATAATGTTTGTTGGTTATTATTTATTAAATGAAATGCAAGTGCTTTAGTGGCAGGTACACGTGCTTGGCAACGTTAAAGACCTGGGTTCGAATCCCAGGTCTTGACATTCTTCATATTATTTTGCATTCAGCAATTCCATGCAACGTCCAAGATAACCATGTACCATGCATCTTCACCATCCAACGTCCACGCGTCCCTGATGACTAAATCAATGGCGTGGATCTGAGGAACACGTAAGCCCAGGTCAACACGCTGGCACCCAAACTGGAAAAGTCAACAAATCTCTGGCTTAATGGGCCAACGTTCTTGGGCCTTACCTCCTGAATTGGGGACTACCCCCCCTGGTTTGCCTTATTATTGTTTTTATTCTTTCTTTAATTTTTCTTTTTATTTCTTTTATTTGCTGTTTATTTAGTTAATTATTTTTACAAAATATAAAAAACATCATAAAATTCAGAAAAGACCAAAAAAATATAATTTTTATATTATAATTATTTTCACAAATTAATATGTAAATTATTTAGTTTAATTAGGTTTCTAACTTTAATTCCTTTTAATGAAAATCCAAAAAAAATGTAGAATTAGGTTAAGTGATAATTTTTATATCTTTTTAATTGTTTTCCTTTTTTTTCTCACAATATTATTTATTTATTATTTTATTTTTATGATTAAATTTGTACATAAATAAATTAGGGTTTGATGGAGGTTATATTTTAATTCTTTCATAATAAATAAAAACATTAGAATTAGGGTTTGCCTTATAGTTTAAATTTCAATTAACTCCTTTTTTCTTTTAATAAATAAAAAACATAAAAATCTAAAAAACATTTTCTTTTTGAATTTTAATTCTAATTCCCTATTTAATTCTAATTAATTAACTCTTGTAATTTAATTTTTGTAAAAGGGTCCAACGCCCATTGTTTAATCATTTAATTTCGCATGATTTATTTTTATCGTTTAATTATAATTATGTAAATCTCCCAAAGCCATGTAACTCTATTTCTCGCACTATTATTTACTTTGCTTTATTTATTTTCCGCTAAATCGGGTTCGGTTTAATTTTGGCGATGTGGACCCGCGCCTTTGTAATAGCCTTAGATTTATTTTCTCGCAAACTTTATAACTGTTAAATATGCATGCAAGAATGAATGGACAAATTAAAATCAAGCGTAGAACACGACAAACATGACAAGACAAATGACTGAAACATGACACACAATTCGCACACACCACCCCTAGGGTACGCCTCACTGTTGCCTTTCGAAAGGTGATCGTCAAGTAGAGGACGTCTTAGTAAGTCCTCATGATCCGGGAACCTGGCATGAGGGTAGCTTCTAAGGTGTCTTCCCATTGCTCTGGTGATCACCATGTCCCTAAAAACGAATTGACCCGAACACCTCCAACGGTGGTGCTACCTACCTCTCAATGGTGGGATGGCACTACTTCAAAGGACTTTTACACAGACGAATTCCTTAGGGTAGGTAGGTTCTCAAGGATACTTGCTCTAATCTCAAAACAAACTCAAAAAGACTTTTCACACTGACACTTTTCAAAAAGCTTTCAAAACAAACTTTTCAAACACTCTGACGTACGAGTCGATCTGAAATTTTTCAAAGAAACTTTTTAAACCCACATTGAAAAGCAAACAAACAATTTTGAAAACACATTGAGCAAGTACCTAAGAGCCCATGGATAACCATGGATAGAAAGGGTGCTAACACCTTCCCTTTCTATAATCTACCTCCCGAACCGAGAGCAATCTCTATAAGGAATTTTTCTGTGCTTTTGTCCTTTCCATTTGGAGAAAATAAAAGACGGTGGCGACTCTTGCTTCCGCGACATTTCGCGAACCAGCGTTAAACAGTCAGTTCCAGATCCACCGATCACAAAGGCTAAACAAACTTAAAGAACAAAGTGATCAACCAAAGAATCATGAATCAATAAGTTTTGGAAAACAAAACAAATGTATGGTTCAACCAAAAAATGCACACACAAAGTAAACACTTACCGCAATCCTACAGCGACAACATGTAAACGAATCTAATCCTAAGTACAAAAATCATACCAAACATTCTAAAACAAAACAAGATTAATCATGAATCACATCTAGCAAAAATTCATCGGTAGATGAAAAACACACAAAAGTGAAGGACATAGACACTCATCCAACAATCTTGCAAACAAAAGACTTAATTATGCATTCATCTAAAAATTCACATTGAACATACAAAGGAAAGAATCACAATGACTTTTCAAGGTTGTAATGTGGCTTGGTTGACAAACAAGAGATAATTCCTAAAGCTGATCGAAACAAAAACTTGCCTAAACCTAAAGAATGAGTTGATTCCTACTAGAACTGTTACAGGTTGGAGAGTGTGCATAGATTACTGAAGATTGAATACTGCTATTAGAAAAGACCACTTTCCTTTACCATTCATTGATCAAATGTTGGAAAGGTTGGCTGGTCAGGATTACTATTGTTTCCTGGATGGATACTCTAGGTATAATCAAATTGCGGTAGCACCGGAAGATCAAGAGAAGACATCATTCACTTGTCCATATGGTATCTTTGCTTACAGAAGGATTCCATTTGGGTTGTGCAATGCACCAGTGACATTTTAGAGGTGTATGACATCCATATTTGTTGACATGCTTGAAAAGCATATGGAAGTATTTATGGATGACTTTTCTGTCTTTGGTTTTTCATTTGATAATTGTTTAATTAATTTATCTTGTATGTTAGAAAGATGTCAGTAGACCAACTTGATCCTCAATTGGGAGAAGTGTCATTTTATGGTGCAAGAAGGAATAGTTTTGGGTCATAACATTTCCCATATGGAAATTGAAGTTGATAAAGCCAAAGTAGAGGTAATAGCAAAGTTATCTCTACCAGTGAATGAGAAATGGATAATAAGCTTCTTAGGACATGCGGGATTCCATCGTAGGTTCATAAGATATTTCTCCAAAATTGAAAACCGATGACTAGTCTGCTTGTGAAAGATACACCGTTTCTGTTCGATAAAACGTCCAGTGAGGCCTTTGAAACTTTGAAGAATAAACTAGTGTCTGCCTCTATAGTAGTTTCTCCTGATTGGTCTCTACCATTTGAGATCATGTGTGATGCAAGTGATATAGTAGTAGGGGCAGTGCTAGGACAGAGAAGAGAAAAGCTCTTGCATGTGATTTACTATGCAAGCCATGTGTTGAATCCAGCTCAAATAAACTATGCAACCACTGAAAAAGAATTGTTAGCGGTTGTGTATGCTTTTGAAAAATTTAGGTCCTACCTATTAAGGTCGAAGGTAATTGTTTATACTGACCATGCTGCTTTAAAATATCTTCTTTCTAAATAGGAATCAAAGCGAAGGCTGCTGAGATGGATTTTACTTCTGCAAGAGTTTGATTTGGAAATACGGGACAAGAGGGATGTGAAAATACTATTGTTGATCACTTATCCCGGATGTCCCCAATAGAAGAAACTAAGGATAAACATCCAATCAAGGACAAGTTTGTCGACGAACGAATCCTAGTTGTGATTGGTGTTCCATAGTTTGTAGATTATGCGAATTACTTGGTAGGTGGAATAATACCTGATGATTTTGACTCTGATAAAAAGAAAAAGTTTTTGCATGATTACAGGTTTTATTTGTGGGACGAACCATTCCTGTACAAGAAGGGAATAGATGGACTGGTTCAATGATGTGTTCCAGAGGAAGAACAAAGAGGTGTCCTAAAAGTCTGCCATGACTCTGAATATGGAGGACATTTTAGTGGAGATAGAACTGCCGCAAAAGTCCTCCAGTATGGGTTGTATTGGCCGACTCTATTCAAAGATGATTAAGGTGTCGCAAAGGAATGTGACAGATGTCAAGGGACTGGAAACATTTCTAAGAGAAACCAGATGCCCCAAAAAGGTATGCTTGAAGTGGAATTGTTTGATGTGTGGGGGATAGATTTCATGGGACCGTTTCCCCTATCATTTGGAAAAAATTACATCTTGGTGTCTGTTGACTATGTTTCAAAATTGGTAGAGGTTGTAGCACTCCTAACTAATGATGCCAGGGTGGTGGTAAACTTCCTTAAAAACATCATTTTCGCAAGGTTTGGGGGGGGGGGGGGGGGGGTACCTAGAGCGCTAATCAGTGATGGGGGATCATATTTCTTAAACAAGATGATGGAAAACTTGTTAAATAAATATAATGTGAAGCACAAGATAGCCACCCCATATCATCCCTAGACGAGTGGGCAAGTTGAAGTGTCAAACAGACATATAAAGCAAATTCTGGAAAAGACAATAAATGCCCCTTAGAAGGACTGGCCAGTGAAGTTGGATGATGCATTGTGGGTGTATAAAACAACATTTAAAACACCCATAGGTACGTATCCATATCAATTGGTTTATGGTAAAGCCTGTCACCTCCGCTCAAACTCGAGCACACGGCTTTTTGGGTGTCAAAATTTCTGAATTATGATCTTATGAAAGCTGGAGAGTCAAGAATTCTGTAATCCACAAGTTAGAAGAGTTTCAGAATCAGGCTTACGAGAATGCCAAGGTCTATAAGGAACAAACAAAAAATGGCATGATCAGTGGATCCAGAGAAAGGAATTTTAGGAAGGACAGTTGGTGTTGTTGTTTAATTCTAGGTTAAAGTTATTCCCTGAAAAGTTAAAGTCAAGATGGTATGGACCATTCACTGTTCATAAAGTATTCCCGCATGGAGCAATTGAGCTTAAGAATAAGGAAAACATGGGGACCTTTAAGGTGAATAGGCAGCGGGTGAAGCCCTACTATCAAGGCCAAAAGAGGGGTCTAATTGATAATGTTCGTTTTACAGGGTAAGACGGACGATCGTCAAGCCATGCAACGTTAAACGAAGCGCTTTGTGGGAGGCAACCCATACATTTTATTTCTAACAAGCTTCTTTGTTTTGTTGTAGGTTTAAAATTTTCTTGGTAGGTCCACACAATGTCTTACTCTAGGAGGAGGAGAATTTGGAATCAACATATGTAGAGAGAAAAATGTTTTTTCCAGAAAGAATCAGAAGTTGACACGGCCGCCTGTGTCACGGGACACGACCCGTGTCAACAACAGTGAAGCTTACCTAAATTTTGAAAATCCCCATTTTTTTCCAGAGGCTGACACGGCCGCCCGTGTCACGGGACACGACCCATGTCAGAATTACTAAAGCACGAGGAAAAGTATTTTGAGATAGAATACGACAAGGCCGACCGTGTCATCGGACACGGCCCGTGTCCTCCAGACGGAAACCACTTTTTTAATTTTGTTTTTTCTCTTTTGTGGGAGGGCCCACCGGATGATGAAAAATTTAATGTTGCAATTCCCTCCTCCTCCACAGTAAAGCACTGTGAGTTCACCCTCACTATCTTGAATTCAAACATTAAGGTCAATGTTTGGTTCAAATGTGGGGGGTTTTATTATTGCTTTTAGTTTTGCGTTTTTTATTATTGCTTTGAGTTTTTGTTTCTAGTTATATGTGGCTTTATTTTTTGTTCGTGTTAGTTTGCTTGGTTTTGTTTTGTTTATCGATGTGTTGTAGATTGATTGTATTTTTCTGAATGAAGGACAAACGAGTAGCTAAGTGGATGAAAGATGCAACTTGGACTTGCTCCTCAGGCACCCCGGGAAGTTGATATAGTTGAAGAACAAAAAGAGTAATTGTTGGACGCAACTTGGTGACACTGGACTGAGATGGTAGTATGGTATACCCAAACCAAAAAAGAAGCCACATTACACGAGGAGTGCTTTGGAACATGTAAGCATATCTAACATGGTGAGCGTATATAAAGCCAAACACAAGAATATCATAATGAGAGTTCATTTAGGTATGATTGTATCACTCTAGTTTTGCGTGTGTTCTACTAGAACACCACAACATGATAACACACACTGAGGCACATTGTTTGTTTTACCCCTGAGCCTTTCTTTCCATCCCGTACTGTTATTTTTATCTTTTTTTAACCACATTTGAGCCATATCCATTTTTTTGTGATAACCACATATGTTAACCCAGGGCCAAACACTTCCTAGCCTTGCTCGACATAAGTGTTGTGAATTTTGAAACTGTGCAAAATTCTAAGTTTGGGGTTGTCATCTATATAAAGAGGGCAAGTAAAAGAAAAAAAGAGAAAAAAATGGAGACACATGAATGTCCCGAAAAAAAGAGAACTTACAAAGAAGCACTTTCCTAAGCAAAAGACTCAGGTACCTGTGAAACACTCAAAGCAAAATTGAGTGAAGCAAAAGAGTCGTTGTTGAGTAAAATCCCATCGAAATAATTTTGAGCATGGAGACAAGAAAGACAACACAAATGCTGAGCCAAAAACCATTTGTTTATCCATTTTCTTTGTTTATTCCACAATACCCAAGTCTTGTTACAACCCAAAGACCTCCAAAAGTGTGTGGAATCTGTTTGTGTAGTGAAGGTAGAATTCATTCAAAGTTAAGAGTCGATATTGCATACATTGAATTTTGAGTGTAAAACACTTTAACCCTGAGAGATTTGGTGAGAAGTGTAAAAAACTTGCAGGTAAAGAAGTATTCTGATGTGAAAGTGTAGCGGATAGTTCGGATTGGTGAACCAGAATCTTGATCGGGAAGGTCAAAAGCAAGTTGCGAATAACATCAAATGTATTGTGGTAAGAAGAAATTCCGCCGTGACTTTGTTGTTGTCTCTTACATTACTTGAGGAGAAGCAATGAGCTAAGTTTGGGGTTATGATCAGTCACCATTTCTACTTCGTTTCTGTCACTTATTCGGTACAAATTCATCAAATCTGTAACACTTTGGTTTGTCTTTTTATCGTTTTGTTTAAAATATTTTATATTTTGCAAATTTATCTTTGTGTGGTTTTTATTTGAATTTTATGTCGGCTAGATGATTTTGATGGTTTGGTTTGGTAGTTGTTGGTAATCTCAGGTGCAAGTAAAGATCTCCGGAAAATTTGTGCAAAGGCGAAGGAAATATGGAAGCTGCAGGGGCCTTGACACGGCCACCCGACACGGGCTGTGTCAAGAGAAGATGAGAACAAAGGTGTTAAAAATCTAGGTAGAAGGTGACATGGGCGCCTGTGTCACACGACACGGCCCGTGTCAATTCAACTGAGCAAAAAGGGTGCAAAGGACATCACAGACGCTGGCACGGGTGCCCGTGTCCGGTGACACGGTCTGTGTCCGGTGACACGGTCCGTGTCAGCTTAGGCGCTAGAAATTCTAATTCTTGGGATTTTTAAATGTTTCGGAGCACTAAAGGTATTCTAGATATTTGGCACTGCTGGGGGATAACCTAATACTACAAAGACATGATTAATGAAAAGGAGGAGACACTTTTAGACGATTGAAAAATTAAGACGATAGAAGAGTGGAGATTCAAGAGCTTGGGAAACAGAGAATTCGTCATGCGCGATAGCAATTGAAGATCGAAGAATCCATAATTGTTGTAATGTCTAACTCTACCATTTGTATTATTTTTCTTTTGAATTCTATGAGAGGCTAAACTCCCCAATGCTAGGGGGTGTCCCTGATTTGTTATGATAAGAATATCGAACTCTTTGTTTTATTCAACACAATAGTTCTTTTGCATTAATTTATTATTCAGAATAATTTATCATTTTTCCCTATCGGACCAATAGGGTTTTACTTTTCTTGACACAATAGAACTGGACAATCGTGTTAAGGTTTTTTAAACAAATATTATAGAATATTTCACCTAGGACTAGGGCAATCCTATAATAACCGGAATAATTCTTGATAATCAAATACTTGGCTTTATCACTAATTTGAATGGACATTGAAATTAAGGTAGAAGTTAAAAGGTTTTTCACTAAGGACTTAGGGAAAGATATACTTAAGAACTTGTAATTAAGTTGATGAACTTGTTGAAAAGATCAAAGAGTGAAAGTTATCAAATGATAAATCATACACTTACCCCTAGCATATTTTAATTAAACAGTAAAAAGTCACATTTTACATTATGTTATTTTACACATTTGCAAGGTTTTATCCAAACAAACCAAAACGATAGTTTTTGTTCGATTGAATTAATAACAAGTCTCAGTATTTTCTACACAGCCCTCATGTTCGATACTTGGGGTAAAACCCATTATTACTACATCGGTGAAAATAGTACACTTGCTATTTTTCCAATCACTACACAAGAGCAGCCGCCAACTGACGTTATTGTCACTTGCAAGAGAAGGCCAAAATTTGGATTTTAGCAAACGAGCCAGAAAACTTTCTATTTAGTAAATTTGGAGACTAAAATGGTAGATATGCAAGCATGGTAACTTATATGTTGTTCTACGTACTGAAACTGATGACATTCGTGATTATGCATAACTCCCCTATTTGAATGCAAATATTGATCCTAGGAGTTGGAAACTCAATAAATAGGATATAAGAGATTACTTGCAAAAGCTAAGCTTTGAAAAGGCAATGCTCTAACCCTCGTATGTGCCTAGATTAGGACTAGCTGCTTAAGAGACTCCCAACCCCGCCATTTTTTTGCACCAATCTTTATTACCGACTATATTTATATCTTTGGGGTGTATAGCTTAGTTGGTAGAACATTGGGCTTTTCTCGATCTCGCTTGGTGGTGCCCCTCTGATGACTATTGACTAACCATTAATTTCGTGCTTGAGTTGGAGGGATCTCCTTCCATCCATCGAGTCAAGTAATTTGCTATCGGAAATTTAACTTTTTTGTATCTTATGCCATGCCAACACTCGTATATATTGAGCTCGTAATGGTACCTCACAATTCAAAAGTCTCTCTACGGGTGAAGAATAAGCCTTAGGTATTCTCTATCTACCCATATGTATTGTACTATCTCGACCAGTTAATCATAAGAAATTATTACGGTTCCAGCTAGAAGATGCGCAAACCTCTAAGTAACACGTGTTAGCACACTCTACCAAGACTTTCTCTAATAAGGCCTCAAATACCGTTGCTTGTTTAGGTCGAGCAAGAATTCTACCATACTGCATGCAACTATTATTGTTGATCCTGCAGAAACTATAACAAAGCAACCAAGAGTGTTTTTATTATTGCAAATTACAGTTAGAGTAATAATTACTAATAATAGTAGCAAGGTAAGAAGAAGGCAAAATACCCATTTTGGTCCCTTAACTATAGGTCATGTTTCACTTTGGTCCCTTATCTACTTTTCGTGCTAAATTGATCCCTTAATTTTTAAAACGATACAAACAAGTCCCTTCCATCCACTCTGTTAGTCAAAGTCTGTTAAAAGTGTACGTGACACATTTGACCAACTATTGTGACTGAGTTAGCATCGAAAAAACTGACGCTAAAAACTATTTCTGAATTTTAATTATTATTCATCTCTTTCCCTAAAATTTTCTGCATTTTAATTTTTGATGGCTCATTTACAGATCTAGCCCGTACTAAATCAACATATTCCTATTTTTCATTTTCTTTTGTTATTCCCTCAAAATTTTTGATGACCCCTTCATTGAACTAGAAATGAAAAGTCTATGTAAAGAAGAAATGGCAGAAGGAAGAAACAAACTATCTTACTCTTTTCCTTAGCTTCAGTTCCAACAAAGTAGTAGTAGAAGAGTGTAACATAAGATTCCAGGTGCCAATGGGGTCGGAGCAAAATCGATTTCCTCATCCTAAAAGGGTATCTCTCTCTTTCGATCTCTCGTAAACATATTTTTATTTTTATTTTTATTTCAAAATTATTATACTCGGTTGGTTGGTTGGTTTGTGCATTATTTATTTAGGGTTAGATCCGAGGTCCCTAGCTAGTAACTACATATAACCTAGCACCAATTTAAGTTTCGTTCCTCAGATCTCACATCATTCTGCTTCCACGATCTACTTTGCTTTTTTTCATTTCTATTTGCTAACTAAAATATACATAGATCCATACTTTGATGACCCATTTTTGATGACCCTTTCATTGATGATCCAACCAACACTTCAATCTCCACCATAATTATCGCAGAAGAAGATTCACCTCTGGATGACACTGATTTCTTTGCTATTGTTATGTGTTGCATAAACCAAATGCTTATGGAATAAGACATGGAGAAGAATAGCAATAATTTCAGTAGATATATCAATTGTGATACCACTACTAGTACTAATGGTAGTAGTTCTGTTGAGTTTGAATCGTATTGGAGTAATGTTGATGTTTCTGAGTACAAGCCTTCGATATTGCGAATCACTTTTCCTTTTGATTTTGTTTTTAAGCTAGTTCAATGAATGGTTCATCAAATTTTTTGAGGGAATAACAAAATAAAATGAAAAATAGGAATGTGTTGATTTAGTAGGGGCTAAATTTGCAAATGATCCATCAAAAATTAAAATGCAGAAAAATTTGGGGAAGAAAATGAGCAATAATTAAAATCTAGAAGGTTTAGCGTCGGTTTTTCTAACACTAACTCCATCACAATAGTTGATCAAATGTGCCACGTAGACTTTTAACAGACTTTGACTAACGGAGTTGAGGAATGGACTTGTTTGCATCGTTTTGAAAATTAAGGGATCAATTTGACGCAAAGAAGATAAAAGACCAAAGTGAACTATGACCTATAATTAAGGTACCAAAATGAATATTTTGTCAAAAAAAGAAGAAGAAGTTAACACTTTTTTACATAGTGGAGTCTGTCTGAGTGAACACCTTTTTTTTAATCAAACATTAATTGGGCTGTAGAATAAGATAAAAATTGTTACGAAAATAATTCAGACACTTAAAAATAGATAATGCTAATACACACTCAAAAAAATAAAGAAGTTAACACTTTTTTACATAATGAAGTCTGCCTGAGTGAACATTTTTTTTTTAATTTTATATATATATATATAAGTGATTTTCATAAAAAAATGAATTTTTTTATTGATGAATTTGACATGAAAAAAATAAATTGTTTAAAAATTGTTGAAGTAACTTAAATAAAATACGATGTTATGATTAATATTTTGTAATATTTTATCATACTTAACTTAATATAAGATACTTTATTTTGTTACTTTTAAATCAAAATGTATATAGATAACGTTTGTACAAAATAAAAACTGTACTTAACAGTAGTGTTACGAAATTCAACCTAAATTTATTAACTAACAATTATTGGAGATGCCCTAAGAATAGAGTTCACGGGTTCAATTTATTATTTGAATCAATTATCACTCAGTTTAAATGTGTTGGGCTGGGTTGAATAATATTCAGAAACCAAACCACTAGCAATAAAGTTAATTTAATTTTCAGAATCAAAACAAATTTAATTCATAATAATGAAGTCTTTGAAAAGATGAATAAGATAAGTATTATTTTGTTTAAAGTAGTCTCAACAGAAGGGTCCATAGCTCAGTGGTAGAGCATTTGACTGCAGATCAAGAGGTCACCGGTTCGAACCCGGTTGGGCCCTCTATAATTTTGTAATTTTTAAACACAAAAGACGTAATCCGTATTCTTTTAATCCAACGTAAATTCTGTCAACAAATATGAGTTTATCCTCTCCAAAAAAGCAAAGCAAAACCCATAAAGTCCAACTAAAGCCCAATTAGTCTTCTGGTGTTTTGTCTTTATATGATGTAGAACATATTTCAATCATTTTATAAACTTATTTAATAAGTATTCTACACAAATATATTATTAAATCAAATGTAAGAAGAACATAATACACCATCAACAATAACAATACATCAAAATCAATTAAACAAAAAAAAAAAATCATGACAATTAACTAGTTTTTTCACCGGGTTCAACCATGTATCTTAGATCTTCGTCAAATGTTCCAAAAAATAAATAATCAAATTTCAATAAACAAGATAAGTTGATCTAAGTAGAATAATGTCTATTCGATCACTTTCAAGGAAACAATATTAATAAAATATTAAAAATATCTTCGTTATGAAGTTGCATGTGGTGAATCACACACATCCATTTGCGTCAGTTGACAAATAATAGTACTCAAGAAGGACAAACCATCTTGTATCACGGTAGTTGAGAAGACCATTCAGTTAGTCATTCAAATCACACAATGTATCATCAACATTAATTCTAAATAATTTAGATTTTCCTTTGTTGTAAGTGAATTGCAACTAGGTTACAATTTATGTTGTCTAGGTATGAGAATAGTTAATTGTTTTGTGGACCAAAATAAACTCACACTTCAATATATACAAGTTTTTGTGCAGTGTCGTCCACAAAAGTTATCTATGGGATCTGGACCACACATAAAAAATCACGTGTTGAACAAGTTCATATTCTATAATCCAAACTCGTATTTGACCTAATTTTTGCATTCTATAATCTGAATGAAAATGGACACATCATTTCATATGAGTTGAACCCCTCCAATGCATCAGAACCTCCGATCCACTGTTGCCCATTGCAACCATCAATTCACCAATCAATTTTGGTTCTGCAACAGGACAATGGTTCCGTATGTGGAAATCGACTTTTGATTCCTGCATTTTCCTTAATCACACATTCTTTCTTCGATCCATCAGTTCAAAACCTTTTCAATTTATCGAATCAGAGTTCTCAAAATCGAACACTAGATTCATTGGTTTCGAAATGATTAATCAACCTCCTTCGCCTCTTCTTCAAGGTACTGCAGGTCAAGTAGTAGATACTCCACTACATACAAATATACTCCAAGCTCCTCAAAATCTAGATCTACTCCAATGCCTCTAATCAGACCGCTAATACATTCACCAGCTTCACAACTAAAATCCTTGTTTAGTTTCCAACTATTGCGAGCTAATCTCAATATACAAGCACCAATGAATTGTTGAATAACATGTACAACATCGTTCGATAACTAAATTTACTAGCAATAGAGAAGAGGATGCTTCCTCTTGAAGATAGCCTGCACAATGCGCCTCCACTAGGAAACACTGTGCAAGAGGCTATGTCAAAGAAAAGCCAAGTCTCCACCCTTAAGCTGACCACACCGAGAAGAGACGAAGCTCTAAAGTCACAGAATCATCATAAGAACAAGAAGCTCCAGAGTTCTCCTTAGAGCCTCGAGGGATATCTAGGCAGCTACACTCCTTCGTAAGAATATATGGAGAAGCAGCCGACAAATAATTCGCAGAAATAACTTATATGCGCCTTGATTTTGGATAGTAGAATAAAAAAATCATTGGAGAACCCTCATAAGCTAGGCTAGCACAACGGGAAGGGAGATCTCGATGATCACGTACAACTTGTCAATACCAATTGAACTACTTCCACGCTGACCAAGCTTCTAATTATAAAATGTTTGTGTTAAACCTCATTGGATCAACCAAATTATAGTTTCACATTTTGTCGGACGGAAGCATTGACTCCTAGACTGACTTGTACGATAACTTCACCGCTCACTTCACTATTCAGAAGAGGCAGCCAATGAAGGTAGCTGCCTTAAGCAAGATCACATAAGGGAAAAAGTAAAGTCTACGGTGTTACATCAACCACTTCACTAATGTTGTTGTGGAATTCGAAGGAGCCGAGGAAGGCCTCAAATTATGGATATTCGAGAAAGGAGTGAAGTATATATAGGCAACAGAAAGAAAATAACAATTTTAATTAAAAAGAAAAGGAATTAAAAGAAAATGATTACGAGCATTTAATGATTCCTGAAAAGAGGGATAACATGAAGATATGGAACAATTACCGATTTGACTCGAGCCTCAATGTATCAACTCAACTGTTTCAGTCCCTTTAGAATTTGAACATGTGTTCATCCTTAGAAGGTGACCTTGCGTTTATAGTTGACAGATGTTGATGTTTTGAACTGCTTGCTTCAATCTTAGAAGTTATCCGTTTTTGGAGAATCTTCAGATCTTCTGGATATATTCTGATACAACTTTCCTTCTTACTTCTGAAGAATTATTGATCAGATGTTCACACAGAGAAAATTAAAGCATAAAGTTCCGAGGGTTTAAATATACAGAAACAATATTATCATTTTGGGCATAATTTCATATTGAGATGATTCATAATTAAATTAAATCTATCTTCAGAAAGAGGTTTAGTGAAAAGATCAGTCGATTGATGGTCTGTGTCTATAAATTTTAAAGAGAGAATTCCTTTATGAATATAATCCATAATAAAATGATGTTTAATTTCTATATGTTTATACATATAATGTAAAATATGATTTTTTGAAAGACAAATTGAAGAAGTGTTATCAGAGGATAAGAATGTTACTCTCATATATTAAAGTCTTCAAGCTGACTCTTCATCCAGAGCATCTGTGTGTTGCATCCAACTGCTGCTATATATTCAGCTTCAGCAGTTGACAGTACTATGATGGATTGTCTTTTGCTAGACCATGAGATTAGATTGTCTCCCAAAAATTGGCAGCTTCCAGAAGTACTTTTTATTTCTATTCTGTCTCCGACAAAGTCAGCGTCATAGTACCCTACTAATTTATATTCTCTTGATTTTCTATAATAAAGACCAAGATTAGTAGTACCTTTCAGATACTTGAAAATTCTTTTAAGTGCTATTAAGTGAGATTCTCTAGGACCTGATTGGAATCTAGCACAGAGACACACACTATATAGAATATCAGGTCTTGAAGCTGTTAAATATAGGAGAGAACCAATCATACCACTGTATAGCTTATGTTCTACTTTCTTACTTACCTCTTCCTTTTCCAGAATGCATGTGGGATGCATAGGAGTTTTGGATGGCTTACATTCTGACAATTCAAATTTCTTCAGAAGTTCTTTGACATACTTGCTTTGATGAATGTAGGTTCCTTCTGGAGTTTGGTTGATTTGGATACCCAGAAAGAACTTGAGTTCGCCCATCAAGCTCATCTCAAACTCTGCCTACATAGACTTAGCAAATTCTCTTCCCAAAGAGGTTTTAGTAGATCCAAAAATTACATCGTCTACGTAAATTTGACAAACCAGAATGTAAATTTTAAATAGTTTACAGAATAAGGTTGTGTCCACCTTCCCTCTGGGAAAATTATTTTCTAGCAGAAAATTACTTAGTCTTTCATACCAAGCTCTGGGAGCTTGTTACAGACCATATAGTGATTTCTTAAGTTTATAAACATATTCTGGATGTTTTGTATTTTCAAAGCCAGGGGGTTGGTGCACATAAACTTCTTCATCAATGTAACCATTTAAAAAAGCACTTTTGACACCCATCTGATAAAGAGTGATTCCATTATTTACAACAAAAGAAATTAAAATTCTGATAGATTCTAACCTGGCGACAAGAGAAAAGGTTTTTGTATAGTCTATCCCTTCTTGCTGATTATAACCTTGTGCTACCAGTCATGCTTTCTTTCTGATGACTTCTCCTTGTTCATTTAGTTTGTTTCTGAAGACCCATTTGGTTCCAATGATGTTAAAACCTTTTGGTTTAGGAACTAGATCCCACACATCATTTCTCGTAAATTGATTTAGTTCTTCCTGCATTGCAAGGATCCAGTCATTTTCCAAAAGAGCTTCATCGATGGAAGTTGGTTCAATCAGAGACACTAGTCCCATGAGCGATTCTTTAGAATTTATGAATGTGGATCTTATTCTGATTGGGTCATCCTTCTTTCCCAGAATCGATTTTCCGAATGTACTTAGCTGCTTCTGGATTGTCTTTTATGGATGGGGTCTTTAGAGGTGGCTGTAATTTTTGAGACTTCTTCTTCAGTATTTGAATGTGATTCTTATCAAGACCTTCTGACGCTCTGTCTTCAGTACCTGTAAATTGAACTTCTATATCTGCAAAAAGTTCACCCTGCTTTAACTTTTGAGAGCCAAGCTTATCATCAAATCTGACACTGATAGATTCTTCCATAATTCATGTTTCTGTGTTATATACTCTGTAACCTTTTGAGCGTTCATAGTATCCTAACATGAGACACTTTTGTGCTTTAGAATCAAACTTGTTCAAATGTTCTTTAGTGTTTAGAATAAAACAAGTACATCCAAATGGATGTAAATAAGAGATTTTAGGCTTTCTATTCTCCCACAGTTCATATGGAGTCTTATTCAGAATAGGTCTTATGGAGATTCTATTATGAATATAACTTGTTGTGTTAATTGCTTCTACCCAGAAGTTCTTAGCAATCTTAGTCTCGTTGATCATGGTTTTGGCCATTTCTTGTAAAGTTCTATTCTTTCGTTCTACATATCCATTTTCTTGAGGAGTTCTAGGACAAGAGAAATCATGAGAGATGCCATTCTCATTAAAAAAAATTCAAATTTTTTGTTTTCAAATTCCCCATCATGATTACTTCTGAACTTAATAATTCTAAAATCTTTTTCGCTTTGAACTTGGTTACAAAAGGAAATGAACACAGAGTGTGACTCGTCCTTGTGTCTTAAGAACTTTACCCATGTCCATCTGTTATAGTCATCTACGATCACTAATCCATACTTCTTGCCACTGATGGATGCAGTTTTCACTGGTCCAAAGAGATCTATATGCAGAAGTTCTAATGGTCTAGAAGTAGAAATAACATTTTTTTATTTGAAGGAGGGTTTTGCAAACTTGCCTTTTTGACATGCTTCACACAGAGCATTTGAGAAAAACTTCAGGTTAGGAAGTCCTCTGACCAGATTGATTTTGTTAATATGAGATATTCTTCTCATACTAACATGCCTCAATCTTCCGTGCCAGACCCATTGCTCATTGTTAACAGACATTAGGTATTTGACATTCTGACTTTTTAGTTCAAAAAGTTTTATTTTGTAAATGTTGTTCTTTCTCTTTCCATTAAAAAGGATAGATCCATCTTTCTGACTAACTGCTTTACATGACTTTTGATTAAAGATTATATCATAATCGTCATCACTTAATTGACTTATGGATAACATGTTATGTATTAGTCCATCTACTAACAGAACATTAGTTATAGAAGGAAGTGTACCGTTACCAATAGTTCCAAAGCCAATAATCTTTCCTTTCTGATTGCCTCCGAAACCTACAGAGCCTCCAGATTTAAGCTCCAGACTTTGGAACATATTATTTCTTCCTGTCATGTGTCGAGAGCATCCAGAGTCCAGGTACCAAGATTGGTGTTTCAACTTTGTTGTTAAAAACATCTGCAACATAGAAACTTTTGTCCTTAGGTACCCATATCTTTTTGGGTCCTTGTTTGTTAGAGTTACCAAAATTCTATTTGAATTTTGGTTTAGCAGAAAAAGCATTACTAGTTTTGTACCCCAAAATTTTCCCTCCCATTTTCTTCAAGACATTCTCATGAGGTCTCCATTTGCTCAAAACTATTCAAGAGTTGACTGGTCAAAACCACCTCCTAAGCAAGGGTTTTCAACTAGGGTTTGGTGCTTCTCAAAGAAAATTGGTTTGCAAGGGTCTCAAATTAATTTCGTGGTTCATCATTGGTCCCCAACAATTATCATGTCAAGTTTCAAGCCTTGCATCACAAATTTTCCCAGTCAATTGCTCAGATGACTGAAAATCAACTACATTGGGTAAAAAGTCAATTGTGGTCAAACATACAATCAAACTTCAAGATTTTTTGTCAAAATCAATATTTTGAGGTGATATTTATCATTTTATCAAGGGTTCACCATTATTCCTTAAGGAAAGCCCTCAAATCATCAAAGGTCAAAAATTGCCAAAATTAGGGTTTTGACTGAAGATGATTGGTCATTGACTTTTGGCCTAGTGCATGACCTAATGGCTTGGAGCATGATCTCAAGAGCTTAAATACAACATCTTGACCTAATTACATGGCTCAAAAATTTCCAAATATGCAAGTGATTGATAGTTGAAGAAATTAAATCAATTGATGAAAAGTCAACAATCACTCAAAAAGTCAAACTTTGACTTTTTAATCAACATTAGAATTCAAAAATCAAGAATCATCAAAACATTCAAAACTACCAAACTTTTTCATCAAGAATCAAGAAAGTCAACAAAAGTCAAAAGCCAAGATTTTCAAACAATTAGAAAAAATTCAAGTGTTTTATACCTAAAAAATCCTAACTTCACAAGCAAGTTTCCTCAAGATACAAGTTGATTCAAGGAAAACTTTCAACATGAAAGTTGTAGGGCTTGATGAATTCTACAACTTTGTTAATGTGGGGTGATCCTCAAAAAGTACTTAATTTAAGAGATATAAGCCCATGAAATTATGATGTTTATTATCCAACACTTAGAAAATATTTCAAGTTTTGATCAGTTTTTTGTCCCAACTTCATGACCACTTTTCACCAAGATCCAAATTTATTTAGCCAAAATTGTCAACATGAAAGTTGTAGACAATATTTAAATATTTCTAAAATGTCCAAGAACACCAAATTATCATACTTGAGCTAGATGTTTCGAAGATATGAAGTTGGGTATCTAAGGTTGCATTATAGGTCATTTTTGTGACAAGTTCATAACCAATTCTCATGCCATGCTTAGAGATCTCACTTTTCAGGTCCATTAACTTGAAAATATCCCCACATTTAAGTGTTTACACAACTGATTGAACCATTACCCAAGTGTTTGATCCATTGTCCAAGATAATTTTCCATTTATGGCACAAAGGCACCATTGCCATTCACATAAAGAATGCTTTATGCAAAGTCCATTCTCCTTGAGCCTCTCAACTGTTTCTTCTGCACACACACAATGTCAAAGCAAGAAGCAACCATCTACAACCTGCAAATCACCCCTAAAACCAGGCCATGCTCACATTGGAACTATGGAATGGCCATGTACCTTCACTTACAATCCAACCAAGCCATAACTCCATAAGTTGAAAATCTGATTAGCCCTTGCCCTAAAACCTTTTCTCTATAAATAAAGAGGTCATTAGTAAGCAATAGCATGATTTCACAAGCCCTCAAAACCCCTCATACTCTCAAAAACCAGAATTGTACATAAAACCTCCATTTTTGAGCTTTGAAGTCCAAAACTTCAAATCTCTCAAACCTTACAACTTTTGTCCAAACCAACCATCCAAGCACTTCATATACATCATATATAAGTGATCCAAACACCTGTTTTGCTACTATAACTCCATTATCAAAATCCACCATTTCAAAATCCAACTTTGCAACTAACTTGGTTGGAGTGATTTAGCCACTTTCAGCACAAAGTAAGGATTGCAATAGCTTCAGGGAGGTCCAAGAAAGATTAATCAATCATCATATTACACCTGGAACAACTAGAAGAAGCTTTAGACTTTTATCCAAAGAGGTAAAAAACTCAAACTATGATATCCTTATCCATACATCATTTGCTTTCGATTTCAAAAGATAAAATGTAGATATCATGTCTATGAAGCTAACCATGTCCTTAAATCTCATTTTAATTGAATGTGCGATGAGAATTTTGGAACTGAGTTTTCTGAAGTTTTAGGGTTTCAGTTTGGTACCAAACAAAATTTATCCTAACCATTGATCTATAGCTTTTGAAAATTATATGGTTGAATTCTTTGTCAAAAATTATGCAAGTTTGTTGTTTATATTTTTTGATTTGGTTGAGAAATGAGCATTTTCAAGAATCAACAATGGAGTTGTTGTCACATGCGCGCGCGAGGAAGAAGAAGCTGGCAAATTCAAATTTTCAGGATTGAGTTTATAATATATTTACTGGGGGGCGTTTCATAACCGGATGAAACAGCCACCCCAGTGGTAAAGCAAATGCCCCCTAATGTAAGGGACTTGAGTTTGAGTCCCAGCGGTACCCTTTTATTTTTCACATATTATGTTCTTTCAGATCCGGTGTGAGAAAGATAGCGCGCATATCATGAGCCTCATGCCATCATCATCAGTTGTTCATCAAGCCAAATCCAACACCCCAGATTTGCATGTGCATTATGAGACCCTTGGAGCCAGTGACACCGGATCCCATGCAAGTTTATGGGCTTGTACATTTGGGCCAAACAATTTTGCTTCTTTTCACCCCCCCAATTTTCTTTTACAACGCCAGGCCCATTAAATTTCTTTTTTTTGTTTGTTTTGAATTAAATTGTTTTCTTAATCATTTTAAATCAGAAAATCTAAAAAAAATAGATTTAGGCTTTAATTAATTAATTTAATTTTTATAATTAATTTTTTATTATTTAAATACACTTTGTTTTATTTTACTAATTAGGTTGTAAATTAATTAATTTAGGGTTTATTACTATAAAACATTTTTCTAAATACAACACCAAAATATTCTCTAACAATTAGTTTCTTTTTAAAAAATCAAAATTAATTTAGACTTAGGTTTTTTTTAGGTTAACTAAATTGGTTTTCCTTTTAATTAATTAAATTAATTGACTTTTTTTCATTTATTATTAAATTAAATTTAATTTCTTTAGGTTTTCACTAAACTGTTTTTATTGGAAATTAATCAAATAATTAGGTTAATCATCAAACCTTTTTTCTATCAAAAAATCACAAAATAATTTCCTTTCTTTATTTTACATTTTTGCGTATTTTATTTTGCATTTTTTCCAATTGATTATGGTCTGTAATAGATAATTAGAGTTTACTTTATGTCATCCCCATTCATAAATTTGTACCCCCATTCCTGAAGCATTGTAATAGCATAGGGAAATTAATTTTCGCAATTTACTGCTTTCCTTATTACTGTTAGTAATTAGGGTTTGTATGACAAGATTAAAATCAAACATTAGAAAACCTAAATCTCAAGACAAATACTTGAAGTCAAAACACTTTGCACACATGAACCTCTAGGGTAACCTCACTTGTTGCCTCAGATTTAAACGACCATGTCCCTCGAACGTGAGATGCTTTAGAAAATACCCTCAGTTAAAAGATCGTAGTCCCTCAATGACCCTTCAATGATGCCTTCGGTAAACGATCTTAGTCCTTTACGACAATTGCTGAAACATCCTACAAGTTGCCTTCTATGACTGTACGATGACCCTCTTCTGTCCCTCACATCGAATAATAGGGTTCCTACTAACTAATAATAGGTTCGCACCATCTAAAGGAGGAGGAAAAGAACAAAGACTTTTTGAGTAGGTAGATCACTCATAATCGCTTACTCATAAAATAAAACAATCTTCACACCACACGCTTTCAAAATAACTACTTCCAAAACGCTTTATAAACACTCTTGAGGACTGATACAAGGGTTATTATAAAGCAAATTGCCTTACATTTGCATTTTCAAAACATCTTTCCATAAAACAACACTTTCTTTCAATAAATATTTTCGAAACAAACATTTTATGTACATTCTCAATGATACGAGAATCATTACAAAATTGCCGCACTTAGGAATTTTCAAAATATTTGCAAACATACACAAACACAAAGCATTTTCAAAGTGAGCTAGCAATTAAGAGCCCGTAGATAACTACGGATGAAAAGGGTGCTAACACCTTCCCTTTTCATAACCTATCTCCCTTACTCAGAAAATTCACAAAAATTCTTTTATGTTCTTCTCACCCTTTCCTTTATTGGATAAAAGAAAAGTCGGCGGCGACTCTTTCTATTCACAACATTTATGATAAAACACAAAAACCCTAAAGTCAATTCTCCCACCGTATTACAACTAGTATACTTTATGTTATGTGTATGCCCATATGTGACGTGAGAATAGAGAGGTGTGTGTTTTATAACTATATCATCAACTTTCTTTGGTTGAGTTTCTTTTCCCTTTGGTTTCACATATCCTATACCTTTTCTGCCATTTCTGCTAACTCCATAGATCATTGAAGCCATCTTGCTCCTATCTATGTTTTTATCTAGAATTTTTTTAAAGATATAACCATATTCTTTTATGATTCTATCAGAACTATTAGAAACTTCTGAAATAGTTCTGTCTGAGCTTTTTGTAATTCATTTTTAATATAATTTTCATTTTCGAGTTTAGAAATGGTTTCTTTTAGCTCAGAGCTTTTCAGTTTTTAGTTCCTTAGTTTCTTAAGAGTCAGATACTAGATCCTTTTCCAGGTTCTTGTTTTTGACTCGAAGTTACTGATGTCTTTCAAGAATTTCTGACAGGCTTTCTTCTAATTGAGATCTAAAAATTTTAGAAAATACCTCTTCTGCTTCTGAGTCTGACTCTGATTCAGATGATCCAGTGTCATATACATTTGCCATAAAGGCTATGTTGGCTCGTTCATCTTCTAATTCTGGTTTAGCTTCAAAAGATTCCGAGTCATCACATGTTGCCATATGACTTTTCTTCTTTTATTTGAATAATCTCTTTTTAGGTTTTTCTTTTTGAAAATTTGGACAATCACTTTTGTAATGACCTTGTTCATTGCATTCGTAGAAAACAATATCTCTGTTACTAGATTTTCTATATTGTTGTACCCCAAAATTTTCCCTCCCATATTTCTCAAAACATTTCAAGAATAATACTCAAGTTGCTTAAGGTAGTCCAAGGGTTGGCCAGACAAGCTCTCTCCTAAGGCAGTCTACCTCAAATTAGGGTTTCATGTTGCATCAAGATACTTAAGTCCAAGTGATCCCAAATGCTCAACATTGTCCTAATATGTTCTCAAGATCATCCATGTCAAGTTTCAAGCCTTGCAGAGTAAGTTTTCCCAATCAATTGCTCAAAAGCCTGAAAATCGACTGTGCTAGGGCAAAAGTCAACTGTGGCCTACATACAGTCAAACTTCAAGATTTTTGGTCAACATAATAATTTTGAAGTATATTTCATCATTTGGTAAAGGTTTGATCATGATTCATCAAGGATTGCTCATAATTCATCAAGACTCAAAAGTTGCTAAATTAGGGTTTTGCAGGAAAAGTCAACTCAACTTTGACCAAGCATAACTTTCTCATACTTTATGAGAAATGACCCATCCAAAGCTCATTTTTAAGATGATGCAATTATCTACAATCCATATTCATCTCCCAAGTTCAAAATATGCACTCACAAGAAGTTATGAATTTGGAAATTATAGGTCATTTTGAAAAGTCAACAAAAACACCTTTTTTTGTCAAAGCTTCATACATGAGAATGGGATATCAAATTGAGATGATACCGAAAGGGTTGATTAGAGGACATCTAAAGCTTTCTAAAAAGTCCAAGAACACCTCAAAAGAGTCAAAATTTGGGAAGCTATGCATTGGTGAAGTTGACCCTTTTTGCAAAATTGCCAAAAGTCAACTATGCCTAAAACTTCAAATTTTGCCAAATGGGCCCAATCTTTTTCACTTGTTTTGAGTTGGCAACATAGTCCACGAGCTCTAGCCTTTGCCACTTGTCCATATCTTATTTTTATTATTTATTTTTATTTTTATTTGAATTAATTCAATTTAAATCAAAACAAATCATATAAAATCCAAAATATTGAAAGAAAGAGATTTTGTGCTTGTTTCAGGGTTTATTATACAGCTAGCAAGTAATCAAACTCGTGCAAGGCATTAGGGTGCATAAAAAGATTGAAATAGGACAATTTTGGAAAGATTTTTAAGGAGGATCAAATAAAATCAAAAATCATTGAAGGAGGAAGATTTGGATCAGTTTTGGAACCCTAATCTATTCCTTGGTACATAAAGAACAGAGGCAGACCTAAAAGAGAGGTTAGAGGCAGGCGCATGAACAAGAACAAAGTCTGAAAAAAATCAAGAAAAGTGTAAGGTCGAATTCCATATTCCAGGCATCCTCAAGGCTTTCTATCCATTCCAATCGATTCCTGGGAGTGTCAGCAAGCTAAAGTAATCAAGAACCAAGCCGTTCCAGTCCCAAATTGCACTGTAAGTCCATCACGAAACTCATGAAATCTTGAATTTGAATAGCATGATTTAGGCATTGTTAGGATGAATTAATCACATATTCTTGATCTATGAAACATATGCAAGCTTTCTGCATGATTTAATTGCATTTATATGGCCTGTAGCGAATTTCACCATTGCTAGGTTTTTCGGTTCCATTTTAGGGTTTTTGTATGCAGGGAAAATCGGCCTTCATGAATGGTACCTTTAGGTTCATAATGACCAGGCGAATCCAACCACGGCGTTAGGTTTCATTTATATGGCCCATGAAGGATTTTTGAACGAGCATTGCTTATAGCTACGGACAAATGTCCGTAGGTAAAAGTATGAAACTTTTACCCACGAAGAGAGGAAGAAGACGAATACGTGGCCAACCATCATTCGTTCATTTGAAAATTCGCGCCAGGATCTGTATATTTCGCTTGTTTATTTTATAATATTTCTTGTTTATATTACATACAACAAAAAACAGATGGCCCAGTGGTAGCCAGGCAGGTGCTAAGGCATTGGAAGGCTTGAGGTCAGGGGTTCGACCCCTGCCTCCAACATTTGTTATTTTTTTATTTTCTTTCAGGCAATTCAGTAAGTGCATGAAGCAAATGACTACCATGCTCCCTCACCATCTATCATGCCAAGTGTCCTGAGGCCAGATCTAAGGGCCATGATGGGAGGAACACCAAAAGCCATAGTCAGCGTGCCACACTGGATTCACAAAGTCAAACTGATTTCTTCGTTTTGGGCCCAGGAAATTGCTTTTCACACCCCCCTTTTTCAGGCCCATCTCTTATCCTTTTTTTCTTTCTTTTTATATTTCATTTAATTAATTAATTTATTTATTTTACTAATCATCAAATTAATTTTCTTTTTATCAAAAAAATCACAAAAATATTTTTCTATCCAATTAAATTTAAGATGTTTATTTTTATTAAAAAAATAATTAATTTAATTAGGTTTGATTAATTTAGACAACTTTAATTTATTTTGTACATAATTAAAAATAATTAGAATAAATATGTTTTATTACTAACTTAATTATATTTCATTTTTTCCTAAAATAACAAAAAAACCAAAAATAGGTCATGTCATTATTTTCACTAATTAATTTAATCACTAATTAATTTTTTGTATTTAATTTAGAAAAACTTAGTTCTTTTCTTTAAAAATATTAAAAACAACAAAAACATTTTTCTTTTGATTAGGAGGGTCAAAACCCTAATTTCTCGTCGATCTAATTTTCTTGTGCGCTTTATTTTTATCCATATTGATGTAATTGCCTACAGTTTGTAATAGTTTTAATTAGGACTTTTACTTTTCATTATCGCTTTATTTTCAAAGGGTTTTTTTTGGCTATGTAAATACCCGAAGCCTTGTAATAGCGTAGTTTAATTTCCACATTTTAAATTATGCAAATTATTAACTGTTAGATGTATGAATAATTAGGATGCATGACAAAAATGTATGTTTAATTTTAAAACGGTTAGATAACCTTAAATATGTGCAAAGATAAATAATTTGAAACTGAATCACTCGCACATGCGCACTCCTAGGGTACACTCCCACTTGGTTGCCTTCGGTAAACGGTCATTGAGTATAGGATGCTTTAATGGTCGTCCTTTTGTCCAAAGATCAAGGTTGCCTCGGAAAAGTTGCCTCAGATATTGTCGCCTCGAATAATTTATCTAAGACATTAGGGTTACTACTAAGACGTCCTAACATTGCTTTAGTGACCGTACGTCCCTTTTTGAATTGAACCTTAAAACTCCAACGACGGTGCTACCTACTCACTAATAGTGGGATAGCATTGTCTAAAGGAAACGAATATAGAACGATTCTTTTTTCGAGTAGGTAGATTAGTTCTTAAGTACTTGCTCAAATCAAAACAAACTTTTTTCACACTTACACTCTTTTACAAACAAAGTTTTCAAAAACACTTCATTACACTCTTGAAGACAGAAGCAAGAGTTAAATCGAAGTTAAAACAAAAACTTTTCAAAGCCCACAAACACAAAGAAAACAATTTTGAAAATGATGAGAAAGTACCTAAGAGCCCGTAGATAACTACGGATAGAAAGGGTGCTAATACCTCCCATTTCTATAATCTACCCCCCGTACTCAGAAATATCTCGAAAAAGGAATTTTTCTGTGCTTTTTTCCTTTCCTTGTTGGATAAAATAAAAGACGGTGGCGACTCTTGCTTACCGCGAAATTTTTCAAAAACAAACTCAAACCAGCAATTCCTTAAAAAATAGGGAAACATGTCCCGGTTCTGGCCACCGTATCACAGAACTGGCGACTCTACTGGGGATATATAAGTGGGGTGTACCTTAGGATTAGTTCATCATATTGTTTTCAATTGCTTGATTTGTTTGCTTTATCTTTGTAGGCTTTGTATCGGAGTTACTATAGATCCTAACCCGGATCTGGGGATACCTTTTAGGTAAGTAGCAATATACTATGAGGGAACTGTATGGCGTAGACCGATACAGTTGAAGTAGTAGCTACGTTGGTGTGACACATTAGTTGGTATCGATATCCCTTGTGGAGTAACAAGGAGAGTATGGGGCTGCTAATGGGTCATTAAGCATCAACTGACCTTAGAACCTATAATTGACCAACTTGGCCATATAAAAGTAGCAGTATGCTACACTCACTGAGACCATACTCTCGCGATGATTCCGGCCGCAAGAAAAGATTGCTAAACTGGAATTATGACCGATCGAGGATGGTAAGTGATATTGAGAACCTCTAGAACCCGGTTACTATTACTAGGACATGTTGAACCAACTAAACTGAAAGAGGGTAATACCTAGACCCCATGCAAGCCTAAACCTATGGCTGTTGGTGTGACTTGTGTGCCTTCAACTTTAACTACTTGCACATTTTTATTATCTGACAACTTGAGTTCTTTGCAGGTTTTGTTTATAGTCCTTATCCAATAACTTGGATTTCTTGCCGGATTTACTTGCTTACATTACCTCGCACTTTTGCTTAAACGCATATCTTACACATCATAACATCACGCCTTAACATTTCCTTAACCATTTCAAGGATATCAAGGGTTTGTGATGTAGGCTATGGTAAATCAAACGTCCAACAAGGGGCAAATGGGATTTATTTTCCTCTAAGCCAATGTCGTCTAGAGATAAAAACATGATAACTTGAGTCAGGGGCTATGACCCACTCGATATGGTGAGCCTAACTCTTGAAGAAAGATTCTTAATGACACGAAGTTTCTTCAATCAAGCTGCAACCAAATTCTAACAGTTTCTTGTTTACCCCGCGAGATCCTTGAAAATATTGCATACATATCATACATATCATTGCATCACAGGTCTTCCAGTACAGGTCTCTCATGTTCTCGCTGTTTATTTCAGTAATGGCTCTCAAACAAGACAACAGAGATCTTCAAACTCAAGAAGCTCAATTCAGGGACATATTCCTAAACCTATCCAAGGGGCAGGAAGAGTTGAAAACATTCCTCGTTGGGAATTTGGTCCAGAAAAATCCTAAAGACAATAAGGACGAGCGGCTAGAACAACTGCAAGCTGAGTTAGGTGCCATGAGAACCTAGATGCTGGGGCAGATGGCTCTTATCCAAGGCTTAGCCCGGGAACAAGAAGAGCTGAGAACCATTATCGACCAACTTCATCAAAACCAATACAACAGTATGAAGAAAACAGTCGAGACCGGGGACCGAGTCATTGATCAGCCTCCAAGAAGACAAGAGTTTGGTCTGGTGAAGAATGGACCTTTCCAAGTTGCTACTACCTCACGGGTCCAACCAGAACCTCGCCAAAAATAATGGGTTAATCAGAGTAAGCCAGATACGCCCAAAAGGAAGTTCGCCAAGCTCAACATGCCGCGGTCTCAAGCTTTACAACACCTGTTGAGATTGAACCTGGTGACGTTAAGGGACCCTCCTCAAAATCCCAACATAGCCTCCCCAGACTACAATCCTGATGCAAGGTGTGCATACCATTCCAACAGCCCGGGGCATGATACTGATGACTGTTGGGCATTGAAAAACAAAATTCAATACCTGATTGATGAAGGAACATTAGAATTCACACAAGATGGTCAACTGGAATGTTTCTGTCAATCCTCCAAGGCTTACCATTTGAAGTGACAAGTTCTGACAAGAGAGGCTTTTGTTCATTAGAATTTTCAATTTGTAATTTTCTTTTGGCTGTTCGAACATTTATTCATGTCAAACTCTGTTACTTTATCAATGCATTGCATATGTCTGTTTTGAATCAATCCATTCGTATTCACTATATTCATATTGCTTTCATTTTTGTGATGTTTAACTCTCGATTAAAAACTCTGAGTCTTTAGAGGGAGGATGACAAAAATGATACCACGATCTCTACAATATGCTTTTGAATAGACCCCGCTGATGATGTACATGCGTTGTTTCAAATCCTAAACAGTGGAGTTATAAGGAAGATAATCCCTAGTCAACCCCTTCGAGCCAAAGAAGTAGGAGTTTTTCTTTTCACACAAATAAAAACCCTTAATCACAACCTGGGGCAGGGTAGTTTTCTCAGTTAATCTAGGTGCACAATGAATGGCATCAAAGACGTCCTTCCAAAACAAAAGACGGTGATGGTTCTGTATAATCGTCAAGATAGACAGTCTTTATCTCTCAAAATAAAAGCCCATTAAGTCAAAACCTATGAAGGAGACTTACAAAAACTGGGGCATCCCGCTGACTGTGATCATAAAAAGAAACAGTTCAGGCAAAAAAAGACAGGGATAATAAAATCAAAAAAGAAAGAGGTCCTACAAACCCTAAACAAAAATGATTGCCTGTTCAAGATAAATTGTCAGTATCCGAACTATCACTGGAATATCAGAGCAAGGACCTAAACGGGATCTAAATGCACGATTAGCTGAGTTTAGGATCTAAGAACATCACGAAGAGCGGGTGGGTACAAATAAATTTCGAGCCTTTATCTTTTGTTTCTCGAACCATGAACCAGGCCACGTTATAACCCTTAAAAGTCCTAGCTGAAGCATGGGTTAGTTCGAAAGCATACTGTTACAAAAGGTATCCTGACTCCTGTAGGACTTGCTATAAATCCTGAGTTGACATCACATTTTACAAAATTTGCCTGTTTTACTGAAAAATTCATTTTCAAAAATTTCAAGACAGACATAAGCTTTGCATTCTTAAAATAACATTGTTTGCATATGACTATTTATTCAACAGCAGAGAAATTCGCACGAAGAATATCTAGTGAACAAAAACCTTCTCAATAAAAAGGATCACCTCAAGTGGAAAACACTTCCAACCAGGGGGCACGGCATGATCATTGTCCATCATCTGGGGCAGTCAAGTCAAGATTCAAGGAATCTCTCCAAAATGCTAAATAGCCAGGGGCAAATCTCCATTTGAATCACTTGGGGCATTGGACATGAATTCCAGCAATGAATCTGGTACGATCAAACCAACATCTTTTGGTAGTATGGCAACACAACACTACCGATATTGACACCTCCCTACACCCTGAGAACCTGGACATAGTCAAAAAAGTACTACGCATGAATAAAGACCCGCTAGGTTGACTAGCCTAGGCAAAAATAAGGGCATCCCAGCAAACCAAAAGGTTCGGGCAAAAATTAGGGATAAAAACAAAAAAAAGGGATTTGTACACCCGGAAAGTCGAAAACCTGAAAAGGCGGCTTGGGCAAAAAAGGGTATCCCGGTGGACTGAAAATCTGAAAAGATAGTCCAGGCAAAAGTTAGGGATTAAATCGTACGACTATTGTCCAGTTATCTTGTGACTTGCCTACCAGAAGAAGACCTATCATTTCGATCTAAAGTTACCAAGCACCTCATAGGTTGGGATAACACTCGATCCACAAAGCCTCCGCAGGCACTTTCTTCAGCAGATACAGGGGCAGAAAAGTCTCGATGCAAAGCCATCGTCATATCCTCAGCATGCGTCCCAGTAACATTCACTCCCCTCAGAGTAAAGAAAGGACAATAGTGTTAACTCTCCCCAGCTGAGGCTCGCAACCACAAATGAGTTGGTAAAATTCTTCCCAAGCAGAGTTTATCTATCATCAGCATTGAAAAATTATCCCTAGTGGAGTTCGAAAAATTATCCCCAGTGGAGTTTGAGAATTATCCCCAATAGACTCTGGAAGATTGTCCCCAGTAGAGCCTAAAAGGTTATCCCCGGTGGAGTCTAGAAAATCATCCCCAACGAAGTTCATTCCTTTCACAAACAGAAACTCAATTCCCAACAGAGTTTCATTACCACCAGCAACGGTAATTCACCCCAGCTGAATTTATCAGCGGAATCCTCAGCAGAGCATGTCCTCCCCACATAATCATTTCCTCATCAGTTTATTCCCCAACGGAGTTATCCTCTCCTGCAGGTTTATTCTCACAATCATCTTCATCCACTATCCCCAGCAGAAACGAAGAATTCAACTTTTTTCTCCAGCAGTAATCCAGGATTTATTTTCCCCAGCTAAAAACATCACATTTCCATACATCATGACATGCATGCGCATCATACAACACAATCTCATTTATTTTGAGAACATCATTGCTTGATACATATCATGCATTACATACAGCTAACCTTTACCTTTCAGGACGGATACAATCAAATTCTTACAAAATTCAAGCTATGAAGCTTTTACTTCAGTTGAACAACGGACGATCGAAGTTCCTAAATGTCAATAGAGATGTTTCCTCAGTTGAACAATGGATGATCGAAATTCCTAAATGTCAATAGAGATGATTCCTCAGTTGAACAACGGACGATCGAAGTTCCTAAATGTCAATAGAGATGTTTCCTCAGTTGAACAACGGACGATCGAAGTTCCTAAATGTCAATAGATATGATTCCTCAGTTGAACAACGGACGATCGAAGTTCCTAAATGTCAATAGAGATGATTCCTCAGTTGAACAACAGACGATCGAAGTTCCTAAATGTCAATAGAGATGTTTCCTCGGTAGAATACGGATAATCGAAGTTCCTAAAATTCAACAGAGATGTTTCCTCGGTAGAATACGGATAATTGAAATTCCTAAAATTCAGCAGAGATGTTTCCTCGGTAGAATACGGATAATTAACAAAGATGTTTCCTCGGTAGAATACGGATAATTGAAATTCCTAAAATTCAGCAGAGATGTTTCCTCGGTAGAATATGGATAATCGAAGTTCCTAAAATTCAACAGAGATGTTTCATCGGTAGAATACAGATAATCGAAGTTCCTAAAATTCAACAGAGATGATTCCTCGGTAGAATACAAATAATCGAAGTTCCTAAAATTCAACAGAGATGTTTCCTCGATAGAATACAGATAATCGAAGTTCCTAAAATTCAACAGAGATGTTTCCTCGATAGAATACGGATAATCGAAATTCCTAAAATTCAACAGAGATGTTTCCTCGGTAGAATACGGATAATCGAAGTTCCTAAAATTCAACAGAGATGTTTCCTCAGTAGAATACGGATAATTGAAGTTCCTAAAATTCAACAGAGATGTTTCCTCGGTAGAATATGGATAATCGAAGTTCCTAAAATTCAACAGAGATGATTCCTCGGTAGAATATGGATAATCGAAGTTCCTAAAATTCAACAGAGATGTTTCCTCGGTAGAATACGGATAATCGAAGTTCCTAAAATTCAACATAGATGTTTCCTCGGTAGAATACAGATAATCGAAGTTCCTAAAATTCAACAGAGATGTTTCCTCGGTAGAATACGGATAATCGAAGTTCCTAAAATTCAACATAGATGTTTCCTCGATAGAATACGGATAATCGAAGCTCCTAAAATTCAACAGAGATGTTTCCTTTGTAGAATACGGATAATCGAAGCTCCTAAAATTCAACAGAGATGTTTCCTCGGTAGAATACGGATAATCGAAGTTCCTAAAATTCAACAGAGATGTTTCCTCGGTAGAATACGGATAATCGAAGTTCCTAAAATTCAACAGAGATGTTTCCTCGGTAGAATACGAATAATCAAAGTTCCTAAAATTCAACAGAGATGTTTCCTCAGTCGAATACGGACGACCGAAGTTCCTAAAATTCACACAGAGACGACTCACCAGCAGAATAACGGATGACCAAAGCTCCTAAAATTCTACTCCTCTCGACAAAGATCAGCATTCCCCAGCGGAATCTTCCTCAATGACAGGTATACAAGCTCTCGCCAAGGAATATCTTATGTGATCAACACTCTTTCAGATGGCATCTTTAAGCCCATCTCCTCGTCGGCAGTTTCCAAATGGCATCTGTAAGCCCATTCCCGATATCGCAAGACGGACACCACTTCATGCGAGTGCAAATTTCTGGGCACTCTAGTGTTCAATCATCTTCCACCTTCGGATAACGAAAGACACAAAAGCCAATCTATATCCTCAGGTTTAAGAAGATTGAACAGGGGCAGCTGTTGTACCCCAAAATTTGCCCTCCCATATTTCTCAAAAAATTTCAAGAATAATACTCAAGTTGCTCAAGGTAGTCCAAGGGTTGGCCAGACAAGCTCTCTCCTAAGGCAGTCTACCTCAAATTAGGGTTTCATGTTGCATCAAGATACTTAAGTCTAAGTGATCCCAAATGCTCAAAATTGTCCTAATATGTTCTCAAGATCATCCATGTCAAGTTTTAAGCCTTGCAGAGGAAGTTTGCCCAGTCAATTGCTCAAAAGCCTGAAAATCGATTGTGCTAGGGCAAAAGTCAACTGTGGCCTACATACAGTCAAAATTCAAGATTTTTGGTCAAAATCCTCATTTTGAAGTATATTTCATCATTTTATCAAGGGTTGATCATGATTTATCAAGGATTTCTCATAATTTATCAAGACTCAAAAGTTGCTAAATTAGGGTTTTGTAGGAAAAGTCAACTCAACTTTGACCAAGCATAACTTTCTCATACTTTATGAGAAATGACCCATCCAAAGCTCATTTTGAAGAGGATGAAATTATATACAATCCATATTCATATCCCAAGTTCAAAATATGCACTCACAAGAAGTTATGAATTTGGACATTATAGGTCATTTTGAAAAGTCAACAAAAACACCTTTTTTGTCAAAGCTTCATACATGAGCATGGAATATCAAATTGAGATGAGACTAAAAGGGTTGATTAGAGGACATCTCAAGATTTCTAAAAAGTCCAAGAACACCTCCAAAGAGTCAAAATTTTGGAAGCTATGCATTGGTGAAGTTGACCCTTTTTGCAAAATTGCCAAAAGTCAACTATGCCTAAAACTTCAAATTTTGCCAAATGGCCCAATCGTTTTCACTTGTTTTGAGTTGGCAATATTGCCCACGAGCTCTAGACTTTTTCACTTGTCCATATATTATTTTTATTATTTATTTTCATTTTTATTTGAATTAATTCAATTTAAATCAAAACAAATCATATAAAATCCAAAATATTGAAAGAAAGAGATTTTGTGCTTGTTTTAGGGTTTATTATACAGCTAGCAAGTAATCAAACTCGTGCAAGGCATTAGGGTGCATAAAAAGATTGAAATAGGCCAATTTTTGAAAGATTTTTAAGGAGGATCAAATCAAATCAAAAATCATTGAAGGAGGAAGATTTGGATCAGTTTTGGAACCCTAATCTATTCCTTGGTACATAAAGAACAGAGGCAGACCTAAAAGAGAGGTTAGAGGCAGGCGCATGAACAAGAACAAAGTCTGAAAAAAATCATGAAAAGTGTAAGGTCGAATTCCATATTCCAGGCATCCTCAAGGCTTTCTATCCATCCCAATCGATTCCTGGGAGTGTCAGTAAGCTAAAGCAATTAAGAACCAAGTCGTTCCAGTCCCAAATCGCACTGTAAGTCCATCACGAAACTCATGAAATCTTGAATTCGAATAGCATGATTTAGGAATTGTTAGGATGAATTAATCACATATTCTTGATCTATGAAACATTTGCAAGCTTTCTGCATGATTTAATTGCATTTATATGGCCTGTAGCGAATTTCACCATTGCTAGGTTTTTCGGTTCCGTTTTAGGGTTTTTGTATGCAGGGAAAATTGGCCTTCATGAATGGTACCTTTAGGTTCAGAATGACCAGGAGAATCCAACCACGGCGTTAGGTTTCATTTATATGGCCCGTGGAGGATTTTTGAACGAGCATTGCTTATAGCTACGGACAAACGTCCGTATGTAAAAGTTTGAAACTTTTACCCACGGAGAGAGGAAAAAGACGAATACATGGCCAACAATCATTCGTTCATTTGAAAATTCGCGCCAGGATCTGTATATTTCGCTTGTTTATTTTATAATATTTCTTGTTTATATTACATACAACAAAAAACAGATGGCCTAGTGGTAGCCATGCAGGTGCTAAGTGTAACAGCCTTAGCCTTCAGCATTCCCGACACTATTACCTCACGATCTTCTCTATCCCCCTCACTAGGAGAGTTTTTGCCTTTCGTGGGAATCGAACCCTGTACCTTGGGATTCAAGTACATGCTCAATGCATTCCCATTACCAATTGAGCTAGTAGCTCAATTGGTAGTGGGAATGCATTGAGCATGTACTTGAACCCCAGGGTACAAGGTTCGATTCCCACGAAAGGCAAAAACTCTACTAGTGAGGGGGGTAGAGAAGATCATGAGGTAATAGTGTCGGGAACGCTGAAGGCTCGGGCTGTTACACTATCTATGTTGCCTTTAAAAATTATCTTAGTCCCTAAAGAAAGATGCTAAGATACCTTGAAACATTTCTAATCATGGTTATACGATGACCCACGCCCGTCCCATTCACATCCAAAGATAGGGTTACTTACCAAATTAATGGTAAGATAACAATGTCAAAGGAAAGAGGAAACAAACATGAAAGACTTTTGAGTAGGTAGAATGTTCCTAGTTACTTGCTCAATTTCAAAATATCCTTGCTATTTTCAAAACCAATACCAACACTTTCAAAAACATCTTTTCAAACTTGAAACATTTTCAAAAGATCAACACTTTGTATACATTCTTACGAACAAGAATCATTACAAAGTTTGCCTAAACGATGACGCCTTTTCGAAATACTTTCAAAAAACACACAAAGCATATTTTTCAAACAAAAGCAAGTGATCTAGAAAGTAACTAAGAGCCCATGGAAAACCATGGATGAAAAGGGTGCTAATACCTTCCCTTTTCATAATCTACCTCCCCCCCCCCCGAACTCAAAAAATAATCTCAAAGGTCTTTCCTGTGCTTTTTCACCTTTCCTTTTTGGATAAAAGAAAAGTCGGTGGCGACTCTTGCTAACCGCAACATTTGCGATAAAACGCAAAACAACCAAGTCAGTTCTCCCACCGTATCACAGAATTGGCGACTATGCTGGGGAGAATTCTAAAAGTGGGGTTACCTTAGGGATAGATCATATTTACTTACCTTCTTTGCATCATTTTGACCTAATGGCATGACCTAAAACATTGCTCAAGATCAATTGGATTGATAGTGGATTTTCAGTCAACTGATCAAAAAGTCAATTGTACACTAAAAAGTCAAACTTTGACTTTTTGGTCAAAATTCAATCTCAAAGATCACAATTCATCAAAACATGTCAAAATATGAAACTTATTCATCAAGAAACAAAAAATTCAAGATTTCATTTTGAAAAGTCAAAGGTTTCTAACTTAGAATTTTTTTAAGTGCTTAAACTTCATGTTTTTTCTTAACTCTGGGCCAATTTTTCACCATGATGCAAGAGGATTCAGAAGAAACTTTCAACATGAAAGTTTTAGATCTATATGATATCTACAAAATTTCTTTATATAACATTTCCTAAAAATGCTTTGATCTTAAGTTATTAATTCATAAAGTCATGATCTTGAAATTGGACACTTAGTGAAATTTTGCCCTAGTTTGGGTCAGGATTTTGACCTAACTTCATGGAACTTTTTCATATAGTTACAAGGGGAATTTTCAAAAGTGATTCAAAGAGGTGTTGTAGAGCACATTACAAGATTTCCAAAATGTCAAAGAACTCCTTGAGATCATTCTTGAGTAGGGAGAATCAAAGAGATGAAATTAGGGTTTTCACACTTGAATTACAAGTCATTTTGTGATGAACAAGAATTCAATTTCAAACCTATGTTGCATAATCTTGTTTTGCAGGCATCTAAACCTCAAGATCTATCCATAATCAGAAGATTACACTTGCTTTTTTAGCTATTATCCACTTGATTCAAGCTTTGTCCAAGTAAATTTTCCATTAATGGAACAAAGTTCACACTTCCATTTTGGAAAAGTGACTTTAATCACAAAGTCAACTTGTATGGAGCTTTTCACCTGTTCTTTCTGCACAAGCATGGTCTATAAACTCAGAACAAACATGTTTAAATTTTCTAGCCATCCTACAAGACATGTACCTTGCATTGAAACCATGTTTTCAAGATAACTTCAAAAACAAGTCAAAAACTCATCACATGTGATCTTTGTTTTCTAACCTCCTCAAGTCCTCTAACCTTTTCCATATAATTATACAAGTGTATTTCAAGCTAACACATAATAAAACAAGCCCTCAAACTCCCCAAAACCAGGAATTGCCATACAAGCACTAAAACTTGTCATTTCTGACTTTGAACTTCAATCTTCAAAATCACTCGTGCATTTCTTGGCCTTTTTGTTTCAAAAGCTTCCTCATACCAAATACAAACCATCCCTGTCCCTGTTTGCAAACTGTAACCTCATCGTCATCAACTTCCATAGCCAAAAACAGAGCATTGCAGTTGGCCTTCTCTAGGCCATTTCAACCACCCTTAGCTCAAGCCAGCTATTGCATTAGCTTTCTAGAGGTCCAAGGAAGCTAACCTAATCATCACCATTGCCTGAAACAAGCTCAAATCCATTTCACGATTTCCAGTTTTGAGGTATTTTTCTTGAACTTCTATCTTCATATTTAGGCATTGTTAAGCTTTGATTTGTGAAGATAAAATGTAGTCACCATTACCATGAAGATGTACATATCCATAATTTGCATTTATATGGCCTGAGCTTAGAGAATTTTAGAGTTGAAGTTTTCTGAAATTTTTAGGTTTTAAATTAGGGCAAGAGAAATTCTCATTCATCTTTGATTGTTAGCTTAAGTTACTTATATGGTTAGATTCGTGGGAAGAAATGCCACAACTTTCATGTTTGAACTTTTCATTTTTGTTGAGAAATGAAGAAGATACAGGTGCTTTGGCTGGAGGTTGAAGATGAAGTGTAATCAGGGCGCGTTTTGTATCATATATTTATTGTTTTGCTTATATCAACGGATGTATAGCCACCCCAGTGGTAAGGCAACGCGCTGGTAACCTCAAGGTCACGGGTTAAAGACCCAACGCTGCCTTTTGCTTTTCACATTTTCACATTTTTTCACATTTTTTGTTTGTTTGCAGCACCTGGGCTTTAGGATGGGCCTAGTCTTTTTTTCTTCACAACACTATTTGTATTACTGATTAATCCCCCTGACATTTTCTTTATATTTTTTATTTTTATTTATTTTCTTCATTATTATTATTATTATTATTATTGATATTAATATTTTTAATATTATTATTATCATCATTATTTTCATAAAATCATAAAAAATCCAAATTTATTTTATTTACTTTTTATACCCATGTATTTTATTTTCCATAAAACAAAAAGATAAAAAATATTTTCTTAAAGACAGATTAATTTCCTTTTTTCCCTTAAATAATTAATTCTTAGATTTAGGATAAATTAATATATTATTTTACTTTTCTTAGTTAAAATTAATTTAGAACTTAGGTTATTTTAATTAACTAATTTTCATTTTATTTTCATTAATTTAAAACCTTTTCATAAAAAAACCTAAAAATCCTTTTCAAATTAATTTCTATTCTTAGTTAGTTTAAGTTAATTTTATTTAATTTTAATTAATCATTTTCTTTAATTAGGTCAAAACCCCTTTCATAAAAACACCAAAAATCATTTCTTTTCCATTTATATTCTTGCATTTTATTTTATACAATATTCAATATGGTTGTAATAGATAATTAAGTTTAATTTTCTTGCAATCCCCATTTGTAAATTTGTATACCCTCTCCCCTAATAATGTAGTAGCTTAGTATTTTTGTTTTCTGCAATTTATCGCTTTATATAAATGCTAGTAAATTAGGGTTTGTATGGAAAGATTAAAACCAACATATAGAAAACCCTAATCAAGACAAATCAAGCATGAAAACCAATGCACTTGCACACAAGCACCCCTAGGGTAAAATCCACTTGGTTGCCTTACAAAATGGCCATGTTACGCATGTGAGGTATCTTAGCAAAAAACAAACGAACAAAAGATCATAGTCCCTCGATGACGCTATCTATGTTGCCTTTAAAAATGATCTTAGTCCCTAAAGAAAGATGCTAAGATACCTTGCAACATTGCTAATCATGGTTATACGATGACTCCACGCCTGTCCTGTTCACATCCAAAGATAGGGTTACTTACCAAATCAATGGTAAGATAACAATGTCAAAGGAAAAAGGAAACAAACATGAAAGACTTTTGAGTAGGTAGAATGTTCCTAGTTACTTGCTCAATTTCAAAACATCCTTTCTATTTTCAAAACCAATACCAACACTTTCAAAAACATCTGTTCAAACTTGAAATATTTTCAAAAGATCAACACTTTGTATACATTCTTACGAACGAGAATCATTACAAAGTTTGCCTAAACGATGGCGCCTTTTCAAAATACTTTCAAAAAATATACAAACATATTTTTCAAACAAAAGCAAGTGATCTAACAAGTAACTAAGATCCCATGGAAAACCATGGATGAAAAGGGTGCTAATACCTTCCCTTTTCATAATCTACCCCCCCGAACTCAAGAAATAATATCAAAGGTCGTTTATGTGCTTTTTCACCTTTCCTTTTTAGATAAAAGAAAAGTCGGTGGCGACTCTTGCTAACCGTAACATTTGCGATAAAACGCAAAATAACCAAGTCAGTTCTCTCACTGTATCACAATGACTACGGATGAAAAGGGTGCTAACACCTTCCCTTTTCATAACCCACCCCTCTGAACTCAAGAAATAATCTCAAAGGTCTTTCCTGTTCTTTTCACCCTTTCCTTATTGGATAAAAAAAAGTCGGTGGCGACTCTTGCTATCCACAACAATTATGATAAAACGCAAAACAACCAAGTCAATTCTCCCATCGTATTACAATCAGAAACTATTGTTTTAATGTGAATTAATCGTTTGTAACTTGTTTACAATTTCTTAGCAATAACACTTGAACCGATAAGTGTGTTTTTGTGTACGTTTGCAATTGTTGAATTCGGTTTTGATTAATATTGATTCAAGTATGCATTGTTTCCTGAAAAATGTAAATGTGTCGCAAAACGCTTTCCAAAAGTCGTTTGAGGTTTCTTCGAGAATGTTTATGCATTTATGGATGGTTAATGATAAATTTAATCATTTTCGGTATGATTTTTTGGGTAACTTTATGATACAGTGTAGTGTTATCCGGATTTTGAAAATGCAATTGGAATGTGATATAACTGTGGTTCAATGCACAAGTGAGGTAGTTTTGATGTTGATGACGTTTGTGTCAAGTTTCGATGGTTTTAAGTCAATTTTTTATGCGGTTCATGGTATTGATATGTTGTTGTCCGGGATTTGTAAGCGGTAACATACTTTGGTTTGAATTCTTGAATATTACATAAGTGTGTTTAATCGGACTTTGGTTTAACATTAGCATCAAGTTTGTTTGATTTTGATTCGAATTTTTGTGCATTTCATGTTATGAAATAATGCTATCTGTTTTTTCTTTTAACATGTACATTGTGTTTTGATATCAATTTGGTTCACATTTATGTTTAATTGTGCAATTGTTAATGATTTTTGTTGAGTTTTCACGTTTTTGGTTTGTTTTCTGGATAATTTCATGACATGTACGTAGTGTTGTACCATTTTGGAAGTTATGCTTGGAATGCATCTTAATTATTGGTTTATGCACTATCACACTTGTCTTGGTAATTCTTGTACATGTGCATTGAGTTGTGACGATTTTAAATCGATGTGTTGTGCGATTCTTGAGTTGACGTACTTGCTACTCGGAATTTGGTTTTGTGATTTTGTTGCTCGTTCGACTTTGTTTTATGCATGAGTTATGATGTTAATTTTGAGTTATGATGTTGATTTTTTAAGTCGCAATTGATTTCTCTTGTTATTTTCTAACTCATCTTGTGACATTGTGCAAGTTTCAGGAGGTGATTCATTGCATGACATATTTGTTCAGATTATTATTTGCTTATGTAGCATTGTTTTGTGCAGGACGATTGGCTTGATGCGACGCGTTCATTGCTTGAAATTTATTTCCTCATTATGACACTGGATTCTGATATTGGATATTGTTTATGATTTGATCTATTTGTTGATGCTAGCTTGCTCGAAGTTTTTTGGGTTTCTCTATTTTGCTTGCTTGCTATGTGTGATACGGTGGGAGAACTGACTATGGTTTTGCGTTTGTTTTCGCAAATGTTTCGGTTGAGCAAGAGTCGCCACCGACTTTTTATTTTATCCTAAGGAAAGGTTAAAAAGCATAGCAAAAACCTTTGAGATGTTTTCTTGGGTTCGGGGAGTAGATTATAGAAAGGGAAGGTATTAGCACCCTTTCTATCCATGGTTATCCATGGGCTCTTAGTTACTTGCTTAGATCAACTTGCCTTAATTTTCAATTGTTTGAAATGGTGCTTTGTGTGTGTGGGTTTGAAAATGTTTTGAAAAGAAGCCAATGTGGTGGAAACCTTTGTAATGATCCATGTTGGGATGTATACAAAGGTGTATGTCTTTTGAAAAGGTTTTCATTTGTTTTTGAAAGTTGTTTTGAAAGTGTAGTGATGTGTGGTTTGGAAAATGGGCAAGTGTTTTATTTGCAAGTTTGATTCAAGTAACTAAGAGTTTGTCTACTCCTAAATTTCTCAAAGATTTCTACTATGTTTTAACCCTTTTAACAATTTTGTTCCACCATTGCATTTGGTGGACAATCTTGTGTTAGGATGTGAAAGGGACGGGCGCGGGTCATCGTTTAGACCATAATTGCAATGGTGCCAAGTATCTTTGGGCAATGTTTTCTTTAAGGGACTTGATCATTTTTTAGGCAAATTTCGAAAGCGTCATCGAGGGACTATGATCATTTGATTGTTTTTGTTTTACCCAAAGAGACCTAACATGCAATATGGCCCATTTATTGAAGGCAACAAGTGGAATACCCTAGGGGTGCAAGTGTGATTAGTGTTGTTCATTTTCATGCTTGTTTATCTTTGAAATTAGGTCAAACTACTTTGGTTAATTGATTTTGCATACAGATCCTAATTCTAGCATGGTATAATTAGAAAGCATTAAAGTGCGAAAAATAAAGTTCCTAAATTATTACAACACAATATATGGGAAGGAGGGTACAAATGTTCAAATGGGGGGTATTTTGACAAGGAATTTAAACCTAGACTATTACATCAAATTGGGAATTATGCAAATTAATTAATGTATAATAATTAAATAAAATAAGAATAAATATGCAAGATGCAAAAAATGTTTTTTATATGTATCAAAAAAAGGTATTTTTATATGTCAAATAAACAAAATAAAAAGTATCAATTTTTGGATTTTTTTTTATGTATTTAGGGCAAAACCCTAATTTATTAAATAAAAGGTATTAATTATTTAATATATACAATATTTAATAATTATGTACAAAAATGAAATAAAAATGAAGTATATTTGTCAAAAAGGTATTTTTTAATGTTAAATATTAATAAAAAATAAAATGTATATATCTTGCATTTTTAACCTAAGTATACTAACAAAAATATATGTATTTATATTATTTACTAAATATGTATTATATATACAAAATAATAATATTTAGTATTTATAAAAAAAGGGTATATTTTATATAAAATATTTTCAGAAGATAAAATAAAATAAAAATGGAAAATAAAATATGTTTGCATTATTTTAGTATTTTTTAAATAAAAGTATGTAAGTATTTATTTATGTACAAAACATCAATTTAAACAAATAAATACCTAATAAATAGAAAAATGGTGTGAAAAATATTTTTTATATTTTTAATATTATGAGGAAAAATAAATAAGTCAGAAATAAAAAACAAAAGTCAAAAAATGATTAAAATGAGCACAATGGGCCAAGGGGGTTTAAAAGTAACAAAAGGGTGCAAATAGGAAACTGAAACAAAGCCCAGCCCAAAAAGTCCTTCTTCAACCTCTGAACCTGTATGAACAATAATCAACACGCGTTTTCTATCTCCCAATTCCTGGACTTTCAAGCAAAACTCACAACATGAAAAATGTAGAGCATTAAGAGACGAATCCAGACATATAAAGAACTTGACTTAACTCTCTAAGATGAGAGAGAATTTCTTCTCCCCCAATTCCTGACCTAGTTTTTGTTCCATGTTCAGACATTAAATTCTCACAGCACACATAATATAAATGAAAACTAATTACATGGGCATGTTCAGGGCTATGAATGTGACATATTTTCTTCACAAACCTAAAGCTAACAATGCCTGGATAGAGAGATGTGAGTTCATGAACTTACCTGTTCAGTTGGAATCGTATCTGGTGAGGGAGGTACTTTCAGTGCAAGGTGATGATTGGTACAACTTCCTTGATGTCCAGGGATGCTATTCCAAGTTTTACTTTGCTTTGAAACTAGCTGAATCGAGTTATAGAACTCCACCTGCAAAACAGAAAAATGAAAATGGTGATGTTGATTGGGAGTGTTACAGGTCGTGTTTGAGGTTTGGAATAGCTTCAAGGGATATTGTGGGATGTGTTTGAAGTGTTTTTAGCAAGAATGTTCGAATGGAATGAGTTATGGAACTCAATCTGCAGCAGGTCCCCTGTTTTGGCAGTTTGAGGGTGATTCTGTGAATGGGGAGGTATTGGGGATGATAGGCTCGTGTCTCAGCTTAGGATGGATGTTTAGAATGTGTTTGACAAGTTTGCTTAAGCCTGTGTTAGCTGAGATGAGAGTTGTGTGATGTTATGCTATGTTTCTTCTTACTTAAGCAACAAAAGGCCAAGTTGAGTTTCTAGCTTGTACAGGCCCCCCTAATGTGCTGCATACCTTGGCCTTGATCAGTGTAATTAGCTCATAAACTTGTGCCAAAGAGATTTGCACTGTACTTGCTTGGATTGCTAATTGACATAAAGTGCAACTTTTCTAAAATGGATATAATGCTTTATCTAAAAATGGCTTAGTTTAACATGTAATGCTTAAACACATAAAACAAGGCCTTGGCACAATGAGTTAGCATTAAATTATTGAGTGCAAATGGGATATAGGACCTGTAATTAAGGAAAGCAAGCTGAATTCAAAATGGCACAAATGTATGAACATGTAACTTGGCCAAATCAAAAGTGAGTTTTTCCCATCTTGCCAAATTCGATTCTCCCTAACCATGAGGTTGTTTGATGAGTTCTTGGACATTTTGGAAAGCTTGGAATGTGTAATACAATCCATATTTGAAATGAAAATTGAAATTCCAAGTGTAAGTATGTGAAAAATGGTCTTGAAGTTAGGTAAAAACCTTGCCTAAAATAGGTCAAATTTTCTCTAAGTTAAGAATGGTTTGGTACCCTTGTTCCAAAAATTGTAACTTGAGATACAAGCTTCTTTTGGGAAAACTTTGTGAATCAAAGTTGTAGATTTTGCAATAGGCTACAACTTTCATGTTTTGACTTTTGCTTGAATCCAAATGAATCTTGGTGAGAAAGTGGGACAAAGTTAGGAAAAAAATTAATGTTTTTTCATAACTTAGAAAAATTCTAAGTTATGAAAAATCTTCATTTCAAACCCTAATTTGTAATTCTTGATTTCTTGATGAACAAGTTTCATGATTTGGCATGTTTTGATGAAAAATGAATCTTGACACTTGATTTTGACCAAAAAGTCAAAGTTTGACTTTTCAGTATACAGTCAAAATTGATCAATTGACTGGGAAATTCAACTGTCAATCTTGTGTATTTGGGATCTTTTGAACTTGTTGAGCATGTCAAGATAATTCCATGGGGTCCTTGAGTCCATATGTGAGCTTGATTTGCCATTGGCTAGGTCAAACAGTCAAAAATTGCCTTTGTGCAGTCAAAACCCTAAAAATGACCATTTTGCCCTTTTGGTGATCTGATCAAATTTCTTGTGGAATTGTGATCCAAACTTGATCAAATGGTCCATGTGAGTTCATAAGGTTGATGTGGGTCAATTTTCATGAGATTTGACTGTCAATTGGCCACAGTTGACTTTTTCCCCAATACAGCTGATTTCTAGGTCAACTGTTCAATTGACTGGGCAAAATTTGGAATCAAGACTTGAAACTTGGTATGGATAAACTTGGGAGTCCAACATGAAGCATGAAAGTCATCTTAGGCATTTTAGGTCAAAATATCTTTGTGCAAACACAAACCCTAATTTGGGTCAACAGTGCAAGGAGAAGTCTTGAGCAGAGGAAACCCTAACTGGATCTTGAGCTCCAAGGGTCTTGTGATGAAAAAATGTTGAGGAAATGGGAGGGAAAATTTTGGGGTACAATAGTTGCCCCTGTTCAATCTTCTTGAACCTGAAGAGTTAGATTGGCAAGTTTGCCTTTCGTGACTCGAGGGTAAAAGGAGATTGGACACTAGAGTGCCCGGAAATTTGCACTCGCATGTTGAAGTATCAGCAACGTGATGTCGGGAATGGGCTTATAGATGCCATTTGGAGAGATGGTGGATAGGGAGATGGGCTTATAGATGCCATCTGGAGACGTGACAGAACCTTGTCGGGAATGGGCTTATAGATGCCATTTGGAAGTGTTGATCGCATAAGAGATTCCTTAGCGATAACTTGTGTATTTTGAGAAAGACAGATGTTTTCCTGGCTTGTTACAGGCGTTGATCTTCAATCTCTTCATGCAGACATGCCCTGGCTAGATACAGGTATCGAGTCTACAATCAGTTGCTCACATATGTGCCCTGGCTGGATACAGGTATCGAATCTGGAAATAGTCATCAACAGATATGCCCTGGCTGGATGCAGGAATCGAATCTTCGAACTCTTCAGACATGCCCTGGCTAGATACAGGAATCGAGTCTACAATCGGTTGCTCACAGATATGCCCTGGCTGGATACAGGAATCAAATCTGGAAATAATTGTCAACAGATATGCCCTGGCTGGATACAGGAATCGAATCTTCGAACCCTTCAGACATGCCCTGGCTAGATACAGGAATCGAGTCCGGAATTGTGACAGTTGATAGATATGCCCTGGCTGGATACAGGAATCGAATATGGAAATAGTTGTCAACAGATATGCCCTGGCTGGATACAGGAATCGAATCTGGAAATAGTTGTCAACAGATATGCCCTGGCTGGATACAGGAATCGAATCTTCGAACCCTTCAGACATGCCCTGGCTAGATACAGGAATCGAGTCCGGAATTGTGACAGTTGATAGATATGCCCTGGCTGGATACAGGAATCGAATATGGAAATAGTTGTCAATAGATATGCCCTGGCTGGATACAGGAATCGAATCTTCGAACTCTTCAGACATGCCCTGGCTAGATACAGGAATCGAGTCTGGAATTGTGACAGTTGATAGATATGCCCTGGCTGGATACAGGAATTGAATCTTCAAACTCTTCAGACGTGCCCTGGCTAGATACAGGAATCGAGTCTGGAAATAGTCGTCAACAGATATGCCCTGGCTGGATACAGGAATCGAATCTGGAATTGTTGTCAACAGATATGCCCTGGCTGGATACAGGAATCGAATCTGGAATTGTTGTCAACAGATATGCCCTGGCTGGATACAGGAATCGAATCTTGAAACTGATCACTCACAGATGTGCCCTGGCTAGATACAGGAATCGAATCTGGATACTGTGACAGTTGAAGGTAGTTGTCTTTTTCCTGAAAAGGAAAAACATCAGTTGTATGCAATGCCATGATGTATGACATGCATGATGTTATGACGTTCAAAATGAGATAGTGTCGTATGCACTTAATCATGTATATAAGCAAGATGTATGAAATGCGAAATGTTTATGAATGTATTTTCGTCTAGGAAAATAAATCCTTGACGATCGGCCGTGGAATTAAATCCTGGGTTAACGTTGAAGAGTAGAGCTCTTCGTTTCCGCTGGGGATGATGGTTGCAAGAATATACCGGTAGGAGCAGATGACTCCGTTGAGGAATAAACTTGTTGGAGAGATTACTCTGCGGGGAATTGCTCTGTGGGAAGAGATACTTCGCTGGAGTTTTGACGAGAGCTCCACTGAGGATTTCAATGATGGATTCCGCTGGGATAATAATGATAAACTCCGCTGGGGATACCGAAGATCAACTCCTCTGGGGATGACAATAAATAAACTCCGCTGGGGATTGCGTTGATAAGTTATGTTGGGGAACTTTGATGAACTCCGCTGGGGATAACAAAGATAAACTCCTCTGGGGATGACATTGATAAACTCCGTTGGGGATTGTGTTGATAAGTTATGTTGGGGAGCTTTGATGAACTCCGCTGGGGATTGAAAGAATTTCACCAAGGATGATCTTCCGTGGTAATTAGCTAAGGATAACCCAGTTATAAGCCCTTGTGAGGAATAACTTTGAATAAATGCTCGGGAGAGACGTCCGTACTCTGCAGGGGATAAGATTCCAGAATCTACTGGGGATAAGCTTCAAGACCTGCTGGGGATATGAATTCCACTTTCCTGGGGAAACCTTCAGATTGTACAAGAAAATGATTCCACTGGAGTGTCCGTATTCCGCCGGGGAACAATCTTAGATCAAGACTACCGGGGATGCTTGCTGATGAATGCCTATACTCCGCTGGGGAATGTTGATATCTTCTGGGGATACACAACTTCCTGGTGTTGACCGTAGACTAACTCTGTTGGAGGAGAGTATTGCTGACTTGCTAGGGGAATATTGTGCCTTTTCAGGATTGATAGGGAACCAACTCCACTTGGGGAAAGTATTGCTGAATCTTGTCTTACTCTGCGGGGTGTTGAGATAATTTGTTCACATTCTTCAGTTGAACCTACCTTGGTACCTCGGCGAACAAAGCAACCAGACTGCATCAGACAACTTTACATTGCCCCTGTTTCTGATGTCACCTGTAATTAGCCTTTTGTTTCATATGCAAGTATTTATGAATTAGCAATTTAATGTCAAATGCATATATCAAAAATGAACATTGGACGTTCTTCGCAAGACAAAACAGAAAAAAGGAAAAAACAATTGGCAATTTGTTTGGAAAAACTGAATCTGTATTGATTTTGAAATTTGCCTGTAAATAGGCATTTTTTGTACAAGAGGCTGACGTCCTAGTAAGAGAACGCCGCCGAATAACACAAAGTTTATACAATTTTGAAAAGGAAACAAAACAGCTATGTGCATAATATTCCTACTAGGTTCCAACTCTGCTATCGCCTTTATGTCTTCAAGCGTCTCATCACTTTGCTGCTTAGTTGAAGATGAAGTTGATTGATCGATGCCGAAGTCTGAGCCAGATAGTTGATGCCGAATTCTGGATGCAAGGTGACCCAATGAGACATAGTGTTACGCTTTATCCCTAACTTTTGCCTGGGCCGCCCTTTCGGGTTTTCAGTCCACCGGGATACCCATTTTTGCCCAAGCCGCCTTTTCAGGTTTTCGACTTGCCGAGTGTATAAATTTTTTTCATTTCATCCCTTATTTTTGCCCGAACCCTTTTGGTTCGCCGGGAAGCCCTTATTTTTGCCTAGGTATGTCAACCTAGCGGGTCTTTTATTCATGCGTAGTATCTTTTTACTATGTCTGCATTGGCGGGGTGAGGAAGGTCGTCACCATCCATGGTGGTCAGAATCATGGCTCCTCCTGAGAACACATGTTTAACCACAAATGGCCCTTCGTACGTAGGGGTCCATTTGCCCCGGGGATCACTTTATGGAAGGATGATGCGCTTGATTACCAGGTCCCCAACTTGATACTCTTGTGGTCTGACTTTCTTGTTAAATGCCCTGATCATCCGTTTTTGGTACGTCTGACCATGACAGATAGCGGTGAGTCTCTTTTCGTCAATCAGGTTTAATTGATCAAGTCGAGTCTGGATCCAGTCATCTTCACTCAAGTCTGCATCCTTCATTATCCGGAGAGAGGGTATCTGGACTTCAATCGGCAAGACTGCCTCCATGCCATAGACCAAGGAAAAAGGAGTTGCCCCGGTTGACGTCCTTGCTGAGGTACGGTACCCATGAAGAGCAAATGGTAACATTTCGTGCCAATCTTTATAGGTCACTGTCATCTTCTGCACAATCTTTTTGATATTCTTATTAGCTGCTTCTACAGCCCCATTCATCTTCAGTCGGTAGGGAGAAGAGTTGTGGTGCTGTATCTTGAATTGCTCGCAGAGCTCAGTGATCATCTTGTTGTTAAGATTGGTACCATTGTCTGTAATGATTCTTTCTGGGATGCCGTACCGACAGATCAGGTTGTGCCGAATGAAACGTGCCACGACGCTCTTGGTTACCGTGGCGTAGGAAGCTGCCTCAACCCACTTCGTGAAGTAATCGATCACTACCAAGATGAAGCGATGCCCGTTGGATGCCGTCGGTCGGATCTCGCCGATCATATCGATGCCCCACATTGCAAAAGGCCAAGGTGCCGTCAGGACGTTCAGAGGAACCGGAGGGATGTGCACCTTATCAGCATAGATCTGGCATTTATGACAAGTTCGAGAATGTTGGTAACAGTCGGCTTCCATTGTGGATCCGAAATATCCTGCCCGAAGGATTTTCTTTGCCATGGTATGTCCACTGGAATGTGTTCCGAATGTACCTTCATGCAGTTCTATCATGATCTTCTCTGCTTCAGCCTTATCCATACAACGCAGTAGAGTTGAATCATGATTCCGTTTGTAGAGAATGCCGTTGCTGAGGAAGAATTTTGCCGCAAACCTTCTCATGAACTTCTTGTCGTTGACAGACGCACCTTCAGGGTATTCCTGAGCTTCCAAGTATCTCTTCACCTCATGATACCAGGGTTTCTCGATTACCTCTTCGGCCTCAAGATCGCAGTAGTATGCAGGTTCTTCCAACTTCCAGATAATGATCCGGGGAGCCTCATTGTCCCATTTGACTTTGAACATTGAAGACATCGTAGCTAGTGCGTCCGCTAGCTGATTCTCCTCTCTTGGGAAGTGTTCAAAAGTTATCTCTTCAAAGTGGGGAAGCAAAGTCAACACATACTCCTTGTAAGGGATAAGATTTGGGTGTTTCGTATCCCACTCGCCTTTGATCTGATTGATCACGAGAGCGGAATCTCCGAAGACACTCAGAAACTTGATCCTTAAGTCGATTGCAGCTTAAAGACCCATGATACATGCCTCATATTCTGCCATGTTGTTGGTGCAGTTGAAACATAGCCGGGCGGTGAGTGGAGTATGAGTACCTTTGGGGGATATGATCACAGCGCCGATACCATTACCCAAAGCGTTGGAGGCTCCGTCAAAATGCATAGACCATCGGGATCCCTCCTCAGGTCCTTCATCCGGTCTAGGTACTTCACAGTCAGTTACTACCATGATATCTTCGTCCGGAAATTCAAAGTTCAAAGATTGGTAATCGTCCACAGGTTGGTGTGCCAAATGATCTGCCAGTACACTTCCCTTGATTGCTTTTTGAGTGGTGTACTGGATATCATATTCTGTCAAGATCATTTGCCATCTTGCTATTCTTCCAGACAGAGCAGGCTTTTCGAATATGTACTTGATGGGATCCATCTTTGAAATCAACAGAGTAGTGTGGGTCAGCATATACTGTCTCAGCCGGCGAGCAGCCCATACCAGAGCGCAGCAAGTTTTCTCGAGCAGTGAGTACCGAGACTCACAGTCGGTAAACTTTTTGCTCAGGTAATAAATAGCGTGCTCTTTTCGGCTAGACTCGTCATGCTGCCCCATCACACACCCCATCGAGTTGTCAAGTACTGTCAAGTATAGTATTAGAGGTCTCCCTTCCACTGGTGGCATAAGAATGGTTGGCTCTTGGAGGTACTCCTTTATCTTTTCGAAAGCATCCTGACATTCATCGTTCCAACGTACTACTTGATCTTTCTTCAGTAATTTGAAGATTGGCTCACAAGTAGCAGTTAGATGTGAGATGAATCGGGCAATGTAATTTAGTCGTCCCAGAAAGCCTCTGACTTCTTTCTCTGTCTTGGGAGTCGGCATCTCTTGTATGGCTTTTACCTTGGCAGGGTCCACCTGAATACCTTTATCTCTTACAATTAAACCTAGCAATTTTCCGGACCTCACCCCAAAGGTACATTTGTTTGGATTCAACCTCAGCTTGTATAACTTCAGTCGATCAAACAGTCCGTAGATGGTCAAGGTGTTCCTCCTCAGTTTGGGACCTTGCAATCATGTCATCAACATATACCTCAATCTCATGATGGATCATATCATGAAATAAAGCAACCATGGCGCGTTGGTAGGTTGCCCCAGCATTTTTCAATCCGAATGGCATGACCTTGTAGCAGAAGGTGCCCCACTGAGTGACAAAGGTAGTCTTTTCCATATCTTCAGGAGCCATCTTGATCTGATTATACCCTGAAAAACCATCCATGAAGGAGAACACCTTGTGTTGAGCAGTATTGTCAACAAGAACGTCGATGTGAGGCAGAGGGAAATCATCTTTGGGGCTGGCCCTGTTCAAATCCCTGTAGTCAACACACATTCTGACCTTACCGTCCTTCTTCGGTACCGGCACCACGTTGGAAACCCACTGAGGGTAAGAAGTCACTGCTAGAAACCCGACATCGAATTGCTTCATAACCTCAGCTTTGATCTTTTCGGACATCTCTGGGCGCATACGACGGACTTTTTGCTTTACCGGAGGGCAGTCTTCCTTGGTAGGCAGGTGATGAACCACAATGTCGGCATCCAAACCGGGCATGTCTTCGTAAGACCAAGCAAAGATTTCCATGTAGTCATGCAGCATCTGGATCAATCGTTGCTTCACGCTGGGCTCTAGATTGGCACCAATCTTGACTTCTTTTCTATCTGTCTCAGTACCCAGGTTCACTGTCTCCACCGGCTCTTCATGCGGCTGAATGACCCTCTCTTCCTGGAGTAGCAGTCTTGCGAGTTCACCAGGCACTTCGCAATCATCTTCACCTTCGTCCTCGGCCAAGTTGATCGGATTTTCGAAGTCATAACTGGCAGTAGCAGAGCTGTTACCAGTGAGATCCAGAGTGGATTGAAACCTGTATAAGTGAGTGTGTGTAAATATAGCTGTTTTGCAATATATAACACAGAAAGAAAAAGAGCACAAGATTTGAAATGCAACAAACATCCAATGTTTTGATTAATGATATATGGAAATGTCATACAAAAAGCCCTCACAAATGGAGCTACGATGCCCCGGGTAGGACACCGAGCCAATAAAAGTTTCAACATATTGTTTGTTACAAATTGAAAATCAAAAGATTTAATTACTGCGTGACAAATGTAATAGGTGTAAAATTCTTTGCCGTCCAGTTGCTTGGTCCGTTGTTGGTGGTTGGATAGATCCAACTGTCAAATTCTGCTTCCTCTACGTCCTCCTCGATAGCATTCACCATTGGGTTGGTGATAAACACCGGAGCCTTTCTGATCCTTTCCTTGCGAACAGCCCTCTGAGCCTCTGCAGTGAAGCCCAGCCCAAACTTGTCGGTCTTTTGAGTGAAGTCAGGAAGCTGACCCCAGTTTGCACATTTGCCTTTCTCGATTACAGCCCGGGCATCCTTCAAGGAAGCCATCTTCAGAGGAAAGTCTTCTTCAACCACTGTCTCAGCCGACGCCAACGTTGGAGGTACCTCCTCAAAATGCTAAAAGGGGGTTTCGATAAACTCCCCGTCCATCTCGATATACCGGAATGAATTCAAGTGACTAACCATGTATTCCTCCTCACCCTGCACAGTAACAATCTTCCCTTTGACAGGGTATTTGAGCTTTTGGTGTAGAGTGGATGTTACTGCCCCAACCTTGTGAATCCAGGGTCGACCCAACAAGCATGAATAAGATGGACAAATATCCATCACGTAGAACGTTGAGTCGAAGACTTGGGAACCCACACGAATATGAATGTCTACCTCACCGTGCACCATCCTCTTAGAACCGTCGAAGGCTCTAACAATGATGTTACTAGGTTTCAATTCCAGGCCCTCACAATCCAAGCGATCCAATGCCTTCTTGGGCAAAACATTCAGGGAAGAACCGGTGTCCACCAACACGTGCGCGAGAGTAGTGCCCCTGCACTCTATAGAGACATGCAGGGCATCATTGTGATTTTTCCCTTTGGCGGTAAGGTCTGCATCTGAGAAACCCAAGCCATTGTCAGCTGTCAAATTAGCCACACAGTCCGTGAATTGATCTGCAGAGGTCTCTTGCGGCACATGGGCCGTTTTCAGAAATGAAATCAGGGCCTTTGCGTGGGCCTCTGAGCACAGCAACAATGATAGCATAGAGATTTTGGAGGGGGTATGCCCCAGCTGTTCAACGACATTGAAGTCACTCTTTTTGATGATTTTAAGGATTTCCTCCATCTCTTGTTGGGAGGCTTCAACAACAGTCTTTTTTGGTGCCTCCGTCCTGGCAGGCAAATCGGTAGCAACTTCTTTGCCCCGAGCATCAGAGGACTCGACGACAGTAGTAGACACATGAACTTGATTTGAAACATGCACACTTGCGGGTGTGATGATAAGAGGTTTTTGGATAACTGGTGGTGCAATGTCAGGCGAGAAGAGCCTGCCGCTGCGAGTAATCTTGGCGGGACCAGTGATGTTACTGATACTGGTACCGATGTTGAACTCCTGCTTCACTCCAAGCACATACACGTCCGCCCCATAGTGCCATGGGACAGCCTTGTCAGATTCATAGGGGAGAGGCCCCGGAACAGTAATGGTAATGGGTGCAACAGACAGAATTTAGACTGGCTTCCTTGGGAGAGCCTTGGTAGGATTGTTGAAAATTGTGACGACAAATACTTCTTCAGCGGAAACAAACGGAACAGCAGTTTTCTTGAACATAATTTCTTTGCTATCCATCAGGCTTTGGATGCCTGATTTCAGCAGCGGACAACCGGTAGGGATAACAGCACACAGGAGGCAACCCTTGCTATAACCCGGAAATAAACCGGCTAGTAGTAAGTTCCTCTTAACATTCAAAAGAGGGGTAGCAACATCATTCACCGAAACAACATACAAATCTTCCTCGACGACATTTACTCTATGCTGGGGCATAGGAGCAGTTACAACATTTGGCCTCTCAGGCGCCTCAAACTGAATTTCCTTCGCGTCGATAAGGTCTTGCACTTTATTTCTCAGGGCCCAGCAATCATCAGTAGTATGCCCGGGGCTATCAGAATGATAAGCACAACGGGCATTTGGGTTATACTTAGGAGATGCAGTATTCACGACCTTCGGAGCCTCTTTGATGGTCACCAAGTTGGTTGATAACAATTGCGGTAAGATTTGTGACAAGGTCATACTCAGCCGAGTATACTGCCTCTTGGGCCTTTCACCTCTTTGTTGATTGTACTGCTGAGGAGCAGCAACATGTTTTGAAATGACCAAGGCATTGACGGCTTGGCGGCTTTCTGGCTTGACTTGTCTTCTAGGACCATAGACTACACTTGCTTCTTTCTTGAAAGGCCTCTTCTCAGTACTTGCGGAGGCAGCTTTTTGTATCTTTCCTGACCTGATGCCAGCTTCTATCCTTTCACCTGTCAGGTTCAAATCCGTAAACCCAGCGGAGGAATTACCAACCAAATGATTAAAGAATGGACCAGACAAGGTCCCTAGAAACATGTCAACCAGCTCACGATCAGTCAATGGGGGCTGCACCCTGCCAGCCAAATCTATCCATTTTTGTGCATATTCTTTGAACCCTTCGCCCGTTCCTAGAGACATACCCTGAAGTTGGGTACGCGTAGGAGCGAGGTAAGAATTGTATTGATATTGTCTATAAAATGCGGTCGCCAAATCTTCCCAATGTCGGATACTGGTTCCATCTAGCTGATAGAACCACCCAAGCTGTGACCCCGAAAGGCTATCTTGGAAGAAGTGGATCCAAAGATTTTTATCTGCTGTGTAAGGTTGGATCTTCCTTACGTACGACCTCAGATGCAGCTTTGGACAGGAAGCCCCGTCGTATTTGGCAAAGGCAGGCGCCTTAAACTTGTGTGGGATTACCACCCCAGAAGATAACCCCAAATCTCCGAAATCCAGCCCCGGCACATTCTGAATCTCCATGGCGCTCAAGCGGTCCTCTAATTGCTTGTATCTATCAGCAGAAGGTGGGTATTGTTCGTCATTGTAGTCCGTCTCGTTGTCAGAGACTGCAGGACTAGGAGCTCCTCCCCCTTGGGGACTGTCTTTTTCTGCAGAGGAAGTAGTTGGATCAGCCTCGTTATGGAGTGTGTTCCCAAACCTGCGTCCATGATTGAACAACGCAGTCCTCTTCTTCTTCTTCTTCTTTAGGACCAAAGCCTTCAACTCTTGCTGACCTTGGGCCAGGCTCATGACCATTTCTTGAAACTGGGCATTTTGGGCCTGAAGGGCCTTGATTGCTTGCTCACTGGATGATTCTGGATTCATGATGACTGTTCCAAATAAACAGCAAAGAAGATTAAGCAACCTGTAGAAAAAGGGGTACCTGTTATGCACATGATGCATGAGATGCTATCTATGCAATGCATTCAAGGGTTTTGGAAATTCACAATTCTTGTAGACAAAAAAGAATGCACATCATATTAATAAGAAGAATTTTGTTAGTACATAAGTGCCCCATGGGCCAAATATTACAAAATCAACTTCTCAAGGTAAAAAGACGTTGCGCATCCTCTTTGGCGCAATGTAGGTGTTGAGGGCCTCTTGCTCATGGAGTCGGCGGGTGAGCTCTAAAACCTTCTTCTCGCTGGCATAGAAGCTGGCTTCAAAAGTGTTCCGTTCCTCCTTGAGTTGGATCCAACTCTTCTGCATCTCCTCCCACGATGTAGGCATGTCAGGATGTAGGATGGTGTAGGGAACCTCTCCTTCCTTGACGGGCTCTTTAATCATAGGGAGAACATAAGGATAAGGCATCATTAGACTCTGGGCTCGGGCTCGTACCCACTTGAGATAAGGCTCAAGAGGGATGGAGTTCTTGTGTCCCAGTGTCTTGCTATCAACCTTGTTGGGCCTCCCCCAAGCTCTGAGGAATCTTTGGCGAAGTCCTTGCGCATCGTTGTCGAAGTCAAAAACTAGGTCAGGAATCAACATGTCGTGAGGGCCATCTCTTCGTGCATATCCAAATTGCCTCAAAGCTAGGCAAGGGTTGTAGGTAATGCCCCTTCTGATTCCAAGTAAAGGAACATTAGGAAACTCTCCGCAACGGTCGACGATGATGACATTTTCTCTGGACCGAGAACACCAATGTACATCAGGGTGAGTAAGAGTCATCAACCATTGGGACCACCTTGAGCCTTGGTCATTCTTCAAGACAGATTGTGGAAGGTGCGAAATAAACCACCTTGCAAGGAGAGGAGTACAGCACATGAGAACACCCCTCTTTCTCATTGTTCGTGTGTAAAATGAGTGAAGAATGTCCCCAAGCAATGTCGGTATTGGATTTCTGGATAAGAAGATTTTGACGGCGTTGACATCTACCAATTGGTCAGAATTTGGGAATAGGACCAACCCATAGATAAGGAGTGCCACAATCTCTTCAAAGGCTTGTAGGTCCAATGAATTCCAACACTCTTGTGCCTTCTCAAACAAGAATTTTGCTAAGAAACCTTTGACGCCACTTCTAGTTTCCCAATGCCCCTTGATGTCAGAAGGCTGTAGATGTAATGCTCGAGCAACATCTTCAGGCTTTGGTTCCTTTTCCGTACCGTTGAAAGGTAGTTGATTGAGGATAGGAATTCTCAGGAGTTGAGAAAATTCCTCCAAAGTGGGTACCAACTGATAGTCAGGGAAAGTGAAACAGTGGTGAAGAGGGTCAAAGAACTGGAATAGCACTTTCATCATGTCTTCTTCAATGTTGGTGTTGACTAAGCTGAGCAGTCTACCATGTCTTTCACTGAAGGATGAGCTTTCCGGAATTCTTGAGGTGAGCTCTTTGAGTTGAGGAGAGATTCTCACAAGGTTGACTTGGATGGTTTTTCTGCGAGGAATTTCCATGACCTACAAAACAAGAACAAAGATGAAGATCTAAACCCTTGAAATGGTTAGTGAATGCATATGATGCTTTATGATGTTCATGATGTATGCACAAACATATGTACAAGCAAATCATACCAAACCCTAGTTTCAGGCTTGCATGGGGTTTCATAGGTAAGTACCCTCTTGAGTGTAGTTGGCTTAAAAACCTGTCCTATAAATAGTAACCGGGTTCTAAGGAGCTCAATATCATTGGATTGTTTTCATTGTTCATTGTTTTGGTTTAGCCACTTAACTAGCGACCAAAATATTCCAAGAAAACAACCCTCAATGAGTGTAGTATCGAGTATCTACCAACTTCAGACTGCACCAAAGCCGGTCATCTCACTACCCCTAATGAAAGGCCAAGATGGTCAAGTAAGGTTCTAGGTCATTAGTGCTTAGTGACATCACTCAGCGGCCCCGTACTCTCCTTGATTGAACTCAAGGGTTACCGGTACTCACAAATATGTCGCACTAATATAGCTATTGCTTCAACCGTGTCGGTATACCCCGCACAGTTTCCACAATGTATTGCTATCTATGAATGTTTCCCAAAATCCGGGTGTAGGATTGCAAACCCAAACAAGAGAGCCAAGATATAAAGCAATCAAATCAAATAATTAGTCATGCAAGAGGGTGATCTAAGCCCTAAGGTTACTCCACTTTAAAAAATATCCCCAGCAGAGTCGCCAGTTCTGTGATACGGTGGGAGAACTGACTATGGTTTTGCATTTGTTTTCGCAAATGTTTCGGTTGAGCAAGAGTCGCCACCGACTTTTTATTTTATCCTAAGGAAAGGTTAAAAAGCACAGCAAAAACCTTTGAGATGTTTTCTTGGGTTCGGGGAGTAGATTATAGAAAGGGAAGGTATTAACACCCTTTCTATCCATGGTTATCCATGGGCTCTTAGTTACTTGCTTAGATCAACTTGCCTTAATTTTCAATTGTTTGAAATGGTGCTTTGTGTGTGTGGGTTTGAAAATGTTTTGAAAAGAAGCCAATGTGGTGGCAACCTTTGTAATGATCCATGTTGGGATGTATACAAAGGTGTATGTCTTTTGAAAAGGTTTTCATTTGTTTTTGAAAGTTGTTTTGAAAGTGTAGTGATGTGTGGTTTGGAAAATGGGCAAGTGTTTTATTTGCAAGTTTGATTCAAGTAACTAAGAGTTTGTCTACTCCTAAATTTCTCAAAGATTTATACTATGTTTTAACCCTTTTAACAATTTTGTTCCACCATTGCATTTGGTGGACAATCTTGTGTTAGGATGTGAAAGGGACGGGCGCGGGTCATCGTTTAGACCATAATTGCAATGGTGCCAAGTATCTTTGGGCAATGTTTTCTTTAAGGGACTTGATCATTTTTTAGGCAACTTTCGAAAGCGTCATCGAGGGACTATGATCATTTGATTGTTTTTGTTTTGCCCAAAGAGACCTAACATGCAATATGGCCCATTTATTGAAGGCAACAAGTGGAATACCCTAGGGGTGCAAGTGTGATTAGTGTTGTTCATTTTCATGCTTGTTTATCTTTAAAATTAGGTCAAACTACTTTGGTTAATTGATTTTTCATACAAACCCTAATTCTAGCATGGTATAATTAGAAAGCATTAAAGTGCGAAAAATAAAGTTCCTAAATTATTACAACACAATATATGGGAAGGGGGGTACAAATGTTCAAATGGGGGTATTTTGACAAGGAATTTAAACCTAGACTATTACATCAAATTGGGAATTATGCAAATTAATTAATGTACAATAATTAAATAAAATAAGAATAAATATGCAAGATGCAAAAAATGTTTTTTATATGTATAAAAAAAAAGGTATTTTTATATGTCAAATAAACAAAATAAAAAGTATCAATTTTTGGATTTTTTTTTTATGTATTTAGGCAAAACCCTAATTTATTAAATAAAAGGTATTAATTATTTAATATATACAATATTTAATAATTATGTACAAAAATGAAATAAAAATGAAGTATATTTGTCAAAAAGGTATTTTTTAATGTTAAATATTAATAAAAAAATAAATGTATATATCTTGCATTTTTAACCTAAGTATACTAACAAAAATATATGTATTTATATTATTTACTAAATATGTATTATATATACAAAATAATAATATTTAGTATTTATAAAAAAAGGGTATATTTTATATAAAATATTTTCAAAAGATAAAATAAAATAAAAATGGAAAATAAAATGTGTTTGCATTATTTTAGTATTTTTTAAATAAAAGTATGTAAGTATTTATTTATGTACAAAACATCAATTTAAACAAATAAATACCTAATAAATAGAAAAATGGTGTGAAAAATATTTTTTATATTTTTAATATTATGAGGAAAAATAAATAAGTCAGAAATAAAAAACAAAAGTCAAAAAATGATTAAAATGAGCACAATGGGCCAAGGGGGTTTAAAAGTAACAAAAGGGTGCAAATAGGAAACTGAAACAAAGCCCAGCCCAAAAAGTCCTTCTTCAACCTCTGAACCTGTATGAACAACAATCAACACGCATTTTCTATCTCCCAATTCCTGGACTTTCAAGCAAAACTCACAACATGAAAAATGTAGAGCATTAAGAGACGAATCCAGACATATAAAGAACTTGACTTAACTCTCTAAGATGAGAGATAATTTCTTCTCCCCCAATTCCTGACCTAGTTTTTGTTCCATGTTCAGACATTAAATTCTCACAGCACACATAATATAAATGAAAACTAATTACATGGGCATGTTCAGGGCTATGAATGTGACATATTTTCTTCACAAACCTAAAGCTAACAATGCCTGGATAGAGAGATGTGAGTTCATGAACTTACCTGTTCAGTTGGAATCGTATCTGGTGATGGAGGTACTTTCAGTGCAAGGTGATGATTGGTACAACTTCCTTGATGTCCAGGGATGCTATTCCAAGTTTTACTTTGCTTTGAAACTAGCTGAATCGAGTTATAGAACTCCACCTGCAAAACAGAAAAATGAAAATGGTGATGTTGATTGGGAGTGTTACAGGTCGTGTTTGAGGTTTGGAATAGCTTCAAGGGATATTGTGGGATGTGTTTGAAGTGTTTTTAGCAAGAATGCTCGAATGGAATGAGTTATGGAACTCAATCTGCAGCAGGTCCCCTATTTTGGCAGTTTGAGGGTGATTCTGTGAATGGGGAGGTATTGGGGATGATAGGCTCGTGTCTCAGCTTAGGATGGATGTTTAGAATGTGTTTGACAAGTTTGCTTAAGCCTGTGTTAGCTGAGATGAGAGTTGTGTGATGTTATGCTATGTTTCTTCTTACTTAAGCAACAAAAGGCCAAGTTGAGTTTCTAGCTTGTACAGGCCCCCCTAATGTGCTGCATACCTTGGCCTTGATCAGTGTAATTAGCTCATAAACTTGTGCCAAAGAGATTTGCACTGTACTTTCTTGGATTGCTAATTGACATAAAGTGCAACTTTTCTAAAATGGATATAATGCTTTATCTAAAAATGGCTTAGTTTAACATGTAATGCTTAAACACATAAAACAAGGCCTTGGCACAATGAGTTAGCATTAAATTATTGAGTGCAAATGGGATATAGGACCTGTAATTAAGGAAAGCAAGCTGAATTCAAAATGGCACAAATGTATGAACATGTAACTTGGCCAAATCAAAAGTGAGTTTTTCCCATCTTGCCAAATTCGATTCTCCCTAACCATGAGGTTGTTTGATGAGTTCTTGGACATTTTGGAAAGCTTGGAATGTGTACTACAATCCATATTTGAAATGAAAATTGAAATTCCAAGTGGAAGTATGTGAAAAATGGTCTTGAAGTTAGGTAAAAACCTTGCCTAAAATAGGTCAAATTTTCTCTAAGTTAAGAATGGTTTGGTACCCTTGTTCCAAAAATTGTAACTTGAGATACAAGCTTCTTTTGGGAAAACTTTGTGAATCAAAGTTGTAGATTTTGCAATAGGCTACAACTTTCATGTTTTGACTTTTGCTTGAATCCAAATGAATCTTGGTGAGAAAGTGGGACAAAGTTAGGAAAAAAATTAATGTTTTTTCATAACTTAGAAAAATTCTAAGTTATGAAAAATCTTCATTTCAAACCCTAATTTGCAATTCTTGATTTCTTGATGAACAAGTTTCATGATTTGGCATGTTTTGATGAAAAATGAATCTTGACACTTGATTTTGACCAAAAAGTCAAAGTTTGACTTTTCAGTATACAGTCAAAATTGATCAATTGACTGGGAAATTCAACTGTCAATCTTGTGTATTTGGGATCTTTTGAACTTGTTTAGCATGTCAAGATAATTCCATGGGGTCCTTGAGTCCATATGTGAGCTTGATTTGCCATTGGCTAGGTCAAACAGTCAAAAATTGCCTTTGTGCAGTCAAAACCCTAAAAATGACCATTTTGCCCTTTTGGTGATCTGATCAAATTTCTTGTGGAATTGTGATCCAAACTTGATCAAATGGTCCATGTGAGTTCATAAGGTTGATGTGGGTCAATTTTCATGAGATTTGACTGTCAATTGGCCACAGTTGACTTTTTCCCCAATACAGCTGATTTCTAGGTCAACTGTCCAATTGACTGGGCAAAATTTGGAATCAAGACTTGAAACTTGGTATGGATAAACTTGGGAGTCCAACATGAAGCATGAAAGTCATCTTAGGCATTTTAGGTCAAAATATCTTTGTGCAAACACAAACCCTAATTTGGGTCAACAGTGCAAGGAGAAGTCTTGAGCAGATGAAACCCTAACTGGATCTTGAGCTTCAAGGGTCTTGTGATGAGAAAATGTTGAGGAAATGGGAGGGCAAATTTTGGGGTACAACACTATGAACTTTTGTTTGTTTGGTATTGTATTGCTTCTGGTTTATTTTTCCGCATTGCATTTTCTTTTCCTTTCCATGAGAAGTAGGAATAGAGATGCATGACTGGGAGTCCCTACTTTAGGTAGGAAAATCTATTTTAAAGACCTTTAGAAGGCATTCTTGTTTGTCTTTGTGCAAAGTCCTCGAAATGAGACCATATTTATGTTTGTGTGTGCGCAAAAGACCTCAAAAGAGGAAAATCTCATTCCCCTCCCATTTCCCTTTTATTTTGTGCTTGCTATCGAGTCAAATAAGTGGAACAGAGGGTCTGCAGTCTACCCCCATGCATTCCAGTATATGTCATTCTTATCTCGCGTTATGCATTGATGCTTTGAACCATGCTATTCTTGTCCGTTAAGTCAAATTAAGTGGAAGACAGGGGTTTGTAACCTACTCCCCACGCTTTGTCATTCGTTTTTATGATGTTAGATTACGTCACTCAATTTTAATGCTCCAAGTTGTTACTCGATGTCGGTGCTTGAGTAAATCAAGTGGAAAGAGTTCCTTACTCCCACTTTGAGATCCATTTGGACTCTTTGTATGTTTCTAAGCTCTCACTCAATTTTGTTTTAGTTTTAGTTTTAGATCGACTTTGTTTGATTGCCCTTATACTTATGCTTTTTATTAGGTTGTAACCTTTGCATGTTCCCTTAGGATATACTTATTTCGTTTCCGATGCAAGTTAGACATTAGGATCGTAATCCATGCATGCTAGCATAGGTAGAGATTTCCCTTGCAAACTCAACTATAGGATCAATCATTGTATAATAACATTAGGGATATAGATAGATAGTTTCCCTTAGATGTTTTGTTTTCTGTTTGCATGATTAAGACTAAAATATTTTTCTTACCAAATGCATAAAACATCTAATATCTCTCGAATCCATTTTCAAGGTAAAAAACATCAACCAATGCAAACTTTTTCCGCCTTCGGGCCTTTCTTTTAAATTCTCAAAAGGACGCGTTAATTTTACCATACACAACACAACGCGTAAATCCCCAAGGGTCGGGTAGCATCATGTCTACTTTCTAGAGCACGGATGTAGCATTATCCTCATTCGGGAATTTTTCTTTTGAAAACACCTTTTCAGGTAGAACATGTTAATTCATTTTTGTGCCAACGCGCGAGTCTCCAAAGGTCGAGTTGCGACAGAAAGCAAAATTAATATTGTTCATAAAAAATACACAACAAACGGAAACTTCTGAGTCGATCTACGAAACTCTGATTCCTTAAATGAGAGACCTGCAATTCGCGTGGCTGGAGGTTAAAGATGACCAACGTGTCATCTCTCAACCAATGATAACACGCCACTTGTTTTTTTTTTCCAAAAATCTAATTTAATAATTGATCCAATATTTTACTCAATAAGGACCATGATATGCACAGCGCGTCAGGTCTCTTGGATCTGATTACTAACGCATTTTGACATTCATTCAATGGTCTATATTTTTTTGTTTTATTTTTATCATCTTATTTTTATATTTTAATTGATTTAAACTTCAAAAAATCATAGAAAATTCATTTTTCACTAAAAAATTATGAAAAAATTCACAAAAATATTTTCAAATATTCTCTTTCTGATTTTCATTTTTTCATGATTTTATTTTTAGATTTGATATTTTTTAGAATTTCCCCTTTACTTTAACTTGTTTTTAATTGTTTAAAATTACTTTTTGATATTTTTAAATTCTAAAATGTTTTAATAAAAATAATTTTCCTTATTTCCGACCTTCTGGAATTTTTCTATAATTTTCTTTTTACTTCTACTATTTTTGATATATTTTTCACTTATTTGAGTGATTTTAATTAGTTTAAAAATACTTTTCTGTTTTAAAAAATTGCCAAAAAATTTATAAAAACATTTAAGGTCATTTCTAATTTTTCTATGATCTCTTTAAATGTTTCTTTGATACTTTGAATATAGTTTGCTATTTTACCTTTTATTTTCATTTTAAAAATAATTTAAAAGTAATTTTTCTTTTTATTTTATTCATTAAATGCAATTTTTTAAATATATTCTGGTTATGTGATTGTTGATCATAAACTTCATTAACATCATTGGATCTTGAGTGTTGAGTTAAACTCCACTAAAATGGATGGATAATTTTAATGATAGTTTGATTAAAATTTTGGTTCAAATATATCCCCTCCCTCTTCATCTTATCCCTTTCTTATTGTGTTACATGATGTTAGAGGATGATCTACATATCATCTCTCCAAACATATGGCACATAGATTGCTATTAGTCGACCTCAAAATAAGTGTGACTTCTATATAAGTTCACTTATGATTGTTTAACATAGCACTAAATTTTATCCCGATTCGAGAATGATCATTCGTGGATCAAACCTATGTTTGCAAGCCCAAGTATATTTAATTTGAAACCTTTGATCTAATAACGTTGAGGTTCATTGTTAGGAGGCTTTGGTCTTATCAATCCTCTAATGAATCATCATAAATTTTGGACTAAGTGAATCATTTAAACATCGTTGATCATTTGTTATTGCCTTGAAAATTTGAAATGAATGATATACTTGACAAAAAACAAATGAAACTTGTTATTGAGAGGCTTTGATTTTATCAATCTTCTATTGAGTTTTCAAATTCAAGATTCAAGATGGTCATTCAACTAACCTTAAATTTCTAACCCATTAACAATTGACTTTTATTTTTATGCTTTTACTTTACGCTTTTACTTTACACACCATTTATTTTAGCATTTACATTTCATGTTATTTTTATCTTTGCTCACTTGAGCATTTACCTTTATGTCATTTTATTTTGCTCACTTGGGTATTTCATTTTCTTTTTGAAGATACCTAATAACCAACTTGAACAATAAAAAACTTTAAGGTTACTTGGACTATTTGGTTACTATCCTTGTCATTTTGGAGTTGTGGACTTCTTGGACTTAGGGGTAGAAACATAGACCTACCTTGAGACCTTGTGATTTCTATTGCTATTTTGTCTGGAGTTCTTGGGGTTTACCCCAAGACATTGGGTTATTCGCTCTTTTCTTATTCCTTTGTAAATAATAAAGCGCAGTGGCGATTTTTATTTGATTTGTGCGAGTCAAGTTAATCCAATGACTTTGTCTCAATATTTCTACCACTACAAAAAAATGGCGACTTCACTAGGGAATAGATCGACAAATGTTGGTCCAGCTCCAAGTAGGTTGAGCCTATCTTTGTTTATTTGTATATGTGCTATTATTTTTTTTATATTATTTGTTGTATATATGCTTGTTTGTGAAATTCTGGTATCAGATATGTGATGTCGAAGGAGATGTCACGACACAAATATCTGAGAAAAATGTAAAGTGCAACAATTATAAAAGCAGTAAAAACACAAAGGATTGTTAATCTAGTTCAGTGTACAACAACACCTACTCTGGGGGCTACCAAGCCATGGACAAGTCCACTAAATAGTATCAATTCATAGACCATCAGTAAACAACCAATTTACGATCTAATCACTTAATCACTACCCGTGCTATACTACTACCTAAGACACACCTGGGTATGAGGCCCTCCTCAAATCCCTTCAATTACTTACAGTGAAGAACAACTGAATTAATAAGTTTTAAAGACTTCAATCATTCAATACTTAAAATCTTATGAATGATCCACAATTAACAACTTAAATAACAACTCAAGTATTAAATCAATACTAGAGTGTATGACAATTAAAAGGATTAGACTTCTAAAACAGAAAGAAAGTATTCTTCTTCAAAAGTTGCAGTTGAATGAATAAGGAAGCAAGTTCTTATAAAGGCGCAACAGTGGGCTTGGGCTGAAAAACAAATATTTCAATATTTTGAATATTTCCATGAAAACAGGCCAAGATATAATCCATAAGGATAATTAAAATAGAAAAATATTCCTCCATCTTTTTCACAGCCTATGAGTTACAAATCCTGAATTATGGCACGCATGAAAATAGGAAACAAAAAACTTAAACTGATGTGAGTTGCGTTCAGCTCAAGAGGCAGATGTCAAGACATCTGCTTTAACATCATTCAAAATAGTTTGCTCCAAATGTCAAGACATTTAGAAAAACATTATCAAAGCATTTTTTTACCAAAATTGCTACCAACAAAGACTTACAACCCCCCCCCCCCCTTTGGCAAAATTTGGCTAAGACATTATTTGAGCACATTATAAGAACATTATCAGAGCAGCAGCATAAGCAAAGCAAGCAAAGCAAACAACAACTCACTTAGCAGTTAGCTGTTAGCAAAGGAAGATGTCAGAACATCTTCTAAGACATGAGGCTCCCCCTCAATTATTAAGCTCCCCCTCAATCAGTGGTCATTCAGTGGTCAGTCAGTCAGTTTCTCTCCCCTTTTTAGTCATAATATGCCTAATAGAAGGATGCATTCAAGAGTGTATCAGTAATATAGGTACAGATCATAGAATTCAAAAGTCAAGCACATACAAGTGCCAAAAAGAAATAAAGGGGTCAAATGAATAAATAACAAATAGTCTAACTGTCTTCAGGTCCAGTAGACTCGGCAGAGCCAGAACTTCCTTCCTCTCTAGAATCTTCTTCTTCAGAGCTCACTCTATCATCAAAATTGTTGTCCTTCTACAGCTCCTTGATCATCTTTTCAAAAGTTAGCTTTCTTACTTAGCTAACTTTGATCACATCATCTAATTCTTTACAGGCTTCCCTTAATTCAGTGATCATGTCATCCTTGGTGGAGGTCTTGTTTTCAGTAGATGTAGATGTCAAAACAATGTCTGGGACATGTTTTCCTGAAAAAAGCTTGAAGTGAAGGGTCAAAGTAGACTCCCTCTTGCACACTACATCATTACCACTTAGAATTCCAGGATGCTGATTAAGAATAATTCCACAGATAAGGGAAGGAAAGGAAATTGGCATCTTAATGGCACATGTTCCTGCATTCATAATAGTCTGATCATAGATGTAAGTACAATAATCAAACAGTTTCTTGTTTCCAACAGCATAAATAAACTTTCCTAAGCCATAGTGATGGTTGAAGTATGATTAGTAGGAACCCAGTTAGCAGCTCGAATTCTATGCAAAATAGCATATTTCACACTTAGCTTGCTAACATGAAGTTTATTCTTCATGGGCCACTCACTCACTTGGTTAGTACTGATGGCTCTGCACACTTGATTATCTGTTACTTCCAGCTCACCATAGTCATCTTCAGACCTATCCAGAAATCTATTTCTGATAGCAGGGGAAAATTTTACACACCTACCTCTAACATACACCTTTCTACACTCCTTACATTTATGATCAGCATAATCAACATGAATATTAACAATAAATTCCTTAACAAGAGTCTCATGGCATTTGGCAAACTTGGTAACAGTTTTCATCAATCTAGTATAACATATCAACTCCATGATTTCTTTGCATTCTAGAGCACCAACTCCCAATTCTATTTCAAGGGAAATTCTTCTTTGAACACATATTTCCACTTTTCAGCATTCCTAACAGAATGGAAGGAAATGTTGTCAAGAGGGGAATCGGGTATCCTAATAGAAAGTTTCTCGCTTGAAGACTTTTTGATAGGAGAGATGTCCTGGACATATTACTCTACATCATACTCAAAGTCATCTTCTTCAACTAATAGACCTTTCTTCTTCCTTTTAGATCTCTTTACAGCATCATCATTATCATCATCTGTGAAGCTATCAGGTCTAGTTTTTCTTTTGCTAGAGGGAGGAACCACTTTACTTCCAGGATTTGGGGGACCATACATGGTTTTCTTCTTGGCAATATTGGCAGGGGGTGTGACACTTACATCCTTCACTTTCTTGGATTTGAGCCTTTTTGTAATTCCAGGCACCACATTAGTAATGAGCTCATTGTCAGACAACTCATCTACATTAACCACATTCTAAACATTTTGATTTTCTATAGCTTTGGAGACAACAACATCTTCCTTAGCAGGGGAGTTCTTCTCAACATCTTGTTCAACATCCTCTTCCACTTCCTTTAGAGCAGAAGCAACAAGCTTATCAAGTTTGCTTTCAGTAGCATCTTTCTTGGAGATGTATGATTCAACAGTACTTTAGGGTCATTTCTTTTGTCAGCTGGAGAAGGTATACGAGCAAGAGGGGTAGAAATATCAGGCACATAAAAACCTTCATTTAACACTCTATCTACTAGTCTTCTAATGCTTCTATCAACATTAACAATCTCTTCTTCTGTCCTATCATCAGTAGCAGTAGAAGTATTACCTTTATCGTCTTTGGATTTATTTGCAAGTGATTATCTGGGTTTCATGACCTTCTTCTTGAGCGGTGGGATAGTTGTTAGAGGAGTAACGTCAAGTACTCTGTCAAGAGAGAGTTTCTAAGGGAGGTTGACAGATTTTGAGGAAGACGATGTATGATGTTTAGACATCTTTGAAGATTTTTGAGCAAAGGAATGAAGAATGACAAGGGTTCTTTTTCTTTAGAGGAGAATCAAGAGTTTGTGAAAGTAGAAAGATGTGATTTCGTAGCGTGTGGAAAACAATTTGAGACAGTCTTGTAATTATTGCTTTCGAAATTTGATTTGTTGGAAACATAAATAATATAATATCACTTTAATGATATTCCCACACGCCTTTAATTGCTACAAACCCTCTTATAAGCAAATCCCTAGTTTTCCTCTTAAGTTATCAAACTGATTAGCATCCAAAGCCTTAGTGAAAATGTCAACCAGTTGCAATTCAGTGGCTACATGTTCTAAGGCAACAATCTTTTCTTCAACAAGCACTCTTATGAAGTGATGACAGATATCAATGTGTTTGGTCCTGCTGTGTTGAATAGGATTTTTGATATCTTTATGGCACTTAGATTGTCACAGAATAATGTCATGACATCTTGTTTGACATTATATTTTGTTAACATTTGTTTCATCCAAACCAATTGAGAACAACTGCTTCATGCAATAATATACTCAGCCTCAGCAGTGGACAGAGACACACAATTTTTCTTCTTACTGAACCAAGATATGAGATTATTTCCTAGAAAGAAGCATCCTCCTGATCTACTTTTTCTATTATCAGCACTTCCTGCCCAATCAACATCATAATAACCAATTAAGGCAGAACTAGATCCATGAGAGTATAACATACCATAGTCACTTGTCCCATTCACATATTTAAGAATTCTCTTCACATGGTTGGCATGGATAACTTTAGGATCAACTTGATATCTAGAACAAACCCCTACAACAAAGGCAATGTTAGGTCTTATAGTTGTGAGATATAGAAGAATGCATATCATACTTCTGTAAAGACTTTAATCCACACTTACTCCTTTTTCATCTTTAGACAACTTTAGATGTGTGGGATTATGAGTTATTTTGTGACTGACATTTTCCATCTCAAATTTCTTTACTATATTCTTAGCATACTTTCTCTGAGATAAAAATATGAAATGTTCCATTTGTTTAACTTGCAGACCAAGAAAGTAGGTTAATTCACCAACAAGGCTCATCTCAAATTCTGACTGCATTTTCTTGACAAAATGTTAAACCATCTCATTTGATTTCACCAAACACAATATCATCAATATAAATCTATGCAATCATGATCTCCCCTTCTTCTTCATTGACAAAAAGGTTTTGCCTATGCCACCTTTCCTATATCCATTCTCACTAAGAAATTATGTCAATCTCTCATACCAAGCTCTTGGAGCCTGCTTTAATCCATACAGAGCATTCTTTAGTTTCTACACGTGTTTAGGAAAACTTGGATTAACAAATCCCTTAGGTTGTTCCACATATACTTCTTCATTCAGATATCCATTTAAGAATGCACTCTTTACATCCATTTGAAACAATTTAAATTTCAGTATGCATGCAATTCCCAAGAGTATTATAATTGATTCAAGTCTTGCCACAGGTTCATAAGTTTCATCAAAGTCAACTCCTTCAATTTGAGTGTATCCTTATGCAACTAACCTTGCCTTATTTCTAGTGACCATCCATTTGTCATCAGATTTATTCTTGTATACCTATTTAGTGCAAATCACATTTGTCCCTTCAGGTCTTGGAACTAGATCCCAAACTTCATTTCTACTGAATTGTTCTAGCTCTTCATGTATAGAATTAATCCAGAACTCATCAGTTAGGGCCTCTTCGACATTCTTAGGCTCAATTTTTGACACAAAGCAAGAGTTTGATATCCCTTCTCTTTATCTGGTAGTAACTCCATTATTTAGATCTCCTATGATAAATTCCTTAGGTTGATCTCTCTGGGTTCTAATTGAAGGCCCTTTATTGAGATTACTAGGATCAGGATCTTCTTGAGGTGGATTAGAATCAAAAATCCCGTCATTTGATTCTATTGGAATATTAGACAAGGATGTTCCAACATCTTCTAAGACATCTTCTTCATCATTCCATCCTCTATCATCAATAGTAACATTTATAGACCCCATCATAACTTTGGTTATGGAGTTAAAGACTTTGTAAGCTCTGCTATTTGTAGAGTAACCCAGGAATATTACTTCATCACTCTTGGGATCCATCTTCCTCCTTTGTTCACGATCAACTAAGAAGTAACATTTACTTCCAAAAACATGAAAGTATTTGACAGTTGGTTTTCTTCCCCCCCATATTTCATACAGGATGGTTGAAGTTCCATTCCTAAGAGTGACTCTGTTATGGATATAGCACACAATATTCATAGCTTCAGCCCCAAAAGTGGTCAGGTAACTTCTTAGCATGAATCATAGCTCTGGCATATTCTTGAAGGGTTCTGTTTTTGCGTTCCACAATCCCATTTTGTTGAGGAATAATGGGAGAAGAGAATTCATGACTGATTCCTTCAGAAGAGCAAAAGTAAGCAAATTTATTGTTCTCAAATTCCTTTCCATGACCACTTCTGATTCTAATGACATGACTATCTTTTTCCCTTTAAAGTTTTTGTCAGAGATCTTTAAACACTACAAAAGTTTCTGATTTTTCTCTAATAAAGCTTATCCATGTGTACCTAGAGAAGTCATCTACAACAACATAGGCATACTTCTTTCCACCAAGACTTTATTTAAACCTGTATAGGTCCCATCAAGTCCATGTGAAGAAGTTCCAAAACTTTTGATGTAGTAAGATGTTGGATCTTCTGATGTGACATCTTAGTTTGCTTTCCAATCTAGGAGTCACCACATACTCTTCCTTCTTCTATCTTGAGTTTAGGAATCCCTCTCACAGCTTCTTCAGATATAATTCTTTTCATTATTTTCAGATGCAAGTGTCCCAATTTTTGATGCCATAGCTTAACTTCATTTTCTTTGGCTAAAACACATGTTGAGGAGAAGTTCAACTCTTGGGGAACCCATAAATAACAATTGTCTTTAGATCTGATTCCTTTCATAATAACTTCATTCTTTTCATTGCAAACAAGACATTCTTCATTGGTGAAGTTAACTTTGAATCCTTGATCACACAATTGGCTTATACTTATCAGGTTAGCTGTTAAACCTTTAACAAGTAACACATCATCAAGCTTAGGGACTCTTGAACATTCCAACTTGCCAACTCCTTTGATTTCACCTTTGGTTCCATCACCAAAAGTCACATAACTGGTGGAATGAGATTTGGCATCTGTCAAAAGATTCTTGACACCTGTCATGTGTCTAAAACAACCACTGTCAAAGTACCAGTCATCTTTGGTTGATACTCTGAGAGAGGTATGAGCTATGAAACTAGAAACATTAGACTTGGGAACCCACGGTTTCTTCTTTTTGCTATTTTAGGAAATTTGATCAGTTTTGGGAAGAGGAGTAGTTTTAGAATATCCATACAAATTGAAACAGAAAGACCTTATATGACCAAGCCTTCCATAGTGATGACATCTCCAGGGTTGGTAGTTCCCTCTGGTATGATTAAACTTTTTCTTGCCATGATGTAATTTCTTACCATGATGTTTAGACATTTGATTTGACATCCTTGGTTTAGACTCTAATGAAGGTTCTTCTGAATTTGGTTCCTTTTTCTCATTAAACCCTAGACCACTCTTGTCTCATGTCACTCTTCCTGCTTGAAGAATTTCATCTAATGTGTCAGACCCATTATTCAACATCTTGACAGATTTGACCATTCTATAAAGGTTTGAATTCAAAGATGTCACTTCACTCTCCAGATTTGAAATAGTTTTTATATGCTCTTCCCTTTCTGCCTTCATCTGAGTTATAAGGGCTTTCTGTTTTTCCCCTTCTAGGCACACTTTTGCACTTCTGAGACATAATTATTTGTATGAAGTAGCTAACTCGTCAAAGGTCAGTTCCCTACCATTAGACTCTTCATCAAATACATATTTGCCTGTCAATGCTTTAACATACTTGGCAGACTCTTCAAGATCACTTTCCAAGTCCTCTTCAGACTAAGTAATAGATAGATTCTTCTTCTGTTTCTTAAGATATGTAGGAAATTCATCTCTAGTGTGACCAAAGCCTTCACATTCATGACATTGTATTCCCTTCCCTTGAGTGGATTTTTCTTCAGCCCTTTTTCTTCCAAACTCATTTGACTTATGGATACCAGATGAGATGTTCTTGACATTTAATCTTTGGTTCCTATCCATTCTTTTTATCACTTTTTAAACTGTCTTCCAAGCATAGCTAAGGCATTTGATATTCCTTCATATGTATCCAGATCATAGTCCTCATCTTCATCTCCAGTATTTGATACAGAGGCTATGCTTTTGTTCTTCTTTTTAAATCTTTCATTGATGCTTAATTCAAATGTAAGAAGAGATCCAACAAGTTCATCCACTTCCATTTTGTCAATGTCTTTAGCTTCTTATATAGTAGTCACTTTCATATCAAATCTCTTGGGAAGAGACCTGAGCATCTTTCTCACCAATTTGTCTTCAGGTATTTTCTCTCCTAAAGCATTGGAGGCATTAGCAATTTCAAGAATGTTCATATGGAAGTCATTAATACTTTCATCACCCTTCATTCCTAAATTCTTAAATTTTATGGTGAGAAACTGAAGTCTTGACATCTTAACTTTGGATGTGCCTTCATGGGTAGATTGAAGAATTCCCCATGCATCTTTAGCTACTTCACTTGTGTTCACTAATCTGAAAATGTTCTTATCAATTCCATTGAATATAGCACTCAAGGCTTTATAATTTCCAAGAGCAATTTCATCTTCTTATTTAGACAAATCTTGTTCTGGTTTTAACTCAGAAATAGGTTCTCCATTTTCACCCAATTTGACAGGGTGTTTCCATCCTTTTAAAACAGCTTTCCAAGCTCTGCTGTCCAGAGACTTTAAGAAGGCCACCATATGTGTTTTGCAATAGTCATAATTACTTCCATCCAAAATGGGTGATCTGTTCACAAATCCTCCTTCCTTGTCTAGAGTACGAGAAAGTATCTTCCCTGGATCTCACCCAGATATAGAGTAGGATGCCTGCTCTGATACCAATTGAAATTCTGGTATCAGATATGTGATGTCGAAGGAGATGTCACGACACAAATATCTGAGGATAATGTAAAGTGCAACAATTATAAAAGCAGTAAAAACACAAAGGATTGTTAACCCAGTTCAGTATACAACAACACCTACTCTGGGGCTACCAAGCCAGGGACAAGTCCACTAAATAATATCAATTTATAGACCCTCAGTAAACAACCATTTTATGATCTAATCACTAAATCACTACCCATGCTACACTTCTACCTAAGACACACCTAGGTATGAGGCCCTCCTCAAATCTGTTCAATCACTTACAGTGAAGAACAAATGGATTAATAAGTTTTAAAGACTTCAATCATTCAATACTTAAAAGCTTATGAATGATCCATAATTAACAACTAAAATAACAAATCAAGTATTAAATCAATACTTGAGTGTATGAAAATTAAAAGGCTTAGACTTCTAAAATAGAAAGAAAGTATTCTTCTTCAAAAGTTGCAGTTGAATGAATAAGGAAGCAAGTCCTTATAAAGGCGCAACAGTGGGCTTAGGCTGAAAAACAAATATTCCAATCTTTTGAATATTTCCATGAAAACAGGCCAAGGTACAATATATAAGGATAATTCAAATAGAAAAATATTCCTCCATATTTTTCGCAGCCTATGAGTCACAAATCCTGAATTATGGCACGCATGAAAACAGGAAACAAAAAACTTACACTGATGTGAGTTACATTCAGCTTAGGAGGAAGATGTCAAGACATCTTCTTTCAAATCGTTCAAAACTATTTTCTCCAAATGTCAAGACATTTAGAAAATCATTATCAAAGCATTGTTTTACCAAAATTGCTGCCAACAAACACTTATTTGCAGGATTTTTTCTAGTTTTCAAGGTTTGGTGATCTTTGTGTGGTGGAATAAGTCCTATACCCGGACTTGAGTGCAATTATGTTTAGGATGGGTGGTATAGTCATGTTAACTTTGAGGGAAGAATCCTAAAAAAGGAGACATGAGATCCCCCACTCAGTGGAGGCCTATTTGACTGTAGTGTCGTTTACTGAGTAATCGGGAAGACGCGCTGCTTTTGACCTGGGAGCCCGCTGAAGTTGAGGATCATAGAAAATTTAACCCATCTTGGCCTTTTAGGTGTAGTGCGGAAACTATGACGGAGTAATCCAGAAATGGTTATCACGTGATACTACACTCAGACGAGTTTTTCTTGAGAATATTACTAATTCCCGAGTCAATCAGGACATTGGTAATATTTGAAGGAAGGATGTAGACTCTGGGAACCTCTTAGAACCTTGTTTGGTAAGTGATAAACTATTAGACCATACCTTGTGGGTAGTATCTTTGAATTCATGCTCGTGACGTTAAACCTATGAACCCCTCATGTTTGTCATCTTGTGTGTGATTGTTACATCATGCATTCATGCACCCATGAGCATCCTTTAAAACATGTGTTTCAAGGGACTTAAAGTTGATTTTTTGCGAATATCTCAGGTACTTTTGACCATGGATTCTGGAAAAAGAAAGACTCGGAAGTACATTTTCAAGAATCCTAAGATAGATGAATTGGTGAGTCTAATTCCCGAGATTGAGAGTTCTACAGATTTTTGTAAGAAGTACGGATCCATCGTGTCTCTTATGAAGCTCAGGATGAAGGAGGGTATTCTCTCGACTTTGGTCCAGTTATATGATCTGATGTATCGATGTTTCACTTTCCTTAATTATCAATTGAAGCCTACATTGGAGGAGTATTCTTATCTACTGGATTTACCTATCACCGGTCGTGTTCCTTTCACTGGTTTGGAGGGGGAGCCAAAGTACCGTGAGATAGATGTTATGGTTCATTTGGAGAAGTCTGAGATTTAGGCCCACATGACTACCAAAAGATTAATTATAGGATTACCCACTCAATTTTTATTAGAGAAAGCTCGCTATTTTGCTAAGATGAAGAGTACAATTGCTTTTGAGGCTGTCTTTGCTCTACTTGCTTATGGGTTGTTCTTATTTCCGAACATCGACAACTTTGTGGATATCAATGCCATTAGGATCTTTTAGATAGGGAATCCAGTCCCTACATTATTAGGAGATGCTTATTACTTCATTCATCTTAGGCATTCTTATCATGGAGGGATGATCTTTTGTTGCATGCCTTTGCTGTATTAGTGGTTTATTTCTCACTTATCTCAGTTCGATGCTTTCTGGGATATCAAGAAAGAACCTCATTGGGCCCCGAAGATTATGGCCCTCACTCATTCAGATGTTGTTTCGTATCATCAGGCTTACCATGATGTGGATATTATCGATAGTTATAGTAGTTTCCCCACTGCACCTCTTCTTGGTACAAAGGGAGGAATTAACTACAATCTCGTTCTTGCACAATGACAACTTGGATATGCGATGAGAGATAATCCAAATAATATTCATCTTAGTGGTTTCTTTCTTAAAGAGGGAGAAGATCACAAGGAAGCTAAAGAGGAGATTGCAAAGGCTTGGCGCCATATTCACAGGAAGAGTAGAAAGGACTTGGGACCTAGAGGAGCTGTTGCTTTGGAGCCTTATCTCTAGTGGGTACAAGCGAGGGTAATTCAGTTGAAGATGCCATATTCCCATGAGGAACCTTTGCCTGATATGTTTGTAAAGACCACTCCTCCCCTTTTAGATGATGTGGAAGAGCTTCAGCTTGCCCTAGTTAGGATGCAGCAGGAGAAAGAGGCTTGGAAGAACAAGTGTCATACTTTAGAGATGTCCTACCGAGCAGACTTAAAGGACAAGGATGACCTAATTGAGATTATTGAGAGCCGTGCTGTAGAGATGATGGAGAGGTAGGAGGATTTATTTTCCTCTAGAACTCAATCAGGACTTAGTCATTCACTTTCTGACTCTTGCGATTGGAAAGAGGTTGTCGATAGGTATGCAGAAGAGAACAAGCCGTTGAAGGCTCATATTTCAAGACTCATGGGAAAGCTCCAGTGTGCGGAGAGATCTTCGTCAGCTTTGCTTTCTTAGGATTTTAGATTATATCTTCTCTTGTAATTAGGATTGTTGAAACATGTACTAAAAGTTGTAATCCATTTTGAAGTTATTATAATGAGATTTTCAGTATTTCAAAATGTTAGTGCTTTAGTATTTGCAAATCGTCTATAATTATTTTAGTCCCTTGAAATATTAATAATTACAAAATAAATCATGTGCATTGCATATCATGCATCATCTTGTACATACTTCTTGCATTTCTATTCATACACAGGTGTCTTACTGTGTTTCTCTGACTTCATTCAGCAAGTTGTCTCACCGGTACAATACTCGGGTTAATTCCAGAAATAAAATGGAGAATCTTGAACAAGAGAGTCGTGAGCTACACGAGGAAGTTACCGCTTTGAAGGCCGGTATGTCCAGTCTGACTGCTTTGATGGAATCGTTGGTGGCTGCTCCGAATCAGCCATAACTTGCTTAGCCACAACAAACAACAATTGCTTCTGAGGGACCATCAGTTCCTATTTCTTTTACTCCGGTTATTGTTGCTCAGAATCGTATGCCTCCGGGTTACCCATGAGGGATGCCATAAAACTTCATGCCAAAAGGGTACAATCTTGATGCTTAAGTCGCTCCAACTGTTCAAGCTGCTGCTACTCCTGCACCTCCTGTGGTGCATGTTACTCTTGCTGCTAGAAATGAGATCCATTATATTGCACCTCCTTTGGTGAATGCTATGTCGTTTTTTAATGATGAAGTTTACCATCCTGTTCCTCCACCGAGTGAAAGCATAGGTTTTTATGACCGGTTTAATGACTTTTAAGACCAGTTCAGTAAGATGCAGAAGGAAATGAAGGCCCTTCGAGAAAAAGAATTATTTGGACAGAATGTCAGTGAACTCTACCTAGTTCCCAATGTAAAAGTGTCAGCGAAGTTTAAAGTGCCGGAATTTGAGAGGTACAAGGGAAACTCTTGTCCTCGTGACCACCTCGTGGCGTATATCATGAAAATGTCTACCCATACTAATGATCAACTTTTGCTCATTCATTTCTTCCAAGATAGTTTGATTGGTCCCACTCTGAAATGGTATATGAGTCTAGACAATAGCAGTATTCATACCTTCAATGATCTGGGAGAAGCCTTCATCAAACAATATAAGTACAATATGTTCATGGCGCCTAACCATGACCTGTTGAGGGTAATGGCTCAGAGAAACAAGGAGTCGTTCAAAGAGTATATGCAGAGATGGCGCGAGATAGCTGCCCAGGTGGTTCCACCTATGGGAGAACAAGAAATGACCAAGGTCTTCCTGGAAACCCTTGGATCATTTTATTATGAAAGGATGGTCACCAGTGCACCGAGTGATTTCACCAAAATGGTAAGCATGGGTGTTCATTTGGAAGAGGCTGTCAGAGAAGGGCGCTTGACAAAAGATGAAGGGACAAAGAAGTCGTCATACGGGTTCTCTCGAAAGAAAGAAACTAAAACAAATGTTGTTATTGGGGAAAGGAAGATTAGGCCACCTAGAATACATCATCGGTACCAGAAACAGGTTGCTTCTGTGACTCCAGTTGTTAATGTAGCTCAAACCACTGTTGCCTATCAAAACCATATCCTCAGGGGAATCAAGGGAAAAGTTAGAAGAGAGAAGCTTTTGACTCCATTCTAATGAGCTATGCAGAGTTATTCCCGGCTTTGATTTAGAAGAAGTTTGTTCAGACCAGGTCGCCCCTTGCTATACCTTCACCTCTACCCTAGTATTATAAGGCAGACCAGATGTGTGCTTTTCATCAGGGAGCACCAGGGAACAATATTGAGAACTGTTATCCTTTGAAATCTGAAGTACACAAGATGGTGAGATCTGGCCTCTTATCCTTTAAATATGATGGCCCTAACGTGAAAGATAATCCCTTGCAAAAACATGGAGGAGCAAATGATGTAAACATGGTTGTTGGTTGTCCTGGAGACTTTCAGATTTTTGATATCAACCTGGTTAGAGGGGATTTTGTGAAAATGCATGCTGACCTCTACGAGTTTAGTTACTATACGTACGACCATGCTGGTTGTAGTATTTACAGTATCGATATCCAGGGATGTGATAAGATAAAAGTTGATCTTCAGGAAATGATGGACGAAGGCCTCATTCATATAATTAGGCCAAGGGCATAATACTAAGAGGATGTGAAAATGGTCTTTGGATATCCTGGAGAATTCTGGATTTTTGACGTGAACCATATGAATGATGATTTGGTGCAGTTGTACGCTACCTTCTGTCACATGGATGGTCAAGAAGAACACCATTATGGGTCTTGCTGGATCTGCTACAGAGATTCTCGTGGTTATTCCATAGTGAAAATGGGTGTTCAATTTTTATTAGATAATGGTACTATCAAAGTTTTAAGCAATAGAGATGACTATTGTGGGATTAACATGATTGAAGATTTCTCAGCCGAGACTGTGTCAAATGATAAGTATGCTTCTGCAGATGAATTCTTTTCCTCAGATGAAGTTATGTTCTCCATAAATGATTTTTTGATGTCTAAGTATTCTGAAGAAGGGGTGAATGTTATTGTGCCTTGTTTTGGTGTTCCCTCCCCTATAGAGATTTAGCACCATAACAATCCAGTTGTTTCTCTAGTGGTGATTTGCTTTCCGGGTCCTGTTCCTTACGAATCAGACAAAGCCGTGCCATACAAATAAAATTCTATAATATTGGATAATGGTGTGGAAGTTCCCATCCAACCTTTGTCACATGTCAAGAATATTGTTGAAGCTAGCCGAGTGACTCTCAGTGGCCGTGTTTTCACGCCTATCATTCAAGGAAAAGATAATGCTGATAAAAAGGTTGTTGAAAGTACTGAACCTAAGAAAGTAGTGAGGGAATCTAGTGGTACTACTCTGGAAATATGTGGATGAAATATTGAAGATTATCAAGATGAGTGACTACATGATCATAGATCAATTGTTGCAGACTCCATCAAAGATATCTATTCTAGCCTTCTAATGAACACTTTTACCCACATGGAATATTTGATGAGAGTATTGAATCAAGCTTTCATGGAAAGTGATATGCCTTTGGATCAATTTAGTAGTGTTATCGGGAATATTACATCCTGTAATAACCTGAGTTTCTGTGATGACGAGCTGCCTGATGAAGGGAAGAATCATAACTTGGCTCTCCATATCTCCATGAATTGTAAGAATGGTTCATTGTTCAATGTGCTGATTGACAATGGGTCCGCTTTAAATGTCATATCGAGGAGCACGCTCATGAAGTTGAAGTATCAAGGAACTCCCATGCGCATGAGTAGCATAATTGTGAAAGCTTTTGAAGGATCAAGGAAGTCTGTTATTGGGGGAGTAGATTTACCTATTCACAAAGGTCCGCACCTATTTCAAATTACTTTCCAGGTTATGGATATTGTTCCCACTTACAGATGTTTACTAGGACGGCCGTGGATCCACAAGGCAGGGGTTGTTACTTCAACTTTGCACCAGAAGCTGAAGTTTGTTCATGAAGGAAAGGTGGTCATTATAAATGGAGAATAGATGTTGTTAATATCTCATTTATCCTTTCTCAGTGTTGTGGAAGCGGATGAAGTTGCAGTTGGAACTCAGTTCCAAGCTTTATCCATTGATAATGTGAGGAAAAATGATAATTCTATAGCTTCTTTTAAGGATGCTCAACAGGTAATGCATAATGGCCTTAGTAAGGCATGGGGGCAGATTGTTGATCCACCTGTGAATAAGAATAGAGTTGGTTTGGGATTCTCTGTGAAGAATGGTAAAAGTGAGATTATGAAGCCGAAGTCTGCTTTGGGCAAACACCAAGACATCTTTCACAATGGAGGTTACCTTCATCCAACTGTTCATGGGATCAATGTTATTCTTGAAGGCGAAGCGGAGCAAGAGATGCCGAACTACGTGACGCATGGAGTTAGAGTCCAAAATTGGATGACTATTGATTTTCCCTCTTACATTCGTATTTCAAACTAATTTATTTTTTAATATTTTAAAAAATCTTTCACTCTGCCCAACGTGAAAGTATTGACATTGTATGGGCATATATGTTTGCTTTGATCATTAAACTCATTAATAAAAGTTGTTTTTGATTCCCAAACTGTGTCTTTATTCTCTAATTTTTATTGGAAAATGGTAATTAGAAAAATCCTTTCAAAATAAATAATAACTGTAAATAAATCTGCATAATCACTTGCTATATGTGTCAGTTTCTAAAAGCAATCATAAATCATATGTGCAGATTAATTAAAAAATCCATTGAGTACAATGACCCTGGACCCTCTCCCAACTTTGAATATCCTGCATATGTGGCCGAAGAACAAGAATATGATGAAATCCCAGAAGAGGTTTCACGGTTTCTTGAGTGCGATGAAATTACCATTCAACCATATAAAGAGCCGTTAGAGTCGATTAATTTGGGTTCAGAGGAAGATTCGAAAGAAGTCAAGATTGGAGCATTGCTTCATCCCGATGTAAAGAGCAGGTTGATTGAATTGTTGAAAGAGTATGTGGACATCTTTGCTTGGTCTTACCAAGACATTCCTGGTCTGGATATTGATATTATGGAACATCATTTTCCGCTAAAACCAGAATGCCGGCCAATCAAGCAGAAGTTGCAAAGAACTCACCCTGATATGGTAGTGAAAATTAAAGAAGAGGTTTTAAAGCAGATTAATGTCGGTTTTCTTGTGACATCAATGTAACCTCAGTGGATTGCCAATATTGTCCCTATACTAAAGAAAGACGGGAAATTTTGTATGTGCGTTGATTATAGAGATTTAAACAAATCTAGTCCAAAAGATGACTTTCCATTACCACATATTGATATGTTGGTTGATAGTACAACAAAATTCAAAGTATTCTCGTTCATGGACGGATTTTCCAAATATAATAAAATCAGAATGGCTCTTGAGGACATGGAAAAAAATGTTTATCACACTCTGAGGAACATTTTGTTACATAGCGATGCCCTTCGGGTTGAAGAACGCTGGTACAACGTAACAGAGGGTTATGACAACCCTATTCCATGATCTGATGCACAAGGAAATTAAGGTATATGTTGGTGATATGATTGCTAAATTCCATACTGAAGAAGGGCATATAGAGGATTTGTTGAAATTGTTTCAGCGTTTGAGGAAGTATCGTCTCCGCTTGAATCTGAACGAATGCACCTTTGGTGTCCGATCAGGAAAATTGTTTGGTTTCATTGTCAGCCAAAAAGGAATTGAAGTTGATCCTAATAAAGTTAAGGAAATTCAAGAAATGTATGCACCAAGAACTGAAAAGCAAGTTAGAGGATTCCTTGGGCGGTTGAATTACATTTCCCGATTTATTTCCCATATGACCGTAATGTTTGAGTCGATCTTTAAGTTGTTAAAGAAAGATCATGGTTGTGTATGGACAGATGATTTCCAAAGGGCATTTGAAAGTATTAAAGAGTATCTGCTTGAACCTCCTATCTTGCTCCCTCCTATTGAAGGAAGAGCATTGATTATGTATCTGACAGTGTTAGATAATTCTATGGGCTGTATTTTTTGACAACAAGATGAAACATGGAGAAAGAATATGCCATTTATTATCTCACCAAGAAGTTTACTGGCTATGAGTCGTGGTATTCTATGCTGGAAAAAACATGTTGTGATTTGGCTTGGGCGGCAAAACGGTTGTGGCAATATATGTTGAATCATACTACTTGGTTGATTTCAAAAATGGATCCAATTAAGTATATTTTTGAAAAGCCTGCTCTTACTGGGAGAATTTCCCATTGGCAAATGCTGTTGTCTAAATATGATATTGAATATCTTACTCAGAAGGCTATAAAAAGTAGTGTGTTTGCAAACTATCTTGCTCACCAACCGGTTGATGATTATCAGTCTGTTAAATATGATTTTCCTGATGAGGATGTTATGTTTTTGAAAGTAAAAGATTTTGATGAACCATTGCCTGGGGAAGGTCCTGATCCTGAATCTCGTTGGGGCATGGTGTTTTATGGAGCTGTGAATGCTCATGGGAAAGGAATTGGTGTTGTGATTATCACTCCCCGTGGGTCACATATCCTATTTACTACAAGGTTGGCATTTGATTGCACCAATAACATGGCAGAGTATGAAGCTTATATCATGGGTCTCAGGGAGGATATTAATCTTAGAATCAAAATTCTATATGTGTATGGAGGTTCAGCTTTGGTAATAAATCAGACTAAAGGAGAATGGGATAATCGCCACCATGGCTTGATTCCCTACAAAGACTATGCTATAAGATTATTACCCTTCTTTAACAAAAGTGAACTCCCTCATATTCCCAAAGATGAGAATCAGATGGAAGATGCTTTAGCCACTTTGGCCTCCATGTAGCAAGTAAATACTTGGAACGATGTGCCTTGTATCACCGTTCGACGTCTGGATAGATCAACTCATGTGTTTGCAGTGGAGGAGACGTCAGATGAAAAACATTGGTATTATGATATCAAGCATTTTCTCCAGACTCAGGAATACCCGGCTGGTACACCAAACAAAGATAGAAAGACATTGAGAAGGTTGAAAGGTAGCTTTTTCCTCAATGAAGATGTGCTATACAAAAGAAATTATGACATGGTCTTTCTTAGATGCGTGAAATTCATGAAGGCTCCTTTGGCACTCATGCCAATGGACATTCAATGGCAAAAAAGATGCTTATGGCAGGTTACTATTGGCTGACAATGGAATCTGACTGTTACAAATTTGCAAAGAAGTGCCACAAATGCCAGATTTATGCTGACAAAATTCATGTGCCTCTGACACTTCTCAATGTTATTTCTTCCCCATGGCCTTTCTCTATGTGGGTATTAACATGATTGAATGATTGAACATAAGGCGTCGAATGGACATCATTTTATCTTGGTGGCAATAGACTACTTCACCAAATGGGTGGAAGTACCTTCATATTTGTTGTACCCCAAAATTTTCCCTCTCATTTCATCAACATTTCTCATCACAAGACTCTTGAAATTCAAGATCAAGCTAGGGTTTGCTCTGCTCAAGACACCTCCTTGCACTGTTGACCTAAATTAGGGTTTGAGTTGGCACATGGATATTTTGACCTACAATTCCCAAATTGACTTCCATACATCATTTTGGACTCAAAAGTTTGTCCATACCAAGTTTTAAGCCTTGATTCAAATTTTTGCCCAATCAATTGGACAGTTGACCTAGAAATCAACTGTATTGGGGAAAAAGTCAAATGTGGCCAATTGAAAGTCAAACCTCATGAATTTTGACCCGCATCAACATTATGAACTCATATGAACCATTTGATCAAGTTTGGATCATAATTCCACAAGAAATTTGATCAGATCATCAAAAGGGCAAAATGGTCATTTTTTAGGGATTTGACTGTACAAAGGCAATTTTTGACTGTTTGACCTAACCAATGGCAAATCAAGCTCAACCATGGACTCAAGGACTCAATGACATCATCTTGACCCATTCAACAAGTTCAAAAGATCTCAAATGCATAGGATTGACAGATGAATTTTTCAATCAACTGATCAAAATTTGACTGTATACTGAAAAGTCAAACTTTGACTTTTTGGTCAAAATCAAGTGCCAAGGGTCATTTTTCATCAAGACATGTCAAATTATGAAACTTGTTCATCAAGAAACCCAAAAATGCAAATTAGGGTTTTAAATGGAAAAATTTCATAACTTAGAATTTTTCCAAGTTATAAAATTTTCTTATTTTTTCCTAACTTTGTCCCATTTATTTACGACGATGCAAATGGATTCAAACAAAACTTGAAACATGAAAGTTGTATTCCATCACAACGTCTACAACTTTGATTCACATAGTTTTCTCAAAAGAGGCTTGTATCTCAAGTTATGATTTTTGGAACAAGGGTACCTAAAACTTTTAACTTAGAGAAATTTTGCCCTAGTTTAGGCAGGATTTTGACCCATCTTCTTGGCCATTTTTCACATAGTTCCACTTGGAGTTTCAAGTTTAATTTCAAATATGGATTATAGTACATGTTGCAAGCTTTCCAAATTGTCCAAGAACTCCTCAAACACCTTTGTGGTTAGGGATAATCGAATGCTTGAAGTTGGCAAAAACTCACTTTGATCCATGACCAATACATGTTCATACAACTTGCATTTTCAAATCAGCATGCTTTGTACTAGCTTGCAGGCCTCTAAACCATTTTACACTCCTTAATTGAATGCAAATCCACTGAGCTAATGCATTATCTTGGCCATTTGGACATTGTACACAAAACTAATCCCTATTTGGAAAAAGGTATATTGCCATTTTTGAAAAGTTACACTTTATGTCAAACCAAGATCCTTGAGGCATGGGGCCATATCTCTGAGGCAAGATCAAATCCATAAATTGCAAGTATCAAGGGCAAGATATGCAGCTTACAAGATGGTGTGTACAAGCCTGTAATCACAAGTTAGACACTCTTGCTTCAAGAAGAAGAAATTGGTCCAAAATCTTCCCAACTCAAAAACCATCCATAGTCAACTTACACAAACATTGCAAACCCATTTCACACAACCCTTTGAGTCATAAACACGAGCTCTTCACCACTCAAACCTCCATGTACCCTAAATCACCATTTTTCTGCAAAATAGGGCAAGCCCTGCAGAACCACCCCCATCTCCACTTTCCCTCGTGCGTTTTTCCTCAAACTTGTTCCAATACCTTCCATTCAACTCACCTGAACTATTCTAGACCTCCATTGCTAGATGTAACACCATTAACACACATTGACATTTTTGCTTCAAAGCTTTGCAGGTTGAGTTCTGTAGCACGTTTCAGGCTACTTCAAAACAAGCCAAGCGTTGGGAAAGCTTCATTGGACATCAGGCAAGCTCAAAAGAACCTCAAGCACTCTTGGAAGTTGCTGCATTGTCCAGCTCGAAATCAACTGAAACAGGTATTTCATGAACTTCTATCTCTCTATTTAGGAATAGTTAGACTTAGGTTTGTGAATGAAAGATGTTGTACTCATAGTCCTGAAACCATACATGTGCTTAGTTTTCATTTATATTAATCGTGCTAGGAGAATTTTGTTCATGAACTTTCTGAAAAAACTAGGTAAAGAATTAAGGCCAGAGAAATTCTCTCTGGTCTTTGAGAGTTAGCTTAAGTTTTTTATATGGTTAGATTCGTTGTTTGATGCTCTTCAAGTTTCATGTTTTGAGTTTTGTCAAAGGATCACTGGAACAAGAGATACAGGTTTGTATGGAAAACGCGCGTTTTTCAAACTTCTGGAGGTTGAAGATGAAGTCTGGGCTAGGCCTGAATTTCTTTACTTTTGACACCTCCCAATCCACTTTCAGCACCCCCTGGCCCATTGTTTTGTATTTTCATTATTTTTGCATTTTTATTTTTTCTCTGACCTTGATATTTCATTTTCAAATATAAAAAATACTTAAAAAATATTTTCATAAATTTTTATATTTATTTGGCATTTATTTTAATTATTTCTAGTATTAATATATTAAATACTTTATATTTATTTTTGTTTAAATGTAAAAATATTGTAAAAAATGCTTTTATTTTTATTTTATTATTTTTATACATATTTGCAAATATTTCTTGAAATATATACATTTTTTTTGTAAATAATTAATTTTTATTTTTATACATTTAATATATTTAATACATATATATATATATATATATATATATATATATATATATATATATATATATATATATATATATATATATATATATATATATATATATATATATATATATATATATATATATATATATATATATATATATATATATATATATATATATATATATATATATACACATATAATATATCCTATTAAATAATAAGAACAAAAAACACAAAAATAATACATTTTATTTTTATTAATATTTTTATACTAAAATATACCTTTTTTCAATATACTTTTATTTTTTGTACAAATTAACACATTATTGAATATAAATAATAAATAATATTATTTATTTAAGAAATTAGGGTTTTTCCCTGAAAAATAAAATAATTGAAATTGGCTTTTTATTTGTTTACATTTCACATTAAAAATACTTTTCATACATAAAAAAACTTTTTTGCATAATACATTTATTTAATATTTATTTATTTAAATATTGTACATTTAATTGTTATGCCTCACCCATTCAATTTGGTTGTAATAATGTAGAATTTAATTTCTTGTAAAATAATCCCCAATTCAAATTTGTACCCCCTCCATATATCATGTTGTAATAGTGTAGAATTTAAATTCTCGCACCTTTAAATGCTTTCAATTATGCCATGATTAGACCTAGGGTTTGTATGCAAAATAAAAATCAATAATTAGTTTGACCTAATCCAAGATAGCAATGCATGAAAACAAACACAATGCACACTTGCACCCCTATGGTTACAATCCATTTGTTGCCTTCAAAAATGGGCCATGATATGCATGTCAAGTACTTTGGCAAGACAAAAACAAACAAAAGATCATAGTCCCTCGATGACTCTATCTGAGTTGCCTAAACAAAATGATCAAGTCCCTCAAGAAAATTGCCAAAAATACTTGACATTATTGCTATCATGGTCTATACGATGACCCGCGCCTGTCCCGTTTAACATCCTAACACAAGGTTGTTCACTAAATACAATGGTGAAACAACACTGTTAAAAGGGTTAAAAAACATAAGAAAGATCTTTGAGTAAAATAGGGTAGATAACTCTTAGTTACTTGATCAAACTTGCAAAAAAACATCCTTGCTATCTTCAAAACACACTCCACAACACAATTTCAAAACCCTACTTTCAAACATTGAAAACTTTTCAAAAGACAAAAACACATTTGTATACATTCAAACAAGAATCATTACAAAGGTTTCCACAACGATGGCCTCTTTTCAAAACATCTTTCAAAACCACACACAAAGCACCATTTCAAACAATTGAAGAGCACCATTTCAAACAATTGAAAAGCAAAGCAAGTGATCTAAGCAAGTAACTAAGAGCCCATGGATAACCATGGATGTAAAGGGTGCTAATACCTTCCCTTTTTATAATCTACTCCCCGAACCCAAGAAAACATCTCAAAGGTCTTTCCTGTGCTTTTTGACCTTTCCTTAGGATAAAATAAAAATTCGGTGGCGACTCTTGCTAAACCGAAACATTTGCAAACACAAACGCAAAAACTCAAGTCAGTTCTTCCACTGTATCACAGAACTGGCGACTCTGCTGGGGATAAATTTAAAAGTGGAGTAACCTTAGGGCTTAGATCACCTTTTGCATGATTATATTGTTTGCTTTGATTGCTTTACATTTGGTCCTCTTTTTTGGGCTTGAAATCCTCTACCCGGATTTGGGAAACATTCATAGGTAAATAGTAATACGTTGTGGAAACTGTGCGGGGTATACGACATGGTTGAAGCAATAGCTATATTAGTGCGACATATTTGTGAGTACCGGTAGCCTTTGAGTCAATCAAAGAGAATACGGGGCCGCTGAGCGATGTCATGAAGCACTAATGAACTCTTAGAACCTTACTTGACCATCTTGGCCTTTTTTAGGGGTAGTGAGATGACCGGCTTTGGTACAGTCCGAAGTTGGTAGATACTCGATACTACACTCATTGAGGGTTGTTTTCTTGGAATATTTTGGTCACTAGTTTAGTGGCTAAACCAAAACAATGAACATAGAAAACAATCCAGTGATATTGAGCTCCTTAGAACCCGGTTACTATTTATAGGACAGGTTTTAAGCCAACTAAACTCAAGAGGGTACTTACCTATGAAACCTTATGCAAGCCTGAAACTAGGGTTTTGTGTGACTTGCTTGTACATGTGCTTGTGCATACACCATGAACATCATAAAGCATCATATGCATCAACTAACCATTTCAAGGGTTTGGATCTTCATCTTTGTTCTTGTTTTGTAGGTCATGGAATCTCTTCGTAGGAAAACAATTCAAGTCAACCTTGTGAGAATCCCTTCTCAACTCAAGGAGCTTACTTCCAGGATTCCAGAGAATTCTCTCTTCAGTGAAAGACATGGTAGACTTCTCAACTTGGTCAACTCCAATATTGAAGAAGACTTGGTGAAAGTCCTCTTCCAGTTCTTTGACCCCCTACACCACTGTTTCGCATTCCCTGATTACCAGTTGGTACCTACTTTGGAGGAGTTTTCTCAACTATTGAGAATTCCTATTCTTAATCAACTACCCTAAAACGGTACGGAAAAAGAACCAAAGCCTGAAGATGTTGCTCAAGCATTACACTTGCAACCATCTGACATCAAGGGGCATTGGGAAACCAGAAGTGGTGTCAAGGGTTTCTTGGCAAAGTTTCTATTTGAGAAGGCACAAGACTGCTGGAATTCTCTTGATCTACAAGCCTTTGAAGAGATTGTGGCACTCCTCATCTATGGGTTGGTCTTGTTCCCAAACCCTGATCAGCTTATAGATGTGAATGCTATCAAGATTTTCATATCCAGGAATCCTATACCCACATTTCTTGGGGACATCCTACACTCATTTTACACACGAACAATGAGGAAAAGAGGTGTTCTCATGTGCTGTACTCCTCTCCTATCAAGGTGGTTTATTTCTCACCTTCCACAATCAGTTTTGAAGAATGAGCAAGGTTTAAGGTGGTCACAACGATTGATGACCCTCACACATTCTGATGTACATTGGTGTTCTCGGTCCAGAGAAAATGTCATCATCCTTGATCATTGTGGGGAATTTCCTAATGTCCCACTACTTGGCATTAGGGGAGGCATCACCTACAATCCCTGTCTAGCTTTGAGACAGTTTGGATATGCTCGAAGGGATGGCCCTCATGACATGCTGATTCCTGACCTAGTTTTTGACTTCGACAATGATATGCAAGGACTTCGACAAAGATTCATCAGAGCATGGAGGATGCCCAACAAGGTAGATAATAAGACACTGGGGCACAAGAATTCCATCCCCCTTGAGCCTTATCTCAAGTGGGTACGAACCCGCGCCCATAATCTTATGATGCCATACCCTCACATTCTCCCCGTGATCAAAGAGCCTGTTATGGAAGGAGAGGTTCCATACACCATCCTACATCCTGACATGCCAACATCATGGGAAGAAATGCAAAAGAGTTGGATCCAACTCAAGGAAGAACGAAATAATTGAAGCCAACTTCTATGCCAGTGAGAAGAAGGTTTTGGAGCTTACCCGCCGACTTCATGAGGAGGAAACTCTCAACACTTACATCACACCAAAGAGGATGCACAATGTCTTTTTACATTAAGAATTTTGTAATATTTTGCCCATGGGGCACTTATGTACTAACAATTTCTTCTTAATATGACGTGTGTTCCTTTTTGTTTGCAACAAATTTGAATCTCTGAATCCTTGAATGCATTACATGAATAACATACCATTCATCATATGCATAAACAGGTCTTCACACCAGGTTTCCTTATCTTTCTGATGTTTATTTTAGCAAGATGGATTTGGAGCAGACGATAAAGGATCTGCAGGCACAAAATTCACAATTCCAGCAACTCCTCATGACCTTGGCAAAGGGTCAAGAGGATCTCAAAGCTCTGTTGGAGAAGAATAAAGAGAAAAAGAAAAAGAGACCTGGAGTAGCCACTTTTGGAAGAAGGTTTGAAAGCAATGCCAGAAAGGTTCTTGAGTTCCCCTCAATGTATGACGAAGGGACCGATAAAGGGAAAGGGACTGCTGTACCTTCTGAATCTGAGGTTGAAGAGGAGGAAGAGTAAGAAGACGAAGACTACTCCGAACAACAGTATCCTCCAGCGGATGATAAATATAAGAATCTTGAGGATAGACTGGCAGCCATGGAGTTGCAGAGGGTACCTGGTTTGGATTTTGAAGAACTAGGGCTGGTAGTTGGGATTGTTATCCCTCCCAAATTCAAGGTGCCAACATTCTCCAAGTACGATGGTCTGTCTTGCCCAAAGATGCACCTGAGATCGTATGTCAGAAAAATCCAACCCCACTCATCTGATAAAGACCTCTGGGTACACTTTTTCCAAGACAGTTTATCTGGCACACAGTTGGATTGGTTCTATCAGCTCGAGAGATTAGAGGTTCACAATTGGGAAGACTTAGCAGCTGCTTTTTATCGTCAATATTAATACAATGCTGATTTGGCGCCCACTCGTACTCAGTTACAAAGTATGGGGATGGCTTCCAATGAAGGGTTTAAAGAGTATGCCCATAAGTGGCGTGATCTGGCTGGAAGGGTGAAGCCACCGTTGTCAGATAGGGAGTTAGTTGACATGTTTATGGGGACCCTTTCTGGCCCCTTCTTCAATCATCTAATCGGGAGTTCTTCCGCGGGATTTACTGAACTAATTTTGACCGGCGAAAGGGTCGAGGCCGGTATTAAAAGTGGAAAGATTCAAAAGGATGCTTCTGCATCCACAACTATTAAGAGACCCTTCCCGACTAAGAAGGAAACCACTGTTGTGTATTCTCAGAAGGGTCAGGGAAGAACCGAGCGCTGGCCAACTGTAGGGGCTGTGATGATTCAAAACTCGTCAAATGATCAACCTCGTAACAATCAGTCGAGACCTAATCAACAACGGGTAGAAAGGCCACAACGGCAGTTCACCCGCATCAACATGACGCCAGCTCAGGTACTCCCTCATTTGTTGAAGCTGAATCTTACCAGTTTGAAGGAAGCGCCAAAGAACCCTAACACCTCCTCTCCATACTTCCACTCTAATGCCAAATGTGCTTACCATTCCGACAGTGTTGGGCATGATACCAATAATTGTTGGGCGCTTAAGAACAAAATCCAGGACTTGATTGATGCCAAAGAAGTAGAATTCAATGCGCCTGAGAAGCCCAATGTGATTTCTGCTCCGATGCCCAAGCATGGTAATAATGTTCATGTTGTTATGAAGGACCTTCATGTTACTGATGTTGTTGACCTGTTGACGTCGTTACTTGTGATTAAAGAAAATTTGATGAGAGCCGGGATCTTTCCTGGTTGTGGTAAAGACTGCTATTTTTGTTTGAACATACGAGGAGATTGCCCAATGTTGAAGTCAGGTGTCCAACGCCTGATGGATACCCAAGAGATACTTTTCCAGAAAACCCCCGTTGATACCTTCAATCCTGTTACTCCTGATACTTTTGCTACTTCAACCAACGATATTGCAATCATAACCATTTCCGACAATCCTCCCAAGGATTGCAAAAGGCCTGTCAGGATTACACCCAACTCTAAATGTGTACCTTTAAAGATCACCATGTCGGGACCTGTCCCGTACCAATCAAGCAAAACGATACCATGGAACGATGGGGGAGAAATATTCTACCATGGTATCAAACAAATCGAAGCAGTCCAAGAGAATTCTGAGGAAGAAAACCATGATATATGGAACATTGCGGGTACAAGCAAGATAACCCGCAGCGGCCAGATCTTTTCTCCGGAGATTGCTCCCCCTCGAGCAGTTTTCGGACCCTTGAAAGCTTTTGTACCTGTTGGACCATCTGTGCAAGGCCCAATGATTGAAGAATTGGATACTCCTGAAGTAAGACCATCTGCTGATACTACCAATAAGGGTAAGGGGATACTAGAAGTGCCTGTCAGGACGAAGGCTCATGTTGTGGTTATCCCCGAAACCACTCAGAAAGAAATGGATGAATTCTTGAAAATAATAAGAAAAAGTGACTACGACGTTATGGAACAGTTAGGGCATACCCCTTCTAAAATTTCAATGTTAGCTCTTCTGCTCTGTTCTGAGGCCCATGCTAAGGCCCTAATCAAATTCTTGAAGGCGGCACATGTTCCCCAAGAGACTTCGGCTGACCAGTTTCAGGAATGTGTGGCCAGTCTTACTGCTGATAATGGCCTTGGCTTTTCCGACGCTGACTTGACTCCCAAAGGAAGGAAATACAACGACGTGTTACATGTCTCAGTTGAATGCAGGGGAACCACCCTCGCCCATGTCTTAGTCGATACTGGTTCTTCCTTGAATGTGCTGCCGAAGAAAGCCTTAGACCGTTTGGACTGCAAAGGATTGACCCTCAAACCTAGCAACATCGTTGTTAGGGCTTTTGATGGTTCCAAAAGAATGGTTCATGGAGAGGTTGATATTCCTATCAAAGTAGGCACAAAGGTTTTCAACTCCACCTTTTACGTGATGGACATCCGTCCATCATATTCGTGTTTGTTAGGAAGACCGTGGATCCATTATGCCGGGGCAGTTACCTCCTCTTTGCACCAAATGCTGAAATATCTTTTTAAGGGTAAGATTATAACAGTGCACGACGAGGAAGAGTACATGATAAGTCATCTCAATTCCTTCCGCTATGTGGAGTTGGATGGCGAGTTCATCGAAACGCCTTTCCAACATTTTGAGGAAGTTTCCCCTGAGGTAGCAGTTGCGAAGATAATGGTTGAGGTGCCTGTCGTTCCCAAGCATGTATCTAGGATGGCATCTCTCAAGGATGCAAAGGCTGTAGTTAAAGAAGGGAAGAGTACAGTATGGGGGAAATTTCCTGACTTTCCCCATAAGACAGAAAAATTTGGGTTGGGATTCACTGCTGCAGGACAAAAGGCTATGCGTCGCTACAAGGTTGGAGGACCACCCGTCAAGATCTCACACCATGGAATCAATGCTGTAGAAGATGAAGATGAAGAGAGCCACTTTGAGGATTGGATCTTTCCGACCGTCGAAGGGGGTTTGAGCAACTGGGAAACAAAGGATTTTATTCCTGTCACCTTTATCAACCAGTAATTTTATCTTTGAACAATTTCCCATTTTTATGGTCTGTAATAACTAAAACAATTCGCACACTATTTTCACCTCATGCCTTGCCCGGGGCATGTAGGTCCATTTGTAAGGGCTTGATTTTCTTCATTACCATATGCCATGTTTTAATGAATCATTGGACGTTTTTCATCTATAAACTGCTGTGGTCATTTTCTTTCCTTTTGCATTTTGTTCGCTTAAAGGATGGCTATCCCTTACACACACCCACACTCACAAATGCAGGTACCCATCCACTCCGGATTCCATGGGTGACTATTCTGCTTTAGCCTTCGATAACTCTGAGGATTTGGTCAATCATACTGAGTACGAAGTTGACGAAGATTGTGAAGTGCCGGGAGAATTAGCCAGACTTCTACAACAAGAAGAGAGGGTTATTCTGCCTCATGAAGAGTTGCTAGAAACCATCAACTTGGGGACAGAGGAAGACAGAAAAGAGGTGAAAGTGGGTGCCAACCTGGAACCAAGTGTCAAGGAGCGCTTAGTGCAATTGTTGAACGAATAAGTTGAAATCTTCGCCTGGTCTTATGAAGACATGCCAGGGCTAGACACAGATATCGTGGTTCACCGTCTCCCTACAAGAGAAGACTGTCCATCGGTAAAGCAAAAGGTCCTCCGAATGAGGCCTGACATGTCTGAGAAGATTAAGGCTGAAGTGATGAAGTAATTCAACGCTGGCTTTCTGGCTGTTACTTCCTATCCATAATGGGTTGCTAACATTGTGCCCGTGCCTAAGAAGGATGACAAAGTCAGAATGTGTGTGGACTATCGGGATTTAAACAGGGCTAGCCCTAAAGACGATTTTCCGCTACCACATATCGACATCTTGGTTGACAACATAGCTCAACACAAGGTTTTTTCCTTCATGGATGGATTCTCGGGATATAACCAGATCAAAATGGCCCCCGAGGACATGGAGAAAACTACTTTTGTCACGCAATGGGGTACCTTCTGCTACAAAGTGATGCCATTCAGACTGAAGAATGCAGGGGCAACCTATCAACGCACCATGGTAGCTTTGTTTCATGATATGATACATCATGAGATCGAAGTTTACGTAGACGACATGATAGCTCGATCACAGACAGAAGAAGAACACCTTGATCATTTGCAAAAGCTATTTGCTAGGTTGAAGGAGTATAAGCTCAGATTAAACCCAAGCAAGTGCAATTTTGGGGTTAGGTCTGGTAAACTTTTGGGATTTATTGTCAGCAACAAAGGCATTGAGGTTGATCCAGCTAAAGTGAAGGCTATACAAGAAATGCCTGCCCCCCGTACTGAAAAGGAGGTTAGAGGATTCTTGGGATGCTTAAATTATATCGCGAGGTTCATCTCTCACCTGACATCTACCTGTGAGCCAATTTTCAAAATGTTGAAGAAAGATCAGTGTTGTACCCCAAAATTTGCCCTCCCATTTCCTCAACATTTTCTCATCACAAGACTTTTGAAGATCAAGATCCAGTTAGGGTTTCCTCTGCTCAAGGCTTCTCCTTGCACTGTGGACTCAAATTAGGGTTTGTGTTTGCCTAAGGATGCTTTGACCTAAAATGCCTAAGATGACTTTCATGCTTCATGTTGGACTCCCAAGTTTACCTATACCAAGTTTCAAGTCTTGATTCCAAGCTTTACCCAGTCAATTGGACAGTTGACCTAGAAATCAGCTGTATTAGGGAAAAAGTCAACTATGGCCAATTGACAGTCAAACCTCATGAAATTTGATCCACATCAACATTATGAACTCACATGGACCATTTGATCAAGTTTGGATCACAATTCCACAAGAAATTTGATCAGATCATCAAAAGGGCAAAATGGTCATTTTTAGGGTTTTGACTGCACAAGGGCAATTTTTGACTGTTTGACCTAGCCAATGGCAAACCAAGCTCACATATGGACTCAAGGACCCCATGGAATTATCTTGACATGTTCATCAAGCTCAAAAGATCCCAAGTACACAAGATTGACAGTTGAATTTCCCAGTCAATTGATCAATTTTGACTGTATACTGAAAAGTCAAACTTTGACTTTTTGGTCAAAATCAAGAGTCAAGATTCATTTTTCATCAAAACATGCCAAATCATGAAACTTATTCACCAAGAAATCTCAAAATGCAAATTAGGGTTTGAAAATGAAATTTTTCATAACTTAGAATTTTTCTAAGTTATGAAAAAACCTAATTTTTTCCCAACTTTGCCCCATCTTTTCACCATGATCCATTTGGATTCAAACAAAAGTCAAAACATGAAAGTTGTAGCTTGTTGCATAATCTACAACTTTGATTCACAAAGTTTTCTCATTTGAAGCTTGTATCTCAAGTTATGATTTTTTGAATAAGGGCACTAAACCATCTTTTAACTTAGTGAAATTTGACCTATTTTGACAAGGTTTTCTACCCTACTTCAAGGCCACTTTTCATACCCTTCCACTTGGAATTTCAAATTGCATTTCAAAGATGGATTGTAGTACACATTCCAAGCTTTCCAAAATGTCCAAGAACTCATCAAACAACCTCATAACTTGAGAGATTCGAATTTCACAAGTTGGCAAAAATTCACTTTTTGTTCTTCATCAAAGCATGTTCATAAACTTGGCAAATTTGAATTCAGCATGCTTAAGCTACATTGCAGGCCTCTAATCCCATTTTCACTCAATAATTTAATGCATATCCTTTGTGCTCTAGCATTATCTTGCTCATTTGGACAATACACACAAAATCAAGCCTAAACTAGAAAAAGCATATTATCCATTCTTGTAAAGTGCTACTTTATGGCAACTTTGCAAATCTATGAGGTACAATGCAGATCTTTGAGGCAAAAAGGCATGGACATTTCCCACTGATCAAGACTCAAATGTGCAGCATAGATTGAGGCATTGTACTGGCCTAGAAACCAAGTTGACATTTGCTTGCTTCACTTAGAAGTAACATCCATAACTTATGCCATCTCTCATACCAGCATACAAACACAAGAACAAAGTTGTCAAACACATTACACATAACATATCCAAGCTAACACACGAGCTCTTGACCTCCAAAACACCCTCCATCTCAGAATCATCCTCAAACTGCACAAACAGGGGTGCCCCTGCAGTTTGAGTGCAATCTCTCAAACCCTTCAAGCATTTTGATCAAAACCTGTTCCTCTACCTTCCTTACAACCTATGCAAGCTATCCAGAAGCTTAGGCACGATCTGTAGCTGCTCTAACCACTTCCACCATTTTCACATCTTTGACTTGCAGGTGAAGTTCTATAGCTTGATACAAGAAGGTTCAAGACAAAGTAAGCATTGAAAAAGCATCCCTGGACCTCAAGGAGGCTTTTCCAATCATTACATTGCACTGAAAGTCTCTCATTCTCCACATAGAAGTTCAGCTGCACAGGTAAAAGTTTGAATTCGTATCTCTCTTATTAGGCATCTTTAGTCTTAAGTTTGTGAAGAAACAAAGTCCTACTCATAGCCCTGAACATGTACATAGCTTTACTTTTCATTTCTTTTGCCTGAGTAGAGAGAATTTGAGCTCTGAAAATGGTAGAAAAATTAGGTCAGAAAAGAGGGGGAGAGAAATTCTCCCTCATCTTAGAGAGATAGGTCAAGTTCTTTATATGGTTAGAACCGTCTCTTCATGCTGAACATTTCTTGTGTTATGAGTTTTTGCTAAAAAGCCAGGAATCAAGAGTTAGAAGGAACTGAACATGGCGCGCGTTTTTCAAATAACCTGTGCTGGAGGTTGAAGAAGGAGTGAAGTGGGCTGGGCTTGGATTTGTGTTGCTTTTCACACCATCTTTTTTAGTTTACACCCCCCTGAGCCCATTTGCTTATTTTTTAACATTTTTCATTTTTTCTTTTTTGGTTGACTTTGTTTATTTTTTCTCATGTCATTTAAAAATTAAAAATATTTTTTCCATCATTTTTTGCATTTATTGCATATTTATTTGTTTATTTTCTTAGTTTGTACATAAATATATATATTTGATTATTAGAATAAATGTAAAAATAATGTAAATACACTTTTTATTTTTATTTACTTTCTGAAAATATTTCACACAAAAAATACTCTTTTATTTATTTTATTAAAATATTAAATAAATATTTATTTTTGTATAATACATATCTAGGGTTTAATAAAATATATATATATGATTATTAATATATTTAAGACAAGAATATAAAAATATTTGATTTTTTTCATTTTTATTTAATATTTGATACAAAAAATACCTTTTTCACAATACACTTCATTTTATTTTATTTTTTTTATATAAATAATAAATAAATAGTAGAATTAAATTAGATAATAATACCTTTTATTTAAAAATTAGGGTTTTTCACCCTAGGTTCAAAATACTAAAAAATAAATACATTTTTATTTTCTTTTTCCTTTTACATAAATAATATTTTCTCATACACATAGAAACTTTCTTTTTTACATTTCACATATTTATTTAATTTACATTTAATTATGCATTGCAAAATACCCAATTGTTGTAATAATTTAGATTTAAATTCTTGTCAATATCCCCATTTGGACATTTGTACCCCCCTTCCCATATTTGGTTGTGTAATAGCTTAGTAATTTTAATTTCGCACTTTATTGCTTTCTAATAATAACATGCTAGAATTAGGGTTTGTATGCAAAAAACGATAAAAAATAGTTTGACCTAATACAAGATAAACAAGCATGAAAATGGACACACAAATCACACTCGCACCCCCTAGGGTATTCCACTTGTTGCCTTCAAATAAATGGGCCATATTGTATGTTGAACATCTTTGGGCAAAGCAAACAGTTTGAATGATCATAGTCCCTCGATAAAACTTTTTCAAAACAAACAAAACAAATGATCAAGTCCCTTAGAGAGATTGCCCAAAGACATTTAACGTCGTTACAATTATGGTCTAAACGATGACCCGCGCCTGTCCCTTTCACATCCTAACACAAGGTTGCCCACCAAATACAATGGTGGTGCAAACTTGTTAAAAGGGTTAAAGTATAGCAATAATCTTTTGAGAAATTTAGGAGTAGATAACCTCTTAGTTACTTGAATCAACTTGCAAAACCAAACACTTGCCTAATTTCAAAACCACACAACACTACACTTTCAAAACAACTTTCAAAAACAAATGAGAACCTTTTCAAAAGACATACATCTTTGTATACATCCCCACATGGATCATTGCAAAGGTTGCCACCACATTGGCCTCTTTTCAAAACATTTTCAAAACCCACACACTCAAGCACCATTTAAAACAATTGAAAACAAAAGGCAAGTGATCTAAGCAAGTAACTAAGAGCCCATGGATAACCATGGATAGAAAGGGTGCTAATACCTTCCCTTTCTATAATCTACTCCCCGAACCCAAGAAAACATCTCAAAAGGTTTTTGCTGTGCTTTTTAACCTTTCCTTAGGATAAAATAAAAAGTCGGTGGCGACTCTTGCTAACCGCAACATTTGCGAATACGAACGCAAACCTCAAGTCAGTTCTCCCACCGTATCACAATCAGGTAGTTGAATGGAACAATGATTGTCAAGTTGCTTTTGATAAGATCAAGGAGTATTTACTAGAACCTCTTATTCTGATGCCACCCGTCGAAGGAAGGCCGTTAATCATGTATCTGACTGTTTTGGATAACTCAATGGGGTGCGTACTGGGCCAACATGACGAGTCTGGCCGAAAAGAGCATGCCATTTATTACCTTAGCAAAAAGTTTACCGACTATGAGACTCGTTATTCACTGCTCGAGAAAACTTGCTGCGCTTTGGTATGGGCTGCTCGCCGGCTAAGACAGTATATGTTGACTCATACCACTTTGCTGATTTCCAAAATGGATCCGGTCAAGTATATCTTCGAGAAGCCTGCTTTATCTGGAAGAATCTCTAGATGGCAAATGATCCTGATTGAGTATGATATCCAGTATACTACCCAAAAAGCTATAAAGGGGAGTGTACTAGCTGACCATCTAGCTCATTAAGCCGTCGAAGATTACCAATCTATGAGATTCGACTTCCCTGACGAGGACATCATGACATTGGACAACATTAAAAGTAACGGACCGTATGACGGACCTGAACAAGGATCCCGATGGACCCTGTACTTTGATGGTGCTTCAAATGCACTTGGCAACGGTATCGGTGCGGTACTCATTTCTCCGGAAGGATTCCATACACCCTTCACTGCCCGACTTTGCTTCAGCTGTACCAACAACATGGCTAAATAAGAAGCTTGCATCTTTGGTCTAAAGGCTGCTATAGACTTGGGAATCAAATCTTTGGTCGTATTTGGGGACTCGGCTTTGGTTATCAGCCAAGTCAAAGGAGAGTGGGACACCAAGCATCCTAATCTTATCCCATACAAAGAACATGTCTTAACATTGTTGCCTCATTTCGAGCAGATCACCTTCGAGCATTTCCCGCGAGAAGAAAATTAGCTAGCAGATGCTCTGGCTACAATGTCTTCCATGTTTAAACTCAACTGGGATAACGAGGCTCCCCAAATTACCATCGAGCGAATGGACGAATCTGCGCACTATCATGAGATTAATACCGAAGAAGTAGTGGAACAACCCTGGTTTCATGAAATCAAAAGGTATCTCCAGACTAGAGAATACCCTGAAGGAGATTTGCTGCCAAGTTCTTCCTAAGAAATGGCATCCTTTATAAGCGCAGCCATGATTGTGTTTTACTTCGTTGTGTGGACAAAGATGAAGCAGAGTTGATCATGACTGAGATACACAGTGGCACATTTGGCACCCATTTGAGCAGACATACGATGGCTAAAAAGATTCTAAGGGCAGGCTACTACTGGTCTACCATGGAAGCTGATTGTCATCAACATTCCCGTACTTACCACAAATGCCAAGTCTACACCGACAAGGTACATATTCCTCATGTTCCTCTCAACATTCTGATAGCTCCTTGGCCATTCACAATGTAGGGCATTGACATGATTGGAGAGATCAAGCCCACGGCATCCAATGGACATCGCTTCATCTTGGTCGCTATTGATTATTTTACCAAGTGGGTCGAAGCCGCTTCCTATGCCTCAGTTACAAAGAATGTGGTTGCCCGCTTTATCAAGCAGAACCTCATATGCCGGTATGGTGTCCCCGACAGGATCATCACGGACAACGATACGAATTTGAACAACACCATGATCACCGCTCTATGCGAGCAGTTCAATATTTATCATCACAATTCATCTCCCTATCGGCCGAAGATGAACAGTGTTGTTGAAGCCGCAAACAAAAACATCAAGAAGATCATTCAAAAGATGACAGTCACCTACAAGGACTGGCATGAGATGTTACCGTTTGCTCTGCATGGATATCGTACCACGGCACGTACGTCAACGGGGGAAACCCCCTTTTCTTTAGTATACAACATGGAGGCTGTTTTACCTATGGAGGTTCAGATTCCTTCCTTGAGAATTATGAAGGATGTCGGTTTGAGTGAAGACGATTGGATTCAGACCCAACTTGATCAACTTAATTTGATTGACGAGAAGCGACTTACTGCTGTTTGTCATGGTCAGACGTATCAAAAAGGGATGATCAAGGCTTTCAACAAGAAAGTCAGGCGTCAGGTATATCAAGTCGGAGATCTTGTAATCAAGCGGATCATCTTGCCACAAAGTGATCATAGGGGCAAGTGGACTCCTACATACGAAGGACCATTTGTGATTAAGAGCATCTTTTCTAGTGCGGCAATGATTATGACCACCATGGACGGCGACGACTTGCCGCACCCTGCGAACGCAGACATAGTCAAAAGATAATACGCATAAAACGACCCGACAAGTTGAAAACTCGAAAGGGCGACTTGGGAAAAAATGGGCATCCCGATGAATCAAAAACCCGAAAGGGCAGTTCAGGCAAAAATTAGGGATAAAACAAAAAATTTGTACACCCGACAAGTTGAAAACCCGAAAGGGCGACTTGGGTAAAAAAAGGGTTTCCCGGTGGATCGAAAACCCGAAAGGGCGGTCCAGGCAAAAGTTAGGGAATTAAAGCGTATGATTATGTCTCGTCGGATCACTTTAAGAACAATCTCTTCACCAACAAGCTCCAAGCTTCTGATCAATCCAGTCATCGGCGGACGAAGCAGCAAATGGACAAGATATTCAGAGTTGTGAAGGATATAGCAGAATGGGAATCCCATGGAATTGTTACACATAGCCATCTTTCTTTTGTATAAAATTTTTCAAATTTTACGACAACATTCTCTTACTAGGATGCCTGTCTCCTTTGTACAAAGATACTCATGAAAATTAAATACAAAGATACTTCAAAGTGCAGAAATTTGCTTGCCTTCCTCTTCTCTTTACACTTATGTTTTATTTGAAAACGTCCAATGTTTTGTTAAATAGGCATATGCGTTTGAATATAATCACTGCTTACAAATAAAACGAAATTGAAAAAGGATAATTACTGATAGATTGAAGGTATAGGAAGATATCTTTGTGCCATTTCAGAAGAAATCCCCTATGATACATCATTCAGATCCTCAACAAAGCTAAAGTTTGGAGTATATTTCCCCAGCGGAGTTAAGCTTCAAGATCCTCAGTGGAGCCAATGCATTCTAAAATTTGATTCCTCAGATGAGTTAAGTTTCAAAATTCCCATCAGGGTTAAGCTTCAAGATCCCCAGTGGAGTCCGAAAACCATGAAAATCCTATCCCCAGTGGAGCCGGAATAGTGAACATTTCCCCCCACAGAGTTATCTCCCAGCAAGGTCGAAGATTCTCGGTCTCCTTTTTCCAAGCAGAAGCCTCCTAGGTTTTAACTCCCCAGTAGAGATTTTCAGAGTCTTCCCTATATCCCAGGAAAGTCATGAAAGATTCTCATTCCCTGCAGAAGTCGTCAAAGGCCTTGTTAATCCCCACGAATCGCCGAGGATTTTCAATCTCCATCAGTGGTATAAGGATTTCTCCTTCTCAACAATCAGAGATCTTTAGTCCCCAAGCAGTCAGCAAGGATTTATCATCTTCAATAATCAAGATTTTTGGAATCCCCAGCATCATTCAAGGATTTATTTTCCTTGGCGAGACAACTACTCAATTTACATGCACATCCATTACATTCATATATCATAAACATTGATGAAACACAATTCATTGCATCATACATATCATGCAACATAACTTTGTGTTTTAGCTAACATTTTACCCTTTTCAGGATAAGAATAAAAGGCTGTTGATAACAATTATTCAGATACAGTATGGATACACCCCAGATACGGCGGTCATTCTATTACACATTCACAATTTCAAGTCAAATTACAATACAGATACACCCCAGACACAGTGGTCATTCTACTACTCATTCAGACTTCAGCAATCCGATACAGACTAGATACGCTCCAAACATGGCAGCCATTCTATCTCTCATTCAGATTCAACTATCAACAACAAGTTCAGATACGCTCCAGACACGGATGCCATTCTGGCCTTTACACCAGCAGTTTGATTCTTCCCAGTGCAGTCGCCACAGAAGTCATTCTGTCACTTATTCAGATCCCAGTTACAGTTCCAGATACACTCCAGACACAGAAGTCATTCTGCTACTCATACAGATCTCAATTTCAGATACAGTCCAGATACGCTCCAAACACGGTTGCTATTCTGTCACTCATTCAGAATTTATCCCCAGCCCATAGATGCTCCATACACAGATATTTCTCTGTCGCTCATTTAGAATTCAGTTACAATACAAATACACTCTAGACACGGCAATCATTCTGATATTCATTCAAAGTTCAAATACAGTTACAGCTCAGATACGCCCCAGACACGGACGCCATTCCTTTGCTCATACAGACTCAATCTCCAGATACAGTTCAAATGCATTCCAGACACGGATACCATCTTGATGTTCATTCTTCCGACCTACAACATTACAGTTCAACATACATTCTCGGATGGCATCTTTAAGCCCATCTCCAGCAAGATTCTACCATCTCCAAATGGCATTTTTAAGCCCATTTCCTCAGCTGTATTTTGACAAGTGCAAATTTACGGGTACTCTAGTGTCCAATCCTCTTTTACCTTCGAGTCGCGAAAGGCAAACTTGCCAATCTAACTCTTCAGGTTCAAGAGGATTGAACAGGGGCAGCTGTTGTACTCCAAAATTTTCCCTCTCATTTCATCAACATTTCTCATCACAAGACTCTTGAAATTCAAGATCAAGCTAGGGTTTGCTCTGCTCAAGACACCTCCTTGCACTGTTGACCTAAATTAGGGTTTGAGTTGGCACAGGGATATTTTGACCTACAATGCCCAAATTGACTTCCATACTTCATGTTGGACTCACAAGTTTGTCCATGCCAAGTTTCAAGCCTTGATTCAAATTTTTGCCCAGTCAATTGGACAGTTGACCTAGAAATCAGCTGTATTGGGGAAAAAGTCAACTGTGGCCAATTTACAGTCAAACCTCATGAATTTTGACCCACATCAACATTATGAACTCATATTAACCATTTGATCAAGTTTGGATCACAATTCCACAAGAAATTTGATCAGATCATCAAAAGGGCAAAATGGTTATTTTTTAGGGATTTGACTGTACAAAGGCAATTTTTGACTGTTTGACCTAACCAATGGAAAATCAAGCTCAACCATAGACTCAAGGACTCAATGAAATCATCTTTACCCATTCAACAAGTTCAAAAGATCTCAAATGCATAGGATTGACAGATGAATTTTTCAGTCAACTGATCAAAATTTGACTGTATACTGAAAAGTCAAACTTTGACTTTTTGGTCAAAATCAAGTGTCAAGGGTCATTTTTCATCAAGACGTGTCAAATTGTGAAACTTGTTCATCAAGAAACCCAAAAATGCAAATTAGGGTTTTAAATGGAAAAATTTCATAACTTAGAATTTTTCTAAGTTATAAAATTTTCTTATTTTTTCCTAACTTTGTCCCATTGTTTCACCAAGATGCAAATGGATTCAAACAAAACTTGAAAAATGAAAGTTGTATTCCATCACAAAGTCTACAACTTTGATTCACAAAGTTTTCTCAAAAGAGGATTGTATCTCAAGTTATGATTTTAGGAACAAGGGTACCTAAAACTTTTAACTTAGAGAAATTTTGCCCTAGTTTAGGCAGGATTTAAACCCATCTTCTTGGCCATTTTTCACATATTTCCACTTGGAGTTTCAAGTTGCATTTCAAATATAGATTATATTACATGTTGCAAGCTTTCCAAATTGTCCAAGAACTCCTTAAACACATTTGTGGTTAGGGAGAATCGAATGCTTGAAGTTGGCAAAAACTTACTTTGATCCATGACCAATACATGTTCATACAACTTGCATTTTCAAATCAGCATGCTTTGTACTAGCTTGCAGGCCTCTAAACCATTTTACACTCCTTAATTGAATGCAAATCCACTGAGATAATGCATTATCTTGGCCATTTGGACATTGCACACAAACTTAATCCCTATTTGGAAAAAGGTATATTGTCATTTTTGAAAAGTTACACTTTATGTCAAACCAAGATCCTTGAGGCATGGGGCCATATCTATGAGGCAAGATCAAATCCATAAATTGAAAGTATCAAGGTCAAGATATGCAGCTTACAAGATGGTGTGTACAGGCCTGTAATCACAAGTTAGACACTCTTGCTTCAAGAAGAAGAAATTGGTCCAAAATCTTCCTAACTCAAAAACCATCCATAGTCAGCTTACACAAACATTGCAAACACATTTCACACAACCCTTTGAGTCATAAACACGAGCTCTTCACCACTCAAACCTCCTTGTACCCTAAATCACCATTTTTCTGCAAAACAGGGCAAGCCCTGCAGAACCACCCCCATCTCCACTTTCCCTCGTGCGTTTTGCCTCAAACTTGTTCCAATACCTTCCATTCAACTCACCTGAACTATTTCAGACCTCCATTGCTAGCTGTAACACCATTAACACACATTGCCATTTTTGCTTCAAAGCTTTGCAGGTTGAGTTCTATAGGACGATTCAGGCTACTTCAAAACAAGCCAAGCATTGGGAAAGCTTCTTTGGACATCAGGCAAGCTCAAAAGAACCTCAAGCACTCTTGGAAGTTGCTGCATTTTCCAGCTCGAAGTCAACTGAAACAGGTATTTCATGAACTTCTATCTCTCTATTTAGGAATAGTTAGACTTAGGTTTGTGAATGAAAGATGTTGTACTCATAGCCCTGAAACCATACATGTGCTTAGTTTTCATTTATATTAATCGTGCTAGGAGAATTTTGTTCATGAACTTTCTGAAAAAACTAGGCTAAGAATTAGGGCCAGAGAAATTCTCTCTGATCTTTGAGAGTTAGCTTAAGTTTTTTATATGGTTAGATTCGTTGTTTGATGCTCTTCAAGTTTCATGTTTTGAGTTTTGTCAAAGGATCACTGAAACAGGAGATACAGGTTTGTGTGGAAAACGCGCGTTTTTCAAACTTCTGGAGGTTGAAGATGAAGTCTGGGCTGGGCCTGGATTTCTTTACTTTTGACACCTCCCAATTCACTTTCAGCACCCCCTGGTCCATTGTTTTGTGTTTTCATTATTTTTGCATTTTTATTTTTTCTCTGACCTTGATATTTTATTTTCAAATATAAAAAATACTTAAAAAATATTTTCATAAATTTTTATATTTATTTGGCATTTATTTTAATTATTTCTAGTATTAATATATTAAATACTTTATATTTATTTTTGTTTAAATGTAAAAATAATGTAAAAAATGCTTTTATTTTTATTTTATTATTTTTATACATATTTGAAAATATTTCTTGAAATATATACATTTTTTTTTGTAAATAATTAATTTTTATTTTTATACATTTAATATATTTAATACATATATATATATATACACATATAATATATCCTATTAAATAAAAAGAACAAAAAACACAAAAATAATACATTTTATTTTTATTAATATTTTTATACTAAAAAATACCTTTTTTCAATATACTTTTATTTTTTGTACAAATTAACACATTATTGAATATAAATAATAAATAATATTATTTATTTAAGAAATTAGGGTTTTGCCCTGAAAAACAAAATAATTGAAATTGACTTTTTATTTGTTTACATTTCACATTAAAAATACTTTTCATACATAAAAAAACTTTTTTGCATAATACATTTATTTAATATTTATTTATTTAATTATTGTATATTTAATTGTTATGCCTCACCCATTCAATTTGGTTGTAATAATGTAGAATTTAATTTCTTGTAAAATAATCCCCAATTCAAATTTGTACCCCCTCCCTATATCATGTTGTAATAGTGTAGAATTTAAATTCTCGCACCTTTAAATGCTTTCAATTATGCCATGATTAGACCTAGGGTTTGTATGCAAAATAAAAATCAACAATTAGTTTGACCTAATCCAAGATAACAATGCATGAAAACAAACACAATGCACACTTGCACCCCTAGGGTTACAATCCATTTGTTGTCTTCAAAAATGGGCCATGATATGCATGTCAAGTACTTTGGCAAGACAAAAACAAACAAAAGATCATAGTCCCTCGATGACGCTATCTGAGTTGCCTAAACAAAATGATCAAGTCCCTCAAGAAAATTACCAAAAATACTTGACACTATTGCTATCATGGTCTATACGATGACCCGTGCCTGTCCCGTTTAACATCCTAACACAAGGTTGTTCACTAAATACAATGGTGAAACAACACTGTTAAAAGGGTTAAAAAACATAAGAAATATCTTTGAGTAAAATAGGGTAGACAACTCTTAGTTACTTGATCAAACTTGCAAAAAAACATCTTTGCTATCTTCAAAACACACTCCACAACACAATTTCAAAACCCTACTTTCAAACATTGAAAACTTTTCAAAAGACAAAAACACCTTTGTATACATTCAAACAAGAATCATTACAAAGGTTGCCACAACGATGGCCTCTTTTTAAAACATATTTCAAAACCACACACAAAGCACCATTTCAAACAATTGAAGAGCACCATTTCAAACAATTGAAAAGCAAAGCAAGTGATCTAAGCAAGTAACTAAGAGCCCATGGATAACCATGGATAGAAAGGGTGTTAATACCTTCCCTTTCTATAATCTACTCCCCGAACCCAAGAAAACATCTCAAAGGTCTTTCCTGTGCTTTTTGACCTTTCCTTAGGATAAAATAAAAAGTTGGTGGCGACTCTTGCTAAACTGAAACATTTGCAAACACAAATGCAAAACCTCAAGTCAGTTCTTCCACCGTATCACAATATGCTAATGTTACTAAGAAGGTGGTAGTACGCTTTATCAAGAATAATCTTATATGTCGATATGATGTGCCAAGCAGGATTATTACTGATAATGGCTCGAATTTGAATAACAAGATGATGACAGAACTTTGTGAAGAATTCAAGATTGTCCATTACAATTCATCTCCTTACAGGCCAAAGATGAATGGGGCTGTTGAAGCTGCTAATAAAAATATTAAGATGATCATCCAGAAAATGGTCGTTACCTATAAAGATTGGCATGAGATGCTCCCTTTTGCTTTGCATGGGTATCGTACATCCGTCCGCACTTCAATAGGGGCAACCCCATTCTCTCCTGTGTATGGTATGGAAGAAGTGCTCCCCATTGAGGTTGAGATTCCTTCTTTATGTGTGATAATGGAAACCAAGTTGTCAGAGGCTGAATGGGTCTAGAACACTTTTGGCCAGTTGAATTTGATTGAAGAGAAAAGAATGAGAGCCTTGTGTCATTTCCAGTTATACCAGAAGAGAGTGAATAAAGCTTTTGATAAGAAGGTCAAGCCTCGTGAATTCAGAGAAGGCGACCTCGTGCTCAGGAAAATTATGTCTTTTAACGCCGATTCTAGGGGTAAGTGGACTCCCAATTTTGAAGGCCCGTATGTTGTCAAGAAAGCCTTCTCTGGCTGTGCATTGATTCTTGAAACTATGGATGGCGAGGAGTTCCTACGTCCTAAGAATGCTGATGCAATTAAGAAAAACTTCTCCTAAATAAATAAAAGAACAACTCGCTAAGTCGAAAACCTGAAAGGGCGGCTTAGGAAAAAAGTGCATCTCAGTAGGCTGAAAACCCGAAAGGGCGGTCTAGGAAAAAAATGAGACATGAACAAAATAGATTCTTCCCGTTAGGTTGAATACCCGCAAGGGAAACTTAGGCAAAAGTTAGGGATTTCTTGGCAAGTAACTCCATCAGACAAGACTTGATCATTGAAGTAACAATCTTCTTGGATCCTCACCACACTTCAACAAAAGACGCTGCTCAAGAATTCAAAGTTGTTAGGGAGAATAGTGGTCATTGTGTTTCAATGTATCTTTTCCAATGTATTACCATTTTCCAATCTTTGTAATTATCTATGGGGTCTCGCCATTCTCAAACTACCATTCTATTAATAAAGTTTGATCTTTTATCTAATTCTTTGCAATTCTTATTTTATTCTACTTACAAAGACTCCATTTATTATTTATAGTAATGTTCAAAACAAATATATTTAATAATAAAATTGTTTTTGAAAAGAATTTACGAATTACCTTTTACTTTAGATTTTGTGACTCAATAAAAAACAAAAATAGTGATTCCAAGGATGGACGAACTCTGAAGTAGGTATTCCCCAGGAAAGTTCTTCCAAGTCGCTTTCGTTGATATGTGTATGATCTTTTTGTTGTTTCTCGAATAGTTGGAGATGATACCAATTGATGTATGGTGCAGTGTTGGGTTTGTAATCCCATTTTCCCCAATCAAGTCTTGGTTCAGTTTTTCCTCCAGGATGTTTAATTTGACTTCGAGTTTTGCATGGTCTGAAGCCTCTATCTCATATTCCCAGTGAGATCTTCACTCATATGACAAAAATTGCTTCTCCCTTTATGTGATAAGGTGGAATCATTTGTAAAACATAGCCCTTTTGCAGTGTTGGCATTATTGTTGTTGTTTGGTAACTAGACAAGGACAATATCTTTATAAGAAGTGTTGAAATGGGTGTCAACTTTTTTGGGTTTTCTCTCGCCAAGCGCTGGGTTTGATATAAAATCCCCATAATTTTTATTTCTTGCTGTATTGTTTAACTTCTTAGATCCCCAAGTAAAGTTGAGTTAATGTTTCTCTTAGGAAGTTGTTATCCCCGTGTGATTTCATAATTTCTCCCCAGAGAAGTTTGCGTAATCAATCACTCTTAGTATTGAAGAATGTATTTTAGGCTCCCCTCGATGATGTGGTGTTGTACTCCTCAGTGAAGTCAGCACGAGATCCCAAGCTGATATCTCGATGGAATGGTTTTCATCTGCCCTAATGAAGTCAGTATTGTAATCCTCAGTGGAAGTACAGACGTTGAAGCATTATTTTCCCCCATTGAAGTCTGTGTGACGCCCCCGGTGAAGCCTGAAGGAGGATGTTATATCCCTGTATCTGTCTTGATTCACTATTTAAAATTGATTATTTTCAGATTATGTTTCTTCCCAGAGGAGTTAAGCCATGAAGTAGGAATTTGTTCCCTCAGTTGGTGCTTACTTTCTTGCGAAATTTTCCTCCTGGATGTGATTTAGCCAAGTGTTGACTTTACCCAAGCTGGTTTTGTCTGGTTATTCTCTGTGATATGTGTCTATGTTATCAGCATATATAGGATAACATTTGTACATTCATACATACATCATGTATAGCTGAATTTAACGATTCATTGCTCATCTGCATTCATTAATATTTTGTTGGCATGTTACCCTATTTTGCAGAGTTATGTTACCTTCCCTCCAATAGAATGTCAACCTTAAGCAGAAAGTGTATATTCTTTCAATTTCCCCACTGAGTTATCCCTCGTGGAAGAATTTTGCTTTATCCTTCTTATTCGGCTCATTATCTGGTTATATTTGTTTTTCCCTTATTGAGTTTATTTCTCATCAGGTGCTATCTTGGTCGACTATCTCACTCCGGTTTATTTCTGGTTTGAATCTGTTGTCCTCGATAACATTATTATTCTGATTTTCGTAGGCTATGAACCCTAGTTTGAGAATATGCATTTATTTTGCACAAGAAGATTTTATCTCCTCAGTATGGATATATCGAAATTTCCCCAGAGAAGTCTTATTTCTTTGCTTGAAGGGTTTCTGTGATCGGTGGATCTGGAACTGACTGTTTAACGCTGGTTCGCGAAATGTCGCGGAAGCAAGAGTCGCCACCGTCTTTTATTTTCTCCAACATGGACAGGACAAAAGCACAGCAAAATTCCTTATGAGATAGTTTCTCGGTTCGGGAGGTAGATTTATAGAAAGGGAAGGTGTTAGCACCCTTTCTATCCATGGTTATCCATGGGCTCTTAGATACTTGCTCATTTGTGTTTTCAAAAGTGTTTGCTTTTCAAAGTGAGTGGGTTTGAAAAAGTTTCGTCTAAAGATTTCAGATCGACTCTTGTATCAGTCCTCAAGAGTGTTTGAAAAATTGTTTTGAAAGCTTTTTGAAAGTGTCAGTGTGAAAAGAGTTTTGATTTGTTTTTGAATAGAGCAAGTATCTATGAGTCATCTACCTACCCTAAGGAATTAGGCTGTGTAAATGTCCTTAAGGTAGTGCCATCCCACCATTGAGAGGTAGGTAGCACCACCGATGGAGGTGTTCGGGTCAATTCGTTTGTAGGGACAGTGTGGTCACCAGAGTAACAGTAGGACACCTTAGAAGCTACCCTTATGCCATTGATCCTTTTTAAATCCGAGGCAACCGTTTCGAGGCAACTGGATCATGTCATGGACATAAGGACTTACTAAAACGTCCTATACTCGACGACCACGTTTCGAAGGCAAGGCAACAGTGAGGCGTACCCTAAGAGTGGTGTGTGAATTTGTGTATTGTTTTCAGTTATGTTTTATCTTGTACATGCATCATGGTGATCTACGCTTGTTTTTAATTTAGGCCATACATTCTTTCATGCAATTATAATTTAAAAGTGCGGAAGTTTAAATGCGGAAAGTAAAATCCTACGCTATTACAAGGCGCGGGTCTATACATCGCCAAATTAACAAATACCCGTTTTTAATAAAAATGCGGAAAGTAAAACCTAGTTACTATTACAAGGCTTGAGCAATTACATAATATTCACAAGAAAATAAAATAACGTGCGAAAAAGAATAAAAATAGAACATTTGAGGGCGTTGGACCCTTTTGAGAAATTAAATGAAATTAAAAGTTAAGTAATTATTAATTTAAAGAAAAGAAATGATTTTTTTTAGGTTTTTTGTATTTATGAAATAAAGAAATTAAAATTGAAGAGAAACCCTAATTCTAAGTTGTTTTTAATTATTAATGAAAAAATATTCAAGTTTAACCTAATTTACTAAATATTTAATGTACATGTTTATTTACAAAAATATTTAATAATTAATAATAATAATAATGACGAGAAAATTATTTATTAAAAAAATAATGAAAAGTTAAAAGCCCTAACTTCTACATATTTTAATTTGTTAAGAAAAAGATTTAAATTTTAAAACCTAATTTAACTAAATAATTAATGTACATTTATTTACAAAAAAAAATATTTAATAAGTAAATTAATTAATATATTTTAGTTTCTGATTTTTATATTATGAAAATTAATTATTGGAATTTAAAGAAAATAATTAAAATAATTAAAAGAAAAGAAAAGGAAATTAAAAAAAGAATACAAACAATGGGGGGTGTCTGACCCAATTTGGAGGTTTATTGTGAGAAATCTGGTCCAAGGATGCAAAGCCTTTTTGACTTTCTGCGCTTGCATGTGGAGTAGTTGACTAGCGTGTATGGTAGACTGCATGTTCTGGCCTTCAGATTGATCCTCATGGCCATGTGGCAAGCTAGCATTTGAGGATGCGTGGTAGGCCTTGGGACGTGCACTGCAGGGAAACATGTTGGGAGGAAAAATATGAAATATGAGAGGGGACCTGGGAATCGAACCCAGGTCCCAATGCTTACCAGACACTTCAGCCACCAATTGAACCATTGCGTTTATTTGTAAGGTTAGTGGAACATAAATAATATAAAAAAAACACACGCTCATGATATTGAACAAACAAAAAGCGCGCCAGATTTCAAACGTCCCAATCATCATAGGCCACGTTCATCTTCTTCCTTATTTTCCCTGTGTTTATAAAACAGATAGCGGGGGTTTTAAACCCCCACTAAGTACAAACCATGAAAATAGCGATTAGAGCCTGAGCAAATATAAAAAGGGCGCGAGGTGTGAGTTTGTCTCGTCTTGAGGTCACGAGTCCATTGGCATAGGTTTGATGGCCTGATTTTTCCACATGTGAAAACCCCTAAATTTGGAGCTCTGAAAACCTAGAAAACGTTAATGGCAGATTTTGATATAGGCATTGTTAGCTCAATTAAAGGGTACCATTAGCCTCAGAACATCAATATTAGCAAGAATCAATTAACAAAACACATGAACAATGCTTGAAAATTAAAACACGATAATGGATATGTTTATGAAAAGTGAGACTTTGTTCTACCAATTCTTGAGGTCTGGAGATTGGTTCTTGATTGCAACACGTTCCTAGCAATGTCAGGAATGTGTTTTAATGCTCTTTGTGCTTTGAAAGGCCTTCTAGGTATGAAATCAGTTTTCAACTTTTTGCAAAAAATTTGCAATTTTGTTCTTGGTTTTCTGCGCAGCTTTTGTGTGTCTTAGGATTAGGTTATGTTATGCATATGTAAGTGAAGCTTTCTAGGTCAAAAACCAAGCCCATAGTCCATTGAATCAATGTTTTGAATATTTGATTTTCCATATCTTTTTTCAATCTTTTTCCATGCCAATTATGCCAAATTTGGATGATTTTGTCTTGATTGATTGATGCACGAAATATTTAGCTCATAATGGACATATTTGCTGCACAAAAAAGATTTAAAAACATGATTTGGTATTTTTCTTATATTTAATTTTAATTAAATGAATTAATGATAATAAAAATTCAAATAATTAATCAAAAATAAGAAAATAACTCCCTTTGAGCTTAGTGGGTCGTGCATAGCCTTTGTGTAATGATTCATGGAAGAATTTGTGGCCCATTAGAAATTTTGAAGCTTTTGAAGCAAAGTTGACTTTTCAAAATTCCCAAAAATTTCCCAACTTCTCCAAGGCATATCTTGCTCAATTTTGAAGCTATGAACATGTTCTTGGACATTTTGGAAAGGTCTTGAAGTCCTCTAACCAATGTCTTTGGTCCCATGTCATTTTGATTTACCAATCTCAAGTTATGGTCTTTGACTTAAAGTGCCTTTTTGTTGACTTTTGAAAATGACCTATAATGTTGAAATTGATAACTTTTTGTGAGAGCATTTCTTGGACTTAAAGTGTGAAGATGAGTTGTAGGAAATTTCATTCTCTTCAAAATGAGCTATGGATGGGATTTTTCTGATAAACCATGAGGAAGTTATGCCCTAGTCAATTTGCAGTTGACTTTTTCAGCTGTCCAAAAATAGAAACTTTTGCATCTTGAGACTTTTTGAGCCATGCTTTGAGAATCATGATAAATAATTGATCAAATGATGTTTGTGGCTTCAAAATAAGATGTTGACCAAAATTTTTGACTTTTGACTGTCAAATGACCATTTTGCCCCTGCAGTTGACTGTGAAGCATTTAGGGTTTTTGACTGTGCAACTTGATGCTGTGAGTCTTGAAACTTGGCATATGAATGCTTGACAATGTATATGGTCATGTGGAACTTGTTTGGACCCTTGGAAACCTCAATTTCTTTGCAAGAACCAAAACCCTAATTTTGACTGTGTTAGGAGGCAATTGGACTGTGCAACCCTTGGGAGATTTTGAACCTTGATCTTGGCCATTCTTGAAGAATATGGGAGGGAAAATTTTGGGGTACAACAGTTTCTTATAACAACAAGTGGCAGATCTCTTTATTTGAGCAACCTATACTTTCCCAGTAAGTCTATTAATTCCCCGAGAAAATTCATTTGTTACTCGAATGTATGGTAGTCTCGTCATTATGGGAGATAGTTCATTGTTGAGACTTGTTACTTCAATGGATGGTAGTCTAGTCATTATGGGAGATAATTCGTTATTGAGATTTTTTACTCCAATGGATGGTAGTCTCGTCATTATGGGAGTTAGTTTGTTATTGGGATTTGTTACTCTGATGGATGGTAGTCTCGTCATTGTCAGAGATAGTTTGTTGTTGAGATTTGTTACTCCAATGGATGGTAGTCTCTTCATTATGGGAGATAGTTTGTTATTGAGATTTGTTACTCCAATGGATGGTAGTATCGTCATTATGGGAGATAGTTCATTGTTGAGATTTGTTACTCCAATGGATGGTAGTCTCATCATTATGGGGGATAGTTCGTTGTTGAGATTTGTTACTCTGATGGATGGTAGTCTCGTCATTGTGGGAGATAGTTTGTTGTTGATATTTGTTACTCCAATGGATGGTAGTCTCTTCATTATGGGGGATAGTTTGTTCTTGAGATTCGTTACTCTGATGGATGGTAGTCTCGTCATTATGGGAGATAATTCGTTGTTCAGATTTGTTACTCCAATGGATGGTAATCTCGTCATTATGGGAGATAGTTCGTTGTTGAGATTTGTTACTCCAATGGATGGTAGCCTCGTCATTATGGGAGATAGTCCGTTGTTGAGATTTGTTACTCCGATAAATGGTAGTCTCGTCATTATGAAGGATGGTTCGTCGTTGAGATTCATTTTGCTTTGAAGAATTCATTTGTTTCCAGTTGTAAGTACTAATGTTGATTATTTGTTGACTATCCTAATATTGGCATTTTCTGGTATTATCCTACCATTCCTTTCCCTCTGTGGGTTGATGTTACCCTTTTTGCTATCTTCTCAGTCAGTGGGTAGTTTTTAGAGCTATGAATTTGAACTTCAATAGGTAGATTCCTTCATCAATTCTCTCAAAATTTATTACTACAATGAAGATACCTAATAATTATCATTTACATTTCATTCTATTTTCATCTTTTCTCACTTGAGCATTTATCTTTATGTCATTTTTATTTTGCTCACTTGGACTTTTCATTTTCTTTTTGAAGATACCTAATAACCAACTTGAACAATAAAAAGCTTTAAGGTTACTTGGACTATTTGGTTACTATCCTTGGAGTTTTGGAGTTGTGGACTTCTTGGACTTAGGGGTAGAGACCTTGATCTACCTTGAGGCCTTGTGACTTCTATTGCTATGTTGTCTAGAGTTCTTGGGGTTTACCACCAAGACATTGGGTTATTCGCTCTTTTCCAATTCCTTTGGAAACAATAAAGCGCGGTTGCGATTTTTATTTGATCTATGCGATTCAAGATAATCCAATGGCTTTGTCTCAACATTTCTATCGCTACACCCGACATTCTCTTTGTTTGTTAAGGCTCGCCTTCACTCGGTGTTCCTTCCACTTGTTAAGTTTCGCCTTCGCCCGACATTCTCTGCTTTTATTAAGGTTCGCCTTCACCCGGTGATCTTTCCGTTTGTAAAGGTTTACCTTCACCCGATGTTCCTTACTCTTGTTAAGTTTTGCCTTCGCCCGACGTTTTCTTCTTTTGTTAAGGCTCGCCTTCACCCGACGTTTCTTTCATTTGTAAAGGTTCGCCTCACTCGACATTTCTTTCATTTGTTGAGGTTCACCTTCACCCAACAATCTTTCCTTTTGTTAAGATTCACCTTCACCTGGCATTTCTTTCGATGTAAAGGTTCGCTTTCACCCGGAGTTTCTTTCGTTTGATAAGTTTCTCCTTAACCTGGCGTCCTCTCATGTTGTTAAGGTTCGCCTTCACCAAATGGTTCTTTTAATTGGTAAGTTTCGCCTTCGTCGGGAGATCTTTTTGAGTGATGGTTGTTATAGTCTGTTGTTAACCAGGTCTCTTGTTGTATGTGTCCAAAATATTTACCGGACAGGTACATCTAATCTCTCTTTTGTGTGTCTAATCTTGACCTGACGTACATTCACCCCTTGATAACCACTATTCACAAAAAAAATAGAAGATACAAAAAAACCAAAAATATAGTAATAGTTGACTGTCTTCAGAGTGAAAATTTTACGATTTTATTGAGTATTCAATCCTCTTTTACCTTGATTGTTCGAAAGGCTACCGCTAACCTCACTCTCTTGTTAAAGAAGATTGAATAGGGGCAGTTGTAGCACCCCAAAAATTTTCCCTCTTTATTTTAACACTAATTAGTTTATACTTCATCATCATATGCATACAATCATGTCGTAGGGTCTACACTCATGGGATCAAGGATTTTCTCTGAGAAGAACTGTGAAAGTTGATTATTTCGTTAAGCAGCATTGTGAAGCAAAAATCGGGGTTTTTATATTTTCAATGCACTCTGCACGGTTTTCAAGCTATCCAATCAATGAACAATAAAGTAAGCATCATATCAAGCTCTTATGGGTTCCAACATGCTTTGAATTATGCAGGAAGTCAAACGTTTCAGTTAATTTGAGACAATGCAGACATAAATTCAGTATTATGCGTTTCGAGCTCAGAAATTCATAACTTGAGGTCAAAAAATGGTTTGGTGTGATTCTTCAGTCATTAGAATCGTCTTTAGGTCTTCTTTATTTCATTTGTTCATGATGAAGGCTAATTTGGTGAGGAAGATTTTCTAAAGCGCAAATACCTGAAATGCGTTATACAGTGGATTTGCCATTTCACTGGTTTTCTGATGCTTAAAAATTCATAACTTCTGACTGGAAAATCGTCTTTGATTGGATTTGGAGCATTTTACTCGTCTTATTATTTCCTTCAATTTTCGTGTTCAGCTCGGAAGCTAATTCACTGAGGAAAATCTCCGAATGTGCGAGTATTCATAAGTGATACGGTGGAAAACAATGAAAATAGTGTGTTGAACCGCTGTTTATATGATGTTCAAAAGTTCATCACTTTCGCCCGATTCGATGTTTTTGGATGGTTCTTTGGGCAAAAAAAATCTGTATTGATTTTATCTTTGATTCATATGTTCGGGTTAGAAGTTAATTCTTTACAGATGGTCTCCGAAAGTGTGAATTACCAGAGAAAATTGCATTCTGAAATGGTTTTATATCGCACTGTTTCTCGATATTGTAAAAATTGTAACTCTCTCGATATTTATCGTATCGAGACGACTCTTGAATTATGAGTTTACAAATTTTGTAAACTTCAACTTTACTCCAGGGCCCGAGTTCAGATTATGCTCCGAAGGCTTCTGTTTATGGCTCACATCCAAAAGTACGCACGAAAATAAGTAAAATTTTCAATACGGTGAAATAAGTCCATTGTTTCTCGCCATTCGAAAAATCATAATTTGTTTGATTTTTATCGTATCAGGGTGATTAATTCGGCACGACGTCACAAGTCCTTGATTTCACCCTTCTTAGGTTTACTCGATGAATACCTTTCCCTTCCAGTGGGATAAAAAATGTTTAATGGAGACTTTATTGATTTTCTTCTCGATGATTTATTCCGCTGATTATTTCAATATGTATATTCAAACAGATGTACCAAACACAATTCATAAGTTATAAACTTATTGAAATTAAGGTAATCTTGTTTGATATCATATTGTTCAGAACTTGTGAAATTTCTGAAAGTATAGAATTCAGACTTAAAGCTTCACAAGATGTGTTCTTTTGAAAGGAAGTCAAGTCAACATTCTGATGCATGCTCTGATACAAAGATGATGCTCAGAAGATGTGTTATGCTATGTGTGCTTCTGCAACGTGTGCTTCTACAACGTATGTTCTATTCAGAAGTTGTGAATTGTATGAATGTGTGATATATTGGAAAATAGCATGCCAAACGATGATGCTTAAGAAGTAGTGAACTTATCCATAAGTATAGTGTTTTAGTTGTGATATTAGAATCAAGAAATAAAAGTGTTTATACATGGTGCATGGAATTATTCAATCAGGCTCAAAATCATTTTTTTATTCTTCATCAAGTTCTGACAGTAACCAGGTTATGAGATGAAGACTAAATGTTCTAGTCAGTCTCTGATGAGTTGTTTTAGGGAAGTGTTCCTTCTCTATTTCTATGTTCTGACAACTATGAATTTATTTTGTGAGTCTTGGACTCAGGGGGAGACTTTGAACAAGCATAAATGAAATTTTGGGATTAACAGATTCAGGGGGAGCTGAGAGCTTAACTATAAATTTGTTGGTTACGGTGATTACCCTGTATAAATTGTTTTATCAATATACATGGTTTTGTCATCATCAAAAAGGGGGAGATTGTAAGAACAAGAAGTGTTTCTACATCTGGCCTTAAGATTTTGATGATAACTTTACATGGTATCATAAAGAAAAATTGTATACTCTAATGGTTTTGTTCTAGTGTGTAGCTGGTTCTGTAATGTTTAAACTCTGGTATCAAGGCATGTGAAATCATTAAGTTCTGAACATAAACACTACTAGAAGAAAACATTTGGTTACGTGTTACAGTTTAAGTCTAGATTCTGGAATTCGTCTTATACAGTGGTTCTTACGAACGTTAGTACAAGAGGTTCTGATCGTGACTTTGTGGTTAAGCTTTTGAGGCCTTCTAAAGCTTTGCTTCTGTGTGTTCCAAGCTCTGAATATTATAAATAAGAGGTTTTGGTGAACAAGTTCTAATGATCTGATGAAAAGCAAGTTCTTACGACCAATTATTGAAGACTCTGAAGACAAGGTTCTGATGGGACATGTTTTGAAGACTCCAAGACTTAGGTTCTAAGACTTAAGATTGATTCTTCTATGACAAGCTTCAAACATTCAAATCATCTGAAGCCTCTAAAGATTAGAAAAAGTTTAAAATGGTTAACGTGTGATGGTGTACAAAAGGTACAAAAAGTTCTTTATGACCTCTGTGATCGGTGGATCTGGAACTGACTGTTTAACGCTGGTTCGCGAAATGTCGCGGAAGCAAGAGTCGCCACCGTCTTTTATTTTCTCCAAATGGAAAGGACAAAAGCACAGAAAAATTCCTTAAAGAGATTGCTCTCGGTTCGGGAGGTAGATTATAGAAAGGGAAGGTGTTAGCATCCTTTCTATCCATGGTTATCCATGGGCTCTTAGATACTTGCTCATTGTGTTTTCAAAAATGGTTTGTTTTCTTTTCAACTGTGGGTTTTAAAAAAAGTTTCTTTGAAAATTTCAGTTCGACTCTTGCATCAGTCCTCAAGAGTGTTTGAAAAATTTGCTTTCGAAAGCTTTTTGAAAAGGTGTCGGTGTGAAAAGTATTTTTTGATTTGTTTTGAAATTAGAGAAAGTATCTAGAGTCGTCTACCTACCCTAAGGAATTCGTCTGTGTAAATGTCCTTTAAAGTAGTGCCATCCCACCATTGAGAGGTAGGTAGCACCACCGTTGGAGGTGTTCGGGTCAATTCGAGGTTCGGGACATGGTGATCACCAGAGCAATGGGAAGACACCTTAGAAGCTACCCTCATGCCAGGTTCCCAGATCATGAGGACTTACTAAGACATCCTCTACTCGACGATCACCTTTCGAGGCAAGGCAACAGTGAGGCGTACCCTATGGGTGGTGTGTGATTTGTGTGTCAGATTCGTTTATTTTTGTCTTGTCATGGTATAGGTGATCTATGCGTTTGTTTTTTATTTTAGGCCATTCATTCTTGTATGCATTTATTTAACAGTTAAAAAAGTGCGAGAAAGGTAAAGTTCCTAAACTATTACAAAGGCGCGGGTCCACATCGCCAAATTAAAATCCAGGACCCGATTTGACAGAAAGTAAATAAAGTGCGAGAAATAAAATGTCCGAGTTTACAAGGCTTTGGGAGAATTACATTAATATTTACAAGAAATAAAATAAGATGCGCGAATTGAATAAAAAATCGCAAGCGAGGGCGTTGGACCCTTTTTAAGGAAATTAAATTATGATAATTAAATTAATGAAATAAGAATGAAAAAAGAAATTATTTTGAGATTTTTGTATTTATGGTTTTTTATGAGAGAATTAAATGAAATCTAACCCTATTTCTAGTTGTTTTTTAATTTATTAAGAAAACATATTAAAATTAAACCTAAGATTAATCTAATTATTTACATGGTAATTTAATTACAAAAATAATATTTAATAATTAATTATTGTGAAAGAAAAGAAAAAAAGGATAAAAATTGATTAAAACCTAATTCTACCAATTTTAAGTTTATTAAGAAAAATGTTTGAATTAAACCTAATTTTACAAAGCTAAAATTAATTAGTGATATTTATTTACAAAAAAATAACATTAAATAAAAATACTTATTTTTTGTCTTTTTTCTGATTTTTATATTGTTTTATTTTTTTATGAAAATAAATTAAATTAAAGGAACTAATTAAAAAAGAAATAATTGAAACAAATAAAATAAAGAAAAGAAAAGAAATACAATACCTTGGGGGGTTCTGTCCCCAATTGGAGGTGAATTGGAGTGGTTTGGCCATGTATTGGTGTCATGCATAAGTTTTTCTACTTTGGCCATTTGGCTTTTGGCTTTTGGCCATTTGTGTTTTGGCCTCAACGTTCTTTAACCTTCTCAAGATGTCTGCCTCGCCATGTATTGGTGTCATGTGTAAAATGTTCTGTTTTGGCCATTTGACTTTTGGCTTTTGGCCATTTGTGTCTTGGCCTCAACGTTCCTTAATGAACCTGCATGGGATCCTGTCTAAATCTGCAACCTCATGAACACATTAAATAAAATCATAAAAATTCAAATAAAGCCAATATATGAAGAAATTTAATGTTTAAGCACAATATGGCATGTATGAATGATTATACCTTTTGATCATGGAGATCAAATCAATCTTACCCTTACTGGAAAATCAGTGGCCTGAATGCTTTTATGCCTTACTGGAAAATTAGGATCATGGAGATCAAGCCAGCCTTATCCTTACTGAAGAAGTAGTGAGGTGTTGGTTTGTAACTGTGATGGCTTGTTTGTAGTGAGAGAGGGATTTGTAATAAGGATTTCAAGGTTTTAGGGTTCTTGAAAGAGTTTGATATTCTAACAGTGTTGTGGCAAGGTTTTTTCTCTCTTTTTTCTCCTCTCTTTTTTTCTCTTCTCTTTGTGTGAAAAGAAGGTGATTATATAATGGAAATTAGGGTAAAGCAAATGGGCTTTGAATGTGCAATTGGGCCTCCAATATTCACTTGAATTCGTCACTTTCCAGGCTAAATCGCAGGGACTTAAGTGCATTTTTTGAAGTTGAAATGTGAAAACAAAATGTAGCCGACATCGAGAACTAACTCCTGTCCGAAAATCGACTCAATCGGATAAATGGTGAATTAGTTATGAATTTTTGAAGTTTCAGCTCAGACAAACTTATTTTGGGCTCCAGTGTCGACTCCGACACGTTCTTCAATAAAAAACTGGTATTGATCGGTGCATAATTTGGTCTCGACTTTTGAAGCAAAGTTGTAGATCTATGAATCAGTGACCTTGTGTAAAAATATGAGTCCAATCCGATAAAAATTGACCGAGTTATGAATTTTTGAAGTTTTGGCCCAAATGAAATAATATTCAGCATTCAGGATTTTCAGCGTGTCATGCACTCTGAGCAAAAAACGAAGGCCTTTTGAATACCGTTTGAACTCAATACCTTCTGTGAAAATGTAGCCAACTCAGTTTGTGAAATTTTGGCACCGGAACCAGCTTGATACGATGAAAATCGACCAAGTTATGATTTTTTGAACATGACGCAAATAAACTTCTGTCACAAATTTTCTGCACGAAAATACTTGATAAATCCACATTTTTGAAGACCTTATGATCGAAATTGGCTTCCAGCCATGAGAGATGAAAACGTAGATAATGTCAAGACGGAATTTTGGCCACCGGAACGGGTTCAAAACGAGCCACGATCTTCAAGTTATGAATTTTTTAGCGCGTAAAAACTGCACTTTCAGCACACTTTTTCACCATATTTCTTCAAGAAAACTCGCACATTCGGATACCTTCTTTAAAGAATTGACTCTTGAGCCGAACCTGAATTTGAGAATATGTTATCAGAGATATCTTGGTGAAAGAACACCTGAATATAACGCGCCGGCTTGGACTTGTGAATTTTCTTGAAATGTTTTGAGAAATATGGGAGGGCAAATTTTGGGGTACAACAGTTACCCCTGTTCAATCTTCTTAGACCTGAGGATGCAGATTAGCTGACGTGCCTTTCGTAATCCGAAGGTGGAAGATGATTGAACACTAGAGTGCCCAGAAATTTGCGCTCACATAGTAGCAGTGTGATGGTGGAATGGGCTTATAGATGCCATTTGGAGATTGATGGATAGGATGATGGGCTTATAGATGCCATGCTAAGAGATGATGGAAGGTGGATGGGCTTATAGATGCCATCTGGGTGCTGATCGCGTAAGAGATTCCTTAGCGAGAACTTGCGTACCTGCAAAAGAAAATGATTACCTGACATGTTGCAGGAGCTGGTCTTCAGATGCTTTGTATAGATGTGTCCTGACTGGTTACAGGAGCTGGATCTGGATCTTCAAACGGTGATGAATGAACCAGGGATGGTTACTACCTCAACAGGAACGGTGAAAGAACCTTGGATGATTACAACCTCAACAGGGACGCTGAGAGAATCTGGGGACGATTACTACCTCCGCAGGATCGGGGAGAGAACCACAGGCGACTACAACCTCAACAGCAATCATTGAGAGAATCTTGGATAACTTCACTTCAACAGCAATCATTGAGCGAAATCTGGGATTACCACCTCCGCAGTATCGGGGAGAGAACCATAGGCGACCACAACCTCAATAGCAATCATTGAGAGAATCTTGGATAACTTCACTTCAACAGCAATCATTGAGCGAAATCTGGGATTCCCACCTCCGCAGGATCGGGGAGAGAACCATAGGCGATTACCACCTCAACAGGAAACATGGAGAGAACCTTGGATAACTTCTACTGAGTCTTTATCAGGAAAATCTGTTTGGGGTCGATTTAGCTGGACTAGAGAGGGCCTTGGACTGGATAAGAAATCTTTGGAGTCGATTAACTGAACCGGTCTAGGTCTTGAATGTCTTCAACTGGATAAGAGACAGGGAGATCTTTGGAGTCGATCTGACTGAACCAGACGAGGTCTTTGGAGTCTTCAACTGAGTCTTCAAAAGAAAAACCTTTAGGAGTCGGTTTAACTAGACCAGAGAACGCCTTTGACTGGATAATAACCAGGAAAATCTTTGGAGTCGATTTAACTGAACCAGACAAGGTCTTTGGAGTCTTCAACTGAGTCTTCAAAAGAAAAACCTTTAGGAGTCGGTTTAACTAGATCAGAGAACGCCTTCGACTGGATAATAACCAGGAAAATCTTTGAAGTCGATTTAACTGAACCAGACAAGGTCTTTGGAGTCTTCAACTGAGTCTTCAAAAGAAAAACCTTTAGGAGTCGGTTTAACTAGACCAGAGAACGCCTTTGACTGGATAATAACCAGGAAAATCTTTGGAGTCGATTTAACTGAACCAAACAAGGTCTTTGGAGTCTTCAACTGAGTCTTCAAAAGAAAAACCTTTAGGAGTCGGTTTAACTAGACCAGAGAACGCCTTTGACTGGATAATAACCAGGAAAATCTTTGGAGTCGATTTAACTGAACCAGACAAGGTCTTTGGAGTCTTCAACTGAGTCTTCAAAAGAAAAACCTTTAGGAGTCGGTTTAACTAGACCAGAGAACGCCTTTGACTGGATAATAACCAGGAAAATCTTTGGAGTCGATTTAACTGAACCAGACAAGGTCTTTGGAGTCTTCAACTGAGTCTTCAAAAGAAAAACCTTTAGGAGTCGGTTTAACTAGACCAGAGAACGCCTTTGACTGGATAATAACCAGGAAAATCTTTGGAGTCAATTTAACTGAACCAGACAAGGTCTTTGGAGTCTTCAACTGAGTCTTCAAAAGAAAAACCTTTAGGAGTCGGTTTAACTAGACCAGAGAACGCCTTTGACTGGATAATAACCAGGAAAATCTTTGGAGTCGATTGAACTGAACCAGACAAGGTCTTTGGAGTCTTCAACTGAGTCTTCAAAAGAAAAACCTTTAGGAGTCGGTTTAACTAGACCAGAGAACGCCTTTGACTGGATAATAACCAGGAAAATCTTTGGAGTCGATTTAACTGAACCAGACAAGGTCTTTGGAGTCTTCAACTGAGTCTTCAAAAGAAAAACCTTTAGGAGTCGGTTTAACTAGACCAGAGAACGCCTTTGACTGGATAATAACCAGGAAAATCTTTGGAGTCGATTTAACTGAACCAGACAAGGTCTTTGGAGTCTTCAACTGAGTCTTCAAAAGAAAAACCTTTAGGAGTCGGTTTAACTAGACCAGAGAACGCCTTTGACTGGATAATAACCAGGAAAATCTTTGGAGTCGATTTAACTGAACCAGACAAGGTCTTGGAATGTAGCTTGAGAACTTAACTGAATCTTTCCTGAAAGGTAAAGGTCAGTCATATGCAATGCATGATATGGATCAAGCAATGATGTTCTCCACATAAATGAGATTTAAGATATGATGCGTATATGCATGCTATAATGTATGAGAATGTGATGTTTTGGAATGTATGTGCTGGGGAATGTTGAGATCTGCTGGAGGACACCCAACTTCCTTAAGTTTGATACTATAGCTTCGCTTGGGGAGAGTGTACTGACTTGCTGGCTCACTCTCTAGGGAATTAAGATGTCCGATTATGTTCTTCAGCCGAACCTACCTTGGTACCTTGGTGGACGGAACAATTAGATTGCTTAGACAACTCATCATTGCCCCTGTTTCTGAGGTGGGAGAGGAAGACCTGTGAGGTGCTAATAGTTATTCATGGACAAACCTTCTTCTGGTAGGCAGGTGACAGGATGACAGGACATAGTCATACGCTTTAATCCCTAACTTTTGCCTGGACCGCCCTTTCGGATTTTCAGTCCACCGGGATACCCATTTTTGCCCAAGCCGCCTTTTCAGGTTTTCGACTTGCCGGGTGTACAGATTTTTTCATTTCATCCCTTCATTTTGCCCGAATCCTTTTGGTTCGCCGGGAAGCCCTAATTTTTGCCTAGGTATGTCAACCTAGCGGGTCTTTGATTATGCGTAGTATTTTTTCGACTATGTCCACATTCAGGGAATGTGGGGAGTTGCCCCTGTTGGAAGTATTTTTCCACGCCACCAGAAGATGTTTGATCAGGCAAGATTCGTTGTTGGAGTGCCCTAAGTGACTCAGGCGGAGATTTGCCCCTGGTTATCTTGGCATTTTGAAAGATTCTCCGAATCTTGACTGAATTGCCCCAGATAATAGACAATAGTCATGCCATGCCCCTTGATTGGAAGTACTTCTGTTCATTAGGCATTCGTCGTGCGAATTTCTATGCTGTTCAAACAAAAAGTCATATGCAAACAAAGTTATGTTAAAAATGCAAAGCTCATGTCTGTCTTGAAGATTTTAAAAATGCATTCTTTTTCATAAAACAAGTGAATGTTTGTAAAACGTGATGTCAACTCCGTATTTACCGTAAGCCTTAAGGAGTCAGGATACCTTTCGTAACAGTATGCTTTCGAACTAACCCATGCTTCAGCTAGGACTTTTAAGGGTTATAACGTGGCCTGGTTCACGGTTTAAGAAACAAAGGATAAAGGCTCAAATTATTTGTACCCACCCATTCTTCGTGATGGTCTCCAAACCTAAACTCAGTTGATCATACGTTAGACCTTGTTTGAGTCTTTGCTCTGATTTTCCGGTGATGATTCGGATGTTGATAACTTATTTTGAATAGGCAGTCATTCCTTTTTTGTTGAGGGTTTGTAAGACCTCTTTCTTGTATGATTTTTGTTATCCCTTTCTTTTTTGCCTGAACTGTTTCCTTTTTTGGAATTACAGTCAGCGGGATGCCCCAGTTTTGTAAGTCTCCTTCATGGGTTTTGACTTAATGGGTTTTTTTTATTTTTTGAGATAATGACTGCCTTTCTTTATTGATTATTCGGAACCATCCCTGTCTTTCTTTGTTTTGTAAGGACCTGTTTGGTGCCATTCGTTATGCACTTGGATCAACTGAGAGACTACCCTGCCCCAGGTTATGATTAAGGGTTTTAAATTTCGAAAAGAAAAACTCCTACTTCTTTGGCTCAGAGGGGTTGACGAGGGATTATCTTCCTTATAACTCCAGTGTTTAGGAATTGAAACAATGCCTGTACCTCATCAGCGGGGTCTGTTCAAAAGCATACTGTATATTGTGGTATCGTTTTCGTCATCCTCCCTCAAGAGGCTTAGAATTATTATTTAAGAGTTGATCGTCAGAAAAAAAATATGAAAATAATTTGCATTTAGTGAATACGAATATATTGTTTCAGAACAGACATATGCGATGCATTAATGAAATAACAACGTTTGATATGAATGAAATGCTTTGAACAATCAAAAGAAAATTACAACTTGAAAGATTCTAATGAACAAAAATTTCTCAATCCTAGCCATGTTTTGACAAGGGAGCAATGATCACATTGGGAGTCTCGGCGGGCTCGAACTCGATCTCTTTAGCGTCGATCATATTCTGAATCTTGTACTTCAATGCCCAACAGTCCTCAGTATCGTGCCCCAGGCTACCAGAATGGTAAGCGCACCTTGCTTTTGGGTTATAATTTGGAGAGGAAGTCTTTGGATTTGCAGGAGGGTTGATCACCGCAATCAGGTTCATCCTTAACATGTGCTGCAAAGCTCGTGACCATGACATGTTGATGTAGGTGAAATGTCTCTTAGGCTCGTCCGACCTGTTCTGATCAACCCGCTGTTCTTGGCGCAGTCGTTGTTGGACCTGAGAAGTAGTAGCAAATCGGAGAGGTCTATTCATTGGACCCGACCTTTGCCTTCTTGGAAGCTGTTCTATGACCTGGTCCCTGATTTGGGCTGGTTGCTTCATGCCTTGGGGAAGTTGGCTGATCATGGCTCTCAGCTCTCCTTGCTCCTGAGCTAAACCTTGAATGAGGGCCCTTTGCCCCAGCATCTGGGTTTTCAATGTGTCTACCTCAGCTTGTAGACGTTTCAGCTGTTCGTCCTTGTCATCTTCAGGACTCTTTTTGATCAGATTCCCCATGAGGAGTGTCCTCAACTCTTCCTGCCCCTTGGATAGACCTAGGAAGATTTCCCTGAACTGAGTCTCTTGAGCGTGAAGGTCCTGGTTATCTTGTTGTGAAGCCATTGCTGAAATAAACAGCGAGAAAGGTAAGTGACCTGCAACAAGGATACCTGTTATGCAATGATGAGTATGACATGCATGTAATGTTTTCAAGGACCTCGCGGGGTAAACAAGAAAATTTGTTAGCATTTGGATCCGGTAGCTTGATTGAAAGAAACTTCATATTTGTTGAGAGTCTTTCTTCCAAGGGTCAAAGGCTCACCATATCAAGTGGGTCATAGCCCCTGACTCAAGTCATCAACCTTATTTTGCTTTCCAAACATCCTTGGCTAGGGGAACCTTCTTCAGGAGTCAAAGCTCACCATATCAAGTGGGTCATAGCCTCTGACAACTTTGGCTAGAGGAAAATAAATCCTCTTTGCCCCTTGCTAGATGTTTGATTCATCATGACCTGCATCACAAGCCCTTGAGATCCTTGAAATGGGTTAGGGTGTATGCAATGGTATGATGTCATGATGCATGGGGTGATATGAATAAACCCTGTTATGAGTCCCAATTAAGGACTATAAACAGAAACCTGCAAGAAACTCAAGTAAAACCTGTCATGAGTCCCAGTTAAGGACTAAAAACAAAACCTGCAAGAAACTCGGTAAACCCTGTTATGAGTCCTAATTAAGGACTGCAAACCAAAACCTGTAAGAAACATAGTATACCCTGTTATGAGTCCCTATTAAGGACTATAAACAAAACCTGCAAGAAACTCAAGTGTCAGACAACAAGCATGCAAATAGTCAAGTACGAAGGCAAACAAGTCACACAAGAGAAACCCTTAGAGTTTAGGCCAGCATGGGGTCTGGGTATTACCCTCTTGAAGTTGGTGGGCTCAACCTGTCCTATTAGAAGTAACCGGGTTCTAAGGGTCCCAATATCACTGGATTGCTTTCATTGTTCATCGTTTCGATTTAGCCACTGAACTGGCGACCGAAATATTCCAGGAAAGCAACCCTCAATTGAGTGTAGTATCGAGTATCAACCAACCTCGAACTGCACCAAAGTCAGTTATCTCACTACCCTAAAGAGGACAAGATAGTTCAATTAAGGTTCCTAAGGTCTGTTGATGCTTCACGACACCACGCGGAGGCCCCGTACTCTCCTTGACTGAACTCAAGGGTTACCGGTACACACCAAAGTGCCACATCAACGTAGCAGACTGTTTCAACCATGTCGGTATACCCCGCACAGTTCCCTCACAGCCTTGTTGCTACTTTCTAAGAAGGTATCCCCCAGTTCCAGGTTAGGATCTATAGAACTCCCAAGACAGTCCCACAATAATAAAGCAAACAAGGAAAGCAATTGAAAACACAGTTATGAACTAACATTAAGGTACACCTCACTTTAAGGGTCCCCAGCAGAGTCGCCAGTTCTGTGATCGGTGGATCTGGAACTGACTGTTTAACGCTGGTTCGCGAAATGTCGCGGAAGCAAGAGTCGCCACCGTCTTTTATTTTCTCCAAATGGAAAGGACAAAAGCACAGAAAAATTCCTTAAAGAGATTGCTCTCGGTTCGGGAGGTAGATTATAGAAAGGGAAGGTGTTAGCATCCTTTCTATCCATGGTTATCCATGGGCTCTTAGATACTTGCTCATTGTGTTTTCAAAAATGGTTTGTTTGCTTTTCAACTGTGGGTTTTAAAAAAAGTTTCTTTGAAAATTTCAGTTCGACTCTTGCACCAGTCCTCAAGAGTGTTTGAAAAATTTGCTTTCGAAAGCTTTTTGAAAAGGTGTCGGTGTGAAAAGTATTTTTTGATTTGTTTTGAAATTAGAGCAAGTATCTAGATTCGTCTACCTACCCTAAGGAATTCGTCTGTGTAAATGTCCTTTAAAGTAGTGCCATCCCACCATTGAGAGGTAGGTAGCACCACCGTTGGAGGTGTTCGGGTCAATTCGAGGTTCGGGACATGGTGATCACCAGAGCAATGGGAAGACACCTTAGAAGTTACCCTCATGCCAGGTTCCCAGATCATGAGGACTTACTAAGACATCCTCTACTCGACGATCACCTTTCGAGGCAAGGCAACCGTGAGGCGTACCCTAGGGGTGGTGTGTGATTTGTGTGTCAGATTCGTTTATTTTTGTCTTGTCATGGTATAGGTGATCTATGCGTTTGTTTTTTATTTTAGGCCATTCATTCTTGCATGCATTTATTTAACAGTTAAAAAAGTGCGAGAAAGGTAAAGTTCCTAAACTATTACAAAGGCGCGGGTCCACATCGCCAAATTAAAATCCAGGACCCGATTTGACAGAAAGTAAATAAAGTGCGAGAAATAAAATGTCCGAGTTTACAAGGCTTTGGGAGAATTACATTAATATTTACAAGAAATAAAATAAGATGCACGAATTGAATAAAAAATCGCAAGCGAGGGCGTTGGACCCTTTTTAAGGAAATTAAATTATGATAATTAAATTAATGAAATAAGAATGAAAAAAGAAATTATTTTGAGATTTTTGTATTTATGGTTTTTTATGAGAGAATTAAATGAAATCTAACCCTATTTCTAGTTGTTTTTTAATTTATTAAGAAAACATATTAAAATTAAACCTAAGATTAATCTAATTATTTACATGGTAATTTAATTACAAAAATAATATTTAATAATTAATTATTGTGAAAGAAAAGAAAAAAAGGATAAAAATTGATTAAAACCTAATTCTACCAATTTTAAGTTTATTAAGAAAAATGTTTGAATTAAACCTAATTTTACAAAGCTAAAATTAATTAGTGATATTTATTTACAAAAAAATAACATTAAATAAAAATACTTATTTTTTGTCTTTTTTCTGATTTTTATATTGTTTTATTTTTTATGAAAATAAATTAAATTAAAGGAACTAATTAAAAAAGAAATAATTGAAACAAATAAAATAAAGAAAAGAAAAGAAATACAATACCTTGGGGGGTTCTGTCCCCAATTGGAGGTGAATTGGAGTGGTTTGGCCATGTATTGGTGTCATGCATAAGTTTTTCTACTTTGGCCATTTGGCTTTTGGCCATTTGTGTTTTGGCCTCAACGTTCCTTAACCTTCTCAAGATGTCTGCCTCGCCATGTATTGGTGTCATGTGTAAAATGTTCTGTTTTGGCCATTTGGCTTTTGGCTTTTGGCCATTTGTGTCTTGGCCTCAACGTTCCTTAATGAACCTGCATGGGATCCTGTCTAAATCTGCAACCTCATGAACACATTAAATAAAATCATAAAAATTCAAATAAAGCCAATATATGAAGAAATTTAATGTTTAAGCACAATATGACATGTATGAATGATTATACCTTTTGATCATGGAGATCAAATCAATCTTACCCTTACTGGAAAATCAGTGGCCTGAATGCTTTTATGCCTTACTGGAAAATTAGGATCATGGAGATCAAGCCAGCCTTATCCTTACTGAAGAAGTAGTGAGGTGTTGGTTTGTAACTGTGATGGCTTGTTTGTAGTGAGAGAGGGATTTGTAATAAGGATTTCAAGGTTTTAGGGTTCTTAAAAGAGTTTGATATTCTAACAGTGTTGTGGTAATGTTTTTTCTCTCTTTTTTCTCCTCTCTTTTTTTCTCCTCTCTTTTTTTCTCTTCTCTTTGTGTGAAAAGAAGATGATTATATAATGGAAATTAGGGTAAAGCAAATGGGCTTTGAATGTGCAATTGGGCCTCCAATATTCACTTGAATTCGTCACTTTCCAGGCTAAATCGCAGGGACTTAAGTGCATTTTTTGAAGTTGAAATGTGAAAACAAAATGTAGCCGACATCGAGAACTAACTCCTGTCCGAAAATCGACTCAATCGGATAAAAGGTGAATTAGTTATGAATTTTTGAAGTTTCAGCTCAGACAAACTTATTTTGGGCTCCAGTGTCGACTCCGACACGTTCTTCAATAAAAAACTGGTATTGATCGGTGCATAATTTGGTCTCGACTTTTGAAGCAAAGTTGTAGATCTATGAGTCAGTGACCTTGTGTAAAAATATGAGTCCAATCCGATAAAAATTGACCGAGTTATGAATTTTCGAAGTTTTGGCCCAAATGAAATAATATTCAGCATTCAGGATTTTCAGCGTGTCACGCACTCTGAGCAAAAAACGAAGGCCTTTTGAATACCGTTTGAACTCAATACCTTCTGTGAAAATGTAGCCAACTCAATTTGTGAAATTTTGGCACCGGAACCAGCTAGATACGATGAAAATCGACCAAGTTATGATTTTTTGAACATGACGCAAATAAACTTCTGTCACAAATTTTCTGCACGAAAATACTTGATAAATCCACATTTTTGAAGACCTTATGATCGAAATTGGCTTCCAGCCGTGAGAGATGAAAACGTAGATAATGTCAAGACGGAATTTTGGCCACCGGAACGGGTTCAAAACGAGCCACGATCTTAAAGTTATGAATTTTTTAGCGCATAAAAACTGCACTTTCAGCACACTTTTTCACCATATTTCTTCAAGAAAACTCGCACATTCGGATACCTTCTTTAAAGAATTGACTCTTGAGCCGAACCTGAATTTGAGAATATGTTATCAGAGATATCTTGGCGAAAGAACACCTGAATATAACGCGCCGGCTTGGACTTGTGAATTTTCTTGAAATGTTTTGAGAAATATGGGATGGCAAATTTTGGGGTACAACAGTTGCCCGTGTTCAATCTTCTTAGACCTGAGGATGCAGATTAGCTGACATGCCTTTCGTAATCCGAAGGTGGAAGATGATTGAACACTAGAGTGCCCAGAAATTTGCGCTCACATAGTAGCAGTGTGATGGTGGAATGGGCTTATAGATGCCATTTGGAGATTGATGGATAGGATGATGGGCTTATAGATGCCATGCTAAGAGATGATGGAAGGTGGATGGGCTTATAGATGTCATCTGGGTGCTGATCGCGTAAGAGATTCCTTAGCGAGAACTTGCGTACCTGCAAAAGAAAATGATTACCTGACATGTTGCAGGAGCTAGTCTTCAGATGCTTTGTATAGATGTGTCCTGACTGGTTACAGGAGCTGGATCTGGATCTTCAAACGGTGATGAATGAACCAGGGATGGTTACTACCTCAACAGGAACGGTGAAAGAACCTTGGATGATTACAACCTCAACAGGGACGCTGAGAGAATCTGGGGACGATTACTACCTCCGCAGGATCGGGGAGAGAACCACAGGCGACTACAACCTCAACAGCAATCATTGAGAGAATCTTGGATAACTTCACTTCAACAGCAATCATTGAGCGAAATTTGAGATTACCACCTCCGCAGTATCGGGGAGAGAACCATAGGCGACCACAACCTTAATAGCAATCATTGAGAGAATCTTGGATAACTTCACTTCAACAGCAATCATTGAGCGAAATCTGGGATTCCCACCTCCGCAGGATCGGGGAGAGAACCATAGGCGATTACCACCTCAACAACAAACATGGAGAGAACCTTGGATAACTTCTACTGAGTCTTTATCAGGAAAATCTGTTTGGGGTCGATTTAGCTGGACTAGAGAGGGCCTTGGACTGGATAAGAAATCTTTGGAGTCGATTAACTGAACCGGTCTAGGTCTTGAATGTCTTCAACTGGATAAGAGACAGGGAGATCTTTGGAGTCGATCTGACTGAACCAGACGAGGTCTTTGGAGTCTTCAACTGAGTCTTCAAAAGAAAAACCTTTAGGAGTCGGTTTAACTAGACCAGAGAACGCCTTTGACTGGATAATAACCAGGAAAATCTTTGGAAATAGGCAAGGAGTTATTGCTCGTATCTTACTGTAAAACACTTAGGTGTTTTTCAGTACTGAAACATTTGTGTAATCTTCTTAAAAGAAGCAAACTGTAATACACTGAAAGTATTCAACGATTGTTGATTCCTTGAGTGACCGAGTGAAGGTCTGATCTCAAGAAGAGTCTTGTTATGGATTGAGTGGATTTGTAATAAGGATCGACTGACTTATTAGGGGTGCCAATAAGGTTGATCTGACTTATTCTGGGTTGTTTGTAATCAGTTTGTTTATAGTGGATTAAGTCCTTGTTGAAGGCAAACCACCTTGAAGGATGGAGTGGAGTAGCTTAGTTAACAGTGAACCAGGATAAAAATAATTGTGTTCATTTATTTTTATGTTCTAAGTTAACTTCGTCTTTCATCAACGAAAAGATTTAAAATTATTTTTGGTGAAACCCAATTCAAACCTCATTTCTTGTGTTTCTCACACCTTCATAAAGAAGCAACCAAAGCCTTGTGAATGAAGTGGCGAAAGAAGTATTTTGGCTGATTGTGAGGTAGATGAAGAAGAAACAAATGTCAGCTTGAAAGGTTTGAGCAATATTGAGAATGAAAATGGTGAGGATTTATTTCAAGAATATTTTAGTGAAGATGATTGTGTTGGTAAGGAAGATTGGAAAACTTTCTAAGTGCCTAAAAGGATGGATGACTACAAGTGGGAATTGGGGACATACTTTTCTACTAACCAAGATTTCAAGGATGGTATTAGGACATATGTCATACACTCTGGTAGGAACCTGAAATTCAAGAAAAATGACAAGATAAGGATGAGAGTGATACATTAAAAATGATGTCCATGGGAGGCATATTGTGTAAAAATCAAACATGAAGATACATGGAAGATGAGAAAAATTATTGATAACCATACATGTGAGGTATTGTTGAATTGTGTTTTACATTTGTTTATGAAGACGTATTGCTCAATTGGTGTGTGCTACACATGTGTGCATGTGAATATGATTATGAGGTGAGACACATCTCATATAATGGAGAAAAGTATATTATGAGTCTCTCCACTAAGGAGTGCTCTTGTAGGAGATGGGTGCTGATAGGTGCCTCTATGCATAAAAAACACACAGAGACACCATCAGACTTTATTTATATCAGAGGGAAAAGGAAACATCAAGAAAACCCCAAAAGGTAAAGAAAATGGTCTCACAACCAAATTTGGGTTCAGGAGCCGATTATGAAAGAGGAAGGTATTAGCACCCCTCACATCCACTATACTCAATGGAAATCGGTTTGCTAGTTCTATGTGTAAGGATGTTGTTAAGAGTTTATTTTTTCTATGATATGCTTTATTAGGGAAAAAGGTTTTAAATTAGGGAGAGAAAAGTTTTAAATTAGGGCGAAAAAATAAGTTTTAAATTAGGGTGAAAAAATAAGTTTTTAATTAGTGTGCTCGCCTCGATTTTTAAACTTCATGCCTACATATCCTTGTGGTGCAATGAGGAAATTAGAGCTTCGTAGTTTGTCTAGAAAATGGTTGTTTGTTGGTTGTTTTTAGTGGATGATATTACGTTAGCATTCTAGAAGTTAGACGTTGCCGCTCGTACTTGAGAGTTATGCATTTCCATTCGTACTTTGAGACTTATGCGTTGCCACTTATACTATGAGACTTATGTGTTATCTGTATTATGGTAGAACAGAAATAACATGTCCTTTATGAAAATGTTTTGCTTTCCCTAAGGTGGAAATAGAAGTATGATTGGTTGAGATTAATTTTAGGGTGAAGATAAGTCTTTGGATAGGAACCTCTAAAGGTAGTACCCAATTCCTTGCGACTCCAAAATATTTGCATTGAAATGTGTGTGGCAAGTATATTCGCACCTTCTTATTGAAAGATAAGTATTCAGACCACACACTCTAAAGAGAGCATCCTAGTACTCGGAGAAGAAGAATTTTTTACTCAATAATTCCCATTTTAGTCCAATAAGGGGGGACATTACTCATTTTATTTAAGAGTGTTTTGATTTCGAAGTCAAGTGCTTAGATTATGAACCCTAAAGGTAATGTTAAACACTTAGGATAAGATAAGGCTTTCACCTAACCACTCCATGACCATTACAAATTTATTAACAAAAGAGTTTTAAAAAGGAACTTGGTACATGGACCAAGGTTTTAGTTTTATGTTGAAAGAATGAACTGAAAGAGAATAGAATGAGATGAATGGAGTGAAGTGATATGGTGATGGCGGTGCAAAAGCAATCGAATTAAAAAGGGTAGTGCATGGGAATAGTGTGTGAGGTGTTCAATGTGCAATTGGTTTATTTATAAAAATGCTTGACATTGCATCAAACTTTGTTTTTGTCTTGTTTTTGAAATTTGTTATTGGTTTCATTTTATCTTTTTAAGCATACAAGCATAAAGCGATAAAGGGATGTAAATTCCTACGCTATTACATGTCCACCGGGAGGGGTATATTTTACCCACCATGGGGGGATGGAGAACTTCTAAGCTATTACAAGTTCATGACCACTAAATGGGGGGAAGTGTAAGAACAAGATTTTGTTCTGCATCTGGACTTGAGTTTTGATGATAACATTACATGGGTGATTAGATAACAACTTAGTACCCTAACGGTTTGTTCAGTGTGTATATTTTTCTAACAAGTTCTGACTCTGAAGAATTTACATGTGATGTCATCAGATTCTGAACTCAACACACTGAAGAATACAAGTTTGTGTTTTATAGATTAGAATGCTTCTTAAAACAACGGTTCTAACAAACCGTTAGTTTTATTGCTCCTCATGGAATCATATTTGGTCAAAAAGAAGCTCACTCCAACCAGGTATATGTGTGAGAAAACTCTCTATTGTCTTGGTTTGAAAACTGAAATTGATAGACTGTTGTATAATATTGAGTTGTTAAGCTTAATGAAAAGGGACGCTCCCATTTATGAGTATATCACCCTTGATTTCTTGAGCACCCTCAATTTCAAATTAGAAACTAAATGGGATAAAGGTGTGAAGGTCTACTATGAGACCCTTTACTTTAGGTTGTTTAACAAAGACCTTAAGTTAACTATCAAGGATTTGGGAGAAATCCTCCGACTTCCTGTCCATGGACCCGGAGATGTCCCGCACGACTTTGATTTTACTAATTTTTGGGCTGCCGTTACCGACCACCATGATTATACATCCATCTCTGCCAAAGCCACCCGAATCCAGAATCCGGTTTTTAGGTACATGCAAAAAGCCTTGGCATACACCTTTTTTGGCGAAGGCGATAACACCAGTGTTGCTTCCCAAAAGGAGCTCTTTTCATGCACTATATGGTGAAAAAAGAGTTTATTAATGTCTCCACTTTCACATCCATTTACCTAGGATGTGTTGCACGGGCTTCCACCGGTGGTATCTCGGTGGGAAGCATGATTACTATTATAGACAAACACCTTGGCCTTGACTTTAATCTTGAGATCGATCATGTTGTTGAAGGGAGAGCTAGTATAGATATGGAATCCCTTGTTCACCAAGGCAAGATCCATAGGGAGGGAAACAACTAGTCATTGATGATGGGTAGCATGACCATCCTTGACTTGACCAACCTAAGAAAAACATGGGTTGATGATGATAGAAACTAATTATACACGGAGGCCGTCGATTCTCCGGGTAACTCATCCGAGGAGGAGGACCCCAATTTTGCTAACACTGATGCAAGTACCGCCATGTGACATGATACAATGCCACCCACCCACCCTACTTACACTAAAATAAGCACATCCACATCAGATCAAGATAGGTGGGATTTGGTCCATAATGAAATATGGGACATGAAAGGAGATGAAATTCGTCAAGTCACGGTTTTGGACAATATGCAAGAATTGATGCAGCAGATGATGTTGCATTACACACCACCACCTCCTCAATGAGGTTCTCAGTGAGTTACCCTCCCTCTCTTTAGCTCAAACATTGGGGACAGTGTTTAGTTGAAGTTTGGGGGGGTTTTACCTATTTTTGTTATTTTTTTTCTCGTCATTTATTTGTTAGTTTATTTGCTTTCTGTTAGTTGCTTCTATTTATTTTATTCCCATAAGACCAATTTGTGAAGTTTTTCTTAAACTATGACCAAAATTTTTTTTTCAAAAGAGTTTTGATTTTGAGGAAACTGAGAATATTATATATAGTTAGAGGGATGAAAGGTTGAGTTTAGGGAAACCAGAAAATTTTGACAAAAAGGGGTTTTTCTTGAACACCCCAAGTTTCCCAAAATGAGATAAAAGTCTAACGTGTAGATTTGTACTATAGTACTTTGACCCTGAGAAGTACTCCCTGATTGGTTTATCTTTACAGTCTGGAATAATTTAGATTCACATGCACGTATAGTTGATTGAGAAGCAAAAGTTTAAATACTAAAAAGTAGAAAAGGCGGTAAAAAGCAACTGAAAAGTGGTTGAACCCCAGCGTCGTCCTAATAAGGGAAATATATAAGTTGAAAAGTTTTGAAAATTTCGTCAACACCTAAAAGATGAAAAGGAGGTAAAAGGAAACCAAAAAGTGGTTGAACCCCAGCGTCGTCCTAACAAGGACAATATATAAACTGAAAAGTTTTGAAAATTTCATCGGTGGATATTTAGTGATTAAAAGAAAAAAATTCTCGATCAACCTTGTGCGTGTGATCATTATCAATAATTCTTATTGCCTTAATTTGATTGTCGGAATGAAAAGGGAGAAAAATCAGAAATGAGACTTAAGTACAAAGCATAGTTAGAGAGGTATCTAAATAGGGAATCTTAGGTCCATAGTCTCACTACCATTTGTTTTCTTGTAAAAACTCTTGGAGTCGGATGAGTACCGGAAGAACTAGTCCTTAGCCTTTTTTAACAAAGACTCACGTATGAGTACCGGTTTGTTTCATCTTTCATGAGCTCTTTCATTCGATGTTTTGCTTGGTCCAAAAACCTGTTTTGAAGCTATGTTTCTTGAGGACAAGCAACTGTCTAAGTTTGGGGGAGTTTGATAAGTGGTTTTTGCATCACTTTTATCATTAGTTTCTCTTTGTTATTTCGTTGTGTTTTATCATTTTTTTTCCTCGATTTATGATTTAGTATTACTCTATTGTTGTTTTCAGGCCCTAACATTCATTCTGGAAGTGAAGAGGATCAAATCGGATGAAACGTGAAGAAAATGAAAGTCATAAATTTCCATATAAAGACTAGGAGGATGTTACAGCCACCCGTAATACCCATTACGAGCTGTAACAGCATGAAGTCCCAAGGGCTATCCAATTCCATGCCCAGGACAACATTCCACGCACTTTGTTTCATTTTTTTCCTTTTTCGACGTGATTCTGCTGTTTTAGGTTTCTGGAATTTTGGGATCTGATTTGATGACACTTGAACTCTAAGATTTGTTTGGATTATTTCTATTTAAACTGATAAGTTGTAAGGATTAGGCATCCAATTTTTATCTTATAATTTGGCTCTGAACACTTTTATCGAGTTGGTCAAAGCCTCCATTGGAGCAATTGGATATGAAGCTTATTAATCTATTCAATTATTTTATTTCATTAGGTTCTTATTATTTCTCTATTTATAATTGAGTTAATCATGTATGCTATTGTCACAATCCATTTGATTGCTTTATTTCTCATCATGAGTGAATAGTTCTTTAGGGATTAAGGGTCATGAGAACACTTTACTATCCAAATGGTTAATTTACTACTTAGGAGAATTATAAACATGTTTATTTTCTAAACTTGATTTTTTCCAATTAACCTTTGTTACAAAAGTAAAAGAGTTCTTAGGTATTGATAATGATTTAAAAGGACCTGTATCAATACCTGATAACAAGTTTTTTTAAACACAATGTGTTACATTCAGAACAAAGTCTCTGTAAGACCTATTCTTGGTAAGACTCCTAATCAATTACGGAAGAATAGAAAACCCAACATCTCATATTTTAATCCTTTTGGGTGTGATTATTTTATGTTGAACACTAAAAATAATCTTAACAAGTTTGATTCTAAAGCACAAAAGTGTATCATGTTAGGATACTCTGAATGCTCAAAAGGCTACAAGGTTTATAACACTGAAACTCTTATTGTTGAATAATTTATTCATATTAGGTTTGATGATAAGCTTGACTATTAAAAGTCAAAGCTAGTTGAGAAGTTTATAGATCTGGAGATTACCTTCTCAGACTCAGAAGATGATGATGTTAACAAGGATCCAAAGAATAAAGACTCAGAAGGAGCCCAACTAGAAGCTGTTGAAGCTCAGAATCCTTTAAGGAAGCACATAACCATGTCCTCACATTCTAAAGAATTGATTTTGGGTGATAGATTTGAACTAGTCAGGACCAAATCCTCTTTCAAACCTTTATAAAAGACGCTTATAGGTTTGGTCTCCCTTATAGAGCCTACATTTGTTGATGAATCACTCCTTGACATATAATGGATTCTAGCTATGCAAAAGAGCTAATCAACTCTCCATCAATAATGTGTGGGATCTTGTGCCAAGACCCAAAGGAACTCATGTGATTGGAACCAAATGGGTCTTCAGAAACAAGCTCACTGAAAAAAGGATATGTGGTAAGAAACAAGGCTCGACTAGTTGCACAAGGTTATAGTCAGCAAAAAGGGATTTACTATACATAAACCATTACACCAAATACCAGGTTAGATTTTATTTGTCTCTTAATTTCATTTGTTGTTAATCATAACATCATCTTATATCAGATTGATGTTAAGAGTGCATTTATGAATTTCTACATAATTAAGGAAGTGTATGTACACCAACCTCCTCATTTTGAGAATCATAAAAAATCCAAATTTTGTTTTCAAACTTAAGAAATCATTATAAGGTCTAAAATAAGCTCATAGAGCTTGGTATGAAAGATTAAGAGGTTTTCTTTTAGAAAATGATTTCACCAGAGGAAAGGTTGATACCACCTTGTTTGGTAAGTCATTCAAAAATGACATTCTGGTAGTTCAAATATATGTTGATGATATTATATTTGGTTCTTCTAATGCAACTTTGTGCAAGGAATTTTCTAAGTCTATACAGGCTGATTTCGAGATGAGCTCAATGAGAGAACTCAAGTTCTTTCTAGGAATCCAAATTAATCAAGGCCTATAAGAGACATTCATCCATAAGAGCAAGTACACCAAAGAACTTCTGAAGAAGTTTGACTTGTCTGCATGCAAGATAGCAAAGACGCTTATGCATCCCACTTGCGTTATGGAGAATGATGAGGTAAGTGGTAAGGTATATAAGAAGTTGTACAGAGGTATGATAGGTTCTCTATTATATTTGACTGCTTTTATTCCTGATATCTTATTCAGTGTCTATTAGTATGCTCGCTTCCAATCAGATCCTAAAGAATCACACTTAAGTGTTATTAAGAGGATTTTTAGGTATCTGAAAAGTACTAATAACCTTGGTTTGTTTTATATAAAATCAAGTGAATACAAATTAGAAGGCTATTGTGATGCTGATTATGCTGGAGATGGACTAGAGAGGAAAAGCACTTCTGAAAGTTGTCAGTTTTTGGGAGATAATTTAATCTCATGGTCTAGAAAAAGGAAATCAACAATAGAGCTCTCAACTGCAGAAGTTGAATACATTTCTACTTTTGGATGAAGCACACAGATTCTCTGGATGAAGATTCAACTGGAAGATTATCAAATATTTGAGAGTAACATTCTTATCTTCTATGACAATACTTCTGAAATTTATTTGTCTAAGAATACAATTTTGCATTCTAGGGATAAACATATTGAAGCATCATTTTATAAGAAACTATGTTTAGAAGGGAATTTCATCTTTAAAATTCATAGATACCGACCATCAATAGGCTGATGTCTTTATAAAACCCCTTGCTGAAGACAGGCTTATTTTCATTCTAAAACATTTAAACATGGTTTCGAGTCCAGAATGAAAAAGATGAAATCTTAGAATGTTGGATTTCATGAATGGAAAATTAGACTCTAAGTTTTGATTGTTGTGTTTTTTGCTTTTGGGATATGAGGATTCTGTTAAGTGAAGTTTTTCATGTATCATAAGAATCCAAGGCCATAATCTTCTTTCAATAATGCTTCTATCCGTGGGAAACTGAAGAGTTTACTTCATTAATGAGGTGTCAGGATAGTGAAATGTTAGTGATTAAAAATAAGACAACTGTCTTTTTTTAAGTACACCTAGCACTTGATGTGACTCATTGAGAGACAAAATCGTATTTAGATTAGGTAAAAAATCTTCACGCTTTACCTCTTGTCATAATTTTTTAGTTTTCAATATTTTTAATAATTACAAAACTTTTTTAAAAACCCACTCACTCCCACTTCACACACTTTTCCTACCATTATCCCAAACTTTCTCTCTTTTAAATCCAAGTTCTCCTAAAAACCCTTTTTTGTTCTTGTTCATGGCTCATCAATGGCTTCTCAACAACAATCATCTACTCAACAAAATATTCAAGGTTCTTCGTCTCTTCTACAACAACAACATCAAGTTCAAGATCCTGATGTTCATTGCTTCATTCTTATTTCTCAACTATTTGTTCTTGCTAAACTAATAGTGGATTTTGAGAATTTAGTTTCTCATAGTTTTGACCTTTCTGGAGTTGTAAACTTTCAAGGATGAGAAACCTACTTTGATCATATGAAAGGACCAGTCTATGTTGACTTGGTGAAAGCTTTTTAGGTACATTCATATGTATTCTCTAGTGATCATATCTGCTCCAAAGTTAGAGGAAAGAGGATCCTCATCACGAAGGAGCATATTTCCCCTCTATTAAGTCATGATGGATCTGGAGAAACATACTCGAACATGACCACTGAGTCTATTGAGAACTCTGGAATAGTTGCAAACATAATCAAGGAAGACTCTGAAAAACATCATCCCAAGAGCCTTCTCGGAAATCTTAGGGTATGGTTCAGAATCCTTATGGATAGTGTAACACCCTTCTACAACCCTATGAATATTATAATTAATAAATCAAAGTAATGCACCAAAATGGTGTCACATGCTTCATAAAAACATCATACATACATATCTTACTTTGTAACACGGGCTCCCAACGATTATAAATATTTCCTTTCGAAGTGTCAACATATTACTCATTTAATTACGCATCGAAATTCATAGTCTTAAACAACTTCATGAAATAATATCCTTCAAAAAATCATTAAATCTCATCTTTTATGAGTTATGGTTTTAAAACATCTCAAACAACATAAACAACTTATAAATCATTCAATCAAAGTAACAAAGTTTCACTTCAAAGGTTTTCAACCCCGATATTACTTATCAGAGCAAGACCTTCTAAATCAATGGAAAATATATAACGCACTTGGAAGCTATCATCTAAGCTTCTACAAACTACTCCTGGTCACTTATGCATTACCCACGTGGAGGCAACATTCAAACAGAAAGGGTGAGTAATCACATTTATTACAAAAGATATACGTAATATACATAGTAGTTCAAACAATATCATCATACAATCTGTATACCACATATCATCATGCTTCACCTATCATACTCCCGTATTCATATCATCACAACACTTCATCATCAAATTATTAAATCAACAATCATCATTAAGGCGTCACTAAGTCACACATCATCAAAACATCACTTAATAAATCATTATGCAATGTCACATCTGATGCAATGCAACATCATTGGCTCATGCATGTTCTTCTAAAACTTCATTGATGACCAAGTCAACTTTCTCCAAAGATCCCCACCATATGATCGATTCCCGCTTGAAACTGGAGCACTTCATAAAAATAAACTCAATCCATATCATGTGATTGAGGCTATCACTGGACTAACGTCCTAAAAATCATCACTAGACAAACGTCATATCATCACTGGACCAATGTCCGAACATATGCCATGAATGCTTGATGCACAACAATATAATACACACGGGCAATGGTAGTCAAAACGCATTATAATCCATGAATTCATCATAATATAATCACATACATCATAATACACATGGAATCAACACAAAAACATCAATCCATCATACAACATGCATCATGTTACATCATTCGCTTAATTACATCGATTCATCATAGTATCATCATAGTTCATCATTTAAAGGTCTAGTTAAATCATAGAAAGGTACTGGAAATATACATCCTTTTACTCATTTTATTCAACCTAATTATAGTTCATCGTGTTAGTTATCGAATGCTTCAAACAACGCATCAAATAGAGTCCAGGAACTCAAGTTATGACATTTACAAATTTTTGCAAGCAGTCCTACTCGCTACTACCTCGTCCGATGAATGAGTCATGTTCACCTGATGCTCGCCCAATGACACAGGGGAAACGGGCTCTCGCCTCTTGCTCGCCCGGAGAGGCTGGAGAGAAGCTCATCCTCTCAAAAAATTTCCAGGAGCACCCCTTTTTCACCCATCCATTCGCTTCTCGTCTTACCCGATGACGCGTACCAGAAAGTAACTCCCTGTTGCAATTCTGTACCTGTTCAATGAAAAATTCTTTTGAGATTTAATACCAATGACAATCCAAATTCATCCCAAACCAACATGTTTTCATTACACAATAACAATACAACCTCATAGGCATTATGTGCATCAAATAATAGAGAAAAAAAACATTGTATTTTCATCATAACATTCATCTTAATCAACACATCAACAAATTCATCATAAACCCAAACAAATCCCTACATACATCTAAATCCCATATCAATTCTAACAACAGATCACCCATCTTACCTTAGATTCCTAGAGATTGACCTTTCTTTTGCGTTCTAATGTGATCTCCTTTGTTTCGTCATGCCCTAGCTTTCTCCACAACATTGTTCTCTCTTTCACAATTTTCACAAAATGAATATTGACACTCACTTTTTATTGTTTAACCCTTGGACCCTTTCTATGGTCTTCCCATCTTACCTTCACTAATCCTCATAACATTACCACCATTCCCTTAACACTTCTACACCATTTATTATATTTATTTTATTAATAATAATAATTCTAAATAGTTTAAACTAATTATCTAAAATTATTAAAACACTCAATATCACTTAATTCTCACTATATCACACATAGCATCACATCTCACTTCATATTCATCAAAACATCACATATACTCATCATAAATTAATTAAATAATTAAATAAATAATCTAATTATTTTTGGGGTGTTACAAGTAGCATCAATCATCGATGCTCAACAAATTCCTCTGATTACATCAACAAGGATCAAAAGTATATGTTGCCAGCCATTGCTAAGGAGAAAAAGATTAACATATGTGTTGTATTGTTCAACCACTTGAAGAACAACATCCTGGATACTCAGAGTAATAAACCTAAGCCCAAAAGGTTTATTCATATGGGAAGACTCATTTTAGACATTCTGATGGAAAGTAAAATCATTGAATCCTTGAATATTCAAGAGGATACTATTGACATGATTGGATTATCGTTAAATGGGTATACCCTAAATAATTTGACGGGAATTTAAAGGGTGTTGGTGCCACCTTTTGAACCTATTTTTGTTGAAGTTATCAGCAGATGAATTGTTGTGCAAGGTTTTCCTGTGTATACTCTTGATAGATCTTATATGATCAATCAAGAAGTTGGTTGTGATGTTTCTATTTCTTCTCCAGCTAAGAAGAAGCAGAAGCATGTAAAGAAATCTTCTGCTGAAGGGTCTTTTGGAACATTGAAGAAGATCAACATAAGATCTCTAGAGATCTCTACAGGATCGGATGGTTCTAGACCTCCCAAAGTCGCCAGAACATCTGCATCCTCTAGACAATCTAAGGCGTCTGCTCAAATTATTTCTGAAGGTGTTCCTTTTGAGTGTGTCTATTTTCATAACACTATTTTAAATAATGTGTATATCTCATCTTCCCCTTCATCTCCTTCATCCCCTCTACCCTCGATTCCACCCACCACACCTCTTGTTTCCATTATTGGAACAGTGAATGCTTCCCAATCATATAATCCAAATGATTCAGAAGTCACCACTTCTGATCGCTCCATTCCAAACACTTATGGAGTCACTACTTCAGTTTCTAGAACATCCATACCACAAATAAAACCATTCTCATCCTAACTCACTGTCACTCTTCCTTCCCTAAAAAAGCCATCTTTTCTGAAACTATCACATCCACAACCATCTTTTCTGACCCATTTCCTCAAAATGAGTTTAATCTCACTTCTCTTCGAGACACTCCTTCTTCATCTACCAAACCTGAAATGCCGATCACTGAAACTCTTTATGACCTTTCTAAAGACAATGAGTATGAAGATTATGATCATGATTTCTATGATTTGTCTGATAGGGAATCTCGTCCCTACTCTGGAACACCCCTTTCTTTGTTCTGTAAGACCAACAATCATTATTTTCCTTTGGATGAATTGATGCATTCTTTTCACAAGTGTGCTCAAGACACTCTTCTATACACTTTGGAAAATTCTTCTACCACCATTAGTCCAAGAAGAGTTGAATTCCTCTGGGATGGCTTTATAAAGTAGATTAATAATAATTCTTATACCATTCAACATAACTTTCACATGGAAGTATGGAAGAAATACATATTATGGTGCATCGCTCTTGCTCCAGAGCCCATCCCGTTGTGCCTTACTGAATTTGTTGCACCACCTCCTCCAAAAGATATTGGTATGTTCGAAGCTTCTATGGTTACTACAGATGTTGCTGATGATACCTTAGGTGTTCCTGAGAAGACAATTACTCAAGATGATCCCTCCTCTGGAGATATGAAGACTAGTGCCGAAAAGTTTCCTTCTGAATTCGTAAAATCTCTGGATGAGTTGAGGAATTCCAGCTCCCTTATTCAGGAAAGGTTGGATAAGAATGATGTAATAGTTAAAAATAAATATGCTTCTCTCACTAGGTTTTCCAGCATGATAAGAGATTTCATGGCCACGATTTTGCCTCCTCCTCCCCAAAACTGTTAGACCTTTGTTTTACCTTTGTGTTCAAAACTAATATATTTTCTATGTTTCTAAAACTTTTTGTAACTTAGTCTTTTGGTTAATGGAAATGTTTTTTTTCTTTTCTTTGTCTTTTTAATCTTTTTTATTTTTGACAAAGGGGGATAAAGTGATATGATTTTTGATATATCTATTCTCAGAATCTGTTCCCAAACATGGTAACATGTTTGTGCCACTAACTTTTTTTGACTCAGAAACTTTGAGAAAGTTCACTGAATTTTTCCTAACAGGCAAAGTAGGAAGCTCTGAAGGAGATTCAGAAGCTAGAGATCCAGAAGTCATGGGTTGTAACAATTTTGTAAGATGAAAATCCAACAAGTCTCTGATGGTATATGAAGTCCCTCAAGACTCTAATGACGATGTGACAAAGTCCTACAAGGATTTAATACTATCAACCAGACTTTGTGCACCATAGTGTTCTGAATGTAAAGCTAGAATCTGAGATGAAGATTTTTACAACACTGTTCAGAATTTGATGGTGAACCATGTCAGATACCTCATCAAACTCTGATAGTAAGCTAGAATCTGAGATGAACATTTCTACATCGCTAGTCAGACTCTGATGGTATATCAATCTGGGAAGTATTCCTTCATTCTGATTGATTTGTGTTATATCTAATAACTTGTTTAAGTCTTTCACTCATGGGGACACCTTGAACAAGATTAAACAAGTTCTGGGATCATAGAACTCAGGAGGAGATGCTGAGATAACTATGAATTGTTTTTATGTGATTAAACCGATATAAATTGTCTATCAAAATACATGGTTTTGTCATCATCAAAAAGGAGGAGATATATATTTTACAATCCAAACCTATATTTTGCAATCCAAACCTCACGACATCTTGATCTTAAACAAAATCAATTCTTTTTAAAGAAGGATTTGAAGTATGGGGAAAACATAATCACCAAGATACCCTTGTCGTGAAATCCTAAGCAGATGAATGTTAACAAGCTCAAGAATGATGAGCAATAAACCTTAATCCCTGACTTAGATGCTTCATGAAGAAAAAGATAGCTTAATGTACTGAGAGGAAGTAAACAATATCTCGTTCTTGATGATCCCTCAAAAAGAAACTCAGTTGGAGTACAATAGCTGAAAACCCTAATCTTCGATCAAATGTAGGGTAACAAACCCTAAACCTTGGCCCTGATGAAATTGGATGGTGAACAACCTTTTATCTTGATGAAGAAAGAGTCCAGGGATCACAACCCTAATTTCGAACTTCACTGCTTGCTGAGGAATCAGAAGAAAAGGCCTTTACTGAATATAAAACCCTGATATTGCACAACCACTGAACTTTAAACCAAAGTGCTTTATTGAATGCAATGTCATGTTAACGACCTAATGGAATATATGAAGATGAATACAAAATCCTAAGCCATATAAAAGTATTGATTAGGAGGGAAAATTTTGGGGTGCAACAGTCAAGGCTGACACTCTTGACTCAACTTGCTTTTAACTATCATGGCTTTCTCTTGCCTACTTAGCTTGCAAAACCCTATCAACCTTCTTGAAAAGAAACGTATCCTAACAGACTTGATCAAGCTTTAGGATCAGAGAGTTACTATTACAAGAACACAGATTGTAAAAATAAATCACCTATATCAAAAATCAAGCTCTTCAAGAATAAAAATATATTACTCTTGTATATCTACAGAGGATTGACACTCCCAAAGTATCTTCATCCTAATCATCTTCTGAGTTCTTTTCACAAATAGAACTGTATTTATGAGTGGACTTGAAAGAAATCTCAAGAATCTTTGGCTACTTTATACATGATAAGAGTATTTACCAATCATTTATCAGAGAGTGAAAGAATCAACACATCCTCTTCTCTTTTTCTTACTCCCAACTAGTCTTGTACTTCTGTGAAGACTGGAACCATCTTGCTTTATTAATCTGGGATGTGAGCAGCTAGACATCTATATCTTAGATGAGAGCTTGAAAGGTCTTGAGAGAGAATCAATAGACTTTGACCATAATACACATATTTATCACTTGTCTGGACAATAACTCAAACTTTTCAAGAGTAGATCTTTCTTGAACCACAACTCAATGAACACACGAGTCTACTGGAGTTCCTTCATTAGAGACATATGCAGCGGAACAAAAAACATCCTCAATAGGCTCTGGGAAAGATGTCAAAAAATATTACAGGACATCATGCGGACGAGATATCCTCAATATCAGCCAGCAATTAGTGATTAGAGTATATAGACGTAACTCCTTCTGTCAAAATAAAAGCACCCTCATCCTCAAGGGAAGATCCAAATCACCAGAAGAGAAACCAACCTGAACATCAAAGGTTCACACATTAGATGCACATGCAGCAGAAGAAAAATACGCCTCACAAGTAATACCATAGCCATAGTAGTAGCTATAACCAACACTTTTCTCCTTCAAGTCCATTGTACCCGGAGTATCTTCCCTAAATATCACCCAGAACAGAACAGGATGTCTACTATGATACCAATTGAAATTCTGGTATACAGATATCAATGTCCTAACACATGTCAAGACAAAGATCTCTGCGTAACAACATCTGGACTGGATAAAGCACACTGATATAATAATTATCAAAACAACATCATGACAGATGTTCAAACATCTTATATGACATGTCAATCAACAAAAATATCTGGAACAATGCAGAATGATAATAACACAAAGATATGATGACTTTGTTCAGTGTATAACAACACCTTCTCAAATCCCTTTCAATCACAGCACTGTGATTTAACAATTCTAAACACTTAGAAAAAAACAATACATGAGTCACACTGCAAAGACACATAATAATTCACTTCTTAAAAGCTTTGGAATGACTGACATAACTTACAACTCAAAAAAATAGTCCTACTCGTTCATCAACATGATTACCGAGAGGCTTACAAAAAACACACAAACCCTAACACAATACAAAGTAAGTTCGACAACTTGCACTAGGGTTGAAGCCTTCTATTTTTAATCTTCAATGAACTGGATTTGGGCTTCACATATGCATCAAAGAAATGCCAATCCTAAGTTAGTTTTACCAAACATAATGCCAATCACAACAACTAGAGAAATAACAATCTCCCACTTTGGATTATTTTGGCTAAAACGACTTAGCACATCTTCCACATAAACAACAATAGATCAGGTTTGAGAAGCACCTCAAACACACACACGATCAGAGACACAACAGCAGCAGAAGTCAGAACATAAATATCAGAGCAATAGCTAGTGGAAGCTACACAATAAGAAAATACCAAATCCTCAACATATCAGAACATAATATCTGACAAGTCTTCAAAGCAGTCCAATCCTGAACACAGTATCTGCTAAGTACCACTTCAGAGAATAACAATTTCATTACTGCTTTCATTTCTGCACAGTACACCCATGATGAAGGCATTTGGTGTACACGAGGAAGAAGATAAACTACATCTTCAAGAACAACCAAATTACTCCCCCTCAAACTTTGAACCAACTTTGTCATAAAAATCCTAAGAAAACTTCCCTACAGCCTCAAGACACCAAAAAAAGTTCTAACCTGAATGAACCAAACGTTAGAAGACCATGTGATAAAAAATCACCAGACCAGGCAAGATGTTAGAACATCTTGAAAAACATCTTGTATATATCCACAATATAGGACTCATCGGATGAAGGAACATAAAACCCTTATCCTAGAAAGTCATAATCCCCCTTAGTTGTTGCACACTATAAGCAACAACCCTCAACAAGATAAATAAGACTCATCAATAAAAATAAGACTACTCTCCCTCTTTTTAGCCAAAATTGACACAAACTGAGCTTGAGTATGAAAGAGCACACAGATGAACAAAATTGAGGGGAACCAATAAAAACTAGTAAGAGGCATTTAAACACCTGGGAATTTATTAGAGATTGTATTGTTGCCTTGATGTAAAGCAACAATCGGTCAGTGCAAGAAATTTCCAAGAAGGATAAGATAATTCTTGTTATGAGTGCACCACTCAATTCAGAAGAGAGACAAAGTATTGATCTACCTCTTTCTTCGACTATTGAATAGTTCCAACATTGTTATCTCACATGTCCCTAGATTAAGGAACAATGTGGACACGCTATTCACAACAGCCTGCATACATGCCCTTCACACCCATTGTCATACTATTCACTAAGCATGAACTAGAAGCCACGCAAAATAGTTATTCAAACTCTCTGACTTCATCATACTAGACCAAAAGTGTTACTCTTAGCAGTTTAACAAAGAAACAACCACCAAGGCAATAGCGATCTGAACATAGGCAAGAGAACTAGATAGTTTTTATATAAAGATCCTTATGATTCCTGGAGACATACTAAGGTTGACATGATGTCCCTACACCAGCTTGAACAATGGTATGATCACACAATTGTACACACTCTAGATATTTCCATCTATGAACCATCCTATACTCATGGACGAACAAGGCGATTCATGATGAATCCACATATAGAAGATGTCTTCTTCACACTAGTGATATATCATTCTCCCGTGTTCTTATAGATGATTATTTCCCCATCAAGAGAGAATTAAAAATCAAAACACCAATAGGAATTGTTTTACCCCAAAATTTGCCCTCCCATATTCTTCAAGATTTGCCAAGATCATGCTTCAAAATCTCCCAAGGGTTGCACAGTTCAATTGCCTCCTAACAGTCAAAAATTAGGGTTTTTGTGCTGACAAAGAAATTGAAGTTTCCAAGGGTCAAAACAAGTCCCACATGCCTATAAACATTTTCAAGCATCCTTATGACAAGTTTCAAGACTCACAGCACCAGATTGCACAGTCAAAAACCCTAATTGCTCAACAGTCAACTGTAGGGGCAAAATGGTCATTTGACAGTCAAAAGTCAAAAAATTTGGGTCAACATCTTATTTTGAAGCCACAAACATCATTTGATCAATTCTTGATCATAATTCTTAAAGCATGGCTTAAAAAGTCTCAAGATGCAAAAGTTTCTATTTTTGGACAGTTGAAAAAGTCAACTGCAAATTGACCAAGGCATAACTTCCACATGGTTTATCAGAAAAATTCCATCCAAACCTCATTTTGAATAGAATGACATTTCCTACAACTCATATTCACACTTCAAGTCCAAGAAATGCTCTCACAAAAAGTTATCAATCTCAACATTATAGGTCATTTTCAAAAGTCAACAAAAAGGCACTTTAAGTCAAAGACCATAACTTGAGATTGGTAAATCAAAATGACATGGGACCAAATTCATTGGTTATAGGACTTCAAGACCTTTCCAAAATTTCCAAGAACATGATCAAATCTTAAAAATTGAGCAAGATATGCCTTGTGGAAGTTGGGAAATTTTTGGGAATTTTGAAAAGTCAACTTTGCTTCAAATGCCTCAAAATTGCTAATGGGCCTCAATTTCTTCCATGAATAATTATCCAAGGGCTATGCACGACCCATTGACATCCAAGGGAGTTATTTTAGCATTTTTGATTAATTATTTGATTTTTTATTATTATTAATTCACTTAATTAAAATTAAATATGAAAAAATAGCAAATCACACCTTTCAAATCTTTTTATGCAGAGATTTCACTCATTATGTGCTCAATATCTCGTGTACCATTCAAAAAGGAAAGAATCTTCCATGATTTGGCATAATTGGCATGAAAAAGATTGAAGAAAAGATATGGAAAATCAAATATTCAAAGCATTGATTCAAAGACTTTGGGCTTGGTTTTTCTAACCTAATTCCATCTACATACATATGCAAACAGAACCCTAATGCAAAAGACACAGGAGCTGCGCTGAAAAACCAGGAACAACTTTGCACTTTTTTCACAAAAAACCTTGAAACTGTTTTCATAACTACTGCACATTTCAAAGCCTAAAAGCCATTCCAATACACTCCTGACACTACCAGGAAGCTTTTGCGATCGAAACCAACCCTCCATACTCAAGGAATTGGTATAACAGGGTCTTACTTTTCTTGAAAATTTTCATAATCGTATTCCATTTTCCATGCATTATTTGTGACTTTTAACCATTGATTTATACTAACATGAGTGTTCTGAAGCTAATGGTGTCATTGAATTGAATTAATAATGCCTGCATAGAAAGTTGCCATGAACGTTGCTTAGGGTTTCAGAGCTCTAATTTTGGGGTTTTACACATGAGAAAAAATTGGCCATCCAAACTAGTACCATTAAAATCGTGACATCCTGACGAATTGAATCCATACCTCGCGCTCAATTTATGGTCAAGCATGCCCTATTCGCTATTATTTGCAGGTTCCATTTAGTGTGGGTTTAAAACCCCCGCTATCTATCTCTTATTTTCAGGCAAACGAAGAAGAAGGAAGGAGATGCTGAGTTGTTGGACTGTGGTTGGCCAGTTTGAATGGTTGGCGCGTTTTTGATTTGTTCAGCATGATATTACCTTTTCCATTATATTATTCACGTTCCATATTAATATCAAACATACGCATTGGTTGGGTTGGTTGATGCGTTGGCTTGCAGGTATTGGGACCTGGGTTCGATTCCCAGGTCTCCCTTATATATTTCATGATTTTTTTCATTAGCACGTTCCAGCGTAGCTCTCATCCAAAGGAGTACCATATACCCTCGCCTGCTTGCTTGCCACGCGCCCAGGAGATCAATCCAATGGCCAGAACCTGGACTCCATCATGCACGCCAGTCAATGGATCCACATGCAAGTACAGAAAAGTCAACAAAGGCCTTGAATTCAGTGGGCCAAATGCTTCAATAACACCTCCTAAATTGGGTCAGACCCCCCATTGTTTGTATTTCTTTTTCTCTCCTTTTCTTTTCTTTTAATTATTTTAATTGTTTCTTTTAATTCACAAAATAATTTTCATAACACAAAAAAATCAGAAATAAAAAAAATAAAATATGTTTATTTAATATTTAATGCATTAATATTTTTTGTAAATAAACTTTTAATAATCAATTTAGTAAATTAGGTTTTAAAATTTTAATGTTTCTCTTAAATAACTAAAATATTTAGAAATTAGGTTTTTTTAGCATTTTTACATTTTTCTTAATAAATAATTTTCTTATTACTATTATTATTAATTATTAATTATTTTGTAAATAAATATGTCATTAATTAATTAGGGTAAATTAGGTTAAAACTTAAATATTTTCTTTAACAATTAAAAATAATTTAGAACTAGGGTTTTATTTAATTTCTAATTTCAATTAATTTTCTTTGTTTCATAAATACCAAAAACCATAAAAAACATTCCTCTTCTTTATTAAATAATTAATTAATTTTTAATTTCATTTAATTTCTTTAAAGGGTCCAACGCCCTCGAACTCTCGATTCTAATTCCTTTTCGCGCGTTTATTCTTATGTTTCTTTTTTAATATTATGTAATTGCCCAAAGCCTTGTAATAGTAATTAGGAAATTTATTTACTTTCTGCATTTTACTAAAAAACGGGTCTTTGTAATTTTTGGCGATGTATAGACCCGCGCCTTGTAATAGCGTAGGACTTTATTTTCCGTACTTTAATTTCCGCACCCCTTAACTGCTAAATTTTGCATGAAAGAATGTATGGCCTAAATTAAAAACAAGCGTAGATCACCATGATACATGTACAAGATAAAACATAACTGAAAATAACACACAAATTCACACACCACTCCTAGGGTACGCCTCACTGTTGCCTTGCCCCTCGAAACGTGGTCGTCGAGTATAGGACGTTTTAGTAAGTCCTTATGTCCATGAACATGGCATAAGGGTAGCTTCTAAGGTGTCCTACTATTGCTCTGGTGACCACACTGTCCCTAACCCTCGAATTGACCCGAACACCTCCAACGGTGGTGCTACCTACCTCTCAATGGTGGGATGGCACTACCTTAAGGACATTTACACAGCCTAATTCCTTAGGGTAGGTAGATGACTCATAGATACTTGCTCTAATTCAAAACAAATCAAAACTTCTTTTCTCACCGACACTTTTCAAAAAGCTTTCAAAAACAATTTTTCAAACACTCTTGAGGACTGATACAAGAGTCGATCTGAAATCTTTAAACGAAACTTTCTTCAAGCCCACTCACACTTTGAAAAGCAAACAAACATTTTGAAAACACAAATGAGCAAGTATCTAAGAGCCCATGGATAACCATGGATAGAAAGGGTGCTAACACCTTCCCTTTCTATAAATCTACCTCCCGAACCGAGAAACTATCTCATAAGGAATTTTTATGTGCTTTTGTCCTTTCCATGTTGGAGAAAATAAAAGACGGTGGCGACTCTTGCTTCCGCGACATTTCGCGAACCAGCGTTAAACAGTCAGTTCCAGATCCACCGATCATAGGAACCTTTCATGATCACACATCAGAACATATGTCATAACATTTGATAAGACATCATTCACACGCACCACCTTCAGATATAGTAGTAAGGACATATTATAGCTAAGGGAATCAGATGATTTTTGTCATCTTCAGATGATCATCCACCTCTTTCCTCTATCAAAGAGCCTCTTGCACTCCTTGACTCTATCACCAGTTTTTCATTGCACACTTCATTATTTGAAGCCTCTAGTTCTACTTGAGGCCCTTCAGGTCTTCCTAAAAATTTGTTAATACAGTGGGAGAGAAGGTCACATTATTTCCCCTAACATATACCTTCAAGTGATCTTCACTTCCTACCATATCACAACCATCAGCTATATTCACCATAAACTCCTTCACTAGTCTTTCGTAGCAATGGCTAAAGCTTGAGACAGTTTTCATTAGACCAACCACTTCTATAAGCTTTACAACATCTTTACATTTTTGAAAGTCCTTGCCCAATTCCCTTTCTAAGGCTAATCTTTTTTGTACAACATTCGTCCATTTACTAGCATTTTCTTTAACATGAAACATTACCTTATCTCTAAGACTTTATGAACATCAACACAAGTCTTCTTAGATGAAAACCTTTTGCTGGGAATGATGTCCTGGACATCCTTCTCAACATCAAAATTAGAGTCACTAGAACTCACAACTTTTCTCTTTTTAAAGGGAATAGCAAATTTACTCCACGATTTTGAAGGACCAACTTGAGCTTTTTCCTTAACGATTTTAGAGGGAGTACTCTTCTCATTACCAGGTTTCCTTTTGTCTTCCTTAGGAGGTAAACTTTCAATCAACACAACCTTTTGTTTCCTTTTTTGCAGTCTTTCTACTATTTCAGAAGGCAAGATTTTGGTCAGGGGTTCCTTATCAGATGTCAGCACATCAACATCAGTAACCAAATCTACCTTCTTCGTACTTATTTTCTCACAGACAACATAATCATAATTAGAATCAGCATTCTTTCCACCAGTGTCTCCCTTAGTCCTAATGACTTTTGGTAGAGATGTCTGAACATTCGGTTCAACATCTAGACAAATTTCACCCAGAACAGTAGCAACAAACTTCCTAAGTTCTTTATCGGCAACATTCTTTCTAGGTTTAGACTTATTCTTATCATCAGAGAAGGATTCAGAGGGATTTATTCTATCAGTCTTACTTAACCTAGATTCCCTATCAGTCTTAGTGGGAGACACAAGTGACTTACCAGAAGTCTTGACATTGTGAGCAACAAATGAACTTCCTTCCCTATGAGATTGAGGTTGGATGGTGGAAATAGGGACAATATTAAACACCATATCAGAAAGATTGATCATTTGGAAGGGTTTCTCAGCCCTAGCATTCGGGGGAAAGGATTGTTGATCTTTAGAGGTTTCATGCATGTGATCAAAATAAGAATGTTGAGATATTTTGGAATTTTTTCAGAATTGAAGAGAAGTCGCAATGGGCTCTTTTAAACGAAACTCTGAGAGAACAGAGGGAATATTGGGGCGAGAGGTTTGATAAAAATAGAGGATTTTAATCACACTTTGACTTAATGGGTTTGGTCAACTGTGAGAGTGGGTATCGTAAGAATTGATATTTTGCTTTTCCCACATAACTTGCAGTAATTGCTAGAGATCTTCATAAGTATCATTATCAAGTATTCCTCTTAACTTGTTAAATTTTACATCCTCCAAGACTTTCTCAACAATATCATTAGTAGGCATTTCATTGTATTTAACAGTCCCTCTCATGAGATGATGTCTAATAGACTTAGATCTACCATGCAGAATTGAATATTTACAAATATTGACTCCAGCGTTCAAGTTGTCATATAATGATGTCATGACATCTTGTGTTATATTATGCTCAGACACCATCTGTTCATCAAGAGGTTGTATCACAATGGCCTCACCACTTCTGAGTTTTTCCTCTTCAGTGTTCCACCAGTCAATGCTTCTGGAATTTTAATTGGGTAGACTTTTCCAAATTTTCTTTAGACTTAGATATACCAACTTTTCACTACCCTTCTTTTTCACTTTTAATTCATTTCCAAAAGCGACATTGTTTGGGGAATATGGTTCAAGATCCACCAAGACGTTCTTGGCACCAGTTAGGTGTCTGGAGTAATTACTATCAAGGCACCAATCTTCACTGATAGAGGCTCTGAGAGAGGTGTGAGTTATAAGCCCAGAGGTACCATTTTTAGGAATTCACTCCTTCTTAGTTTTGACAGAGACATGTTCTCTTTTGGATTGAGCAACAAATTTAGGATAACCATATAATTTGTAACAATATGGTCTTATGTGACCAAACCTTCCATAGTAATGAAACCTTCGTCTTTGGCACTTGCGCCCTGAGTGGTTACTCTGATGTTTTTGCTAGTGTTGAGACATTTTATTTCACGTATTTTGTTCCTGCTTCCCTTTTTCTTCTCTAACAAACTTTATTTCTGACTTTTTTTCTTTATTCTTCACCGCCTAGCTATCAAACCCAATACCTCTGACATTTCTAGCATTCTTTTCAGATTGAAGAATCTCATCCAGAACATCAGAACAGATGTTAAGCATTCTCATAATTTTAATCATATTGTCAATTTTAGATTTGAGCAATATAACTTCACCCTCAAATCCAGAGATAATGGACAAGTGCTCCAATTTTTCAGCCTTCAGCCTAGAGATGATATGAATGTATTCTCCTTTTTTAGACTGCAGTTGAGCTATAGTTTTCCTTTGCTTTTCTCCTAATTGACATATCTCTTCACTTATGAGACACAACTCCTTGTAATAGAAATCAAGATCTTCAAAGGTCAGTTCTTCATAATCTGAATCTTCATTAGAGTCATAGATACCAGCCAAGACAGTGACCTGTTTGGCAGTTTCTTCTTCAATATTATTCTGATTATTTTCCCTACCAAGATGCAGTCAAATTCTTTTTCTGCTTATTTAGATAAGTTGGAAATTCAGTTCTTATGTGTTTGAACCCTTCACATGACTGACATTAAATTTCTTTGCCTTGGTAAGTTTCTTCTTCAATCTTAAGTCTTCTCCCAATGTCTTGATTTTTGTTGATGTTTAAGGACATGTTATGGGCATTTGAGTTGAACTCATAGTCCATACTCTTTAAAACTTTTTTTAATTGTCTCCCAATTAACACAAGATCTTTAGATATTCCTTCAATTGTATCTAAGTTACACTCACCTTCTAGGTCATCAGTATTAGAGATGGAGTCAATTTTCTTCTTCTTTTCAGATCTCTCTATGATCCCTAACTCAAAGGTTTGCAGGGATCCCATGAGCTCATCAACCTTCATGTTGTTTAGGTCTTGGACTTCTTCAATGGCAATCACCTTCATGTCAAACCTCTTTGGAAGAGATCTGAGAATATTCCTTACCAGCTTGGCTTCTGACATTTTCTCCCTTAGAGAACCTGAAGCATTGGCTATCTCAATGATATTAATGTGAAAATCATGAATACTTTCATCCTTCTTCATTCTTAAATTCTCAAAGAGAGTGGTAAGAAGTTAGAGGCTTGATATCTTCACCTTGGAGGTACCTTCATGAGCAGTCTTCAGGATCTCTCAAGCTTCTTTAGCAATAGTATAATTACTTATTAGCCTGAAGATATTCTTGTCCACTTCATTTAATAAGGAATTCAAAGATTTGGAGTTTCCCTCTGATGCTTTTTCATCTTTGTCATCCCACTCTTTTTCAGCCTTCAACACATCAGGACCTACAGTCTTTGGTGGATCCCAACCTTTGACCATAGTTTTCCAAGCCTTGTTGTCTATAGATTTGATCAAGGTCACTATACGAACTTTCTAATAGTCATAATTCATTCCATCAAGAATGGGTGACCTGTTCATAAATCCTCCTTCCTTGTCCATTGTACCAGAAAGTATCTTCCCTAAACCTCACTCAGAGTTAGAGCAGGATGCCTGCTCTGATACCAATTAAAATTATGGTATTCAAATCTCAAATGTCCTAAAATATGTCGAGACACCTTTCTCTAAATAAACACACGATAACAAGGTATATGATAAACAAAGTGTAAAAAAGTAAAGAACACACTAGATTATTAACCCATTTCGGTGTAAACCAACACCTACTCTGAGGGCTACCAAGCTAGGGATCAAGTTAACTACTAATATTATCAATTTGAACCTAAACTCCCCCATTTACAACTTCTCACTTAATCACTACCCTTTCTTAACTTTTACCTAAGACTCCCCTAGGTATGAGACCCTTCTCAAATCCCTTTCAATCATAACACAATGATTGACCAATTCTAAACACTTAGAAAAAAACAATACACAAGTCACACTTCAAAGACACACAATCATTCACTACTTAAAAGCTTTGGAATCACTGACAGAAGTTATAACTTAAAAAAATAGTCCTACTTGTTCACAAACATGATTACCGAGAGGCTGACAATAAACACACAAACCCTAACACAATACAAAGTAAGTTCGAAGACTTACACTAGGGTTGAAAACTTCTATTTATAATATTCAATGAACTGGATTTAGGCTTCACATATGCAACTGGATATGACAGAGGCACTGCAGAACTATCTCCTCAAAGATAGGACACCAATCATTAGTTTCCTCAATTATCTCCATAATTAGAAACTAACAATTCTCCTTGAAATCAGCTTGAATCTTTTTGAATCTCTAAGCCATGCGCCACATAGGATAGATAATATATTACAAAATATTCTGCACCTGTAACAAACTAAAAATTCCAACAATCCAGCTATACAAATTCACGATGTCGAAAGAACCAACATATGACATCACATTTGACATGTTGCTCTAGTTTATAAATAATCTTCATTCAACATGTCTAAGCTAAGTTAGTTTTACCATACATAATGCCAATCACAACAACCAGAGAAATAACAAAATTTGATGCCAAAGAAGTATGAAATGTCACCCAGATCAGACATTTCAAATTCCTTACTAAGATCACCTTTGAAGTCTTCGATTTCTTTCTTGCAGCTATCTGCTATTAACAAGTCATCAACATAGACATAGTATAAACTGTTCACTCTTTCTTCTTTTTACATATACTCCATGCTCAGTTGTGCACTTCATAAATTTCGTATCCCTTAGGAAATTTTCAATCTTCTTATTACAAGATCTTGGAGCTTGTTTGAGTCCATACAGGGCTTTATGCCGCTTGTACACCTTTCTCTCTTTGCCATGTTTCATAAACCCAACTGGTTGTGTAACATAAACTTCTTCATCTAAGGGTCCATTTAGGAATTCATATTTCATGTCCATCTGACATATGTGCCAACTGTTCATTTTTTCTAGACTAACAACCAACCTGATTGTTTCGATTCTAGCATCAGGTGAAAAAACCTCATCGAAGTCGATTCCTCCCTTCTGAAGAAATCCTTTTCCAACAAGTCTTGCCTTGTATCCAATTACCTATCATTTGGTATTCAATTTCACCTTGTATACCCACTTGACATCAATTTCCTTCTTGCCTTGAGGAAATTCGACAAGTGACCAACTGTCGTTGACTTCGATAAACTTCAATTCCTAATTCATAGATTTCACCCACTTTGAATTCTTCAATGCTTCAATTGCATTGACTAGTTCGACATTGTGATACGGTGGGAGAACTGACTTGAGTTTTTGCGTTTGTTTTCTCACTTGTTCGGTTTGAGCAAGAGTCGCCACCGACTTTTTATTTTATCCTAAGGAAAGGTTAAAAAGCACAGCAAAAACCTTTGAGATGTTTTCTTGGGTTCGGGGGGTAGATTATGAAAAGGGAAGGTATTAACACCCTTTTCATCCATGGTTATCCATGGGCTCTTAGTTACTTGGTGTTAGATCACTTGCCTTTGATTTTCAATTGCTTGAAATGGTGTGTGTGTGTGTGTGTTTTGAAAATGTTTTTGAAGAAGATGCCTTGTCTTACGCAACCATTGTAATGACTCGTGTTTGAGTGTTTCACAAAGGTGTGTATCTTTTCGAAAAGATGTTTCAAATGTTTTTGGAAGTTTGTTTTGAAAGTGTTTGTGGAGTGGTTTGAAAAGTAGGCAAGTGTTTTTGCAAGTTGATCAAATAACTAAGAGTTGTCTACCCCTATTGTACTCAAAGGCTTTTCTCATGTTTTAACCATTTTAACAATTTTGTTCCACCATTGTATTTGGTGGACAATCTTGCGTTTAGGATGTTTAACGGGACTGGCGCGGGTCATCGTATGGACCATGAATGCAATAGTTCCAAGTGTCTTTGGCAAATTTTCTTGAAGGGGCTATGATCATTTTGATAGGCAACTTTCGAAAGCGTCATCGAGGGACTATGATCATTTGAATTGTTTTGCCAAGGAAACTCGACGTGCAAGTATGGCCCATTTTGGAAGGCAACAAGCGGGATTACCCTAGGGGTGCAAGTGTGATTGTGTATTGATTTCATGTGTTTGTCTTGTATTAGGTTATCTAGCGTTTGATTTTATGTACATACAAACCCTAGGTCTAACCATGGTATATTTGAAAAGCAATAAATTGCGGGAATTTAAAGTCTACGCTATTACAAATAAGTATCCGGGAGTGGGGGTACAAATTTACAAATTGGGATGAGACTTAAATGGGAGAGTAGTGTCCAATAATTTACAACCAAATCGAATTGCGATCGCAAACGTAATATGTAATGTATAGCAATGTATAAGAATAAAGCAAATGTATATGTGTAGAGCGAAGTAAATGTATCAACGTATTTGTGTATTGTGAATGTGTAAGTGTATGTGCAAATGTATTAAGATAATCAAATATGTATTATAAATGTGTATGTGATTTATTTACAGGTGTGGAAAATGTTAACTTAATGAAATAATTAAGTATTGTCTATTTATTTTGTTTTTGTATTCTTGTATTTTTGTCTTTATGTACAAACATTTTTAAAAAAAAGTTTTAAGATTGAGAAAAAGAAAATGTTTTAAGTTCTATGTATTATGTATTAATGTTAGTGTGTATTAACGTTTTTAATTGAAAGAAAGTAAAAGTTTTAAGTTTAAAGAAAAATATTATTTATATTTTAGTTAATGTATTTTATACAAAATTTTAATTGAGAGAAAGGAAATTTGTCTTAAATTTAAAGAAAATTATTATTTGGATTAGTTTCTATACAAAATTTAATTATGTTATATATATCAAAGTATTGTTAATGCAAAATTAAAATTAGTATTAAGTAAGTTATAAAAAAAGTATTAGGGTGATAACAAGAATAATATTTTTTAGTTAAAAAAACAGGAATGGGCCTTAGAGGGTTTTGTTTAACTTAGCCCAAAACAAAGTAATCAGATTAATAAAAAAAAGGGATGATGTTGAATGCGTGATGGGCTTTAGGCGCGTTGCTGGGGTAGAGGCCCAGACGAATTCACACATTTTCATTTTAGGGTTGAAATGATTTTGTGTCACTTGGATTTTTAGGGTTACAACTTGAGATCGGCGCCATCCGTCTTCATCTTCTTCACCTTTTCAAGCTATGTCTTTTGAACAACCTCTCCTCGTCTCAGGCTGACATGCGCCACCCTCCATCCTCTCTCTCTCTACGATCACGCGAGCAATAGCTATGAGGTTTGGTTTCTGTCATGCGTTAGGGTTCCTAGGTTTTTAATCTTGCATGCTCTTATTTGTTTTTGATTCTCTTATATTGTTTGGTGTTCGTGCGAGGTGTGGAAAAGAAGAAGAATTATACCTTTGGCTTCTGGAGATGGAGGAGAGATGGGGAAGGAGGCGCTTGGATGGCCAAAGACGGAGGGAAACGGGATGCTGTGCTTGCTCCGGTAACCACGGTACTCTGTGTCTTTGCCTTTTCGTGTTTTATGATGATTATCTGAGAACACCTCTTTATCTTCTTTTTCTGTTTGCCCTTCACTTCTGTTGCTTTTGAAACACTCGCTTCTTTTCCTCTTTGAACACTTCTGTTGCCTTTTCTTGATTGCTGGCTTCTGTATGATGATATGCTTGCTTGATGGCCCTCTTTGCCTCGCTTTTGTATGCTGATATTAATGCTTGCCCCTGTATGTTAACCCAGTGATGACAACGTTCTGAGGGTTTATGTTGCCTTACTCTGAATTGCCCTGAATGTTTGATATGTTTGGTTGCCTTCTTCTCTTTGTTAGCCTCTGACTCTGAGAAATATTAATGTTGTTGTTAGCCCAGTGATGAAGCAATTCTGAGGGCGTGTGTTTTGGTTGGATTTTGTTGATTCTGAGATGGTTTACTTGGCTTTGGGGACAAGTTTGACAGGTTTAGGCTTTTGTTATGTGAACTATGTAGGATTTAGGCTTGTGTTTCAGGTTTGAAATAGGTTGATGGCCTTTTGGGGCCTTTGATTTGATGCAGGCTGGTAGGTTGAGGGCTCTTTGAATCAGGTAAGGCTTTGGTGAGGTTTGGATATGCTGGTTTATGTTTTTGTGAACTGGTTTTAGGCTTCAGCAGGTTTTAAAAATGGGGTTTGAAGGTTATGCTTCTGAGTTATGCAGGTGAAGGCCTTTTGAGGTTTGGAGCTTAGGCTTCAAGCTTGTTAAGGCAGTTTGTGTTTTTTGTTACAGCTTTGTTTGTGTTCTGATATTGCTTATCTTGTATCTGCCTCCTTTTACTGTGTTGATGACAGTTTGTTTTATACCTTTCTTTCTTCAAGCCTGAGCCCTGTAAGCCTCCTTTCTTTTTCTCTTCTCTCTCTCTCTTGACAGTTTTTTAAGCATTTTTTATTGCTTAGATTTTTCCTTATTCTGAAAAGGTGACTGGTCTGAAAATGATGTAACTTTTGATGTTGCTTGTACTAGTTGGTTTACTCTGGATATCTTTTTCCAGATTTTATGCCTCTTTGTACTTCTTGACAGCTTTTGGGTAGCTTTTTGGCAGCTTGTGGAAAGTTTGAAATTGGAACTTTGTAGTTCTAGTTCAGTTCAGTTTGCCTTTGGATTTTGTTTGGCATTTTATGAACTATGCAGCTTTGTGCCCTTTTCAATTGATTTGGTTCCTTTGGTTGAAAACTTGAAACTAGGCAGCATGTGTGACAATTTTGAATTTGTGCAATCATACTTTTGTGCATTTCATTCTTAAATTGCAAGACATTCCATCCCTCTTTGTGAACCGGGAGAAATATCGTGATTTGCAGAGAGGGCAAACTGATTCCGGCCAGTCGCCTTTAATGATGAATTTATTTTTTATCTGTCTGTCTTTTAATTTTATCTGCTTTTGACTTCTTCTTTTCTTTTTTGCAGATAAAAAATCAAATGGAGAGGAGTAGCAGTAGAAGCTGAAGATTTGAAGACTTAGGAATATTTAGGATAGTTTTATTTCAAATTTAATCATTTGTAAAATTATTATTGTAAACAAAAATGTAAATAAATTTACCATTGTTCAAATAATAATTTGTAACAAAACAATTGAAGATGAATAAATAAAAATCCTTTTGATCAGTTAATTCCCTTTTTTTTAGCTGTCTATTTAATTACTTATAAATTCTTAAATTATAATAAATGGAAATAAATTCCAATTATCCTAACTTAGAATAAATAAACAATTAATAAACACTGTGGTTTTAGCATCGATCAATTAATAAACCTGGCGTTTCAAATAGCCACAGCAATGCACAGTCAAATCAAACAAACGTCCATATGCCTCTTTTCACTGATTTAGTCAAACACTGCAAACTCAATCCAAATGCTTCAGTCCAAATCTCAGAGTAAACTGAAAAGAACTGTAAAATTAATTCTTTCTGAGAACGCGCGCACCAAAACCCTAGCAGTCTGCTTGAACTGTTCCAGAGCCATAAAACCCTAAATTTTGTCTGACTGACGAGAAAAGTCTGTCTGATCAAACTTTGAGCCAAACTCAACCAAAACCCCAGCAGTCTGCTTGAACTGTTCCAGAGCCATAAAACCCTAAATTTTTTCTGACTGACGAGAAAAGTCTGTTTGACCGATTCTTGAGCCAGTCTGAAAAAATCAGGAAAAGTCCGAAGCTGTGATTTCTTGTGGAAAAATACGAGGGCAAATTTTGGGGTACAACAGTTGCCCCTGTCCAATCTTCTTGAACCTGAAGAGTTAGATTGGCAAGTTTGTCGTTCGCGACTTGAAGGTAAAAGGAGATTGGACACTAGAGTGCCCAAAAATTTGCACTCGGTGATGTGATGGTATAGGGAATGGGCTTACAGATGCCATTTGGTGATGGGCTTAGAGATGCCATCTAGAGATGTGACAGAATCTTATCGGGAATGGGCTTATAGATGCCATTTAGAAGTGTAATAGATAGTTGTGGAGATGGGCTTACAGATGCCATCGGAAGGTGTGATGGAACTTTGTCGGGAATGGGCTTATAGATGCCATTTGGAATTGTGTGTCGATCGCGTAAGAGATTCCTTAGCGAGAACTTGCGTACTTGAGAAAGAAAGATAATTTACTGGCTTGTTACAGGGGTTGATCTTCAAACTCTTCATGCAGATATGCCCTGGCTGGGTACAGGTATCGAATCTACAATCAAACGCTCACAGATATGCCCTGGCTAGATACAGGAATCAAATCTGGAATTTGCAAAAGGTTGGTAGAGATAGCTCTCCTGGCTGGATACAGGGGTAAACCTCTAACCTGAGAATAAAAGATAATTTCCTGGCCTGTTACAGGGGTTGATCTTCAAACTCTTCATGCAGATATGCCCTGGCTAGATACAGGTATCGAATCTACAATCAAAACGCTCACAGATATGCCCTGGCTAGATACAGGAATCGAATCTGGAATTGCGATAGTTGATAATAATCATCTTTGGATTGACCTTTTCCTGAAAAGGCAAAACATCAGTTGTATGCAATGTCATGATGTATCAAATGCATGATGTCATGATGTTTTCAAGAATAAATGAGATTGTGTGATATGATGCGTATATGCATGCGTCATGGTGTATGATAATGTGATGAATGTATTTTTTTGTCTAGGAAAATAAATCCTTGACGACTGCCGGGAATTTGTGGAATCCTGGGCTGATGTTGAAGAGTCGAGTTCTTCGCTTCCGCTGGGGATGATGTTTACAAGAATAAACCGATAGGATAAGATGACTCCGTTGGGGAATAAACTCGTTGGAGAGATTACTCTGCGGGGAATTACTCTGTGGGAAGAGATACTTCGCTGAGGTTTTAATGAGAGCTCCGCCGGGGATTCCACGGATAAGTTATGTTGGGGAATTTGATGAACTCCGCTGGGGATAGGAGAATCTTGACTGTTGGAGGGGAATTAGATTCTGTAAGGCTCTCTGGTCGGGGATTACAAGAACCTTTTGAGTTTGAGAAGGAACCGGTGTAGGGTTTCCTGATGATGAGTCCGTGTAAAACTGCATCTTGGATTTGAGACCGTGTCTGGAATGTATCTGAAGTTGTATCTTCTGACAAGTGATGAAGGAATTGTTGAACACTTTTGACATTCGAATGCCCCAAGTGGTGATGTAGATAATTTCCTGGCTTGTTACAGGTGTTAATCCACAATCAGTCGTCCACAGATATTTTCCTGGCTTGTTACAGGTGTTGATCTGGAACTTTTAAGAAAGGTGACAGAATGGCAACCGTGTCTGGAGCACATCTGGACCGTATCTTCCAACAGGTGATGAAGGAATTGTTGAACACTTTTGACATTCGAATGCCCCAAGTGGTGATGAAGGAGACTTTTTATGTAGATAATTTCCTGGCTTGTTACAGGTGTTGATCTCTGACCTGAGAAAGAAAGATGGTTCCCTGGCTTGTTTCAGGTGTTGATCTTCAGTCTCTTCATGTAGATAATTTCCTGGCTTGTTACAGGTGTTGATCCACAATCAGTCGTCCACAGATATGCCCTGGCTAGATACAGGAATCGAATCTGGAACTTCAAAAGGTTGCTTACAGACGTGCCCTGGCTGGATACAGGTATCGAATCTCTAAACTCTTCATGCAGACATGCTCTGTCTAGATACAGGTGTCAAATCCACAATCAAATACTCACAGATATGCCCTGACTAGATACAGGAATCGAATCTGGAATTTTTCGTCTACAGATATGCCCTGGCTGGATACAGGAATCGAATCTGAAAACTCTTCATGCAGACATGCCCTGGCTAGATACAGGTGTCGAATCCATAATCAGTTACTCACAGATATTCCCTGGCTAGATACAGGAATCGAATCTGGAATTGTGACAGTTATTCTGTTGGTGGTTGTAATTTCCAGCAGGTGATGAAGGAAAACTTCGGACACTTTTGACATTCGAATGCCCCAAGTGATGATGAAGGAGTCTTGAATCAGATTACTCTGCAAATTGAGAGATTTCTTGAAATCTTGACTGGACTGCCCCAGGTTAACTGAACTTTGAAAGATCTGTTGGAACCTTGACTGGACTGCCCCAGGTTAATTGGATGGTGACATGTCATGCCCCTTGTTGATAGGAGACTTGTAATGGAAGTGTCGTCCTTTTAAAGTGATTTTACTCACTGAGAGAGTTTTCGTTCCTCCGAACATTCGCTGTCAAACAAATAGCCAAATGCGAGCAATGATATTCAAGCAATGCAAAGTTTATTTTTGTCTCGAAGTTTTGAAAAATGCGTTTTTTAGCAGGAAACTTTTCATAAGACAAAATCAACACAAGATTTTAGAGCAAAGCCTTACAGGAGTCAGGATACCTTTTGAACAGTATGCTTTCGAACTAACCCAAGCTTCAATTAGGAATTTTGAAGGGTTGTAACGTGGCCTGGTTCACGGTTTAAGAAACAAAGGATAAAGGCTCAAAATATATTTGTACCCACCCGCTATTCGTGATGTTCTTCAACCCTAAGCTCAGTTAATTGTGCGTCGCACTCTGTTTGAGATTGGAACGACTTTTTGGGTGATGGTTCACCAGTTGAATTTTGGGAGACAGTCATCATCTCCTTTTTCTTTGCAACATTTTTCATGTTGTTGAGGATCTGTAATGACCTCTCTATTTTGATTTTGATTTGTTATCCCTAACTTTTGCCTGACTGTCTCTGTTTTCGAGATCACAGTCAGCGGGATGCCCCAGCTTTCTTAAGCCTCCTTTATAGGTTTTGGATTGGTGGGCTTTTCTCTTTTGAGAGATTGACTGCCCATGTGATAGGGAACCACCCTTGTCTTTTGATTCCAAGGGAATGCTTTTTTTTTTGACGTCGTTCGTTGTGTTACGAACTGAGAGTTTGCGACCTCAATGTGCACTTTTTTGAATTAACTGAGAGACTACCCTGCCCCAGGTTTATATCAAAGGTTTTGATTTGTTTAGAACAAAAAACTCCTACTTCTTTGGCTCGAAGGGGTTGACTAGGGATTATCTTCCTTATAACTCCAGTGTTTGGGAATTGAAAGAAATGCCTGTACATCATCAGCAAGGTCTGTTCAAAAGCATACTGCATGAGATTATGGTATTGTTTCGTCATCCTCCCTCTAAAGGCTTGTAGCTTTTTATCAAGAGTCAAATATCATAAAGAAAACATAAGAGTAGTGAAAACGAATGGATGAGTTCAAGACAAATATATCCAATGCATTAATGAAACAGAGTTTAACATCAACAGATAATTGTTTGAATAACAAAAGAAATTACAACTTTGAAAATTCAAATGAAGCAAAAGTCTTTCAGTTTGAGCTTTGTCACTTCAGGTGGAGAACTTCTTAACGGAAGATTTTCATCTTGCCGTCTGGCATGAACCTCAGCACTCTAATGTCAATCAGATCTTGAATCTTGTTCTTCAAGGCCCAACAATTGTCGGTGTCGTGCCCCGGGCTGTAAGAGTGGTAAACACAAAATGCGTCGGGATGATAGTTAGGAGCGGAGGTATTGGGCTTCCGAATAGGATCCCTCAAAGCAGTCAGGCTGACTTCCAACAAGCGCTCCAGAATCAGAGATGACGGCATGTCAGTCTCCGTGAACTGTCTTCCCGACGTATCTTGCTTACGCCGATTACCCTGTTGACGCTGGTGAGGTTGTTGATGGGTTTGTGACCCTGAATCAAGCAAAGGAGCCTTCCCCTTGTCTTCTTGAGTAGTGACTTGCTCTTCAACCTCAGATGTTTGCCCCAGTTGGTTGTTCCAAAGCAGTTGGTTGACAAGAACTCTGAGTTCCTCTTGTCTTTGAGACAAATCCTGGATGAGAGCCATCTGGCCCACTAGCTGTCCCGTCATTTGGATCCTCATTATTGTCAGCTCAAACTGCAGTGCTTCCAACTGATCGCTCCTGGCATTGTTTGAATTCCCCTGGACCAAGCCCTTTGTGAGGAGAGCTTTCATTTCTCTTGCCCCAGAGACAAGTTCAAGAACATTTTCTGCAGCTGAGCAGTCTGGTCCTGGATATCCTTGACAGTCCTTTCTAGAGCCATCTCTTACTGAAATAAACAGTAGGAGAGTAAGGAAACCTGAAAAAGGAAAAACTGTCAAAATGCAATGCATGATATGTGGATGCATGCTTTTAAGGATCTCTTGGGGTAAACACAAGAGAATGTTAGAGGTTGAACTTCGATCTTTGATTGGAGAACTTTGCACCGATGGATGTCTTTCCACGAGAATCAAGCTCACCATGTTAAGTGGGTCATAGCCTCTGATTTAAGTTGTTGCACTTGATCTTTGATTGGAGAACTTTGCCTCGGTGGATGTCTTCCCACGAGAATCAAGCTCCCCATGTCAAGTGGGTCATAGCCCCTGATTCAAGTTGTTGCACTTGATCTTTGATTGGAGAACTTTGCCTCGGTGGATGTCTTCCCACGAGAATCAAGCTCACCATGTCAAGTGGGTCATAGCCCCTGATTCAAGTTGTTGCACTTGATCTTTGATTGGAGAACTTTGCACCGGTGGATGTTTTTCCACGAGAATCAAGCTCACCATGTCAAGTGGGTCATAGCCTCTGATTCAAGTTATTGCACTTGATCTTTGATTGGAGAACTTTGCCTCGGTGGATGTCTTCCCACGAGAATCAAGCTCACCATGTCAAGTGGGTCATAGCCCCTGATTCAAGTTGTTGCACTTGATCTTTGATGGCATTTGTTTAGAGGAGAACACCTCTTGCCCCTTGGTAGACGTCTGGTTCAACGTAACCCTGCATCAAAAGAACCCTCGAGATTCTTGAAATGGTTATTTGAAAATGCTATGGTATGATGTTATGATGTTATGTACATGTATGCAAAATCAAATGAGTGAGTGTATATACAGACAATTATATTCACACAAAGCAAACAAGTCCTTAGGTTTAGGCTTGCATGGGGTTTTAGGTAAGTACCCTCTTGAAGTTAGTTGGCTCATCCTGTCCTAAAATAGAAACCGGGTTCTAAGGAGCTCAATATCATTGGATTGTTTTCTATGTTCATTGTTTTGGTCTAGCCACTTAACTGGCGACCAAAATATTCCAAGAAAACAACCCTCAATGAGTGTAGTATCGAGTATCTACCAACTTCGGACTGCACCAAAGTCGGTCATCTCACTACCCCTAAAAAGGCTAGGATGGTCAATTAAGGTTCTAAGAGTTCGTTAGTGCTTCACGACATCACTCAGCGGCCCCGTACTCTCCTTGATTGAACTCAAGGGTTACCGGTACTCACAAATATGTCACACTAACATAGCTTACTGCTTCAACCATGTCGGTATACCCCGCACAGTTCCCTCACAGTTTTATTGCTATTTACCTAAGAAGGTGCCCCCAAATCCGGGTGTAGGATTTACAACAAACCCAAACAAGGACCCAAAAGATAAAGCAATCAAGACAATCAAAGCAAGAATGTAAAGGTGATCTAAACCCTAAGGTAACCCCACTTTTAGAATTATCCCCAGCAGAGTCGCCAGTTCTGTGATACAGTGGGAGAACTGACTTGAGTTTTTGCGTTTGTTTTCGCACTTGTTCGGTTTGAGCAAGAGTCGCCACCGACTTTTTATTTTATCCTAAGGAAAGGTTAAAAAGCACAGCAAAAACCTTTGAGATGTTTTCTTGGGTTCGGGGGGTAGATTATGAAAAGGGAAGGTATTAGCACCCTTTTCATCCATGGTTATCCATGGGCTCTTAGTTACTTGGTTTTAGATCACTTGCCTTTGATTTTCAATTGCTTGAAATGGTGTGTGTGTGTGTGTTTTGAAAATGTTTTTGAAGAAGATGCCTTGTCTTAGGCAACCATTGTAATGACTCGTGTTTGAGTGTTTCACAAAGGTGTGTATCTTTTCGAAAAGATGTTTCAAATTTTTTTGGAAGTTTGTTTTGAAAGTGTTTGTGGAGTGGTTTGAAAAGTAGGCAAGTGTTTTTGCAAGTTGATCAAATAACTAAGAGTTGTCTACCCCTATTGTACTCAAAGGCTTTTCTCATGTTTTAACCCTTTTAACAATTTTGTTCCACCATTGTATTTGGTGGACAATCTTGCGTTTAGGATGTTTAACGGGACAGTCGCGGGTCATCGTATGGACCATGAATGAAATAGTGCCAAGTGTCTTTGGCAAATTTTCTTGAAGGGGCTATGATAATTTTGATAGGCAACTTTCGAAAGCGTCATCGAGGGACTATGATCATTTGAATTGTTTTGCCAAAGAAACTCGACGTGCAAGTATGACCCATTTTGGAAGGCAACAAGCGGGATTACCCTAGGGGTGCAAGTGTGATTGTGTATTGATTTCATGTGTTTGTCTTGTATTAGGTTATCTAGCGTTTGATTTTATGTACATACAAACCCTAGGTCTAACCATGGTATATTTGAAAAGCGATAAATTGCGGGAATTTAAAGTCTACGCTATTACAAATAAGTATCTGGGAGTGGGGGTATAAATTTACAAATGGGGATGAGACTTAAATGGGAGAGTAGTGTCCAATAATTTACAACCAAATCGAATTGCGATCGCAAACGTAATATGTAATGTATAGCAATGTATAAGAATAAAGCAAATGTATATGTGTAGAGCGAAGTAAATGTATCAACATATTTGTGTATTGTGAATGTGTAAGTGTATGTGCAAATGTATTAAGATAATCAAATATGTATTGTAAATGTGTATGTGATTTATTTACAGGTGTGGAAAATGTTAACTTAATGAAATAATTAAGTATTGTCTATTTATTTTGTTTTTGTATTCTTGTATTTTTGTCTTTATGTACAAACATTTTTAAAAAAAAGTTTTAAGATTAAGAAAAAGGAAATGTTTTAAGTTCTATGTATTATGTATTAATGTTAGTGTGTATTAACGTTTTTAATTGAAAGAAAGTAAAAGTTTTAAGTTTAAAGAAAAATATTATTTATATTTTAGTTAATGTATTTTATACAAAATTTTAATTGAGAGAAAGGAAATTTGTCTTAAATTTAAAGAAAATTATTATTTGGATTAGTTTCTATACAAAATTTAATTATGTTATATATATCAAAGTATTGTTAATGCAAAATTAAAATTAGTATTAAGTAAGTTATAAAAAAGTATTAGGGTGATAACAAGAATAATATTTTTTAGTTAAAAAAACAGGAATGGGCCTTAGAGGGTTTTGTTTAACTTAGCCCAAAACAAAGTAATCAGATTAATAAAAAAAAGGGATGATGTTGAATGCATGATGGGCTTTAGGCGCGTTGCTGGGGTAGAGGCCCAGACGAATTCACACATTTTCATTTTAGGGTTGAAATGATTTTGTGTCACTTGGATTTTTAGGGTTACAGCTTGAGATCGGCGCCATCCGTCTTCATCTTCTTCACCTTTTCAAGCTATGGCTTTTGAACAACCTCTCCTCGTCTCAAGCTGACATGCGCCACCCTCCATCCTCTCTCTCTCTATGATCACGCGAGCAATAGCTATGAGGTTTGGTTTCTGTCATGCGTTAGGGTTCCTAGGTTTTTAATCTTGCATGCTCTTATTTGTTTCTGATTCTCTTATATTGTTTGGTGTTCGTGCGAGGTGTGGAAAAGAAGAAGAATTATACCTTTGGCTTCTGGAGATGGAGGAGAGATGGGGAAGGAGGCGCTTGGATGGCCGAAGACGGAGGGAAATAGGATGTTGTGCTTGCTCCGGTAACCACGGTACTCTGTGTCTTTGCCTTTTCGTGTTTTATGATGATTATCTGAGAATGCCTCTTTATCTTCTTTTTCTGTTTGCCCTTCACTTCTGTTGCTTTTGAAACACTCGCTTCTTTTCCTCTTTGAACACTTTTGTTGCCTTTTCTTGATTGTTGGCTTCTGTATGATGATATGCTTGCTTGATGGCCCTCTTTGCCTCGCTTTTGTATGCTGATATTAATGCTCGCCCCTGTATGTTAATCCAGTGATGACAATGTTCTGAGGGTTTATGTTGCCTTACTCTGAATTGCCCTGAATGTTTGATATGTTTGGTTGCCTTCTTCTCTTTGTTAGCCTCTGACTCTGAGAAATATTAATGTTGTTGTTAGCCCAGTGATGAAGCAATTCTGAGGGCGTGTGTTTTGGTTGGATTTTGTTGATTCTGAGATGGTTTACTTGGCTTTGGGGACAAGTTTGACAGGTTTAGGCTTTTGTTATGTGAACTATGCAGGATTTAGGCTTGGGTTTCAGGTTTGAAATAGGTTGATGGCCTTTTGGGGCCTTTGATTTGATGCAGGCTGGTAGGTTGAGGGCTCTTTGAATCAGGTAAGGCTTTGGTGAGGTTTGGATATGCTGGTTTATGTTTTTGTGAACTGGTTTTAGGCTTCAGCAGGTTTTAAAAAGGGGGTTTGAAGGTTATGCTTCTGAGTTATGCAGGTGAAGGCCTTTTGAGGTTTGGAGCTTAGGCTTCAAGTTTGTTGAGGCAGTTTGTGTTTTTTGTTACAACTTTGTTTGTGTTCTGATTTTGCTTATCTTGTATCTGCCTCTTTTTACTGTGTTGATGACAGTTTGTTTTATATCTTTCTTTCTTCAAGCCTGAGCCCTGTAAGCCTCCTTTCTTTTTCTCTTCTCTCTCTCTCTTGACAGTTTTTTAAGCATTTTTTATTGCTTAGATTTTTCCTTATTCTGAAAAGGTGACTGGTCTGAAAATGATGTAACTTTTGATGTTGCTTGTACTAGTTGGTTTACTCTTCATATCTTTTTCCAGATTTTATGCCTCTTTGTACTTCTTGACAGCTTTTGGGTAGCTTTTTGGCAGCTTGTGGAAAGTTTGAAATTGGAACTTTGTAGTTCTAGTTCAGTTCAGTTTGCCTTTGGATTTTGTTTGGCATTTTATGAACTATGCAGCTTTGTGCCCTTTTCAATTGATTTGGTTCCTTTGGTTGAAAACTTGAAACTAGGCAGCATGTGTGACAATTTTGAATTTGTGCAATCATACTTTTGTGCATTTCATTCTTAAATTGCAAGACATTCCATCCCTCTTTGTGAACCGGGAGAAATCTCGTGATTTGCAGAGAGGGAAAACTGATTCCGGCCAGTCGCCTTTAATGATGAATTTATTTTTTATCTGTCTGTCTTTTAATTTTATCTGCTTTTGACTTCTTCTTTTCTTTTTTGCAGATAAAAAATCAAATGGAGAGGAGTAGCAGTAGAAGCTGAATATTTGAAGACTTAGGAATATTTAGGATAGTTTTATTTCAAATTTAATCATTTGTAAAATTATTATTGTAAACAAAAATGTAAATAAATTTACCGTTGTTCAAATAATAATTTGTAACAAAACAATTGAAGATGAATAAATAAAAATCATTTTGATCAGTTAATTCCCTTTTTTTTAGCTGTCTATTTAATTACTTATAAATTCTTAAATTATAATAAATGGAAATAAATTCCAATTATCCTAACTTAGAATAAATAAACAATTAATAAACACTGTGGTTTTAGCATCGATCAATTAATAAACCTGGTGTTTCAAATAGCCACAACAATGCACAGTCAAATCAAACAAACGTCCATATGCCTCTTTTCACTGATTTAGTCAAACACTGCAAACTCAATCCAAATGCTTCAGTCCAAATCTCAGAGTAAACTGAAAAGAACTGTAAAATTAATTCTTTCTGAGAACGCGTGCACCAAAACCCTAGCAGTCTGCTTGAACTGTTCCAGAGCCATAAAACCCTAAATTTTGTCTGACTGACGAGAAAAGTCTGTCTGATCAAACTTTGAGCCAAACTCAACCAAAACCCCAGCAGTCTGCTTGAACTGTTCCAGAGCCATAAAACCCTAAATTTTGTCTGACTGACGAGAAAAGTCTGTTTGACCGATTCTTGAGCCAGTCTGAAAAAATCAGGAAAAGTCTGAAGTTGTGATTTCTTGTGGAAAAATACGAGGGCAAATTTTGGGGTACAACAGACATCTGCATAGAAAGCATAATTTACCAACTCACATTCAGCATCTACCACATCATTTGATGTAACCACACATTCTTGCAACCTTGCAAGAATGTGTATTGTTATTTGAGCCCTACTACGGAAAACCAAATTAACAACGGTTGGGAAAGATATATAACAACACGGACCAAGGCGTTGTTGTTTAGAGTGTTGTTGAATATATGATACTTATAATCACAACCCAATAGTCGTTGTAATAAAATGGAAAGCACACTCCTTATCACAACAGTTTTCAAAACGACCGTTGTGATAACTTTAATGGTCCTGGGTTTGATTCCTTGATGCACTATTTTGATTTTTTTCTTCTGGAAAGCACGCGAGATATTATAATAGTTATGACTATAACCACTGTTAAATGTTTTGCATAATTAATAGATATTATCCTGCTTTTATAATTCATCCCATTTTTTTAACTTGTATAATTGTTCACCATATCACAACAGAAAATAAAACTCACATTTGTGATAAAGTTATCTAAATAGTATTAATTGTATCATATTCATAATATCACATAATTGTATCATATTCAATTGTACCATAACTAACATCCTACAATTTATCAGAACAAACAATCTACAATTTTACACATTATATAACATCACATAACAGTAACTTGGTGTTTTGGTATCTTGTCTCTTGGTATCTTGTGTCTTGGTGTCTTGACTCTAAAGACCTATAATTTCAAATAATTATACTTGTTAGTAAAAATACTTGGAAACTATAACATACATGAATATATTGTGAATAAAGAATAAATTAAGTACCCGTTAATTTTCCCAAATACCTTCTTCATGACCAATTCGAATAACATGGACAACATCTCCATCAACTTCATCATATGAGGTAGGAACTTGTGTTGTGTAAGAAGGTGTGGATGGAATATCAAGACTTTAATAAATAAGAGGAATGTGTTTTCCTTGGAAAATGATTAACCATTTCCCCGATATGTCTGATGGGTCGGTAACATAGAAAACGTGTTTTGCTTGATAAGCCATGATGAATGGTTCGGTCATAAAAGATGCCTTTCCAAGGTCAACCCAGGTGAATCCTAAGTTATCAATGTGTACATCATTACTATTATTAGGAATCCACTTGTATTTAAATAAAGCCACTTTAAAAATAACATAATCAATCTCTCAAATCTCATCAATGACACCATAAAATGCGGTAGTTGCCAATATAGGATTCTTATTTTTTGAACTAGAGAAATACATCGATTTGGCTTCAACCATAACCCCACTATTTTGTATTGTACTACAATCATATTTTTATTTTGTATAAAAGGTATAATGACCAATATTGTATGCAGTCCAAGTAATGACACAAAATTTTGGCTCGTATGCCAACCATTTAAGTATCTTGGATGCACTATGATCATTAGATAAACTTTATTAAACCAATCTATGAATCTCTTGTTATGCTCTATCAACAACAACTTGTCATTCATTCAGAGATATTTTTTCCTCAAAAGTCTTTTGTGAGTATCTATGAAAGGTTAAACTTCATTTATATTATTCAATATATAGAAATGTGCTATGAAAGTCTTTATGATGCCTATAGAATTTGCTTTCGACAAATAGTTTGTATAAAACTCAATAGCTTATTTAATGATGTACCTTTCAACAATGGAAGCTTCTGGTCAGTGATGATTCTTTGTATATCCTTTATAGATCTACATATATCTCTCTATTGGATACTGTAATACGGTAGGTGAACTAACTTTTGGTTTTGCATTTTACCACAAATGTTGCGGATAGCAAGAGTCGTCGCCGACTTTTCTTTTATCTAATAAAGGAAAGGGTGAAAAGAATAGAAAAGACCTTTGAGAATTTTATGAGTAAGGGGGTAGGTTATGAAAAGTGAAGGTGTTAGCACCCTTTTCATTCGTAGTTATCTACGGGCTCTTAATCTCTATCTCACTTTTGAAAATGCTTTGTGAATGTGTAAGTTTGAAAATATTTTGAAAATGCCTAAGTTCGGCAAACTTTGTAATGATTCTTGTATCGTTGAGAACGCATACAATGTACTTGTTTTGAGAATATTTCATAAAAGTGTTTGTGTGAAAAGATGTTTTGTTTTTGTGTGAGCAAGTGATTACGATCTATCTACCTACTCAAAAGTATTTTGTTCTTTTCCTCCTCATTTAGACAATGATATCCTACCATTAGTAAGTAGGAAGCCCTATCATTGGATGTTTGAGGGACAGGCGCGGGTCATCATACAGTCATAAAGGCAATTTGTAGGATGCTTTAGAAACTTATCGTAAGGGACTAAGAGCGTTTATTGAAGGCAGCATCGAAGGGTCATCGAGGGACTACGATCTTTTAACCGAGGGTCTTTTGCTAAAGTGTCCCACGTTCGAGGGATATGACTGTATTTTCTGAAGGCAATAAGTGGAGTCACCCTAGAGGTACGTGTGTGAAAAGTATTTTTGATTTCAGTTAATGTTTATCTTTGATTAGGGTTAGCTATGGTTGCTTTTAGTCTTTCCATACAAGCCTATTAGCATACATCTAGCAGAGTTTATAAGGAAACCAGTAAAGACAAAAATTAAATTTCCTATGTTATTATAAAGCTTCGGGGAAGGGGATACAAACCATAAAAATAGGGGGAAGAAACAGTAAACCCTATTTTATCTATTACAACCTTTAGTAGTTACAATATTATGAAAAATTAATGCGAAAAATGAGAAAAGCGCGAAGATTGCAAGAAGAGACAGGGAGGTTATTTGAGGGAAAATAATTGATGATTAATTGATTTTTTTTGTTTATTTTTGAGAAAAACGAATTGAAACCTAATAAAACCTAAGTTATTTTTAATTGAAGAAAAGTTTAATTAAGTTAATTAATTTGATTAATTTATTTACAAAAAGTTAATTTGATTTAATTAAATAATAAAAGTCAAATTGATTTTACCTAAATCTAAATTAATTAATTAATTAATTAATTAGAAAAAATTAACTATTCTAAATTCAAAAAAGTAATTGTAAAAGAAAAAGAAATGGGCCTGCAGAAGTAAACTCAGGGGGGTGTCATAAAGCAAATTGTTAGGCCCAAACACGGTGGCCCAGCTGCTTGGATGATCCTGTGCGACTCCTCCTTAGGGGTCTAACATGGGCGTGAGACTTGTAACATTGGATCTGAATTTATTGAGATCTGATGGTCAGGATGTGAGATGCATGGTGCACGCGCCGGATTGCTTTGCACTGGATCCCATTTTCGTTCTTCCCTCTCCCAATCCAATGACACCATCCTAACCGTCCCCGTTACCTGTTCCTGCACTGGTAACAAGAAATACTACCAAGCCAGAAGCACTACAGCAGAAGCAGAAAATGCAGATACCCGCTTTCACAACCTCACAACACCGAACTTCTATTGCCCTCGTTCTCCACCTCTCTGCTACAAATCCGCAACAAAATGAATAACAATATCATCATCTCATCAATAGAACTTCAATCAACCTTCAATCATCAACAAATCTTCATCAGTCGTCATCCATCAATAACCTACATCTCTTCTATAACAACAAACGCACGACTATCACAAAATAAGAAGCATGTCGAAGTAGAAGAACACAACGAAAAGAGGAGAAGCGGAAAGAAGTACCCGGAGCTTTCTTAAATCATGTTCGATAGGTGATAACGGTGAGAGACGAATACACATCAGATGAAGAGGCCTTCAGATTTGAGACAGTGGTGATGTGGTCATAGCGGCAAAAAAGATAAGTGAGTCACTGAGTTTGAAGGAGAAAAAGGCGAAGCTTCTTGTTTACGGTGCAAGGTTGAGAGAGGAGAGGATTTCTTTTTGGTTTCAATTTTTTCTTTTTAATTCTTTTTGTTGGAATTATCAATAACAATATTATTTAATCTGAATTTTTTCCTTTCCAATGTGATAACAATAGCCAGCGGCGCCTAATGCTACTTAGGGTTTTTCCTTATGTTTTTTTATTTTCGTTTTTGGGCCAGTAACTCTAAGCCCGATCCATTTTTCCTGTAACTCCCTGCCCAATCGGATTTCATTTACACACCCCTTGTTTTCTATTTTTGCTGATATAACAATAATGTTGTTTGGGCCACACCTCCATTTTCACCATACAAGCCTATTCGAAATAGTTACTCTCACTCTTCATTTTCTGTTTCACACTCTTTTATAATTAATTTATTTTAGGTTTAAGTTAGTAATTTTATTATTAATATAGTTTAGATTCAAAATTAATGGTTTTATAATTAACTTAGTTTATATTTTAGATCTAATTTATTAACTTTATGATGTTAATTGTTTTTAGATTAAATTTAATCACTTTAGAATTTTAAGTTAGTAATTTTAGAATTTTAATTTAGTTTAGTTAGTAATTTTTATAATTTTTATTTAGTTTAGTTAGTAAACTTTAGAATTTTAATCTAATTTAGACTTAACTTAATAACCTTAAAATTTTCAATTTTAGTTTATAGTTAATTTTTGTTATATCTCTTTATGCTTGATTTTTTTCCCGTCATTTCGTATTTTTTATTCACTTGTCATCAAATTTTATTTATGTTTATTTCTTTATGATTTTCCTTTCATATGTTAGTAAATTTTGTGATATTTTTGATTTAGTTCATTTTAATTTTTATAGCTTACTTTACTGTTCGTTTGTTTAAATCCAAGGGAGATGGTTAAATTGTTGACTTCACGTCATCGAATAATACGATTGAGCGAACCCCTTCATTCATTTTTGTTTTACTATTTTTGTTAATGTTAAGTTAATTTTACTAAAAAAGATAAATTTTAAAACTCACACCTTTTAAGTCAAAACTTCGAAACTAGGTCGTCGTATCTTCAAAAATTTCATTCACACCCTTTTTAACCAAACAAACAATTTTAACCAAAAAAACAGATATTTCAAAAGGTTCATGCGGAGTACCGCAGATGCATTGGGCGTTAATACCTTCTCATTGTATAACCAACCCCCGAATTCTAGATCTATTTCAAAAATGCATTGTATTTTTTATTACTTTTTAAGTATTACTTTACATTGCATATTTAAGGGTTTTATTTCGCTCTTTTCCCTTTTCCCTTGGAAATAATAAAGCGCAGTGGTGACTCTTTCTTATTTGTTAGTCAAGTTAATTAATAGCTTGATCTACAATTTTTATCGCTACAGTATGACCAAGCAAAGATCTCAACATAGTCATGCAACATCTGAATTAACCTGTTTTTGACACTGCTCTCTAAGTTGGCGCCTATCTTGACTTATTTCCAGTTTGTCTCGGTACCCAAGTTTATAACTTCGAATGACTCTTCATGTGGTTGGATAGACTTTTCTTCTTATATTAAGAGTCTGGCAAGTTCTCCCGGTATTTCACAATCTTCCTCACCTTCATCCTCAGCTTGGTAGATCAGATTTTCAAAGTCATGAAAGGCAGTAGTAGAATCAATATCGACGAGATCCAGAATGAATGTGGATCTGCAATGTAGTGTATGGGTGTGTGTGAGAAACACATAGATATATTTGAAAGTAATAAATTAATTCAAAGATAGTGAGCACAAAATTTGAATGCAAAAATGTCCAATGTTTTATTAGATGAGCATATGCGGATGAACGATAACAACCCTAACAAATGGATCGTTGTGCCCCGAGTAAGGCACAAGGCTAAAAGTCATTAGTTTAAAAATTAAATATCCCAAAACTTGAAATTAAATAACAGGATAGCAATTACTCCTGACTAAAGGAGATCAGTATAAATTCTTTAGCCTTCCAATTATTGAGTTCATCGCCAGTAGTAGGGAATATCCAGTTGTCCAAATCACAGTCACTATTAACGTCTTCTATAACATTGACTTCATTATTGCTGATACGGAAAGGTGGTCTCCCAGCACGAGTACGACAAACCGCCTTCTGAGCTTCTAAGGTGAATCCCAAACCAAATTTGTTGGACTTGTAAGGAATATCAGGAAGCTGACCCCAGATAGTGCAACCAATCTCTTCTACCACATTCCTAGCATCCTCCAGAGAAGCCATTCTCGGGGAATCCTTAATAATCTTAGGAGTAGCAGAAGTAGTTTTAGCAACGACAATTGTTAGAAATATTACTTTAAATTCCCGGCAGAGAGTTTCAATGAATTCATCATCCATCTCAACATATTTGAAAGAATTCAAATGGATGACCATATACTCTTCTTCTCCACAAACTGTAACGATTTTCCATTTCACCGGATACTTCAATTTTTTATGTAAGGTAGAGGTAATAGCGCCTGCCCCATGAATCCAGGGGTGTCCGAGCAAACAGAAATAGGCCATATGAATATCCATTACATAGAAAGTTGAGTTCAAGACCTGAGATCCCACCTTGATCGGAAGATTAACCTCTCCATGTACCACTCTCCTTGACCCATCAAAGGCTCTTACCATAATATCACTGGGTTTCAGGACCAGCCTTTCACAGTCTAGTCTATCCATAGCACCTTTTGATAAAACATTCAGGGAGGAACTTGTATCCACCAACACATGCATAAAGGTAGTTCCCCTACACTCAATAGAGATGTACAGGGCCTTGTTATGATTCTTTCCTGCGGAGTTAGGTCTGTATCAGAAAAGCCTAAACCATTATCAGTTGTTAGGCTTGCAACACAATTCTCAAAATGATCAGCAGAAGTCTCTTGGGGTACATGGACAGTCTTCAGAAATTTTACCAAAGCTTGAGCGTGGGCTTCAAAGCACAATAACAAGGACAACATGGATATTTTGGAGGGCGTCTGCCCCAGTTATTCAACTATATTGTAGTCACTTTTGGAGATGATTTTTAATATCTCTTGCATCTCTTGTTTGGAAGAGTCTTCAATAGTAACATCTTTTGATAGCGCCTCCGTCTGGGCAGGCTCAGTCATCTTTACTTTGTCCTGACTGTTAGTAGTTGACTCATTAGTAGGGATACGCACTGGTGTAGTGGTAGTCTTTGGAGGAGAGATTTTTAGAGAGAAAACTCTTCTTGTCCTGGTGACTTTACTAGTTCCGACAATATTTTTGACATTGAGGTTGGTAACTTCAGAAATTTCATCTTCGGTAATCCATGGATCTTGCCTAACCCCATGGTAATAAACTTATGCTCCATAGCTCCAGGGAACAGCCTTGTTAGAGGAATAGGGGACTGGCCCCGGTGCAGTAATGATCAGGGGAGCCACCCTCGGCTTGGCAGGAATCCTTATAGGACCTCTAGAGGTGATCCTTACAGGAGTGTTAGAAATCGTGATTATAGACATATCTTCAAGTCTCAACTCTTGAGACACACTTTCATGCAAACTCTTCACAGTTAGAGTCTTCTCAAACAGAATTTCATGGCTATCAATCAAATGTTGAATACCCTTTTTCAGCCACATACAACCATCAGTTTGGGATGCACAATGGTAAAAAAAATTAAGACAACTCAGAAATAAATCAGCTCGCAACAGATTCTTCTTAATGGTCATTGTTGTACCCCAAAATTTTCCCTCTCATTTTATCAACATTTCTCATTACAAGGCTCTTTGAACTCAAGACCAAGCTAGGGTTTGCTCTACTCAAGACATCTCCTTGCACTGATGACCTAAATTAGGGTTTGAGTTTGCACATGGATTTTTGGACCTTCAAAGCCCAAATTGATTTTCATACTTCACATTGGACTCATAAGTTTGTCCATACCAAGTTTCAAGCCTTAAATCAATTTTTTCCCAGTCAATTGGACAGTTGACCTAGAAATCAACTGTATTGGGGAAAAAGTCAATTGTGGCCAATTTACAGTCAAACCTCATGAATTTTGACCCACATCAACATTATGAACTCATATGAACCATTTGATCAAGTTTGGACCACAATTCCACAAGAAATTTGATCAGATCACCAAAAGGGCAAAATGGTCATTTTTAGGGTTTTGACTGTACAAAGGCAATTTCTGACTATTTGTCCTAGCCAATGGAAAATTAGGTTCAACCAAGGACTCAAGGACTCAATGGCATCATCTTGACCTATTCAACAAGTTCAAAAGATCTCAAATGCATGGGATTGACAGATGAATTTTTCAGTCAACTGATCAAAATTTGACTATACACTGAAAAGTCAAACTTTGACTTTTTGGTCAAAATCAAGTGCCAAGGGTAATTTTTCATCAAGATGTGTCAAATTATGAAACTTGTTCATCAAGAAACCCAAAATTTCAAATTAGGGTTTGAAATTGAAATTTTTCATAACTTAGAATTTTTCTAAGTTATGAAATTTTCTTATTTTTTCCTAACTTTGTCCCACATTTTCACCATGATACAAATGGATTCAAACAAAACTTCCAACATGAAAGTTGTTTTACTCCACAAATTTTACAACTTTTATTCACAAATTTTTCTCAAAAGAAGCTTGGATCTCAAGTTATGATTTTTGGAACAAGGGTGCCTAAAACTTTTAACTTAGAGAAATTTTGCCCTAGTTTAGGCAGGATTTTGACCTATCTTCTTGGCCATTTTCACATAGTTCCACTTTGAGTATCAAGTTTCATTTCAAATATGGATTATAGAGCATGTTGCAAGATTTCCAAATTATCCAAGAACTCCTCAAACACAATTGTGGTTAGGGATAATCGAATGCTTGAAGTTGGCAAAAACTCACTTTGTATCCATGGCAAATTCATGTTCACTCAAGTGGCATTTTCAAACCAGCATTCCTTGTACTAGTTTGTAGGCCTCTAAACCACTTCACACTCCATAATTTAATTCAAATCCATCAGTCTAAGCTTTTGTTTTGGCCATTTGGATATTGTACACAAAATTAGGCCTTAAGTAGAAAAAGGAAAATTCTCATTTTTGCAAAAGTGTGCTTTATGTCAAACCATGATCTTTGAGCATAGAGCCAAGATCTCAGAAGCCAAATCAAATCCACAAATTGCAGGGACCAATAGGATGGTATGCAGCATATTTGATGGCTTGTACAGGCCTGTAATCACAACTTCCACTTTCTTGCTTCAAAAACAAGAAAACTTGCCAAATGCTTAGAACTTGAAAACCAGCATAGATCAACTTAAACAAACATTTCAAACATCTTTCACGCAACCCTTTGAGCCAGAAACACGAGTGCTTGATCCCCAAAACATCCCATAGCCAGAAATCACACTTCTTTAGCAAAACAGGGCAGGTGTTGCAACTTGAGTTCTCCAGCTCATTTGGCTCGTGCGTTTTTCCCCATTTTGCTTCACACATTTCATTCAACTCACTCAAGTTATACCAAACCTCCATTACCAACTGTAAATCCATTTACAGTGTTCACCATTTTCATTTCAAGCTTGTGCAGGTTGAGTTCCATAGGCAGATTCAGGGGCATTCAAGGCAAGCTAGCTATTGGAAAAGGTCAAGTGAAGTTCAAGCAAGCTACCAGACATCTCAAAACTTGTTGAGAAGCACTGCATTGTCCTACACGAATCCAACTGAAACAGGTTTTTCCTCACTTTTTATCTCTCTATTTAGGAACATTTAGCCTTAGGTTTGTGAATAAAAAATGTAGTATTCAATGCTAGGAAGCCATACATATGCTCAGCTTTCATTTATATTAAGTGTGCTAGGAGAATTTCATCCATGAATGTGCTGAAAAAACTAGGTCACATTTTAGGGCCAGAGAAATTCTCCCTGGTCTTTGAGAGTTAGGATTAGTTTCTTATATGGTTGGAATCGTCTTGAAATTCTCTACAAGTTTGATGTTGTGATTTTTTGCAAAAGATCACGTATACAGGATGTAGCATTTGAACAGGGCAAGCATGCGTTTTTCAGTCTGGAGGAAGAAGATGAAGTTGGCTTGAGTTGGGCTTGGCCAGGCTTGCTTTTGGCACCTCCCACTTTCATTTTTGCACCCCCTGGCCCAATTTCTTGAATAATTATATTTTTGCATTTTTGTTTTCATTTTTGATTTTGTTATTTTATTTCCAAATATAAAAAATACTCAAAAAACATTTTTATAATTTTTTACATTTATTTGGCATTTTATTTTAATTTTTCTAATATAGAAAACATTTTTAATACTTTTATATTATTTGCTTAAACTTAAAAATAATATGGAAATCATACTTTTATTTTTATTTCTTATTTTTATTCACACTGAAAATATTATTAAAAATATAATTTATTTTTATATATATTTTATTTTATATTATACATATTTAATATTATATATATATATATATATATATATATATATATATATATATATATATATATATATATATATATATATATATATATATATATATATATATATATATATATATATATATATATATATATATATATATATATATATATATATATATATATATATATATATATATATATATATATATATATATATATATATATATATATATATATATATATATATATATATATATATATATATATATATATATATATACTTTTATTTTATTAAATACTTAGAATAAAAATACAAAAATATTACATTTTTATTTTTATTATTATTTATACTAAAAAATACCCCTTTTTAAGTATATTTCATTTTGACACATATTAATATATTTTTTGTATATAAATAATATATAGTATTTATTTTCTTAAAGAAATTAGGGTTTACCCTTAAAACAAATGAAATTAATCTTTTTTTATTTATTTCTTTATACTTTTTACATCAAAAATACTTTTATATACATAGGTAAACAAAAACCTTTTTTTTTTGCATAATACATATTATTTGATATTTATTTATTTTTTTTATTTAAATATTATTTATTTATTATTCATGCAATTAATTTCAATTTGGATGTAATAGTAAATTAGGGTTTATATTTCTTGTCAAATACCCTCCATTCAAAATTGTACCCCCATCCCCATAATTATGTTGTAATAGCTTAGAATTTTAAATTCTCGTACTTTACGCTTTCAATTATGCCATGATTAGAGAATTAGGGTTTGTATGCAAAAATCTAAATTAACAAATAGTTTGACCTAATCAAAGACAAAAATGCATGAAAATCAAACACAATACACACTTGTACCCCTAGGGTTATAATCCACTTGCTGCCTTCAAAAATGGGTCATGGTATGCATGTTGGGTACTTTGGCAAAACAAAAACAAAACAAAAGATCATAGTCCCTCAATGACGCTATCTTGGTTGCCTAAACAAAAATGATCAAGTCCCTCAAGAAAATTGCCAAAGATACTTAACACAATTGCTATCATGGTATATACGATGACCCGCGCTTGTCCCGTTTAACATCCTAACACAAGGTTGTTCACCAAATGCAATGGTGAAACAACACTATCAAAAGGGTTAAAAACATTAGAAAAGATATTTTAGTAAAATAGGGTAGATAGCTCTTAGTTACTTGATCAAAAGCTTGTAAAAAACATCCTTGTTATTTTCAAGCACACCTCACAACACAGTTTCAAAACATTTTCCCAAATCAAACTTTCAAACATTGAAATCTTTTCAAAAGACAAAAACACCTTTGTATACATTCAAACAAGAATCCTTACAAAGGTTGCCACAACGATGGCCTCTTTTCAAAACATCTTTCTAAACCACACACAAAGCACCATTTCAAACAATTGGAAAAGCAAAGCAAGTGATCTAAACAAGTAACTAAGAGCCCATGGATAACCATGGATGAAAAGGGTGCTTGCACCTTCCCTTTTCATAATCTACTCCCCGAACCCAAGAAAACATCTCAAAGGTCTTTCCTGTGCTTTTTGACCTTTCCTTAGGATAAAATAAAAAGTTGGTGACGACTCTTACTAAACTGAAACATTTGCGAACACAAACGCAAAACCTCAAGTCAGTTTTCCCACCGTATCACAGAACTGGCGACTCTGCTGGGGACTATCTTTAAAAGTGGAGTAACCTTAGGGTTTAGATCACCTTTGCATTCTTATCTTGTTTGCTTTGATTTCTTTACATTTGGTTCTCTTGTTTGGGCTTGAAATCCTCTACCCGGATTTGGGAAACATTCATAGGTAAATAGAAATAAGTTGTGGAAACTGTGCGGGGTATACCGACATGGTTGAAGCAATAGCTATATTAGTGCGACATATTTGTGAGTACCGGTAGCCTTTGAGTCAATCAAAGAGAATACAGGGCCGCTGAGTGATGTCATGAAGCACTAATGAACTCTTAGAACCTTACTTGACCATCTTAGCCTTTTTTTAGGGGTAGTGAGATGACCGGCTTTGGTGCAGTCCGAAGTTGGTAGATACTCGATACTACACTCATTGAGGGTTGTTTTCTTAGAATATTTTGGTCGCCTGTTAAGTGGCTAAATCAAAACAATGAACACAAAAAATAATCCAGTGATATTGAGCTCCTTAGAACTCGGTTACTATTTATAGGACAGGTGGAGCCAACTAACTTCAAGAGGGTACTTACCTATGAAACCTCATGCAAGCCTGAAACTAGGATCTTGTGTGATTTGCTTGTACATGTGCTTTTGCATACATCATGAAAATCATAAAGCATCATATGCATCCACTAACCATTTCAAGGGTTCAGATCTTCATCTTTGTTCTTGTTTTGTAGGTCATGGAATCTCTTCGCAGGAAAACAATTCAAGTCAATCTTGTGAGAATCCCTCCTCAGCTCAAGGAGCTTACTTCCAAGATTCCAGAGAATTCTCTCTTCAGTGGAAGACATGGTAGACTTCTCAACTTGGTCAACTCCAACATTGAAGAAGACATGGTGAAAGTTCTCTTCCAGTTCTTTGACCCCCTACACCACTGTTTCACATTCCCTGATTACCAACTAGTACCTACTTTGGAGGAATTTTATCAACTCTTGAGGATTCCTATTCTCCATCAACTACCCTACAACGGTAGGGAAAGAGAACCAAAGCCTGAAGATGTTGCTCAAGCCTTACACTTGCAACCATCTGATATCAAAGGTCATTGGGAAACCAGAAGTGGTGTCAAGGGTTTCTTGGCAAAATTTCTGTTTGAGAAGGCACAAGACTGCTGGAATTCTCTAGATCTACAAGCTTTTGAGGAGACTATAGCACTTCTCATCTATGGGTTGGTCTTGTTCCCAAATCCTGATCAACTTATAGATGTGAATGTTGTCAAGATTTTCATATCTCGGAATCCTATACCTACATTGCTTGGGGACATCCTACACTCATTTCACACACGAACAATGAGGAAAAGAGGTGTTCTCATGTGCTGTACTCCTCTTCTAGCAAGGTGGTTTATTTCTCACCTTCCCCAAACAGTTTTGAAGAATGAGCAGGGTTTAAGGTGGTCACAACGGTTGATGACCCTCAAACATTCTGATGTTCATTGGTGTTCTCGGTCTAGAGAAAATGTCATCATCATTGATCATTGTGGAGAATTCCCTAATGTCCCTTTACTTGGCATTAGGGGGGCATTACCTACAACCCCTGTTTAGCTCTGAGATAGTTTGGATATGCCCGGAGGGATGGCCCTCATGATATGCTGATTCCTGACCTAGTTTTTGACTTCGACAACGATGCGCAAGGACTTCGACAATGTTTTATCCGAGATTGGAGGATGGCCAACAAAGTGGATAGTAAGACACTGGGGCACACAAATTCCATCCCCCTTGAGCCTTATCTCAAGTGGGTACGAACCCGCGCCCAAAATCTTATGATGCCATACCCTCACATTCTCCCCGTGATCAAAGAGCCTGTTATGGAAGGAGAGGTTCCATACACCCTCCTACATCCAAACATGCCAACATCATTGGAAGAATTTCAAAAGAGTTGGATATAGCTCAAGGAAGAACTGAATACTTTTGAAGCCAGCTTCTATGCCAGTGAGAAGAAGGTTTTGGAGCTTACCCGCTGACTTCATGAAGAGGAAACTCTCAACACTTACATCGCGCCAAAGAGGATGCGCAACGTCTTTTTACATTAAGAATTTTTTAATATTTTGCCCATGGGGCATTTATGTACTAACAAATTTCTTCTTAATATGATGTGTGTTCTTTTTGTTTGCAACAAATTTGAATTTCTGAATCCTTGAATGCATTACATGAATAACATATCATTCATCATATGCATAAATAGGTCTTCACACCAGGTTTCCTTATCTTTCTGCTGTTTATTTCAGCAAGATGGATTTGGAGCAGACGGTTAAGGATCTGCAAGCACAGAATTCGCAATTCCAGCAACTCCTCATGACCTTAGCAAAGGGTCAGGAGGATCTTAAAGCACTATTGGAGAAAGAGAAAGAACCATAAAGGAAGAAGAAGAAAAGAGTTGGGGTAGCCACTATGGGAAGGAGATTTGAGCATCAGGATAGGAGAGTTCTGGAATTTCCCTCAATGTCCGACAAAGGGGTTGGTAAAGGAAAAGGAGTTGCAATGCCCTCCGAATCTGAAGCTGAAGAAGAAGAAGAGGAAGAGGATGAAGATTACTCCGAAAAGCAATACTCGCCGGTGGATGATAAGTATAAAAATCTTGAGGATCGGTTGGCAGCCATGGAGTTGCAAAGGGTTCCTGGGTTAGATTTCGAAGAACTAGGGTTGGTCGTTGGGATCGTCATTCCTCCCAAGTTCAAAGTACCTACTTTTGCTAAGTATGACGGTTTGTCCTATCCAAAGATGCATCTGAGGTCCTACGTTAGAAAGATCCAACCCCACTCATCTGATAAAGATCTTTGGGTCCATTTTTTCCAAGATAGTTTGTCAGGAACGCAATTGGACCGGTTCTATCAACTTGAGATATCGGATGTTCATAATTTTGAAGATTTAGCTGCTGCTTTCTACCGACAATACCAATACAATGCAGATTTAGCGCCTACTCGTACTCAGCTACAGATTATGGGTATGGCCTCTAATGAGGGATTTAAGGAGTATGCCCAGAAGTGGCGGGATTTGGCTGGAAGGGTGAAGCCACCGTTGTCGGATAGAGAGTTGGTTGACATGTTTTTAGGGACTCTGTCAGGTCCATTCTTCAATCATTTAATCGGGAGTTCATCTGTAGGATTCACCGAATTAATTCTGACCGGTGAAAGGGTCGAAGCTGGCATTAAAAGTGGTAAAATTTAGAAAGATGCCTCCGCTTCCACTGCCATTAAGAAGATCTTCCTAGCTAAGAAGGAAGTTTCTGTTGTTCACAACCAGAGGAACCAAGGAAGAACGGAGCACCGACCAATAGTGGGAGCTGTGATGATCCAAAACTCTTCAACCGATCAACCTCGCAGCAATCAACCAAGATCTAATCAGCAAAGGGTAGAAAGGCCACAATGGCAATTCACCCGAATCAACATGACACCGACTCAACTCCTCCCTCATTTGCTAAAGCTGAATCTTACCAATTTGAAAGAAGCGCCGAAAAACCCTAATACCTCTTTTCCTTATTATCACTCCAATGCAAAATGTGCATACCACTCTGACAGTGTAGGACATGATACCAACAACTGTTGGGCTCTTAAGAACAAGATCCAAGACTTAATAGACGCCAAGGGGGTAGAATTTGATGCGCCCGAAAAGCCGAATGTGATTTCTGTCCCAATGCCCAAGCACGGTCATAATGTCCATGCCGTTATGGAAGATCTTCATGTTACCATTGTTGATGACCTTTTGACTCCGTTATTAGTGATTAAAGTGAATTTGATGAAAGTCGGGATATTCCCAGGCTGTGGAAAAGACTATTACTTATGTTCAAATTTCCAAGTTGACTGCCCACTGTTGAAATCAGGCATCCAACGCCTGATGGATACCCAAGAGATCCTCTTTCAAAAGACTCTTGTTGATACTATCACTCATGTTACTCCTATTACCTTTGATACTCCAACCAATGACATCGCTATAATAACCATCTTCGACGATCTTTCCAAGACCTGCAAAAGGCATGTTAAGATCACGCCTGATCCTAAGTTTGTACCGTTGAAAATCACCATGTCGGGGCCTGTCCCGTATAAATCTAACAAGACGATACCATGGAATTACGGAGGAGAAATCTTCTATCATGGTATCAAGCAGATTGAATCAGTCCAAGAGAATTCTGATGATGAAACCCCTGATATAGGGAATATTGTGGGAACGAGCAAGATAACTCGCAGCGGAAGGATCTTCTCTCCGGAGATTGCTCCTCCACGAGCAGTCTTCGGACCCTCAAAAGCTTTTGTGCCTGTCCAGCCATCTGTGCAAAACCCGGTAATTGAAGAACTTGATGCTCCTGAAGTTAGACCCTCTGATGTTACTGCCAAAGGTAAGGGGATACTAGAAGCGCCTGTCAGGACGAAGGCTCAGACTGTGGTAATCCCCGAAACCACCCAAAAAGAGATGGAAGAAATCTTAAAAATAATCAAGAAGAGCGACTACGATGTCGTGGAGCAGCTAGGGCAGACCCCTTCCAAAATCTCCATGCTGGCTCTCCTACTCTGCTCTGAGGCTCATGCTAAGGCCTTGATCAATTTTTTAAAGACGGCACACGTGCCTCAAGAAACTTCTGCTGACCAGTTTCGAGAGTGTGTGGCTAGCCTTACTGCCGATAATGGTCTTGGTTTTTCCGATGCTGATTTGACCCCTAAGGGAAGGAAGCACAACGACGTACTTCATGTCTCGGTAGAATGCAGAGGGACCACACTTGCCCATGTTCTGGTTGACACCGGTTCATCTTTAAATGTGCTACCGAAGAAGGCGTTGGACAGGTTGGACTACGAAGGGTTGATCCTAAAGCCCAGTAACATTGTTGTTAGAGCCTTCGACGATTCTAAGAGGATGGTTCACGGAGAAGTGGACATTCCAATCAAAGTGGGCACAAAAATTTTCAACTCTACTTTTTATGTGATGGACATCCGTCCTTCATATTCATGCTTGTTGGGAAGGCCATGGATCCACAATGTTGGGGCAGTCACTTCTTCCTACATCAAATGCTAAAGTATCCAGTTCAGGGTAAGATTATAACGGTTCATGGTGAGGAAGAGTATATGATAAGTCATCTTAACTCCTTCTGCTATATGGAGTTGGATGGCGAGTTCATAGAAACGCCTTTCCAACATTTTGAAGAGGTTTCTCCTGAAGTCGCAGTTGTAAAGACAATGACTGATGTGCCTATCGTTTCCAAGCCAGTGTCTAGGATGGCATCCCTCAAATATGCGGAGGCCGTAATCAAAGAAGGAGGGAGTACAGTGTGAGGGCAACTGCCTGATTTTCCTCACAACACGGATAAGTTCGGACTAGGTTTTACTGCTGCTGGCCAGAAAGCTGTGCGTCGCTCCCGGGCTGGAGGACCACCCGTAAAAATCACTCACCATGGAATTAATGTCTTAGAAGATGATGATGAAGAAGACAACTTTGAAGATTGGATCTTTCCAACCGTCGAAGGAGGATTAAGCAACTGGGAAGCGAAAGACTTTGTTCCCATCACTTTCATCAACCAGTAATTTATCTTTGAACAATTTCCTATTTTTGGTCTGTAATAATTAAACAATTCGTACGCTATTTTCACCTTATGCCTTACCCGAGGCATATAGGTCCATTTGTAAGGGCTTGATTTCTTCATTATCATATGCCATTTTTAAGTGAATCATTGGATGTTTTCATCTATAAACTGTTGTGTTCATTTTCTTTCCTTTTACATTTTGTTTTGTTTAAGGATGGCTATCCCTTACACACACCCACACTCACAAAATGCAGGTACCCATCCACTCCGGATTCCATGGGTGACTATTCTGCTTTAGCCTTCGGTGACTCTGAAGATTTGGTCAATCATGCCGAGCACGAAGGTGATGAAGACTGTGAAGTGCCTAGAGAGTTAGCCAGACTTTTACAACAAGAAGAGAGGGTTATTCTTCCCCATGAAGAGTTTCTAGAAACCATCAATCTGGGAACAGAGGAAGACAAGAAAGAGGTTAAAGTGGGTGCCAACCTGGAGCCAAGTGTCAAAGAGCATCTAGTTCAGCTGCTGAATGAATATGTTGAGATCTTTGTCTGGTCCTATGAAGACATGCCGGGACTAGATACAAATATTGTGGTTCACCGTCTCCCTACAAGAGAAGATTGTCCACCAATCAAACAAAAGGTCCGCCGAATGAGGCCCGACATGTCTAAAAAGATCAAAGCTGAGGTGATGAAGCAATTCAATGCTGGCTTTCTGGCTGTTACTTCCTATCTATAATGGGTTGCTAACATTGTGCCCGTGCCTAAGAAGGACGGCAAAGTCAGAATGTGTGTGGACTATCGGGACTTAAACAAGGCTAGCCCTAAAGATGATTTTCCACTACCACACATTGACATCTTGGTTGACAACACAACTCAACACAAGGTATTTTCTTTCATGGATGGATTCTCAGGATACAACCAGATCAAAATATCCCCCAGAGACATGGAGAAGACTACTTTTGTCACGCAGTGGGGTACCTTCTGCTATAAAGTGATGCCATTCGGACTGAAGAATGCAGGGGCAACCTATCAGCGGGCCATGGTAGATTTATTTCATGACATGATACATCATGAAATCGAAGTCTACGTAGATGACATGATAGCCCGTTCACATACAGAAGAAGAACACCTCGACCATCTACAAAAGTTGTTTGTCAGATTGAAGGAATATAAGCTCAGACTGAACCCTGGCAAGTGCACCTTTGGAGTCAGGTCTGGTAAACTGTTGGGATTTATCGTCAGTAACAAAGGCATCAAGGTTAATCCTGCTAAAGTCAAAGCTATACAAGAAATGCCTTCCCCCCGCACTGAAAAGGAGGTTAGAGGTTTCTTGGGACGCTTAAACTATATTGCGAGGTTCATCTCTCACTTGACATCTACCTGTGAGCCAATCTTCAAACTGTTGAAGAAAGATCAGGTGTTTGAATGGAACAATGATTGTCAAGTTTCTTTCGATAAAATCAAGGAGTATTTGCTGGAACCTCCTACCTTGATGCCACCCGTCGAAGGAAGACCTTTGATTATGTATTTAACTGTTTTAGATAATTCAATGGGGTGCGTACTGGGCCAACATGAAGAGTCTGGCCGAAAAGAGCATGCCATTTATTACCTTAGCAAAAAGTTTACCGACTGTGAGACTCGCTACTCACTGCTCGAGAAAACTTGTTGCGCTTTGGTATGGGCTGCTCGCCGGCTAAGGCAGTATATGTTGACACATACCACTTTGCTGAAAAATGGATCTGATTAAGTATATCTTCGAGAAGCCTGCTTTATCTGGAAGAATCTCTAGATGGCAAATAATCCTGACTAAATATGATATCCAGTACACAACCCAAAAAGCTATAAAGGAGAGTGTACTAGCTGACCATCTAGCTCATCAAGCTGTCAAAGATTACCAATCTATGAGGTTCGACTTCCCTGACGAGGACATTATGACATTGGACAACATTGAAGGTAACAGACCGTATGACGGACCTGAACAAGGATCCTGATGGACCCTGTACTTTGATGGTGCTTCAAATGCACTTGGAAACAGTATCGGTGCGGTACTTATTTCTCCGGAAGGTTGCCATACACCTTTCACTGCTAGACTCTGCTTCAGCTGCACCAACAACATGGCCGAGTATGAAGCTTGCATCTTTGGTCTCAAGGATGCAATTAACCTAGGAATCAAATCTTTGGTTGTATTTGGGGACTCCGCTTTGGTTATCAGTCAAATCAAAGGAGAATGGGACACTAAACATCCTAATCTTATCCCATACAAAGAACATGTCTTGACTTTGTTGCCTCATTTCGAGCAGATTACCTTTGAGCACTTCCCGCGAGAAGAAAATCAGCTAGCAGATGCTCTGGCTACAATGTCTTCCATGTTTAAACTCAACTGGGATAATGAGGCTCCCCAAATCACCATCGAACGAATGGACGAACCTGCGCACTATCATGAGATTAATACCGAAGAAGTAGTGGAACAACCCTGGTTTCATGAAATCAAAAGGTATCTCTAGACTCGAGAATACCATGAAGGAGCTTCAGTCAATGACAAAAAGTTCTTAAGGAGATTTGCTGCCAAGTTCTTCCTGGGTAATGGTATCCTATACAAGCGCAGCCATGATTGTGTTCTACTTCGTTGTGTAGACAAGGTTGAAGCTGAGTTAATCATGACTGAAATACACATTGGCACATTTGGCACCCACTTGAGCGGAAATACGATGGCTAAGAAGATTCTAAGGGCAGGCTACTACTGGTCTACCATGGAAGCTGACTGTCATCAACATTCCCGTATTTGTCACAAATGCCAAGTCTATGCTGACAAGGTACATATTCCTCCTGTTCCTCTCAACGTTCTAACAGCTCCTTGGCCATTCGCAATGTGGGGAATTGACATGATCAGAGAGATCAAGCCTACGACATCCAATGGACATCGCTTCATCTTGGTCACCATTGATTATTTTACCAAATGGGTCGAAGCAGCTTCCTACGCCTCCGTTACAAAGAACGTGGTTGCCCGCTTTATCAAGCAGAACCTCATATGCTGGTATGGTATCCCCGACAGGATCATCACGGACAACGGTACAAATCTGAATAACACTGTCATCACCTCCCTGTGCGAGCAGTTCAAGATTCAACATCACAATTCATCTCCCTATCGGCCAAAGATGAACGGTGCTGTTGAAGCCGCGAACAAAAATATCAAGAAGATCATTCAAAAGATGACAATCACCTACAAGGACTGGCATGAGATGTTACCGTTTGCTCTACATGGATATCATACCACAACGCGTACTTCAACCGAGGCAACCCCCTTTTCTTTGGTATATGGCATGGAGGCTGTTTTACCTATGGAAGTTCAGATTCCTTCCTTTAGGATCATGAAGGATACTAGTTTGAGTGAAGATGATTGGATTCAGACCCGGCTTGACCAACTTAATTTGATCGATGAGAAGCGACTTACTGTTGTTTGTCATGGTCAGACGTATCAGAAACGGATGATCAAGGCTTTCAACAAGAAAGTCAGACGTCAGGTATATCAAGTCGGAGATCTTGTAATCAAGCGGATCATCTTGCCGCAAAGTGATCCCAGGGGAAAGTGGACTCCTACTTACGAAGGACCATTTGTGATCAAGAACATCTTTTCTGGTGGGGCAATGATTCTGACCACGATGGACAACAACGACCTGCCGCACCCTACGAATGCAGACATAGTCAAAAGATACTACGCATAAAATGACCCGACAAGTTAAAAACCCGAAAGGGCGACTTGGGCAAAAATGGGCATCCCGGTGAATCAAAAACCCGAAAGGGCAGTTCAGGCAAAAATTAGGGATAAAAAAAATCTGTACACCCGGCAAGTTGAAAACCCGAAAGGGAGACTTGGGCAAAAAAGGGTTTCCCGGTGGACTGAAAACCCGAAAGGGCGGTCCAGGCAAAAGTTAGGGAATTAAAGCATATGACTATGTCTCGTCGGATCACTTTAAGGACAATCTCTTCACCAACAAGCTCCAAGCTCATGATCAATCCATTCACCTTCGGACGAGGCAACGAATGGACAAGATACTCAGAGTTGTGAAGGCTACAGCAGAATGGGAACCCCATGGAATTGTTACACATAGCCATCTTTCTTTTTGTATAAATTTTTTCTCAATTTTTCGACAACATTCTCTTACTAGGATGTCTGTCTCCTTTGTACAAAGATACTTACAAAAGTTAATACAAAGATAATTCAAAGTGCAGAAATTTGTTTGCCTTTCTTTTCTTTTTACCCTTATGTTTTATTTGAAAACGTCCAATGGTTTGTTAAGTAGGCATATGCATTTGAATATAATCATTGTTTACAAATAAAACAAAATGAGAAAAGATAATTACTGAGAGTTTGAAGGTGTAGGAAAACGTCTTTAGGCTATTCCAGAGGAAATCCCCTACAGTATGACATTCAGATCCTCAACAGAGCTAAAACCCTGAAATACATATCCCCAGCGGAGCCAGAGTATTCTAAACTTTCTTCCCCAGTGGAGCCCGAAAACTTTGAACTACAGATCCCCAGTAAAGATGAAACTTTCTTTCCCAATGGAGTCAAAACTTCAAACCATAAACCCCGGTGGAATACTATCCAAATTCCTCTAGCAGAATGAAGTTTCTCATTCTCAATTCTCCAAGCAGAGTTCTCCACAAAACAAGGGATCCCCAGTAGATTGGCATACAACCCAAGCTCCTGACTTCCCCAGGAAGAATAAACACTCTCCCCACAGAGTTATCTCCCGACAAAACGAAGATTATAGTTCCCGTTTATCCATTTGAAGCCTCCCAGGTTTCAATTCCCCAGTAGAAGTCGTCGGATTTTTCCTTATTTCCCTAGGAAGGTCATGAAGATTCCTCATTCCCCGCAGAAGTTGTAAAAACTCTTGTTAATCCCCACAAGTCACCAAGGATTTTCAATCCCCAGCAGTGGTCCCAGGATTTCTCATTCTCAACAATCAAAGATTTTTTTTTAGAATCCCCAGCATCGGTCAAGGATTTACTTTCCCTGGCAGCAGTCAAAGATTTCATTATCTCCAGCTATCAAGGATTTACTTTCCTCAGCAAGACAACTAATCAGCTTACATGCACATCCATTACATTCATATATCATAAACATTGATGAAACACATTCTATTGCATCATACATATCATGCAACATAACTTTGTGCTTTAGCTAACATTCTACCCTTTTCAGGATAAGATTAAAAAGCTATCGTTAACAACTATTCAGAGATTTCAGATACAGTATGGATACACCCCAGACACGGCGGTCATTCTATTACTCATTCAGAATTTCAAGTCAAGATACAATATGGATACACCCTAGACACGGCGGTCATTCTATTACTCATTCAGACTTCAGCAATCAGATACAGACTAGATACGCTCCAGACACGGCGGCCATTCTATTTCTCATTCAGATTCAACTATCAACTTCAAGTTCAGATACACTCCAGACACGTAAGTCATTCTGTCACTTATCTGGATCCCAGTTACAGTATGGATATACTCCAGACACGGAAGTCATTTTGCCACTCATACAGATCTCAACTTCAGATACAGTCCAGATACGCTCCAGATACGATTGCCTTTCTGTCACTCATTCGAAATTTATCCCCAGCACATAGAGGCTCCATACACAGATGTTTCTTTGTTACCCATTAAGAATACAGATACACTCCAGACACGGCATTCATTCTGATATTCATTCAAGAATCAAATACAGTTACAGCTCGGATACGCTCCAGACACGGACGCCATTCCTTTGCTCATACCAATCAAATCTCCAGATACAACTCAGATACGTTCCAGACACGGGTACCATTCTGATGTTCATTCTCCTGATTTTCAACAAACAATCCTGGATGGCATCTTTAAGCCCATCTACAACAAGATTCTACCGTCTCCAAATGGCATCTTTAATCCCATTCCCTCAACCTACATTTTGACGAGTGCAAATTTACGGGCACTCTAATGTCCAATCCTCTTTTACCTTCGAGTCACGAAAGGAAAACTTGCCAATCCAACTCTTCAGGTTCAAGAAGATTGAACAGGGGCAACTGTTGTACCCCAAAATTTTCCCTCTCATTTTATCAACATTTCTCATCACAAGGCTCTTTGAACTCAAGACCAAGCTAGGGTTTGCTCTACTCAAGACATCTCCTTGCACTGATGACCTAAATTAGGGTTTGAGTTTGCACAGGGATTTTTGGACCTTCAATGCCCAAATTGATTTTCATACTTCATATTGTACTCATAAGTTTGTCTATACCAAGTTTCAAGCGTTGAATCAAATTTTTTTCCAGTCAATTGGACAGTTGACCTATAAATCAACTATATTGGGGAAAAAGTCAATTGTGGCCAATTTACAGTCAAACCTCATGAATTTTGACCCACATCAACATTATGAACTCATATGAACCATTTGATCAAGTTTGAACCACAATTCCACAAGAAATTTGATCAGATCACCAAAAGGGCAAAATGGTCATTTTTAGGGTTTTGACTGTACAAAGGCAATTTCTGACTTTTTGACCTAGCCAATGGCAAATTAGGTTCAACGAAGGACTCAAGGACTCAATGGCATCATCTTGACCTATTCAACAAGTTCAAAAGATCTCAAATGCATGGGATTGACAGATGAATTTTTCAGTCAACTGATCAAAATTTGTCTGTACACTGAAAAGTCAAACTTTGACTTTTTGGTCAAAATCAAGTGCCAAGGGTCATTTTTCATCAAGATGTGTCAAATTATTAAACTTGTTCATCAAGAAACCCAAAATTGCAAATTAGGGTTTGAAATTGAAAGTTTTTCATAACTTAGAATTTTTCTAAGTTATAAAAATTTGGCTTAAATGCAGTTTTGACCCCCCTAGTTTAAGGTTTTTGGAGTTTCGATCCCCCTAGTTTAAAAGCCAGGTTTCTAGTCCCCAAAGTTTTCAAATTTGGGATTTTTGAAGCCCCATCCATCTGGCTGCCCAAAAAGTGACATGGCACAGGGAGAGTAATGCCACGTATTATTTTTTTTATTTTTTTATTTTTTAAAAAAAAAAATTTTTTCTTCTCCTCATGGGCAAAATTAAGGTTCGAAAGGAAAAAAAAAAAATTAAAAAAAAAATTAAAATTAAAATTAAAAAAAAAATTTAAAAAAAAAAAAAAAAAAAAAAAAAAAAAAAACAAAACGTGGCATTACTCTCCCTGTGCCATGTCACTTTTTGGGCAGCCAGATGGAGGGGCTTCAAAAATCCCAAATTTGAAAACTTTGGGGACTAGAAACCTGGCTTTTAAACTAGGGGGATCGAAACTCCAAAAACCTTAAACTAGGGGGGTCAAAACTGCATTTAAGCCTAAAAATTTTCTTATTTTTTCCTAACTTTGTCCCACATTTTCACCATGATGCAAATGGATTCAAACAAAACTTCCAACATGAAAGTTGTAGTCCTCCACAAAGTCTACAACTTTGATTCACAAAGTTTTCTCAAAAGAAGCTTGGATCTAAAGTTATGATTTTTGGAACAAGGGTACCTAAAACTTTTAACTTAGAGAAATTTTGCCCTAGTTTAGGCAGGATTTTGACCTATCTTCTTGGCCATTTTTAACATAGTTCCACTTGGAGTCTCAAGTTTCATTTCAAATATAGATTATAGAGCATGTAGCAAGCTTTCCAAATTGTCCAAGAACTCCTCAAACACATTTGTGGTTAGGGATAATCGAATGCTTGAAGTTGGCAAAAACTCACTTTGTATCCATGGCAAATTCATGTTCACTCAAGTGGCATTTTCAAACCAGCATGCCTTGTACTAGTTTGTAGGCCTATAAACCACTTCACACTCCATAATTTAATGCAAATCCATCAGTATAAGCTTTTGTTTTCGCCATTTGGATATTGTACACAAGATTAGACCTTAAGTAGAAAAAGGCAAATTCCCATTTTTGCAAAAGTGTGCTTTATGTCAAACCATGATCTTTGAGCATAGAGCCAAGATCTCAGAAGCCAAATAAAATCCACAAATTGCATGGACCAAGAGGATGGTATGAAACATATTTGATGGCTTGTACAGGCCTGTAATCACAACTTCCACTTTCTTGCTTCAAAAACAAGAAAACTTGCCAAATGCTTAGAACTTGAAAACCAGCATAGATCAACTTACACAAACATTTCAAACATCTTTCACACAACCCTTTGAGCCAGAAACACGAGTGCTTGAGCCCCAAAACATCCCATAGCCAGAAATCACACTTCTTTGGCAAAACAGGGCAGGTGCTGCAACTTGAGTTCTCCAGCTCATTTGGCTCGTGCGTTTTGCCCCATTTTGCTTCAAACACATTCCATTCAACTCACTCAAGCTATCCCAAACCTCCATTACCAACTGTAACTCCATTTACAGTGTTCACCATTTTCATTTCAAGCTTGTGCAGGTTGAGTTCCATAGGCTGATTCAAGGGCATTCAAGGAAAGCTAGCTATTGGAAAAGGTCAAGTGAAGTTCAAGCAAGCTACTAAACATCTCAAAACTTATTGAGAAGCACTGCATTGTCCTACACGAATCCAACTGAAACAGGTTTTTCCTCACTTTTTATCTCTTTATTTAGGAACATTTAGCCTTAGGTTTGTGAATAAAAAATGTAGTATTCAATGCTAGGAAGCCATACATATGCTCAGCTTTCATTTATATTAAGTGTGCTAGGAGAATTTCATCCATGAATGTGCTGAAAAAACTAGGTCAGATTTTAGGGCCAGAGAAATTCTCTCTGGTCTTTGAGAGTTAAGATTAGTTTTTATATTGTTGGAATCGTCTTGAAATTCTCTACAAGTTTGATGTTGTGAGTTTTTGCAAAAGATCACATATACAGGATGTAGCATTTGAACAGGGCAAGCACGCGTTTTTCAGTCTGGAGGAAGAAGATGAAGTTGGCTTGGGCTGGGCTTGGCCAGGCTTGCTTTTGGCACCTCCCACTTTCATTTTTGTACCCCCTGGCCCAATTTCTTGAATAATTATATTTTTGCATTTTTGTTTTCATTTTTGATTTTGTTATTTTATTTCCAAATATAAAAATACTCAAAAAACATTTTTATAATTTTTTACATTTATTTGGCATTTTATTTTGATTTTTCTAATATAGAAAACATTTTTAATACTTTTATATTATTTGTTTAAACTTAAAAATAATATGGAAAGCATACTTTTATTTTTATTTCTTATTTTTATTCACACTGAAAATATTATTAAAAAAATAATTTATTTTTGTATATATTTTATTTTATATTATACATATTTAATATATTTTAGATATAAATATATCTATATATATATATATATATATATATATATATATATATATATATATATATATATATATATATATATATATATATATATATATATATATATATATATATATATATATATATATATATATATATATATATATATATATATATATATATATATATATATATATATATATATATATATATATATATATATATATATATATATATATATATATATATATATATATATATATATATATATATATATATATATATATATATACACTTTTATTTTATTAAATACTTAGAATAAAAATACAAAAATATTACATTTTTATTTTTATTATTACTTATACTAAAAAAATACCCCTTTTTTAAGTATATTTTATTTTGACACATATTAATATATTTTTTGTATATAAATAATGTATAGTATTTATTTTCTTAAAGAAATTAGGGTTTACCCTTAAAACAAATGAAATTAATCTTTTTTTATTTATTTCTTTATACTTTTTACATCAAAAATACTTTTACATACATAGGTAAACAAAAACCTTTTTTTTTGCATAATACATATTATTTGATATTTATTTATTTTGTTTATTTAAATATTATTCATTTATTATTCATGCAATTAATTTCAATTTGGATGTAATAGTAAATTAGGGTTTATATTTTTTGTCAAATACCCCCCATTCAAAATTGTACCCCCATCCCCATAATTATGTTGTAATAGCTTAGAATTTTAAATTCTCGCACTTTACGCTTTCAATTATGCCATGATTAGAGAATTAGGGTTTGTATGCAAAAATCCAAACTAACAAATAGTTTGACCTAATCAAAGACAAAAATGCATGAAAATCAAACACAATACACACTTGCACCCCTAGGATTACAATCCACTTGTTGCCTTAAAAAATGGGCCATGGTATGCATGTTGGGTACTTTGGCAAAACAAAAACAAAACAAAAGATCATAGTCCCTCAATGACGCTATCTTGGTTGCCTAAACAAAAATGATCAAGTCCCTCAAGAAAATTGCCAAAGATACTTAACACAATTGCTATCATGGTATATACGATGACTCGCGCTTGTCCCGTTTAACATCCTAACACAAGGTTGTTCACCAAATGCAATGGTGAAACAACACTGTCAAAAGGGTTAAAAACATTAGAAAAGATCTTTGAGTAAAACAGGGTAGATAGCTCTTAGTTACTTGATCAAAAGCTTGTAAAAAACATCCTTTCTATTTTCAAACACACCTCACAACACAATTTCAAAACATTTTCCCAAATCAAACTTTCAAACATTGAAATCTTTTCAAAAGACAAAAACACCTTTGTATACATTCAAACAAGAATCATTACAAAGGTTGCCACAACGATGGCCTCTTTTCAAAACATCTTTCAAAACCACATACAAAGCACCATTTCAAACAATTGGAAAAGCAAAGCAAGTGATCTAAACAAGTAACTAAGAGCCCATGGATAACCATGGATGAAAAGGGTGCTTGCACCTTCCCTTTTCATAATCTACTCCCCGAACCCAAGAAAACATCTCAAAGGTCTTTCCTGTGCTTTTTGACCTTTCCTTAGGATAAAATAAAAAGTCGGTGGCGACTCTTGCTAAACCGAAACATTTGCGAACACAAACACAAAACCTCAAGTCAGTTCTCTCACCGTATCACAGTCATCAAGGGAGTGGTCAAGTAATTTATGGTGGAGATGTAGGAAACTTCGTCAATAGCATTGACACCTTTACCATGAATGGGCATAGGCGCAGTAATCACATTAGGGGTCTCGGGAGGATTAAATTAAATTTCTCTTGCATCAATAAGATCTTGGATTTTGTTTTTCAAAGCCCAACAGTTGTTGGTGTCATGACAAGGACTATTAGAAGGATAAGCACACTTTACAATCAGATTGTACATAGGATATGAGGTGTTGGGATTAGAAGGAGGATTCCGTAGTGTTACCAACTCTGTCTTTAACAAATGTTGTAATGCCTGAGACAAAGGCATATTAATCCTGGTGAATTACCTCCTCAGCGCGTCTGACCTTTGCTGATTCCCCCATTGTGGTTGTTGAACAGATACAGGATTAGAAATCATCACCGCTCCCACAAACTGATGGTGATCACTTTTACCATGGCCCTTCTGGACATAAACAGCATTGATTTATTTCTTATTATTGAATGTCTTCTTTACAGCACTAGAAGATGCAGGTATTGGAATCTTCCCACTCCTGATACCACTTTCAACTTGTTCCCTAGTCAGAATCAGCTCAGCAAAACCAGATGACGAACTCCCAATCATCAGATTAAAGAATAGACAAGTCAAAGTACCCATGAACATATTGGTAAGCTCTCGATCAGACAAGGGAGGTTGCACCCTTCCAGTTAAATCTCTCCATTTTTTGCATACTTCTTGAACCCTTCATTCGAGCCCATAGTCATGTTTTGCAATTGCACTCGAGTCAGTGCAAGGTCAGCATTATATTGATATTGCTTATAAAAATCAGCAGCCAAGTCTTCCCACGTACGAATTTTGGTTCCCTCCAGATGATAGAACCATTCTAGTTGAGTGCTAGACAAACTTTCTTGAAATAAATGGACCCATAACTTCCTGTCAGCAGTATGTGGTTGGATCTTTCGGACATACGATCTCAGATGAAGCTTAGGACAAGACACACTATCGTATTTTGGAATATGGGGGCCTTGAACTTATGAGGGATAACAACCCTCGATATGAGACCCAGCTCTTCGAAATCCAACCCGGGAACCCTTTAGATCTCCATAGCATTGATACGGTCTTCCAGCTGCTTGTACATGTTGTCAACCAGAGGATATTGTTCATCTGAATAGTTCGCTTCCTCTTAATCAGAATCTTGGTTGTCATAATTTATACTTTTATCATCTTCCTCTAGGTTATCATTTTCTTCTTCAAACTCCAAATCTCGCTTGACCGGACCTTTGAGTCTCCTACCCATGTTGAGGACGCTAATTGGTTTCTTGACTTTCTCCTTCTTATCTTTAGTAATGAGGGCCTTCAGATCTTCCTGCCCCTTGTATAGACTTAGAAACATTTTTTAGAACTGGGCACTATGGGCTTGGATATCCTTAATGGTTTGTTCAAGAGCCATTCTTTCTGCTAAAATAAACAACAAAAAGATAATAAACCTATATTGAAACAACTGTCATGTAATGATGTGCATGATATGTATATGCAATGTTTTCAAGGACCTTTAGGATATTTAAATTTGCTAACCAAGAGGAAACATAAACAAATATTTCTATTAATAAGTTTATGTGAGTATAAAGGATTACAAAGAACTAAATTAAAAAGTCCTAAAACTCTAAGTTTCCCATGGACGCTTCCTCTTCATGTTGATATATGCATTAAGACTCTGCTCTCTGTGAAGTTGCTTCATGAGCTCCAACACTTTGATTTCACTTGCATGGAATTGAGTCTCATAGGTGTCATGTTATTCCTTGATTTGAATCCAGGACTTCTGCAATTCTTCGATGTTGTTGTACCCTAATTTTTTCCGCTAAGATTCCTCTATCATCTCATATCAACTCAATCACAACAAGATCACACTAGGGTTTGGTTCTTATCCTTTTACTCATGAGGAATCACCAAGCACATTTAATCATATATGTTTTTTATTTATTAACTTTTAAACTAATAAATTCAATGAATGTTTGCTCTAATTGATGATGCTATATGTGAAAGCACAACACATTTCATCAGGTTGATCTATAGGTTCATGAGTTTATTTCCACTCCTTCTTCAACAAAGCTTCATTAAGATTCAAGCTTCATCATTGAAGATTCTTTGAAGTGATATCATGACAAGGTATTCTATGATTCATCATGCCTCAATTTGTCAAAGAAAATCAAAAGATGCAAGAGTTGATAAACGAAGTTTGACCTAATTGGACAAGTTCTTGATTTCTTGATCACAAGTGCATAACTCTCTCAATTATCAATATTTGTAGATGGTTTTTGTTGCTATGGGTTCTTATTATCATCCACAACAACTTCAACTCACATGGTAAAAGTATTTGTTCAAGAAAATTTGTCAAAATTGAAAGGGGTTCCCAAAGCATTTTGTTTCTTTAGGAGTTAGGGTTTTGAACTTCTAAGGGCTATACCTTGACCATATTTTGAGATTTTTGGGTAATTACAAAGGCATGCTTCTCTTTAAATGGTTACCAACTAATCACTTCAAAATTTTCAAGAAGATTTTATGTGGAAGATGTCTAATGATGAAGAAAGATTACAAGTCCTCCAGATAGGCCATCAAATTCCCTTATGTGGCTTCAAAAGATCATAACTTGGTCAATTTTTATCTCATTGAGCCTATTATTTTTCCATAATGATCTTAAGGATGTGAACTTCAACTATTCTTTTATGTGCAAATCTTGAAAATAGATGGAAGATTATAGGTCACCTCATGAATTTTCACCAACTTCACAAAGCCATAACTTTTTCAATTCTTGGATTTTTTAAGTGGTTCAAATCTCAAATTTTCATTAAAGAGATCTAATTCATGCTATATTTTTTGGTCAAAAATCAAATTTTGAGTGGAAGGCCATATTTGGATGCAAGACATTATAGATCATTTTTGAAGAAAAACTTAGAATTTTTCTAAGTACAAAAAGTCACCATCTTTTTCTCAACTTTGACTCATCACAACTTTTATCTCAAGCATCCATTTGATTCCATTATTTTCACATTGTAAAGGTTTTAACCTTATCTTTCAATTGCTTTAAGAATCATGCCCTAAGACCCCTTGAGCTATGAATGTCATTGATTCAAAGTTGGTACCTTTAAACTTACTTTTTCCTCCAAGTCAGAATTTGAAATGCACAATTCAGCTTCTAATCACTAAATTTCAGCATGTTTTTACTTCTAATCATGTTTAACAATCTTCCTGAAGTGGTTAGCACCTTGAAACACAAGTTTTGGTTGAGTTTTGAGCAAAATAGAAGTCACACTTTTCATGCATGCAACTTCACACGATTTCCCTCCAAACTTCATCATTCCACATGCTTGAGCATTCCATTTGATTCTCTATAAATAGACGGTTATATCTCTCTCATTTTCTCAAGCTTAGACAGCCAGAATCACCCTGCCCAACTCTTTCCTTAACCCATATTTCTGCAACTTCGAATTTGGTTTTACAGCCTTCCTCTATCTATTTTCTTTGTCAATTCTTCATCCTTGAACTTCACAGAAACTAACAGAAGAAGAACCAAGCCCTATAGCATTCTAAATTGTGCTAGCCAAGTCAATTTTCAGGTCTCTGAATTTGAACTTCAATAGGTAGATCCCTTCATCAATTCTCTCAAAATTTGTTACCATAATGAAGCTCTCATCATTCTGATACTAGTCGCAACATTTGTTTTCAACTGGAATTGAGTTTTGATCATGAATTTTCAAATCCCTATTCAACTTTTTTCTTCTGGTTTTCTCTAAATCGACTGAGCTACAACTTATATAAATTTTCGCGAGGGTACAGTTTTCTTCGTCTTGATGAGACAAAGCGAATGACATAGGTCTGAGCTCCTAATTTTACAGTTTGAGAGACCTGCAACTCGCGTGGCTGGAGGTTGAAGATGACCAACATGTTATCTCTCAACCAATGATAAAGCGCCACTTGTTTTTTTAAAATTTGATTTAAATAAATGATCTGGTGGTTTATTCACTAATGTCCATATCATGCACAGTGCACCAGATCCCTTGGATTTGATTACTAACGCGTTTTGGCATTGATCCAATGGTCTACATCTTTTTGGTTTTATTTTTATTTTCTGATTTTGTATTTTAATTGATTTAAACTTCAAAATTTCATAAAAAATCTATTTCTGACTCAAAAAATCTGAAAAAAACTCTTAGAAATATATTGGGTTTTTCTCTTTCTGATTTTTATTTTTTCACAATTTTATTTCATGATTTGATATTTTTTATAATTTTTAACTTTTAATTAACTTGATTTAATTGATTAAAAATATTTTTCTTAATTTCTAAATTCTGAAAAAAATTATGGAAAGGTCCTTTGACCTTTTTGGAAATTTTGATAACCTTGTTTTATTTTAATTTTTGATTTTACTATTTTTACCATTTTTTATTTGTTTTACTTATTTCTTTTATTTTTTTTTAAATTAGTTTCTGACTTTAAAAAACTCAAAAAAAAAATTTCAACCTTCATTGAATCATATTTGATCTCTGGCCTTTTTTTAGGATTTTTATTTAGTGTTTTAATATACTTTGTGTAATTTTACCATTTATTTTCCATTCTATTAACCTTTTAAATATTACTTTTATTGAATTTTATTTTTATTATTTTATTTGATTCTGACTTGAGCATTATTTGGTGGCAAATTCGTCAACCTCATTAGATCTTGGGTGTTGATAGGTTGAGAAATCAAATCCACCAAAATGGATGAATGATGTTGATGATATTTGAAACCCTAATTTAATACTTTGCATCCCTTCCATCTTCATCTTATTCGTTTCTTACTTGTGTTACATGTAGTTAGAGGATGATCTACATATTATCTCTCCAAACATATGGCACATAGATTGTTATTGACCGGCCTTAAAATAGGTGCGACATCTATATAAGTCCACTTACGATTGCTTAACATAGCGCTAAAATTTGTCCTGATTCAAGAAAGGATCATTTGTGGCCCAAACTTATGTTTGCAAGCCCAAGTATGTTTAATTTGAAACCTTTGATCTAATAACCTTGGGGCTCATTGTTAGGAGGATTTGGTCTTATCAATTCTCTAATGAATTATCATAAATTTTGGACTAAGTGAATCATTTAAACATCGTTGATCATTTATTGTTGCCTTGAGATTTTGAAATGAATGATATATTTGACAAAAAGCAAATGAAACTTGTTGTTGAGAGGCTTTGATTTTATCAATCTTCTAATGAGTTTTCAAATTCAAGTTTCAAGATGGTCATTCAGCTAACCTCTAAATCCTAACAATTGACTTTATTTTATGCTTTTACTTTATGCTTTTTATTTTGAGCATATTTACTTTAGCATTTTTATTTCATGCTACTTTCATCTTTGCTCATTTGAGCATTTATCTTTATGTCATTTTTATTTTGCTCACTTGAGCTTTTCATTCCTTTTTGAAGATACCTAATAATAAACTTGAACCATAAAAAACTTTAATGTTACTTGGACTATTTGGTTACTATCCTTGGCATTTTGGAGTTATGGACTTCTTGGACTTAGGATTAGAGACATTAACCTACCTTGAGACATTGTGACTTCTATTGCAATATTTTCTGGAGTTCTTGGGGTTTACCTCAAGACATTGGGTTGTTTGTTTTCTTTGTGTGCAGGTTATTCTGATTATGCTTTGTCTGTGATTGGGAATTCATCTGTATACAGTCATTACTCTGCCCAATTTTTGTGAAGACATAATGCATTCAAAGTTTGGTATTCTTAAGAGGTTTAGTATATTTTCTTGCTTGTTCAATCCAAAGGATAGGAACTCTACATAGACTCATTATGTCAAATGTTGGCTTCTTGTTGGTTAGATGGTTCTTTTCCCTAGATTTTACCTTATGCTTTAGGGTAGCCTCTCCATCTCCTCCCATCTTCTTTAATTTCAAAAATCTTCTCTCTCCTTTTAAAAACTATTCTTGTTTTTTTAAACCTGAATCTCTTTTATAATAAACTTGGACTTAGTTCCATGCATTTTCAAAATATTTTCTTAATCAAACTTTAAACAATTTAACAATACTTTGACCTTTTTGTGAGAAGACTAAAAGTCAATCAATCTCATTCAAACTATTTTGCCACTTTGGCTTTTTGCTTTAAAATTTTCTCAAAAGATAGACTCTTGTCAATCCTTGTAGTGATGCGAACTATTATACTTATACGATATGTAGTGAAGTGAGATATTTTCCACTTGGGTGTTGAGTGAGGCTTTGTTGATTTTAAAATCTAAACTATATGCTCCACTTTCAGATGATGCAAATTCTCCTTTCTCATAATTGTGGATAGTAAGTATGTTCTTCCCCTCGGATAAGACGATGATGTCTCTTCTCTTAAAATTAACTAACACACTTGTGTTTAAAAAAATTTAAAAGGTGAACTACGAGTACCCTGATCCCCTATTGCACGGAAGGTGGTACATATGCATTAAAGGTTCACAACTGCGGTGGGTGCAAAAATTGTAAAAAATATTTCTTTTCTCATCTCCATAATCTATTTTTATATACAACTTTTATAGCCAGAATACACAAGTTTTCAAAGAGGTTCCTGCGGAGTACCGTAGATGTTTAGGGTGCTAATACCTTCCCTTTGCATAACCAACCCCCGAACTTAGATTCTCTCCCCTTTTTTGGGTTATTCGCTCTTTTCCCATTCATTTGGAAACAATAAAGTGCAGTGGTGATTTTTATTTGATCTGTGCGAGACAAGTAAATCCAATGGCTTAGTCTCAACATTTTACCGCTACAGAAAAAATGGAAACTCTACTGGGGAAAGATTGACCAAATGTTGGTCCATCCCTAAGTGGGTTGAGCCCATATTTGTTTATTTGTGTATGTGCTATTGTTTTTTATATGTTATATGTTGTGTATATGTTTGTCTGGATTTTCCTGGTTTCCAGGATGCTTGGTTATTTCTCATAAGTCCTCTACCCAGACTTGGGCAAACTTTAGATAGGATGGGCAATATAGTCATGTTAACTTTGAGGGAGTAATCCCAAAAAAGGAGACATGAGATCCCCCACTCTGTAGAGGCCCCTTTGATTGTAGTGTCATTTACCGAGTAATCGGGAAGACGGGCTTCTTTTGACCTAGGAGCCTGCTGAAATTGAGGACCGTAGACCCTTTAACCCATCTTGGCCTTTTAGGTGTAGTGCGTAAACTATGATGGAGTAATTCGGAAATGGTTGTCACGCAATACTACACTCAGACGAGTTTTTCTTAAGAATACTACTAATTACCGAGTCAATCGGGATGTTGGTAATATCCGAAAGAAGGATGTAGACTCCGGGAATCTCTTAGAACCTTGTTCGGAAGGTGATAAACTATTAGACCATAACTTGTGGGTAGTACCATTGACTTCATGCTCGTGATGTCAAACCTATGAACCCCCCATGTTTATGATCTTGTGTATGATTGTTGCATCATGCATTCATGCACCCATGAGCATTTTTTAAGACATTTTGGTTCAAGGGACTTAAAATTGACTTTTTGAGAATATCTCAAGTACTTTTGACCATGGCTTCTGGAAAAAGAAAGAATCGGAAGTACAGTTTCAAGAATCCCAAGATAGATGATTTGATGAGTCTAATTCCCGAGATTGAGAGTTTTACAGATTTTCGGAAGAAGTAATGATCCATCGTATCTCTCATAAAGCTCAGGATGAAGGAGGGTATTCTCTCGATTTTGGTCCAATTCTATGATCTGATGTATCGATGTTTCACTTTCCCTGATTATCAGTTGATTCCTACATTGGAGGAGTATTCTTATCTACTGGGTTTACCAATTACCGATCGTGTTCCTTTCACCGATTTGGAGGGGGAGCCAAAATCTCAGGAGATTGTTGTTATGGTCTATTTGGGGAAGTTTGAGATTTAGGCCCACATGACTACCAAAGGAGGAATTAGAGGATTACCCGCTCAGTTTTTATTAGAGAAAGGTCGCTACTTTGCTAGGATGAGGAGTACATTTGCTTTTGAGGTCATCTTTTCTCTACTTGCTTATGGATGTTCTTATTTTCGAACGTCGACAACTTTGTGGATATCAATGCCATCAGGATCTTTTTTATAGGGAATCCAGTTCCTACATTATTAGGAGATGCTTATTACTCCATTCGTCTCCGGGATTCTTATCATGGAGGGATAATAATTTCTTGCATGTCTTTGTTGTATCAGTGGTTTATTTCTCACTTACCCCGGTCCGATGCTTTATGGGATGTCAAGAAGGAACCGCATTGGGCTCCAAAGATTATGGCCCTCACTCATTCAGATATCGTATGGTATCATCATGCTTACCATGATGCGGATATTGTCGATAGTTGTGATAGTTTCCCCAATGTACCTCTTCTTGGTACAAAGGGAGGAATTAACTACAATCTTGTTCTTGCACGACGACAGCTTGGATATCCGATGAGAGATAAGTCAAATAGTATTCATTTGAGTGGTTTCTTTCTCAAAGAGGGAGAGGATAAAAATAAAGCTAAAGAGGAGATTGCAAAGGCTTGGCGCCATATTCACAGGAAGGGTAGAAAGGACTTGGGACCTAGAGGAGCTATTTCTTTGGACCCTTATCTCCGGTGGGTACAAGCAAGGGAAATCCAGTTGAAGATGTCATATTCCCGTGAAGCACCTATGCCTGATATGTTTGTAAAGACCACTCCTCTCCTTTTATATGATGTGAAGAGCTTCATCTTGCCCTAGCCAAGATGCAGTAGGAGAAAGAGGCTTGGAAGAATAAGTGTCAGACTTTAGAGATATCCTACCGAGAAGACTTGAAGGAGAAGGATGGCCTAATTGAGATTCTTGAGAGTCGTGCTGTAAAGATGATGGAGAAGCAATAGGATTTATTTTCCTCTAGAGCTCAATCAGGACTTAGTCATTCACTCCCTGACTCTGGTGATTGGAAAGTGGTTTTCGACAGGTATGTAGAAGAGAACGAGCAGTTGAAGGCTCAGATTGCAAGGCTCACAAGAAAGCGTCAGTGTGTGAAGTGATCTTCATCAGCTTTATTTTTTAGGATTTTAGATTCTATCTTCTTTTGTACTTGGGATTGTTGAAACTTGTACTAAAAAGTTGTAATCCATTTTGAAGTTATTATTATGAGATTTTCAGTATTTCAAAATGTGTTAGTACTTTAATATTTGCAAAATTGTCTATAATTCTTTGAGTCCCTTGAAATATTAATAATAAAATAAATCATGTGCATTGCATATCATGCACCATCTGGTACATATTTCTTGCATTTTGTTCATACCCAGGTGTCTTACTGAATTTCTCTACTTCGTTCAGCAAGTTGTCTCACCGATATAATACTCGGGCTAATTCCAGGAAGAAAATGGAGAATCTTGAACAAGAGAATCGCGAGCTACGCGAAGAAGTTACTGCTTTGAAGGCTGGTATGGCCAATCTGACTGCTTTGATGGAATCATTGGTGGCTGCTCAGAATCAGCCACCATTTGCTCAGTGTCAACAAACAACATTTTCTTCTGAAGGTCCATCAGTTCATGTTTTTGTTACCCCAATTATTGTTGCTCAGAATCGTATTCCTCAGGGTTACCCGTGGGGAATGCCTGAATACTTCATTCCAGAAGGTTTTAATCTTGACACTCAAGCTGCTCCAGTTGTGCAAGTTGTTGTTACTCCTGCACCTCTTGTGGTGCATGTTACTCCTGCCACTAGAAATGAGATCCATTATGTTGCACCTCCTTCGGTGAATGCTATGTCGTTTGTTAATGATGAAGTTTATCTTCTTGTTCCTCCACCAAGTGAAAGCGTGGGTTTCTATGATCGGTTGGATGACTTTCAAGACCAGTTCAATGAGATGCAAAATAAAATGAAGGCCCTTCGAGGAAAAGAATTGTTTGGACAAAATGTAAGTGAACACTGTCTAGTGACCAATGTAAAGGTGCTAGCCAAGTTTAAAGTACCGGAATTTGAGAGGTACAAGGGCAACTCTTGCCCTCGCGACCACCTTGTGATGTATATCAGGAAAATGTCCACCCATACTGATGATCAACATTTTCTCATTCATTTTTTCCAAGATAGTTTAATTGGTGCTGCTCTCAAGTGGTATATGAGTCTGGACAGTAGTAGTATCCATACCTTCAATGATCTGGGAGAAGCCTTTATCAAGCATTATAAGTACAATATGTTCATGGCGCCTGACTATGACCAGTTAAGGGCAATGGCTCAAAGAGATACGGAGTCATTCAAAGAACATGCACATAGATGGTGCGAGATATCTGCCCAGGTGGTGCCACCTATGGGAGAACAAGAAATGACCAATGTCTTCCTGAAAACCCTTGGATCATTTTATTATGAAAGGATGGTCACCAGTGCACCGAGTGATTTTACCGAAATGGTAAGCATGGGTGTTCGTTTGGAAGAGGCTGTTAGAGAGGGGCGTTTGACAAGAGATGAAGGGACGAAGATGTCGTCATATAGGTTTTCTCAGAAGAAATAAAGTGAAATGAATGTTGTTACTGGAGAAAGGAAGATTAACTAGAAGGCATCAACCGTACCAGCAACAGGTTTCTTATGTGACTCCAGTCGTCAATGTAGCTCCAACCACAGTTTCCTATCAGAGACCATCCCCTCAGGGAAATCAAGAGCAGAGTTAGAAGATAGAGGCTTTTGACTCTATTCCAATGAGCTATGCAGAGTTACTTCTAGATTTGATTCAGAAGAAGTTGGTTCATACCAAGCCACCCCATGTTATACCATCACTTCTACCTTGGTATTATAAGGCAGACCAGACGTGTGCTTTTCATCAGGGAGAACCAGGGCACAATGTTGAGAACTACTATCCTTTGAAATTTGAAGTACAAAAGATGGTGAGATATGGCCTCTTATCCTTTAAAGATGTTGGCCCTGATGTGAAAGATAATCCTTTGCCAAAGCATGGAGGAGCAAATGCTGTAAACATGGTTATCGTTTTCCAGGGGACTTCTGGGTATTTGATATCAACTTGGTTAGAGGAGATTTAGTAAAGATGCATGCTGACCTCTGCGAGTTTAGTTACTATATGCATGACCATATTGGTTGTGGTATTTGTAGTACACATATCCAGGGATGTGATAAGATAAAAGTTGATCTTCAGGAAATGATGGATGAAGGCCTAATTCATATAATCATGCATAGAGCAGAGTACGAAGAAGGAGTGAATATGGTCTTTGGATGTCCTGGAGAATTCCGAATTTTCGACGTGGATCATATGAATGATGATTTGGTGCAGTTGCACGCTACCTTCTATCACATGGATGGTCAAGAAGAACACCATTATGGGCCTTGCCAGATCTGCTGCAGATATTCCCGAGGCTGTTCCATTGTGAGAAGGGATATTCAGTTTTTATTGGATAATGGTACTATCAAAGTTTCAGGCAATAGAGATGATTACAATGGCATTAATATGATTGAAGATTTCTTGGCTGAGACTGCGTCAGATGATGAGTATGCTTATGTAGAAGAATTATTTTCCTCAAATGAAGATATGTTCTCCAGCAATGATTATGTGATGTCTAAGTATTATGAAAAGAGGGTGAATGTTATTGTGCCTGGTTTTGGTGTTCCCTCCCCTATAGAGATTGAGTATCATAGCAAGCCAGTTGTTGCTCCAGTGGTGATTTGCTTGCCGGGACCTGTTCCTTACGAATCAGACAAAGCCATGCCATACAAATACAATGCTATAATGTTAGAAGATGGTGTGGAAGTTCCCATCCAACCTTTGTCTGATGTCGAGAATATTGTTGAAGCCATCCGAGTGACTGGTAGTGGCCGTGTTTTCGCACCTGTCATTTGAGGGAGTGTTAATGCTGATAAAAAGGTCGTTGAAAGTACTGAACCCAAGAAAGTAGTGGGGGAATCTAGTGGTACTACTCTGGAAAAAGATGTGGACGCTATATTGAAGATTATCAAGATGAGCAACTATAGGATCATAGATAAATTGTTGCAGACTCCATCAAAGATATATATTCTAGCCTTGCTAGTGAACTCTTCTACCCACAGAGAATCTTTGATGAGAGTATTGGATCAAGATTTCATGGAAAATGATATGCCTTTGGACCAATTCAGCAATGTGGTAGGGAATATTACATCATGTAATAACCCGAGTTTCTGGGATGACGAATTGCCCGATGAAGGAAGGAATCATAACTTGGCTCTCCATATCTCCATGAACTGCAAGAACGATTCATTATCCAATGTGCTGATTGACAATGGGTCCGCTTTAAATGTCATATTGAGGAGCACGCTTATGAAGTTGAAGTACCAAGGAACTCCCATGCACCCAAGTGGCATAATTGTGAAAGCTTTTGATGGATCAAGGAAGTTTGTTATTGGGGAAGTAGATTTGCATATTCATATAGGCCTACACTTATTTCAGATTACTTTCTAGGTTATGGATATTGTGCCAGCTTACAGCTGTTTATTGGGACGACCATGGATACATAAGGCAGGGGTTGTTACTTCAACTTTGCACCAGAAGCTGAAGTTTGTGCGTGAAGGAAAAGTGGTCATAATAAATGGAGAACAAGCATTGTTAATATCTCATTTATTATCTTCCAGTGTTGTGGAAGAGGATGAAGGTGTTGTTGGAACTCAGTTCCAAGCTTTATTCATTGATAATATAAGGGAAATGATAATTTTATAGCTTCGTTTAAGGATGCTCAACAAGTAGTACGTAACAACCCTAGTAAGGTATGGGGCAAATTGTGGATCCACCTATGAATAAGAATATAGTTGGTTTGGAATTCTCTGTGAAGAATGATAAAGGTAAGAACATGAATCCAAAGTCTGCTTTTGGAAAATATCAAGATATCTTTCATAGTGGGGTTATCTTCATCCAACTGTTCTTAGGATCAATGCTATTGTGGAAGATGAAGCAGAATAGGAGATGTCGAACTACGTGATGCATGGAGTTAGAGTCAAAAATTAGGTCACCATTGATGTTCCCTCTTGCATTCATGTCTCAAAGTAATTTGTTTTTTTGTTAATCTTTTCAAAAATCTTTCACTCTACCCAAGGTGAAAGTATTGATGTTGTATGGGCTTATATGTTGCTTTGATATTTAAAATCAATAACAAATTGTGTCTTTATTTTATGCTTTTTCTTGGAAAATGGTAATCAGAAAAAACATTTTTAAAATAAATAATAATTGTAATTGAATCTGCATAATCACTTGCTATATATGTCATTTTCTAAAAGCAATCATAAATCATATGTGCAGATTAATTAAAAACATGTTGAGTACAATGACCCTACACCATCTCCCAACTTTGAATATCATGCGTATGTGGCCGAAGAAGAATAATATGATGCAATTTCATAAGAGGTTTCACGGTTGCTTGAGCGCAAGGAAAGTTTCATTCAGCCATATAAAGAGTCGTTGGAGATGATCAATTTGGGTTTAGAGGAAGATCCAAAGGAAGTCAGGATTGAAGCATTGCTACATCTCGACGTAAAGAGTAAGTTGATTGAATTGTTGAAAGAGTATGTGGATATAATTTCTTGGTCATACCAATATATGCCTGGTTTGGATACTGATATTGTGGAACATCATTTTCCGCTAAAGCCAGAATGCCCGCCAATCAAGCAGAAATTGCGAAGAACTCACCCTGATATGGCAGTGCAAATTAAAGAAGAAGTTTTAAAGCAGATTAATGCCGATTTTCTTGTAACATCAGTGTACCCTCAGTGGATTTCCAATATTGTCCTAGTACCAAAGAAAGACGGAAAAGTTTGCATGTGCGTTGATTATAGAGATTTAAACAAAGCTAGTCCAAAGGATGATTTTCCATTGCCACATATTGATATATTGGTTGATAGTACAACAAAGTTCAAAGTATTCTCGTTCATGGATGGATTTTCCAGATATAATCAAATCAGAATGGATCTTGAGGACATGGAAAAAACAACGTTTATCATGCCCTGGGGAGCATTATATTATAGACTGATGCCCTTCGGGTTGAAGAACACTAGTGCAACTTACCAGAGGGCTATGACAACCCTATTCCATGATCTCATGCACAAGGAAGTTGAAATATATTTTGATGATATGATTGCCAAATCCCAGACTGAAGAAGGGAATATAGAAGATTTATTAAAATTATTTCAGCGTTTGAGGAAGTATTGTCTCCTCTTGAATCTAAATAATGCATCTTTGGTGTTCGATCAGGGAAATTGTTAGGTTTCATTGTCAGCCAAAAAGGGATTGAAGTTGACCCTGATAAAGTCAAAGCAATTCAATAAATGCCAGCGCCAAGAACTGAAAAGCAAGTTAGAGGTTTCCTTGGGCGTTTGAATTACATTTCCAGATTTATTTCCCATATGACTACAATGTGTGAGCCAATATTTAAGTTGTTAAAGAAATATTAGGGTTGTGTGTGGACAGATGATTGCCAAAGGGCATTTGAAAGTATTAAAGAGTATTTGATTATGTATCTGACAGTGTTTGATAATTCTATGGGCTGTATTTTGGGACAACAAGATGAAAATGGAAGAAGGAATATGCCATTTATTATCTCAGCAAAAAGTTTACTGACTGTGAGTCGCAGTATTCTATGCTAGAAAAGACAGTTGTGCTCTGGCCTGGATGGCAAAGCGGTTGCAGCAATATATGTTGAATCATACTACTTGGTTGATTTCCAAAATTGATCCAATTAAGTATATTTTTGAAAAGCGTGCTCTTACTGGGAGAATTTCCCATTGGCAGATGATGTTGTCTGAATATGATATTGAATACCGTACTCAGAAGGATATAAAAGGCAGTGTGTTGGCGGATTATCTTGCTCACCAACCGGTTGATGGTTATCAGTCTGTTAAATATGATTTCCCTGATGAGGATGTTATGTTTCTGAAAGTGAAAGATTATGATGAACTGTTGCCTGAGGAAGGTCATGATCCTGAATCTCGTTGGGGCATGGTGTTTGATGGAGCTGTGAATGCTTATGGGAAAGGAATTGGTGTTGTGATTATCACTCCTCATGGATCGCATATCCCATTTACTATAAGGTTGGCCTTTGATTGCACCAATAACATGGCAAAGTATGAAGCTTGTATCATGGGTCTCGAGGAGGCTATTTATCTCAAAATCAAAATCCTAGATGTGTATGGTGATTCAGCTTGGGTAATAAATCAGAATAAAGGAGAATGGGATACTCGTCACCCTGGCTTGATTCCTTACAAAGACTATGCTAGAAGATTATTACCTTTCTTTAATAAAGTTGAATTCCATCATATTACCAGAGATGAAAATCAGATGGAGGATGCTTTGGCCACTCTGGCTTCTATGTATCAAGTGAATACTTGGAACAAGGTGCCTTGTATCACAGTACGACATCTGGATAGGCTGGCTCATGTGTTTGTAATCGAGGAAATGTCAGATGAAAAACCTTGGTATTATGATATCAAGCATTTTATCCAGACTCATGAATACTCGGTCGGTGCGTCAAACAAAGATAGAAAGACATTAAGAAGGTTGGCAGGAAGCTTCTTCCTCAATGAGGATGTGTTGTACAAGATAAATTATGACATGGTCTTGCTCAGATGCATGGATGCATACAAAGCAGACATGTTGATGCATGAGATTCGTGAAGGCTCCTTTGGCACTCATGCTAATGGACATTCGATGGCAAAGAAGATGCTTAGGGCAGGTTAATATTGGATGACAATGGAATCTGATTGTTATAGATTTGCAAAGAAGTGCCATAAATGTCAGATTTACATTGATAAAATTAATGTGCCTCTGACACTCCTCAATGTTATTTCTTCCTTGTGGCCTTTCTCTATGTGGGGTATTGACATGATTGGAATGATTGAACCCAAGGTGTCGAATGTACATCATTTTATCTTGGTGGAAATTGAGTACTTCACTAAATGGGTAGAAGCAGCTTCATATGCTAATGTTACTAAGCAGGTGGTAATACGTTTTATTAAGAACAATCTTATATGTCAGTTTGGTGTGCCAAGTAGGATTATCACGGGCAATGGCTTGAATCTGAATAATAAGATGATGACATAACTTTGTGAATAATTCAAGATCGTCCATTACAATTCATCTCGTTACAGGCCAAACATGAATGGGGCTATTGAACCTGCTAATAAAAACATCAAGAAGATCATCTAGAAAATGGTTGTTACCTATAAAGATTGGCATGAGAGGCTCCCTTTTGCTTTGCATGGATATCGTACATTCTTCTGCACTTCAACAGGGACAAGCCCATTTTCTCTCATGTATGGTATGGAAGCAGTGCTCGCCGTTGAGGTTGAGATTCCCTCCTTACATGTGATAATGGAAACCAAGTTGTCAGAGGCTGAATGGGTCCAGAACAGGTTTGACCAATTGAATTTGATAGAAGAAAAGAGAATGACAACCTTGTGTCATGGTCAGTTATACCAGAAGAGGGTGAAGAAAGCTTTTGAGAAGAAGGTCAAGCCTCGTGATTTCAGAAAAGGCGACCTCGTGCTCAAGAAGATCAAGTGTTTTAATGCTAATTCTAGGGGCAAGTGGACTCCCAATTTTGAAGGCCCATATGTTGTCAAGAAAGCCTTCTCTGGCGGTGCATTGATTCTTGAAACTATGGATGGCGAGGATTTCCCACGTCCTATGAATGTTGATGCAGTCAAGAAATACTTAGCCTAAAGAAATAAAAGAACAACTCCCTAAGTTGAAAACTCGTAAGGGTGGCTTAGGCAAAAAATAGCGTCTCTGTAGGCAGAAACCCCGAAAGGGCGATCAAGGAAAAAATTAAAGGCATAAACAGAATAAATTTTCCCGGTAGGTTGAAAACCCGCAAGGGCAATCTAGGAAAAAGTTAGGGATTTCTTGGCAAGTAACTGCATTAGACAAGACTTGATCATTGAAGCAACAATCTTCTTGGATCCTCACCACACTTCAACAGAAGTCGCTGCTCAGGAATTCAAAGTTGTTAGGGAGAATAGTGGTCATTGTATTTCAATGTATCTTTTCCAATATATTACCATTTTCCAAACTTTATAATCATCTATGGAGTCTCGCCATTCACAGACTACCATTCTATTAATAAAGTTTGAGCTTTTATCCAATTCTTTACAATTCTTATTTTATTCTGCTTACAAAGACTTCATTTATTATTGATAGTAATTTTTAAAACAAAAACATTAAATAATAAAATTGTTTTTTGAAAAGAATTTACAAATTACTTTTTACTTTAGATTTTGTGACTAAAAAAAACAAAAAGGGTGATTCCAAGGATGGATGAACTCTGAAATTTTGGAAGTTTGTTTTCCCTAGGAAGGTTCTCTCAGGTCACTTTTGTTGGTATGCGTATGATCTTTGTGTGTTTCTCAGATAGTTGGAGATGATATCAATTGATGTATGGTGCGGTGTTGGGTTTGTGATTCCATTTTCCCCAGGCAAGTCTTGGTTCATTCTGATTTCGGGTTTGCATGGTCTGAAGCCTCCATCCCAGATTCCCCAGTAAGGTCTTCGCTTATATGACAAAAGTCCCTTATCCCTTTGCGTGCTGAGTTGGAATCATTTGTAAAACGTCTCCCTTTTGCAGTGTTGGCATTATTGTAGTTTGTTTCCCAGGCAACTAGACAAGGGCGGTATCTTTTCTAAGAAGGGTTGAAATAGTTGTCAACTTTTTGAGTTTTCTCCCACCAAGTGCTGGGTTTGATTTAAAATCCCCATAATTTTGATTTCTTGCAATATTGTTTGACTTCTTAGATCCGCAAGTAAAGTTGAGACAATGTTTTTCTCTGAAAGTAGTTATCCCCATGTGATTTCATAATTTCTCCCAAGGGAAGTTTGTGTAATCATCGCTCTTGGTAGTAAAAAATATATATTTTGGGATCCCCTCAATGATGTGGTGTTTCCCTCCCCAATGAAGTCGGTACGAGATCCCCAATTGATATCTCGATGATACGGTTTTCATCTGCCCTAATGAAGTCAGTACTATAATCTCCAGTGGAAGTCTAAACAGTGAGACATTTGTTTCCCCCATTGGAATCTGTGTGATGTTCCCCGGTGAAGCCTGGAGGAGGATGTTAGATCCCTGTATTTGCATTGATTTTATTATTTTGATTTGATTACTTTCAGACTGTGTTTCTTCTTAGTGAAGTTAAGTTGTGGGACAGGACTTTGTTTCCTCAGTTGGTGCTTACTTTCTTATAAAATTTCATCCTGGATGTGATTTAGTCGAGTATTGACTTTACCCAAGCTGGTTTTGTCTGGTTATTCCCAGTGTTGTGTGTTTGTGTTGTCAGCATATACATGATAACATTCATACATTCATACATACATCAGGCATAGTTGAATTAAAATTCATTTCTCATTTACATTTATTATAATATTTTGTTGGCATATTACCCTATTTACAGAGTTATGTTACCCTCTCTCGAATAGATTGTCAACCTTAAGCAGAAAGTATATATCCTTTCAATTTCACCACTGATTTACCCCTTGTGGAAGATTTTTGCTTCAACCTTCCTATTTCAGTTCATTGTCTGGTTAGATCCATTTTTCCCTTTTGAGTTTATTTCACATCAGATGTTATCCTGGTTAACTATTTTACTCCGGTTTATTCCTGGTTTAAATCAGTAGTTCTTGGCAACATTATTATTCTGATTTTTGCAGGCTTTGAGCCCTGATTTGAGAATGTGCATTTATTTTGCACGAGAAGACTTTGCCTCCTCAGCAGGAATATATTGGCATTTCCCCAGGAAGTCATAATTCTTTTCGCAGCAGTATTATTTCAACTCCTTCTCATAATAGCATATGGTTGATCTCTTTATTTGAGCAACTTGTACTTCCCCAGCAAGTATGTTAGCTCCCAGAGAAGATTCATGATTTGTTACTCCGATGAATGGTAGTCTTGTCATTATGGGAGATAGTTCGTTGTTGAGATTTGTTACTCCGATGAATGGTAGCCTCGTCATTATGGGAGATAGTTAGTTGTTGAGATTTGTTACTCCAATGGATGGTAGTCTCGTCATTATGGGAGATAGTTCGTTGTTGAGATTTGTTACTCCAATGGATGGTAGTCTCGTCATTATGGGAGATAGTTCGTTGTTGAGATTTGTTACTCTAATGGATGGTAGTCTCGTCATTATGGGAGATAGTTCATTATTGAGATTTATTATTCCAATGGATGGTAGTCTCGTCATTATGGGAGATAGTTTGTTGTTGAGATTTGTTATTCCAATGGATGGTAGTCTCGTCATTATGGGAGATAGTTCGTTGTTGAGATTTGTTACTCCAATGGATGGTAGTCTCGCCATTATGGGATATAGTTCGTTGTTGAGATTTGTTATTCCGATGAATGGTAGTCTCGTCATTATGGGAGATAGTTCATTATTGAGATTTGTTACTTCGATGAATGGTAGTATCGTCATTATGGGAGATAGTTCATTGTTGAGATTTGTTACTCTAATGGATGGTAGTCTCGTCGTTATGGGAGATAGTTCATTGTTTAGATTTGTTACCCCAATGGATGGTAGTCTCGTCATTATGGGAGATAGTTTGTTATTGAGATTTGTTACTCCGATGAATGGTAGTCTCGTCATTATGGGAGATAGTTTGTTATTGAGATTTGTTACTCCGATGAATAGTAGTCTCATCATTATGGGAGATAGTTCGTTGTTGAGATTTGTTACTCCAATGAATGGTAGTCTCGTCATTATGGGAGATAGTTCGTCATTGAGATTCACATTGCTCTGAAGAAGTTTGTTTTTATTTTCAGTCATGAGTACTTACGATGGCCATTTATGACTTACCCTAGTATTGATGTTTGCTGATGATATCCTACCACTTCTTTCCCCCCTGTGGGTTGACATTACCTTTTTTTTCTATCTTCTTAGTGAATGGATAGTTTGCGGTTATCTGTCGATCACTATTATCCTTTATTTTCTCTCCTCAATGTTTGAGTTTATATTACTTTGTATCCTCCTTGGGCTTTACCCCAATAGAATCGAGTCTTCTGTTCACCAGTGATTTATTTTCCTGGTCTATTTTTCTTTTGATCTTGTATTTTCTTTTTCCTCGGTGGTGTCCCGTGTCACCTTTTGGATCTGTTTATTTGCATGCACAATCATAAGCATTGCATGGCCTCTTAGGGCCAAAAATAAGGTTTGTTTTATATTTAAGTATCTTTTATCACGTCGACACGAAGATTTTTAACCTTCGTATCTCCAGATAGAAGACACTTAAATAAGGGCAGTTGTTGTACCCCAATTGTTTCCCCTAAGATTCTTCTATCATCTCATATCAACTCAATCACAACAAGATCACACTAGGGTTTGGTTCTTCTCCTTATCTTTAGGTTTGCTCATGAGTAATCACCAAGAACCTTGAATCATATATTTTTTGTATTGATTAACTTTTAAACTAACAAATGCAATGAATGTTTGCTCTAATTGATGATGCTATAGGTGAAAGCACAACATATTTCATCAGGTTGATCTATAGGTTCATGAGTTTATTTCCATGCCTTATTCAACAAAGCTTTTTTGAGATCCAAGCTTCATCGTTGAAGATACTTTGAAGTGATATCATTACAAGGTCTACTATGATTCATCATGCCTCAATTTGTCAAATAAAATCAAAAGATAAAAGAGTTGATGGAAGAAGTTTGACCTAATTGGACAAGTTCTTGGTTTCTTGATCACAAGTGCATAAATCTCTCATTTCTCAATATTTGGAGGTGGTTTTTGTTTCTATGGGTTATTATTATATTCCACAACAACTTATATTCACATGGAAAAAGTATTTGTTCAAGAAAGTTTGTCAAAATTGAAAGGGGTTCCCAAGGCATTTTGTTGCTCTAGGAGCTAGGGTTTTGAACTTCTAAGGGCTATACATTGCCCATATTTTTATATTTTTGGGTAATTCAAAAGGAATGATTCTCTTTAAAGGGTTATCACCTAATCACTTCAAAAGTTTCAAGAATATTTTATGTGGAAGATGTCTAATTATGAAGAAATATTACAAGTCCTCTAGATAGGCCATCAAATTCCCTTATTTGACTTCAAAAGATCATAACTTGGTCAATTTTTATCTCATTGAGCCTATTCAACTCTTCTTTTATGTCCTAAGCTTGAAAATAGATGGAAGATGTCCTAAGAATGTAAAAGATTATAGGTTACCTCATGAATTTTCACCAACTTCACAAAGCCATAACTTTTTCAATTCTTGGATTTTTTAAGTGGTTTAAATCTCAAAATGTCATTTAAGAGATCTACTTCATGCTATTTTTTTTGGTCAAAAGCAAATTTTGAGTGGAAGGCCATATTTGGATGCAAGACATTATAGATCATTTTTTGAAGAAAAACTTAGAATTTTTCTAAGTACAAAAAGTCAGCATCTTTTTCTCAACTTTGAATCGTCACAAGTTTTAGCTCAAGCAACCATTTGATTCATTATTTTCACATTGTAAAGATTGTAACCTTATCTTTCAATTGCTTCAAGAATCATGTCGTAAGACCCCTTGAGCTATGAATGCCATTGATTCAAAGTTGGTACCTTGAAACTGACTTTTGCCTCCAAGTCAGAATTTGAAATGCATAATTCATCTTCTAATCACTAAATTTAATGTGTTTTTACTTCTAATCATGTTTAACAATCTTCCAGAAGTGATTAGAACCTTGAAACGCAAGTTTTGGTTGAGTTTTGAGAAAAATAGAAGTCACACTTTTCATGCTTACAACTTCACACGATTTCCCTCCAAACTTCATCATTCCACACGGTTGAGAATTCCATTTGATTCCCTATAAATAGAGGGTTATATCTCACTCATTATCTCAAGCTTAGACAGCCAGAATCACCATGCCCAACTCTTTCCTTAACACATATTTTTTCAACTTCGAGTTTGGTTTTACATCCTTCCTCAATCCATTTTCTTTGTCAATTCTTCATCCTTGAACTTCACTGAAGCTAACAGAAGAAGAACCAAACCCTAAAGCATCCTAAATCGTGCTAGCCAAGTCAAGTTTCAGAGCTCTGAATTTGAACTTCAATAGGTAGATTCCTTCATCAATTCTCTCAAAATATGTTACCACAATGAAGCTCTCATCATTCTGATACTAGTCGTAACATTTATTTTCAACTAGAATTAAGTTTTGATCATGATATTTCAAATCCCTATTCAACTTTTTTCTTCTGGTTTTCTTCAAATGGACTGAGCTACAACTTATATAAATTTTTCGCGAGGGTACAGTTTTCTTCGTCTTGATGAGACGAATCGAATAGCATAGGTATGAGCTTCATAAACAAGCGATTTTGTACAAAGAGACTGAAATCCTAGTAAGAGGAAATCGCCGTGAAATCCAAAGAGTACAAAGTGAAAACAAAACATATAGCTATGTGGAAATAATCTCGTCGAGTTTCAACTCTGATATTGCCCCTTATGTCTTCAAACATCTCACCCCTTGTTGTCGGAAGAAGTTGACTGAACTGATATGTAACCGTTTGAACTTGACGTTGGTAATAAAGCTCGTTGTAGGTGATCCAACGGGACATAGTCACAACTTTTATCTCAAGCATCCATTTGATTCCATTCTTTGCACATTGTAAAGATTGTAACTTTATCTTTAAATTGCTTCAAGAATCATGCCCTAAGACCCCTTGAGCTATGAATGCCATTTATTCAAAGTTGGTACCTGGAAATTGACTTTTGCCTCCAAGTCAGAATTTGAAATGCACAATTCAGCTTCTAATCACTAAATTTCAGCGTGTTTTTACTTCTAATCATGTTTAACAATCTTCCAAAAGTGGTTAGAACCTTGAAATGCAAGTTTTGGTTGAGTTTTGGGTAAAATAGAAGTCACACTTTTCATGCTTGCAACTTCACACGATTTTCCTCCAAACTTCATCATTCCAAACGATTGAGCATTCCATTTGATTATCTATAAATAGAGGGTTATATCTCACTCATTTTCTCAAGCTTAGACAATCAGAATCACATTGCTCAGCTCTTTCCTTAACACAAAGGACTTTGAAATTTGTTGCTAAATCCGTCACTAATTGAATAAAAAAGACTAAAATATAATGTTTTAAAAATTAAGAGAGTAAAGTGACACGGAAAAAAATTAAAAGACCAATCTAAATTCAAAAGTATAATTAAGGGACCAAAATAAATATTTTACTAATTTTTTCGTGAAATCTCTTAAAAACATGATGATGCTAAGACTATGAATTTTAATGTAAAACAATTAAAAAAAAAAAAAAGACTTTGGCGGCTTTGTCAGAATAGACTCCTTTCAATTTGCCTTCTATGGTAGTGTGGAAATATTTAATGTGCTCCATGATAATATAAAAGTCCTTCGGTACTGAGCTTTGTTTCAAGTAGGTTATAAAAAGTTTTTATGCTAAAAAAAAATTAATATGTTAGTATATGTAACATACTCTTCAAATGAAAAACTAATGTGCTGATATTCCAACAAAGATGGAAGTTAATGAATGGCCTAGATTAGATCATTTGATCATGAACCTCTCTCTTATATTTTTTTCTGCCTTTTTAGTAGATGCTCTAGGTGTCTTTTATAGGAAATTAATCTATTTTTTTAAGTTTAATCAATCCGTTTCGATCTAATTCAGAAAAACAGATAAACGATTTATTGGCCTCCTTTCTCACTAGAGTTTAAGTATTTGATTTTTTTTCTCATATAAAAAAGAAAAGAAAAAGAAAATAGAGCTTAAAATTAAATGAAATGATATTTCTACATTAAAATTTTACACTCAATGTATTTGATTATTCATCGATATAGTAAATAGTAAAATATTATAATAATAAAATAATATTTTTAAAAATATATAATTTTTATTTTATTTTATTTTTTAAATGAAAAATATTAATATAAAATTGTGTGATTAACTAATTTAATAATTTTATTAATCAATATTATATATTTCAATAATTAATTTTGTTTTATTATTAAAAATTATTTTTAATATTTAAATATTTATTAATCAATTTCATTATTTTATTAATATCATTTCTGTTATATTTCATTAATAAATTTTATTTTATTATAAAAATTATATTTAATATCATAATATTTATTAATCAATTTTATCATTGCATTAATTAACTTTTTATATTTTATTAATTAAATTTATTTTATTATGTATTAAAAATTATTTTTAATATTTGAACGTTTATTAACTTATTTTATTACTTTATTAACTCATTTTTTATAATATATTAATTAATTTTATTTAACTATTAAAGTCATTGTTCATATACCATATTAATTACTTTATAATTTTATTAATTAATATTTTATTTATTAATCAATTTTTTATATTTTATTAATCAACTTTATTTTACTATTAAAAATTATTATTTATATATTATTTATAAATATAATTTACAATCAATGTTTACGGACGGTTCACATTATTATTTATATATTATTCACATAACTATTATATATATATATATATATATATATATATATATATATATATATATATATATATATATATATATATATATATATATATATATATATATATATATATATATGTTTTTTTTAAATATTATTTACCATATAAATACAAAGATTACATAAGATATAAGATATATTTAGTATATGAATGAATGTAAGAATATCATTCCTCTACGATTAAATTATGGGTGAGCAATCAACGTCAAATCTCTCAAGGTCGGTTTCTGCCACACGCAAATGTTTGAATACCAGCCGTATTAATGAAGAATGAAAATTGAATTTTCCCATGAAATTATATTTAAATGATCTTTAAGAAAGTTTGATGGTAAGATTACTTTTTTTCTCCGTCAATTTTGCATGCTTTCTTGTTCCGTTAAAAATCATCTCACAATTATTTGATAGTGAGAGTGAGACTTATCAAAAAGTAAGTTAAAAAATGGTTTGATTTCAATTCACGTTTAGGGTAAGCAGGGTCCACTAAATGAATGACACGTGAGATAGCTTGAGGTTCATATCTTTTTGTAAAGTTTTAAATTTATAATTTTGATTTAATTAATACTATTAATTTTATACATGTTAATTATTTTAAATGATTTAATATAAATTTTACTCATTAGTTTCATTATTTATTAATTTATTAAAACTTCAATAATTTCATAAATGTATTTAATATTATATCCATTTTACAATTGGTATCATTTTTTTTTATTTATCTCAAATTATTTATTTATTTACAATATCAATGTGATTTAAAAAATTAATTAACGTAACACAAAATTCTAACATCTTTTTAAATATTGATGTAGATCTCTAAATTGGTCAAGTGTTAATTTTTTTTTAGTGTGTGAGTTTTAAGAGGTTATTTTTGATATCTTATCAACAAGATCTTCACATGGGTTGATGAGTCATAAAAGGAGTATTCATGTCGGGTAAAAATATTTATCTAAGTGAGAGAGACATCATAAGTCACCTGAAACCTTCAGGTTTTATGTTTATTGGTTCTGTCACTTATAAAATATACAACCTCCATTTTTCTAAGTAATATGAGACTTTCAACTCATATTTATATTACAACATGGATCATAGGGAATCATGGACGGGAGAGAGTGAGTTTAAGACTTTAGGTGAAGGCGTAGCCATCTAATTTGGGAGGAGGAACATCTGATGGCCTTGGTCTAGGTCTTGTTAAGCTTGGTTAGGTCTCTTTAGAAAGATTCTTAGATTTAGAAACATGATGCTAAAGTTTTTTTATTAGGTCTGATTATTATTTTTTGACAAGTTCTACTCTAAGTCAAGTTCCTAGATCTTTTAAGAAGGTAGAAGTGTTGGCTAGATAATATAGTGATAAGTGCCAAAATATCGTTATTTTGTGTATATAATTTGTGATACTTATAGGTTCTTTTGTTAATATTCTTTGAATAATTCTTCGTTTTCTGTGTAAATATGTATACTTTGCGTATTATTACGTTTTTTATTCATTTATGTACCATTTGATAGATTTAATGTCTTTTTGTAGGTATTATTGTGTATTTAGAGCATAAAGAACTAAGGTGTTGAAGGCACAGCTCCGGATAAGCATATTTGGTCAAAATCTATAAATAAAGTTGCTTTAGGTCGCTCTTAGCGCGCTCTCAGCGTGGATTCTGGAGCAGCGGCAATGAGTTTGGGGCTAAGCACGGAATTTGGGGCTTAGCGCACTTTGGGGCTAAGCCCGATTTTTGGGGATTAGCGCGCTCTACGTTTTTCAGTTTTGTATAAATAACTTAAAACAATTTTTTTAGGGTTTTGATCATCTCTATCCCTCTTGGAGGAGCTCTGATCCAATTTTCTGTAGTTTAGAGGTTTAACCAATATCATTGGGTAGTGCATCTTGTCGATTGGTTATAGATTGTCTCGAATCGTGTTGACACCGTGAGAAGTTTCCTATTCATCTCCTTCTTCCCTATATATCATTCCAATGGTGGGTTTCGTATGTATATCTTTACTCTTTATGTATGTACATTTGTTGATCATGGGATTGTACGAAATCTCCTTTACAAATTAATATTGGTGTTTGTTCTTGATTTTTGCTTTATTGTATAGTTTTGGTTTGTCATAGACATATGCTTTCCGAATCTTTTTCTTGAATGAATATCTATTACGTCCTAGACTCTAGACATAGATTTAGGCTTAACATCCGTGTGGGTATCAGTTATGAAATGCATTCGGGTTATTTGAGTCGATTGAGAGATCGTCGACGAGAGTAATACGAGTGATGTCTCATTTTGCGTTAGATATAGCCTTAGTGTGAGCGATATGTGATGGTATTGATGAGTGATTTAGGTTGCGTGCAATTGATCCGCAAGTTTAAGTATTTGACGGGTAGAGTGAAATGTGATTCCATAATGATTTCTCTTAGGCTGTGGATGATTGTTTATCATTTTCTTTATTGCTTTATTTACTTTTTCTCCACTTTTTCTGTAAACCCCTTTTCCAAACTTAGAAGGATTGAAACTGTTGAATGGTAGTTTTGTCCTCTCACTAATCTTTTTGGACACGATACGGTATAACCTATATATCACCCGGTAAATTGATAACTTACTTTTTGCTTTCCCCTTTACGGCTTCAGCAAAATGACTCTGTTGTCGGGGATTGGTGTTGATATTAACTACATTGCAATATCTTTGCTTTCTAAGTTTCATAAATATGTCTATATTGTATATTTGTACATTTCCTCCATACTTGTCTATTTTGTACATTTACTTAATTTGAACATTTATATATAGTATATTTGTTTTGTTTCACATTTACAAAAAGTGTGGTTAGGTGACTGATTCTGGTTAGAGCTTGAAGAGATTTAAGCAAAGGCGAGAGTGAAGGCATTTGGCCCATCCAAAGCAATGTGAAATGTTTGGAAATATCAGGCGTCGAGCTTACGACGTAAAACAAGCATATTTTATTGTTTTTTATTTTGTTAGTTGATTGTTGTTTAAATAAGTTGAAATTGGACCTATTTTAAAATTCTCAAATCTTCACTTTTCAACTTGTTTAACCTTTCAAGAGCTTGATTTTATTAGCTTGAGAAAGTGTGTATGTGTGTAAATTTTGTTTAGTTGTGTAATTGAGATAGTTTAGGTGATTGTGGAGGTTGGTTTTAGGACTGCATGTTGTTCTCCTGTTTTTTTTCCGCACCTGGTGTAGCGGGCTAATCCCCGTATTTGGGGTTTAGTGCACTTTAGGGCTAAGCCCGGTTTTTTGGGCTTTGCACGCTCCGTTGTGATGCGCCAATGAACTCTTTTTATTTTACTTGGCCGTTCTTTTTTCCCACTTTCACCAAAACTTTTTAGTATTAAATAACATTAGTATTATTTTTCTAATAAATGTTGTTGTGTTTGTCATCCAATTTTGGTCTGGTAACTTGAAAATTTTCGAGGTGATTGTTCGAATTTTAGTGTTTCAACATGCGGATGTATGATAATGATAGTTTTCAAAGTTGGTACACATCAGGTACTCGTTTATCACTTTCTATAACATAACATGTTTAGGAAATTTATCATTTGTATAATTATTATATCATTCATTCTTTTTACATTACTTGCTTTTGATTTAATAACTTTAGTTCCCCTTTTACCCCCAAATGTGAGGAAGTTTTCCATTGTTCATATATGCTGGAGGCCACAATTCTTATTTTAGCTAGGTTTTATTATGCTTAATCTTTTATTTTGTGTTAATTGTAAAAAAGCATGAAAATGGTCAAGGCATTTTGTTTCATTTTTTAGTACAACTACCTTAACCAAATAGTCAATTCACCTTGTGAGTGTGTGATCATTTGTAACCCCTTTGAGCTATTTGTCAATGTCCATGTTGTTTTTGAACTTAATGCTTGTCTATGAGTGTTTGGTTTTCCTTTTTGAATGGATGTTGATTCTTATTTTCTTGAACCCTCAACCATGATTTATGATTTAAATTTTTATCTTGCCTTAGAAAGTAGGGAGTATTCACTTTAATGTTGGTTGAATTCAAATTGGGGAGAGCAAGGTTGCTCACTTATGTTGTTGATTGATATGCGGTTGTGAAAAAGAAAAGAAATGTGAAAAAGAATTGAAAACAAAAAGAAAGAAAAAAAAGAAAAAAAGTTTTGAAAAACAAAAATAAAAAGAGTATGAAATAATGGTGTGTTAATAAGTATGTGATTGGTTTGTGAACTTTGGGATGAAGAATAAGTTTGATTGAGATTTTTTTGCTTGAACTTTGTGAGTTGATCACTCCCTTAGGTTTAGGCAAGTTTTCGTTTCGATTAGCTTTAAGACTTATCCCTTGTTTGTTAACTAAGCCACATTACAATCTTGAAAAGCCCTTGTGATTCTTGCCTTTGTATTTTCAAAATGAGTTTTTAGTGAATGCATAATTTAGTCTTTTATTTGCAATATTGTTGGATGAGTGCCAAAAGTCTTTACCTTTGTGTGTCCGATGAATTTTTCCTAGGCGTGATTCATGATTGAGCTTGTTTTATTTTATAATGGTTAGTATGATTTTTGTATTTAGGATTCGTTTCGTTTACATGTTGTCATTGTAGTATAGTGGTAAGTATTTACCTTGCGTGTGTGTTTTTGTTTGAACCATTCATTTGTTTTTCGTTTTAAAAACTTGTTGATTCATGATTCTTTGGTTAGTTACTTTTGTTCTTTGAGTTGTTTGACCTTGTTTGAGGACAAACAAGTTCAAGTTAGGGAGAGTTGATAAGTCCCAAAATATCGTTATTTTGTGTATATAATTTGTGACAATTATAGGTTCTTTTGTTAATATTCTTTGAATAATTCTCTACTTTGTGTGTAAATATGTATACTTTGCGTATTATTACATTTTTTATTCATTTATGTACCGTTTGATAGATTTAATGTCTTTTTGTAGGTATTATTGCATATTTGGAGCATTGAAGAATAAGGTGTCAAGGACATGACTTCGGATAGGCATTTTTAGTCAAAATCTAGAAATAAAGTTGTTATAGGTCGCGCTTAGCGTGCTTTCAGCATGGATTCTGGAGCAAAGGCAGTGAGTTTAGGGCTAAGTGCGGAATTTGGGGCTTATCACGCTTTGGGGCTAAGCCCGGTTTTTGGGGCTTAGCGCGCTCTACGTTTTTCAGTTTTGTATAAATAGCTTAAAATAGATTTTTAGGGTTTTGATAATCTATTTTTCTCTTGGAGGAGCTCGGATCTAATTTTAGGTAGTTTAGAGGTTTACCCAACATCATTGGGTGGTGCATCTTGTCGATTGGTTATGGGTTGTCTCAGATCATGTTGACACCGCGAGAAGTTTCCTATTCATCTCCTTCTTCCCTATGTATCATTTCAAAGGTGGATTTTGTATGTATATCTTTACTGTTTATATATGTACGTTTGTTGATCATGGGATTGTATGAAATCTCCTTTACAAATTAATATTGGTGTTTGTTCTTTATTTTTGTTTATTATGTAGTTTTGGTTTTTCATATACATATGTGTGATACGGTGGCCAGAACTGGGACGTGTTTCCCTATTTCGTTAAGGAATTTGCTGGTTTGTGTTTTGCGTTTGTGTTCGTAAAATGTTGCGGTAAGAAAGAGTCACCACTGTCTTTTATTTTATCCAACAAGGAAAGGAAAAAAGCACAGAAAAATTCCTTTTTTGAGATATTTCTGAGTACGGGGGGTGGATTATAGAAAGGGAAGGTATTAGCACCCTTTCTATCCGTAGTTATCTACGGGCTCTTAGGTACTTGCTCATCATTTTCAAAACGTTTTCTTTGTGCTTGTGGGTTTTGAAAAGTTTTTAAACTTCGATTTAATTCTTGCTTCTGTCCTCAAGAGTGTAATGAAGTGTTTTGAAAACTTTGTTTGAAAAGGAGTGTAAGTGTGAGAAAAAAGTCTGTTTTTGGATGAGCAAGTATCTAAGAACTATCTACCTACTAGAAAAAGGAATCGTTCTATGCTAATTTCCTTTAGACAATGTTATCCCACTATTAGTGAGTAGGTAGAACTGTCGTTGGAGTTTGAGGGTCAATTTGAATGAGGGACATACGGTCACCAAAGCAATGTTAGGATGTCTTAGCGGTAACCCTAATGTCTTAGATCATTTGTTTGAGGCAACAATATCCGAGGCAACCATTTCGAGGCGACTATGATGTTTTAGACAAGAGGACGACCTCTAAAACGATCTATACTCAATGACCGTGTACGAAGGCAACCAAGTGGGGTGTACCCTAGGAGTGCGCATGTGCGAGTGTGTCGTTTTCAGTTATTTTTATCTTTGCACATGTTAAGGGTGATCTAATTTGATTTTAAGATTAAACATCTAGCAGTTATAATTTGCGGAATTAAAATGCGAAAATTAAATTACAAGGCGTCGGGTATTTACATCGCCAAAAGCAACCCTTTGAAAATAAAATAAAGCGGTAAAATAAATAAAATGTTCTATTTAACTATTACATACCGGGAGCAGATACATCAATATGATAAAAATAAATAAAGCGCACGGGAAATTAAATCGAATGCGAATTAGGGTTTTGACCCTTTTTAAAAGAAAATGGTTTTTTGTTGTTTTTTATTTAAGAAAAGAAATTAAATTCTAAAATTAAAAGCTAAATTAATTATTAAATAAATTAATGGAAAAAATAATTAATGACATATTTTTGGAATTTTTGTTAATTTAAGAAAGAAAATAAAATAATTAAATTAGTAGTTAAAACCTACTTAAGTCTAATTAATTTTATTTATTTACAAGATAAATTAAAGTTTCCTAAAATTAAAAACCTAATTAATTAATTAAAATTTATTAGAGAAAAATAAAATTCTTAATTTTAATTGGACAAAATGATATTTTTGTGATTTTTTAATAAAAAGAAAAAATTGTTATTGGTTAGAAATTAATTAAATAAAAATAAAGTAATTAAATTAATAAAAAGAAAATGCAAGAGAAAGAAGGAATTGGGCCTGGAATTTGGAGGTGTAGATAGCAAGGGATTTGGCCCATACAGCTGGCCCGTTTGACTTTCTTGATTTGCTGCATACGTGTTGACCTGGCCCTTTGGTGGACCTCCAACACTGATCACCAGATATGGCCATTTGGCCATCTGGCATGCTGAAGCGTGAGGGAGTATGATGGAAATCTGGCCTATGCGCGCACCTGATCACCTGAAAAATATCAAGAAAATGCAATTTGCTGGAGGCAGGGGTCGAACCCCTGACCTCCAGCCTTGGAATGCCTTAAACGCTGATGTGTTGACCGCTGAGGCGTGTTGTTCTTTTTGTTATAACAATGCAAATGAAATATAATATATAAAAACAAAGTTAATTGCCAACAAACATAAAAAACACGCGTTATTTTTTTAATGGACTTATGGGAGGACGACAACTCATCATCCCCTTCCTCCAAAACCTGTAAACTTTACCTGCGGATTTTTATCCGCAGCTAAAAGCGTAGCCTCGTTCCAAAATCCTCTCCAGGTCATGAAAATGATTTTTAAGGGCATGGTTATGTTCGTCTCAACCTCCTGGATGCAACCATGTCCATCATGTAGATCAATTTTACCTGAAACGAAAACCCCCAAAAACTCCAAGAAAACCCTAACTATGGTGGATTACAATATAAGTCGGATAAACAAAATCAAGTAATATAGAAAGCATGCAAATGATGAGTGGATTCAGAATATGCAATTATTTCATTCAATGGATGCGAGAATAGTGAGTTTCGATTTCAAAAATATAGCGGATTCGTGGACTACTTACAGTGCTTTAGAATGCTTGAAAACACGTGGTTTGGATTGGCTTAGCTTCTGGAGATGGCCAGCAATCGATTGGGACAAGTCTCAAGGCCTGAAAACGTCTCTAACCTTGATTTCGATCTCCCACTTTTTTGTGATTTTTGCAACTTTTGTTCTGCCTCCTCAAGTGATCTCCAACCCTGATTCTTATGCCTCTCGCTTGCTTATGTATTGTTTAGTGTATTAGGGTAACAAACTTTGTCCAAATCCTCTTACATTGATGATTGCATATTTGATTTGATCTTCCATTAAAACCTTCCAATTTTGTCTTGAATCCAATCTCCTTGTGCATAATGGCCTTGATACGAATTTGATTGCAAAGCTAGCTGTAATAGGAGCCTAAAACAACCAGAAAATCATTAGTTATCAATGCCTTAGATTTTATGTGATTTTATTTGATTTAAAATTAATTAATTCAAATAAAAATCAAATTAAATAATAAAAATGAGATATGGACACATGGCGAAGGCTAGAGCACGTGGGCAACAATGCAAACTCAAATCAAGTGAAAAAGAATGGGCCCATTCGGCAAAATTTGAAGTTTTGGGGATAGTTGACTTTTGGCAATTTTGCAAAAAGGTCCAACTTCAACAATGCATAACTTCTTAAATTTTAAACTTTTTTAGGTGTTCTTGGACTTTTTATAAATCTTGATATGTCCTATAATCAAACCTTTTGGTCTCATATCATTTTGATATTCCATGCTCAAGTTAGAAGCTTTGACAAAAAAGATGTTTTTGTTGACTTTTCAAAATGACCTATAATGTCAAAATTCATAACTTATTGTGAGTACATTTTTTGAACTTGGGGTATGAAGATGTATTGTAGGGGATTTAATTCTATTAAAAGTGAGCTTTGGATGGGTCATTTCTCATAAATTATGAGAAAGTTATGCTTGGTCAAAGTTAAGTTGACTTTTCCTACAAAACTCTAATTTAGCAACTTTTGAATCTTGATGAATTTTGAGCAATCCTTGATGAATCATGATCAACCCTTGATAAAATGATGAAATATCCTTAAAAATGAGAATGTTGACAAAAAAATCTTGAAGTTTGACTGTATTTGGGTCACAGTTGACTTTTGGCCTAGCACAGTCGACTTTTGGACCTTTGAGCAATTGACTGAGCAAACTTCCTCTGCAAGGCTTGAAATTTGACATGGATGATCTTGAGAACATATTAGGACATTGGTGAGCACTTTAAGTCATTTGGACTCAAGGATCTTGATGCAAAACCAAACCCTAATTTGGGGTAGACTGTCTTAGGAGAGAGCTTGTCTGACCAACTCTTGAGCTACCTTGAGCTACTTGGAGATTTTCCTTGCAATGTTTTGAGAAATATGGGAGGGCAAATTTTGGGGTACAACAGCTTCCCTTGTTCAATCTTCTTAAACCTGAGGATGTAGATTGGCTTTCATGCCTTTCGTGATCCGAAGGTGGAAGATGATTGAACACTAGAGTGCCCAGAAATTTGCACTCACATGAAGTGGTAATTATATTGTGATGCCGGGAATGGGCTTACAGATGCCATTTGGAGATTGTTGTCGGGAGGATGGGCTTAAAGATGCCATCTGAAGGAGTGTCGATCGCATAAGAGATTCCTTAGCGAGAGCTTGCATACCTGTTGTTGAGGAAGATTTTGCTGGGGAAATCTGGTCTTTGTTGAGGTTTAGGAACTTGCCCGTAATTCAACTGAGATGTTGAGATTTAGGAACTTGCTCGTGATTCAACTGAGGGGAAACATCTTCGTCAAGATTTAAGAACTTGCATGTAATTCAACTGAGAAAACTTCTCTGCTGAGATTTAAGAACTCGTCTGTAATTCAACGGAGGAACTTTGTCGAGATTTAGGACTTCGTCTGTACCTCAACTGAGGAAAACTCTGTTGAGATTTAAGAACTTGTCAGTAATTTGACTGGAGGGAAACATCTTCATCGAGATTTAAGAACTCGCCCGTAATTCAACTGAGAGAAATTCTCTGCTGAGATTTAGGAACCTGTCTGTAATTCGACGGAGGAACTTTGCTGAGATTTAGGAACTTGTCTATAATTCAACTGAGAAAAACTCTATTGAGATTCAAGAACTTGTCAGTAATTCGACTGGAGGAAACATCTTCATCGAGATTTAAGAACTTGCCCGTAATTCAACTGAGAAAACTCTGCTGAGATTTAGGAACTCGTCAGTAATTCGACGGAGGAACTTTGCTGAGATTTAGGACCTTGTCTATAATTCAACTGAGAAAAACTCTGTTGAGATTTAAGAACTGGTCAATGATTCTACTGGAGGAAACATCTTCATCAAGATTTAAGAACTCGCCCGTAATTCAACTAAGAAAACTCTACTGAGATTTAGGAACTCGTCTGTAATTCGACGGAGGAACTTTGTCGAGATTTAGGACCTTGTCTGTAATTCAACTGAGAAAAACTATGTTGAGATTTAAGAACTTGTCAGTAATTCGACTGGAGGAAACATCTTCATCGAGATTTAAGAACTTGCCCGTAATTCAACTAAGAAAACTCTGCTGAGATTTACGAACTCGTCTGTAATTCGACGGAGGAACTTTGACGAAATTTAGGACCTTGTGTGTAATTCAACTGAGAAAAACTATGTTGAGATTTAAGAACTTGTCAGTAATTCGACTGGAGGAAACATCTTCATCGAGATTTAAGAACTCGCCCGTAATTCAACATAGAAAACTCTGCTGAGATTTAGGAACTCGTCTGTAATTCGACGGAGGAACTTTGTCAAGATTTAGGACCTTGTCTGTAATTCAACTTAGAAAAACTCTGTTGAGATTTAAGAACTTGTCAGTAATTCGACTGAGGTAAAAGCTTCATAGCTTTGAATTTTGTGAGAATTTAACCGCATCCTTCCTGAAAGGTAAAGGTTAGTTGTATGTAATGCATGATATGTATCAAGCAATGATGTTCTCAAAATAAATGAGATTGTGTTATATGATGCGTATATGCATGTGTCATGATGTATGAAAATGTAATGTTTGTAGCTGGGGAAAATAAATCCCGAATAGCTGCTGGAGAAAAGAGTAGAATTCTTCGTTTCCGCTGGGGATGGCGAACGAAGATGATTGTGAGAATAAACCTGCAAGAGAGGATAACTCCGTTGGGGAATAAACTGATGAGGAGATTACTCTATGGGGAAGAGATGTTCTGCTGAGGATTCCACTAATAACTTCAGCTGGGGATGAATTACCGTGGATGGTGGTATTGAATCCTGTCGGGGATAGAGCTTCTAGTTGCGAAAGGAATGAACTCCGCTGGGGATGATCTTCAGTTGTGACTTCACTGGGGATAACCTTTTAGGCTCTACTGGGGACAATCTTCCAAAGTCTACTGGGGATGATTCTCCAAACTTCACTAGGGAAACTTTTTTCAGACTGCGTTGGAGAAAAATTCAAACTCCACTGGGGATATTTTATACTCCGCTGGGGATAATAAGACTTTTCAATGCTAACGGTAGATAAACTCTGCTTGGGGATAATATTACTGATTCATTCACAGCTGCAAGTCTCAGTTGGGGAGAGTTAACATTACTGTCCTTTCTTACTCTGCGAGGAGTGAATGTACCTTAGTCCTGTTCTTCAGCTGAATCTACCTTTGTACCGGGTGGATAGAGCAACTGTAAAGCTTGGACAAATCTTATTTGCCCCTGTTTCTGATATTACAAGTAATCGTCTTTTGTTTCGTATGTAAATATTCATGAGCAGCAATTAATGTCAAATGCATATATCAAAAATGAACATTGGACATTCTTTGCAAAACAAAACAGATAAAGGAAAAACATTTTGAAATTTCTCAGAAGATGAATTGTATTGATTTTGAAGTTTAGCCTGTAAATAGGCGTTTTTGTACAAGAGGTTGACGTCCTAGTAAGAGAATGCCTCCGAGTAATAGAATTTATACAATTTGTGAAAAACAAAACAAAACAGCTATGTGAACAATCCCACCGGGTTCCGACTCTGTTATTGCCCTTATGTCCTCGAGCATCTCATCACTTTGCTACTTGGTTGAAGGTAGATTAGATTGATTAGTGTCGTCCGAGCTTGATAGTCGATACCGAAGTCTGGTTGCAGGGTGATCCAATGAGACATAGTGTTACGCTTTAATCCCTAATTTTTTCCTGGACCGCCCTTTCGGGTTTTCAGTCCACCGGGATACCCTTTTTTGCCCAAGCCACCTTTTCAGGTTTTCGACTTTCCGGGTGTACAGTTTTTTTCATTTTCATCCCTTATTTTTGCCCGAACCCTTTTGGTTCTTCGGGAAGCCCTTATTTTTGCCTAGGCCAGTCAACCTGGCGGGTCTTTGTTCATGCGTAGTATCTTTTCACTATGTCTGCATTGACAGGGTGAGGAAGGTCGTCACCATCCATGGTGGTTAGAATCATAGCTCCTCCTGAGAAAATGTTCTTAACCTTAAATGGCCCTTCGTAAGTAGGGGTCCATTTGCCCCTGGGATCACCTTGAGGTAAGATAATGCGCTTGATTACCAGATCCTCAACTTGATACTCTTGTCGTCTGACTTTCTTGTTAAATGCCTTGATCATTCGTTTTTGATACGTTTGACCATGACAAATAGCAGTAAGTCCCTTTTCGTCTATTAAGTTCAGCTGATCAAGCCGGGTCTGAATCCAATCATCTTCGCTCAAACCCGCATCCTTCATAATCCGAAGAGAGGTTATCTGAACTTCAATGGGAAAGACGACCTCCATGCCATAAACCAAGGAATAAGGTGTTGCCCCTGTTTACGTCCGCGCCGAGGTACAGTACCCATGAAGAGAGAAAGCTAACATCTCGTGCCAATCTTTGTATGTCACTGTCATCTTCTGCATAATCTTATTAATGTTCTTATTAGCCGCTTCTACAGCCCCATTCATCTTCGGTCGGTAGGGAGAAGAGTTGTGATATTGTATCTTGAACTGCTCACAGAGTTCGGTGATCATCTTGTTATTGAGATTTATACCATTGTCCGTAATGATCCTCTCTGGTACACCGTATCGATAAATCAGGTTGATCCAAATAAACTGTGCCACGACTTTCTTGGTTACAGTAAAGTAATCAATAGCTACCAAGATGAAACGATGCCCGTTAGATGTCGTAGGTCTGATCTCGTCGATCATGTCGATACTCCACATTGCGAAAGGCCAAGGAGCTGTCAAGATGTTCAGAGGTACTAGAGGTATGTGCACCTTATCAGCATAGACTTGGCACTTGTGACAGGTCCGAGAATGCTGATAACAGTCGGCTTCCATGGTGGACCAATAATATCCTGCCCGAAGGATTCTCTTTGCCATGGTATGTCCACTGGAATGGGTCCCGAAAGTACCTTCATGTAATTCTACCATGATCCTTTCTGCTTCGTTCTTATCCACACAACGCAGTAAGGTCGAATCATGGTTACGCTTATAAAGAATGCCATTGCTGATGAAGAACTTCTCCGCGAACCTCCTCATAAACTTCTTATCATTAACATATGCACCCTCGGGGTATTACTAAGCCTCAAGATACCTCTTCACCTCATGAAACCAAGGTTTATCCGTTGCCTCTTCGGTCTCAATATCGCAACAATGTGCAGGCTCGTCCAACCTTTCAATGGTATTCCGGGGAGCTTCGTTGTCCCAATTGAATTTGAACATAGAAGACATTGTAGCTAGCGCGTCCGCCAACTGGTTCTCCTCTCTCGGGAAGTGTTCAAAAGTTATCTCTTCGAAATGTGGAAGCAACGTCAATACATACTCCTTGTAAGGAATAAGATTTGAGTGTTTCGTATCCCACTCGCCCTTGATCTGACTGATCACGAGAGCGGAATCTCCGAATACACTTAAGAACTTAATCCTTAGGTCAATTGCTTCTCGAAGACCCATGATGCACGCTTCATACTCTGCCATATTGTTGGTGCAGTTGAAACATAGTCGGGCAGTGAATGGAGTATGAGAGCCTTTAGGAGATATGATCACAGCGCCAATGCCATTACCCAAAGAGTTTGAAGCTCCATCAAAGTACATAGACCATCGGGATCCCTCCTCAGGTCCTTCATCCGGTCCAAGTGTTTCACAATCAGTCACCAACATGATGTTCTCATCCGGGAATTCAAAGTTCATAGACTGGTAATCGTCCACTGCCTGATGTGCCAAATGATCTGCCAACACACTTCCTTTAATTTCCTTTTGGGTCGTATATTGGATGTCATACTCAGTCAAGATCATCTGCCATCTTGCTATTCTTCCAGACAAGGCAGGCTTTTCGAAGATATACTTGATTGGATCCATCTTTGATATCAATAGAGTAGTGTGAGTCAGCATATACTGTCTCACCCGGCGAGCAGCCCATGCCAAAGCGCAACAAGTTTTCTCGAGCAGTGAGTATCGGGTCTCACAGTTGGTAAACTTTTTGCTAAGGTAATAAATAACATGCTCTTTTCGGCCAGACTCGTCATGCTGCCCCAGCACGCACCCCATTGAATTATCGAGTACTGTCAAGTATAAGATCAAAGGTCTCCCTTCAACTGGAGGCATCAGAATAGGTGGCTCTTGGAGATATTCTTTGATCCTTTCGAAAGTGGCATGACATACATCGTTCCATCTTACCACTTGATCTTTCTTCAGCAGCTTGAAGATTGGCTCATAAGTAGCAGTCAGGTGTGAGATGAATCAGGCAATATAGTTCAATCGTCCCAGAAAGCCTCTGACTTCTTTTTCTGTTCGGGGAGCTGGAATTTCCTGTATAGCCTTCACCTTTGCAGGATCCACTTGAATACCTTTATCACTTACGACGAAACCCAACAGCTTACCAGATCTCACCCCGAAGGTGCACTTGTTCGGGTTTAACCTCAGCCTGTACAACTTCAACCTGTCAAACAACTTTTGAAGATGGTCCAGATGTTCTTCCTCAGTCTGGGATCTTGCAATCATGTCGTCAACGTATACCTGAATCTCATGATGGATCATGTTATGGAACAAAGCGACCATGGCACGCTGATACGTTACCCTAGCATTCTTCAATCCAAAAGGCATGACTTTGTAGCAAAAGGTACCCCATTGAGTAACAAAGGTTGTCTTCTCCATGTCTTCGGGAGCCATTTTGATCTGATTATAACCGGAGAAACCATCCATAAAGGAGAAGACCTTATGCTGTGCGGTGTTGTCAACCAGAACGTCTATATGAGATAAAGGGAAATCATCCTTGGGGCTTGCCCTGTTCAAATCCCTATAGTCAACACACATTCGAACTTTACCATCCTTCTTCAGCACAGGAACCACGTTGGCAACCCACTGTGGGTAAGAAGTAACTGCTAGAAAGTCGGCGTCAAATTGTTTCATAACTTCAGCCTTGATTTTCTCAGACATCTCTGGGCGCATTCGGGGAACTTTCTGTTTCACTGGAGGACAGTCTTCCTTGGTAGGCAATTGATGAACCACAATATGGTATCCAACCCCGGCATATCTTCATAAGACCAGGCAAAGATCTCAACATAGTCATGCAGCATCTGAATCAATTGTTGCTTAACACTAGCTTCCAGATTCCCACCGATCTTGACCTCTTTCTTGTCCGCCTCTATGCCAAAATTAACTGATTCCACTGGCTCTTCATGCGGTTGTATGACCCTCTCTTCCTGAAGTAACAGTCTAGCAAGTTCACCAGGCACCTCACAATCATCTTCACCTTCGTCTTCGGCTAAGTTGATCGGACTTTCGAAGTCATAACCGGCAGTAGCAGAGTTGTTATCAGTGGGATCCAGAGTGGATGTAGACCTGTATATGTGAGTGTGTGTAAAATAGCTATTTTACAAGATAAAAAAGAAAAACAAGGAGCGCAAAATTTGAAATGCAAGAAAACATCCAATGCTTTTATTAATGATATATGGAAATGACACACATAAAGCCCTCACAAACAAAGTCACGGTGCCTCGGGTAAGACACCAGACCGTAAAGTTTAAAAATTATCTGTTACAAATTCAAAACAAAAGTCTCATTACTGGGTGATAACAGAAATTGGGACGAAGTCCTTTGCCGTCCAATTGCTTAGTCCACCATCAGCAGTCGGGTATACCCAGCTGTCAATATCAAACTCTTCTTCATCATCCCCAATAGCATTCACTCCCGCATCATGTTTGGGCATAGGTGCCGTTATGACATTAGGCTTTTCCGGTGCTGCAAATTCAATCTCCTTAGCATCAATCAAGTCCTGTACTTTATTCTTCAAGACCCAGCAATCATTCGTATCATTCCCCGGGCTATCGAAGTGAAAAGCACATCGGGTGTTCGGATTGTACATCGGTGATGTTGTATTGGGATTATTTGGGGCCTCCTTCGGAATCACCAAGTTGGTCTTCAATAACTGCGGCAGAATCTGAGACAGGGTCTGTTGTACCCTAAAATTTGCCCTCCCATATTCTTCAAGATTCCTCAAGGGTTGCACAGTCCAAATGCCTCCTAACACAGTCAAAATTAGGGTTTTGGTTCTCTCAAGGAATTTGTGGTTTTCAGTGGTCCAATCAAGTCACATAGGCCTACATATATTGCCAAGCATCTACATGACAAGTCTCAAGACTCACAGGGTCAAATTGCACAGTCAAAAGCTCCATTTGCTTCACAATCAACTGTAAGGGTAAAATGGTCATTTGGCAGTCAAAAGTCAGAATTTTTGGTCAACATCTTATTTTGAGCACACAATCATCATTTGATCAAGTCTTGATCATGATTCCACAAGAATGGCTCAAAAATCATCAAGGATGCAAAAGTTTCTATTTTTGGACAGCTGAAAAGTCAACTATAACTTGACCAGGGCATAACTTTTTCATGTTTCATCAGAAAAATCCCATCCAATGCTCATTTTGAAGGGGATGACATTTCCTACAAATCATTTTCACATTCCAAGTCCAAGAAATACTCTCACAAAAAGTTATCAATTTCTACATTATAGGTCAATTTCAAAAGTCAACAAAAAGGCACTTTAAGTCAAAGACCATAACTTGAGATTGGTAAATCCAAATGACATGGGACCAAAGGAATTGGTTAGAGGACTTCAAGGCCTTTCCAAAATGTCCAAGAAAATGTTCATATCATCAAAATTGAGCAAGATATGCATTGGAGAAGTTGGGAAATTTTTGTGAATTTGCAAAAGTCAACTTTGCTCAAAACACATCATTTTTGCTAATGGGTCTCAAATTCCTTCTTGAAACATTGTCCAAGGCCTATGCACGACCCATTGAGATTAAATTGAATTATTTTCTTATTTTTATTAATTAATTGGATTTTTAATTGATTATTAATTCATTTAATTCATTTAATTGTAGGAAAATACCAAGATATGGTTTTCAAATCTTTTTGTGATGCAAATAAGCTCAAGACAAGATGGAGATTTCGTGTGCACATCAAGGGGACCAAAATCTCCCAATTTGGCAAGGTTTCTCAATCAAAAAGATGCTAAAAGATTTGATTGAAAATCAAATGTTGAAACCATAATGCAAAGGATTTCTTGTGCAAGATTTACCCTAGTTTCATTCCATTACATATACTGAAGCCAAACCTAATTCCATTCACGTGCAAGTTGCTGCAAAAAGCCATAATCACATTCAAAAAATCCAAGGAAAAAGTGAAAACTGTTGGCTATCTTCCAAGCCAATTCAAGGCGTTTCAGTGATTCAAATACATTGCTAGCACTCCTAGGAACGGATTGGAATCAAAATCACACGTCAAAGCCTAAGAAACTGCTCCACAAGAACTCACGGTTTGCATACTTTTGCCATAATCGAAACTCGTTATTCATGTGCATTTAACACGATTTGTTGTTTGTTTTGTGTTGCTTGCATCCATAGAAAGCTAATGGTACAGTTTAATTTGATTATGGAGCCCTGAATCAAAAGATGCCATTAACAAGTATTAGGGTTCCGAAGGTTTAATTTTGGGGTTTTCCACACCCAGTAAAATCAGGAGCCCTAACGCATATGGTTGAGACCGCTGGGACATGACGAACACAATGGACATGTCGCGCCCTATTTATATTTAACGTACACCTAATTGCTATTTTTCGTCCATGAGGGTTGTGGGGGTTAAAAACCCCCGCTATCTAATGTATTTCTTGCAGGTTTAGGGAAGAAGATAATGATGTGGTGAAGCGCCATTGGCTTATTCAAAACACGCACGCTTCTTTTTTCTGTTTCAGCATGTGACTTGTTTTTCTTATATTATATTTATTTCTTATTTCATTAACGAAAGTGTTCAAGTGGCTGAGTGGTTGGAGAGGTGGCTGTGAAACATTGGGACCTGGGTTCGATTCCCAGGTCCATCCAAAACTTGTTTCAATTTTTTCTAGTGTATTCTCATGCAGGCATTTAAACGTGTTCCATCATACACCCTCCTCATCCAAGCGCCAGGTGGCTGGAAAGGCAGATCCAAAGGCCAACAGATGACGAACTCCATGTTCCCAGTCAACAAGCGTTCTGGACAATTGCAAGAAGTCAATGGACTGAAGGGCTTCTTGGGCCTCAAAATTGCTCCAACACCTCCTATAGGGCCCAACACCCCCTGGTTTATTATTCTTTTTATTTTCTTTTTCTTTTATTTTTCTTTTACTAATTAATATTCTTAACTACTATTATTATTAACTAACAAATAATTATTTTCATAATTAATTCAGAAAACAATATTTTCTTATTATTATTTTTATTTATTAATTTTCACTATTAATTATTATTTTGTAAGTAAATGTAAATTAATTAATTTAGGTTAATTAGGTCAACTTTAATCTTTTTCATAATAAATAAAAACAATTTAGAATTAGGTTTTTACTAACTTTTAACTTCTTTTTATTTTCTCTTTATTTTCATTAAAACATTAAAAAACATAAAAAAACATTTTTTTCTTTCAATTATGTAATTAATTAGGTTTAGGATTAATATTTAATTAATTGCAAAAAAGGACAAATCTCAATTCTTTTCTCAAAAAAGGGTCAAAACCCTAAGGACGTCCTGATTCTATTTCTTTTCGCGCTTTAATTCCTTTTGATCATATTGATGTAACTGTTTCCGAGGATGTAATAGTTAATTAGGATTTTATCGCTTTCCTTTACTTTTCTCGCATTTTATTTCCAAACGGGTTTTTATTTTTGGCGATGTATAGACCCGCGCCTTGTAATAGCGTAGATTTACCTTTCCGCAATTTATTTTCCGCATTCTTAACTGTTAATATGCATGAAAGACTTGTATGAACAATAAAATCAATCCGTAGCTCACAAATAACATGTACAAGATAATCTTAACTGAAAAACAACACACATGCACATGCCACTCCTAGGGTACACCTCATTGGTTGCCTCGACGTGGTCGTCAAGTATAGGGTGTTTTAGAGGTCGCCCTCCTGTCTAAAGATCCAGTTTCCTCGAAACGGTTGCCTCGGATAAAAAGGATCTAGGACATTAGGGTTACCGCTAAGGCGCCCTACTATTGCTTTGGTGACCACACATGTCCCTATAATCGAATTGACCCAAATAACTCCAACGACAGTGCTACCTACCTCCCAATGGTGGGATAGCACTATCTAAAGGACTCTTACACAGCCTAATTCCTTAGAGTAGGTAGATTTCTCCTGGGTACTTGCTCTTTCAAAAACAAACAAAAATACTTTTCGCACCTACACTTTCAAAAGGTTTTCAAACAAATATTTCATACAATCTTGAGGACAGATACAAGAGTTACTTAGAAATTTTTCAAACGAAACTTTTTCAAAACCCACAAACACTTGAAAAGCAAACAATCTTTGAAAACATAGAGCAAGTACCTAAGAGCTCGTGGATAACCACGGATAGAAAGGGTGCTAACACCTTCTCTTTCTATAATCTACCTCCCGAACCGAGAACTATCTCGAAAAGGAATTTTGTTGTGCTTTTGTCCTTTCCATGTTAGAGAACATAAAAGACGGTGGCGACTCTTGCTTACCGCGACATTTCGCGAACCAGCTTAAAAAACAGTCAGTTCTATTTCCACCGATCACAGGGTCATATGAAGCTGAGTGAACTGTCTTCGCGGCCTCTCGGCCCTTGGCTGATTGTTGCATTGTGTGGCAACAATTGGTCTTGAAATAACTACCGCATTAACTACTTGGCGGTGCTCAGGTCTATTATGGCTCTTTGAACTGTAAACAGCGATGGATTCCTTCTTAAAAGGCTTCTTCTCGGTGCCTGATGAAGCACCCTTCTGTATTTTACCACTCTTGATACCGGCCTCAATTCTTTCCCCGGTCATAATCAGCTCAGTAAACCCGGGCGATGAACTTCCAATCAGATGGTTGAAACACAGACCAGACAAGGTCCCCAGAAACATATCTACTAACTCCCTGTCAGCCAGTGGGGGTTGTACTCTTCCAGCAAGGTCCCTCCACTTCTGAGCGTAGTCTTTGAAACCTTCGCTCGCACCCATAGACATACCCTGAAGTTGGATACGCGTGGGAGAGAGGTCGGCATTGTATTGGTACTTCTTGTAGAAAGCAGTAGCAAGGTCTTCCCAATTACGGATACTAGCTCCTTCCAGCTGGTAGAACCATTCAAGTTGAGTCCTTGAAAGACTATCTTGAAAGAAGTGGATCCAGAGGTTCCTGTCAGCGGTATATGGCTGAATCTTTCTAACATACGAACGGAGGTGTAGCTTTGGGCAGGAGACCCCGTCGTATTTAGAAAAGGCTGGTGCTTTAAACTTGTGGGGAATCACCACCTCAGATGACAAACCCAAATCACCAAAGTCCAATCCAGGTACCTTCTGGATCTCCATCGCACTTAACTGGTCTTCAAGCTGTTTATACCTATCCTCAGCCGGAGGATACTGGTCTTCGTCAAAGTCAGTCTCATTGTTAGAAACCACAGGGCTAGGAGCCCTCCTTTCTTCCTGATTCTCTCCCCCTCCAGACGAGTGAGTCAAATAAACCTCTTCTCGTAAATTGTTTCCGAATCTGCGACCCATATTCAGTAGGACCGTCTTCTTCTTCTTCTTCTTCTTCTTCTTATCTTTCAATATAAGAGTCTTCAGATCTTGCTGACCCTTAGCCAAGTTCATGAAAATTTACTGGAACTGGGCGTTTTGAGCTTGCAGAGCCTTGATGGCTTGTTCAGTTGATGTTTCAGCAGACATGATGTGCTTAAATAAACAGCGAAGAAGATAAGAGACTTGTAAGGGTACCTGTAATGAGGTGCATGGAGTGAAATGCGTATGATATGATTTCAAAGACGTCGAGAGATTCAAATTTGTAAACCAAAATGAAACACACTTTTATTAGATAACAAACTTGAAACAATGTTTGACAAATGCCCTTGTTGTACCCCAAAATTTGCCCTCCCTTTTTCACAAGAAATCATAACCCTAGGGTTTTCTCAGATTTTCAAGATTGGACTAGGAATCGATCAAACAGACTTTTCTTTGGCAGTAAATCAAGAATTAGGGTTTCTCTCGCGTTTCTCAGAAGAAATTGAATTCTCAGAAATTCAAATTAACTGTCACATATTTTCACACTTTTTCAAGTTTGCTGAAAGGTTAACTGGTTGTTCTCAAGGCCTGATTATCTGGGATAAGAGATATGAACTGAGATGGTCATTTGGAATATTCAGGTTTTGTCCGATCCAGGTTAACCAGATAATGTGCGTCTGTTAAAATGCTTGCTTGTTAATGGAATGAAATTCTTGCTTGTTTATTGGAATACCCAATGCGTATTTTGATTGGAATGATGTTGCAAGGTTACGAGATTGCAGAGTTATTAGATTACTTAAAGTTTAAGTTATCTGTATTAGAATTGTTGGAATGCAATTTCAATTATTTTGATCTGAGAATCTTAAAGGATTAAGTGAAGATGAAGAGAGAGAATTGCAAAATATTGACAGTAGAAGGTTCTATTCAGATTGCCTCACAAATATTTTTCAGATGTTGATACAAAAATAATTTATTATTTGAATATTGTAGGTTTTACAACTTATAGTACTTGAAAAAAATGAATTATTACAATTAATGGAAAATCTATCTAAGTATCTAATCTAAGCCTAAGCTTCCATTGCTCCATTGCTCCCATGCTCAAAGTCTTCTGATTCCTCTTCTTTGTCATCACCCTAGTTGTGCTCACATGAAAGAAAACAAAGAAAAGGGATTAGTACAGTTAGTTGAATATGAAAAGAATTTTCAAACAGAAAAAGAAAGGAAAATTTTCATCATTAAAGTTTGCCGTATGGAATCAGAAGTGCTATTGTTCATCATGTTTTTATTTTCCTCTTTGCAAATCACAAGAAGATTGCTCTTCTTGGTTCATAAAGAGAAAAAATAAAAATGCAAAAGAAGAATGCAAACAAAGCAAAATTATTCAAAAACATAGCAAGGCGCCAAAACTGCATTACAAGGCCAAATTGGATGAAAAACTGTACAAAGCAACCAAACAGTCATCAAACCAAACATAACAACATTACAAAGCAAGGAAAATTGGAACCTGCTGTAACAAACAGCACAAGCAAGGTGCCAAACTGAGCTACAAAACTGTCAAGCTGCATTAGTAAACATTGCATACAAAGCAAACTGGAAGCAAATTGAATGCAAAAAGTATGCAAACTGAAAAATGCAGAAAGTACATGGAAAATCAAACAGCAGGCAAATGCAGGAGATAAACCAATTGACAAGCAAAAAGCTTGTCATAGCTTTTTCATCACTTTCCAGAAAATAGGCAAAACTTTTCAGAAAAAGTAGAAAAAGCAAAAGTGCTTTGTCATTGAGAGAGAAAGAGAGAAAAGATATCACCTTTGGTGAGAGTGTACAGTTTGGAAAAAAAGGTTGTCACAAGTGGAAAAAGGCAAAAGGATATAACAACACAAAGTCAGAAGAGAAAGAGAGAGAACATTGGTGTCAAAAACTTCAAACTTTTAAGAGTTTCACAAAATCTCCAAGCCTGTCAACCCACAAAGCTCCCAACCTGTATAACAAGTATCAAAGCAAGCTTGCCAAAAAAAACCAGCTAACAGTTAGCAAACACCAAGCCAAGCCTGCTAACAAAAATCCCAACCTGTTATCAAATCCCAAACTCCAAACTGTTAACAATTTCAAAAAGTCCAAACTTGTTAACAAGTTCCCAAAACCAAGCAACAGACCTGAAACAACAACTCTCCCAAAAAACCAGCCAAACAGTTTCACACAAACTTGCAGTTCCAAAACAAAACTGCAACAATCACAAAAAACCTGTGAACCTGTACAAAGCATGCCAAACTGCAACAATCACAAAAAACCATGCAGGTCACAAAACCAATACAACAAAACTGTAAACAAAGCTCTCAACCCAAACCTGCACAAACAACCAGAGAAAAACATCTAGCAGTTCAAAGCACACAGCCAAGCTTGCAAAACTGTAACAAACCTGCAGAGCAACTGCATAGCACCAAACTACTCAAACTGAAAAATCACAAAACTGCAAGTTTCAAACACAGTCCAACCTGTACAAGCTTTCCAAACTGTGAAACCAAAGCTAAAACCACAAAACTGCAAGTTTCAAACACGGTTTCAAACCAAACTGCAACAATCCAAAACAATCAACTGAAAAGGCCAACAAGCTGTAACAACAAAGCCATCATCATTCACTATCAATCATTTCAAAACACAGTTTCAGAACTATTATCCTCATCAACATTCAAACTTAAAGAGAGAGGAAAAGAGTTTTAAATCATACATCTCATCAAGATTCAAGAGAGATGAAAGAGTTTCAGAAGCAACAACAATCAAAAGAGTTTCAGAATAAGTATCATCAACAAAATCTAAGCATACAAACACAGTTTCAGAACAAGTATCATCATCAACAAAATCTAAGCATACAAACACAGTTTCCGAACAAGTATCATCATCAACAAAATCTAAGCATACCAACAACGTTTCAGAAACCATCATCATCATCAACAAAAAAATCACTAACAAGTCCGAAGCTATCAAGCCTCATCATTCAGGTTCAAATCAAAAGAAGAAAATCATACCAAACAATCAAAAGGTTTCAGTTCACGCGTTCTTCATCATTCCCTCCGCCTCCGACCACCACGTAAGCATCCAACTCAAATCTCCTCCCTCTCCATTTTCCAAAAAAAAGCGCCTAAGGTATTTTTCTCTTCAACATCCTTTCCTACATCTCATAAAGAAAGTAATTTGGTCAATAACAAGATAAGAACCGGATTAATCAAAAAGGAAAACAGAAAATATTTAAACTTCAAAACCCAGAACATCACCTTGTTTTTTTTTGAGAGAATCGCTTGAACATGGTTAGGAAGAGAGTGAGGGTTGCTCCAGTGGCTAGGGCTTAGGGGAAAGTCAGAGCATTTTTGATTGAGAAAGACGAAGAGGGAGAACTAGAATGGCGCCGCTGTAAAGGGGTTCACAAACCCTAATCAGAAAACCCTAACAAAAAACGTTGCAACTTGTGATTTGGGCCTATCTGGCCACCAAAAGCTTAAGCCCATAACGTTGCTAACTAGCGCACCCCCCCCCTTTTTCCATTCTGACTTTTGTTCTCTTCTCTTATTTTTTTATTTAGGCCATCCCTTTTCAAACTTTAAGCCCATCTTCATTTTGTTAAAATTCACCTTTTTTTTAATAAAATTCATCAAAGAAACTCAATACTTTTCTTTTTATATAAACTATTATTTTAGTTAATTTTCTTTTTTAATTTTTATTTTTATTTCTTTTGTTAATAATAAATAATAATTAAAACTTTGATTTTCTCAAATTAGTTTCTTTTATTAATTAATTTTGTTTCACATAATAAAAACACCAAAAATAATAAAGATTTTATTTAACTAATTTTCTTCCTTTAAACTTTTCATGATTAATAAAATACAAAAAGAATAAATAATATAATATTTAATCTTTCTTTTTTAGAATAGATTTTTATTTGTTTATTTTTAATAAATACATGCACTTCATAATATTATTGATTTCTTCATTTGTTATAACTTTGTATTGAATTGCGACGATTCGATTTGGTTGTAATACATGATATTTGGACATTATTATTCTTGTGAGACTCATCCCCATTTGTAATAATTTGTACCCCCATTCCCGGATATTTTTGTAATAACTTAGAATTTTAATTCTCGCACTTTATGCTTTCAAATATGCCATGATTAGAGATTAGGGTTTGTATGCAAAAATCCAAAAATCAAACAAATAGCTTGACCTAATACAAGACCTAAATGCATGAAAATGACAAACACAATGCACACTTGCACCCTTAGGGTTTCATTCACTTGTTGCCTTAAAAATGGGCCATGTTATGCATGTTGAGTATTTTGGCAAAACAAAAACAAAATAAAAGATCATAGTCCCTCGATGATGCTATCTTGGTTGCCTACACAAAATGATCTAGTCCCTCGGAAAATTTGCTAAAGATACTTAGCACAATTGCTATCATGGTCCATACGATGACCCACGCCTGTCCCGTTTAACATCTTAATACAAGGTTGTTTACCAAATGCAATGGTAAAACAACACTGTCAAAAGGGTTAAAAACGTATAGGAAAGATCTTTGAGTAAAATAGGGTAGACAACTCTTAGTTACTTGATCAAAGCTTTCAAAACATCCTTGCTATTTTCAAACACACTTAACAACACAATTTCAAAACATTTCCCAAATAAAGCTTTCAAAACATTGAAACATCTTTTCAAAAGACATACATCTTTGTATACATTCAAACAAGAATCATTACAAAGATTGCCACAACGATGGCCTCTTTTCAAAACATTTTCAAAACAACACACCAAGCACCATTTCAAACAATTGAAAAGCAAAAGCAAGTGATCTAAACAAGTAACTAAGAGCCCATGGATAACCATGGATGAAAAGGGTGCTTGCACCTTCCCTTTTCATAATCTACTCCCTGAACCCAAGAAAATATCTCAAAGGTCTTTCCTGTGCTTTTTGACCTTTCCTTTGGATAAAATAAAAAGTCGGTGGCGACTCTTGCTAAACTGAAACATTTGCGAACACAAACGCAAAACCTCAAGTCAGTTCTTCCACCGTATCACAGAACTGGAGACTCTGCTGGGGACAATTTTAAAAGTGGGGTCACCTTAGGGTTTAGATCACCTTTACATGCTTATCTTATTTGACTTGTATGTTTTACATTTTGGTCCCTTGTTTGGGTTTGTTTTAAATCCTACACCCGAATTTGGGGGCACCTTTTAGGTAAGTAGCAATAAACTGCGAGGGAACTGTGTGGGGTATACCGATATGGTTGAAGCAGTGGCTACGTTAGTGCGACATATTTGTGGGTACCGGTAGCCTTTGAGTCAATCAAAGAGAATACGGGACTGCTGAGTGATGTCATGAAGCACTAATGAACTCTTATAATCTTACTTGACCATCTTGGCCTTATTTGGGGTAGTGAGATGACCGGCTTTGGTGCAGTCCGAAGTTGGTAGATACTCGAAACTACACTCATTGAGGATTGTTTTCTTGGAATATTTCGGTCTCCAGTAAAGTGGCTAAACTGAAACAATGAACACAAAATAATCCGATGATATTGAGCTCCTTAGAACCCGGTTACCATTTCTAGGACAGGTTGAGCCAACTAACTTCAAGAGGGTACTTACCTGCAAACTCCATGCAAGCCTGAACTTAAGGACTTGTCTGCTTTGTGTGAATATGACTGTTTGTATATACACTTGCTTACTTTTGCATACTTGTACATAACATCATACCATAGCATTTTCAATAACCATTTCAAGGATCTCGAGGGTCTTTGATGCAGGGTCATGCGTACCAGACGTCTACCAAAGGGCAAGATGATTCATTTTCCTCTAAACAAACACCGTTAAAGATCAAGTACAATAACTTGAATCGAGGGCTATGACCCACTTGACATGGTGAGCTTGATTCTTGTTGAAAGACATCCACCGATACAAAGTTCTCCAATCAAAGACGTTGATCGAAGTTCAACCTCTAACATTTTCTTGTGTTTACCCTGCGAGATCCTTGAAAGCATGCATCCACATATCATGCATTGTATCGTGACAGGTTTTACCCTTTCAGTTCTCCTTACCTTCCTACTGTTTATCACAGTAGAGATGGCTCTAGAGAAGACTGTCAAAGATATCCAGGCTCAAAATGCTCAACTTCAAGAAATGTTCTTGAACCTATCCAAGGGGCAGGAAGAAGTGAAAGCTCTCCTCACAAGGGGCATGGTCCTAGGGAATCCAGGCGGCATCATGAATGATCAGTTGGAAGGGCTACCGATTGAGATGTCAATAATGAGAATTCAGATGATGGGACAACTGGTGGGCCAGATGGCTCTTATTCAAAACCTAGCTCAAGGACAAGAAGAGTTAAAGGTCCTCATCAACAAGCTGCATCAGGATGGATGTAACCAAGTGGGGAAAACATCTAGGGTTGAGGATCAAGTCACCATTCAACCTCCTTTGAGACAAGAAGTCAAGGGAAAGTCTCCCCAGTCTGCTTCAGGGTCACAAGCCCAACAACAACCTCACCAGCATCAACAGGATAATCGGCGGGAGCAAAATACATCTGAAAAGCACTCCACTGAGATTAACATGCCATTATCCCAAGTGCTACAACTCTTGTTGGAAGTCAAGCTAATTGTATTAAGGGACCCCCCTCGGCGTCCCAACACAGCCTCCCCAGGGTATAATCCAAATGCAGATGTGCGTATCATTCCAACAAACTTGGACATGACACCGATGGCTGTTTGACATTGAGAAACAAAATTCAAGATCTAGTTAAAGAAACAACACTGGAGTTCACACAAGATGGTCAGATGAAAATCTTCTGCTGAGGGTTCTCCACCTAAAGTGACAAGTTCAGACTAAGAGGCTTTGGTTTCATTTGAATTTTAAAGTTGTAATTCCTCTTATTATTCAAACAATTATCTGTTTATGTCAAACTCTGTTTCATTAATGCATTGCATATGTTTGTCTTGAATTCATCCATTCGTTTTCACTATACTTGAACTATGCTTTCTACTTTCTTGATGACATTTAACTCTTGCTAAAAGTTATGAGCCTTTAGAGGGAGGATGACGAAAACAATGCCATAATCTCATACAATATGCTTTTGGAAACACCTTGCTGACGATGTACAGACGTTTCTTTCAAATCCTAAACACGGGAGTTATAAGGAAGATAATCCATAGTCAACCCCTTCGAGCCAAATAAGTAGAAGTTTTCTGTTTTAACACAAATTGAAACCTTTAATCAAACCTGGGGAAGGGTAGTCTCTCAGTTAATTCAAAATGTGCGTTTAGCCGCAAACTCTCAGTTCGTAATACAGTGAATGACATCAAAATTTCCTTTGGAACCAAAAGACAGTGATGATTCCTTATCTCATAGGAAATCATTATCTCTCAAAAAAGAAAAGCCCACTGAGTCAAAACCTACAAAGGAGGCTTAAGAAAGCTGGGGCATCCCGTTGACTGTAAATCTCAAAAACAGGAACAGTCAGGCAAAAATTAGGGATAACGAAAAAAAGAAGAAGAAAGAGGTCAATACAAATCCTCAACAACATGAAAAATGTTGCAAAAATGACTGCCTTCCAACAAATTCAACTTGTGTGAACCATCACTAAAAACTCCGTTCCAGACTCATTTGGAGTTCAACGCACAATTAACTGAGTTTAGGATTGAAGAACATCACGAAGAGCGGGTGGGTACAAATATACTTTGAGCCTTTATCCTTCGTTTCTTAAACCGTGAACCAAGCCACGTTACAACCCTTCAAAAGTCCTAATTGAAGCATGGGTTAATTCGAAAGCATACTTTTACAAAAGGTATCCTGACTCCTGTAAGGCTTTGCTCTAAATCTTGAGTTGATTATTTCTTTTAGAAAGTTTTCTGCTAAAAAACGCAATTTTCAAAATTTCAAGACAAGCATAAACTTTGCATTATTTAAATATCATCGTTTGCATATGGCTATTTGTTTGACAGCGAAGAAATTCACACTGTGAATGTTCCGATGAACGAAAGCTCTCTCAGTGAACAAAATCACTTCAAGTGGGATGACAATTCCTTTGCAAAAATCTCCTATCAACAAAAGGGGACCTGACATGGCATTGTCCAATAAACCTGGGACAGTCTAGTCAAGATTTCAGGAAATATCTCAAAGTCCAGTTAACCTGGGGAAGTCCAGTCAATATTTCAAGAAATCTCTCAATTGCGGAGTAACCTGGGGCAAGTCTCCATCTCCATCACTTGGGGCATTAAACGTCAATCTCATCAAAGGGTTACGTCCAGTCCAAAATTCCTGGAAGTGCCACAAACTTTTGATACTAGGGGCAATGAAAAATCTCTCCAAAATCCTTCTGAAAAGAAATTCAAGAATCCTCGAGAAGTTCATCACCTCTCTAGCAGACCAGCGGTCATGGGTTTATTTCCCCAACACTTGTCAAGGATTTATTCTCCAAAACAAAATTACATTTCAACAACATTCATAACATATGCAGGTTGATCGGCAGGTAAAGGTTATCATTACCTTTTGGAGTAGTAATCGTCCAAGATTCCTTCATCACCTTTTGGAGTAGTAATCATCAAAGATTCCTTCATCACCTTTTGGAGTAGCAGTCATCAAATATTCCTTCATCACCTTTTGGAGTAGCAGTCGTCAAATATTCCTTCATCGCCTTTTGAAGTAGAAGTCATCAAAGATTCCTTCATCACCTTTTGGAGTAGCAGTCATCAAAGATTCCTTCATCACCTTTTGGAGTAGAAGTCGTCAAAGATTCCTTCATCACCTTTTGGAGTAGCAGTCGTCAAAGATTCCTTCACCACCTTTTGGAGTAGCAGTCATCAAAGACTCCTTCATGATCCGGTTGAGTCAAAGTTAATCCAAGACCTTCTCTGGTTCAGTCAGATCGACACTAAGATCTCCCTGATTCTTATTCCAGTGGAAGATATTCCGGGTTTTGCTGTTTCAGATAAATCTCTCAACGATTTGTTCTGATTCACTTCCAGATTTTTCACTATCAGAGACGAAGAATCCAACTCTTTTCTCCATCACCAGTTCGGGATTTATTTTCCCCAGCAAAAGTTCGTCTTGAAAACATTACACATCTGTGCCTCAGGACATCATACAACGCAATCTAATTTACTTTGAGACCGTCATTGTTTGATATATTTCATGCCACTAACCTTTACCTTTCAGGAAAGATGCAATCAATTTCTCACCAAAGTTCCTATCGTGAAGCCTGGACGTTGACCAGATAATGATACAATACTGTGAAACCTGGATGTTGACCAGATAACAGTTTACCGTTAACAGAATGAAGATTCTCACCCTTAAAACCTCAGAAGATTGGCATACTCCCAAGCTCCTGATACCGTTAACAGAATGAAGATTCTCATTCTTAAAACCTCAGAAGATTGGCATACTCCCAAGCTCCTGATACCCTTAAAAGAATGAAGATTCTCATCCTTAAAACCTCAGAAGATTGGCATACTCCCAAGCTCCTGATACCCTTAACAGAATGAAGATTCTCATCCTTAAAACCTCAGAAGATTGGCATACTCCCAAGCTCCTGATACCATTAACAGAATGAAGATTCTCATCCTTAAAACCTCAGAATATTGGCATACTCCCAAGCTCCTGATACCGTTAACAGAATGAAGATTCTCATCCTTAAAACCCCGGTAGATTGGCATACACCCAACCTCCTGACCCAAACGCCTGAATGAAGATTCTCATTCTTGCTTCCCTAGTAGATTGGCATACACCCAACCTCCTGACCCAAACGCCTGAATGAAGATTCTCATTCTTGCTTCCCTAGTAGATTGGCATACACCCAACCTCCTGACCCAAACGCCTGAATGAAGATTCTCATTCTTGCTTCCCCAGTAGATTGGCATACACCCAAGCTCCTGATATTCCCGACAGAATGAAGATTATCATTCTCAAAGTGGCATACAACTTGAATTCCTGATATTCCCGACAGAATGAAGATTCTCATTCTCAAAGTGGCATACAACCTGAATTCCTGATATTCCCGACAAAATGAAGATTCTCATTCTCAAAGTGGCATACAACCTGAATTCCTGATATTCCCGACAGAATGAAGATTCTCATTCTCAAAGTGGCATACAACCTGAATTCCTGATATTCCTGACAGAATGAGATTCTCATTCTCAAAGTGGCATACAACCTGGATTCATGATATTCCCGACAGAATGAAGATTCTCATTCTCAAAGTGGCATACAACCTGAATTCCTAATACTCCCGACAGAATGAAGATTCTCATTCTCAAAGTGGCATACAACTTGAATTCCTGACAGAATGAAGATCCTCATTCTCAAAGTGGCATATAACCCGAGTTCCTGATATTCCTGACAGAATGAAGATTCTCATTCTCAAAGTGGCATACAACCTAAACTCCTGAACTTCTTTCGAACATGAATAAGCTTTTTCCCAGAGTCCTGAGGTTACTCTCCAGCAGGATAACTACTCCCCAACAGTACAGCTATTCCCCACAGAGTTTTTACTCCCCAACAAAATCAAGAGTCTCATCCTTGATTCTCTAGTGAAGTTTCCAGAACCTTCTTTACTCTCGGCAAAAATTTGTCGGAGTTTTTAATCCCCTGCAGATCAAAGATTCTCGTTCTTGACTCCTCAGCACAAATTCCCCTAGCAGAATGAAGATTCTCATTCTCAATACCCCACAAAGTTTTCAAATATTCCCCAACGGAGTTCTCCTCAAACAACAAAACAGGAATCCCTGGTAGAAGTATTCTAAGCAAAGCATGAAGACACGCATACTCTTCAACAATGGTCCAATATTTATTTTCCCCGACAGCAGTCAAAGATTTTATTATCTCCAGCTATCCAAGACTTATCTTCCTCAGCAAGACAACTAATCAACTTACATGTGCATACATTACATTCATATATCATAAACATTGATAAAACACATATATTGCATCATACATTTCATGCAACACAACTTTGTGTTTCCGCTAATATTTTACCCTTTTCAGGATAAGATTAACAGGCTACCAATATACAATCTGAAAACAGTTTACGGATGCTTCCAAACACGAATGCTAATCTATTGCTTATTCAAACTCAAGGATCATGAAAACAGTTTACGGATGCTCCAAACATGGATGTTAATCTATCGCTTGTTCAGATTCATCTCATTGAAAACAGTTTATGGATGCTCCAAACACGGATGCTAATCTATTGCTTATTCAGACCCCTAGCTCAGAGATGTTCCAGACATGGATACCTTTCTGATACTCACCTACAACATACAATTCAATAAACATTCTTGGATGGCATCTTTAAGCCCATCTCCGAATTTTTTTTGTCACATCTCCAAATGGCATCTGTAAGCCCATTCCCTCAACTATGCTTTGACGAGTGCAAATTTATGGGCACTCTAGTGTCCAATCATCTTTTATCTTCGAGTCGCGAACGGCAAACTTGTCGATCTAACTCTTCAGATTCAAGAAGATTGAATAGGGGCAACTGTTGTACCCCAAAATTTGCCCTCCCTTTTTCATAAGAAATCACAACCCTAGGGTTTTCTCAGATTTTTAAGATTGGCTCAGGAATCGATCAAACAGACTTTTCTTTGGCAGTAAATCAAGAATTAGGATTTCTCTCGCGTTTCTCAGAAGAAACTGAATTCTCAGAAATTCAAATTAACTGTCACATGTTTTCACACTTTTTCAAGTTTGCTGAAAGGTTAACTTGTTGTTCTCAAGGCTTGATTATCTGGGATAAGAGATAGGAACTGAGATGGTCATTTGGAATATTCAGGTTTTATCCGATCCAGGTTAACCAGATAATGTGCGTCTGTTAAAATGCTTGCTTGTTAATGGAATGAAATGCTTGCTTGTTTATTGGAATACCCAATGCGTATTTTGATTGGAATGCTGTTGCAAGGTTACGAGATTGCAGAGTTATTGGATTACTTAAAGTTTAAGTTATCTGTATTAGAATTGTTGGAATGCAATTTCAATTATTTTGATCTGAGAATCTTAAAGGATTAAGTGAAGATGCAAAGAGAGAATTGCAAAATATTGACAGTAGAAGGTTCTATTCAGATTGCCTCACAAAGATTTTTCAGATGTTGATACAAAAATAATTTATTATTTGAATATTGTAGGTTTTACAACTTATAGTACTTGAAAAAAATGAATTATTACAATTAATGGAAAATCTATCTAAGTATTTAATCTAAGCCTAAGCTTCCATTGCTCCATTGCTCCCATGCTTAAAGTCTTCTGCTTCCTCTTCTTTGTCATCACCCTAGTTGTGCTCACATGAAAGAAAACAAAGAAAAGGGATTAGTACAGTCAGTTGAATATGAAAAGAATTTTCAAACAGAAAAAGAAAGGAAAATTTTCATCATTAAAGTTTGTCGTCTGGAATCAGAAGTGCTATTGTTCATCATGTTTTTATTTTCCTCTTTGCAAATCACAAGAAGATTTCTCTTCTTGGTTCACAAAGAGAAAAAATAAAAATGCAAAAGAAGAATGCAAACAAATCAAAATTATTCAAAAACATAGCAAGGCGCCAAAACTGCATTACAAGGCCAAATTGGATGCAAAACTGTACAAAGCAACCAAACAGTCAGCAAACCAAACATAACAACATTACAAAGCAAGGCCAACTGGAACCTGCTATAATAAACAGCACAAGCAAGGTGCCAAACTGAGCTACAAAACTGTAAAGCTGCATTACTAAACATTGCATACAAAGCAAACTGGAAGCAAACTGAATGCAAAAAGTATGCAAACTGAACAATGCAGAAAGTACATGGCAAATCAAACAGCAGGCAAATGCAGGAGATAAACCAATTGACAAGCAAAAAGCTTGTCATAGCTTTTTCATCACTTTCCAGAAAATAGGCAAATTTTTTTAGAAAAAGTAGAAAAAGCAAAAGTGCTTTGTCATTGAGAGAGAAAGAGAGAAAAGATATCACCTTTGGTGAGAGTGTACAGTTTGGCAAAAAAGGTTGTCACAAGTGGCAAAAGGCAAAAGGATATAACAACACAAAGTCAGAAGAGAAAGAGAGAGAACATTGGTGTCAACAACTGCCAACTGTTAAGAGTTTCACAAAATCTCTAAGCTTGTCAAACCACAAAGCTCCCAACTTGTATAACAAGTATCAAAGCAAAGCTTGCCAAACAAAAAAAAACCTGCTAACAGTTAGCAAACACCAAGCCAAGCCTGCTAACATAAATCCCAACTTGTTATCAAAACCCAAACTCCAAACTGTTAACAATTTCAAAAAGTCCAAACTTGTTAACAAGTTCCCAAAACCAAGCAAGAGACCTGAAACTACAACTCTCCCAAAAAACATGCCAAACAGTTTCACACAAACTCGCAGTTCCAAAACAAAACTGCAACAATCACAAAAAACCTCAGAACCTGCACAAAGCTTACCAAACTGCAACAATCACAAAAAATCCTACAGGTCACAAAACCAATACAGCCAAACTGTAAACAAAGCTCTCAACCCAAACCTGCACAAACAACCAGAGAAAAACATCTAGCAGTTTAAAGCACACAGCCAAGCTTGCAAAACTGTAACAAACATGCAGAGCAACTGCATAGCACCAAACTACTCAAACTGAAAAATCACAAAACTGCAAGTTTCAAACACAGTCAAACCTGTACAAGCTTGCCAAACTGTGAAACCAAAGCTAAAACCACAAAACTGCAAGTTTCAAACACAGTTTCAAACCAAACTGCAACATTCCAAACTACAACAATCCAAAATAATTAACTGAAAAAGGCCAACAAGCTGTAACAACAAAGCCATCATCATTCACTATCAATCATTTCAAAACATAGTTTCAGAACTATTATCCTCATCAACATTCAAACTCAAAGAGAGAGGAAAAGAGTTTCAAATCATACATCTCATCAACATTCAAATTCAAGAGGGAGGAAGAAGTTTCAGAATAGCATCATCAACATTCAAGAGAGAGGAAAGAGTTTCAGAAGCAACAACAATCAAAAGGGTTTCAGAATAAGTATCATCATCAACAAAATCTAAGCATACAAACACATTTTCAGAGTAAGTATCATCATCAATAAAATCTAAGCATACAAACACAGTTTCAGAACAAGTATCATCATCAACAAAATCTAAGCATACCAACAACGTTTCAGAAACCATCATCATCAACAAAAAAATCACTAACAAGTCCGAAGCTATCAAGCCTCATCATTCAGGTTCAAATCAAAAGAAGAAAATCATACCAAACAATCAAAAGGTTTCAGTTCACGCGTTCTTCATCATTCCCTCCGCCTCCGACCACCACGTAAGCATCCAACTCAAATCTCCTCCCTCTCCATTTTCCAAAAAAAAAGAGCCTAAGGTTTTTTTCTCTTCAACGTCCTTTCCTACATCTCATAAAGCAAGTAATTTGGTTAATAACAAGATAAGAACCGGATTAATCAAAAAGGAAAACAGAAAATATTCAAACTTCAAAACCCAGAACATCACCTTGTTTTTTTTGAGAGAATCGCTTGAACATGGTTAGGAAGAGAATGAGGGTTGCTCCGGCGGCTAGGGCTTAGGGGAAGGTCAGAGCGTTTTTGAGTGAGAAAGACGAAGAGGGAGAACGAGAACGGCGCCGCTGTAAAGGGGTTCACAAACCCTAATCAGAAAACCCTAACAAAAAACATTGCAACTTGTGATTTGGGCCTATCTGGCCACCAAAAGCTTAAGCCCATAACGTTGCTGACTAGCGCACCCCCCCCCCCTTTTTCCATTCTGACTTTTGTTCTCTTCTCTTATTTTTTTATTTGGGCCATCCCTTTTCAAACTTTAAGCCCGTCTTCATTTTGTTAAAATTCACCTTTTTTTAAAATAAAATTCATCAAAGAAACTCAATACTTTTCTTTTTATATAAACTATTATTTTAGTTAATTTTCTTTTTTAATTTATCTTTTTATTTCTTTTGTTAATAATAAATAATAATTAAAACTTTGATTTTCTCAAATTAGTTTCTTTTATTAATTAATTTTGTTTCACATAATAAAAACACCAAAAACAATAAAGATTTTATTTAACTAATTTTCTTCCTTTAAACTTTTCATGATTAATAAAATACAAAAAGAATAATAATAATATAATATTTAATCTTTATTTTTTAGAATAGATTTTTATTTGTTTATTTTTAAGTAAATACATGCATTTCATAATATTATTGATTTCTTCATTTGTTATAACTTTGTATTGAATTGCGACGATTCGATTTGGTTGTAATACTTGATATTTGGACATTATTATTCTTGTGAGATCCATCCCCATTTGTAATAATTTGTACCCCCATTCCCAGATATTTTTGTAATAACTTAGAATTTTAATTCTCGCACTTTATGCTTTCAAATATGCCATGATTAGAGATTAGGGTTTGTATGCAAAAATCCAAAAATCAAACAAATAGCTTGACCTAATACAAGACCTAAATGCATGAAAATGAGAAACACAATGCACACTTGTACCCTTAGGGTTTCATTCACTTGTTGCCTTAAAAATGGGCCATGTTATGCATGTTGAGTATTTTGGCAAAACAAAAACAAAACAAAAGATCATAGTCCCTCGATGACGCTATCTTGGTTGCCTACACAAAATGATCTAGTCCCTCGGAAAATTTGCTAAAGATACTTAGCACAATTGCTATCATGGTCCATACGATGACCCGCGCCTGTCCCGGTTAACATCCTAATACAAGATTGTTTACCAAATGCAATGGTAAAACAACACTGTCAAAAGGGTTAAAAACGTATAGGAAAGATCTTTGAGTAAAATAGGGTAGACAACTCTTAGTTACTTGATCAAAGCTTGCAAAACATCCTTGCTATTTTCAAACACACTTCACAACACAATTTCAAAACATTTCCCAAATCAAGCTTTCAAAACATTGAAACATCTTTTCAAAAGACATACATCTTTGTATACATTCAAACAAGAATCATTACAAAGATTGCCACAATGATGGCCTCTTTTCAAAACATTTTCAAAACCACACACCAAGCACCATTTCAAACAATTGAAAAGCAAAAGCAAGTTATCTAAACAAGTAACTAAGAGCCCATGGATAACCATGGATGAAAAGGGTGCTTGCACCTTCCCTTTTCATAATCTACTCCCCGAACCCAAGAAAACATCTCAAAGGTCTTTCCTGTGCTTTTTGACCTTTTCTTTGGATAAAATAAAAAGTCGGTGGCGACTCTTGCTAAACCGAAACATTTGCGAACACAAACGCAAAACCTCAAGTCAGTTCTCCCACCGTATCACAGCCCTTAAGGCGTTACAAAGGGAAAAAATAGAAAGTAAATCAAAACTAGAAATAAAAAAAGACATCAGCGCTCCCATGGTTGTTTCCCTTTGGTGCTGACATAGTCGTTGAGGATATGCTCGTTCTCCAGCTGCCTTGTCAACTTTAGGATCTTCCGCTCTTGTTTGTGATACTTTTCTCTGTAAGTATCCCGTTTCTCTCTTAGCTGCATCCAAGACCTCTTTAATGCCCCAATGTCAGTAGGCATGTATGGGTGGAGGATGGTAGGTGGAACCCCTTCTTCATCAGCAACCTCAACAATCATAGGCAAGACAGCTTCGTATGGCATTCCCAGCTTTTGGGCACGGATTCGGACCCATCGGAGATACGGTTTCATCGGAAGAGAAGTTTTCATCCCTAGCTCATGTGGATCAGACCGGTGTACCCTGTCCCAAGCTCGTATGATCCTGCGGCGATGCTCGTCACTATCCCCTTGGAAGTCAAAGACAATGCTTGGCATTAGCAACTCATGAGGTCCGTCCCTCCTAGCTCGCCCAAACTGACGTAAGGCCAAACAAGGATTATAGGTAATCCCTCCTCGAACTCCCAGCAATGGAACATTGGGGTATTCCCCAAAGCGATCAATAATAGCTACGTCTTCCATGTCTTTAGTGCTCCAGATAATGTCAGTGTGAGCGAGAGACATAACCCTGTAGGCCCAACCCATGCCTTCCTTGTTCTTCAAAACTGATTTAGGGAGGTGAGAAATAAACCACCTCGCCAGCGATGGTGCAGAACACATAAGGGTTCCCCGCTTCCGAGCTGTACGGGCATAAAGAGAGTGTAGAATGTCACCCAAGAGAGTGGGCACAGGATTACCGGACATGAAAATCTTCACTGCATTCACGTCGACGAACAAATCTGAGTTAGGAAACAACACCAAACCATATATGAGAAGAGCCAGAATGTCTTCAAATGCCTGAAAGTCTAGAATGTCCCAGAACTGATTAGCCCGATCAACCAAGAATTTAGCCAAGAAGCCTTTTGTCCCACTTTGAGTCTCCCCATTTGACATTACCTCAGCCTTTGTCAGATGGAGGGTTGAAGCAATCTCTTCCGGCCTAAGGACTTTCTCCCAACCTGTAAACGGGGTCTGCTCTAAAATAGAGATACTAAGTAGATCAGAGAACTCCTCCAGGGTAGGGACCAACTGATAGTCCAGGAAAGTGAAGCAGTGGTATAATGGATCAAAGAATTGGAACAAGACACTTATCATCTGCTCATCTAATCTGGAAGTGACCAAACCAAGGAGGTGACCATGTCTTCTGATAAAGGAGAAAGTGTCAGGAACCTTTGCAACCAGATCTTTAAGATGAGTAGGAAACTGTACAAAGCTGATCCGAATAGTGTTTCTACGCATATGTGCCATGACCTATAAAACAGAACAAAGATGAATCCCCTCTATCTTTGAAATGGGTTAGTCCAATGCAATATGCATGCAATGTCATGATGTCATTATGTCATGATATAAACACACCACAAGTATTCACAGATAGAAAACATGTTAAGGGAAAACAAGTCACACAGTAGCCCTTAGATTTCAGGCTAGCATGGAGTTTAGGTATTACCCTCTTTCAGTTTAGTTGGTTCAACCTGTCCTAGAAATAGTAACCGGGTTCTAGAGGTTCTCAATATCACTTACCACCCTCGATCGGTCATAATTCCAGTTTGGCAACCTTTCCTTGCAGCCGGAATCATCGCGAGAGTTTGGTCTCAATGAGTATAGCATACTGCTACTGTTCTATGGCCAAGTTGGTCAATTATAGGTTCTAAGGTCAGTTGGTGCTTAATGACCCCTTAGAAGACCCATATTCTCCTCGTTGCGCCACAAGGGATATCGGTACAAACTAAAGTGCCACACCAACTTAGCTACTGCTTCAACCGTATCGGTCTACACCGTACAGTTCCCTCACAGTCTATTGCTACTTACCTAAAGGGTATCCCCCAGATCCGGGTTAGGATATATAGTAACTCCGATTCAAACCCACAAAGATAAAGCATACAAGTCAATCAATTGAAAACATTATGATGAACTAATCCTAAGGTACACCCCACTAATTAAATCCCCAGCAGAGTCGCCAGTTCTGTGATACGGTGGCCAGAACCGGGACGCGTTTCCCTATTTTGTTAAGGAATTTGCTGGTTTGCATTTTGCATTTGTGTTTGCAAAATGTCGAGGTAAGCAAGAGTCGCCACCGTCTTTTATTTTATCCAACAAGGAAAGGAAAAACCACAAAAATTCCTTTTTCGAGATATTTCTGAGTACGGGGGTGGATTATAGAAAGGGAAGGTATTAGCACCCTTTCTATCCGTAGTTATCTACGGGCTCTTAGGTACTTGCTCATCATTTTCAAAATGTTTTCTTTGTGCTTGTGGGTTTTGAAAAGTTTTTAAACTTTGATTTAACTCTTGCTTCTGTCCTCAAGAGTGTAATGAAGTGTTTTGAAAACTTTGTTTGAAAAGGAGTGTAAGTGTGAGAAAAAAGTCTGTTTTTGGATGAGCAAGTATCTAAGAACTATCTACCTACTCGAAAAAGGAATTGTTCTATGCTAATTTCATTTAGACAATGTTATCCCACTATTAATGAGTAGGTAGCACCGTCGTTAGAGTTTGAGGGTCAATTCGAATGAGGGACATACGGTCACCAAAGCAATGTTAGGATGTCTTAGCGGTAACCCTAATGTCTTAGATCATTTGTTTGAGGCAACAATATCCGAGGAAACCATTTCGAGGCGACTATGATCTTTTAGACCAGAGGACGACCTCTAAAACGATCTATACTCAATGACCGTGTACGAAGGCAACCAAGTGGGGTGTACCCTAGGAGTGCGCATGTGCGAGTGTGTCATTTTCAGTTATTTTTATCTTTGCACATGTTAAGGGTGATCTAATTTGATTTTAAGATTAAACATTCAGTCTTGTCATGCAAACCCTATTATCAAACATCTAGCAGTTATAATTTGCGGAATTAAAATGCAAAAATTAAATTATAAGGCGTCGGGTATTTACATCGCCAAAAGCAACCCTTTGAAAATAAAATAAAGCGGTAAAATAAATAAAATGTCCTATTTAACTATTACATACCGGGAGCAGATACATCAATATGACAAAAATAAATAAAGCGCGCGGAAAATTAAATCGAATGCGAATTAGGGTTTTGACCCTTTTTAAAAGAAAAAGGTTTTTTGTTGTTTTTTATTTAAGAAAAGAAATTAAATTCTAAAATTAAAAGCTAAATTAATTATTAAATAAATTAATGGAAAAAATAATTAATGACATATTTTTGGAATTTTTGTTAATTTAAGAAAGAAAATAAAATAATTAAATTAGTAGTTAAAACCTACTTAAGTCTAATTAATTTTATTTATTTACAAAATAAATTAAAGTTTCCTAAAATTAAAAACCTAATTAATTAATTAAAATTTATTAGAGAAAAATAAAGTTCTTAATTTTAATTGGACAAAATGATATTTTTGTGATTTTTTAATAAAAAGAAAAAATTGTTATTGGTTAGAAATTAATTAAATAAAAATAAAGTAATTAAATTAATAAAAAGAAAATGCAAGAGAAAGAAGGAATTGGGCCTGGAATTTGGAGGTGTAGATAGCAAGGGATTTGGCCCATTAAGCTGGCCCGTTTGACTTTCTTGATTTGCTGCATACGCGTTGACCTGGCCCTTTGGTGGACCTCTAACACTGACCAGCAAATCTGGCCATTTGGCCATCTGGCATGCTAAAGCGTAAGGGAGTATGATGGAAATCTGGCCTATGCGCGCACCTGATCACCTGAAAAATATCAAGAAAATGCAATTTGCTGGAGGCAGGGGTCGAACCCCTGACCTCCAGCCTTGGAATGCCTTAAACGCTGATGTGTTGACCGCTGGGGCGTGTTGTTGTTTTTGTTATAACAATGCAAATGAAATATAATATATAAAAACAAAGTTAATTGCCAGCAAACATAAAAAACGCGCGTTATTTTTTTAATGGACTTATGGGAGGACGACAGCTCATCATCCCCTTCCTCCAAAACCTGTAAACTTTACCTGCAGATTTTTATCCGCAGCTAAAAGCGTAGCCTCGTTCCAAAATCCTCTCCAGGTCATGAAAATGATTTTTAAGGGCATGGTTATGTTCGTCTCAACCTCCTGGATGCAACCATGTCCATCATGTAGATCAATTTTACCTGAAACAAAACCCCCCAAAAACTCCAAGAAAATCCTAACTATGGTGGATTACAATATAAGTCGGATAAACAAAATCAAGTAATACAAAAAGCATGAAAATGATGAGTGGATTCAGAATATGCAATTATTTCATTCAATGGATGCGAGAATAGTGAGTTTCGATTTCAAAAATATAGCGGATTCGTGGACTACTTACAATGCTTTAGAATGCTTGAAAACGCGTGGTTTGGATTGGGTTAGCTTCTGGAGATGGCCAGCAATCGATTGGGACAAGTCTCAAGCCCTGAAAACGTCTCTAACCTTGATTTCGATCTCCCACTTTTTTGTGATTTTTGCAACTTTTGTTCTGCCTCCTCAAGTGATCTCCAACCCTGATTCTTATGCCTCTCGCTTGCTTATGTATTGTTTAGTGTATTAGGGTAACAAACTTTATCCAAATCCTCCTACATTGATGATTGCATATTTGATTTGATCTTCCATTAAAACCTTCCAATTTTGGCTTGAATCCAATCTCCTTGTGAATAATGGCCTTGATACGAATTTGATTGCAAAGCTAGCTGTAATTGGAGCCTAAAACAACCAGAAAATCATTAGTTATCAATGCCTTAGATTTTATGTGATTTTATTTGATTTAAAATGAATTAATTCAAATAAAAATCAAATTAAATAATAAAAATGAGATATGGACACATGGACAAGGCTAGAGCACGTGGGCAACAATGCAAACTCAAATCAAGTGAAAAAGAATGGGCCCATTTGGCAAAATTTGAAGTTTTGGGGATAGTTGACTTTTGGCAATTTTGCAAAAAGGTACAACTTCAACAATGCATAACTTCTTAAATTTTGAACTTTTGGAGGTGTTATTGGACTTTTTAGAAATATTGAGATGTCCTCTAATCAACCCTTTTGGTATCATCTCATTTTGATATTCCATGCTCAAGTTATAAGCTTTGACAAAGAAGGTATTTTTGTTGACTTTTCAAAATGACCTATAATGTCAAAATTCATAACTTCTTGTGAGTACATTTTTTGAACTTGGGGTATGAAGATGAATTGTAGGGGATTGCATCCTATTAAAAATGCCCTTTGTATGGGTCATTTCTAATAAAGTATGAGAAAGTTATGCTTGGTCAAAGTTGAGTTGACTTTTCCTACAAAACCCTAATTTAGCATCTTTTGAATCTTGATGAATTTTGAGCAATCCTTGATGAATCATGATCAACCCTTGATCAAATGATGAAATATCCTTAAAAATGAGAATGTTGACAAAAAATATTAAAGTTTGACTGTATTTGGGTCACAGTTGACTTTTGCCCTAGCACAGTCGACTTTTGGACCTTTGAGCAATTGACTGAGCAAACTTCCTATGCAAGGCTTGAAATTTGACATGGATGATCTTGAGAACATATTAGGACATTGGTGAGCACTTGAGGTCATTTGGACTCAAGGATCTTGATGCAACACCAAACCCTAATTTGGAGTAGACTGCCTTAGGAGAGAGCTTGTCTGACCAACTCTTAAGCTACCTTGAGCCACTTGGAGATTTTCCTTGCAATGTTTTGAGAAATATGGGAGGGAAAATTTTGGGGTACAACAATATGCTTTCCGAATATTTTTCTTGAATGAATATCTATTAGGTCCTAGACTCTAGAAATAGATTTAGGCTTAATATTCGTGTGTGTCTCAGTTATGAAATGCATCCGGGTTGTTTGATTCGGTTGAGAGATTATCAACGCGAGTAATACAGGTGACGTCTCACTTTACGTTAGAGATAACCTTAGTGTGAGCGATACATGATGGTTTTGACGAGTGATTTAGGTTGCGTGCAATTGATCCACAAGTTTAAGTATTTGACGGGTATAGTGAAATGCGATTCCAAAATGATAGTGTCTTAAGCATTGATACTCACTAAATGGACGACAAAAATTTGTTTAAGGACTATAAAAAAATTCAATAAACACGCATATTTTCCCCTCTAGTTATTACTTAAAATCGTCTTAAATTTTTTTCTTTTTACGTACAAAATACAATAAATTTGGTACTTTTAACCTTGGTTTTTAAAAGAACCAGGATAATAGATTACTTCTATTGTCAAATAAATGGTGAATGGAAAAAAATTGAAGTAACATGTATTATTTCCTTTTTTATTTTTTTATCATTAGCCAATTTCTTTGTGTGTTGCAATATGATTAATAATAAATTTTTCAATATTGTCAACCGAAGAAATCAATATATATATTATAGAAATTTTTCTTTGATTAACAAAATTAGAAAACTATTCCATTAAAAATTGACAAGAGGTGGAAACAACAATAACAACAACAACAAAAATGAAATTCGGACACTAGTACGCACATGTTCATACTGATGTTTCCAACATCAGAACATGATGTCAGGACAGATGTTACGACATCTGTAGACATACTGAACATCAATATCAAACTGAAATAATATGTAGAATTTAAGTGCAAAATGATAAAGAACATATTCAATTGTTAATCTAGTTTGATGCAACATCACCTACTCTGAGGGCTATCAAGTCAGAAAGGAAGTCCACTATAATATTATTAATTCAAATCCTAAACAATCTCAGTTTACAAATTATATCCTAATCACTACCATATGCTACTTATACCTAGAAATCTACATCTAGATATGAGAAATCCCATCTCACTTTCAATCACCGGAATGATACCTACAGCCATAATCCTTGTGACTGGACTTAAACTAATCACAATCACAATGATGGTATAAAAGAAAACACAACAGAAGTTTACACTTCAAATAAAAAATACTTAGTTAAGACTTATCCCAAGAACAATACTCAACTCATTACCTAAAGGCTTCTGAGTGAGAACACTACGTCTACCACAAGTATCAAAAGATACAAGGGTGACTTACACCCACAAGAGACTCTCAAAACCTAAGAATTATACTTCCCCTAATTTTACAATTGTGAAAGTTAAAATTACATTAGGTATAGGTCTTCTTTTATATAGTCTTCAGTTATCCATCGACGTCGAAATCTTTACCCAAATATTCCTTGACCCATAAGCATAGAGGGATGCACTAATTATGCAGAAAAAATCACCTTAAATCTTGGAACACATCTTCAAGTTTCTTAAAATAGAAACTCTTGTACAATTGTAGATCAAATCTCTTGTTTCAGATTAAAGCTTCTTGACCTGCAAAAATGAATGAGATATATCCAAAAGGAATCTCATAAAATCAAATCAAATCTATCAAGAGATATAACAGAACAACACCTTCTATACTAGACCACGATGTCATGACATTTGCTTCGACATCTGGTTGAAAAACTCATAACAACAACATTGTCATGACAATTGATGTAGATGTTATAACGTCTTGCTCCACATCAATATAGAACCATGTTTTACCAAAATTTAGCCAATTATAAAACCATAGAACTAACAATCTCCCCCTTTAGAAATTTTTTTCTAAAATAACCTTTTTCACAATAAACCCTAGAGAGAGGAATAAAAGCACAAAACACAAGCTACATGCTAAACATGTAAAATCTATACATGAGGAAGAAGATGTCATGCATCTTCAGAACCATCCAAGTTACTACCCCTAAAACGCAGCACAAGAAAACCAACCTAAAAAATCACCAGACTAAAACTAAGGAAAACCCAAATCACCTTCATGAGCTATCCAAGTTCACACATCTAAGACTCATCCCATCAGAACAACACACGTGAGCTATCCAAGTTCACACATCAACACAACAAATAAAATGTTAGAACATCTAGTTCGACATCTCTTCATGCCAGAAAGCCCATTAGTAGCAGCAACAGCAGAAGCACACAAGCATGACAGACTATCATGCCCCCCTAAATAGTTGCATCCATGAAGCAACAACACTAGGTACTCCCTCTTGTAGTAGCACAATCTTATCACAATGTTGTTTAACATGTGATATAACATCAGGACACACAACACTTTACTCCCCCTTTTTAGCCAAAATATTGATAAAAAATAGAGTAAATGTACGCAAAACACATGACGACATATTGCACATAAGAAATAGACACACAACAAAGAAATAAAAACACACGAAAACAAACACTAGTAATGAAGACAAAATTACAAAAACTGGTGGAACACACACACTGCTGGATATCTTTAGGAGTTCCTCACTTTTTACCCCTGTCAAATATCCTTCTACACTCCTTGCTTTTGTCAAATGTTATACGAGATATAAAACTGAACTCACTTGACATGAATACACTAGTTGATAACTCCACGAGAATTTTTCTTTGGATTCATCCTACTATGAATCAACACTCTCATCCTTCTTAGCTTCAAGCAACATAAACTTTATAGAATTATCATTATGCTAGGATTGGTTCCTTCTGAAGCTTAGCCTGAATGATTGATTCTTAAATAGAGAGAGAAGTTACATTGCTTGTAACGAAAATTTAGTTAATGAGAGCATTTTCGAAGCAAGTGTAGTTACTCTTATCATCAGTGCACTACTCACCACAGGAGAGAGACACTTTCTTTTTCTTCTTCTCTTCCAAAGCTTTGACTTCTGGGAAATACAACTCTACCTGGCATAATCTAGGATACAAATAACCATAACTGATAAGACAATAAAGTGTTCAAGCCTCATATGTTGTTATTGACCCAATGGCAGAGCAATTTTCCAAAACACCCTTTAAGGTTTCAATCTGACTTGCATCCATGGACTTACTAAGTATGTCTCATAATATATTCCTAGAGATCCCAAGCTAAGGAGAATACATTTGCTTGCTGCAAGAACACTGATAAAACTAAGACCAATATCAATGAGCTTTGTTAAGTCAAACTTGCAAACTTGATTACACAGACTGTAACCAACTTCCCATCGTACAATGTTATGATATCCTTTTTGACATTGCATTCAAAACACTAGAGAGTGACAATTTCCTTCAGCGTTATACTTATCCTAAGTGAAGACTAGGATACAAACAAACCTTGGCTGATTTAGGAGACAAGATTGCTTCGCAAGGATATTCATCCTTCATTAACACCAAATTTATTAGATTTGTTCTTGAAAGTCTATAATGTGTCAAAATCTTTATTCCAAACTACACCTATTAAGGTATCCTTAAATTCCGAATACAAGATAGCATTAGATTAAAAAGAAATGAAGATCCCTTCATAGAATAAACTCCATACTACTTAACCCTCTAGATAAAACTCCTGAACTCTAGTTGACTTGAGAAATTTCTGATTTAGTACCTGCAACTATTTAGAGCCTTCTATTTTGGAGTATCAGTTTCTTGAGATGATGTCCCGACATTTGGTTCAACATCATGCCCTTTCTTAAAGACAGACTCATCTCTTGTAGGTTTTACTAACATTATAGAAAAACAAAGATATTCATTTAATAATTTGAGAATCAAAAAGGTCTTTGAAGACTTCAAAGGTATCTGATTCTACTTTTCTATAGTCCACCCAAACATTTTCATTTAACACCTTATGAACCCTAACTAACCTTAGCAGAAGTTGATAAATACTTTTGATAACTTCAAATAGATTTGATCTTTACTTTTCTAAAGTTCACCAAAATTATCAACAAACATACCTCGGTTCATCAACACTCTCATCTTACAAAAAAGACTTTATGAGATTCACAAGAGGAAGTTCTAGAATTATTGCAGTAGACTGTTGTTGCAACTTCTAATGTAACATCTTGACTTCAACTTCCTTGGACCTTCAAGATAAATATATTTTAGTAGTAAATGTCCTTATCTGAACTTAATTCTTCCCATTAGTGATCATTCATTCACATCCAGACCTTGATCACATGATTGAAACAACTCGCCTAATTAGATGTCAAACCTTTAATCAAGGAGAACATCATTTAAACAAGAGAATCCTAAACTAACCAGTTCTTTACCACCTTCATCTTTGGCCACAATACCAAAGTAACATAATTGATAGAATGATACATAATGCTCACCAGCCACTTTCTAAATTCTGACATGTGATTAGCCTGCCTTTAGGGGAAACAAGGTTTGATGCTTGATATCTTCCTTGCTTGTTAGGACCTTGATAATCAAACCTCATCCCTTTTGCATATTGAAACACTTTCTTCCTTTTCAGTCAGTAGATGAGTAAGGGATACTTACAGATTACCTCCTTGTTGATAGGTCTTTTGGCCTTGCAGATATACCAACAAGAAAACATTTGTCAGATCAAGATATAGGTATCCCCTTGAGACGTTTGTTGAGACAACAAGAGCATTCTACTCCAAAAAGGCTACATATTCTTTACTCTGGATGTCCTTTACAACTGACCGAACCCCTTCTTTTGAGCAACATAGATCTTGTTGATGTCAGAACAGATGCTCTAAACATTAGGTCTTGACCTTTTATCCACTCTTCATGGTACCTAGTTGATATTACCTCCCCAGTAACACAACATCATAAGATACTCCTTCATTAGAATCCAGATCATAATGTTATCCCCTTTATCTTAGTCTCGTCTAAAGATGACTTGAACTTATACAAAGGTTGTCACCTTCAAGTTAACTCTCTTGATAAGAGACATGAGAATCTTCCAAACCAGCTTATCTCCTCTAAAAAAATTCTCCCAAAGATCTGAAAGCATTTGATATTACAAGGGAATTCATGAAAGGTTGTGAATTGCTTTTATCATCTTTCTTCTTCAAGCTTTTTAGGATGAGATGTGAGCAGCTGTACATCTACACCTTAGATGTGCCTAAGAGAGTTCTTGAGAGAATCCCATGCAACTTAGGTAATAGCATACATTCTTATCAACCTCACATAATTCCTTGGATAGAGACAAGAAATCGCTTAGCCTATTATGGCTTCCAAGAACAGTTCTTTCTTTAGCCTTAATTCCAGAAACACCAACTATGAACTACCAAAGTTCTTCCATCAGAGGTATATGCAGCAGAAGAAAATTAGAACAGTCTCAACATACTCCTTACAAGATGTCAAGACATTAAGTAGGACATCATGCAAACATATAACCAACAGTAGCTGTAACAACATCAACACACAAACAACCATCAGTAGTTGTTGTAACAGCAACACAACTATCAATAGTTATGACATGAAAAAACAACCATCAGTAGTTGTCAACAACATTAATAAAAACATCAACAATTGTAACATCAACACAACCATAAGTAGTTATGATAGCAACAATATCAACAACGGTAGTAGGCTCATAAAAGCAACAGACAACCATAAGTAATTGTCACACTGAATTGAAGAAAACTATTATCCTAGCCTTCTAATAGCCAAGTAGTACTAGAAAAATACTCCATGAAGCTCATCTAATAAACAAACCAGGGTGCCTGATCTGATACCAATTGAAATTCTGGCACTAGTACACACATGTTCATACTGATGTTTCCAACATCAAAACATTATATCACGACAGATGTTACGACATCTGTAGACAGACTAAAAATAATATCAAACTGAAATAATAGGTAGAATTTAAGTGTGGAATGGTAGAGAACACAATCAATTGTTAACCCAGTTTGGTACAACATCACCTACTATGGGGGCTACCAAGCCAGGAAGGAAGTCCACTATAATAGTATTAGTTCAAAGCCTAAATAGTCCCAGTTAACAACTTCTCTCCTAATCAATACCTCGTGCTACTTCTACTTAGAAATCACCATCTAGATATGAGACCATGATATCATGACATCTGCTTCGACATCTGGTTGAAAAACTCCTAATAGCAACACTGTTATGACAAATGATTAAAATGTTATAACGTTTTGCTTAACATCGATATAGAATCATGTTTTACCAAAATTTAGCCAATCAAAAAACCATGAAACTAACAAAAAATAACACCATCACGTGAGATGTGTTGCAATAATAGAAAAATAATTTATTAAAGGTTGGTGTAAGAAGAACAACAACACAACCAAAAAAAATCATGTCTCACAATCCATCAGAAAGAATGACGTTTAAGAGTAAGAAGCGGTTGAACATGTGAGTCAGGTTTACGGAAAACTTAGTGAAGAGATCCGTTCATAGTAAAATCAGGGTATTATACCCCCCAGTTATTTGAGAAACCGAGAGAATAGAGTATTTAATAATAAAATAAAATCTTACATAATAAGAATAGTGCCACTTTTAAGAAAAAAAACAAAAACTACACTTGTTGGGACTCGAAACATGTACCATAAATTATTTTATCTCTCAGTTTTGTTCTTAAACCGAGAGAATATTTGATAATTTCTTGAAAAAAAATAACATAGTGCGTCGTGGAATTTTACCTCATTTTTTGTTGAGTGAGGTAAATTTTTTCTCATAAATTCTAATATTTATAGTAGTGTAGTGCAACTGGTTGAAATACTATGTCAACCGGTTACACTTGAGAGTTTTTTTAATTTTATTTTGTTTGATAATTGTGCTTCATCATGTAATTGTATAAATCACTTATTTCATGTATAAGAGATTTTGTATATTCTCTCTCTCTCTCTCTCTCTCTCAAAATAGAAAAATCGAAAAATCTCTTAAATAAAGATTCAATCTTATAAATGATACTTGTGAGAGCTTACCCCACAAAAATCTCTTAAATGAAGATTAGTCTTATTAATGATATTCCTGAGAGAGTCTTAAAGAAATAAAGGAATGAGTGCATATATGACATATGATCGGATTGTTTTAGCTTTAAAAAAATAAAAATTTTCTTTATATTTAAAAAATAGATTTTATAAAATTGTTTTTAATATTATACATTTTTTATATTCATTTTTTTAAATGGAAAGATTAATTTTGATATTTTATAACATAAACATATACTATTGAAGATCAAAATATAGTCGAAATCACAATTTTTTTTAAAAGACTATATTTTAAAAATGATTTTTATGAAAAACTATTTGAAATAGCTTCAAAATTAAGTGATATTTTTGAAACTTTGATACACAAAAAAAAGTTTCAATAAAATGATGAAATAACTAAAATAACATTTTAAGAATAACTATTCAAACCTAATTTTTAATTTTAAGTTTTTAGAAAAAATTTCGTTGTAAATTTTTTTATACAAAATTATGTAACATATAAATTATTTTTTAAAAACACAAAACAAACAGACTCTCAATCTTATAAATGATACTCGTGAGAGTCTTGAATAAAGAAGAGAAATAATCTTAGAATGCATATGCCATAATTTAAAAGAATTATGGGTGTACGTGAGCCAATTTTTGTTGGGTTTGACCAAATCCAATTTTCAATCCATATAAGACACTCTGGTTTTAACGAGCTAAACTAACCACCTATTACATTAATAGACCGATTTGAACAAATCCACTAATTTTTAAATTGGGCTGAGTAATGGACTGCCTAAATAATTTTTATTTTATTTTATTAATATTAAATAACTAAATAATGAATCATTATATTTTTTTCATAAAAATTATTTATTATTATCATCTTAAAAATTATTTATTATTATCATCTTAATAATAATTAGATAACATCATAAAATAATAATGATATCATAAACTAATAAAAATTTTCAGAAAATATCAGTAACAAACTAAATTTACATGACATAAAATTATATTACCATCAAAATAACTAAAGAATAAAATATTTAAAATTAATTAGAGTCATGGTTCATTAAAAGTGTAATGTTAAGAGATTAAAATTGCAATAACTAAATTAATATTCACCAAAATTATTAAAATTGTAATAATCAGATTTCTTTTCAAATAATAAGGTATTAAAAAAACACAAATAACCATGTTTCGGAGAAAATTACGCAAATAACATGTTTCAGAAGTGGGTAAAATGCTTAAGCCATCTCAAATGGCACATCCATTCAAATTTTTAGAGGAGGCGCCAAATGAGATGGCGCCTAGGTAGGTATGATTTGCCCTAAGCCATCTCAGATGGCGCCTAGGTGCAATTACTTTTTTTTTATAAATAAAATAAAATAAAAGACAATTTCATCGCAAATGAGACTTTGATTTTCAATAATAATAAAATGATTACATAATGGAAATAAAAGTTACATATTATTTAGTTTTCTCTCGGGACTCGATAGTGACCTGTAGTTCCGCACCTACGTCCTCGCCTAACTCTTTGTGTAAATCGAAGATTTTTCTATTGTGGTTGGATTGAGGACCCTGCGAAGTCAATACGTTCAGGGTCCATGAAATCCGTCAGATCACCATATCCTGAAGACCCGCTTTCAAATAGTCGGTTACGCATTCCCTCAAAGTTTGGTTGTATTGGTGGGGGGTGAGGTTCTATGGATGGTAGATAACACTGGTCGTCTAAATAAAAGGGTAAAAAGGAAATGAATCTTGTGGAGTTTGATACTCATATGTTTGTTGGTGTTACGGTGATGTCATGATTGATAGTATGTTGGGTCGGTTGGGGAATATTCTTTAGGTATGCTCATGTCTGGGCTAAGGTGAGATGACAAGGGGCCCACATCAGAATGTCTTGTTGTAATCCATGCCTCTTACACAAAACCTAAAGCAAAGAGAGAAATAATAAATTATGTACAACTATTTATCATAAATCGAGAAAAATTAAATAGTATTATAGACTTACTTTGCTGCGTAGGGAACATGAATAACATGTCGTTGATGGGGTTAAGGGACTCCATTCTCCACCAATCCCATGCTTGGAGAAAGAAAGCACATCCATAAAAAATACATGTATTTTTTTGTATTTTTACATAATGAATTGTATAGATAGTGTAACACAGTGGGAGAACTGACTTGAGTGTTTTGTGTTTGATCATAATTTTTGCGGATAGCAAGAGTCGCCACCAACTTTTCTTTTATCCAATAAGGAAAGGTTGAAAAGAACAGGAAAGACCTTTCGAGATTATTTCTTGAGTTCGGGGGGTAGGTTATGAAAAGGGAAGGTATTAGCACCCTTTTCACCCATAGTTATCTACGGGCTCTTAGTTGCTTGCTAGATCACTTGCTTTTGTTTGAAAATGTGCTTGTGGTGTGGGTTTTGAAAGTATTTTAAAAACGTCCTTGTAATGGTTCTCGTTTCTATAAGAATGTGTACAAAGTGTTGTTTGGAAAATAGTTCAAAGAAGTGTTTTGTGGAATGTGTTTTTGAAAGTGATTTTGAAAATGTGTTTTTGTAATGGTTCTCGTTTCTATAAGAACGCGTACAAAGTACTTTAACTTTTAAAAATGTTTCAAAGTGAAGTTGTGGGTGTATAAAATATTTTTGTTGTGAGCAAGCGAGCAACTAGGAGCATCCTACCTACTCAAAATATCTTAATATTCTTTTCTTCATCCTTTAGATGTTGCTATCTTACCATTGATTTGGTAAGAAGCTCCATCATTAGATGTTAAGGGACGGGCGTGGGACGTTTATATAGTCATAGAAGGAAACCTATGAGATGTTTTAGCAATATCGTTTAGGGACTAGATCGTTTATCGAAGGCAGCATTAAGGGTCATCGAAGGACTGTGATCTTTTTTTGAGGGTCTTTGCTAAAACGATCATATTCGAGGGACATGACTATTTTTCCGAGGCAACAAGTGAGATTACCCTAAGGGTGCATATGTATGAATAGTGTGTTTGATTGCATGCATTTTTGTCTTTTGAACTTTTAGTTATCTACTTGTTGTTTTTATCTTGCCATACATCCTAGTTACTAACATTTATATAAAAACAATAAAAACGCAAAAAATAAATCATACACTATTACAACCATATTGAAATGTCAAGGAAATATAAAGACAAAATAAAAATAAAAAGAAGAAAAGTGAGCTCTTTCGATTCAGGCAGAAGCATCCTTCGGTTCTGCACTCTTTGACCTCTTTCGATTTGGACTTGGAGTCAGCAAGGTTCTGTCTTTCGTTTGAGGTCTGGAGGAGTAAGGTTCTGTCTTTCGTTTGAGGTCTGGAGGAAGCAAGGTTCTGTCCTTCGTTTGAGGCCTGGAGTCAGTGTGAGGTGCATTCTTTTCCACAAGCTCCTTGCTGACTCCTTCGAATGTAAGTATGTTAAGCCCTCAGATTGTGATTCGAAAGGCTTGTACAGTTAGCCAATCGAAGGGTATAATAAACCTGTCTTAAATTCTTAAAGTGCAACATCCAAATGTAACTACAGTCCAGGGGTTAGCACAAAAACCAATGGGTCTCAAAGTCCAAAGCATAACTAATTAGAGTTGAGTTTTCAACAATATGGGCAGTCAGAATCGAAAGCTAAAACATGGTCAAGCTCCCTATATGAAATATCTACATTTTTCTTTATTGGTATATGCACATGATATTAAAATAGAATAGATTCAAGTTTGAAGGGAACTTACCTCTTCAAGTTCTTAAATTGAAGAAAACTGCAAGTGCCTTCCTTGGTGGAGAATGGGAGTTTATTGGAACCTTCCTGAGACTAATCCAGTTACCACTTTGTGCAAGCAATCACTGAATCAAAGGAGGTCATGTGAGTGGATCGAAGGTTCTTTTTATAACAAGTAATGGAATGACTCAATGGGCTACTGTATGGTAGTTGGGGAAGTGGGTCGAAGGCTAGTTAGATGGTCACTTGGGGGTGAATTGAAGGTTCTCACTTAGTGTACAAAAGGGAGTTGGGTTTTTCAGAAGTGTTTGAAAAAAAATGTCGGGAAGTGTTTGAGAATTTTGGGAATTTTCACAAGTGTTTTCTTGCAATCCTTCAGGCGCCCCTAACATGTGTGGTGGAGTCTCCTATTTATAGATGGCCTGGGCTGATGTTTTAGGAGGGAAAACAAAAGGTTCAAACAAAAAAGGTATGTTGTATTTGTAGCTTTCGAGGGACAATGTTTGTATGCCATTTTGGTACAAGGAATAAGGCAGTGTTGTAGGACTGTTGTGCAGCAGTGTTGGAGTTTTATGGCCAGTGTATCAGGCCTGAACCTGGAAGCGCATGGGACTTGGTCAACAAGTACCTTTGGCATCTCAACCTTTTGTCTTGACCCCCTAGTCTTGTCTTTCAACCAGACTCTTCAACAACCATTTCTTTTTTCAAATCGAAGTGTCATTCGAATGGCTCATGTGGATATCCTTTGAAGGGGGCCAAATAAGTGTCTTTCGACCAGGCCCTTCATGGGTTTCTTTGAATGGTCCAAATACATGCTCTTGAGATGGGTAAGCAAAATATGTCATTCAATTGGAACATCCAGACATGTATGGCAAGTCCTTCGAATGCGTCACCATGGTACTTCTTTCGCATGAGACAATGACATAGTTCAATATTTGTGTGTTGAAGCAAGCCATTTCCAAGGGAGATACTGCCCATTCAAATTTGCCTTCAAGGAGCCATATGGCCAAACGGAAGAGTGTATGCAGGAGGCCCCTGCCTTGTAACCTTATGCAAACATGCCCAAACGAAAGTTTGTAAAAAGGGAGCCACGTGTCCAAACGAAAGGCATGACTAAGAGCTTGTGCTGAAGGATTCACACACCCCAAACGAAGGATGCATGCAAGGGATGAAAGGCTCAATCCAAGCTTGCAACACTGAGAAGGCCATTGCCCCAAACGAAGGAGGCCTGTAGGAGGCAAGATGTGTAATTGAAAGATGGTAGAAGAGAGGCTTTGGCCCCCTGAATCGAAGGACATCATCAGGAGGCTTTTTGCCTTGTGAATTGAAGCTATTTGATGAGAAGTGTTTCCTTGTAGAAGCTTGTAAGAAGTTTCTTCAAAGGGTGGCTTTGGCCTTGTGCATGCTAACATGGTAGGAAATTCTGCCTTGTAAATCTTGGCTAATACGTAGGAAAGATGCTATGTGGCCAAACGAACGATTTGCACAAACGTTCAGACGAAGTCTAGTGCCCAAACGAAGTAGGAAATGAACTTGCCCAAATGAGTCCAATGCCCCAATCGAAGCATAAAATGAACTTGCCTCAAAGGAGTCCAGCGTCCAAACGAAATATGCAACCAAATCCAAAGTGTCCAATCGAAGGATGCAAAATCGAAAAGAACTTGCTTTTCCTTTAATTTTGTCAAAAATAGTATTTTCATCTGTTTTGTCTTTTTTAGCAATTTCCTCTTTAATTTTGATGCTGAAAAGTCCAAATATATTTGTGTAAGCTTGAATTTTTGGTTCTTCCTCTTTTTTCCTATCTTTAAGTTTTCTCTTAAAGAATCTCCAAGCACCTTGGTTGTGTATTTTGTATATGTGTTGTTGACTAACTTCTAATCAAAATACAAAAAAATATTTGTCTTTATCTTTGTATATTTTTGTTTTGTAGGTACCAAGTCGAAGCATCTGACAAATAAGGATTTCTGGTATTATTTTCCTAAAATCTCTATTTGCAAAGAAAAAGAATTAAAAATTTTCATTTTTTTTCACTGATGCAATCGATTGCTCTTAGAGTGCAATCGATTGCACATAGTGCATTTTGCGCCATTTTTGAAAAAATACACTATGCAAATCGATTTGCACTATAGTGCAATCGATTGCACAACGTGAAAATTAAAAAAAAATAAAAAAAATCAGCATTTGAAACTTGTCAAATTTTGGCTCCAATTTTCCTTCACTTTTGAAAGTTGTATCATTAATTCAAATTTTAGTGCCAATCTTTCATTTTTAAAAAGAATTATCATTAATTCAAATTTTGGCTCTAATATTTGAAAGAATTATTATTAATTCAAATTTTGGCTCCAAGAATCAATTGCCAAATTACCACTAATCCCAATCCTAAAACTCTATAAATAGAGCTCTCATTTCATTCAAATTTCAAGCTTTTGATAGCCAAATCCACCTTGCTAAAAAATCTCTCAATTCTCTCCATCTACCAAATTCACTCAAAGCTCCATTTTCAAAAGTTAGTAAGCTTTGCATTGAAGCTTACTAATCTTTGAGCTAAACCTTCATCCAAACACTTTTTCTCCATCAATTCTCTACATCAAAGCTTGGTAAATTGATTCTTGTGGTTGAATTGAAGCAAATTCTTGAAGTTGTTTTGATAATTCTCTAGATCTACCTTTGGTAAGTTGGATAATTCATCTTTCACAATGTGATCTCTTGGTGATCTTTGGGATTGATTCTTTGAGCATTATTTTGTGATTTCAATGGTGTTATTTTCTCATAATTTGATGGAATTTTCGTTCTCAAGTGGATCCATGACCATAAGGTGTTTGATGGAAAGTTTGGACAAGAAATTGCCCTTTTAAAATGTTGTTTTTGCTACTGTTACTGTGTGCAATCGATTCGATTGCACAGAAGCAATTTTGCACAATTTTTAGAAAATTGTACTGTGTAAATCGATTTACACAATAGTGCAATCGATTTACACCAGGACAAAATGCATTTTTTTCCTTGTTTTTGGGCAGCTTTGATCCAAAATGATTTTTCTACTCACTCCTTTTGATTGTTGGTTTGGATTGCAATTTTAAATGTCCAATTTGTCTTTAAACTCAATGGACTTTGTGATGTAGATGAAGTTGGATAAATGTTCATCAATTCAAATCTACCTAAGAGTGAATTATTTAATTCATTTTTGGTGCTTTTGATTAATGATATCTTTAGTGCTTTAATCCATCTAGAGGAGTGGTTGAATTTAAAGATGAAAGAATTTTGAAATGGTGATCCAAATTAGCTTATCATTTCCCTCCCTCTTCATCTTATCCCTTTCTTTTTTTAATTGTGCTACATGTTAAGGGATGGTGATCTCTATATCATTTATACAAACATGAAGTACATAGATTACTATTGACCGGCCTCAAAATAGGTGTGACTTCTACATAAGTCCACTTACGATTACTTAACATAGCGCTAAATTTTGTCCCGATTCGAATAAATGATCATTCGTGGCCCAAACTTATGATTGCAAGCCCAAGTATGTTAATTTGATCTCTTTGATCCAATAACCTTGAGATTCATTGTGTGGAGGCTTTGGTTCTACCAATCCTCTAATGGATCTACAACACCTTTGGTCAACGCGGATCACTTAAACATCGTTGATCATTACATGTTGCCTTGTGAGAATTCTAAAATGGATGATATACTTGACAAAAAGCAAATGCAACTTGTTGTGTGGAGGCTTTGGTTCTAACAATCCTCTAATGAGTTCCAAATGTAAGTTTCAAGATGGTCATCCAACTAACCACTAATTACTAACAATTAACTTTACTTTACGCTTTTATTTTCATGCTTTATGTACCATTTACTTTTAGCATTTTACATTTCATGCTATTTTCATCTTTGCTCACTTGAGCATTTACTTTTATGTCATTTTTATTTTGCTCACTTGAGCTTTTCTTGCTTTTTAAAGACACCTAATAATCAACATGAACCATAAAAATCATTAATGATACTTGGACTACATGGTTACTATCCTTTTCATTATGGAGTGATGGACTTCTTGGACTTAGGATTAGAGACCTTGGCCTATCTTGGAGACTTTGTGACTTTATTTGATATTTTGTCTGGAGTTCTTGAGGTTTATCTCAAGACATTGGGTTGTTTGTTTGTTTTGTGTGCAGGTTAATTGAGATTATGACCTTTGTTTGTAATCTGGAATTCACCTGTATACATCCGTTACTCTGCCCAATTTTTGCGAAGACTTAAAACACTTGAATTTTGGTTCTCTCAAGAGGTCTAGTATCTCTGCTTGCTTGGTTCCAATATGAAGAATGGGAATTCTATATTGACTCATAATGTCAAGTATTGGCTTCTTGTTGGTTAGATAGTTCTTATCCCTAGATTTTACCTTATGCTTTAGGATAGCCTCTTCTTCTCCTCCCATCTTCTTTAATTTCAAAAATCTTCTCCCTCCTTTTAAAACTCTTCTTGTTTTGAAACTTGAAACATTTTCATAATAAACTTGGACTTAGGTCCATGCATCTTCGAAACATTTTCATAAATAAATTTTAATCAATTTAATAATACCTTGACCTTTTTTTTGTGAGAAGACTAAAAGTCAACCAATCTCATTTCAAACCATTTTGCCACTTTGGCTTTTATCTTTAAACTTTTTTCAAAAAAGATTAGACTCTTGTCAATCCTTGTAGTGATGCAAACAACTATACTTCTACAGTATGTAGTGAAGTGAGATATTTTCCACTTGGGTGTTGAGTGAGGCATTGTTGATTTTAAAATCCAAGCCATATCCTCTACATTGAGATGATGCAAATTCTCCTTTCTCATGATTGTCGGTAGTAAGTATGTTTTTCACACGGACAATTGCGATGATGTCTTATCTCATAAGATCAACCAACACACTTGTGTTTCAAATTTTTAAAAGAGGAACTACGTGTACCCTGATCCCCTATTGCACGAAAGGTAGTACGTAGGAACTAAAGGTTCGCAACCGCGGAGGGTGCAAAAATCATAAAAATATTTCTTTTCTCACCTCCACCATCCATTTTATATACAACACATTTTTATAGCCAAAATATACAGATTTTTCAAAGAGGTTCCTGCGGAGTACCGTAGATGTTTAGGGTGCTAATACCTTCCCTTTGCATAACCAACCCCCTTACCTTGAATCTTTCCCCCACTTTTTGGGTTATTCGCTCTTTTCCCATTCCTTTGGAAATAATAAAGCGCGGTGGCGATTTTTATTTTGATTTGTATAAAGTCTAGTCAATCCAATGGCTTAATCTTGCACATTTCCACCGCCACAGAAAAAATGGCGACTTCACCAGGGACAGATTGACCTCTTGCTGGTCCATCCCTAAGTGGGTTAAACCTATCTTTGTTTATATCTGTATATGTGCTATTGTTGTTTATGTGTTATATTTTGTATATATGTTTGTCTGGATTTTCCTGGTTTACAGGGTGCTTGGTGATTACTCATAAGTCCTATACCCGGACTTAGGCAAACTTTAAGATAGGACAGGCGGTATAGTCATGTTAACTTTGAGGGAGTAATCCCAAAAAAGGAGGCATGAGATCCCCCACTCAGTGGAGGCCCCTTTGAATGTAGTGTCGTTTACCGAGTAATCAGAAAGACGTACTGCTTTCGACCTGGGAGCCTGCCGAAGCTGAGAACCGTAGATTACCTAACCCCTCTTGGCCTTTTAGGTGTAGTGCGGAAGCTATAACAGAGTAATCCGGAAGTAGTTGTCACGCGATACTACGCTCGGACGAGTCTTTCTTGAGAATATTACTAATTACCGAGTTAATCGGGAAGTTGGTAATATCCGAAGGAAGGATGTAGACTCTGGGAACCTCTAGAACCTTGTTCGGCAGGTGATAACTTTTTATACCAATACCTTATGGGTAGTACCTTCGACCTCATGCTCGTGACGTTGAACCTATGAACCCTATATGTGTGATCTTGTGTGTGATTGTTGCATCATGCATCCATGCACTCATAAGCATCTTTTGAAGAAAACAATATTTTAAGGGATTTAAAGGTTGACTATTTGTGAATATCTCAGGTACTTTTAAACCATGGATTCTAGAAAGAGAAACAAAAGCCTTATTACTTGGATGTTGGCAACGTGTCTATAAACCATAAATCCCTTGAAATATTAAATGATAAAATAAAAATAATCATGTGCATTGCATATCATGCATCATATTGCACATATTTCTTGCATTTGTTATTCATATCCAGGTGTCTTACCCAGCTTCATTACTTCACTCAGCAAGCTGACTCATCACTACAACACTCGGGCTAATTTCAAAGAGAAGATGGAAAACATTAAGAAAGAGATCTTTGAACTCTGCAAAGAGGTAACTACTTTCAAGGCTGGCATGGAGTATCTAATTGCTTTGGTTAAAACTTTGGTTGCTGCCCAAGTCAATCCTTCTAGGAAGGAAGAAGAGATGGCAAAGGTCTTCACAGAAACTCTGAGATCATTCTTTCATGAGAAGGTGATGGTCAATGCGTCCAATGACTTCCCTGAAAAAGTAAATGTGGGAGTTCCTCTAGAAGAGGATGTCCAAAAGGGGTGTTCATCTGAAGATGGTGTCTCAACTAGTGGTGTGAAGAAGTTCGATAATAACTTTTCTAAGAAGAGAACCAGAGGAAGAAACAATTATCGTCAGAATCAACATGTTCCTCCTGTCATCCCTGTGTTCAACTTACCTCCTGTTGCTCCAGTTTGTCAACAGAATCAGCAAGTTCCTGATCAGAGGAAAAATCAGTTTGATCCAATCCCAACGACCTATACAGAATTGTTTCCCATCCTGATGCAGAGAAATTTGGTTCAGACTCGACTTCCACCAAAGGTCCCTGAGAAAATGCCGTGGTACTACAAAGCTGATTTGACTTGTGCATTTCATCAGGGAGCCCCGGGGCATAGCATTGAAAATTGTTATCCATTGAAAATTGAAGTTCAGAAGTTGGTCCGGAGTGGTATCTTGTTGTTTAAGGATATTTGTCTTGAAGTTCAAGTCAAGTATTTGCCGAAGGATAAAGATGATTGAAGAATGCTCTGGAGTTTAAGGATGATTAGCCTTCTTAGTTTATTAGCATTTTTACTGCTTTCTCATTTGTAATTTTTCTTGTTTATCATTGCACTGTTTGCATGTAAGAATGTTTGCATTTGAATGTTTAATCTTAATACAATGAGTATGTTTGTCTTGAAGAAATTCATTCGTTTCACTTGTATTTGTTTTCAATTTTAAATTGCTTTATGATACCAACTTGTTACCCATTCTCTTGCCTAGGCAGAAATTGGGAGGATGATGATGATATTAAAATGCAAATTTTCTAGTTGTATGCTTTTGGATAAAATCCTGTTGACGATGTACAGGCATTGTTTCAAATCCTCAAACACCGGAGATATAAGAGAGTGAAACCTTTGTTAACCCCTTTGAGCCTTGAAGTAGGAGTTTCTTTTTCTATTAAAAAAAACCCTCATTTTTAACCCGGGGTAGGGTAGTGTTCAGTTAATCTGATTGAGTATTCAAATCTCATCAAGAGCGCACATCTAAGGATACAATAATGGTTATCCTTCAAGAGGTCGAGGGAATTCAAAACCACATTGTTTGATCTCCGCATATCAGTAGTGTGCATCAAAAGAAGATGTTATCCCAATTGGTATTTCTCACATATCAGGGGATCAGCAAATGATGATATAACAATGGTTATCTTTCATCTACCCAGAAATAGGGCAGTCACAATTCTTCCGACAAGTCACAAATGACTCAAAGTCACGCGACATGTTAAAAAAAAAGAAAAAGATAATATGAATAAAAAAAATTATGATGAAAAATAAAGAGACAAAAAGCCCCGCTAAGTCGGAACTTGAAAAAATAAGTCGCTTAGGCAAAAGTCAGGGCATCCCACTGTACTTCAGAGTCAAAGTCAAAAGGAATTTATCCCAAAGGCAAGGAAGAAATGGAAATCCTAAAATGCGATAAAGGGTTACAATGTGAAATCCTCAGCAAAGAACAGAGTCGCGTGACGAGAAACCCAAAAGAAACAGGAATGAGTGACTTGCATGTCCAAAGAAAACCTTGTTTGATCCCTCAACTACCTCGAAATTTCTTTTGAGAGATGAATGTTCGTGTCAAGTTAACTGAACTTAGGACTGAAGAACATCATGAAGGGGGTGGGCACCAAATATTTTTGAGCCTTAAATCTTTTTTCTAAAACCGTGAAACAGGCCACATTACAACCCTCAAAAGTCCTAATTGAAACATGATTTATTTCGAAAGCATACTCCAATGAAATAGTGTTTCCTGACTCCCATTAATTTTGCTAAATTATTGTGATTGGTATCATATTGCTTTTGTTATCTTTTGTACAAAAATCCATGTCGCATCCTAGCTAGTGATTTTCTCACAAGGTTTTGCGACATCTTTTCAAATAAAATCTTCAAGACTTACATAATTATTGCATTAGAATTTTCATTCTTAGAATAAACATTTTCTGCTTGTAAAACAACTGCTTGATATCATGAAAGTTTACGTTTGAGTATCAGCAAAAGGCATGTTACTGAGAAGAGTTGTGGAGCAAAAAGGATGCAACATTCAGCCAATCTAGGGCAGTTATATCAAGATTCAACAAATCTATGAAAGCCATTTGATCAGAAAGGTTATCTTAAAAGCATGCAGCCAAGGGCAAGTTATGAAAGTTACTTTGATCAACATGGTAAGCTTGAGACACCAGATTGGTTTCCAAGGGCATATCCAGATTTCGTCAAGATAGTTACTATGTCTACCCCAAGCTGAGAACCTTCCTCAAGTTGTGTTATGATGTTGGGTTCATAATCCCATTTTTTCCAGTCTTGCTGTAGACTTCTCCAGCTGAGTGTGATTCTTTACCCATCCAGGTGGTGATCAAATGGAGATTAAAAAGAGATATGAAGCCTTTGCTCATTTGATGGAGTTCTTTCTTTTTATTGATATGGAATCTCTTGTAGAGCAGTGCTTTCTCTTGTTACGACATTATTGTTGTTATGTGCTTCCCAAGTAGCTAGACAATGGCAATATCTTTTCTAAGAAGTATTGAGATGGTTATCGACTTTTTGGGTTTTTTCCCGCCAAGTGCTGGGTTTGATTTAAAATCCCCATAATTTTGACTTCTTGCTATGATGTTAACTTCTTGATTCCCCATGAAGATTCTCTCAGGTCATTTTGTTGGTATGTGCGCAATCTTTGTGTGTTTCTCGGATAGTTGAAGACGATACCAGTGGGTGCAAGGTACAATATTTGGTTTGTGATCCTATTATCCCCGACCAAGTCTCGGTTCGCTTTTAATTTTGGGTTTGCATGGCCAGAAGCCTCTGTCCCAGATTCCCCAGCGAAGTTTTCCCTCATATGATAAAAGATTTTATTCCCTCGGCGTGCTAAGATATCGCTCTTTTTGCAGTATTGGCATTAGTGTTGACTTCTTGATTTCCTAGGAAGACTATATCAGGGAATCTTTTGTTGGAATAGGTTTGGTTGATATGAAGACTCAATCCAGTATTTTCCAGTGAAGGCCTTGTTTATTTGATAGAAGTCCTTTCTCCCCAAAGAAGTTGGTGCAATAATTACTCTTGAAGAACGTATCTTCGGTTTCCCCAGTGGAGCACGTATCTCCAGTTTCCCCAGTGGAGCACGTATCTCTGGTTTCCCCAGTGAAGAACTTATCTCCAGTGAAGAACGTGTCTCCGGTTTCTCCAGTGAAGAACGTGTCTCTGGTTTCCCCAGTGAAGAACGTATCTCCAGTTTCCCCAGTGGATCACGTATCTCCGGTTTCCCCAGTGAAGAACGTATCTCCGGTTTCCCCAGTGGAGCACGTATCTTGGTTTCCCCTCGATGATATGGTTTTGGCCTCCCCATTGAATTCGGCCTGAAGTCCCCAGTAGATGTCTCGATGATGAAGCATTGTCTCCCTTAGTGAAGTCCGTATGTGTTTTTTCCTTCAAAGTGGGCCTGATTTCCCCCAGTGAATGTTTTGACAATTTGGTTTCCATTTGCCTTATTCACAATCAGTATCGAAATCCCCAGTAGGAGTATGGAATGTAAAACTTTTGTTTCCCCATTGAAGTCTGTATGCTATTCCCCGGGAAGGTTATCCCATGGCATCTCTTGTTGGAATGAGTATTTATGATGAAAAGTTTTCAATCCTCAGTTTTTTCTCTAGGAAAAAGGTTTGAATTCCCCAGTGAGGTTTGGTTGTCTCGATGTCATTCTGCTTTATTTGAGGCTGATATTGCAATCTCCAGTAGGAATGTTGCTTGTAAAAAAATGGTTTCTCTGATGAAAATGGAAGAAAGATGTTCTATCCCAGTATCTTTTTGATTTAGCTACATTCGGATTATGTTTATCCTCAGTGAAGTTAGAACAGGCAATAGGTTTGGTTTTCGCAGTTGCTTTTACCTTTCTTGGATTGATCTTTCTGGTTGAAGTTTAGCCCAATGTTGTTAGTACCCGAGGCGGTTTTGTTTGTTTGTACTGATTATGTATCCTTTTACCAACATATGCACGATATCACTCATACATTCATACATGCATCATGCATTGCTACAAATCATTTTATTGACATTGTGTTCTAACCTTCCTGCATCGCTCCTTGCTTAGGTGGATTTGATTTTCCCTCTTGAGTTTATTTCTCAAAGGATGTATCTTCGTTGGCCGTCTTGCTCCAATGTGTTTCTAATTGGATTCGTGGTTGCATGACAATATTAATTACTTTGGATTTCCGAGAACTTTGAGTTTTGGTATGTGCATTTATTTTGGCACGAGAATACTTTATCTCCTCAGAAGGAATAACGTGGTATTTCCCCAGGAAGTCATATCTCTTTCCATAGGAAGCCATATTTCTATCCCCAGAAATTCATTTCTTTTTGCAATCCTCCATGATAACAAGCAACAGGTATCTTTGTTTGAGCAACTCGTGCTTCCCTGTACAAGTTGACGTAACTTTTTTTGCTATTTCCTCTATGAATGGTTAGCTTGCAGTCTGTCATCAGTTTACGCCAGTGGATGGCAAGACTTTCAAATTCACAGAAATTGCTCGTTGTGAAATCTTTGCAAGTGGAAGTCTCTTTATTTGAGACAACTTACATATTACCCTTTCTAGGAGGAATTCCTTGGTTAAAGAAGAAGTTGAGACCCGTTCCAGGTGAAATACCAGAATTTTGGGGAAAACTTGATATTTCCAAATCTATCTTCAGTGAACGTTGGTAGTACATCGGCAGTGAAAGTCGGTGTTTCTTATCTTTTTGCTATCATCAGTGAAAGTTGGTAGTTCATCGTCAGTGAATGGCGGTGGTATCTTTTTCTTCTACCTTCAACTATTGAGTTGGTATTTCACCATCATCTGTGAGTCGGTATCTTTTTGATCTTCTACCTTTAACTATTGAGTTGGTAGTTTACCGTCATCTGTGAGTCGGTATATCTTTTTCTCTTTATCTTCAACTATTGAGTTGGTAGTTTACCGTCATCTGTGAGTCGGTATATCTTTTTCTTTTACCTTCAACTTTTGATTTGGTAGTTTACCGTCATCTGTGAGTTGGTATATCTTTTTCTCTTTACCTTCAACTATTGAGTTGGTATTTTACCGTCATCTGTGAGTCGATGTATCTTTTTCTCTCTACCTTCATCTATTGAGTTGGTATTTTACTGTCATCTGTGAGTCGGTGTATCTTTTTCTCTTTACCTTCATCTATTGAGTTGGTATTTTACCGTCATCTGTGAGTCAGTGTATCTTTTTCTCTTTACCTTCAACTATTTAGTTGGTATTTCACCGTCATCTGTAAGTCGGTATATCTTTATCTTCTACCTTCAACTATTGAGTTGGTATTTCACCGTCATCTGTGAGTCAGTATCTTCTTTATCTTCTACCTTCAACTATTGAGTTGGTATTTCACCGTCATCTATGAGTCAGTATCTTTTTTATCTTCCATCTTCATCTATTGAGTTGGTATTTTACCGTCATCTGTGAGTCGGTATCTTTTTGGTCTTTTACCTTCAATTATTGAGTTGGTATTTTACCGTCATCTGTGATCGGTATATCTTTATCTTCTACCTTTAACTATTGAGTTGGTAGTTCACCATCATCTGTGAGTCGGTATATCTTTATCCTCTACCTTCAACTATTGAGTTGGTATTTCACCGTCATCTATGAGTCGGTATCTTTTTTATTTTACCTTTAACTATTGAGTTGGTAGTTTACCGTCATCTGTGAGTCGGTATATTTTTATCTTTTACCTTCAACTATTGAGTTGGTAGTTTACCGTCATCTGTGAGTCGGTATATTTTTATCTTTTACCTTCAACTATTGAGTTGGTATTTTACTGTCATATGTGAGTCGGTATATTTTTATCTTCTACCTTCAACTATTGAGTTGGTAGTTTACTGTCATCTGTGAGTCGGTATATTTTTATCTTTTACCTTCAACTTTTGAGTTGGTATTTTACCGTCATCAGTGAGTCGGTATATCTTTTTCTTCTACCTTCAACTATTGAGTTGGTATTTTACTGTCAGCTATGAGTCAATATCTTTTTGATCTTCTACCTTCAACTATTGAGTTGGTGTTTCACCGTCATCTGTGAGCCGGTATCTTATTACTTTTCTACCTTCATCCATTGAGTTAGTAGTTCACAGTTATCTGTCGATCGTTATCATTCTTTACTTTTTCCTCAATATTTGAGTTGATGCTACTTTATCTCTTCTTTGGGTCTAACACCAATAGAGTCATGTCTTTTGTTCACCAGTGATTTATTTTCCTGGTGGGGTTGCTCCTTTGTTTCTTCATTTTTATGGCAACCCCAGTGATACTTTGCGTCTCTTTGGGATTTGTTCATCTGCATTCATAATCATAAGCATTGCATGGCATCTTAAAGACAAAAATAGGGCTTGTTTTATATTTAAGTATCTTCAATCGCGTCGACACGAAGATTTCTAACCTTTGTATCTCCGGATAGAAGACACTTAAATAAGGGCAGCTGTTGTACCCCAATTTTTGCCCCTAAGATTCCTCTATCATATCATATCAACTCGATCATAACAAGATCACATTAGGGTTGGTTCTTCCTCTTTTTTCCTATCTTTAAGTTTGCTCTTGAGGAATCTCCAAGCACCTTGGTTGTGTATTTTGTATATGTGTTGTTGACTAACTTCTAATCAAAATACAAAAAAATATCTGTCTTTGTCTTTGGATATTTTTGTTTTGTAGGTACCAAGTCGAAGCATCTGACAAATAAGGATTTCTGGTATTATTTTCCTAAAATCTCTATTTGCAAAGAAAAATAATTAAAAATTTTCATTTTTTTTCACTGATGCAATCGATTGCTCTTAGAGTGCAATCGATTCCACATAGTGCATTTTGCGCCATTTTTGAAAAAATATACTGTGCAAATCGATTTGCACTATAGTGCAATAGATTGCACAGCGTGAAAATTAAAAAAAATTAAAAAAAATCAGCATTTTAAACTTGTCAAATTTTGGCTCCAATTTTCCTTCACTTTTGAAAGATGTATCATTAATTCAAATTTTAGTGCCAATCTTTCATTTTTAAAAAGAATTATCATTAATTCAAATTTTGGCTCTAATATTTGAAAGAATTATCATTAATTCAAATTTTGGCTCCAAGAATCAATTGCCAAATTACCACTAATCCCAATCCTAAAACTCTATAAATAGAGCTTTCATTTCATTCAAATTTCAAGCTTTTGATAGCCAAATCCACCTTGCTAAAAAATCTCTCAATTCTCTCCATCTACCAAATTCACTCAAAGCTCCATTTTCAAAAGTTAGTAAGCTTTGCATTGAAGCTTACTAATCTTTGAGCTAAACCTTCATCCAAACACTTTTTCTCCATCAATTCTCTACATCCAAGCTTGGTCAATTGATTCTTGTGGTTGAATTGAAGCAAATTCTTGAAGTTGTTTTGATAATTCTCTAGATCTACCTTTGGTAGGTTGGATAATTCATCTTTCACAATGTGATCTCTTGGTGATCTTTGGGATTGATTCTTTGAGCATTATTTTGTGATTTCAATGGTGTTGTTTTCTCATAATTTGATGGAATTTTCGTGCTCAAGTGGATCCATGATCATAAGGTATTTGATGGAAAGTTTGGACAAGAAATTGCCCTTTTAAAAGGCTGTTTTTGCTACTGTTACTGTGTGCAATCGATTTGCACTGTAGTGCAATCGATTGCACAGAAGCAATTTTGCATAATTTTTCGAAAACTGTACTGTGTAAATCGATTTACACAATAGTGCAATCGATTTACACTAGGACAAAATGCATTTTTTTGCCTTGTTTTGGGGCAGCTTTGATCCAAAATGATTTTTCTACTCACTCCTTTTGATTATTGGTTTGGATTGCAATTTTAAATGTCCAATTTGTCTTTAAACTCAATGGACTTTGTGATGTAGATGAAGTTGGATAAATGTTCATCAATTCAAATCTACCTAAGAGTGAATTATTTAATTCATTTTTGGTGCTTTGGATTAATGATATGTTTAGTGCTTTAATCCATCTAGAGGAGTGGTTGAATTTAAAGATGAAAGAATTTTGAAATGGTGATCCAAATTAGCTTATCATTTCCCTCCCTCTTCATCTTATCCCTTTCTTTTTTTAATTGTGCTACATGTTAAGGGATGGTGATCTCTATATCATTTATCCAAACATGAAGTACATAGATTGCTATTGACCGGCCTCAAAATAGGTGTGACTTCTACATAAGTCCACTTACGATTGCTTAACATAGCGCTAAATTTTGTCCCGATTCGAATAAATGATCATTCATGGCCCAAACTTATGATTGCAAGCCCAAGTATGTTAATTTGATCTCTTTGATCCAATAACCTTGAGATTCATTGTGTGGAGGCTTTGGTTCTACCAATCCTCTAATGGATCTACAACACCTTTGGTCAACGCGGATCACTTAAACATCGTTGATCATTACATGTTGCCTTGTGATAATTCCAAAATGGATGATATACTTGACAAAAAGCAAATGCAACTTGTTATGTGGAGGCTTTGGTTCTACCAATCCTCTAATGAGTTCCAAATGCAAGTTTCAAGATGGTCATCCAACTAACCACTAATTACTAACAATTAACTTTACTCTACGCTTTTATTTTCATGCTTTATGTACCATTTACTTTTAGCATTTTACATTTCATGCTATTTTCATCTTTGCTCACTTGAGCATTTACTTTTATGTCATTTTTATTTTGCCCAGTTGAGCTTTTCTTGCTTTTTAAAGACACCTAATAATCAACATGAACCATAAAAATCATTAATGATACTTGGACTACATGGTTACTATCCTTTGCATTATGGAGTGATGGACTTCTTGGACTTAGGATTAGAGACCTTGGCCTATCTTGGAGACTTTGTGACTTTATTTAATATTTTGTCTGGAGTTCTTGAGATTTACCTCAAGACATTGGGTTGTTTGTTTGTTTTGTGTGCAGGTTAATTGAGATTACGATCTTTGTTTGTAATCTGGAATTCACCCGTATAAAGCCGTTACTCTGCCCAATTTTTGCGAAGACTTAAAACACTTGAAGTTTTGTTCTCTCAAGAGGTCTAGTATCTTTGCTTGCTTGGTTCCAATCCGAAGAATGGGAATTATATATTGACTCATAATGTCAAGTATTGGCTTCTTGTTGGTTAGATAGTTCTTATCCCTAGCTTTTACCTTATGCTTTAGGATAGCCTCTTCTTCTCCTCCCATCTTCTTTAATTTCAAAAATCTTCTCCCTCCTTTTAAAAAACTCTTCTTGTTTTGAAACTTGAAACATTTTCATAATAAACTTGGACTTAGGTCCATGCATCTTCGAAACATTTTCATAAATAAATTTCAATCAATTTAATAATACCTTGACCTTTTTTTTGTGAGAAGACTAAAAGTCAATCAATCTCATTTCAAACCATTTTGCCACTTTGGCTTTTATCTTTAATCTTTTTTCAAAAAAGATTAGACTCTTGTCAATCCTTGTAGTGACGCAAATAACTATACTTCTACATTATGTACTGAAGTGAGATATTTTCCACTTGGGTGTTGAGTGAGGCATTGTTGATTTTAAAATCCAAGCCATATCCTCCACTTTGAGATGATGCAAATTCTCCTTTCTCATGATTGTGGGTTGTAAGTATGTTTTTCACACGGACAATTGCGATGATGTCTTATCTCATAAGATCAACCAACACACTTGTGTTTCAAATTTTTAAAAGAGGAACTACGTGTACCCTGATCCCCTATTGCATGAAAGGTGGTACGTAGGCACTAAAGGTTCGCAACCGCGGCGGGTACAATAATCATAAAAATATTTCTTTTCTCACCTCCACCATCCATTTTATATACAACACATTTTTATAGCCAAAATATACAGATTTTTCAAAGAGGTTCCTGCGGAGTACCGTAGATGTTTAGGGTTCTAATACCTTCCCTTTGCATAACCAACCCCCTTACCTTGAATCTTTCCCCCTCTTTTTGGGTTATTCGCTCTTTTCCCATTCCTTTGGAAACAATAAAGCGCGGTGGCGATTTTTATTTTGATTTGTATAAAGTCTAGTCAATTCAATGTCTTAGTCTTGCACATTTCTACCGCCACATGGAGGAATCCCAACTATACTCTTTTATTTTATCTAAGTTCCTAAGAAAACTTAAATACACAAAATTGAGACTATTACTTGTACTTTCGGGAAATAACAGGCTTCCAAATAGTATCATAATATAATTTTCGGCTTTAACTATTTAAGCTTCCTCGGACGAATTTTCATTCAACTGAAGAGAGCGATAATACAATTTAAGACCCATTAGTAAAATACCTTGGCCCCTCGCACCTGTTCCATTTGCCATATATTTGCCCAACATTTCCTCGCATAGAGCATTGAGTTGTTGAACCAACCCATTCATCGCCTTACCCTCAATAGGGAAACCCATCAACATGTACATGTTCTCTAGTGTGATAGTATATTCACCAATTGGAGATGAAAGGTGTGTGTTTCGGGTCTCCACCTTTCCAACAATGCGAGTATAAACCTCGTATCAATCGTGCAGTTAAAAATATTAATAACATGTTAAAAACTGGCATGTTCTAGATATGAGATGATCAATGGCTCGGGAGAAACATAGGAGTGTGAGCGGCATCAAAATCTCGACGTATCCTACATTCAAAATGCATATGTAAATGAATTGTGTACGACTAAATTTAAATACACATATAAATGAATATATTAAAAAATATACAATGCAAATATAAATGAATATATTAAAACTTACAAATGCGACAGTGTTTTCTTTTGTTCCTCTATGAGTATTGCCCATGGCGAGAGGAGCCATAATTGAAAGTGTTTTAGAAATTGTATCAGAGAGTGTAAGAGTGTCTATCAGAGAGTGTGAAGATTGGTGATACAAAACAAATCAAGTGTGACCGATATTTATAGGTGAATGGGTAGAGGGTTGGTTTGCAAAATGAGGTGAAAAATAGAACGTGGTGTTACAATCAGGACAACTGTGGAGTAAAAGTTGCATGAAATTTATGAAGGCAGAAAGTGTCAAAGCCAACACCCATCATGTTACAAGATTCAACCGACATAACCACAACTTCTTTGTTAGAGAGACAATCGACCACAATAAGGGGTTGCCAAAATAAGAGTATAAGGTTATACTACCATCTCGTTGGTGTGATTGCAGAAAGTTTCAAGCCTTTCGTATGCGTTTCTCCCATGTCATTGCAACATGTATGTATGCTCATCAAGATGTATTACTACTTCTATCTCCCTCTTACAAGACTGAGACCTTTCTCAACATATACAACAATGGCTTTTTAGTGGTAGAAAAAGAAGATTATTGGCCTGCGTACGAAGGAGAAATTGTTTGGCACAACGATCAAATGCGAAAGAATAAAAAGGATTGTCCAAAAAGCCAGCGTATCAAAACTGAAATAGATGCGCTTGACAAGATAGAAATAAAGTGTGGTGTATGTCGTCAGGACGGACACAACCGAAAAAAATTGTCCCATTCGTGCTACTAGCTCGACAACATAAAAATTGTATGCACATTATCTACATTTTTTTAAGATTTAAACATAAATTTTTTTCATTAAGAACATTTGTTACAACATACCAAACACAAACAAGAAATAAAATGATATCATGACTAAATCAACCACACGTAGGCCAAATAAAATAACATCAATAACACGACAAAATATTTAAGAAATTACGACCTTCAAAACAATTTCATCAGATCCATGCATCATCACCATTACTTCTCTGTCTGTTTTGACTTCCTCCAACCAACTTTGAGTTTTTCCAGTGGCAAGTGAGGTGGCCGTTCTTCTTCTCTGAATCCTTCTAATTTGTTAGCCATGTTGGATTTCTCCGTCTAACCATCAGATCAACTCTGTTTTAAGACGCTCCGTGGAATGAATATGCCAAAATTTTATTTTAATCAGGGGTTTAGTGACCGAGAAAAAAACATACCCATCTCTTTTGAAAATCATGTTGGATGTCATGATGAAAAAATTAGAGAGAAAGTGAGACAATGAGTGAAGAATGGAGGAGAAATAAAGTTTTATTTATAGAAAATACATATACACGTAGGAGCCAGATGAGATGATGCCTCCTCATAAAATTATAGTGCATGCACCATCTCATATTGCTTAAAGGTAATGCATGCGCCATCTCATATGACGCCTACATGTAAATTCATATTATGCGCCATATGAGATGGCTTGGCCATGTTATTCATTCATGAAACATGATTATTTACGTAATTTTCTCCGAAACGTGATTATTTGTGTGTTTTTTTCAATACCTTATTATTTAAAAAAAATTCTAATGATCAATATTTGATTATTGAGTCAATAGGCTTTTTAGGTTTGTGTTCGATTTTACTCGAAATCCAATTCTTTTAATGAGTTTTTTAGTTTTTAAATTTATATCGACTCAATTATCTTATCCAATCCACTTTTTTGAATTTTTTTAAATGGATTTCACTTAATAACCTAATAAGTTGACTCAACCCATTTACACCTTTAATTACTAGGCTTTCACCGAGGCAAAGATCTTCTAATTCTCTCTATTATTAGATTTTACAAATCCAATTTTTAGGATGAATACCTATAAGTAAACCTACAATAAAACATTGAAACAGCATCCTCTAACTAAAACATGTTCACATTGATACCCACCAGTAAGCTCTTAAAAAAAATTAACTTTTCAATCAGTAACAAAATCACCTTAGTAGCTCAAATATATTCTCGAATACTCTTCCCCCTAAGTAAAATATCATCAACAAATTGTAAATGAAAAACTTTTTAAACAAAAAATAAGAGACAAGAAGAGATACAAAGGTTTGGCGGATATGGCATGTTTAGATTTCAATATCAAAATGATATCTTGGGTCTGGCTTGTTATAGATTCTAAAACCAGTAAAAAATGTAACTGTTATGAATGGTTCTTTGATTTCAGATGCGGTGTTAATATTCTAATTTAATATAAATTTATAGAGGTGTTCGTATATCAATTTGATTCGATTTAGAGAGAATTTAATACTCAAATTGATTAAAATTATATGAAATAGTTTGAATTGAATTTATAAAATTTTACGATAAAATTCAAACCGAATCAAACTGAAAAACAATAGATTGATTTGAGTTGAATCGATCGAATAAAATAAAAATACAAAAATATTTGAAAAACAAACTTATTTATAAAAATTAATTTTTCATAATAATATAAAAAAATATAATATAAATAATGTTTAATCATAAATATCAAATTAGCAATTTTTCCAATAAATTCTAAAATATCTAACAAGAAAAATATATAACATGAAGACTTTCGAATATATAATTAATCACTTGAGATAATATAATAATAAATATATTTCATAGTTTTACACTCAATTACCACAATATACTAAAACAATTTTGTAATAACAAATTAAAATAAAATATCTTATTCATATAAGATATTTCAACTTTTTCTTAAACTTGAATGATTGATAGTAATTTTTATAATAATTAATTATAATTGATTTGAGTTGGATTTATAGATAAAAAATTGAAAATTGATACCCGAACCAATTATCATTAGATTTTATTAGTTTGGTTCAGTTTTTATTGGAAATGAAAAAATTTCTAACCCAAACACTATAATTTAATTTAAATTCTAATTTGATTCGAATTTACCCGAACCAATAAACGTTTCTATAAATTTGCTTATTAAAATAAAAAGATAGTAAGGTTTTCCTTGACCAAACCCACTAGAAATTTCTCAATAGGACTAATATCAAACAAGACAAATGTTTTCCATAAACTCCAACATCCATGCTTACTCCTTGGCCATTTAACTTGAAAATTCATCTTCAACATCAAAGAGTCTATGAAAGCCCAATTCATATAGTTATATGTTTCCTCGAAATCTACTTTAAACAAAATCAAGTTTTTTCTTAGTTTTATTCACAACTAAAAATAGAAATAAAGTTAACCAATTTTTTTCTAAGTTTTAATATGAAATTTATTAAAATAAATAGAAATTGTTAATAATACTTAACTTTATAAACTCACGCAACTAAACACTAATTAAGTGAATTCAAACACATTTAATTGAATTCAAACATACACTATATGTGAAGAGTTCTTTTATCTTAATATTGCTTCTCCGTCATTTTAATATTTTCATTCATATTTGTTCTTTTCATTCATGATAATTCTTTTCAAAAAAATATCTATGCTTTCTTGGAGGCACATCCGTAATCATGTTGAGTTTTGAGAAGCATTATTGCTAAAGCTACATTAAAATAAAATAAAATAAAATAAAACCATTTTGGTGTATGATGTTATGATAGCAAATGATATATAGATAATCTAATCTATACGTGCCACAAAAGGGACATTACCTCTATGTCTTACATGAAAATGAAGGTGAAGTGAAGGAATGGATATTATTGGCACCTTGTGCTATTATTACCCACTAACTAATCATTCAAAGTGAGATGTTGAGTTTGTCACATATCACACCTACTTTGTCTCAATCCGAAAGAGACTTATGGCATATAAAATTTAAACATAATTGAACTAATTGGTATACTAGTCATTATTTAGCGTGTTAATCAAACAATCAAAATCCTTTATTAGCACTCCTTCATCTTTATAAAGAGAGAATCTAATTCTAAACTTAGTTAATGCTATTTTAATTCTATTTGGATTGTAGTATGTGAGATTTTTTGTATGGAGAAGAAACTAAGAAGAAGAAAAAGAAGCCTTCATTGCAACTGTAAAAACACAAACGACATGTCCATAGAAACTATAAGAAAATCACCCTTTTATGATTAATTTTACGCAATTTTTTTGTTTTAAAAAATCTCAAAAATTACTGATGAAATATTCAAAAAAGAAGAAATTGTTGAGAATTAAATGAGTTAATTCAATTGCCGAAGAATGAGGAGATGAACTATAATATAAAAAGATATCTATAAATTTCATCAACGAACTCTTTTGAAGACGTATCAACTCCAATTATCTCTTTTGAAAGAATAGTTTTGGTAGTTGAATGATCCTTGAAAGATTTAACATTAAATGAAATTTTTTATGAAGAATAAAATATGAAGAAGTTTCACCTAATGGAATATTCGAGAGAAAAAAGGAGAATGAAGTTTCAACGAGCAAGACATTCAGAGAGTCAACCTCTGATAGAACCTTCGAAGAATCTTCTTTCAACGAGGGAGATGAGTTTTGCTTGAAAGCCTCTCACGAAGAAAATGAATGCAAGATAACAAAGTTGTCATACAAGAAATTGTTTAAATTAAATTCTAATTTAATTGGAAAAAAATGACAAGATTAAGAAATGCAACTTAGATCTTAAAGATTATCTTGAATTTCTAGAAAAGAATAATGAAACACTTAAGTAAGAAATAACTGACTTTTGAAACCAATCTAATCTTTGTGAGACTTGTTTCTCAATGAAAAACAAAGTGGAATATTTGCATGAAACCCTAAGTAAATCTACTATATGGAGAAAGAAAACTTTGACTTGATTCTATCAAATAAAGACTTTCCTTAAATAAAATTGGATTATGTTTTAAATCTGGAAAAACATATATCAAAGGGTTTAGTATGAAGAAAGTGAATTGTTGTGTCTATAAATGTTTTTATTTTGATAAATTTGGCTTCTTAGAGTCATTTTGTTTTGATAAATTGAGAAGGTCTAAAGGTGGTAACCCTAGGCCTCTTAGAACTACTCATGGATCAGAATCCAAGAAAATTAGGTACCAGAGGAGAAAACCTAGTGTATTTTTTAGGGATGCTTTGTAGTTTTAATGAAGTCGTATTGCTTATTAAATGATGTTGTGCAAATCAAAGTGTATACCTTCAAGTATACATCAATGTTTAATCAAACTAACGATTGTGATCCAAGGATGTTCTCTTATGGTGTATATCAATGATCGTGATCAAAGCAAGTGTTCGTTGAAGATAGTTTCAACCTTAGTGATTTGTGATGATCATCTGGCCTCTTAAAAGGCTGAGAAGATAAGTCTGTAGTGGAACTATCTATTTTTGTATTTAAAACAACTATAATATCCAACGATTTGTAGAGAAGGACGTACAACAAGTTTTTATCAAGATGAGTTAATATTTAAGGTAGTACACTTTTTAGAGGTTGAAAATTTTGAAACTCTGATTAATCATCTAAATAAGTTCTTTATTATTTGTTTATCAATTTAAAATTATTTTCACTAACAAAATGTATGAGTTTTTAGCACTTTCAAGAGAAAGGCGCAAACAAAATAAGGAAGGGTGCAAAAAGCAGTGTGCAACGTTAAAATTCAACCCAAGGCACAAAAAACACCAAGGAGGATGAAAAACAAGAAGCAAATTATTAGGTAACCTACACGTTTTAAATTTAAGACAAAACCAAATTATTTTTCACGTGTTTCAAATGTATTGATGATAAACGTGTGACATATTCAAAATCATCCTGATCTAGTTGTCATACCCTAAATTTTACCCCTAAGATCCCACTTATCATTCCATTGTATTTCATCAAGATCACAAACTTGGTAACTTCCTAACCCCTTGGTCTTTGGGTTTGTTGTGTGGGAGATCACCAAGCACCCTTTGTATTTTCTTTTATCTTTGTGTTTATTTACTTTTATGCTTTACTAACCCTATTTAAAATACAAAAAAATGCTTTGTTTCGTTTTCTTATTTTGCAAGGTAGGGTTTTTTCATCAAGAGATCAAGTTGGGTTTCCAAATTAGGGTTTTGATTCCCTAAGTCAAAGTCAAGGTCAACAAGTGGCAAACAAGGCTTATTATTCAAGGAATTACCTATAATCTTAGGACACATTCATGTCAAGCCTCATTCAACACCAATTGGTCAAAAGAAGTTCAAGCTTTATAATTGGTTTGCAAGTTAATTTAAGATAGGTTCATGTGTTTATTTCCATGTCTTCTTCATCATTTTTCTCAAGGTTTCATCAAGATTAATCAAAGGTCTATCAAGGATACTTCATTTGGAGTTCATATGATCGTCATTGTGCCTTGAAATGCAAGAAAACATAAAAAATGACAAGTTGGAGTATGGTGGTTTGACCTAAAATCAAGTGTGACACGTCCTTTGGTACAAACACCATAACTTCTTCAATTCTCAAAATTTATGGGCGGTTCTTTGACCTAAATGTCAAGATTGATGTCCTCTACAACTTTGCTTAAGAGGTCAAACATCAATTCAAGCTCTAAGTCCATCAAATCTTGAAGGACACTTATGCACAAAACATAGTTCATGACATGTTTGACCTAATATCTGGCCTAAAATTTTAGGACACGACCCCAACTTCACAAGCATTCCATTTTAATCTCAATTTTCCTTTTGATTTGTTTCTTTTTGCATTGTTTTCTGCTCCATGCAAGGGTCATTTGGCTCAAAGAGAATTGCAAAATGCGAGTGAATTTCATTTGACCTAAGCTTGAACATGGTGACCTAACTTTGCATTTTGGTACATGATCCATACATAGAGCTGATACCAAACTTTATTTAGGGACCACAAACCCATGTGTAACTCACTTGTTATTGCTAAACGCATCTCACTAAGTGCAAAACGACTCATTTTGGTGCTCAAGTCATGCTTTTCATCAATCAATTTCACACGGATTAGATCTAGAAAATTCTAATCTTGGGTCACACGTTTGAAGAGGAATTTTATACGTATCATGACCTCACTCTATTTCCTATAAATAGAGCAAGCTTCTGCTCTCATTTCCAAGCCTCAAGAGCCAAAGAAACTTTGCCTCCATAGAACCCAAAATCTCTCAAAAAACAGAATTTGGTTTTTCATTTTCAAGCTCTTTTAAATTCAAATCTTCACTCAGAATCCTTCATCGGTACTATCTGAAGCTACCTGAAGCATTACAGAAGCTTACCATGATATCTAAGTACTAACTCGATCTCACCATTTTTAGACCTTCTGATCTTACTTCAAACAGGTAGCTACGACTTCATTTTCACTCAAACAAGTTACCACACTCTTCATCTTGATCTTATGAGTGAAAGCCTTCACCTAACTGTGATTTATTGTTTACATTTGGCATTTAATTTTACTTTGAAGTTTGTTAGGTTTCCTGCGTTTTTCGGCAAATTCTCCTTGCTCAGACAAAATAAATTGATCTTGAGCAAGGAGAAATGAACGATGAAAGAAGATGAAGATTTCACCATGTGTGTTTGAGCTTAAAATTCCAGTTCATGAACCTGCTAAATCGAGGGTTCTGAGGTTGAAGATGAAGATCTCCGTGCGTTACCGCGAGAAATTCAAATTCCATGGCCAATCAGAGTGTTGCTCCACCTCAACTATCCATTATATTCCTCTTTTATTTTAATTTAATTTATTTTCTATTTTCCTTTTCTTTCAAAAATCATTAAAAATAGCTCCTCATAGCTTTTTCACTCCATTTTTTTTCATAATTTCCTAAAAATATTTTCTACCTTATGTCATTTTTTTTTAGATTTTAAAAATGACTTTTAGTATTTTTTGCTATTTTATTTTGTTTCCTTTTTTAATTGATTTGAAACAAATTTTTCTCATTAATTTTGAAACATTTTGGATCCAAACTTTTGAGATCTTGATCCTTGGAATTTTTTTGACTTTCCATAATTTTCTTGAACATTTATTTCATGTTTTAGTGTATCATTTGAATTTTCCTTTTAGTTTCCATTTTAAAACCATTTTATTTCATTTTATTTGATTTTCTCCATCTTTTTTTTTTGGTTTGACTTCTGGTTGACTTGGATCATTTGCTTGATTGATCAATGCTTCATTAAGATCAATGGACTTTGGATGATGCTTTGGTTGTGTGAACCTTCATCATTTTAAACTTATCATTAAATGATCATTTGTATCATTTTTGGTACTTTAGATTGATGATAGGTTTATTCCATTATGCCACCAACAAAGGTGATTGAAATTTATGATAAATGATCTCATGTTGTGTTTGTTTTGGCTTGGCTTGATCAATCTTTCTCTCCTCATATCCTTCTTCTTTTTGTGTTGTTTTAAATCATGGCGTTGCATTATTTTCGGAGAATGACTTTGTATCATTTCTCAAACATGAACTACACCTACATTGATATTGCGCAACTTCAGATAAGTGCACCTTCTACATAAGTTCACTTACAATTTCTTAACATAACGCTATATTATCCTGAATCGGATTATTAACTACTAACATTAACATTAATTCAATATTATTGTGCTAAATTTATTTTTCCGCACTTTTACTATAATGTCATTTATATTTCAAGCACTTTACATTTCATGTCATTTATATTTCATGTCGTTTTCTTTTGTGCGTTTTCCTTTTACCCCCTGGGCTTTTATTTTTCTTTTGATCAAAAGACATTAATAAAGGAAAAACCATAAAAACTTCTAACGTTTTCTTGAGGACTATTGGTTATTCTCCTTTGCTTGATGAGTTTTGGGCTTTAGACCTTGGGCTTAGGACTTAGTTTTTCTTTTTCTTGGAGTGGTTACTTGATACTTAGAATTTCATCTTATACATTGAGTTTCATCTGATACTTGGAATTTCATCTGATACTTGAGATTTCATCTGACACCTTGAATTTCATCTGATACATTGAGCTTCATCTTATACTTTGGATTTCATATGATACTTTGGATTTCATTTGATGATTTCAAGTTTCATCTGCTTGTATAATTGTTCGTATGTTATGCTTGACTCATGGCTTAATCCAAAGGAAATGAATGCTCATTTTGACCAATGTCAAATGCTTGTTCTTCTTGTGGTTATTTCACTTGCACACACAAAGACTTTCTCTTGGGCTACCTTACAATGAAAAAATTTATTTATTGTCTTTTGTCTTTATGCTTTAGGATATTGTCTTCATCTCCTTCCATTCTTTAGTTTTCAAAATCTTCTCCCTATTTTAAAACTTCTTGTTTTCAAACTTCATATCTTTTATAACAAACCTTGACTTTGTCAAGTGATCCAGAAAATATTTTTCTTAAAAAATATTAAAATACTTAATTATATCCAAATTCTTTTCAAAATCTCTAAAAAAATACAAACATCATCAAACTTCTTTTTGTGTCTTAGTGCACTTTTCTTTTCAAACCATACCTTTTTCTGAAAGAAAGGATACGAGTCCATTCTTTGTGAAATTAATTGATATTTTCTGCTTGAATGTTAAGACATTCTTGTTGAGTAAATCCAAGTAAAATTATCCATATCACGATAATGCAAATGCTCATTTCCTCATACTTATGGGTAGTAAGTTCAGTTTTCCACTCAAATATGACAAAATGTCTTTTTCACCTAAAATCAATCAACAAAAAAAAGCACATTTCATAAAAAAATAAGTGGTTCCTATGGAGTACCATAGATGTTAGGGGTGCTAATACATTATTTTTGCATAACCAACCTCCGTACTTAAACCTCTCTTTTTGTTTTGGTTTTCCAAACTTTTTGTGGGTTTTTTTCGAACTTTTTCCCTTTTCCCTTTGAAAACAATAAAGTTCGGTGGTGACTATTGCTTTTTCTGATTTAAGTTAATCAATAGCTTAATCTCAATTTTCCCACCACAGAAGACTGGCGACTCTGCTGGGGAATAGTCCTCAAGTGGGTTGAGCCTAGCTTGTTTTTGTTTATGTGTTTTACTTTTGTTTGTTGTTTTTGCTTTTGGGTGCTTGGTGATCTCTGTGTGGTGAGAAGTCCTATACCTGGACTTAAGTGCACTTATGATAGGAGGGTAATATATTCACACTTGACCTACTTGATATTAAGCCTCAATAGGTTGACTTGAGATCCCACACTCAGTGGAGGCTCATTTGACAGTAATAATGTCTTACGAGTAAAATTGTAACAGCGTTGTTGCTTTCGACCCGGGAGTCTGCAAAGTTAAGGACCTTTAGAACCCATTTTACCCCTTTTATCCTCTTAGGATGTAGTGTGGAAACCATCCCGGTGTAGACTTGGTTTGGTTGATACACGATACTACACTCAAATGAGTTTCTCTTTAGAATATTATTGGTTGGTGAGTAAGTCGTTTAAACTGGTAATATCTAATAGATAAATCTATGACTCTGGGAACCTTGTTAGAACATGGTTACTTGTTCAGATGATTAAACTAATAGAACATACCCTGTGGGTGGTTCGTTACCTTGGCTCCATGCTCATGACTTTGAACCTTTGAACCTACCATGTTTGTGATTATGACATAAGCATGCATTCATGCATTCATAAACATCTTTTTCACTTGGTTTTCAAGGAACTTAGGAGTTTTATCTGCAAATATCACAAGTATTCTAATTATGGAAGAAGAAACACTCATAAGTTTAGTTTCAAGATTCATAAACTAAAATAGTTGAGAAAGTTAGGATCTTTGGTGACTAGTCCTTTGAATTTCAAAGGCCGTTATGGAAAGATTCTGGAAGTGTTGAATACTGATGTTGAAGATGGAGTTTTGAACACCTTGGTCGAGTTCTATGATCCTTTATATAGGTGTTTCACTTTCCATGATTATCTGCTTGCACATACTTGTGAGGAGTATGCTTATCTTATAGGGTTGTCCGTATCAAATTAGATTCCATTCAGTGGTTTAGAGGAGATTCCTGAGGCTCGTGTTATTGGTGGAGCTATTCATTTGAGGAAATCAGGTATTGAGGCTAATCTTGTGACTAAGGGTGTTTTTCTTGGTTTATCTACTAAGTTCTTGATGGGAAAGGCTGTAACTCTTCCTAGTGCGGGGAGTGTAGTTTCTTTTGAAGCTTTTCCTGCTTTGCTTATCTATGGCTTAGTCTTGTTTCCTAACATTGACAATTTTGTGGATGTTAATGCTATCAGAATCTTTCTAATTGGAAATATTCTTCCTAACTTACTCGGAGATACTTATCACTCTATCCATTATAGGACTTTAAAGAATGGATGAACCATCATGTGTTGTGCACCTTTACTGTACAAGTGGTTTATTTCCCACTTGCCGCAGTTGTTCATTCTAGGATAACAAGAGTTGTTTGAGGCGGTCTCAGAGGATCATGTGCCTTACAAATGCAAATGTAATTTGGTGTTCTAGGGTTTATGACAATGTGGAGATTATTGATAGTTGTGGGGAATTTCCTAATGTGCCTATTCTTTGTAAAAAAAGAGGTATCAACTATAATTCGACTCTAGCTTGTCGTTAGCTTGGATATACTATGAAGGATAAACCAAACAACATCCTTTTAGAGGTATCATTATTTTATGAAGGGGTCGATAGAAAAGCTTTAAAGGAGAGTATAGTTCATGCTTGTCATAAGATCCACATGAAAGGAAGGGAAGAGTTAGGGAAGAAGCATTGTGTAGCTTTGGAGCCTTACACTTAGTTGGTGCAAGCAAGAGCTGTTGAGATCAAGATGCTTTATTCTTTTGAGAAGTCTATGGTCCTTGAAGTCATAACACCTCCTCTTATTCCAGTTGAAGATACTGAAGGATTTCAAGTTGCTTTAGCTCATATGACACAAGAAAGAGATACTTGGGAGAATAAGTTCTATGCTTTGAATGCGGGGAATCTAGAGTTACGTAAAAAATTGAAGGAGAAAGATGATATGCTTCACCAAAAGGACGTTCTACTTAAGAAGCATGCAAATAAGAGGAAGGGTGCAAGAGGATTTATTTTCCTCTAGCAACTTAACATCTAAAAGTAACAAAGAGTTTTCTGATACTCTTCCTGCTTCTGGTGATTGGAAGGGTATTATTGACAAAATCTTGAAGGAGAAAGCTGACATGAAGACTTCTTTTGAAGATCAGATCAAGAAGCTCAAGAGGAAGCTGCAACATGGAGTTGGTTCTTTTTCAGTTGGAGTCCACTCAGATCATAGGCTTTAGTTGACACCTTCTGTTTAGAACTGGTTTGAAACTATGCAATCAAGTTTTAATGCTTCCATATTTTTAATGGAATGAAAATTCAATTCCCTTTTTCTTTAATAATTTACTTATGATGTTTGCAATTTGTTTATAATTTCTTAGTTCCTTGAAAAATTAAAAGAAAACTTTTTAAACAATCATTGTGTTTTATGCATCATACATTATTGGTCTTGTTTTCCTAAATTTATTTGAAGTCTAATTCCTTTTCCTTCGTCTTCGTAGAAGATAAGCTGATTCACCAGTATAATACTTGGTCCAATTTAAGAAAGGAGATGGGTAATTTTGAGCAAGAACAAAGAGATCTCCATGAAGAGGTGAAAGGTTTTTAAGACTGTCATGGATAGGATGACCAGTCTGTTGGAATCCTTGGTTGCAGCACATAATCAGCCTCAGCCTCCGCCTCCATCTCAACCTCAAGTCACTGTCATTTCTTAAATTGCAAATATTCATATGTCTGTTGCACCTGTGAGACCTCCATGTTATTGTCATATGCCTCCTAGTTATCCTCGGGGCATGCCTCTCAACTTTATGCCCGGGAATTTCATTCCTGCTACTGAGGCTCCCCATGTGACTCAATTATATCCTGTTCAGTCTGTAATGGTGGTTGCTCCTTCGATTGTGCATGTTGTTCCATAAGAAGAGAAACTTGTTTTCCACGCTTCTCCCAGTGAGAATATGGATGTGTATGAGAGGATGGATGAATTTCAAGATCAATTTCAAGAGTGGTAGAAGGAATTAAAGGCTTTGAAGGGTAAGGATTTATTTGGGAAGAATGCTTACGATCTGTGCTTGGTGCCTAATGTTAAGGTCCCCGTCAAGTTCAAGGTTCCAGACTTGGAAAAATATAAAGGTAACTCTTATCCTCATATTCATTTGACCATGTATTACATGAAGATGGCTACTCATACCAACAATGATAAGTTGTTGATTCACTACTTTCAAGATAGGTTAACTGGTGCTGCATTGAAGTGGTATATGGGGCTTGACAATGCTCATATAACTTCTTTCAATGACTTTGTGGAAGCCTTTATTCTCCAGTACAAGTACAATTTGGATATGACTCCTGATCGTGACCAGATTCGGGCCATGTCACAAAAAGATAAGGAATCATTCAAGAAGTATGCCCAGAGGTGGCGTGAGGTAGCTTCACAGATTAATCCTCCAATGGAGGAGAAAGAGATAACAAATATGTTTTTGAATAATTTAAGTTCCTTTTATTATGAAAGGATGGTTTCCAGTTCTCCTAATGATTTTACCAAGATGGTTGGTATGTGGGTCAGTTTAGAAGAAGGTGTCTGAGATGGTCGATTGTCTAAAGATGGAAGTTCATCCAGCGATGTAAAGAAATATGGTAATGGTTTTAAAAAGAATAAAGAATGTGATTCTAATTAAATTTCTCAGGAAAGACAAAGAAGATCCGAAGGTGGAAATAATCGTCAGCATCATCAGAAAACCCATATTGCCATTGTAACCCCGATAGTCAACTCAACGCCTGCTGTTCAAGCTTATCAACCATAATTTCCATAATGACTTAATCAACAAGCTCGTGTGCCTAGAAAGGCTTAGTTTCATTCTATCCTGATGACTAATAAAAAGTTGTATTTGACTTTGATACAAAGGAAGTTAATTCAGACAAGGGATCCACCAACTGTTCCTTAAACACTCCCATGGTGGTACAACGCAGAAGCCCATTGTGCCTATCATCAGGGTGCACCAGATCATGATATTGAAAATTGTTTTTCTTTGAAGGCTGAAGTTCAAAAGCTTATCAAGAATGGTATTTTGTTATTCCGGGATGTTGGTTCAAGTGTTCAAGCTAATCCTTTACCCCAAGCATGGTGAATTCTCTATCAATATGGTAGCTGGATGTCCAAGTGAGTATGTGGTTCATGATGTACGCTTCGTAAGGTCTTGGTTAGCATATGTGCATGCCAGGTTGTGCCAAGTTGGTTTGTTTGTTGATCATTAAGATTGTCAGTTTTGTAAACAGAATCCCAAGGGTTGTGCCTTGGTTAAGAGAGACATTCAGGGTTTGATGGATAATGGTATTCTACAGATCAGTAAGAAGCGTCAGGAAGATGAGCTTGTTATTGTTGTTCCTTATTTTGATATTCCAGAACCTTTAGAGGTTACCTATTGATTCATTCACAAGTGCACATAAATATATAAGTAATATAAAAGATTGTCGAACCCATAGAGACCAATATTAACCTATTGTAATCTATCGTTGCTTTGTAAAGCTAAGGCTAATGAATAATTGATTTAGGAGAAACTAAGAACTAAAACTGAAATAAAATAAGATAAAGGAAATATATAAGAAAAGAGAGACCATAATGTGTATTCTGCGTACCTCAGGGACTCTGTAACTTGTTGGCTTACACTGATGTTAGAAAACTGTTTAGTAGAAAATATCAATTTAAAGACTAAACCTCACACTCTGGTGGTTTTGAATAAAGCCACATTCCTTAACCATGATATTTTTCTCTCGCTCGCCCATTTTAATTAAAGAATATCTTTTGAAAATTGAACAAGTCTTAATCGATACTTAAAGCTCTCTCACCCTCTTTAAGATCGATGTCCCATTTTTACTATCTGGTTTGACCCCTATGCTCTTGCAGTGCCGACTTGAACCTTAGTTAATTTCTTACTCTCATGGAAAAATCATGTTAAGTAACCTCTCACTCTCGTGATAAGGCTATTTAAATTAAGTTTAAAAACAAGAACCAAAACCAGTATTTTCATATAAATATTAAGCTAACATTATTACCGAGTCCTGTCGGAAACGACGGTCCTCACATACCAGACTCGAAACAATTTAGCCGAACACATTTAAAGAAACAAACATGAAATTATAATTATTAACCATGAACATAGGTATATTTAGTTTTGTAATGATAAAACAATATTATAAGAACAAGAAACTAAAATAATTGTAAATAAATAAACCTTGAAGTAAAGCAGACTAAATAAACTTGAATAAAACTACAAACAAAATAAATCTTGAAAATTGAATAAAGCTTTGAAATAATATCGGCAAGATTGCGATCCAAGAGTACATAGATTGTAGGTCTAAAACTAATGATGTATGTGATACGGTGGGAGAACTGACTTGAGGTTTTGCGTTTGTATTCACACTTGTTCAGTTTAGCAAGAGTCGCCACCGGCTTTTTATTTTATCCTAAGGAAAGGTTAAACAGCACAGGAAAAACCTTTGAGATTGTTTTCGTGGGTTCAGGGGGTAGATTATGAAAAGGGAAGGTGCTAGCACCCTTTTCATCCATGGTTATCCATGGGCTCTTAGTTACTTGTTTTAGATCACTTGCCTTGATTTTCAATTGTGTGAAATGGTGCTTTTTGTGTGTTTTTGAAAATGTTTTGAAAAAGATGCCTTGTCTAGGCAACCATTGTAACAATTCTTTACTCGAATGTTTTACAAAGGTGTTTGTCTTTTTGAAAAGATGTTTCAATGTTTTTTGAAAGTTGTTTTGGAAGTTGTGTTTATGAAGTGTGTTTTTAAAGTAGGCAAGTGTGTTTTGCAAGTTTGATCAAGTAACTAAGAGTTGTCTACCCCTAAATTTACTCAAAGATTTTTCTCATGTTTTAACCCTTTTAACAGTGTTGTTTCACCATTGTATTTGGTGAACAACCTTGTGTTAGGATGTTAACGGGACGGGCACGGGTCATCGTATAGACCATGAATGCAATAGTGTCAAGTGTCTTTGGCAATTTTCTTGAGGGACTATGATCATTTTGTTTAGGCAACTTCGAAAGCGTCATCGAGGGACTATGATCATTTCATTTGTTTTTGTTTTTCCAAAGTACTTGACATGAAAACATGACCCATTTTGGAAGGCAACAAGCAGGATTACCCTAGGGGTGCAAGTGTGATTGGTGTATTTGATTGTCATGCATTTGTCTTGTATTAGGTTATCTAGCGGTTGATTTTGAATCTTCGCATACAAACCCTAATTACTATACAGTATATAGAAAGCGATAAATTGCGGGAATTTAAAGTCTAAGCTATTACAAATAAGTATCCGGGAATGGGGGTACAAATGTTTACAAATGGGGATGAGTCTTATCAGGATAGTAGTGTTCAAATATTATTTACAACCAAATCGAATCACATTCTCAATGTAAAATATAACAATGTATAAGAATCAAAGAGAAATAAAATTATATAAACAAAGGTTTTAAGAAAAGAAAATTGTTTAAATTTAAGTATTCTATTATCTATGTATTTAGTTAATGTTTTTATGTACAAGAAGCTCTTAAAAGAAAAAATATTTTAACTTAATAAAAGAAATCTAATATTTACATATTTTGTTTAAAATAAAAAAGACTATTAAAACATTTTTTATACAAAATTTCAATATGTTGTTTTTTATTTAATAAAAGAATTAAATTAAGTTATATGTATGAAAAGGAGGAAAAATAGAGTGATAAAATAAAAAATAGTATGGATTTATAAGTATAAGAAAAAATAAGAAGAAAAAAAAAAGGTTGAATGGGCCTAAGGAGGCATTTGGCCCAAAGGTTAAAACAAACAGATGAAAGAAAGGGGGGGGGGGGTGCACACGCTGAAGGAGATTGGGCTTAGGGTTTAATGGGGATTAGGCCCATCTGCGCTTGATAATGTTTTTGTTAGGGTTGGAATTAGTTTGTCTCAGAACTTAAGGTTACGGTTTTGAACAAACGGCGCCGCTTCTCTTCTTCGTTCTTCGTCCTCTTCATCTTCTCAAACCATGGCTTCTGACGCTTCAACCGTGCCTCAGCTGCTAGAGCGCCGCCTCCACTTCCCTCTCTCCATGGTCATACCCAGGCGGTGATAAAAGGTAACGATTTCTCAGTTTCTTTCATCTTCATGTTTTAGGGCTTTGGATTCTTGTCTCTTACATGTTATTAACTTTGGACACGTTTTTTATTTTTATGTTATTGATATTTGTGTGAGGTGTTAAGGAGAAGGGAGGAGTTACTACCTTTGGAGAGGAGACGGAGGAGGACGACGGCGCGTCTCAGGTGGCCGAGGCGTGGGGACCGGTGATGAGGCTTGCTGGCTCCCTGGTATTCGTATCTTTCTTTTTTGATGTTTTATGATGACTCTTTTCTGAAAACACGAATTTTTAGTTCTCTCTTCTGCTTGCTTACCTGTTTCTGAGTTTGATGATGTTGTTGTTCTTTTACAATGATGATGATTTCGAATCTGAGAGTTGTTTGCTTTTTTTTTTTTGCTTCTGAGTAGCTTTTCCTCTCTTGATGTTGTGTTGGCTTTGTTACTCAATGATGAACTTTAGTTCTGAGAGCTTGGATTTGTTTTCTCAATGATGATGATATTGAAATTGATAGTTTTGTTAGAGGTTTGTTTTAGGTTTGCTACTGATATAAGCAGGCTTCTGGTTTCTGGGGGTTTCAAAGCTTGTTGCTTTTGTTTTTATCACAGGTTTGGAGTTTTGTTTATGCAGGCTTGGATGCTTGTAACTGGTATTATGCAGGTTTTGAAAATGAACAAGCTTTTAGACTTGTTGTTCAGGCAGACATGAGGTTTATAAGTTTGCTTGCTTGTTTAAGGCAGGCTTTGATAGGCTTGAAGGTTTACTGGTTTTTAGGCTAGTTTATTGAAGCTTATGCAGGTTTGGATACGGAGTTTGACAGGTTATATGTTGAAACTGGTTTCTAAGCTTGAGGCAATTTGAAACTTGTTTGTTTTCTTGAGAGGCTTTTATGCAGGATGTGTTAGGCTTCTCAGTTTGCTTCCTTGAAAACAGTTTTGAGGTTACAAGCTGTGTAATATTTTTATATGTGTTCTCTGTCCCCTTTGAACTGTTCTGATACTCTTTGTTTTATATCTCTATCTCCTAAGCCTGCAAACTGTAAGCCTCTACTTCTCTCTCTTTCTCTCTCCACAGCAAAGTATATTTAATTACTTAGACTGTCCTTTTCTGAAAAGGTTTTTGGCTGGGAAATGATGAAACAATGTACTTTTCATAAGCTTGCTTGCATCTTTGGCTTTCCTCTGCATATCTTCCATATTTTCTGCCTTTTGCTTTTTGTATACTTGTTGACAGCTTTGACAGTTTTTGGACAGTTTGGTTGACAACTTAGTTTGCCTTTCTTTGGATTTGGTTTGCCTAGTTTGATAGTGTAATTCAGTTTGGATTTTTGCAGCTTGGTTGACATTTTTGTTGACACTTTGCAATTTGAATTTATGCAGCTTTGTGCATTTTGCAAAATAATTCATATGCTTGTAAAACATTTAATTTCCCTCTTTGTGAACCAAGAAGAGACATCTTCTTGCGATTTGCAGAGAGGACGAATAAACTGATTCCGGCCAAAACCTTTAATGATGAGTTTCTGATTAACTGTCTGAAAATGCTTTTTCCAAATTCATCTGTGTTTGACTTCTTTCTTTTTTGTCTTTGCAGATAAATATCAGTTGAGCAAAGGGGAGCAGCAGTAGAAGATGAAGACTTAGGATAGATTTATTTTCTCTTTCAATTGTTTGTAATAAACACTATTATAAATACTGTAAATAAATTTACTGTATTCAAATAACACTTGTAACAACAATTAAAAGTGAATAAAAAATCTTTTGTCAGTTAATCTCTTTTAATTCACTGTCTATTTAATTATTTAAGTTTCTTGAATTAAAATAACTGGAAGTACATCCCAATTATTCTAACTTAGATAAAATAAATAATTAATAAACACCGTAGTCTTGCAACTTCACATTAACCAATAATAAACCCGGCTTTCCAATTAACCATAAGCATTGCACAGTTAATCAAACAAACGTCCACATGCCTTTCTCTTCACTGATTAGACCAACACTTCAAACTCTCAATCAGAAGCCTCAGCCCATATCCCAGATGTTCAGACCTTTGAGAAACAAACAGAAATCTTGAGCAAACGTCAGAGCAGTGTAACAGCCAATTAAAACATTGTGGATTCAAATTCTCCTGAAAATGCGCGTGCAAACCCTAATTCTTGATTTATTGTTAAAGAAGCGTCTGCCTGATCAAACCCTGAGCCAAACTCAACCAAACCCTAACAAACTGCTTGAACTGATTCAAAATCAATGGAAACCCTGATTTTGTATGACTGATGAGAAAAGTCTGTTTGACCGATTCTTAAGCCAATCTGAAAAATCAGGAAAAACCCGAAGCTGTGATTTCTTGTTAAAAAGAGGAGGGCAAATTTTGGGGTACAACAGTTGCCCCTGTTCAATCTTCTTGAACCTGAAGAGTTAGATTGGCAAGTTTTCCGTTTGCGACTCGAAGGTAAAAGGAGATTGGACACTAGAGTGCCCGAAAAATTTGCACTCATTAAAGCGTAGTTTGTGGGAATGGGATTAAAGATGCCATTTGGATATGGGCTTAAAGATGCCATCTGGAGATGTGACAGAATCTTGTCGGGGGATGGGCTTAGAGATGCCATCTGGGAATTGTTGGTAGGAGGATGGGCTTATAGATGCCATCTGAAGGTGATTGTATCTTGTCGGAGATGGGCTTGTAGATGCCATCCAAGAATGTTTGTTAAACTGTATGTCGTTGGTGAGTGGGTGAGTATCATAAAGGTGTCCCTGTTTGGAACATCTTTGTACTGGGGGTCTGAATAAGCAATAGACTGACATCCATGTTTGGAATCATCCGTAAACTGTTTTTAGTAGTTGCATCTGAACAAGCGATAGATTAACATCCGTATCTGGAGAACCCGTAAACTGTTTTCAGAAGTCTTGGAGTTGAATAAGCAATAGATCAGCATCCATGTTGGGAAGCGTCCGTGAACTGTTTTCAAAAGTTGAGTCTGAACAAGCGATAGATTAACATCCGTATTTGGAGAACCCGTAAACTGTTTTCAGAAGTCTTGAAGTTGAATAAGCAATAGATCAGCATCCATGTTGGGAAGCGTCCGTGAACTGTTTTCAAAAGTTGAGTCTGAACAAGCGATAGATTAACATCCGTATTTGGAGAACCCGTAAACTGTTTTCAGAAGTCTTGAAGTTGAATAAGCAATAGATCAGCATCCATGTTGGGAAGCGTCCGTGAACTGTTTTCAAAAGTTGAGTCTGAACAAGCGATAGATTAACATCCGTGTTTGGAGAATCTGTAAACTGTTTTCAGAAGTCTTGAGCTTATCCATCTTATCCTGAAAAGGGTAAAATATTAGCTGAAACACAAAGTTATGTTGCATGAAATGTATGATGTAATATATGTTATATCAGTGTTTATGATATGAATGTAATGAATGTGCATGTAAGCTGATGAGCTGTCTTGCTGAAGATAGATGATTCCTGGATAGCCGGAGATAATAGAATCTTGACTGCTGTCAGGGAAAGTGAATCTTTGACTGCTGCATGGAATTGAAAATCCTTTGATTGTTGAAAATGAGAAGTCCTGGGACCACTGTTGGGGAATCAGGAGCTTGGGTTGTATGCCAATCTACTGGGGATTCTTGTCTTGAGGAGATCTTCATTCTGCTTGGGGATTGATAGTTGGAAGTTTTAGCTCCGTTGGGGATTGCAAGAATATTTTGATTGCTGCAGGTATTGATCTGGGATCTTGAAAAGGTTGGTCGGTGAGATAGTTGTCCTGGCTGGTTTCAGGTATTAATCTCTGACTTGAGAAAGAAAGATAGTTTTCCTGGCTTGTTACAGGTATTAATCTTCAATCTCTTCATGTAGATAGTTTTCCTGGCTGGTTTCAGGTATTAATCTACAATCAGTCGTCCACAGATAGTTTTCCTGGCTTGCTACAGGTATTAATCTGGAACTTGGGTTATACGCCACTTTGAGAATGAGAATCTTCATTCTGTTGGGGGTCAGAAATTGGGAGTATACCAATCTTCTGAGGTTTTAAGGATGAGAGTCTTCATTCTGTTAACGGTCAGAAATTGGGAGTATACCAATCTTCTGAGGTTTTAAGGATGAGAATCTTCATTCTGTTAACCGTTAACTGCTATCTGGTCGATCTCCAGGCTTTCACAGAAACTTGTATTGCTATCTGGTCGTAATCCAAAATTCACAATAACTTACTAAGTTGTTATCCGGTCAAATCCGGGCTTCACGGCTTGTGTTAAAGATATACCACTATCTGGTCGACTCCAGGCTTCATAGTATTCTTGGCTGCTATCTGGTCGTAATCCAGGCTTCACAGAAACTTGTATTGCTATCTGGTCGTAATCCAGGCTTCACAACAACTAGTTGGGGATTAAAATATTATCCGATCGGATCCGGGCTTCATAGCTTGCTCTTAGGAGATACCACTATCTGGTCGTAATCCAGGCTTCGCGGTAGTCTGATACTGTAACTGGGATCTGAATGAGTGACAAAATGGATACCGTGTCTGGAGCGTATCTGAAACTGTATCTTGGAGTTGAGATTTGTATGAGTAGCAGAATGACTTCCGTGTCTGGAGTGTATCTGAAACTGTAACTGGGATCTGAATGAGTGACAGAATGGCTACCGTGTCTGGAGCGTATCTGAAACTGTATCTTGGAGTTGAGATCTGTATGAGTAGCAGAATGACTTCCGTGTCTGGAGTGTATCTGAAACTGTAACTGGGATCTGAATGAGTGACAGAATGGCTACCGTGTCTGGAGCGTATCTGAAATTGTATCTTGGAGTTGAGATCTGTATGAGTAGAAGAATGACTTCCGTGTCTGGAGTGTATCTGAAACTGTAATTGGGATCTGAATGAGTGACATAATGGCTACCGTGTCTGGAGCGTATCTGAAACTGTATCTTGGAGTTGAGATCTGTATGAGTAGCAGAATGACTTCTGTGTCTGGAGTGTATCTGAAACTGTAACTGGGATCTGAATGAGTGACATAATGGCTACCGTGTTTGGAGCGTATCTGAAACTGTATCTTGGAGTTGAGATCTGTATGAGTAGCAGAATGACTTCCGTGTCTGGAGTGTATCTGAAACTGTAACTGGGATCTGAATGAGTGACAGAATGGCTACCGTGTTTGGAGCGTATCTGAAACTGTATCTTGGAGTTGAGATCTGTATGAGTAGCAGAATGACTTCCGTGTCTGGAGTGTATCTGAAACTGTAACTGGGATCTGAATGAGTGACAGAATGGCTACCGTGTTTGGAGCGTATATGAAACTGTATCTTGGAGTTGAGATCTGTATGAGTAGCAGAATGACTTCCGTGTCTGGAGTGTATCTGAAACTGTAACTGGGATCTGAATGAGTGACATAATGGCTACCGTGTTTGGAGCGTATCTGAAACTGTATCTTGGAGTTGAGATCTGTATGAGTAGCAGAATGACTTCCGTGTCTGGAGTGTATCTGAAACTGTAACTGGGATCTGAATGAGTGACAGAATGGCTACCGTGTCTGGAGCGTATCTGAAACTGTATCTTCCAACAGGTGATAAAGGAATTTGTGATGTTGATCGTAACTTCCAGCAGGTGATGAAGGAAATTTTGAACGACCTTGAGATTGACATTCGAATGCCCCAAGTGATGATGAAGGAGACTTGCCCCAAGTTCACCGAACTTTTGAGAGATTTGTTGAAATCTTGACTGGACTGCCCCAGGTTAATTGAACTTTGAAAGATTTGTTGAAATCTTGACTGGACTGCCCCAGGTTAATTGAACTTTGAAAGATTTGTTGAAATCTTGACTGGACTGCCCCAGGTGTGCTGGATAGTGACACGTCATGCCCCCTTGTTGATAGGAAATTTGTCAATGGAAGTGTCATCCCACTTGAAGTGATTTTTACTCACTGAGAGATTTTTTGTTCCTCCGATCATTCGCTGTATGAATTTCTTCGCTGTCAAACAAATAACCATGTACAAACAACGATATTCAAATAATGCAAAGTTTATGCTTGTCTCGAAGTTTTGAAAAATGCGTTTTTTAGCAGAAAACTTTTTGTAAGACAAATCAACACAAGATTTTTAGGGCAAAGCCTTACAGGAGTCAGGATACCTTTTGTAACAGTATGCTTTCGAACTAACCTATGCTTCAATTAGGACTTTTGAAGGGTTGTAACGTGGCTTGGTTCACGGTTTAGGAAACAAAGCATAAAGGCTCAAAGTATATTTGTACCCACCCGCTCTTCGTGATGTTCTTCAATCCTAAGCTCAGTTAATTGTGCGTCGCATTCTATTCGAATTTGGAACGACTTTTTTGTGATGGTTCACACAAGTTGGATTTTGGAAGACAGTCATCATCTCCCTTTTTTTTGCAACATTTTTCATGTTGTTGAGGATTTGTAATGACCTCGTTCTTTTGATTTATTATCCCTAACTTTTGCCTGACTGTTCCTGTTTTCGAGATTACAGTCAGCGGGATGCCCCAGCTTTCTCAAGCCTCCTTTATAGGTTTTGGCTTAGTGGGCTCTTCTCTTTTGAGAGGTAATGACTGCCTATGAGATAAAGAACCATCACTGTCTTTTGACTCCAAAGGAATGTTTTTTGATGTTGTTCGTTGTATTACGAACTGAGAGTTTGCGACTTTAATGCGCATCTTTTTGAATTAACTGAGAGACTACCCTGCCCCAGGTTTAAATCAAAGGTTTCAATTTGTTTAGAACAGAAAACTCCTACTTCTTTGGCTCGAAGGGGTTGACTAGGGATTATCTTCCTTATAACTCCAGTGTTTAGGATTTGAAAGAATGCCTGTACATCGTCAGCAAGGTCTGTTCAAAAGCATACTGTATGAGATTACGGTATTGTTTCGTCATCCTCCCTCTAAAGGCTTGCAGCTTTTTATCAAGAGTTAAACATTATAAAGAAAGCATAAGAGTAGTGAAAACGAATGGATGAATTCAAGACAAACATATGCAATGCATTAATGAAACAGAGTTTGACATCAACAGATAATTGTTTGAATCACAAAAGAAATTACAACTTTGAAAATTCAAATAAAACAAAAGTATCTCAGTTCGAGCTTTGTCATTTCAGGTGGAGAAATCCTTAACGGAAGATTTTCATCTCGCCGTCGGGCATGAATCTCAGCACTCCAATGTCAATCAGATCTTGAATCTTGTTCTTCAAGGCCCAACAGTCGTCGGTGTCATGTCCCGGACTATAGGAGTGGTATACATAAAATGCGTCAGGATGATAGCTAGGAGCGGAGGTATTGGGCTTCCGAATAGGATCCCTTAAAGCAGTCAGATTGACCTCCAACAAGCGTTCCAGTATTAGAGATGACGGTATGTCAGTCTCAGTGAACTGTCTTCCCGACGTATTTTTCTTACGCTGATTACCCCGTTGACACTGACGAGGTTGTTGATGGGCTTGTGACCCTGAAGCAAGTAGAGGAGCCTTTCCTTTGTCTTCTTGTCTCAAAGGGGGTTGAATGGTGACTTGCTCTTCAACCTCAGATGTTTGCCCCACTTGGTTGTCCTGAAGCAGTTGGTTGACGAGAACTCTGAGCTCCTCTTGTCTTTGAGCCAAGTCCTGGATGAGAGCCATCTGGCCCACCAGTTGTCCCATCATTTGGATCCTCATTGCAGTCAGATCAGACTGAAGCTCTTCCAACTGATCACTCCTGGCATTGCTTGAATTCCCCTGGACCATGCCCCTTGTGAGGAGAGCTTTCACTTCTTCTTGCCCCTGGGACAGGTTCAAGAACATTTCCTGAAGTTGAGCATTTTGATCCTGGATATCCTTGACAGTCCTCTCTAGAGCCATCTCTACTGAAATAAACAGTAGGAGAATAAGGAAACCTGAAAAGGAAAAACTGTTATGATGCAATGCATGATATGTGAATGCATGTTTTCAAGGATCTCTCGGGGTAAACACAAGAAAATGTTAGAGGTTGAACTTTGATCAACATCTCTGATTGGAGAGCTTTGTAACGGTGGATGTCTTTCCACGAGAATAAAGCTCACCATGTCAAGTGGGTCATAGCCCCTGATTCAAGTTGTTGCACTTGATCTTTGATGGCTTTTGTTTAGAGGAGAAAACCTCTTGCCCTTTGGTAGATGTCTGGTTCAACATGCTCCTGCATCAAAAGAACCCTCGAGATCCTTGAAATGGTTATTGAAAATGCTATGGTATGATGTCATGATGTTATGTACATGTATGCAAAAACAAGTAAGTGTATATACAGGTAATCATATTCACACAGAGCAAACAAGTCCTTAGGTTTAGGCTTGCATGGGGTTTGTAGGTAAGTACCCTCTTGAAGTTAGTTGGCTCATCCTGTCCTAAAATAGAAACCGGGTTCTAAGGAGCTCAATATCATTGGATTATTTTCTGTGTTCATTGTTTTGGTTTAGCCACTTAACTGGAGACCAAAATATTCCAAGAAAACAACCCTCAATGAGTGTAGTATCGAGTATCTACCAACTTCGGACTGCACCAAAGTCAGTCATCTCACTACCCCTAAAAAGGCCAAGATGGTCAATTAAGGTTCTAAGAGTTCGTTAGTGCTTCATGACATCACTCAGCGGCCCCGTATTCTCCTTGACTACTCAAGGGCTACCGGTACTCACAAATATGTCACACTAACATAGCTTACTGCTTCAACCATGTCGGTATACCCCGCACTGTTCCCTCACAGTTTTATTGCTATTTACCTAAAAAGGTGCCCCCAAATCCGGGTGTAGGATTTACAACAAACCCAAACAAGGAACCAAAAAAGTAAAGCAAACAAAGCAAACAAAGCAAACAAAGCAAGTATGTAAAGGTGATCTAAAACCCTAAGGTAACCCCACTTTTAATGGATTCCCCAGCAGAGTCGCCAGTTCTGTGATACGGTGGGAGAACTGACTTGAGGTTTTGCGTTTGTATTCGCACTTGTTCGGTTTAGCAAGAGTCGCCACCGACTTTTTATTTTATTCTAAGGAAAGGTTAAAAAGTACAGGAAAAACCTTTGAGATTGTTTTCGTGGGTTCGGGGGGTAGATTATGAAAAGGGAAGGTGCTAGCACCCTTTTCATCCATGGTTATCCATGGGCTCTTAGTTACTTGTTTTAGATCACTTGCCTTGATTTTCAATTGTGTGAAATGGTGCTTTGTGTGTGTGTTTTTGAAAATGTTTTGAAAAAGATGCCTTGTCTAGGCAACCATTGTAACAATTCTTTACTCGAATGTTTTACAAAGGTGTTTGTCTTTTTGAAAATATGTTTCAATGTTTTTTGAAAGTTGTTTTGGAAGTTGTGTTTGTGAAGTGTGTTTTGAAAGTAGGCAAGTGTGTTTTGCAAGTTTGATCAAGTAACTAAGAGTTGTCTACCCCTAAATTTACTCAAAGATTTTTCTCATGTTTTAACCCTTTTAACAGTGTTGTTTCACCATTGTATTTGGTGAACAACCTTGTGTTAGGATGTTAACGGGACGGGCACGGGTCATCGTATAGACCATGAATGCAATAGTGTCAAGTGTCTTTGGCAATTTTCTTGAGGGACTATGATCATTTTGTTTAGGCAACTTCGAAAGCGTCATCGAGGGACTATGATCATTTGATTTGTTTTTGTTTTGCCAAAGTACTTGACATGTAAACATGGCCCATTTTGGAAGGCAACAAGCGGGATTACCCTAGGGGTGCAAGTGTGATTTGTGTATTTGATTGTCATGCATTTGTCTTGTATTAGGTTATCTAGCGGTTGATTTTGAATCTTCACATACAAACCCTAATTACTATACAGTATATAGAAAGTGATAAATTACGGGAATTTAAAGTCTAAGCTATTACAAATAAGTATCCGGGAATGGGGGTACAAATGTTTACAAATGGGGATGAGTCTTATCAGGATAGTAGTGTCCAAATATTATTTACAACCAAATCGAATCGCATTCTCAATGTAAAATATAACAATGTATAAGAATCAAAGAGAAATAAAATTATATAAACAAAGGTTTTAAGAAAAGAAAATTGTTTAAATTTAAGTATTCTATTATCTATGTATTTAGTTAATGTTTTTATGTACAAGAAGCTCTTAAAAGAAAAAATATTTTAACTTAATAAAAGAAATCTAATATTTACATATTTTGTTTAAAATAAAAAAGACTATTAAAACATTTTTTATACAAAAGTTCAATATGTTGTTTTTTATTTAATAAAAGAATTAAATTAAGTTATATGTATGAAAAGGAGGAAAAATAGAGTGATAAAATAAAAAATAGTATTGATTTATAAGTATAAGAAAAAATAAGAAGAAAGAAAAAAAAAGGTTGAATGGGCCTAAGGAGGCATTTGGACCAAAGGTTAAAACAAACAGATGAAAGAAAGGGGCGGGGGGGGGGGGGGGGGGGGTGCACACGCTAAAGGAGATTGGGCTTAGGGTTTAATGGGGATTAGGCCCAGCTGCGCTTGATAATGTTTTTGTTAGGGTTGGAATTAGTTTGTCTCAGAACTTAGGGTTACGGTTTTAAACAAACGGCGCCGCTTCTCTTCTTCGTTCTTCGTCCTCTTCATCTTCTCAAACCATGGCTTCTGATGCTTCAACCGTGCCTCAGCTGCTAGAGCGCCGCCTCCACTTCCCTCTCTCCATGGTCATACCCAGGCGGTGATAAAACGTAACGATTTCTCAGTTTCTTTTGTCTTCGTGTTTTAGGGCTTTGGATTCTTGTCTCTTACATGTTATTAACTTTGGACACGTTTTTGATTTTTATGTTATTTGATATTTGTGTGAGGTGTTAAGGAGAAGGGAGGAGTTACTACCTTTGGAGAGGAGACGGAGGAGGACGGCGGCGCGTCTCAGGTGGCCGAGGCGTGGGGACCGGTGATGAGGCTTGCTGGCTCCCTGATATTCGTATCTTGCTTTTTTGATGTTTTATGATGACTCTTTTCTGAAAACACGACTTTTTAGTTCTCTCTTCTGCTTGCTTGCCTGTTTCTGAGTTTGATGATGTTGTTGTTCTTTTACAATGATGATGATTTCGAATCTGAGAGTTGTTTGCTTTTTTTTGCTTCTGAGTAGCTTTTCCTCTCTTGATGCTGTGTTGGCTTTGTTACTCAATGATGAACTTTAGTTCTGAGAGCTTGGATTTGTTTTCTCAATGATGATGATATTGAAACTGAGAGTTTTGATGGAGGTTTGTTTTAGGTTTGCTACTGATATAAGCAGGCTTTTGGTTTCTGGGGGTTTCAAAGCTTGTTGCTTTTGTTTTTATCACAGGTTTGGAGTTTTGTTTATGCAGGCTTGGATGCCTGTAACTGGTATTATGCAGGTTTTGAAAATGAACAAGCTTTTAGACTTGTTGTTCAGGCAGGCATGAGGTTTATCAGTTTGCTTGCTTGTTTAAGGCAGGCTTTGATAGGCTTGAAGGTTTACTGGTTTTTAGGCTAGTTTATTGAAGCTTATGCAGGTTTGGATACTGAGTTTGACAGGTTATATGTTGAAACTGGTTTCTAAGCTTGAGGCAATTTGAAACTTGTTTGTTTTCTTGAGAGGCTTTTATGCAGGATGTGTTAGGCTTCTCAGTTTGCTTCCTTGAAAACAGTTTTGAGGTTACAAGCTGTGTAATATTTTTCTATGTGTTCTCTGTCCCCTTTGAACTGTTCTGATACTCTTTGTTTTATATCTCTATCTCCTAAGCCTGCAAACTATAAGCCTCTACTTCTCTCTCTTTCTCTCTCCACAGCAAAGTATATTTAATTACTTAGACTTTCCTTTTCTGAAAAGGTTTTTGGCTGGGAAATGATGAAACAATGTACTTTTCACAAGCTTGCTTGCATCTTTGGCTTTCCTCTGCATATCTTCCAGATTTTCTGCCTTTTGCTTTTTGTATACTTGTTGACAGCTTTGACAGTTTTTGGACAGTTTGGTTGACAGCTTAGTTTTCCTTTCTTTGGATTTGGTTTGCCTAGTTTGATAGTGTAATTCAATTTGGATTTTTGCAGCTTGGTTGACATTTTTGTTGACACTTTGCAATTTGAATTTATGCAGCTTTGTGCATTTTGCAAAATAATTCATATGCTTGTAAAACATTTAATTTCCCTCTTTGTGAACCAAGAAGAAACATCTTCTTGCGATTTGCAGAGAGGACGAATAAACTAATTCCGGCCAAAACCTTTAATGATGAGTTTCTGATTAACTATCTGAAAATGCTTTTTCCAAATTCATCTGTGTTTGACTTCTTTCTTTTTTGTCTTTGCAGATAAATATCAGTTGAGCAAAGGGGAGCAGCAGTAGAAGATGAAGACTTAGGATAGATTTATTTTCTCTTTCAATTGTTTGTAATAAACACTATTATAAATACTGTAAATAAATTTACTGTATTCAAATAACACTTGTAACAACAATTAAAAGTGAATAAAAAATATTTTGTCAGTTAATCTCTTTTAATTCACTGTCTATTTAATTATTTAAGTTTCTTGAATTAAAATAACTGGAAGTACATCCCAATTATTCTAACTTAGATAAAATAAATAATTAATAAACACTGTAGTCTTGCAACTTCGCATTAACCAATAATAAACCCGACTTTCCAATTAACCATAAGCATTGCACATTTAATCAAACAAACGTCCACATGCCTTTCTCTTCACTGATTAGACCAACACTTCAAACTCTCAATCAGAAGCCTCAGCCCATATCCCAGATGTTCAGACCTTTGAGAAACAAACAGAAATCTTGAGCAAACGTCAGAGCAGTGTAACAGCCAATTAAAACACTGTGGGTTCAAATTCTCCTGAAAATGCGCGTGCAAACCCTAATTCTTGATTTATTGTTAAAGAAGCGTCTGCCTGATCAAACCATGAGCCAAACTCAACCAAACCCTAACAAACTGCTTGAACTGATTCAAAATCAATGGAAACCCTGATTTTGTCTGACTGATGAGAAAAGTCTGTTTGATCGATTCTTAAGCCAATCTGAAAAATCAGGAAAAGCCCGAAGCTGTGATTTCTTGTGAAAAAGAGGAGGGCAAATTTTGGGGTACAACAATGTGGTAGTTCCCCAATGTGAGAAACTACCACTTTTACAAAGTGATTTATGCCTAAAACTATGAACAACGCTTCCGCCCACAAACTTGGATGCCTAGTTGCTTCCTTTTTATAGCCTTCTTGTAACTTTCATTGGAGAAGATTTAAGATTCTTGTGGAAATCAGAAGACCCAGCTTCTCTAAATAATCAGGGACGTGGTCATCATGGAGTGAAGCATAATACAGACTCAGTTGTTGCAGTTGAGAGATTATAGGAGCTTCACTACAGACGTGGAGAGAACCATACAATGAAGTCACAGACTGTGGCAAGGGGCACTCCATGTGTGCCATGTGGCACACAAGTCAAAGCTATGGTGAGCGTAACATGTGTGTGTTGAGGGGCACACACAATTCCAGAGCATGGCGACCGACTGGAGGCTGTGACAACCGTTACAGTCCTCTGTCATGTAATTTCCTTCTATTTTTTGCTACTGAGTAATTTACAACTCATTTCTTTGTCATTTCTTCCTATTTTCTCATGCAAGTCTTGTGGAATGTAAATACCTGAAACACACTTAAAATACCATCATAATGCAAGATAATTAACAAAACATGGTAACATCATTTATGCTAATCGAGCCAAATATGCGATGTGTTTTTGTGTTGTCAAACTCCCCCATGCTTGAACCTTTGCTTATCCTCAAGCAAATAATCAGTATGATAATCAATTAAACACAAGTTAAATGCAAATACATGACACAACTCAAATAGTACGTGGTTGCGAGGTATTTTGTTAGAACAATATAAGCTCAATATCAACACTAAAGAATCAGTAATGACACTAAAAAACCCCACCTTATGCAGACCAGTCCTAGTCATGCTATTATAGCTAAACCTAGTTCTTTTCACTTTGTTTCATCTGTTTTGTTTAAGCGCAATCACATTAGGCCCTTTATCTTTTTGCATGCACATAACAGAGTAGGTCATTTTAAGCCCGGGGTTCTGGTACATAAATTTGGTAACCACTTTATTTACTCGATTGCAAGTTGTGGGGGATCTAACTGTAGTCCGCCCTACCAAGTTCAGCACCAGATACCTCTTAACAAAATTACATCATGTTGTTATAACATATTTTGTAGGTTCCGCAACTATTGGATAAGTAACTGGGTGAGGGTCACCTAACTTAATTAACGTATTCCCTGTTTTCAATTCATCATGGCATGATGTTTATGGAATTTTTTTAAGACCATTCAGTTATATTCATCGGCTCTCTACGTAGTTTGTTTTTAAGACGGTGCCGACTGCTTATATAAACTACTCGGGGTTAATTTAAAGCTTAAGGTTTCGATATAATAGGTACTTAAATTGGTCTCACGTAAGCGGGGGTTTTAGAGTAATAAGAAGGTATCAATTTTGTTTAAATTTTACTCAAAATTTCTAACATATCTTAAGAGTGAGCAACCTATATACTTTTCGAATGTGTCAAGTAATGCATCTAACCAACAATTTTTTTTCATGGCTCAAGAAAGTGAGGAAGTCAAATAATAAACAAAAATCTGCATATAAAGACTTGATATTGCATAACTGTTTATTTAAGGGAAATAGGCGATAATGTAAATCTACTTAGAAAACAGTAAATGAAAACGGTAAAGCTTCCTCCCTCATACTTTAGACCAAACATTGTCCTCAATGTTTCAATAAAAGTGGGAAAAGGAATAAGAACCTGATCAATGCTCGCCTCGGTAGTTGCTTGCATGTAACTGATAGGTCTCAAGCGATCGATATCCTTATTTTCTGCAAACTCAAACAAAAGAAAAAATATTAAATTAAAAACCTGTGGGTTGCCTCCCACGCAGTGCTTCTTTTAATGTTGGTAGCTCGACGACTCAAGAGTATCATCACTCATGGTGATTCTCTCAAGATTGACTCCATGATCAAATTTTTAATCATCTTTGGTTTCCATGGCCACTTTGTTATACCCCAATTTTTGCCCCTAAGATTCCTCTATCATCTCATATCAACTCAATCACAACAAGATCACACTAGGGTTTGGTTCTTCTCCCTATCTTTAGGTTTTCTCATGAGGAATCACCAAACACTTTGATTTGTATATGTTATGTATTGATTAACTTTTAACTAACAAATACAATGAATGTTTGCTCTAAATGATGATCCTATAGGTGAACGCACTACACATTTCATCAGGTGGATTTATAGGTTCATGAGTTTATTTCCATGCCTTCTTCAACAAAGCTTCATTGCGATTCAAGATTCATCATTAAGGGTACTTTAAAATAATATCACGACAAGGTCTACTATGATTCATCATGCCTCAATTTGTCAAAGGATGTCAAAATATGTAAGTATTGATAGAAGAAGTTTGACCTAATTGGACAAGTTCTTGAGTCCTTGATCACAAGTGAACAACTCTCTCAATTATTAATATATGGAAGTGGTTATTATTGATATGGGTTCTCATTATAATCCACAACAACTTATATTCACATGGAAAAAGTTATTATGCAAATAAGATTGTCAAAATTGAAAGGATTTCCAAGCCATTTTGGTACTCTAGGAGCTAGGGTTTTGAACTTCTAAAGGTTATATCTTGTTCATCTTTTGAGATTTTTGAGTGATTCCAAAGATATTCTTCTTTTTAAAGGGTTATCAACAAATTACTTCAAAAGTTTCAAGCGAAATTTGTGTGGAAGACTCCTAATGATTGAGAAAGATTATAAGTCCCCTAAATAGGCCATCAAATTCCCTTATGTGACCTAAAAAGATCATAACTTGGTCAATTTTTATCTCCTTGAGCCTATTAGTTTTCGATATTGATCTTAAGAATGTGAACTTCGACTCTTCTTTTATGTGCAATACTTGAAAATGGGTGGAAGATGCCCTAAGAACTCAAAAGATTATAGGTCACCTCATGGATTTTCACCAATTTCACAAGGCCATAACTTTTTCAATACTTGGTATTTTTGAGCGAGTCAAGTTTCACAATGCTCTTTATGAAGTCTACTTTAAGCTACAGTAAATTATGAAAGCTCAATTTTGGAGGAAGGCCTTGTTTGAACTCAAAACATTATAGGTCACTTTTAAAGAAAAACTTAGAATTTTACTAAGTACAAAAAATCAGCATCTTTTCATCAACTTTGACTCATCACAACTTTTATCTCAAACATCCATCTTATCTCATTCTTGGCACATTGCAAAGATTGTGACCTTATCTTTCAAATGCTTCAAGAATCATGCCATAAGACCCCTTGAGCTGTGAACACCATGGATTCAAAGATGGTACCTTGAAACTGAAGTTTTCTCCAAAGTCAGAATTTAAATTTCATAATGTGGTTTCTAAACACAAAATTAGCACGTGTTTTTTTATTTAAAAATGTTTAACAAAGTTCACAAAGTTAAATTAAGGATCAAAACACATGAATTGACTGAGTTTTGTGGCACATGGAGTCACACATATTTCATTTTCGAGCTCCATCCAATTTTCCTCAAAACTTAAAATTTCATCTTAATTATTTTCACCATTCGCTTCCCTATAAATAGAGGACCTCACTCCTCTCATTTTATCAAGCTTGAATAGCCAGAATCACCCTGCCAATCTCTCTCCCTAACTCATAATTCTGCAACTTCGAATTCAGTTTTACAGCCTTTTTCAATCCATTTTCTTTACTCATTCTTCATGCTTGAAGTTCAATGAAGCTAACAGAAGAAGAACCAAGCCTTGAGGTGTCCTAAATCGTGCTAGCCAAATCAAGTTTCAGAGCTCTGAATTTGAACTTCAATAGGTAGATTCCTTCATCAATTCACTCAAAATTTGTTACTACAATGAAGCTCTCATCATTATGATACTAGTCACATTAGTTGTTTTCAACTGGACGTGAGTTTTGGCCATGAATTTTCAAATCCGTATTCAAACTTTTTCCTTCTGGTTTTTTGCAAACCGACTGAGCTACACCTTAAATAAATTTTTCGCGAGGGTACGGTTGTCTTCGTCTTGATGAGACGAAGCTAATGACACGTGTTCGAGCTCCTGATTTTACAGTTTGAGAGACCTGCAATTCGCGTGACTGGGGGTTGAAGATGACCAACATGTCATCTCTCAACCAATGACGAGGTGCCACTTATTTTTTTTCTTCTAAATTTGATTTAATAATTGATCCAATGGTTTATTCACTAATGACCATGATATGCACAGCGTGCCAAATCCGTTAGATTTGATTACTAATGCGTTTTGACATTGATCTAACGGTATAAATATTTTTGGCTTTATTTTTATTTTCTGAATTTATATTTTAACTGATTTGAACTTTAAAAATTCATAAAAATTACATTTCTGACTCAAAAAATTTGAAAAAATTCTTAAAAATATTTTGGATTTTTCTCTCTCTGATTTTTATTTTTTCACAATTTTATTTTATGATTTGATATTTTTTTAATAATTTTTTCACTTTAACTAACTTGTTTTAATTGATTAAAAATATTTTTCTTAATTTTTAAATCTGAAAAAAAATTATGGACGGATCCAATGAGCTCTTGACAAATCTTGGTGACCTCATTTTATTTTTATTTCTGATTTTACTATTTTTCACAAATTTTCATTTATATTACTTATTTTCTTCAATTTTTAAAAATGGTTTCTGACTTTAAAAAATTTTAAATTTTTTTTTCAACCTTTATTAATTCATGTTTGACCTCTGACTATTTTTTGGGATTTTTATTTGGTATTTTAATACACTTTGAGTATTTTATCAATTATTCTCCTTTTATTAACCATTTTAATTTTTTTATTAAATATTATTTTTATTATTTTTTATTTTGGTTCTGACTTAGACTTCATTTGGTGAGAAATTCTTCAACCTCATTGGATTTTGGGTGTCAATAGGTTAAGGAACCAAATCCACCAAAATAGATGAATAATGTTGATGATATTTGAAATCCTAATTTCATACATTGCATCCCCTCCCTCTTCATCTCATCCCCTTCTCTTTTGTGCCATATGTTGTTAGAGGATGATCTACACATCATCTCTCCAAACATTTGGCACATAGATTTCTATTGACCGACCTCAAAATAGGTTCAACTTCTATATAAGTCCACTTACGATTGTTTAACATAGCCCTAAATTTTGTCCCGATTCAAGAAATGATCATTTGTCGCCCAAACCTATGTTTGGAAGCCCAAGTATGTTTAATCTGAAACCTTTGATCCAATAGCCTCGAGATTTATTATTAGGAGGCTTTGGTCTTATCAATCCTCTAGTGAATCTTAATAAGTTTTTGACTAAGTGAATCAGTTAAACATCGTTGATCATTTATTGTTGCCTCGAGAATTTAAAATGAATGATATACTTGACAAAAAGCAAATGAAACTTGTTGTTGAGAGGCTTTGATTTTATCAATCTTCTAATGAGTTTTCAAATGCAAGTTTCAAGATGGTCATTCAACTAACCTCTAATTTCTAATCCATTAACAATTGAATTTTATTTTTATGCTTTTACTTTATGCCTTTACTTTTATGCACCATTTATTTTAGCATTTACATTTCATGCTATTTTCATCTTTTCTCACTTGAGCATTTATCTTTAAGTCATTTTTATTTTTCTCACTTGAGCCTTTCATTTTCTTTTTGAAGATACCTAATAATCAACTTGAACAATAAAAATCTTTAAGGTTACTTGGACTATTTGGTTACTATCCTTGGCATGATAGATATATGGAATTCTTGGACTTAGGAGTAGAGACCTTGACCATCCTTGACACCTTGCGACTTCTATTATTATTTTGTCTAGAGTTCTTATGGTTTACCCCAAGACATTGGGTTGTTTATTTTCTTTGTGTGCAGGTTATTCTGATTATATGCTTTGTCTGTGATTGGGAATTAATCTGTATACAGCCGTTACTCTGCCCAATTTTTGTGAAGATTTAATGCATTTGAAGCTTGGTATTCTTAAGAGGTTTATTATCTTTGCTTGCTTGGTTTCAATCCAAAGGATGAGAATTTTACATTAACTCATTATGTCAAGTGTTGGCTTCTTGTTGGTTAGACGGTTATTTTACCTAGCTTTTATATTATGCTTTAGATAGTCCCTTCATCTCCTCTTATCTTCTTTAATTTCAAAAATCTCCCCCCTCCTTTTCAAAACTATTCTTGTTCTTAAACTTGAACCGCTTTCATAATAAAGTTGGACTAAGGTCCATGCATTTTCAAAAATATTATTTTAATCAAACTTTAACCAACTTAATCATACTTTGACATTTTTGTGAGAAGACTAAAAGTCAATCAATCTCATTCAAACCATTTTGACTTTTTGGTCTCTTACTTTAAAATTTTCTCAAAAGATTAGACTCTTGCCAATCCTTGTAGTGGCGCGAGCTACTATACTTCTATGATATGTAGTGAAGTAAGATATTTTCCACTTGGATGATGAGTGAGGCTTTGTTGATTTTAAAATCTAATATATATCTTCCACTTTAAGATGACACAAATTCTCCTTTCTCATAATCGTGGGTAATAAGTATATTTTCCACTTAGATAAGACGATGATGTCTCGTCTCTTAAAATTAACCAACACACTTGTGTTTTAAAATTTTTAAAGGTGAACTACGAGTACCTTGATCCCCTATTGCACAGAAGGTGGTACATAGGCACTAAAGGTTTGTGTTGTACCCCAAAATTTGCCCTCGCATTTTTCCCCAAGCAATCTCAGCTTCAGACATTTCCTGACTTTTCAAACTGGCTCAAGAATCGGACAAACGGACTTTTCTTGACAGTCAAGCAAAATTAGGGTTTTTTACTGATTTTTAGGACTCTGGATTGTTTCACAGTTGGCTTAGGGTTTGGATGAATTTTGGTTCAATTTTGATCAGGCGAGCGTTATTTGGCATTTAATCAGGAGTTAGGGTTTTATGGGCATATTCTCAGAAGAATTTAAATTCTACAGCACTTTGCAGTTTATTCCGAGATTCGGGTTGAATTTGCATTGTTTATAATTTAATCAATAAGAGGAGGCAGTTGGTTTGAATTCACCAGTCAAAAAGGATGTGTGCAGTGTGGAATTACAATGCTTGGCAAAAGAATCAGTGAAAAAGAGGATTGCGTCTGATCAGTTTTTTGTGTTCGACTGCGTGTTGCTTTGAATGTTGGAAACGTCGAATTCATCTATTTTTGATCAACAATTGTTTAGTTGATTATTTATGGTTCTAAGAATTAAATATTTGAAATTTAAACTTTCATTTTATTTAATTTAAGGAATTATAAATAACAAGTAAATAAAAGGAATTGAAAAGAATTAAATGGAATTTTTATTTCATATTTAATAGTTGTTACAATTGTTATTATTTGGATACGAGTATTTATTACAAAGTATTTAAAATAATAATAGTGTACAAAAATTAAATTGAAAATAAAATTCTATCCTATTGCTAATATTCTTCATTTCTTCACTTCGCTCCGGTGCTCCATTTTTTTTTTATCTGCAAAAAGAAGAAGAAAGTCAGAAAGCATTTGAATTAAAGAAGACTGATAAAATTTGCTCATCATTAGGGGCCACTGATTGGGATCAGTTAACCCTCTCTGCAAATCACGGGATTTCTCCCGGTTCACAAAGAGGAAAGAATTTCATTTTTATTCATAAATGCAAAATGTCAAATGCATAAAATCCAAAGTTCAAGCTGCATAGTTCAAATTCAAGTCAAACTAAAATCCAATCCCAACTTTCTATCAAAAGCAAAAAGGTAATTTACTGTCAAAATACAAAATCCACCCAAGCTGTCAAAGAGAGATATGAAAAATATCACAAAATACAAATTGCTGTCAAAAGTGCCAAGGCTGCCAATAAAAAAAAATTTGACAAAGATATCAATAAAGGCACACAAAGCTGTCAAAAGAAAGAAAAAGATGCAGAGAAAAATGTGTTATGCAAGCTCTTTATCATCATTTCCCTGGGCCCCTTCAGAACAAAGTACAGAATAAATCATATTTAAATGTCCTACTGTACAGAGAGAGAAAAAAGAGAGATAGAAACAGGTTTTTCAGGCTTAGACAGTAAGGCAAAAGTTAAAAGAAGCATCAAGTCAGCATTACTCAAAACTGGGCAGAAGTACACAGCAGAGACAATTACCAAAAATAGAAAAGTGCCAAGAAACTTTGTAAAACTACCCAGCAACTTGGATCAAGAAAAATACCAAGGTTTGAATGAATATTAGGCGCCAAAGACCAAGAGAAAGAGGACAAAAGAACAAAAGAAAATATATTGAGTTAAAAAACCTGATTGAGCCAAGCACCAACATCACAAAAAAATATAACACATAAAGCAGAAGCCTCACATTATTGTCAAGAGAGGATAACCTGCATTAACCCACAAAGAACCATAACCAAAACCACCTGCAAATGATAAACCAAGGTGAAGCCTGAAGCTTGCCTACTGTCAAGCTTCACCAAAACTACCATAATCTGCATTAATCCACATAAACCTTGTTAAACCCATCCAAAAACCTCATAAACCTGCTACAAGCTTACCTGCTGTTAAAGCCTCACAAGTTATCAAACACATAAACATACAAACTCAAAAATTACTCAAAAACCTGCTAATGTTCAAGAACCTGTCCAGTTCACACAAAAAAACTCAGAACCTGCATCAACCTGGCCTAGCCTTCAAACTAGAAACCAACTCAAAGCCAACATAACTCAAAACCAACCATGCTGTCAAAAAAACCATCATAGTCTGCCTAATCCAAAGGGCCATGTACCAGTCACAACGTAAACTAACATATGCTAAACCTACAGAAGCAATAGCCATAAACCTGTCCAACTCCTAAGCCTCAGAGTTTCTTTCCTCATCATAGGCGATAAACGCATCCAAAGGCAACGTGAGCAGTAGAGAAGAGGAAAAAGGTGAACGCAGAAGCTTTTCATCAAAAGCATCACATTTCAAACTCAGGCAACAATTCAAAAGCATCAAGGGCCTCAGAAGCAAGCTTCATCATAGGCTAGGCAACGATTCAAAGGCATACAAATGCTCAAAGGCAACGTATACACAGTAGGAAAGAAGAGATAAAGAAGTGAATTGTTTCAAGATAAGGCTTTTCAGAACATCATCATCAAAACCATAGACAAGCAAAGCAACCATTCAAGATAACAAGCCAGCGAAGAGAAGAGATAAAGAAGTGAGTATTGAAAGGGTTTTCAGGGCAAAGGAAAGTCATCATCAAACCCTAGAAAATGGCGAAAAGATAAAAGATACCAGGGTCATCAGAAGCAAAGACTCGTCACGCTCCCCCCGCTCATCCCGGCCTCCTAGCACACGCCCGACCATCCTCTGCCATCTCCAAAGGTTAACACTCCTTTCTTTTTCTTTCTTTCAAAGATATCCCAGATGGTCATGTGAAAAAAAGCGAATTTAGAATCAAAACGAATCAACGTCATAACATGCAATAATCAAATAACCCTAACGAAATAAAGAAAGATGAAGTTACCTAAAATCTGTCGCCCCAAAGTGTTGTTGGAGGGAAGAAGAGGCCGGAAGTGCCGGTGGCCATGGACAAGACGGCGAAATCACTCGAAATCAGAAGCAGAACGATGAACCTCAGTGAACGGCGCGCCGCTGCTAACCCTAAAACCTTCGTTCCCAAACAAAACGCCTAACCCTAAAGAATTTGTTTTCCAGCGTGGGCCTGACCCGTTTCTGATTTCCCCCAAAGCCCACCAAAAATCACTAACATTGTTTTATACAAACACTTGATTAATACTAACCCTTTTCTTTTTTACAAACCTTACATTATTTTACAAATACCATGTTAATACTAATACTTAAAAAAGGAAAAAAACATATTTTATCTAATTAAAACTTTCTTTTCTATACTTAATTTAATTAATTTTAAAACACTAACCTCTTTTCTTTATCTTATATAAATATCTTTTTTATTACAAAATCACATAAATAATAAAATACTTTTTATACATAATCAACTTGAAAACATTTTTTTTAATACACATTAACATACATATTTGTACATAATAATAGAAATACATTTTTTCTCTAATATTAAAATTAACAAACATTTGATTAAAATACTTTTTGTATGTAAACAAATAAAGATACATTTCTTAATTAAAACTTGAACATTTAAGTTAAAACATTTTTCTTTTATACATAATTAAATATACATATCTAGGTCAAAAGCCCTAATACGCTTCAATTTCACATTTCGCACTTGTAAATAATTACACATACTCATATACATGTACACTTACACAAATACATTCACATTGCCCCTATACATTTGTTTATCTTATATTTGTATATTCGATATTTACATTTGATTGCGAATTCGATTTGGTTGTAACTTATTGGATACTATAAGTCTCATCCCCTGTTGTACATTTATACCCCCACTCCCGGACACTATTTTGTAATAGCGTAGATTTTACATTCCGCAATTTACAGTTTTCCAATTATACCATGATTAGACCTAGGGTTTGTATGTACATAAAATCAAACGCTAGATAACCTAACACAAGACAAATACGTGTAATCAATACACAATCACACTTGCACCCCCTAGGGTAATCTCACATGTTGCCTTCCAAAATGGGCCATGCTTGCACGTCGAGTATCTTTGGCAAAACAAAATCAAAATGATCATAAGTCCCTCAAAGTGTTGCCTAAACGGAATGATCATAGTCCCTTCAAAACAAATTTGCCAAAGACACTTGGCATCATTGCATTCATGGTCCATACGATGACCCGCGCCCGTCCCGAATAAACTTCCTAAACGCAAGATTGTCCATCAATTCCAATGGTGGAACAAAATTGTTAAAAAGGGTTAAAACATAACAAAAACCTTTGAGTACAATAGAGTAGACAAAACTCTTAGTTACTTGAGATCAAACTTGCAAAAAAACCACTTGCCTTCTTTTCAAAAACCACATTCCACAAGCACTTTCAAAACAAACTCTCAAAACATTTTGAAACATCTTTTCGAAAAGATACACACTTTTGTAAAACACTCAAACACGAGTCAAATACATTAGTTGCCTAAAACAAGGCATCTTTTTCCAAAACATTTTCAAAAAACACCCACACACACACCATTTTCAAAGCAATCGAAAAACAAGGTGAGTGATCTAAAAAACCAAGTAACTAAGAGCCCATGGATAACCATGGATGAAAAGGGTGCTAATACCTTCCCTTTTCATAATCTACCCCCTGGACCCACGAAATATCTCAAAAGGTTTTTGCTGTGCTTTTTTTTACCTTTCCTTTAGGATAAAATAAAAAGTCGGTGGCGACTCTTGCTCAACCGCACAAGTGCGAATACGAACGCAAAACACTAGTCAGTTCTCCCACCGTATCACAGAACTGGCGACTCTGCTGGGGAACTTTAAAAAAAAAAAGTGGGGTTACCTTAGGGTTTAGATCACCTTTGTTTTCAAATTGATTGCTTTGTTTGCTTTACATTTGTGGGCTTTGTATCGGAGTTTTATAGATCCTAACCCGGATCTGGGGATACCTTCTTAGAAAGTAGCAACAAGGCTGTGAGGGAACTGTGCGGGGTATACCGACATGGTTGAAGCAGTCTGCTACGTTGATGTGGCACTTTGGTGTGTACCGGTAACCCTTGAGTTCAGTCAAGGAGAGTACGGGGCCGCCGCGTGGTGTCGCGAAGCATCAACTGACCTTAGGAACCTTAATCGAACCATCTTGGCCTTTTTAGGGTAGTGAGATAACCGACTTTGGTGCAGTCCGAGGTTGGTTGATACTCGATACTACACTCGATTGAGGGTTGCTTTCCTGGAATATTTCGGTCGCCAATTAAGTGGCTAAATCGAAACGATGAACAATGAAAGCAATCCAATGATATTGGGACCTTTAGAACCCGGTTACTTCTAATAGGACAGGTTGAGCCCACCAAACTTCAAGAGGGTAATACCCAGACCCCATACAAGCCTAAACTATAAGGGTTTGTCTTGTGTGACTTGTGTGCCTTACCATGTTTGCCTTTGTGGATATTTGTGGTGTGTTTAATCATAGCATCATAGCATCATACAACATCATATGCATTCGCTAACCATTTCAAGGGTTCGAATCTTCATCTTTGTTCTTGTTTTGTAGGACATGGAAACTGTTCGCAGAAAGACAATTCAGATTAGCCTTGTAAAGATCCCTCCTCAGCTTAAGGAACTTGTATCCAGGATTCCCGAGGGTTCTTCATTCAGTGAGGGACATGGAAGACTCATCAGCTTGGTTAACACCAACATTGAAGAAGATATGATAAAAGTCTTGTTCCAGTTCTTTGACCCTCTGCATCACTATTTCACTTTCCCGGATTATCAATTGGTGCCTACATTGGAAGAGTTCTCCCGACTTCTGAAGGTCCCTATCCTTGATCGACTACCCTACAACGGTACGGAAGAGGAACCCAAGCTTGAAGAGATTGCTAAAGCCTTGCACCTACAACCATCTGACCTCAAGGGACATTGGGAAGTTAGAAGTGGTATCAAAGGGTTCTTAGCCAGGTTTCTGTTTGAGAAGGCCCAAGAATGTTGGAACTCCCTCGACCTATAAGCTTTTGAAGAAGTTGTGGCCCTCCTTGTCTATGGTTTGGTGTTATTCCCTAACCCAGATCAGCTTATTGATATCAGTGCTGTCCAGATCTTCATGACCAGGAATCCTATACCTACGTTGCTGGGGGACATCCTTCACTCATGTTACACTCGAACCATGAGAAAAAGAGGTGTTCTTTTGTGCTGCACTCCTCTCCTGGGAAGGTGGTTTACGTCGCACCTCCCACAATCAGTTTTGAAGAACGAGCGGGGTTTGAGATGGTCGCAACGATTAATGACGCTTACACATGCTGATATACATTGGTGCTCTCGATCCAGGGAGGATGTCACTATCTTTGATCGTTGCGGGGAGTACCCCAATGTTCCTTTACTTGGAATCAGAGGAGGTATTACTTACAACCCGTGTCTGGCTTGGAGACAGTTTGGTTATGCCCGGAGGGACGGCCCTCATGACATGTTAATTCCTGACATAGTCTTTGACTTCGACAACGATACACAAGGACTTCGCCAGAAATTTATCAGAGCTTGGAGGATGCCCAGTAAAATAAACAGCAAGACACTGGGGCACAGGAACTCCATCCCATTGGAACCTTACCTCAAGTGGGTACGCGCCCGCTCCCAGAAGTTAGTAATGCCTTATCCTCACATGCTCCCAGTAATCAAAGAACCAGTCTTGGAAGGAGAGGTGTCCTACACCATTCAACACCCTGACATGCCCACCTCCTGGGAAGAAATGCAGAAGAGCTGGGTCCAGCTTAAGGAAGAACGGAATTCTCTTGAGACCAGTCTACATGCTAGTGAAAAGAAGGTCCTGGAGCTCACCCGCCTACTGCACGAGGAGAGGAATCTCAACACCTACATCGCACCAAAGAGGATGCGCAATGTTTTTCTGCCTTGAGGAGTTATTTTGTAATATTTGACCCATGGGGCATTTATGTACTAATGAATTTCTTCTTATTAATATGATGTGCGTTCCTTTTTTGTCTACAACAAATTTTGAATGTTCTAAATCCTTGAATGCATTTCATGCATAAGCATACCATTCATCATGTGCATAAGCAGGTCTCACACCAGGTTTCCTTATCTGTCTGCTGTTTATTTCAGTAGGATGGATCTCGAGCAAACAATCAAAGACCTACAAGCTCAGAATGCACAGTTCCAGCAACTCCTGATGACCTTGGCTAAGGGTCAGGAGGATATCAAGAACCAGTTAGGAAATAAAGACCCAGTGAAGAAGAAGAAAAAGCGACTCGGAGTGGCTACTTTGGGGAGAAGATTTGACGGAGAAGCTCGGAGAGTGCTTGAATTTCCTCCTACTTCTGATGAAGGAACCAGTAAAAAGGGTGGGGCTGCGGTACCTTCCGAGTCCGATGCAGAAGAAGAGGAGGAGGTCGAAGAGGATGAAGACTATTCCGATCAACAATATCCTCCAGCTGATGATAAATACAAGGGTTTAGAAGACAGGTTGGCCGCCATGGAGCTACAAAGAATACCGGGTTTGGATTTTGAAGATTTGAGTTTGGTTGCCGGGATTGTGATTCCTCCGAAGTTCAAAGCGCCAGTGTTTGTGAGGTATGATGGGCTGTCCTGTCCAAAAATGCATCTCAGGTCCTACGTGAGAAAGATTCAACCTTACACGGCAGATAAAAATCTTTGGATTCATTTCTTTCAAGACAGTCTTTCTGGAGCTCAATTGGAGTGGTTTTATCAGCTAGAGGGAACCAGCGTCCGCAATTGGGAAGACTTGGCCACCGCTTTTTACAAACAATACCAATACAATTCTGACCTTGCCCCTACTCGTACCCAACTTCAGGGTATGTCGCTGGGAACAAGCGAGGGATTCAAAGAGTACGCACAAAAATGGAGGGATTTGGCTGGCAGGGTGCAGCCTCCATTGACTGATCGTGAGCTGGTTGATATGTTTCTAGGGACCCTATCTGGGCCATTTTTCAATCATCTGATTGGTAACTCTTCCGCGGGGTTTACCGACTTGATCTTAACAGGCGAAAGAATAGAAGCTGGCATCAAGTCAGGAAAGATTCAGAAAGCTGTTTCCGCAAGTACCGAGAAGAGACCTTTCAAAAAAGAAGCAAGTGCCGTCTATGGTCCTAAAAGACAAGTCAGGCCAGAAAGTCGCCAAGCCGTCAATGCTTTGGTCATTTCAAAACCTGTTGCTGTTCCTCAGCAGTACAATCAACAAAGAAATGAAAGGCCCAAGAGGCAGTATGCTCGGCTGAGTATGACCTTATCTCAAATTTTACCCCAACTTTTGTCAACCAACTTGGTGACCCTCAGAGAAGCTCCTAAGATCGTCAACACTACGTCTCCTAGGTATAACCCAAATGCCCGGTGCGCTTATCATTCTGATAGTCCCGGGCACACTACTGATGATTGCTGGGCCTTGAGAAACAAAGTGCAAGATCTGATCGATGCAAAGGAAATTCAGTTTGAAGCGCCAGAGAGACCAAATGTTGTAACTGCTCCTATGCCCCAGCATGGAGTAAATGCCATTGAGGAAGAGTTGTATGCTGTTTCGGTAAATGAAGTTGTTACCCCTCTTTTGACTATCAAGAAGAACCTACTGCTAGCCGGTTTATTTCCGGGTTGCAGTGAAGGTTGCCTGTTCTGTGCTGTTTCCCTATCTGGTTGTCCCTTGCTGAAGTTAGGCATTCAAAACCTAATGAATAGCAAGGAGATTCTGTTTAAGAAGTCTGCTGTTCAGTTGGTTCCGGTAAAAGAAGTTTCTGTGGTTACCATCTTCAAAAATCCAATCAAGGCTCTCCCGAAGAAGCCTGTTCAAATCATGACTGTTGCACCTGTGGTTATTACTGTTCCGGAACCTCTCCCCTACGTATCTGATAAAGCTGTCCCCTGGCATTATGGGGCAGACGTGTATGTAAATGGAATCAAACAGGAATTCGACGCTGACGCCAGTATATGCGATATCACTGGTCCAGCCAAGGTCACCCGCAGTGGCAGGCTTTTCTCACCTGACATTGCACCGCCCGCTACTCGAAGACCCCTCCTTATAACACCTACAAGTTTACCTGTTCCTACTGCTGATCAAGTTGTTTCCCCTGCTGCCGAGTCATCAAATGCTCGGGGCAAAGGGATTGAAGAAGAGCCTGCCCGGATGGAGGCACCAATACCTATAAATGCTGAGGCCTCCCAACAAGAAATGGAGGAGATCCTGAAAATAATAAAGAAAAGCGATTTCAATGTTGTCGAGCAGCTGGGGCATACGCCCTCCAAGATCTCCATGCTCTCCTTATTTCTATGCTCCGAGGCCCATGCTAAGGCCTTGATCTCATTTCTCAAGACGGCCCACGTGCCACAGGAGACATCTGCAGTCCAGTTCACTGATTGCGTAGCAAATCTGACAACAGACAATGGCTTGGGTTTTTCAGATGCTGACCTGACTGCGAAGGGAAGAGACCACAATGATGCCCTGCATGTCTCTATCGAATGCAGGGGCACTACTCTGGCGCATGTATTGGTGGATACTGGTTCTTCCTTGAATGTTCTACCGAAAAAGGCTTTAGACCGTTTGGATTATGAAGGCCTGGAACTGAAGCCCAGCAATATCATCGTCAGGGCCTTTGACGGTTCAAAAAGGATGGTTCATGGAGAGGTTAACATCCCTATTCGTGTGGGCTCTCAGGTATTCGACTCTACTTTTTATGTGATGGATATACGTCCATCGTACTCTTGCCTACTGGGTTGACCTTGGATCCATAAAGCTGGGGCAGTAACCTCTACCTTGCACCAGAAGCTGAAGTACCCTGTCAGGGGGAAGATCGTCACTGTGCAAGGAGAAGAGGAGTATATGGTGAGCCATTTGAATTCCTTCAGGTACATTGATATGGACGGGGAGTTCATTGAAACCCCCTTTCAGCATTTCGAGGAGGTACATCCAATTTCAGCAGCAGCAGAAACAACAGTCGAAGAGAGTGTTTCCTTGAAGATGGCTTCCCTAAGGGATGCCCGGGCTGTGGTTCAGAAAGGCAATTGTGCAAACTGGGGTCAGCTTCCCGACTTCACTCAGAAGAACGACAAGTTTGGGCTGGGCTTTACTGCAGAGGCTCAGAGGACTGTGCGCAAGGAGAAGGTCAGAAAGGCTCCGGTGTTTATCTCCAGCTCAAGGGTGAATGCTATTGAGGAGGATGTAGAGGAAGCAGAGTTTGACAGTTGGATCTACCCGACTACCAGCAACGGACCAAGCAACTGGACGGCAAAGGATTTTACACCTATCACATTTGTCACGCAGTAATTGATTTCTTTTGATTTCCAAATTTGTAACAAACAATATGTTAAAACTTTGTTGGCTCGGTGTCCTACCCGGGGCATCGTAGCTCCATTTGTGAGGGCTTTTTTGTATGACATTTTCATATATCATCAATCAAAACATTGGACGTTTGTTGCATTTCAAATCTTGTGCTCTTTTTCTTTCTGTGTCGTACATATTGCAAAACAGCTATATTTACACACACTCACTTATACAGGTTTCAATCCACTCTGGATCTCACTGGTAACAACTCTGCTACCGCCAGTTATGACTTTGAGAATCCGATCAACTTGGCCGAAGACGAAGGTGAAGATGATTGCGAAGTGTCTGGTGAGCTCGCAAGACTGCTACTCCAGGAAGAGAGAGCTATTCAACCACATGAAGAGCCGTTGGAGACAATTAACCTGGGTACTGAGACAGATAGGAAAGAGGTCAAGATTGGTGCCAATCTAGAGCTCAGCGTGAAGCAACGATTGATCCAGATGCTACAGGATTACATGGAGATTTTTGCTTGGTCCTATGAAGATATGCCCGGTTTGGATACCGACATTGTAGTTCACCACCTGCCAACCAAGGAAGACTGCCCTCCGGTAAAGCAAAAAGTCCGACGGATGCGACCAGAGATGTCTGAAAAGATCAAGGCCGAGGTTATGAAACAGTTTGATGCCGGGTTCCTTGCAGTGACTTCTTACCCTCAGTGGGTGGCCAACATGGTGCCGGTACCAAAGAAGGACGGTAAGGTCAGAATGTGTGTTGACTACAGGGATCTGAACAGGGCCAGCCCCAAGGATGACTTCCCCTACCTCACATTGATGTCCTTATTGACAATACAGCTCAACACAAGGTGTTCTCCTTCATGGATGGTTTTTCAGGGTATAATCAGATCAAGATGGCTCCAGAGGATATGGAGAAGACTACATTTGTGACTCAGTAGGGCACCTTCTGTTATAAGGTCATGCCATTCGGATTGAAAAATGCTGGGGCAACCTATCAACGTGCCATGGTTGCTTTATTTCATGATATGATCCATCATGAGATTGAGGTATATGTTGATGACATGATTGCAAGGTCTCAAACTGAGGAGGAGCACCTTGACCATCTGAGAAAGTTATTTGACCGACTCAAGTTGTATAAGCTGAGATTGAATCCCAACAAATGCACCTTTGGGGTGAGGTCCAGAAAATTGCTAGGTTTCATTGTGAGTGATAAAGGCATTCAGGTGGACCCTGCCAAGGTAAAAGCCATACAAGAGATGCCGGCTCCAAAAACAGAGAAAGAAGTCAGAGGCTTCCTAGGACGACTGAATTACATTGCCTGATTCATCTCACATCTGACTGCTACTTGTGAGCCAATCTTCAAATTACTGAAGAAAGATCAAGTGGTACGCTGGAATGATGAATGTCAGGCCGCCTTTGAAAAAATAAAGGAATATCTCCAAGAGCCACCCATTCTTATGCCACCAGTGGAAGGAAGACCTCTGATACTATACTTGACAGTACTTGACAATTCAATGGGGTGTGTGCTGGGGCAGCATGACGAGTCTGGCCGAAAAGAGCACGCTATTTATTACTTGAGAAAAAAGTTTACCGACTGTGAGTCTCGTTACTCACTGCTTGAGAAAACTTGCTGCGCTCTTGTATGGGCTGCTCGCCGGCTGAGACAGTATATGCTGACTCACACTACTTTATTGATTTCAAAAATGGATCCCATCAAGTACATATTCGAAAAGCCCGCTCTGTCTGGAAGAATAGCGAGATGGCAAATGATCTTAACAGAATATGACATCCAGTATACAACTCAGAAAGAAATTAAGGGAAGTGTACTGGCAGATCATTTGGCACACCAACCTGTGGACGATTACCAATCATTGACCTTTGATTTTCCTGACGAAGACATCATGGTAGTAACTGACTGTGAAGTACCTGGACCAGGTGAAGGACCTGAGGAAGGATCCCGATGGTCTATGCATTTCGATGGAGCCTCCAATGCTTTGGGTAACGGCGTCGGCGCTGTAATCATATCTCCCAAAGGAACTCATACTCCCCTCACTGCCCGGTTATGTTTCAGCTGCACCAACAATATGGCGGAATATGAGGCATGTATCATGGGTCTGCAAGCTGCAATCGACTTAAGGATCAAATTTCTAAGTGTCTTCGGAGATTCCGCTCTCGTGATCAATCAGATCAAAGGCGAGTGGGATACGAAACACCCGAATCTTATTCCTTACAAGGAGTATGTGTCGACCTTGCTTCCCCACTTTGAAGAGATAACTTTCGAACACTTCCCTAGAGAGGATAATCAGCTAGCGGACGCTCTAGCTACGATGTCTTCAATGTTCAAAGTTAAATGGGACAATGAGGCTCCCCGAATCATTATCTGGAAGTTGGATGAACCGGCATATTGCTGCGAGCTCGAGGCTGAGAAGGTGATTGAAAAACCCTGGTATCATGAGGTGAAGAGGTACTTGGAAGCTCAGGAATACCCTGAAGGTGCATCTGTCAATGATAAAAAATTCATTAGGAGGTTTGCTGCAAAATTCTTCCTCAGCAATGGCATTCTCTACAAACGGAATCATGATTCAACTCTGCTACGTTGTGTGGATAAAGCCGAAGCAGAGAAAATCATGATAGAACTGCATGAAGGTACATTTGGAACACATTCCAGTGGACATACTATGGCTAAGAAAATCCTTCGGGCAGGATATTTCTGGTCCACAATGGAAGCCGATTGTTACCAACACTCCCGAACTTTTCATAAATGCCAGATCTATGCTGACAAGGTGCATATCCCTCCGGTTCCTTTGAATGTCCTGACGGCACCTTGGCCTTTTGCAATGTGGGGCATCGATATGATCGGTCAGATCCGACCGACGGCATCCAATGGGCATCGCTTCATCTTGGTGGCGATCGATTACTTCACGAAGTGGGTTGAAGCAGCTTCCTACGCCACGGTAACCAAGAGCGTCGTGGCACGTTTCATCCGGCATAATTTGATCTGTCGGTACGGCGTCCCGGAAAGAATCATTACGGACAATGGTACCAATCTCAATAATTCGATGATCACCGAACTCTGTGAACAATTCAAGATACAACACCACAATTCTTCTCCCTACCGACCGAAGATGAATGGGGCTGTAGAGGCAGCTAATAAAAATATCAAGAAAATTGTGCAGAAGATGACAGTGACCTATAAAGATTGGCACGAGATGTTACCGTTCGCTCTTCATGGGTACCGTACCTCAGCAAGGACGTCAACCGGGGCAACTCCCTTCTCCTTGGTCTATGGCATGGAGGCAGTCTTGCCAATTGAAGTCCAGATACCCTCTCTCCGGATTATGAAGGATGCAGACTTGAATGAAGATGATTGGATCCAGACTCGACTTGATCAATTAAATCTGATTGACGAAAAGAGGCTCACTGCTATCTGTCATGGTCAAACGTATCAAAAACGGATGATCAGGGCATTTAACAAGAAAGTCAGACCGCAAGAGTATCAAGTGGGGGACCTGGTAATCAAACGCATCATCCTTCCTCAAAGTGATCCCCGGGGCAAGTGGACCCCTACATACGAAGGGACATTTGTGGTTAAACGTGTGTTCTCAGGAGGAGCCATGATCCTAACCACCATGGATGGTGACGATCTTCCTCACCCCGCCAATGCAGACATAGTGAAAAGATACTACGCATAAATAAAAGACCCGCTAGGTTGACATACCTAGGAAAAAATTAGGGCTTCCCGGCGAACCAAAAGGGTTCGGGCAAAAATAAGGGATGAAATGAATAAAAACCTGTACACCCGGCAAGTCGAAAACCTGAAAAGGCGGCTTGGGCAAAAATGGGTATCCCGGTGGACTGAAAACCCGAAAGGGCGGTCCAGGCAAAAGTTAGGGATAAAAGCGTAACACTATGTCTCATGGGATCACTTCGCATCCGGAATTCGGCATCAACTATCTGGCTCAGATTTTGGCATCGGCCAATCAGCTTCATCTTCAACTAGGTAGCAAAGCGATGAGACGTTCGAAGACATAAAGGCGATAGCCGAGTTGGAACCCAGTGGGATCGTTCACATAGCTGTTTTGATTGTTAACTCTATGTTATTTGGCGGCATTCTCTTACTAGGATGCCAGCCTCTTGTACAAAAACGCCTATTCACAGGCAAAACTCAAATCAATACAAATTCACTTGTCCATGCAAATCGCCATTGTTCTTTTCTTTTTTGTTTTGTCTTGCGAAGAACGTCCAATGTTTATTTTTGATATATGCATTTGACATTAAATTGCTGATTCATAAATATTTGCACATGAAATGGAAGATTAATTACAGGTGACATCAGAAACAGGGGCAATGTGGAGTTGTCCGATGCAGTCTGGTTGTTTTGTCCGCCAAGGCACCAAAGCAAATTCGATTGAAGAATGTGACCAAATCATCTCAACGTCCCGCAGAGAAGGACAAGATTCAGCAATACTTTCCCCAAGCGGAATTGATTCCCCGCCAATCCTGTGAAGTCTCAAGACCCCCCGGCGGGTCTTAAAGCTCACTCTCCAGTAGATTCTGGAAGCTTGTTCCCTATAGTACACGAACGTCTCTCCCGAGTTTTATTTAGAGTTATTTCCTCATAAGGACTTATAACTGGGTTATCCTCAGCTAAAAACCACGGAAGACCGCCCTCGGCAAAGTTCCTTCAATCCCCAGCGGAGTTTATCATCATTATCCTCAGCGGAATCCATCATTAAAGTCCTCAACAGGCCACTCAGCAAAACTTCGGCCTAGTATCTCTTCCACAGAGCAACTCCCCGGCCGTTCGTAAAGGATTTATTTTCCCAAGACGAAATTACATTCATAAACATTTCACATTTTCATACATCTTGCTTACATATATGATGAAGTGCATACAACAACATATCATGTTGAACATCAGGCATATCATACATCATGACATTGCATACAACTTACGTTTTTGCCTTTTCAGGAAAAAGACAATCCCCAAAAACAACTACCTTCAACTATCACATTTCCAGATTCGATTCCTGTATCTAGCCAGGGCATGTCTGAAGAGTTTGAAGATTCGACTCCTGTATCCAGCTAGGGCATATCTATCAACTATCACATTTCCAGATTCGATTCCTGTATCTAGCCAGGGCATGTCTGAAGAGTTTGAAGATTCGACTCCTGTATCCAGCCAGGGCATATCTATCAACTATCACATTTCCAGATTCGATTCCTGTATCTAGCCAGGGCATGTCTGAAGAGTCTGAAGATTCGACTCCTGTATCCAGCCAGGGCATATCTATCAACTATCACATTTCCAGATTCGATTCCTGTATCTAGCCAGGGCATGTCTGAAGAGTTTGAAGATTCGACTCCTGTATCCAGCCAGGGCATATCTATCAACTATCACATTTCCAGATTCGATTCCTGTATCTAGCCAGGGCATGTCTGAAGAGTTTGAAGATTCGACTCCTGTATCCAGCCAGGGCATATCTATCAACTATCACATTTCCAGATTCGATTCCTGTATCTAGCCAGGGCATGTCTGAAGAGTTTGAATATTCGACTCCTGTATCCAGCCAGGGCATATCTATCAACTATCACATTTCCAGATTCGATTCCTGTATCTAGCCAGGGCATATCTATCAACTATCAGATTTCCAGATTCGATTCCTGTATCTAGCCAGGGCATATCTACATCAGGAGATTGAAGATCAAATACCTGTAACAAGCCAGGAAAACATCTTCCGTTCTCAAAATACACAAGTTCTCGTTAAGGAATCTCTTATGCGATCAACACTTCCAAATGGCATCTATAAGCCTATTCCCGACAAGGTTCTGTCGTGTCTTCAGATGGCATCTATAAGCCCATCCACCTATCCGCCATCTCTCCAAATGGCATCTATAAGCCCATTCTCGACATCACATTGTTGATACTTCAACATGCGAGTGCAAATTTCCGGGCACTCTAGTGTCCAATCTTCTTTTACCTTCAAGTCGCGAAAGGCAAACTTGCCAATCTAACTCTTTAGGTCTAAGAAGATTGAACAGGGGAAACTGTTGTACCCCAAAATTTGCCCTCGCATTTTTCCCCAAGCAATCTCAGCTTCAGACATTTCCTGACTTTTCAAACTGGCTCAAGAATCGGACAAACGGACTTTTCTTGACAGTCAAGCAAAATTAGGGTTTTTTACTGATTTTTAGGACTCTGGATTGTTTCACAGTTGGCTTAGGGTTTGGATGATTTTTGGTTCAATTTTGATCAGGCGAGCGTTATTTGGCATTTAATCAGGAGTTAGGGTTTTATGGGCATATTCTCAGAAGAATTTAAATTCTACAGCACTTTGCAGTTTATTCCGAGATTCGGGTTGAATTTGCATTGTTTATAATTTAATCAATAAGAGGAGGCAGTTGGTTTGAATTCACCAGTCAAAAAGGATGTGTGCAGTGTGGAATTACAATGCTTGGCAAAAGAATCAGTGAAAAAGAGGATTGTGTCTGATCAGTTTTTTGTGTTCGACTGCGTGTTGCTTTGAATGTTGGAAACGTCGAATTCATCTATTTTTGATCAACAATTGTTTAGTTGATTATTTATGGTTCTAAGAATTAAATATTTGAAATTTAAACTTTCATTTTATTTAATTTAAGGAATTATAAATAACAAGTAAATAAAAGGAATTGAAAAGAATTAAATGGAATTTTTATTTCATATTTAATAGTTGTTACAATTGTTATTATTTGGATACGAGTATTTATTACAAAGTATTTAAAATAATAATAGTGTACAAAAATTAAATTGAAAATAAAATTCTATCCTATTGCTAATATTCTTCATTTCTTCACTTCGCTCCGGTGCTCCATTTTTTTTTTATCTGCAAAAAGAAGAAGAAAGTCAGAAAGCATTTGAATTAAAGAAGACTGATAAAATTTGCTCATCATTAGGGGCCACTGATTGGGATCAGTTAACCCTCTCTGCAAATCACGGGATTTCTCCCGGTTCACAAAGAGGAAAGAATTTCATTTTTATTCATAAATGCAAAATGTCAAATGCATAAAATCCAAAGTTCAAGCTGCATAGTTCAAATTCAAGTCAAACTAAAATCCAATCCCAACTTTCTATCAAAAGCAAAAAGGTAATTTACTGTCAAAATACAAAATCCACCCAAGCTGTCAAAGAGAGATATGAAAAATATCACAAAATACAAATTGCTGTCAAAAGTGCCAAGGCTGCCAATAAAATTTTTTTTGACAAAGATATCAATAAAGGCACACAAAGCTGTCAAAAGAAAGAAAAAGATGCAGAGAAAAATGTGTTATGCAAGCTCTTTATCATCATTTCCCTGGGCCCCTTCAGAACAAAGTACAGAATAAATCATATTTAAATGTCCTACTGTACAGAGAGAGAAAAAAGAGAGATAGAAACAGGTTTTTCAGGCTTAGACAGTAAGGCAAAAGTTAAAAGAAGCATCAAGTCAGCATTACTCAAAACTGGGCAGAAGTACACAGCAGAGACAATTACCAAAAATAGAAAAGTGCCAAGAAACTTTGTAAAACTACCCAGCAACTTGGATCAAGAAAAATACCAAGGTTTGAATGAATATTAGGCGCCAAAGACCAAGAGAAAGAGGACAAAAGAACAAAAGAAAATATACTGAGTTAAAAAACCTGATTGAGCCAAGCACCAACATCACAAAAAAATATAACACATAAAGCAGAAGCCTCACATTATTGTCAAGAGAGGATAACCTGCATTAACCCACAAAGAACCATAACCAAAACCACCTGCAAATGATAAACCAAGGTGAAGCCTGAAGCTTGCCTACTGTCAAGCTTCACCAAAACTACCATAATCTGCATTAATCCACACAAACCTTGTTAAACCCATCCAAAAACCTCATAAACCTGCTACAAGCTTACCTGCTGTTAAAGCCTCACAAGTTATCAAACACATAAACATACAAACTCAAAAATTACTCAAAAACCTGCTAATGTTCAAGAACCTGTCCAGTTCACACAAAAAAACTCAGAACCTGCATCAACCTGGCCTAGCCTTCAAACTAGAAACCAACTCAAAGCCAACATAACTCAAAACCAACCATGCTGTCAAAAAAACCATCACAGTCTGCCTAATCCAAAGGGCCATGTACCAGTCACAAACGTAAACTAACATATGCTAAACCTACAGAAGCAATAGCCATAAACCTGTCCAACTCCTAAGCCTCAGAGTTTCTTTCCTCATCATAGGCGATAAACGCATCCAAAGGCAACGTGAGCAGTAGAGAAGAGGAAAAAGGTGAACGCAGAAGCTTTTCATCAAAAGCATCACATTTCAAACTCAGGCAACAATTCAAAAGCATTAAGGGCCTCAGAAGCAAGCTTCATCATAGGCTAGGCAACGATTCAAAGGCATACAAATGCTCAAAGGCAACGTATACACAGTAGGAAAGAAGAGATAAAGAAGTGAATTGTTTCAAGATAAGGCTTTTCAGAACATCATCATCAAAACCATAGACAAGCAAAGCAACCATTCAAGATAACAAGCCAGCGAAGAGAAGAGATAAAGAAGTGAGTATTGAAAGGGTTTTCAGGGCAAAGGAAAGTCATCATCAAACCCTAGAAAATGGCGAAAAGATAAAAGATACCAGGGTCATCAGAAGCAAAGACTCGTCACGCTCCCCCCGCTCATCCCGGCCTCCTAGCACACGCCCGGCCATCCTCTGCCATCTCCAAAGGTTAACACTCCTTTCTTTTTCTTTCTTTCAAAGATATCCCAGATGGTCATGTGAAAAAAGCGAATTTAGAATCAAAACGAATCAACGTCATAACATGCAATAATCAAATAACCCTAACGAAATAAAGAAAGATGAAGTTACCTAAAATCTGTCGCCCCAAAGTGTTGTTGGAGGGAAGAAGAGGCCGGAAGTGCCGGTGGCCATGGACAAGACGGCGAAATCACTCGAAATCAGAAGCAGAACGATGAACCTCAGTGAATGGAGCGCCGCTGCTAACCCTAAAACCTTCGTTCCCAAACAAAACGCCTAACCCTAAAGAATTTATTTTCCAGCGTGGGCCTGACCCGTTTCTGATTTCCCCCAAAGCCCACCAAAAATCACTAACATTGTTTTATACAAACACTTGATTAATACTAACCCTTTTCTTTTTTACAAACCTTACATTATTTTACAAATACCATGTTAATACTAATACTTAAAAAAGGAAAAAAACATATTTTATCTAATTAAAACTTTCTTTTCTATACTTAATTTAATTAATTTTAAAACACTAACCTCTTTTCTTTATCTTATATAAATATCTTTTTTATTACAAAATCACATAAATAATAAAATACTTTTTATACATAATCAACTTGAAAACATTTTTTTTAATACACATTAACATACATATTTGTACATAATAATAGAAATACATTTTTTCTCTAATATTAAAATTAACAAACATTTGATTAAAATACTTTTTGTATGTAAACAAATAAAGATACATTTCTTAATTAAAACTTGAACATTTAAGTTAAAACATTTTTCTTTTATACATAATTAAATATACATATCTAGGTCAAAAGCCCTAATACGCTTCAATTTCACATTTCACACTTGTAAATAATTACACATACTCATATACATGTACACTTACACAAATACATTCACATTGCCCCTATACATTTGTTTATCTTATATTTGTATATTCGATATTTACATTTGATTGCGAATTCGATTTGGTTGTAACTTATTGGATACTATAAGTCTCATCCCCTGTTGTACATTTATACCCCCACTCCCGGACACTATTTTGTAATAGCGTAGATTTTACATTCCGCAATTTACAGTTTTCCAATTATACCATGATTAGACCTAGGGTTTGTATGTACATAAAATCAAATGCTAGATAACCTAACACAAGACAAATACATGTAATCAATACACAATCACACTTGCACCCCCTAGGGTAATCTCACATGTTGCCTTCCAAAATGGGCCATGCTTGCACGTCGAGTATCTTTGGCAAAACAAAATCAAAATGATCATAAGTCCCTCAAAGTGTTGCCTAAACGGAATGATCATAGTCCCTTCAAAACAAATTTGCCAAAGACACTTGGCATCATTGCATTCATGGTCCATACGATGACCCGCGCCCGTCCCGAATAAACTTCCTAAACGCAAGATTGTCCATCAATTCCAATGGTGGAACAAAATTGTTAAAAAGGGTTAAAACATAACAAAAACCTTTGAGTACAATAGAGTAGACAAAACTCTTAGTTACTTGAGATCAAACTTGCAAAAAAACCACTTGCCTTCTTTTCAAAAACCACATTCCACAAGCACTTTCAAAACAAACTCTCAAAACATTTTGAAACATCTTTTCGAAAAGATACACACTTTTGTAAAACACTCAAACACGAGTCAAATACATTAGTTGCCTAAAACAAGGCATCTTTTTCCAAAACATTTTCAAAAAACACCCACACACACACCATTTTCAAAGCAATCGAAAAACAAGGCGAGTGATCTAAAAAACCAAGTAACTAAGAGCCCATGGATAACCATGGATGAAAAGGGTGCTAATACCTTCCCTTTTCATAATCTACCCCCGGACCCACGAAATATCTCAAAAGGTTTTTGCTGTGCTTTTTTTACCTTTCCTTTAGGATAAAATAAAAAGTCGGTGGCGACTCTTGCTCAACCGCACAAGTGCGAATACGAACGCAAAACACTAGTCAGTTCTCCCACCGTATCACAGTTTGCAACCGCGGCGGGTACAAAAATTGTAAAAAATATTTCTTTTCTCATCTCCACCATCTATTTTTTGTATACAACACTTATAGCCAAAATACACAAATTTTCAAAGAGGTTCCTGCGGAGTACCATAGATGTTTAGGATGCTAATACATTCCCTTTACATAACCAACCCCCAAACTTAGATTCTCTCCCCCTCTTTTGGGTTATTCACTCTTTTCCCATTCCTTTGGAAACAATAAAGCACATTGGCGATTTTTATTTGATCTGTGCGAGACAAGTCAATCCAATGGCTTAGTCTCAACATTTCTAACGCTAAACACTTATCTAGCCATCTCACATATCCCTCACCTTTTCTTTTCTTTCTTCTGTGGGGTGGTTCATTCTTTTGAACTTGTGGTGGTGGTTTTGGATTTATCTTGAGTATAAGCTTTTCAAGTTTGGGCTTAGTTATTTCATCCACCACCTCAAAGGTTAACCTTCACCTCTTAAAACTGTTAATTTCCCTAGTTTCTTGGTCCTCTAACTTTCTCTTTTTATGCAAGACTTTAAATAAGGGCGCATTAGAGTGGATATTTTCTAATACCTCTACATACGTTTTGGAATTGGAGTCTACCTTAGTGTCCATAAAACTTTGTAGGAAATGAATCAATGAGGGTATAGGGAGGAAGAATAAAAATAAGTGTTTCCTTCTCTACCTCCTTGACAACCTCCCTTTCGGATGACGTCGATGTATTTTTCTCAATCTCTACTCTTTTCTCACCAGAACTCTTCTCAATATTTTTATCACTCTCTTCAACCTCATTATCACTCTCTTCAACCTCATTATCAATCTCCTCAGGCTTTTCGATTTGTTTTTCATTGTTGGTTGTTACAATATCTACATGCTCCTCAGGTAAGGGTCTTAGAGGATTTTGTGCAAGCAGGGAGATTTGAGTTTCCAATGCTAATTTGTGAGCCGCGAGGGACTCAACTGCATTGTTCACATGCCTAAGGGTTTCATTATTATGAAGACTTTGTTTTCTTAACTCTTCATTTTGGATAGATTGGGTCTCTACAAAGTGTTCTATCATAGATTCTAGCCTAGAGTGAGTCAACATCACATTGAAATCCTTCGTTGATGTTTCAAAGTTTAAATTATGGGATTCATGCGGTTCCTCAAAGTGAGTTAACGCTGCATTTTGTGTCTCTACATAGCGCTCCATCATTATATATTCTAGCCTAGAGTGAGTTAGTGTCGCAGTGAGATCCTCCATTAATGTGTCAAGAGTGGAATTTCGGGATTCTTGCGACTCCTCAAAATATTGGGTGTGGTGATTGTACAGGAAATTTAGTCAAGGATAAGTTAGTGTCGCATTATAATCCTTAAGTAATGTTTCGAGATCCGATTTATGGGATTATTGTGACTCCTCAAAATGTTAGGATTGGTAGTTGTAGAGGTAATTTGGGAAAGAGTGAGTTAGTGAAGCTTTGAAGTCCTCCATTAGTATTTCAAGGTCAGATTTATGGGATTCTTGTGATTCCTCAAAATAATGACTGTGGGAGTTGTAGAAAAAATTAGGGTGATACATAATAATTAAGTTTGGAGTGCCTTAGTCTATACGGTGCAACAATGGAAATAACAATATTGAGTGTTGGTCCCCGAAACGGCGCCAAAAAACTTGATGCATCCACAAGTGCACAGAAATATCGAAGTAATATAAAAGATTGTCGAACCCACAAAGGTCAATATCAACCTACTGTAATCTATCGTCGCTTTGTAAAGATAAGGCTAATGAATAATTGATTTAGGTGAAACTAAGAACTAAAACTGAAATAAAATAAGATTAAGGAAATATATAAGAAAAGAGAGACCGAAATGTGTATTCCGCATACCTCAGAGACTCTGTAACTTGTTGGCTTACACTGATGTTAGAAAAGTGTTTAGTAGAAAATATCAATTTAAAGATGAAACCTCACACTCTCGTGGTTTTGAATAAAGCCACATTCCTTAACCATGATACTTAAATTAAGGAATGTGTTTTGAAAATTGAACAAGTCCTAATCGATACTTAAAGCGCTCTCGCCCTCTTTAAGATCGATGTACCATTTTTACTATCTGGTTCGACCCCTACGCTCTTGCAATACCGGCTCGAACCTTAGTTAATTTCTCACTCTCGTAACAAAATCATGTTAAGTAACCTCTCACTCTCGTGACAAGGCTATTTAAATTAAGTTTAAAAACAAGAACCAAAAACAAGATTTTCATATAAATATTAAGCCAACATTGTTACCGAGTCCCGTCGAAAATGATGATCCTCACATACCTGACTCGAAACAATTTAGCTGTACATATTTAAAGAAAAAAACATGAAATTATAATTATTAACCATGAACATATGAATATTTAGATTTGTAATTATAAAACAATATTATAAGAACAAGAAACTAAAATAATTGTAAATAAATAAACCTGGAAGTAAAGAAGACGAAATAAACTTGAATAAAACTACAAACGAAATAAATATTGAAACTTGAATAAAGCTTTGAAATAATTTCGGCAAGATTGCGATCCAAGAGTACATATATTGTAGGCCTAAAAATAATGGTGTGGTAGTTTTCCAATGTGAGAAACTACCACTTCCTCCTCTTTTCTCATGCAAGTCTTATGGAATGTAAATACCTGAAACACACTTAAAATACCAACATAATGCAACATAATTAACATAAAATGGTAACATCATTTATGCTAATCGATCCAAATATGCAATGTGTTTTTTTGTTATCACTTATCAGAGCAAGGAGAGTGTTGTGAATCCTTTAGTGATTTGTTTTCCATGTCTAGTTCCATATAAGTATGATAAGGAAATTCCAGGGAAGTATAATGCTACTATGATTGAAGATGGTAAAGAAGTGATGATTGAGTCAGTACCTTCTATTGTCAAAATAGTAGATGGAATTAGATTAACAATAAATGGCCATGTGTTTTCTCCCACATCTCTCTCAAAGGATGATATTGTGTCCTCAAGTAAGGTCGTGTAAAAGAAAGATCCCACAATGGTTAGTCAAGAACCTGTTGTTATGGGTCAGTCGGATGAACCAAGAAAGATAAGGGTGCTAAAGAACTATAGAGATTGATTAGAAAAAGTGACTACAAGGTGGTAGATCAACTTCTTCAAACTCCTTCAAAGATATCAGTGTTATCTCTGTTGTTGAACTCCAAAGTTCATAGGAATTCTTTGATGAGGGTTTTGGAACAATCTTATGTGGATCATAATGTGACCATTGATATGTTTGATGGTGTGGTTATAAATATATCCGCTTGCAATATGTTGAGTTTCAGTGATAAAGAAATACCACCTGAAGGCAGGAAGCATAATTATGCTTTGCACATTTCCATGAGATGCCAAGAGGATTCCTTGTCCAATGTGCTGGTTGATACAAATTCCTCTCTTAATGTGATGTCGAAAGTGATGTTGTCCAAGTTGGCTTATCAGGGTGCTCCTTTGAGGCCTAGTGGCATGGTTGTTAAAATCTTTTGGTGGTTCAAATAGAACCATGATTGGTGAAGTTGATCTCCCGATAAGGATTGGACCGCCTGTTTTCCAAGTCAATTTTCAAGTGAAGGATATCCACCCAGCTTACAGATGAGTTTTGGGAAGACCCTGGATTCATTATGTTGGGGCAGGGACTTCTACTATCCACCAGAGATTGGAATTTGTGAAGAATGATAAGCTATTGATTGTGTATGGTGAGCAGGCTATGCTGGTTAGTAATCTTTCCTCTTTATGATATATTGATGCTGGTGAAGAAGCTTTTAGAACCAAAATCCAAGCTTTGTGAAATTCTATAACATAGATTCCAGATGTTGAACCAGATGTTGTGACACTGGGATCAAATCAATAAACACAACAAAAACAATTACACAATTAAGATGAGTTGTAGAAAGTAAATAACACCAGCAATTGTTAACCCAGTTCAGTGCAACTTCACATACATCTGGGGGCTACCAAGCCAGGGAGGAAATCCACTAAAATAGAATTAGTTCGAAGCTTTAAACAACCCCTTTATTACAACCTTCCCTAATAATCTATACCCGTGCAATTTTTATCTAAGAGACTCCTAAATATGAGACCCTTCTCACTTTCCAATAATCATAACCCTGTGACAAACTCTTAACAATAAACAAAAGAAAGATGACACTCTTCAAAGTCAAAATCAGTTTTGCTTAAAAGCTTTTGACTGATGAATAAAAGGTAACTTAACCTACAATCCACTCTTGCTTAAAAGCTTCTGAGTGATTGACAAACTAAATAGTCCACCTATAATATCAAAATATAATAGATAGGATCACAATGAACAAAGACACATTAAAACCCTAAACAATTATCTCATTCACAATGTTTATCCACAACTTCTCCAAGTGCTTTAGGTTTGGAATGTCTTCTTAAATAGACTTTTGCAATCATGGGCTTGGACTCTTCATGCAAATCCAATCTTCCAGCTGTATATCAATTGCAAAATCTTGTCCACAATAATAGGAACTGAAAAACAAAGTTTCCTAAAAGGGCTCAAAGATCCTTTTTATGAAACCTGATCAAAATATAAAAGTTCCCAAAACATCCTTGCTTGGCTGCGACTGCATGAGTAACAAAATCATACAAAATCTTTAAATTTATTAAACCAATCTAGAAAGATTTAAAAACCAAAACTAAACTGATGTTCTGGTATAACTTGTTGCAACATCTATCACAATGTCTTTCTTTTGTAATGTGTCATCAACATGTTAAAACATCTGTCCCAACATCATAGAACCATGTTTTAGCAAAATTGCTGCTAATCCTAAAACCATGGAACTGAAAATCTCCCCCTTTGACAAATTTTGGCTAAAATATTCTGTGGAAGATACAACTGAACATACAAACAAAAACACTCAAAAAATACAAGATACATGAACATCATGGATACTTGAAATACAATCATAGTTACATGCAGAAAATCAAATCAGAGTTCACACGTAGAACACTCATACATAAAGACTCAACCTTGCACACATAGAAACTCCAAAAAATACACCAAAAATCAGATGTCATGACATCACTTCTAGGATCACAAAACAATATCACAAGCAACACAATAGAGAGAAGTAAACTCTCAACATACCATAGATCATGCTCCCCTTTTCATAATACTCCTCCTTAACTATGGAACCAAAACTCCCCCTCAAGGGAACAATAACAAGCATTCGAAAGTATATAATGTTTAAACATATGCTACACAAACAAAGCTACTGCATAGAAAAATAAATTCTCCCAGACAGGCAAATGTTAGAACATCTGTCAAAACACAACATCAGCACATCTAGCTTCTCCCCCTTTTTAGCCAAAAATTGACAACTGTTAAGAATAAGACAATAATAGCAGTAATAGCTTTCTCTCTTTCTCAATATAATTTTCCTAAAGAATGCAAATTCCCATTCATCGCTTAATTTCTCAAATTGATTTGCACCCAGTGTTCTTGGTAAAGATATCAGCCAACTATTTTTTAGTGGTCACATGCTCCAGAGTTACAACTTTGTATTCAATAAGATCTCTGATAAAATAATGTTTGATGTCCATGTGCTTAGTTCTGCTATGTTGAGTTTATCACTTCTCAGACGAGGAATGTTGGGACAGAGTTCTGGAATGACTTCGAGGAGATCCTCATCACCGTGAAAGGTTTTTGAAGACATGATGATAGAGAGATATCTGCAAGGCTGACAGACTTCAAGGTATTAAAGAATCAATGAGATATGAGCCATTTATATAGAGGGAAAGGAAACGTAACAAACATGAGAAAATTTTTGTTCAGATACCTAATACACTTGACACTGACAAGTTAATAAATAAAGGACAAAAAGGTGGAGATAATGACAAATTCCAAGACAAGCGATAGGAAGAGATAAGGACAATTTAAGAACAAAATAGAATAAGGCATGCTAACAATTTTCATTTTCAACTTAATTGTTTACCCAATATGTCAATCAATTAATTAAAGAGACTCAGTAACTAACACAATCAGATAAATGAGAAAGTGTACACACTTGATCAAACATTTAATGCACGAGTAAACCCTTCAGATTCCAAGGTCTAATAGTATTTTTTAAGAGAATATTTTGAACAGGAATATTTATGATAAATGAGAACTCTATTAGATTAAAGTACCATATCTTAGAGTTCCATAAATTTGGAGGACTCTATGCTGAGAGCGAACTCCTTTTCACATACGCCATCATTTTCTAAGAAGCAATAAATTTAATTTGGAGTAGCCAAAAACCAAACTTTGTTTAGACATGCTTAATCAGCAGATGTAGATCCTACTACGGATACCAAACCCATAAGTGTTGCTTCAGAAGGTTTGATCGAATTTCTATTTTTGCCAGAGTTAGTCTAGTCACCCAGAATCAATCTTCCAGTATGTGATGATCTTTGTCTATGTTTCCTCTACTTCTGAATGAAGATCTTTTAAGTCTTTGACTTCTCGTCCTTATGCAGCAACTTCATTATCTTCTACACCTGAGAAGTTAATATCCCGACCTACAAATATTTTAACTAGCTTTGACTTTTCAAGGTCAAGCTTATTGTTAAATCTACCATATATTAGTTCTTCAACACTAAGTGTATCATTGTTGTATATTTTGTATCCTTTTGAGCATTCAAAATGTCCTAAATTGATACAACCATGGGTTTCAGAAATAACTAAGTTAAGATTCTCTTTATTATTTATTATGATAAAAGAACATCCAAGAGGACGAGAATAAGAAATGTTGGGCTTACTGTTATTTCACAATTCATAGAGAGTCTTGTCCAGAATAGGTCTTTAGAGAGACATTGTTCTGAATGTGACATGTTATGTTTACAACCTCTGCTTAGAAGTGCTTTGCCATAAGTTTTAATGATCATGGTCCTAGAAATTTCTTGAAAAATCCTATTCTTCTTCTCTGCAGCTCCATCTTACTGTAGAATTTTAGGGCAGGTGAAATCATGGGAATTTCCATTTTCATCATATCTCTTCTCAAGGAGTTTGTTCTCATGATCACTTCTAACCTTGACAGATCTGAGACTTATCTCAAAAGTACTTGATTGCAAAAGGTGGTGAACAAAAAATGTGACCCATCCTTGTGCCTAAGAGACTTTAGCCAAAGCAATCTGCTTATGGTTATCAGACATAACTAATTCATATTTCTTTTCATTGATTGACGCGGTTCTCATTGGTCCAAACAAATCGATGCAAAAGTTCCCCTTGTCTGGAGGTAAAAACAACACTCTTTACACAAGAAAGCGTGTCCTTTTAACATGCTTCACAAGAGCTTCTGAAGAGAGCTTCAAATTAGGAAGGGTTCAGACTAATTCAAGCTTGTTTAGATGAGATAATTTTCTCATACCAACATAGCCCAAATGTCAAAGTCAAGACTTATATTCTTAATTAGCAAAAGAATTTATTAAGAATGGGAAGTCTGATCTTAGAGAGTTGTTTTTCCTTTATACCATTGAATGGAATATTCATAATCTTCTAACTAATAGCAAGACAAGATTTTTTAATAAGGATAATCATCATAACAATTGTCACTTAATTTATTTAAGGACAACACATTATGTATTAATTCAACAACTATTAAAAAATTGGATAGAGAGAAGAAAATCATTATCAACTGTTTCAGAGTCCGTGATCATTTCTTTCTGATCACCTCTAAGATCCTTAATGCTTTCAGGCTTAAGTTCCAGGAATTGGAACATGTGCCTTTTTCCCACCATGTGTTGCAAGCAGCCAGAGTCCAGGTACCATAACAAGTGTGTCAACTGCATTGCTAAGAATATCTGTAACATATATTATTTTTTTCTTGGGTACCCATAATTTCTTGGGTCCTCTCTTATTAGTTCCCCTCACAGTTTTTAACAACTTTGGGTTAGCAATAGAATAATCATATTTGCAAGAATTAAACCTATATGATTTTTCCTTAGGTTTAGAAGAAGATTCCTCTTTTTCTTTTCAATTATCTTTAGGCGCAAACTCAGCAGAGATAAAATGGGAATGAAGAGTATTAGGTTTATTTTCCTTATCAGAATTAGATTCGTCATAGGAGTTATAACCAATACCATTGGTTCCATTTCTGCTCATGCCATAGATCATAGAAGTCATCATGTTTCTCCCTATGCTTCTGGCTAGGAACTTCTAGAAAGCTTTGTCATATTTCTTGATGACATCATTAGTACTCTCAGAAGCTTCTAAAAGAGTTATCTTGCCTTTGAGGGCAGAGTTCTCATATTTAAGAAAAAAGTTTTCTTCATTTAAAATGGAGAGATCTTCCTTAAGCTTGCTATTTTCAGAAGATGTGGATTCATGGGACTCTTTAAGTTCCTTGAATTCAATCTTGAGTAACTCATGTTTTTCTATAATTTCAACTAAAGAGGAAGTTAATTCAGCATGAGTAAGGTCAGAAAATACCTCTTTGGAGAATACCTCTTATGTGTCTTATTCTGATTCTGCTTCATCTTCTGGAGAGATCTTTTCAACAGACAGTCTAACTTGAGCCATCAACTCCATGTTAGCATGTTCTTCTTCCGAGTCATCTTTTGAAGAGTCAAAATCATCCTAGGTTGCCATCAGCCCTTTCTTCTTGGACTTGTACTTTTGAAGATTAAGATGATAGTTCTTGTAGTGTCTTAGATCATTGCATTCATAACAAGTGACTTCTCTGCCACTATAATTCCTCTGATCAGAAGTAGACTCGAAGCAACCACATGTCCTTCTAGTACTTCTGAACCTATTACCTTGATTTCTCTTCCAGAGACGGTTAACCCTTCTGGATAGCATAGATAACTCATCTTCATCATAATCTTCTTCTGACAGATTTGAGCACGACATACTTGCCTCTCTTCTGAGGTTCATCCTATTCTAGCTCAATCTCGTGACTTCTTAGAGAACTCACTAGTTCTTCTAAAGAAGTGTTGTTGAGATCCTTTACAAGCTTGAGTGCAGTTACCATAGACCACAATTTCGATGGAAAGCTTCTAACAATCTTCTTCACGTGATCTGACATGGAATAACCTTTGTTTATAACTCTCAGTCCTGCAACTAAGGTTTCAAAGTTGAGAACATCATCTCAACTATTTCATTATCCTCCATCTTGAAGGCTTCATAGTTCTGAATTAAGGCCAGAGCCTTAGTCTCCTTGACTTGATTATTTCCTTCAGGAGTCATTCTGTGAGAGTCAAATAAAGACTTGATTGAGTCTCTATTTGTGATCTTTTCATACTCAATGTAAGAAATAACATTCAACAAGATGGTTCTTGCTTTATGATGATTATTACAATCTTTCTTTTGTTGATCAGGCTTAGCTTTCCTTTCAAGTTGCTTGCCATTAGCATTTTTAGGATGTTCGTAGCCATAAACTAACATATCCCAAAGATCAACATCATGACCTAGAGAGAAACTTTCTAGTCTGTCTTCCCAGTACTCAAAATTTTCACCATAAAAAATGGGAGGTTTAGCATTGTAGTTATATTTATCATAAACTAGAGGAGGAAGTGGTGGAGTGGGATCAACCATAGTGATTCAGAAACTTGTCTGAATCTTTATCTGACACAATTAAGTGTTTGATAGATATAAATACCAGAACCACAACTTTGATGCCAATTAAAGGTGCAAGAAACACAAGAAAGAGGGGGTTTGAATTGGAATGCACCAAATATAATATTTTTGCAACTCAACCACAAATATAATAATTAAAAATAGATGAACACAATTATTTTTATCATGGTTCACTATTAACTGAGTTACTCCATTCCACCTTACAAGGTGATATGCCTTATACACAAGGACTTAATCCACTATAATTAACCAAATTACAGACAACCACAATAATTCCGATCAACCCTATTGGAACCCCTAATAAGTCCGTTGATCCTTATTGCAAACCATTATAACCACATCCAAAGTCTTCTTAAGAATCCAGACTACACAGAGTCTCTCAAGGAACTTATCAACAATAATTGATTATAAAGATGAGTATACAAAGATGCTTCTGCACAAGCAGATTACACTATGTTTAAGTACATGAACATAAAAGTGTTGATAGCAAGATACAAACAAAATCTTTTTTCTTATTTACAAAACTATACAAAGAATTACTCTACAGAGTTTTTGTGCAGCGGTTTGGTGTAGTTTTGCAGAACTGATTCATTGATTTCAAATTCTCCCAAGTACTTCTTTTATAGCTGAAAAGAAGAGATTGTTTGAGGGTAGATTAGGAAATATAAATACAGTTGTATTGTTCCCAACTGTCATGTTGAGAATGGTAGACAATAGTACATAGAGGTCTGTCCTTGCGCCACTCTAGAGAGTAGGGTTACAAAGTACTTTTTTACTTTTATACTCACCATCACACGCAATCCCTTAGTCTTAATCTCCGTCTTCTATGTCTTTAGAGGCTTCTAATTTGTTTGTTGTCGAAGCATGTTGTAGAAGAATCAGAACTATGTATCTTAAAAACCTAAGTCTTCAGATCCTTCCAGGGCTTGTTCAGAGAACCCTTGCCTTCAGAGTCTTCAGCACTTGTACTTCACAAGAATGTCTTCAGATCATCATAACTAATTTAATAGAACCTTGTCTTCAACATCTTCAGAACATGGAATATAAGAAGTAAAGCTTTAGAAGGCCTCCAAAGCTTCCTTGTATAAGTCAAGATCAGAAGCTCTTTTACTGAAGTTCTTTAGAAACGTTGCATATGACGCATTCCTTAATCTTGACATAACTTGTAGTACACCAAAGATATTCTTCCAGAGTGTTGAGTTAAGAACCTGATGACTTCACACGCCTTCTTACCAGAGTCGGAACTTGTATAGAAAAAGCCACATGCTAGACAAAAACTGTTGAAGTACATAATTGTTCTCAAAGATAACATGTAAAGTTATCATCAAAACATAAGGCCAGATGTAGAACCAATCTTGTTCTTACACTATTGTCATGTGTATCAGAGAGATGTTGACCCAGATGTCTTGACATCTTGACCTACTGTACAACAGGTGCTGCTGTTATTTCTCTTGACAAATTTGATTTGATTTTGTGAGATCCTCTTGGATATATCTCACTGATTTCACAGGTCAAGAAGATTTTATTAAGAACATTGCTGATTTGATTTGGTTTTATTAAAAAGGTACTTGAGAACTTTTTAGGAAATTTCGAATATTTGTTCCTATTTTTGTGTGAAGATCTTGCAGGTGATTTAAAATTAGAAGATTTGATTTGATTGAAGAGTTCAAGCCCATACTACAAGATTATATAAATAAGGACTTTCTAAACCTAAAATAACAAGAATTCACTACAATAAAATCCGTGGGTGCATAATAAGGGTTTAGGGTTTTGAGAGTACTTTAAGTTCTTTGTGTTTTTTTGTATGTCACTCATATATATTCTGATACATTGAGGTAGAATTACTTTCCCATCACTTATGAGACTTTAAGAAAATATTTGATTGTGTGTCAAGTTATTGTTCTCACTCACGAGCTTCTATGAAAAGAGTTGAGTATTGTTTATTGGAAGTGTAATCTTCTGTTTTGGTTCTAGTCAGTGGTTAGTGACTAGTTTTAACATTGAGGTGATTGTGGGAAGTGAGAGGGGGTTCTCATATCTAGGAGGTTCCTAGGTAGAAATTGCATAGGATAAGTATTAGGTGATAAGTTGTAAACTGGGATTGTTTAGGCTTTGAACTAATACTATTATAGTGGATTTCCTTTCTTGCTTGGTAGCCCATAGAGTAGGTGAATTTCACCGAACTGGGTTAACAATTGATTGTGTCTTTTACGTTATGCAATTTAATTTTACATAATTTATATTTTGGTAAAAGTGTTTTTGTGTCAGCAAATGATGTCATAACATTTGTCTTGACATTGTGTTTTGGTGTTCGAATATCAGTCTTGACATCTATTGCAAGTTCCAAAATTTCAATTGGCATCACAATAGGAACCGTGATTTGTTTATTGGGTGAGCTCTAGGGAGAATAATTTCTGGTACTATGGACAAGGAAGGAGGATACAATAACATACCACCTCTGTTAGATGGTTCAAGTTATGACTGATGGAAGGTTAGAATGGTGGATTTTCTAAAATCCATGGACAACAAATCTTAAAGGGACGTTTGTAAAGGATGAATTCATCCTATTGTGAAGGACAAAGATAAGAATGAGTCCTTGAAACCAGAGGAATATTGGTTTGATGAAGATGATAAATTAACTCTTGGAAATTCCAAAGCCTTGAATGCCCTATTCAATGGAGTAGACAAGAATATTTTCAGGTTAATAAATTCATGTAATGTAGCTAAAGATGCTTGGGAAATCCTCAAGATAACTCATGAAGGTACATCCAAGGAAAAAATGTCCAGACTTTAACTTCTCACTACCAAATTTGAGAACCTAAAGATGAACGATGATGAAAGAATTAAAGACTTTCACATAAATTTTCTTGAAATAGAAAATGCATCCAGTGTTGTTAGAGCAAACTTTTGAATTGACTATTAGTGACAAGTATGATAAAAAGAATAAGTGCATAAGATTTGTATTCAATGTTGAAGATGAAGAAGGTCAAGCTGATCTGGATACTGATGAAGGACTGTCCAATACCATTGTTTTACTTAGAAAGCAGTTCAATAGAATTCTAAAGAGAATGGATAGAAGAGGAAGAACAAATGTCAAGAACATCTCATATGACATTAGTAATAACTATGATTCTCAAAAGAATACCAAAACTGAAGACAAGTCCAATCAAAACAAAGATATTCAATGTTATGCTATGACGGTTTCGGTCACATTAGACCAAAATGTCTCACCTATCTCAAGAAGCAAAAAAGGGGATTTACTGTATCTTGGTCTAATGATGATGATGAATCAGAAGATGAATCTAACTTTGAGACTGTCACATATGTGGATGCTCTCTCTGGAAGATGGGCAGATGAAGTTGAATCTTGTGAGGAAAATGTTTTCTATGAAGATCTAGATTTCCTACAAGGATACCTGCGATATGTGTGAAGAAAGTCTCAAGACAAAGGAAGATCAGAGGAAGATCATAGATAAATTGTAGAATGATAAGAAGGATCTTCTTTATACTGTTTCTCATCTAAAAAGTGAGGTAACGCTCTTGAATTCCAAGCTTAGTAACATGACAGATTCCTTGAGGTAGATGAAAAATGAAGCTAAATGGTGAAAGCGGCCTGAGATATATAAGTTCGTTATCAATCTGATAATAAAAAAATAATAATGTTTATAGAGAATTTCTTTCCTTCTGAAAGAAAGAGAATGATCAACATGTCCAACCACATGTTACAGCATCCTTGAAGACATGATGAAACTTCAAATCAATCTCAATCAACTTGGAGAAGTCATTATTGTGGTGAATATGGTCACATAAATACTTTTTGTTATAAATTGTGTGGAGATGAATAATCTTCAGCTTATTCTAAGGCTAGTCAAGTAAGCAAAAAGAAAACTGTTAAAGATATGAATGTTAACCTTATAGCTCATACTTCCTTGAGAGCTTCAAATAGAGAAGACTGGAACTTTGATAGTGGATGCTCTAGACATATGACATGGGTTCAGAATTTGTTTGTGGATATTAAGGTCTCACCCCAGAGGTGTTGTCAGATTTGGTGATGGATTTAAAGGATAAATTAAAGGAATAGGAAAATTTTTGTGTGTTGGTTCTCCAATTTATAAGATGTTCTTCTTGTGAAAGGACTAACTGATAATCTTATCAGTATTGGTTAGTTGTATGATCAAGGGTTGTTGGTCAATTTCTCAAATTCAGAATGCATAGTCAAAGATGATAAAGATGTTGTACCGATGAAGGGTATATGGTCTAAAGCCAACTGTTATCTATGGGAACCTCAAATAAATGCTTACACTTCCACATGTTTTGTAACCAATGAGGATAAAGTGAAGCTATGGCACCATAAATTTGGATATCTTCATCTCAAAAGAATGAAGGAAATCATATTTGAAGGAGCCATTAAGGGTATGCCATAACTCAAGATTGAAGAAAGAAAAAGTTGTTGTGAGTGTGAAACTAGCAGGCAAACCACGATGACAAACCCAATGTTGTAACATCAGACTACTACCAAAGTGCTGGAACTTCTTCATATGGATATAATGGGACCAATGCAGGTAGAAATCTTGGGTGTAAAGATGTGTGTCTATATGGTTATAGATGATTTTTCAGGGTTTACATGGGTGAACTTTCTTAGATAAAAATCAAACACCTTTGAAGTTTTTAAAGATCTATGTGAAAGTATTCAAGAGGAGAAGAATAATGTGATTGTCAAAGTTAGAAGTGACCATGACAAGGTTTTTGAGAACATAAAATTCTTTGAATTTTGTGCTTATGAAAATATCATCCATGGATTTTCTTTCTCCATTACTTCTCAGCAAGAATCAATTGTTGAGCAGAAGACTAGAGTTATATAAGTAGCAGCTAGAGTCATGCTTCATACTAAGCAATTACCGTTGGAGTTTTGGGATGAAGCTATGAATAATGCATGCTACATTCATAATAGGATAACTTTGATAGTAGGAACTTTAACCACTCTCTATGAGATATGGAAAGGAAAGAATCCTACAATCAAATACTTTCATACATTTGGAAGTAAATGTTATATCTTGACTGACAAAGATCAAAAGGGTAAGAAGGATCTCATAAGGAATGAAGGGATATTTGTGGGTTACTCTTCAAATAGAAGAGCTTATAGAGTTTTTAACTCTAGAACTAAAGTTGTTATAGAACCCACAAGTGTGGTAATTGATGATTCAATCACTGAAAGAGAGATTAATGTCGAAGACAATGTTGGAACATCTTCTATGCAGAATGAGGAGTCAAGAAAAGAAGTAACCTATGAGTCCACAAGTATTTATCCAGATAACTCTGAAGTTAGAGTTCAGATAGAATAACTCAAAGAGATCAGTACAAGACACTCTAATGAAGCAAACATCACAAAATTCAATAACGAAATATCAAATTCATGTCTTGTTTATATGTTTGAACCAAGGATGAGTCCTATTATTCAAGAAACAAGGATCTTGGACTTCCTCATTGGAATAAGAGGAAGTTTCTATGAACTGATAAGGATGAAGCAAATGTTGAAGGAGTATAATGTCAAGCAGTATGTCATGACATTACACTGTGCAAATATGAATATTATCAGATATCTCATTTAACATGGCTGGAACAAGAATGTTGGTAGTCATAATAAACTAATCAAGAATCTTGTTGAAGGAAAGGTTTTTACTTTGGAGCACATGGACAACAAGGAACAACTTGTTATTATGTTTAAAGAAAATAAGATTGAGAACATAAGCAATGGGATTGGAACTTGCACTATTGAGGAGTTATAACAATTACAGATATGGATGCGCGCACCAGTTACTGCATCTTTCCTATATTCTCTGAGGCATGATAAGCCTATACAAATTGTTGTTGTTAAAGGATGGAATAAAATTTCTCCACAAGGACAACATGTTGGTTTGAAAAAGACATGTTCTAAGGTTGTGGCAAGGAAGTTCAGTGTCATCACAACTAAAACACGTGACAACAACAAGAGGCGCAAAAGGGTCTTTGATAGGGGCAAGAGGTGGAATACCACCTGAAGGTGATCAAGAGTGTGTTTTTCCATATGTGTTTATGCTTGTATGCATCGTGTGCTTCTAATTGTTTTTATATTTACTTTATTTTTTTTGTCAATTTTTGGCTAAAAAGGGGGAGTAAAGTGTTAGTGTATTTTTGTTTGTCCTGCTGTTTTGTCACATATCTTGACATGTTGATGGGCTTGATGATAGGATTGTACTACTGCTAAGAGGAGATTAGTTATTGTGGTTGTTTATTGTATGCAACTATTTAGGGGGAGCATGCTTATCTGTCATGCTTATTTGTGTTTCTGTTGCTACTACTAATGATGTGTGATCTGTGTGCATGATGTCTTACCAGATGTTTTGACATCTTACCTGATGTGTTTTGTGGAGAATCCTTATGTGAGGCTTATTGTTTCTTATTCTGCATGTGCCTCTGATGTGTGAACTTGGATAGTTCACACAGGTTTGGTAATTTGATGTTTCTGGTGATTTGGGTTTTCCCTTTAAGGGGGAGTATTGGTTATGTGGAACAGAGGGAGTAATGAACTTGTGTTAGAGTTGAGTTGTGTGATGTCCGACACCATCTTTTGACATATGATGTGTGTGAGGATGGGTCTCTCTGTAACTGCAATGTATCTCTGATATATTTATATGTTTGTAGTTTGTATAAACTTTACATGTTTCATGTAGCTTGTGTTTTGTTCTTTGTGGTTTTATTCCTCTCTTCAAATTGATTGTCCTAAGGTTGTTATAGAAAAAAATTCCAAAGGGGAGATTGTAAGATCCATGGTTTTATGATTGGCATAAATTTTGATAAAACATGGTTCTTAGTAGATGTTGAGCAAGATGTCACAACATCTTGACCAACTGTCATGACAGGTTCTGCTTGCATGTGTTTTAGACAGATGTTGAGCCAAATGTCTTGACATCTTGACCTGCTATACAACATGTGTTGTTGTTATTTCTCTTGACAAATTTGATTTGATTTTGTAAGATACTCTTGGATATATCTCACTGATTTTTGCAGGTCAAGAAGATTTTATTAGGAGCAATGCAAATTTTATTTGGTTTCATTAAAAAGGATCTTGGAGACTTTTTAAGAAACTTTGAAGATTTGTTCTTATTTTTGTATGAAGATCTTGCAGCTGATTTGAAATTAGAAGATTAGATTTGATTGAAGTGTCCAAGCCCATATTGCAAGAGTATATAAATAAGAACTTGCTAAACCTAAAATAGAAAGCATTCACAACAAGAAAACTATGGGTGCATAATAAGGGTTTAGGGTTTTGAGAGTACTTTAAGTTCTTTGTGTTTTTGTGTATGTCACTCATGTATCTTCTAATACATTGAGGTAGACTGATTGTTCATTGTGTTAGAACAAAATTTGTGTCTACAATATAATCTTGATATTTTGACGATAACAACACATAAATTTGATGAGAAACAATTTTAGTTCTAATAAGTTTCTTGAGTGTGAAGATAAGAAAGTATATTTGATTTGGGGCTGTTGTCTGGAGAATCAGAAACACTTCAAGCACATAAGAAAGACTATTCACATCCGCTTCTGAAGAAACATCAGTAGTTCTAAATAATGTTGAATGTTCGTCAGAAAGAAGACCATGTGTGTACTTCTCAACAAGCTGCTGCTTTTGAAGTCACATGACAAGAGAAGAAATAATTTCTGATAAGCTGCTGCTTCAAGATCAGAAATCAAGATTGAACAAGAAACAAGCTTCCATTGCAAAGATTAGAAGTCATGGTTTTCTCATCACAAAAGTTGTTGCCTATATTTCTGAAGACAAAGGTAAGCCTCTGAAACAAATGAAGAGAAAGATTCTACTTCTGGATCAGAAGACTAGATTTGTTCATCAGAAGAGCTGCTGCTCAGATTTCTGAAGACAAAGTCAAGTTTCTGAAGACTCAGAGAGTTCATGGAATATGCACCTTCATTAAACATCAGAAGTATTCCAGCAGAACAAAGGATGAAAGAAAGATCTTTTGGAATCAATTCAAATCAACATCATATAGTCCATTAGAAGACAATATCAAAGGATGAGATCCTCTCAAATCAACCCACTCAACATAAGAACTATTACGACTGTTTCTAAAAGAAACATCATCAGTTCTAAGGAATGTTGAATGTTCATAAGAAATGGAATCAAGTATGTTCTCAGCAAAGCTCCAAACTCAGATATCCGAGAGAAAGAATTCACGATCATAAATCAAGATGTAGGTGACATAATTTGTTGCTTCCATCTCTATCCAAAGATTAGAATTCAAGAGATCAGAGAGAAAAGAATTCAACGTAAAAATCAGATGTACTAATATAAGTTATTACTTCAGAAATCAAACATCAGATATGCAGCACAAAATAGCTGATTATCAAGAATCAAGGATCAATTCAAGAAGTCAAGATTAGAAATTCTTTCGTTCAAAGAAGATATTATTTGTTAGATAAGCTGTTGCTTATATATCTAAAGAAAATATTCAACTATCTGAAAGACTCTGACTAAACAACAATGAAGCATCTTCTGAATCACTTTCATCGTCATATCAGAATTAATCCAGCAAAAAGAAAAGAAGACAAAGCAAGATCAAGAGATATCTTCCAAACTTACTACTTCAAGACAGAAGTAAATCATCAAAAGATAAGATCTTAAGAAAATTAGCCATAAAGTTTATAGTACAATCAATACGTTTAAAATTCCACCACATGCTTACGCATTGTACTATATTGTCTCCCACGATGAAATACTACCATTACTATAGCTGGCAAGTGAAAGCGACGTCTTTGTACTACCAACGATCTATTTTCTTAAAGTCTGTATAAAGAGACGAAATCAACATTTGAAGATTGAGGAACTATTCCACACTATCAAGCGTGAATCAATCTTCTGAAACACATCAAGATAAAAGAAGAAGAATCACTATTGAAATATTCATACAAATATTTTTCTAGATAAATATAAATAACACAAAAGTTGTTGCTCGTTAATGTGTTAAGATATTAGGGATTAAACACAAAGAGTTGTTTCTCATTATTTGTGTTGCATCTTAGAGTTCTCAATATATAGAGTTGTTGCTCATTATTTGTATTACATACTTTGTTCTTCACTTCTATGTTAATATGCTTTTTAGAAGCAAACATTGTAAACACAGTTTATTGTAATTCTGTTAAGAATTGATTATTGCCTCAAGTGACTAGGTTGTTAGTCTGAGAATTGAGAGGGATAATGTGTCAATTATATTCTTAGACGACCGTGGTTAGTCACCAACAGGTAGCCCGTGCATTTGTAATCTGTTAAGATTAGTGGATTAAGTCCTTGTTGAAGGCAAAATAACCTTGGCGGGTGGACAAGAGTAGCCTTGTTGAAGGTGAAATTTTATAAACCAAATGAGTCACTTTATTCTTTCCTTAGCTTCTTTATTTCTAGCTAGTTTGAAAATTATTTTAAAGAAAAAAAGTTTATCAGAAAACTCAATTCACCCCCCCCCCCCTTTCTTGTGTTTTTCTCATCATTGAATTGGCATAAGAGCTTCGACTCTTCGTTGATTTTCAAATCAAACACTTAACTGTGTAGAGATATCTAGTGTGAGAAAAACTTTCTAGGGTTGCGCCTACAAACAAAAACGAAAGAGATAACTACTTTTCTAAGCCTCCTATCATTGATGGAGAAAGATTTGAGTACTGGAAAGATAGAGTAAAAAGTTTCTTTCTAGGTTATGATACAGATCTTTGGGATCTGATTACTGATGAATATAGGGAACCTGTATCTGAAGAATGTATTCCTATTCCTAGGAGTCAAATGAATGAACATCAGAAACAACGAAGCAAAAATCACTATAAAGCCAGAACCATACTTCTCAGTGCTATCTCTTATACTGAATATGAGAAAATCACCAACAGAGAAATAACTAAAGAGATTTGTAATTCTTTAAAGATGACTCATGAAGGGAATGCTCAAGTAAAGGAGACTAAAAAATTATCTTTAATTAAAAAATATGAAGCATTTGAAATAGAAGAAGATAAAACTATTGATACCATATTTTCAAGGTTTCAAACCTTAGTAGTAGGACTCAAAGTTCTGAACAAAGGATGTACAACATCGAATCACGTTAAGAAGATCTTCAAAAGAAGCTGCATTAGCCTCTCAATCTAATTCATCTATTACCATTAGAAAATCCAACATATCTGAAGGACATCAAACATCCACTACTTCACAATCAGAAATCCTTACTACCACCACTCATACTATATAATTGTTTTAATTTTCATTTTCATAATAACCAAGTTTACCCAATCAATCTAAAAACATTTCAAACCCTACTACAACCACCTTACCCATTTCCTTTTCTCAATTCTGAAGCTACTCTCTATGCTCCTGAAGTTTCCACTCCAGAACCCATAAATATTTGTACTAGCCTCCCTCTTAAGATAGTTACATTAGAACCTTCTGATATATCCCCACCAAACTCGAATCTTGATCAGCCAGAAATCAGTTCAGATTCTGAGAACCTTTAAACTGGGTTTGTTAAAATTGATAAAGAAACCACTTTTGAACATCAAAACTATGTTCAATCATTGACGGGTCTTTAGGAATTCACTGCAAGTTTCAAAGAAAATGCACCTAGGAGATTAGAAAATATTCATGCAGTATCCAACCTAAGCACTGATCCCCTTCATCTATCAGCAAAATGGAATAGGTTTAAAAGATGGATATCAACTGAGTTCATCAAAATTAAAAATATCCCAGTTGAAACTAGAGAAATATATGTCAAAGAAGCTCAAGAAAGATTTTTGGCTATAGAAGCTCAGAAGGCTGCGATACGAGAAGCTCCTAAGAAAGCGGAAGAAGAAGATAGATAAGCTGCGAGAAAGGAACAAGAAGAGTTAGAAGAACTTGAAGGATATAAAAACACAAGAAAGGAGGTTTAAATTGGGGTTTTCAAAAATAAAGACAATATGACACATTTGGTTATCCTGGTTCATTTAAACTCAAACTACTTTAGTCCTCCCACAAATGTGATTTCACCTCTCTAAAATGAGGTCTTAATCCACAAACCAAAACTTGATTACAAAATCACAAAGACTATCGTCAATGTGTTATTGAGATTAAACCACAACTTGGTTTCTCAAAGAATTACAAAAATGTAAATCAAAATGTGTACAAGAGTGTTTCTAGAAAACTATATCACAATTGTGATGTTTACACAATATTAAGGCACAATGAATAAATAAAAGAGCTTATGAATATTTATTATTATGTGTAAGTGTGTTTGATCACTCTTCAAGACTCCTTTATATAGGCGAAGCATTTGAGACATGAGAACATGTTTTTGGAAGGTTGATAAAATGTTGTTAATGCACTTTCCAAAAATACAGATCTTGTCAGGTATCAACCGTTACTCTTTGATTTGTAATGATTGAATTGTAACGCATCAGAACTTTCTTCTTTGAAATCTGATCAGAATAAGAATATTAACATTGAGAGTTTAGATCATCAGAGTATTGTTTCATTAGAGTTTAACTTGCAGCTTTGGTGCTTCATAAGTTTATAACATTAAAACTTCTTCTGTTGAGCGTGATACTTCAATTTAGTTGTACAGAAATTCTTATCAGATCTTCTTAGCTCAATTTTGTTAGTTAACTTCTATGCTTCTTTATCATAACTTCTCTGCATATTTAACTAAATTATTAGAGAGCATATTTTTTCTTATATATATATATATATATATATATATATATATATATATATATATATATATATATATATATATATATATATATATATATATATATATATATATATATATATATCATGTATTTGTTATCATCAAAACTATTAAAAATATGTAGAACCAAACCTTGTTCTAACAATCTCCTCCTTTGTGATGATGACAAAAACTTGTATATTTTGATAAATCATGTAATAACATAAAGTATTAGGGTCTTCCCCTGAGTTGAATACTCATATAGAGAAAAAATTAGATACTTCCTTGAAAATGTTTGATCAGAGCTTGTGATGGAAGTTCTGATAAGTCCATGTGACAGAAGTTACTTCCAAGAGACACTTTTCTTGTTTGCTTTCCAAAAAATGAAACAAAGGTTATGATATTCAAAGTGTTTGAGACTAAGTCCAGACACTTATATATTCAAAATATCTTACGTTCTCCCCCTTTTTGTCATTAATCAAAAAGCAACAAAAATACTTAAAGAGAACAAAAAGATTATGCATTCAACAAAAATTAATACAAACTGAAGCTGATAAACAGAAGTTTAAGAACTAAGTTTGTGGAGGAGGTGGAAGTCGTGTGAACAAAGCTTCCAAGAGACTTCTGATTTGATAGTTTGATTCTTCTTGCTTCTCTAGCATCCCCTTAATTTCTTTGTTTGTTTCATCTTGTTTGTCCAACCTTTCCTTAATTTTTGTATTCTCTTTCTTCAACTCATCCAGAGTTTTAAACACACGAGAAGATGGAGTTATTTAAACAGTAGAAGCCTGTTTTAACCACGAGACGATCACTTATCCTATTTTATCTCCACAAGACCAGGCCTGTCGAAAATCTCTCCACGAACAAAGTTATTCCAGATTTTTCTCGACGGAGTTACGTGAATCAAACAATCTATAAAAAGGGCGAGGATTGACAGTTACTGGGGTTGAAGATTTTCATTGTTCAGAGAACTTTTACTTTTATATTCTAAGCATAAAAAAATCACCATTTTAAAGTGATAGCTTTCCACATCGAGGAGCTATTGCAACATTAGTTTTATATTTAAATTTTAGTTTTTCAATTTTGTACTTTTGAAAGCGAATCCTGCCATTTGTGGAGGATCGTGAAGTTAGTTTTCATTCAAGTTGCAGTCAAGTTCTTTCTATACTAGAGATTATTTCCAGGTTTTTAATTCGAGCTTTATTTATATTTACGTTATAGAAACCATGTTTTGTTTTGACGACTAACTACTGTTATAGCATGTTTTTATTCAAAACTATGTCCATCTAATTTCCTTAGACATCGATATGTAAAATAATCTAACCGAAGGGATTTGAAAATCTATTGGTATAAATATTTACAAACTACTTTCCTGGTTTTGGTTTCTAATTAAATTATTAAAACCATTTTGTTATGATAGTAAAAGACAACAAATGTTAAAATCATTTCAACAGGAGTTTGAGATTTTTAATCGGATAGTACTGAACATTGATTATAAATACAATGAGATCCCTTTAGGACTAATTCGATTTTATTGGTTTCCAAAAGTGTTTTTAAATGCAAATGAGACAGCAAGAGAAAACATTTAGATTTAAGAATACAATCTAAGTCAATAAACACGAGAGTGTGAGATAAGGATTTTTAAACTTATATTTTCTACTGAAAAGTATTTTTAAGAAAAACGAAACCAATGGTTAGTCGGATCCCTGATGTCTGACAAATTACATATTGGTATTCTTTATTCTGAGTATTTTATTAAACTTGAATTTACTCCCTATTTCCCTCAAAAACCTAAGATTAATCTTCAGCCTTAGATTACATAGTAACATTAGATAGCATTAGTTTGATTGACAGTCCCTGTGGGTTTGATATCTTTTAAAACTACATGATTAGACTGTGCACTTGCGCAATTAGTAATTCTGACAAACTTTTAAATTCGCGATCAAGTTTTTGGCGCTGTTGTCGGGGACTGATTTAGTCAATATTGTGATTCCTCTGTTATGCAGTATAGACTAAGGCAACAAATTTAATTCCCTTTAATCCGTTGATTGTATGTCAAACACTAGTTCTCAAGGCGAAGAATTAGAGCAACCAATCGACCAGGTCGAGCATTTTGTTAGTATAAGACGCTGAATTATAGAATACCAAATTAAGTACAATCTTTCCGAATTCAATCTTCCCAATTTATCTCTTCCTTTACCTGAAACAAGAATGGATGAAGGACCCCAAAATCTTCCTTTGAAGGATTATGCTTCCCCATTACAGGAGGAACCTTACAATAACATTGCCGCCCTCGCTATCACTTAGAACGAATTTGAGTTGAAACCTTCATTGCTACAAGCTGTCCAAAAAAGTCAATTTGTTAGATAACCTTTGGACGATACAAACTTACATTTGTCTGTGTTCATGCAGTACATAGACACAGTAAAAGAAAATGGTGTCAGCCCTGAAGCAATAAGACTACGTCTTTTCCCTTTCTCATTACGAGATATAGCTTGAGCTTGGCTCCAGTCTCTATAATCCAACTCTATTACCACATGGATCGAGTTGAAGAAAGTTTTCCTAGCTCGACATTTTTCGCCGAGTAAGACGACTATGCTAAGAGCCAATATCAATGGTTTTAAACAAAAGGAAAGAAAATCTCTTTTTAAGGCATGGGAGAGATAAAAAGACATGTTGCGACTATGTCCACATCATGGTCTAGAATAATGCTTGATCATCCACACCTTTTATAATGGTATCTTGTATAAACAAGACTAACGATAGACGATGCTGTTGGTGGCGCACTGATGGATAATCCTTATCATAACGCTTATCAGCTTATCAAAAGTATGGCTCAAAATCATTACTAGTGGGGAAGTGACAAAACCATTATGGAGAAACTTCAAACAAAAGGCGGTATGTACGAAGTTAGTAGTTTAGACCAAATTAACGCTAAGGTAGAAGCTCTTATCCAAAAGATAGAAAACTTGACCACAACTCCCGCAGCCACCATGGCTGCAGTCGCTCCGACCTATTATTTATGCGGACTTCATGCACATGCTGCACTTGAATGTCCACTTTTAACAAGAGTACCAGTTGATCAAGTGAATTATGCTCAAGGGAACCCATACGATAATACCTATAATCCTACCTGAAAGAACCATCCAAAATTTTCGTACAAGAACAACAATGCATTATATGCACCTGGCCAAACTCCTACACCACCACCAAGATACCAAAAAGCCACCCTAATTGTTATAAATGTTCATAGGAAATCCAATAAAGAGATCATTATAGAAAATTTCGTAGCCACTCACGCTCAACAAAACAAATATTTTCTAAATCAGAACATACACACTAGTGAAAAACTAAAGTAACTATCAAACAAGGTTGATGCCCTAGCCACTCATAAGAAGAGGCTTGAAATGAAAATCTCTCAAGTGGCTCAACATCAAGCGGCTACAACTTCTCCAACTGGAAATTTTCCTGGCCAACCACAACCAAATCCGAAAGGTCATGCTAATGCTATAATACTTCGAAGTGGAACGAAAGTAGATGGACCAACTGACCCGGGAACCAAAAAACCAGCCATGTACCAGACTATTGGTAAACCAACTGAGAAGGAAGACGCACCAAAAGAAGACGAGAAGAAAAATGAAAGCACAAAGGTAGAAGAGAAAGTAAAGCCCTATATGCCTCTACCGCTGTACAAACCACCGATATCGTACCCTCAACTGTTAGCTAAATCTAAAAATATTGGGCAGTTTAAGAAATTCGTTGAACTTCTAAAACAATTGAATATCACTATACCTTTTACAGAAGCCATCACACAAATGCCATCCTATGCTAAGTTCCTTAAAGAAATTTTATCTAATAAGAAAAGGCTCGAGGACAATGAAACCGTTATGCTTACTGCAGAATGTAGCGCTATAATCCAAAACAACATGCCCCATAAGCTAAAAGACCCTGGTAGTTTTTCTATACCATGTGTAATCAAAATATTCGCCATAGACAAAGCTCTATGCGACTTGGGAGCCAATATTAGTTTAATGCCTTTATCAATTTGCAAAAGGCTAAACATTGGAGAATTGCGACCAACAAAAATGTTTGTGCAACTAGCTGATCGTTCAGTAAAGTTTCCTTTAGGAATGCTAGAAAATGTTCCAGTACGTATTGGACAATTCTATATTCCCACTGATTTCATTATTATGGACATCAAGGAGGACTCCAACATTCCTATTATATTAGGAAGATTATTCCTCGCCACCACTGGAACCATCATTGATGTAAAAAGGGTAAACTCACATTTGAGGTTGGCGAAGAAAAGGTCGAATTTATTCTCTCACAATTCTTCAAGGCACCAACTATAGACTATTCATGCTGTTTCTTGGATGTCATTGATGGGTGCATTAAGGAAATGGAGAAACAACATATCAAATATTCTGAAGCTTTAAGAATTCCAATACCTCCTATCCTTGAAAACGATAATTGGTGTGATGAATATAGAGATGACAATCTAAGTGAACGTCTTGTGCTAACTCCTGACCCTATGTCTTGCCTAAAGAAACAAGTTGTCGAACTTAAAACATTACCAAAAGATATAAGGTATGAATTCCTAGATACAGAACTCTAACAACCCGTTATAGTCAATGCAAATTTAGGACAGATAGAAACAAAAAAAATGATTACATGTCCTAAGGAAATACCTCAGTGCTTTGGGCTATAACATCTCTGATCTAAAAGGAATAAGTCCCTCAGTTTTCATGCATCACATTATGCTTGAGGAGGATTTCAAGACCTCGATAGAACATCAGAGAAGAATAAATCATGTTCTGAGTGATGTAGTTAAGAAAGAAGTATAAAAATTATTAGAAGTAGGAATCATATTCCCGATATCCGACAATAAATGGGTTAGCCCATTACATGTTGTACCAAAGAAGGCAGGTGTTACAGCCGTCAACAATGAAAAAGGCAAATGTGTGGCACAACATACTCAAACCAGATGGAGAATGTGCAATGACTATAGGAAATTAAACAAAGCCACTCGAAAAGATCATTTTCCTTTACCTTTCATTGATCAAATGCTTGAACGGTTGGCTAAACACTCTCACTTCTTCTATTTAAATGGTTATTCAGGATTTTTACAAATCCCTATACATCCTGAAGAGCAAGAAAAAAATACTTTCACTTGTTCTTATGGTACATTTTCCTATCGACGAATACCTTTGGGACTATGTTACGCTCCTGCAACATTCCAAAGATGCATGATGTCAATTTCACTAATTTTATAAATGACATCACATAAGTATTTATGGACGATTTCTCTGTTTGTGGGCAAATTTTTGAAGGATTCTTATCAAACTTAGAAATGGTACTTGAACGATGCGTAAAAGTTAACCTCGTATTAAATTGGGAAAAGTTCCATTTCATGGTCCGACAAGGAATCGTGCTTGGACACATAGTGTCTGATAAGGGGATTGACGTTGAGAAAGCTAAAAAAGAAGTTATAGAAAACCTTCAACCTCCAAAAATCGTAAGAGAAATAGGAAGTTTCTTAGGACACGCCGTTTTCTACCGGCGATTTATTAAAGATTTCTCTAAAATCACCAAACCAATAAATAGCTTGTTAATGAAAGACGCTGAATTCAATTTTAATGACAAATGCTTAAAAGCAATCGAACAATTAAAAACAACTCTTATTACCGCACCTATTATGCAACCACCTGATTGGAGACTACCATTTAAAAATATGTGTGACGCTAGTGACTATGTCGTAGGCACAGTTTTAGGACAGAGAAAGGATAAAAAGCTTCATGCGATTTATTATGCTGGTAGAGCCCTGGATCCTGCGGAGATGAACTACACCACCACCAAAAAGGAACTTTTAGCTGTCGTGTTCGCCCTGAATAAATTCCGTTCTTACTTAGTAGGACCAAAGATAATCATCTATACCGGTCATGCCGCCATTAGATACCTATTAAGCAAAAAGGACACCAAACCAAGATTATTTAGGTGGATCTTACTCCTACAAGAGTTTGATTTATAAATCAAAGACAAGAAAGGTACTAAAAATGTGGTAGATGATCACTTATCCATAATGGAAGGCATTATGCCTGCACAAGTGTCTATCAATGATGATTTCCCTTACGAACAACTCATAACCCAGTTGGAAGATAATACCATGAAATGCTCTTTAACTTATAATGATATCGAAGCAAATGAAGTTGTGGAGGCAATCTACACTAAAACTAAACTGCCATGGTATGTTGACTTTGTCAACTACATAGTAGCTAGAGTGCTTCCACCAGATCTAACTTACCAACAAAAGAAGAAATTATTCCACGATCTTAAACATTATTACTGAGATGAACCTTTGCATTTCACGAGAGGCGCCGATGGTATTTTCCGTCGGTGTGTCTCAGAAGATGAAGTAGGAAGTATGATTTCCAATTGTCATTCTGACCCATATGGAGGACATGAGTGCACTTCAAAGACCTGCGCTAAGATCATACAAGATGGCCTCATTTGGCCTAACCTGTGGAAAGATGTCTATGTCGCGGTCAAAAATTGCGGTTGGTGCCAATGCACTGGCAACAGACGTTACGAGATGCCATAAAAAGGAATTTTAGAAGTAGAAGTCTTTGACGCGTGGGGAATAGATATCATGGGACCATTCCCATATTGTTTTGGTAACCAGTACATACTCGTTGTTGTTGATTATGTATCAAAATGGATAAAAGCTATTGCTTCTCCAACAAATGACACACGAGTAGTAATCGAGCTCTTCAAGAATATAATTTTTCCTAGATTCGGTGTGCTGAGACTTGTCATCAGTGATGGTGTCTTCCATTTCATTTCAAAGATCTTTGAAAAATTATTATTGAAATATGGAGTCTGACACTATGTAGCAACATCCTATCACCTACAGACAAGTGGGAAAGTAGAGGTCTCAAATAGAGAAATTAAGCAAATTCTAGAAAAAATAGTTTCCACCTCTAGTGAAGATTGGTCTTAAAAGATACACGAAGCTCTGTGGGCATATAGAACAGCCTATAAGACCCCAATAGGAACCAAACCATTTAAGCTAGTTTATGGTAAATCATGTCATTTTCCGGTAGAATTAGAGCATAAATCTTATTGGGCTATTAAGACCCTAAACTTAAATTATACCGCCGTAGGAGAGAAGAGAATTTTAGACATTCATGAAATAGAAGAACTTAGATTAGACACATACAAGAATGCCCGTATCTATAAATAAAGAACTAAAAAATGGCACAACAAGTGTATATCAAGGAAAAAGTTTAATGAGGGTAACATAGTACTTCTTTTTAGTTATGGACTTAAACTTTTCCCTGGTAAGCTTCATTCTGGGTGGTCTGTTCCCTTTGAAATCACCAAATTTTTTCCAAACGGCGCAATAGAAATAAAGGGTAAATCTAGTGAACCATTTATCGTAAACGGACAGTGCTTGAAACATTATCATTGTGTTAACAACAGAGACTATTGTTGTAGTCTACAGGTTACGAAGCTATCCGGTAACTCCTAGAATTATTTTTTTAATTCAATCGAGCTTACGACATAAAAAAGTGCTTGGTGGGAGACAACCCGCATTTTTAACTTTAATGTTAATTTTCTTTTGTCATTTCTTACTATTTTCCTTTTTCTTTATCTTTTATCTACAATATTATTCTTTAGAATTTTCCCTACTGACTTAGTATCATCGTCTACTTACTTCCAGGCTAACTTAACTTTAGCTAACTAACTAACTTTCACGATGCAACAAGTGGACTATATGCATATCACTTTCAGAGGTAGAGCTCAGAGGCGGCGATTTGAAGTTTTAGCTAAAAGAGAGATGGCACTGACCATCTACTCCGATAGCTGCACCATGACCTCGCTAGGCATTAGAGATAATTTCATGTTTCTACTTGACCAAATTGGGTGGATAATTTCATGGTAGGGAGAAGATTTAGTTCTTACCATAGGCTAGCCCTTGAATTCCTTATTTCTCTTACTTTCATGCCTGACCATGGATTATGATTTAACCGAGGTCTGATTATTTTTAGAATGTTTAGTATAGATTTCCGTTATAATAGCAGAGAGTTTGCTAGCCTTTTAGGAAATCCTGGTGGCCCACATGTCTTTGCTAGTACCCTAGAAGACGGTCTTTTAGACCTTGAACTTGGATATTTTTGGGATAGCATTACTGGAGACAATAACCCCGAGCCAAATAATACGTTTTCTAAGAATATCCATAACGCTGCTATCCATTATTTTCCTAAGATCCTTGCTCACACCCTATTCGGAAAAGAACAAAACATAACCTCTTTGTCCAAAGATGAACTCTTCATCATGTACTGTGCTTCCCAAAACCGCCCCGTTAATGCTACTTTTTTTTTATGTTAGCCAACTTCACTCGTCTTGCACAAAATGACCATGAACCAATCTTAATAAGAGGCTTAGTGACCATGATTGAAAATCTATTGGGTTGAGACAACCACTTGTCAACCTTGACCTTCTAGGAGGAATATGTCCCATGAACATCCAGTTATGTTTCAATAATAGCTTCATTAGAAACCTAGGCCAAAATGAGCTTGAACTTCTTATCAATAATCAAGCTTTGCACCTTTTTACCTTGCAAAATCCTAGGAATAGCGTACATGACAGAAATAACTGGCTGTTTGAATTAGATGAACCCCAAAATGACCCACCAACTCCTCTTGAAACACTTCAAGTCTATGACCATTTTGATATCTCTAAAGTTGAAATCGATCCTGAAACCCCTCAATTCAACCATAATCTTCCATCCCCAGATCATACCGACCCTACGGGTGTCCCTCCAATCATCGCACCACTTCCAAATGAGGACCATCTGCCTGACACAACTTCTTGTACCTCCGCTTCCCCTTTTGTTCCACCTCCTGATCTCACTTCTACCATCAACCCCCTCCAGACTGACATTGATAACATTATAGACGACTTTACTTCTTTGTGCGTTGATTTTTACGGGTTTGTGGATTTAGTGATGGAGCAATTTGATAATATCTATCAACATATTTATTATATTGCTCCTCATCTTGGACGAAATGGCTGATACTTCTAGATAATACTGCTTTCTTCAAATTAGGATTTTTCATGTTTTTTAGATTATATTTGATGTTTTTAGGCCATTTTGTAATTTTCCTGCATTCTTACGTTACAGTAAGAGTTTTCAAATTTTTAGTATTTAATCTTATGGCTATTATTTTAATTTATGTTTTTTATTTTTCGGTGATTTATCTGCTATTGTGTGCTTGAAGTATGATTTTAAGTTGAAGTTTGTTTAAAATTTCAGACTATTCAGGTATTACACTTGTGGCGCTCGCCACAAGACCGTGGCCCTCGCCACAGTATCCAAACTACGTGACCCCCGCCACGGTTTGTGTGGCCCTCACCATGATCTTCATAAACAAAAAGAAAATTGTTTTTATGAAACACTCCTTGTTTCCCTCATCTTTCTTCATTCGAACCAATCTCTTCCCTTTTCAAACCTTTCCAACTGCCACTAAACACCCATTAACACCCACTCACATTTAACTTCCCAATTTCCTTTCACCATTTAAATTCCTGGAATTGCTCCACATATCATACTTTTCCACTCACAATAACCTAAGAAAACTCAACCCTTACTGTATCAATCATGTCTCATCGCACACAACAACCAAACAGAAGGGCAAGACCACTGCCAAATTTATCAACAATCATTTTCTGTACTGACGATTCCGGCTAGCAAAGGGAGAAATACCTTAAGTTATACAAAGTTTCTGTCATCCCCACAAGGTATGTTTATGAGTCTTGTTTTCCTGAATTTGGACTCTTAGATACTGTTCAATGGATGCTGACTAATTCAGGTCTAACTCATATCTGTTCGTTGAACCACCCAACCTATGAACCTTTAACTCTGGAGTTCTTGAGTTTGTTTATTTACAAAACCCCTATGGCAGAACCATATCTCACCAGAACCACCAGGTTTACGCTGTTCAACAAAGAATACTCATTAAGCCAAGATACCATAGGTGATATGTTACATTTTCCGCATGGAGAAGATGTAGCTTGTAGAGTTCCTTTCGCTAGAAGACCGTAGCGTTTGATCTTTGGGAAAAGTTAACAGGTGAAATGACTCTAAAATGGGACAGACTTAATGCCTCCCTAATCCATAATCCAGCCATCCGCTACTTTCACCATAATCTAGAAAGCACAATTTTTTCCAGGATTAACAACCACATGGTAAATTCTAAAGAGTTGTTCTTTCTGCATTGTATCTTTACACCGAATAGAATCAATTTCACTCCATTTTTGCTTCCAGACATTCATTCTATTTGTGCAAGAGGAACCAATACTTTATGTATATGGGGGATAGGCATATCTATTGCTCTTGCTTTGGGCCTAGACGATAAACTTACTGATTTTCCATCAATACCAGCTCTATACCTTGACATCGACAACTGTCAATCATCACACTTAATTAAAGTTTGAGAAGATGGAAAATACTATCTGATGGTCCAAAATAAAGTGTTCAAGAGTGTCATTTTGCATTGTCGCAATCGCACTAACGCATAAAATATGGCTAATTGGCTTTATGATTGATCTGCCCCTGAGCCCAATGAACCTACACATGGTGCACAAGTTGGCCAGACCGACGATGAGTTTGATGAGATGGAGCAGGGTGCCCCAGAAGTTCAACCGCAACCCACGTAGGTTTCTTCTAAAAGCATCGCTGGAACATCATCGACACGTCGAAGAAGACATGAAGACACTTCTGGCTCATCTGACGACATTCTTGCTGAAATGAGGCGGTGTAATAAATTGGATGCTCAGAGTGACCAAAGACTTCAAGATATACAAACTGAGCAAACTGAAATGATGCGCCTCATTCAGAAAATTTATCAGGATCATCATGACTATCATGATAGGAATGACCAAAGAATGTCGGACATGATCGACCAGATGACAGCTTTGATAGTGCGTATGGACGGCTTACAGGAGCACATTCATCATGTAGGTATGCCACCTCATAAACCTGGTAATGGTGGTCGTGGACGAGCATGTGGAAGAGGCCACCAGTAGCCGATATCCCAGGTTCTACCTTTCATTTTCACCTTATTTTGAAAGATTGGGGACAATGTTCGATTTAAGTCCGGGGGAGAAAGCTTTACTTCTTTTGTTTATTGTTTTCTAAGTAGTTTTATTTTTCCACTTTCTCATTTAGTGTTAGTCTTAGTTGAGTTGAATTCTTGCATTGTTGAGTCTCTATGCATGTTTTTCTACTATTTATTGATTCCCCGATTTTCTAGAGCCATAACAAAAATATATTTTGGTTTGACCCATAACACGACACCTTATTAAGTATATAGGTTGTTTTACACTTAGGCTATGTTAGATTGATTTGAGAAAGACTCACAAAAATAGATACCATTTTGACACCCTAAACTCCCTAATTATGTATGATAAATTTGAATACCTATTATACCAAGACCTTTAGTTTGAGTTTTTAAGTAGCCCCGAGTAGTTTATACTAGAAGTCAACACTATCTTAAGCACAAACTACGTAGGGAGTTAATGAATATAAGTGGATGATCCCAAAAATTCTCTCTCTCTCTCTCTCTCTCTCTCTCTCTCTATATATATATATATATATATATATATATATATATATATATATATATATATATATATATATATATATATATATATATATATATATATATATATATATATATATATATATATATATATATATATATGTCTTAACATAATAAAAATAAGGAATGCACCTATTAAGTTAGGTGACCCTCACCCGATCACTTAACCCAACGATTGCGGAACCTACAAAATTTTTCATAAAAATTCGTTATTAGTTGGTTCAGAGGTGTCTGGTGCTGAACTTGGTAGGGCGGACTACAGTTTGATCCCCCGAAACTTGCAATTGGGTAAATAAAGGGGTTACCAAACTCATATACCAGAACCCCAATGTTAAAGGATCAGAATCACTAACAAACTACTCTATTATGTGCGTGCACAGATAAATGGATTAATGTGATTGCGCTCGAATGAAAGTGCGTAAAATAAAACGAAAGAAATAGGTTGAGTTATAATAGAATGATTCAAACTAGTTTTGATTAAGGACGAAGTTTTTGATCGTGTTTGTGGTTTTATGTCACTACGGTATCCTTATTGTTGAACTCGAGTATCTGTCATTCTAAACAAAATGCCTCGCAACCACATATGATTTCAGTTATGTCGTGTATTTGTGTTGAACCCATTTCTTATATTGATCTTCACGATGATTATTTTCTTGAGGACAAGCAAAGGTTCAAGTGTAGGGGAGTTTGATAACGTGAAATTTCATTGTATTTTCAAATTGACTCCCATGAATTATTTTACCATTTTTAGTCATTTATGTCATTTTATGCTGGTAGTGTTACTGTATTTCAGGTGTATTTCCTCCAAGAAGCTTGCATGAGAAAAGAAGAGGAAATGGCAAAGAAAAAAGCAAGAAAACATGAATTAACAGAAGAAATAAAGAAAATATTCGCACAGAAGGTTGTGGCCCTCACCACACCGTTTGTGGCTCTCGCCACACATGTCAAAGTTGTGGCCCTCGCCACGCTTCCTATGGCCACCTCCACAGGATATTTTATAACAGAACCACATTCCTTCCCACGTCAGAGCCACGAGACTATCACTTATCATGTTTTCTCTCTGCAAGACCAGGCCTGACGGAAATCTCCATAAATGAAGTTATTCTGGATTTTTCTCGAGGGAGTTACGTGAATCAAGCAATCTATAAAAGGGAGAGGATTGACAGTTACATGGGTCTAAGATTTTCATTGTTCAGAGCACTTTTCCTTTTATATTCTAAGCAGAAAAAAATCACCATTTTGAAGTGATAACTTTCCATATCATGGAGCTATTGCAACATTAGTTTTAGATTTACATTTTAGTTTTTCAATCCTGTACTTTCGGAAGCAAATCCTGCCGACATTTGTGGAGGATCGTGAAGTTAATTTTCATTCAAGTTGCAGTCAAGTTCTTTCTGAACTAGAGATTATTTCCAGGTTTTTAATTCAAGCTTTATTTATATCTATGTTATAGAAATCATGTTTTGTTTTACGACTAACTACTGTTATAGCATGTTTTTATTCAAAACAATGTCCGACTAATTTCCTTAGACACCGGTATCTAAAATAATCTAACCTAAGCGATTCAAAAATCTATTGGTATAAATATTTACAAATTATTTTCCTGGTTATGGTTTCTAATTAAATTATTAAAACTGTTTGTTACGAGAGTAAAAGACAACAAAGGTTAAAATCAATACAACGGGAGTTTGAGATTTTTAACGGATAGTAGTAACTGAACATTGATTCTAAATACAGGGAGAACGCTTTAGGATTAATTAGATTTTATTGGTTCCCAAAATGTGTTTTTAAATTCAAATGAGACTGTGAGAGCAAACATTAAGATTTAAGAATACAGTAAGTCAATAAAGATGAGAGTGTGAGATAAGGATTTTTAAACTAATATTTTCTACTGAAATGTATTTTTAAGAAAAACGAAACTAATGGTTAGTCGAATCTCTGAAGTCTGACAAATTAAATACTGGTATCCTTTATTTTGAATATTTTATTAAACTTGAATTTACTCCTTATTTCCCTTAAAAACCTAAGATTAATCTTCAGCCTTAGATTACATAGTAACATTAGATAGTATTAGTTTGATTATTAGTCCCTGTGGGTTCGATATATTTTAAAACTATGCGATTAAACTGTGCACTTGCAATTAGTAATTCCGACAGCCTCTTAAAGTCACGATCACATGTTTTTGTCATCATCAAAAAGGGGGAGATTGTTAGAATAAGATTTGTGTCTACAATATAATCTCAATATTTTGATGATAACAACACATATATTTGATGAGAAACAATTTTAGTTCTAATAAGTTTCTTGAGTGTGCAGATAAGAAAGTCTATTTGATTTAGGACTGTTGTCTGGAGAATCAGAAACACGTCAAGCAAACAAGAAAGATTGTTCACATCCACTTCTGAAGAAACATCAGTAGTTCTAAAGAATTTTGAATGTTCTCCAGAAAGAAGACTATGTGCGTACTTCTCAAACAACTGTTGCTTTTGAAGTTACATGACAAGAGAAGAAATAATTTTTGATAAGCTGCTGCTTCAAAATCAGAAATCAAAATTGAAAAATAAACAAGCTTCCAACACAAAGATCAGAAGTCAAAGTTTGCTCATCAAAAAATCTATTTCCTATATTTCTGAAGACAAAGTCAAGACTCTGAAACACGTGAAGAGAAAGCTTCTACTTCCGGATCAAAAGACAAGATTTATTCATCAGAAGAGTTATTGCTCATATTTCTGCAGATAAAGTCAAGTTTCTGAAGACTCGGAGAGTTCAAGGAATACACACCTTCATTCAAAATCAAAAGTATTCAATCTGAAGAAAGGATGAAAGAAAGAAAGATTTTATTGACTCAATTCAAATCTACAACATATAGTCCATCAAAATACAAGATCAAAGGATGAAACCTTCTCAAATAAATCCACCCAACAGAAGAACTATTGTGACCATTTCTAAAAGTAACGTAAACAGTTCTAAGGAATGATGAATGTTCATAAGAAAGGGAATCAATTATGCTCTCAGGAAAGTGCCAAACTCAAATAGAAGAGAGAAAGAATTCATGATCAGAAATGAAGGTGTAGCTGATATAAGTTATTGCTTCCAGCTCAATCCAAAGTTCAAAATTCAAGAGATCATAAAGAAAAGAATTCAACATCAAAATCAGATGTACTGATATAAGTTGTTGCTTCAAAAATCAGACATCATATATGGAGCTCAAAATAGCTGGTTATCAAGAATATAGGATAAATTCAAGAAGTCAAGATTAGAAATGGTTTCATTCAAAGAAGATATTGTTCGTCGATTAAGCAATTGCTTATATATTCCAAAATAATATTCAACTATATGAAAGGATTTAACTGAACAACAATGAAGCATCTTCTGGATCGCTTTCATCATCATAGCGGAATCAATCCAGCAAGAAGAAAATAAGACAAAGACAAGATCAAGAGATATCTTCCAAGCTTACTACTTCAAGACAAAAGTAAATCATTAGAATCTAAGATTTTAAGAAACGTAGCCACGAAGTTTATAGCATAATCAATACATTTAAAATTTCACTACAAGCTTATGTATTGTACTATATTGTCTCCCATGATGAAATACTACTGTTACAGTAGCTGGAAAGTGAAAAAGACGTATTTGTACTACCAACTGTCTATTTTCTCAAAGTCTATATAAAGAGAACAAATAAGCATTTGAAGATTGATGAACTATGCCACACTATCAAGCTTGAATCAAACTGCTGAAACACATCAAGAGAAAATAAGAAGAATCATTATTCAAATATTCATATAAATATTATTCTAGATAAATATCAATAACACAAGAGTTGTTGCTCGTTGTCGTACCCCAAATTTTCCCTACCCTTTTTTTACTTTTGTCTGGCCTAGACTTTGCATCCCCTTTGCATCATTTTTTCTAAGTTGTTTGCATAGCATGCATCTCAGGGAATCATGCACTTTGGCTCGAAACATTGGGTTTGTGCCATCCTTATGCCTAACTTTGGTTTGAGGTTTTCTTTATGAGGAAAAAGGAAAATTCATCTGGTTCTCGATTAGTGGATCGTTGAATGAAGTTTTGACGTATCATGGATTTCTTTCTCATCAAGTTACAACGCTATCTCTCACTTGAATTCCTCCGAGCCTGGATTAGGGTTTATTTCCCTATTGTTTGCCAAGAAGTTAGGGTTTTGGATCCCTGATTTTTTGTGAAATGTTTCTTTCTCCTGCCTCAAAGATAACTCAAAGTCAAGTACATTTTCTTAGGGATTTCATCTCCTCGCACTTCAAGCTTTCTTCTTAAGATCTCTAAGTCACCGAGTCAAGAGTTTGAAGTTTAAGTTGATGAATGTGGAATTTGGGCATAAGAAATAAGGTGGGAGGTTCATGATGATCAAGGCATGTCTTTGTTGTTTAAGTTACAAGTTACTTGTGGTTCGGATATTCAAGTTAAAGTTCTTGTTGAGATAACAAGTTTGGTTTAGACGTGATATGAAGATTGAGGACTAAAAGAAAAAGCACGTGGTTTACTTAAAATACAAGTTACAAAGGTCATGTTTGATTTCTTAAATTTCAAGTTACAACAGTGGGGTGTATCATTCAAACCATTCAAGTGGGAATTTCTAATTTCAATCAAGATTCAAAAGTTATTTGATTTTCATACAATAAATTCATCATTCAATTCACTCAAGTTTTATGTTCAAGTTACATTTTTGGACAATTTGAAAAAGGGATTACAATGCGAAATACAAGTTAAATAACAAGTTACAATTGTTTTGTTTAAAAGAATATAAATGCTTCTTCTTCAAGTCTCTTTGCTTCGTCTTCAAGTAACTTGTCCTCCTTTCCCGCCTTGACTTTTCTTCATCTTTCAACCTCGCTTAAGCCGTCCAATCTTTATGCTCATGAAATAAGAAAAAGGAAAAAGTTAGCAAGCATCGTGAAAATTTCCAAGCAAGAATTAATGGTTAAAAGAAATTTGTATCTCATCATTAGGGTTTGCATGTGGAATCAGAAATTCAAAAGGTTTTTGTTTTAATCATAAGTCATATCCTCCTATTTTGCAAATCACAAAAAGCTTTGGTTCAAAAAAAGGGAAAATAAATTCGCAACTATTTCATTATAAACCCAAGTCAAAACTGCCATAAACAAATAGCTAAGCAGCCTCGCCCAAAACAAATATGCACAAGGCAAGCCAAAACTGCCCAAAACCAGCACAATAACAAGCACAAAAACAACAACAACCGGTCAGAAAGGGCACAACAACAGCAGGCCGACAAGAAAAAATAAACAAAACAGAAACAGCATCCCAAAGCTGCCAAAACAAATACAAGCAAGCAAATTTCCAACAGCAACAAAGCAGGCTGCTAAAACAGCCCAAAACAGTACAAAAACAAGCTAGCAAGAGCATAACAGCCCAAAGCAGCATATGTAAAGAAACAAAACCAAAACAATAGGCCAAGTAGTCAGCAATAATTCATGAAAAATGGCAAGCTATCAAATAGCTCAAACCTCAAATATATCATCATTTTCCCAATTTTGCAAACCCTTCAGAATTTTCAAAAAGAAAAACAGTTTGCATTATTGAAAGATAAAGAGGAAAAGAGACAGGTTTAGAAACATATCACCTAGCCCATACAACAGTCCAAACATCCTGCAAAACCTACACCTCATCTATTCCACACCTGCTCTAAACAGCCTGAAAATGATATCAAAATAGGCAAGCAAAACCTGCATTCTAAAGCCCAAGGTCAGCAAGTCAAGAATGTTCAAATTCACAAAATTCCCTCCAAATTTCCACCCTTATCTCATTATAAGAAGGGCCACTGTTCATTGAGAAAGGAGATTTACACAACCAACAAACCAAGAGAGAGGGGTTTGGACCAAGCCAGGAAACCTGAGATTTTACACAGCCAGCAAATCGATAATTTTTTTTACCAAGCCAAAAAACCAAAAGAGAACACACAGTCACAAAATCGTAAAGAGGAGAAAAAAAGGAAACACACTGAAAGTATACAACTTCAAAAACCAAAAAGCCATTCTCATTGAATAACCTCCATACGCAACCTTCATACAAAACTCATCCCACAAACCGATTTCATTCCATAACCAAACCATTGGTTTTACTCTCAAAAATCACTCCCCAAATAAACTTTGCACCTTAACCAAACTGTACCTACCAACAACCCCTACAGTACGACGGGAACACAGATTCAAACAAAAAACAACAAAAGCGTGACTGAATCACATCACAATTCATAGGGAGATTAAGAAGAGAAACTGAGACTATTTGTACTTATAATTTGCATTGGAACCTCCCCGCTGGTAACCACTACACAAAAACCTTCTTTGTCAATCTGCTCAACATTATCGATCCATCATCTCCGAGGAACCCACTTTGTTAACCTTCATATCCCGAGCTACCACCAGAACGCGTCATCACCAAATATTCATCTAAAAACCTTCAAGCGCATCAGCTGGATGGAGTACCAGATTCGTCTCTGTTAATGGGGGAGGCTCTGCTTTTGATCGAAAGGGGGAAAATGCAAGGTACGGTGGCCGAAAGAGGGAAATGAAAGCAAGATCTGAAATCTACGATACTGAGCGAGATATTAGAAGAGCGTGTTATCGGGTTTGGGGATGAAGGACCCAAATTGAACCCTAGCTCTTCTCTAAACGACATCGTTTCCCTTGCCCTTTCCATTTTATTTCAACTTTTATCTTGTCATTTTTATTTTGTTTGCTAACAATAACATGCTGATTAAATTACTGGTTAGAACAAAGAGGCAGTGGGCCAAGTTTCCTTTCCTAAAGCCCATCACCACCTCTTTTTTTTAAGCCAAAGTTGATCAACAAAAATGCTATTTGGTCTAATTTCTTGGTGCAGGTTTGGGCTTAGGAGATTGCTGAAGCATATCACCTGATTTCAGTATCATACCCCTAAGAATTCATTTATTTTCTTTAAAACACACTTAATGTTAACAGTTGTTTTGATGTTGTTTATATTTATTTTTTTTGCTTTCTTGACAGGATAAGAATAAAAATAACTAAATAATAGATACATGCTAATTAATATTAAGATTTGTATTTTAGAATCAAATTATAATTTCTAATGTTTATGTAGCGATTGATTTTAATAATTTTGTTACTTGTGTCATGACTTCGAGGTAGATTTCAAATACTGACTCTGTGTGACATTGTTGAGACTTGCCTGAAAAAGTCTCGAGTAGTTTCTAAGCTAGATATGAGCATAATGGTCATTGAAGAGACTTGAGGAGGCTTTAGGAGTTCTTATCTAACATTTTGGGATTATCTGGTGCACTTTCTACTTTTGATTTATTCTCACTCGGTGATTGATAATTGACATAGCCTTTGCGCGCTTGAGGATTAATCTGATTGATCATTGGTGAAGTTTCTGACATATTATTTCTTGAGGTTTTTTTTGCATGGAATCCTTTGAGGCAAGCTAAGAGCACAATCTTCATTAAGGATGTTCAAGGAATCTTTCAGTAGAGTTTTCTTATCTCGTACACATTTCAAGAGGCAACGAACCTTCTCTGTTTGGTTTCCTCGTGGATCTATTTATTTCTCATCCTTGCATCACTTTTCAGTTAATATTGATCATTATCTTACTTGTCTTAACTTTTACACCCTAAGCCCAAAGCCTCTAATTCGCGACCTTTGCACGTCATTTGACACTTCACTCCTCACTATGAACGATCACTCTTCACAAACACTTTCACTCTTACCTTATGCCTATAACATGCTCCCTTAGGATTGAACCCATGCATGACAACATTAGGATTTCTTAGTCCCCCTCTTAACCCTTTTTTTTTATTTTGTAATTATAACTTAATATTCACAAATCAAAAATTCAAAAAACATTTAATCATTACTTGAATTCATTTATAACTTACAAAACACTCAACCAATCAAAACTCCCCCAAGGGGCATGTTATCTCCGTTCTACTGTGATACCGGATTTTCCTATTGCTAGAATGCCTGCATTAACGTCACCCACCAAAAAACACAAACAAACCAACCATTTTCTGGAGGAACTATGGTGTTATGATTCCTTCACTGGATACGTAGGAAAAGGGTCGAAAACCCTCACGAACGCAATAATAAAAACCACTCCTTTCCCCTTAAGAAAATATAGTTATAGATAAACTCACCCTTAGAGACAAATAAACAAAATGGATCCCTTTGAGTACAACGGATGTGAGGGGTGATAATACCTTCCCCTCACATAACCGACTCCCTTACAATTTCTCTTGGTCGCAAGACCATCTTATCCATCCTCATGTGGTTTTATCGATATTTCCCATTCCTTCGGGATAAATAATGTTCGGTGGCGGCTCTGTGTTTTCTGCCGGTAGCTTCAGCTGGAGACTCTGCTGGGGACCTTTTACGAGTCTCTCTTAGTTTTGTTTATTTGTCTTTTTGGGTGTTTATTTATTTTCTTTATTTTGCTTTACTATTTTATTTCTTTATTTCTTTATTGTATTCTTTTGTATATATTGCATATATTGTTGATACTCACATATTCTGGATACACTGTGATATTTGGTTAGGTGGTTACATTTGATAAGTCCTATACCCGGACTTGGGTTACACTTAGGATTAGGACGGGTGGTACAATCATGTTAACTTTGAGGAAGTAATCCCGAAGAAGGAGGAATGAAAATCCCCCACTCAGTGGAGGTCCCCTTGATAGTAGTGATGTTTACCGAATAATTGAGAAGACATCGTTGCTTTCAACCTGGGAACTCGAGAAGCTGAGGACAGTAGAACCCTTAACCCATCTTGGCTTTTTTAGGTGCAGTGCGGAGACTATAATGGATTAATATGGAAGTAGTTGTCACGCGATGCTGCACTCAGACGAGTTTTTCCTGTGAATATTACTGATTGCCGAGTAATTGGAACGTCGGTAATATCCAAAGGAAGAGCGTAGACTCTGAGATTTCCTTAGAACCTTGTTCGGAAGGTGATAAACGTGTAGTGTGTATATATATATATATATATATATATATATATATATATATATATATATATATATATATATATATATATATTATGTATGGTTACTTTGACTCCATGCCTGTAACATCAGACTTTTGATCCTGTTACTTTCAACTTATGCAAAGGACTACATAGTGGTTATCCGAAATATGTGGAGCTGGAGCTTCATGCCATAGCATACCATGACATCATATCATCATGTATATATATCTCATATCTAAGGAAGACCAAAGACAAGTCTCATTGGTATAGCTTTTCAAAAACGATTTTTTTTTCAAAGAGAGACGAGTCTTTGGGCTTCCTCAGAAATGAAGATTAAACATTCATTCATACTGTGATAGGTGGGAGAATTGACTTAGGTGTTTTGCGTTTGATTGCAAATGTTGCGGTTAGCAAGAGTCGCCACCGACTTTTATTTTATCCAAAAAGGAAAGGTGAAAACGCATATGAAAGACCTTTGAGATTATTTCTTGAGTTCGGGGGGTAGATTATGAAAAGGGAAGGTATTAGCACCCTTTTCATCCATGGTTTTCCATGGGATCTTAGTTACTTGCTAGATCACTTGCTTTTGTTTGAAAATATGCTTTGTGTGGTTTTTGAAAGTATTTTGTAAAGAGACCATAGTTTAGGCAAACTTTGTAATGATTCTCGTTCGTAAGAATGTATACAAAGATGTTGATCTTTTAAAAATGTTTTCAAGTTTGTAAGATGTTTTGAAAGTGTAGGTGTTTGTTTTGAAAATAGCAAGGATGTTTTGTTTTGAAATGGAGCAAGTAATTAGGAGCATTCTACCTACTCAAAAAGTCTTTCATGTTCATTTCCTCTTTCCTTTGACATTGTTATCTTACCATTGATTTGGTAAGTAACCTTATCTTTGGATGTAAGCGGGACGGGCGTGGGTCATCGTATAACCATGATTAGCAATGTTGCAAGGTATCTTAGCATTCTCTTTCAGGGACTAAGATCATTTGAAAGGCAACATAGATAGCGTCATCGATGGACTATGATCTTGTATTTTGCTTGTTTTTGCTAAGATATGTTACATGCGTAATATGGCCATTTTGTAAGGCAACCAAGTGGATTTACCCTAGGGGTGCTTGTGTGCAAGTGTATTATTTTTCATGCTTGATTTTGTCTTTGGTTAGGGTTTTCTAATTGATTGGTTTTAGTCTTTCCATACAAACCCTAATTACTAGCATTTGTATATAAAGCGATAAATTGAGGAATTTAAAATTACTACGCTATTACAATACTTGTGGGATAGGGGTGTACAAATTACAAATAGGGATTCTAAGAAAATAAAGCCTAATTATCTATTACAAGCATATTGAATTTATACAAGAATTGAATAAATAATGTACAAAATGAATAAATATACAAGAATATAAATGTAAAGAAAATGGATCTTTTTGTTTGATTTTATAGAGAAATGGGGTTTGGTTTTAACCTAATTAACTAAAAGAGAAATAATTAATTAAATTAGTAAAATTAAAAGCTAAGTTTACTAGAAAAGGAATTTAAATAAAAACCCTGATCTAATAATTGATTAAAAAGAAATTAAGTTTATACGAGGAATGTTTTTGGTATTTTTTGTCTTAAAAATAATTTATAATTTTATAAAATATTTTTGGTCTTTTTTATATTTTAAAATAATATATTTAAATTATATAAAAGAAAATAATTAAAAAAAACCTAGTTTCTAATTAAATTTACAAATCAATTAGTAAAATAAGTAAAGTATGATTAAATACAAATATTTTTTTGTGTAAAAAATAAATAAATAAACTATATCAAAAATATAAATCTAATGTTTTTTATATTTTTTCTGGTTTTTTAGTATTAAATAAAATATTTAAGAAAACAAATAAATAAAAAAATGAAATAGGCCAGGGTGTGAATAGCCAACAAGGGGGGTCAACAGTATCAAAAAAAATAAAGGGGCCCAAGACTGCTAGGCCCAGGCGCCAGTCCAAAAAAGTCAAAATGTGAGAAATATGCAAAAAAAAAAAATCCAAAAGGGTACCACTGGGGCTCGAACCCAGGTTCCTATAGTCGCAGGTGCGCGCTTCTACCACTGGGGTGGTTATACATCCATTTATATAAATCAAACCAAAAATATATATGGTAAACACGTTCCTAAGGACAACTTCATCTTCAACCTCACGCCGAGCCAGAACCTCTATATCTTATTCAATCCTCAACAAAAATGAAAACTGTAAACATGAAACTTGTAGCAAATTTCCTCACGATTTCAGAAATGCAAAGTAATAACATTATAGATCAAAGACAAGCATGAATTTTAATGGCCATAATTTGAACCCTAAAAATTTCAGAAACTTCAATCTTAAAATTCTCTAAGCTCAAGCAATTTAAATGAAAACTATGGACATGGTTAGCTTTAGGGCAATGAAATCTAAATTTTTCATTCACAGATAAACCATTAATGATGCCTGTATGAAGAGTTCAAAAGTCAGAAAACTTACATTGCAAGAGGGTATCGGGTTTGGAGTTTGAGTAGCTTTTAGTGAGTTCCAATGATTGGATCAGCTTCCTTAAGTTCACAGGAAGCTAATGGGATGCTTAGCATGAGCTGAAAGTGCCTTAGGAGTTCTGGAGAAGTCAAGGTGCAAGGTGCTGTTTTTGAAAATGGTGGATGATGATGGAGGTGTTACAGTGGTGTTGCAGGTGTTGGGATTGTTTGTGTATGTTGTTTAGAAGCTTTTGAAAGTAATAAGCCAAGAAACGCACGAGCAAATTTGGAGATTGGATTCAAAACTCAAAAATTGCAAGTTTTGAAGTGTTTTTGGTGATTCTGTATTCTTGGTGTTTTCAGGGCTTAAGCATGCATTAGATTTTTGGAAAATAACTTGTGTATGTATAAGCCAATATGTTTGAGTGCTTTGGATAGTCAGAAGTACAAGTTACAAGCTAATTGCTAGGTTACTTGATTTTGAAGAAAAATGGGAAAACAAGTTTCAGTGTGTAGTACAAGCATGGGCTGGATGATTGTAAGTGTCTAACAAGTTTCTCTTAAGTTATAAGACATGTATGATCATAAGAGAACAAGTGCAAGGTTCAAGAACAAGTTTTATGCAAAAAAGCTACTTTATCAAAATGGCATTGTGTACTTTCTTCTGAAAATGGATATAAAGCATGGCCTTGCATTGAATGCTTGAATTGAGACCTCTAACAGCTGTGCAAGAAATTAATTATGGAGTGCCTAACAATTTTGAGTCCTGCAAAGTAGAGGTTATGCAACATGAGTTTGAATTTTGAATCTTGTTCATCACAAAATGACTTGTAATTCAAGTGTGAAAACCCTAACTCATCCCTTCGACTCTCCCTACTCAAAAATGATATCAAGGAGTTCTTGGACATTTTGGAAATCTTGTCGTGTGCTCTACAACCCCTATTTGAATCACTTTTGAAAATCCCCCTTGGAACTATATGAAAAAGTTCCATGAAGTTAGGTCAAAATCCTGACCAAATTAGGACAAAATTTTACTAAGTGTTTTGTTTCATGAGCATGTGTTCTTAAAATTATAACTTGAGATCCAAGCACTTTTGGAAGGAGTTGTGCAAAGAAATGTTGTAAATTTCATGGATATCTACAACTTTCATGTTGAAAGTTTCTCTTGAATCATCTTGCATCATGGTGAAAATTTTGCTCAAAGTTGTGAAAAAATAAGAAATTTCCAACACTTAGAAAAATTTCCAAGTTTAGAAATTTTAACTTTTCAAAATGAAATCTTGAATTTTTGATTTCTTGATGAATAAGTTTCATATTTTGACATGCTTTTATGAATTTTGATCTTTGACATTTGATTTTGACCAAAAAGTCAAAGTTTGACTTTTCAGTATACAATTGACTTTTGATCAGTTGACTAAAAATTCATCTGTCAATCCATTGGGCTTGAGCAATGTTTTGAGCCATGTCATTAGGTCAAAATTATGAAATTGGACTCTTGAGATTATTCCTTAAACCAATTGATCATTTGCTAGGTCAAAAATCAGAAATCCCCCTTTCCCAGTCAAAACCCTAATTTTGACCATTTTACCCATTTTGAAGATTTGATCAAATTTCTTGAGGAACTATGGTACAAAATTAATCAAATGATACATATGAGTTTAAAATGTTGACGTGGATAAAAAATTATGAAGTTTGACTGTAAATTGACCATAGTTGACTTTTCCCCAATACAGTTGATTTTTAGGTCAACTGCTCAATTGACTGAGCAAAAGTGTGATCCAAAGCTTGAAACTTGACATGAGTAATATTGAGGGTCCATAATGGTCCATGAAAGTCATACGGGGAATTGGAAGTTCAAATATCCCTGTGCAATCTCAAACCCTAATTTTGGTCATTAGTGCTTAAGGAGGTGTCTTGAGTTGATCAACCCTAGTGCAGTCTTGAGCCAAAGGAGATCTTGTTAGAAAATTCTTGATAAATGAGATGGAAAATTTTAGGGTACAACAGCTGCCCCTATTCAATCTTCTTAATCCTGAAGAGTTAGATTGGTGAGTTTTTCCATTCGTGACTTGAAGGTGGAAGATGATTGGACACTAGAGTGCCCAGAAATTTGCACTTGGTGATGTGATGGTTGATGGTATAGGGAATGGGCTTAAAGATTCCATTTGGAGGGATGATGGAAAGTTGTTGGAGATGGGCTTGTAGATGCCATCCAGAAATGAATGTTGAACCCTATCTATAAGCTGAAACTGAATGAAAATCAGAATGGCGTCTGTGTCTGAAGTGTATCTGAACTGTATCTGAAAGTTGAATCTGAATGATTATCAGAATGACATCCATTTCTGGAGCATATTTGAACTGTATCTGAAAGTTGAATCTGAATGAGTATCATAATGGCGTCCGTGTTTGGAGCGTATCTGAACTGTATCTGAAATTCGAATCTGAATGAGTATCAGGATGGCATTCGTGTTTGGAGCATATCTGAATTGTATCTGAAAGTCTAATCCAAATGAGTATCAGGATGGCATCCTTATCTGGAGCGTATCTGAACTGTATCTAAGAGTTGAATCTGAATGAATATCAGGATGGCATCCGTATCTGGAGCGTATCTGAACTGTATCTGAAAAAGCCTTTGAACTTTGTTAATAATAGCTATTGATTAACCTTATCCTGAAAAGGGTAAAATGTTAGCTAATATGCAATGTCATGTTGTATGAAATGCATGCTATAATGAGATTGTGATACATGCATTCGTATTATCGATGTTTATGATATATGGATGCGATGTATGCGTATGGGGGTCCCATTTTGCTATAGCGTTCATGTCTCTGAGCATCTTATCTATTTGTTGCCTTGTTCGAAGCTGATTGAATTGATCAGAACCGTCGAGTTTGTAGGTTATTAGTAAGGTGATCCAACGGGGACATAGTCATACGCTTTAATTCCCTAACTTTTGCCTGGATTGCCCTTTTGGGTTTTTGGTCCACCGGGATACCCTTTTTTGCCCAAGCCGCCCTTTCGGGTTTTCAGCTTGCCGGGTGTACAATTTTTTTTTTGTTTTATCCCTAATTTTTGCCCGAACCTTTTTGGTTCACCGGGATGCCCTTGTTTTGCCTAGGTGTGTCAACCTAGCGGGTCTCTTATGCGTAGTATCTTTTGATTATGTCTACGTTCACGGGGTGCGGAAGGTCGTCGCCATCCATGGTTGTCAAGATCATTGCTCCACCAGAGAATATGCTTTTGATCACAAATGGTCCTTCGTATGTAGGAGTCTATTTTCCCCTGGGATCACCTTGCGGCAGTATGATGCGCTTGACCACCAAATCCCCGACTTGATACACTTAGCGTCTGAACTTTTTGTTGAAAGCTTTGATCATCCATTTTTGATACATTTAACCATGACGGACAGTAGTAAGTCTTTTATCATCAATCAAGTTCAGTTGATCAAGTCGAGTCTGAATCCAATCGTCTTCGTTCAGACCTGTATCCTTCATAATTCTCAGAGAGGGGATCTGGAACTTAATAGGTTAGACAGCCTCCATTTTGTATACCAGAGAGTAGGGTGTTGCCCCGGTTGACGTGCGTGCTATGGTACGATACCCGTGGTGAGTGAATGGTAGAATCTCATGCCAGTATTTGTACGTGACTGTCATTTTCTGTATGATCTTTTTGATGTTCTTATTCGTGGCTTCGACAACACCATTCATATTTGGCCGGTAAGGGGAAGAATTGTGATGCTGGATCTTGAATTGCTTGCACAGGGCGGTGATCGTAGTATTGTTTAGATTCGTACCATTTTCTTTGATGATCTTTTCCGGGATACCATACCGACAGATGAGATTCTGCTTAATGAACTGGGCTACAATGTTCTTAGTAACGGAAGCGAAAGAGGCTGCCTCAACCCACTTTGTAAAATAGTCAATGGCCACCAAGATGAAGCGGTGTCCATTAGAGGCTGTTGGTTTGATTTCCCCAATCATGTCGATGCCCCACATAGCAAAGGGCCAAGGATCCGTCAAGACATTCAAAGGAACCGGAGGTATATGCATCTTGTCAGCATAAATCTGACACTTGTGGAAGGTTCGAGAGTGTTGAAAGCAATCTTCTTCCATGGTAGACCAGTAATAACCTGCCCGTAGGATTTTCTTTTCCATCGTATGCCCACTGGAATGGGTTCCAAAAGTACCTTCATGTAGATCATCCATGATCTTTTCTGCCTCAACCCTGTCTACGTAACGGAGAAAAATAGAGTCATGGTTGCATTTGTAGAGAACACCATTACTAAGGAAGAACTTAGCAGAGAATCTCCTTAAGAACTTATTATCATTGACTGAAGCTCCTTTTGGATATTCTTGAGCCTCGAGATACCTCTTGACTTCATGAAACCAAGGCTGGTACACTACTTCTTCAGTCTTAATCTCGTGACATTGAGCTGGTTCATCCATTCGTTCAATGGTGATCTGGGGGGCCTCGTTATCCCATTTAAGTTTAAACATGGATGACATTGTGGCTAGTGCGTCTGCTAGCTGATTTTATTCTCACGGGAAATGCTCGAAGGTAATCTTCTCAAAGTGTGGGATCAATGTCAGCACATGTTCTTTGTAGGGGATAAGGTTAGGGTGTTTGGTGTCCCATTCCCCTTTGATATGGATGATGACCAAAGCTGAATCTCCGAATACATTTAAGGATTTGATCCCCAAATCTATGGCAACTTTGAGACCAAAAATGCAAGCTTCGTATTCTGCCATGTTGTTTGTACAATTGAAGCAGAGTCTTGCAGTAAAGGGAGTATGACATCCTTCAGGAGATATGAGTACAACACCTATATCATTGCCGAGTGTGTTGGACACCCCATCAAAAATCAGGGTCCATCGGGATCCTTGTTCAGGTCCGTCATATGGTCTGAATCCTTCACAATTATTTACCACCATGATGTCTCCATTTGGGAATTCTAACTTCATGGACTGGTAGTCCTCCACAGCTTGGTGAGCCAGGGGATCAGCTAGTACACTACACTTTATTGCTTTCTGGGTAGTATACTATATATCATATTCTGTCAGGATCATCTGCCATCTCGCTATTCTCCCAGAGAGGGCAAGTTTCTCGAAGATGTATTTTATTGGATCCATTTTATATATCAATAAGGTAGTATGGGTCAGCATATATTGTCTTAGCCGGCGAGCAGCCCATGCCAGAGCGCATCAAGTTTTCTCGAGAAGTGAATATCTTGTTTCACAGTCGGTAAAATTTTTGCTCAGGTAATAAATAGCATGCTCTTTTCGGCCAGACTCGTCATGCTGCCCCAGCACACACCCCATTGAATTTTCCAAAACGGTTAGATACATGATCAAGGGTCTTCCCTCCACTGGTGGCATCAAAATAGGAGGCTCTTGCAGGTATTCTTTGATCTTGTTGAAGGCAGTTTGACACTCATCATTCCATTTGACTACTTGATCTTTCTTCAGTAATTTGAAGATTGGTTCACAAGTAGCTGTCAGGTGAGAAATGAATCTGGCAATGTAGTTTAACCGTCCCAAGAATCCTCTTACTTCCTTCTCAGTACGAGGAGCAGGCATTTCTTGTATAGCTTTCACCTTGGCAGGATCGACTTCAATACCTTTTCTGCTGATGACAAAGCCTAGGAGTTTACCAGACCTCACTCCTATCGTGCATTTGTTTGGGTTCAACCTCAGTTTGTATTTCTTTAGTCTCTCAAAGAGTTTCTGTAAATTGTCAAGATGCTCTTCTTCTGTTTGAGATCTGGCTATCATGTCGTCCACATAGACCTCTATTTCGTGATGTATTATGTCGTGAAATAGAGCTACCATGGCACGCTGATAGGTTGCCCCAGCGTTTTTTAATCCAAATGGCATAACCTTGTAGTAGAATATGCCCTACTGTGTGACAAAGGTTGTTTTCTCGATGACCTCAGGCGCCATTTTGATTTGGTTGTAGCCTGAGAAACCGTCCATGAAGGAAAACACTTTATGCTGCACTGTATTGTCAACTAGAATATCAATATGGGGAAGTGGGAAATCATCCTTAGGGCTTGCCCTATTCAAATCTCTGTAGTCCATGCACATTCGTACTTTTCCATCTTTTTTAGGCACGGGAACAACATTGGAGACCCATTGCGGATACAAAGTAACGGCCAAGAATCCGACGTTGAATTGTTTCATGACTTCCGACTTGATCTTCTCTGACATGTCTGGTCGCATATGACAAACCTTTTGTCTTACCGGAGGGCAGTCCTCTTTCGTAGGTAGACGATGTACTACGATGTCTGCATCCAGTCTTGGCATGTCTTCGTACGACCAGGCAAAGACCTTAACATAATCGTGTAGCAATTGAATTAGACGCTCTTTGACACTGGGTTCCAGATTGGCTCCCACCTTGACTTCTCTTTTGTCTTCTTTGGTACCTAGGTTAATTGTGTCCACTGGTTCTTCATGGGGCTGAATGGTCCTCTCTTCTTGTTGTAGTAACCTGGCGAGTTCCCCTGGCACTTCACAATCTTCCTCACCTTTGTCTTCGGCTTGGTAGATTAGATTTTCAAAATCATAGAAGGCCATAGCAGAATCGCTACCCATGGGATCCCGAATGGATGTAGATCTGCAATTTGAATGTGAGTGTGTGTAAGAGTATAACTATCTTTGAAAGAAATGAAAATGTAAAATAAAAACAATGAGCACAAAGTTTGTATGCAAAAATGTCCATGGTTCATTGATGTCATATGGAAATGAGATAATAACCCTTACAAATGGACCATTATGCCTCGGGTAAGACACAAGGTTTTAAGAGTCTGAATTGTTTAATATTACAGGTCCGACACAATTTAAAGACAAATTACTGTTGGATAAAAGTGATCGGGACAAAATCTCTAGCTTTCTAGTTGCTGAGCCCACCACTGACAGTTGGGAAAATCTAATCCTCCAGGTCATAGCTGTCTTCATCATCCTCCACCGTGTTGACTCCGTGGTTGCTGATCTTCAAGGGTGGTCCTCCGGCACAAACACGGAGTACAACTTTTTGGGCTCCTGAAGTGAAACCCAAACCAAATTTTTCAGATTTGTATGGGATATCTGGGAGTTGGCCCCAAATAGTGCACCCACCTGTTTCTATCACTGCGTTGGCATATTTTAGAGAGGACATCCTGAGCGGAGGCCTCGTAATCTTTGGGACTTGAGAAACAGCCTTGGTCACTGCCACAGTTTGCGGGACTTCTTCAAAGTGCTGGAATGGAGTTTTAATAAATTCATCGTCTAATTCCACATATCTGAAGGAATTTAGATGGCTAACCATATATTCTTCTTCTCCATGAACAATGATGATTTTTCCCTGAATTGGATATTTTAGCATTTGATGCAACATAGAGGTAACGACACCAGCATTATGGATCCACGGTCGGCCAAATAAGCAGGAATATGAAGGGCGGATATCCATTACATAAAAAGTTGAATTAAATGTTTGGTTTCCAACTTTTATGGGGATGTCCACTTCCCCATGAACCATCCTTTTTGAGCCGTCGAAGGCCCTCACTACTATGTTGCTAGGTTTCAAGGTCAATCCTTCACAATCAAGCCTATCAAGATCCTTTTTAGGAAACACGTTCAGAGATGAACCGATATCAACCAAGACATGAGCCAAAGTCGTGCCCATGCATTCGACTGAGACATGCAACGCCTCGTTATGCTTCCTCCCCCTTGGTGTTAAATCAACATTCGAAAAACCTAAAACATTATTTGTAGTCAGGCTGGCTATGCAGTCTTGGAACAAATCGACAAATGTTTCTTGGGGTACATGGGCTGTTTTAAGGAATTTTACCAAGGCCTTTGCATGAGCCCCGAAACATAACAATAAAGCCAACATGTAAATTTTTGACGGAGTCTTCCCCAGTTTCCCGACTACGTTGTTATTGCTTCTTTTTATAATCTTTAGAATTTACTCCATCTCTTTTCAGGAGGTCTCAGGGATAGCTACTGATTGTGCCTTCATCCGGACAGGCTCAGCCAGAATATCTTTGCCTCGAGTCTCGGTTGACTCGGCAGTAAGAATGTCAGTAGGGGTGATAACGGGGACTATAGCAGTTTTGTCAACAGGAGTATTAGCAAAGATGATTGCAGGACTGGGAATAGCCTTTGGAGGAGCAACAACAACAGGAATGAATACGGGTCCGGAAATAACTTTGGGAGGATCAATTTATAAAGAGAATACCCTTCCACTTCAGGTTATCTTGCTAGTCCCTGCGATGTTACTGATATCAGAGTCAACCTTCTCGGAACTTGAAGTTTCAGCAGTTGGCCAATCTTGCTTGATACCGTGATAGTAGACATCACCTCCATAATTCCATGGGACGGTTTTGTCTGACGAATACGGGATTGGTCCAGGCATTGTAATTATCAACGAAGCTACTTTAGGAACTGATGTAATTCTAACGTGTCTTTTGGTGGAGAACCTGGAAGAATTGTCGGAAATGGTCACTATGGAAACATCATTATAAGAAACAGTTGGAGTAGAAGTCTTCTCGAACAAAATCTCCTTGTCATCTATTAGGCATTGAATGCATGCTTTTAACAAATGATAGTTGGTTGGTGAGGATAAACAGAAATGACAACTTTCATCTGTTAGAACAAAGTTTGAATCTACTACCCTATATTTAAGTTTTGATGATAACAAAGTGAAAAGATATAGTATTTATAAGTTTCATGTATGAACTATCTGCTGCCTAAAATTATTATGTTCTGACTTGCAGATACTCTGATTGATATAAGCAAGATCACATCTATTCAGCATCAGAACTTGATTTCAGACACCAGCATCAGAAGTTGCCATATCAGAATGTCAGAATCAGATGATCAACTCACGTACATGCTGAAGCCTGATGAACAAGACTGCGCTCAACACTCTGATAAAGAAACACAACAGTTCATCAGCAGCGAAGCAGAGTCAGAATGAGCCAAGCCAGAACTTGCATTAAGTAAGCAACGGTATTGTGCATTGAAAGCAAATTAATTCCAACGGCCTCATTCCAGACAAGATCTGCTCGATAAGGAAAGTTTGTTATTAGCATTGAATCAAGAATATTGCATCCAACGTTCATCATCTCAGTGCTATATAAACAAGACTTTGAAGATTGAAATGGCTAATGCTCTCCAAATCTCTACACGCACAAAAGCTAATCATAATCTTCTTTCTCTCAGTTTTGCTAAACCACACATTCTGATATTCTATCATTGTTTAGCAATCTAGTTTCTAAGCCTCAATTTGTGTATACATCACAGTTGTGATACAGTTTTGTAGAAAACATCCACACACTTAGTTTTATCTCTTTGTAAGAAAGTGTTACCTTGACAAACCGGGTTGTGGTTTGGATCAAGAAGGCTTTAGCAGTTGTTAAAGCAGTCTATAATATTCAGTTGAATATAGTGGATTAAGACCTCGTTGGAGAGAGGCGAAATCACCTTGACGGGTGGACTGGAGTAGTTTGAGATCAAACGAACCAGGATAAAAATATCTTGTTCATTGCATTAGATTTCAGTTTTACAATTCAACCCCCCCTTCTTGTGTTTTTCACCACTTCAATTGGCATCAGAGCGCCTGGTTCTGAGCTAAAACACTTAACCGTGTCAGTACAAGATCCAGCGTCAGAAAAACACAATGGCAGGAAACAATTCTCACATCAGCAATGACAACAATGAGGACAGAGACAGATTCAGTGGCAAACCTCCAGTCTTTGATGGAGAAAACTTTGATTACTGGAAAGACAGAATTGAAAGCTTCTTTTTGGCACATGATGCTGATCTGTGGGATATGGTGACAGATGGATACACGCACCCTGTGAATGCAAGTGGTCAGAAGATTGATAGAAAAACAATGTCTGATCAACAAAAGCGTGACTTCAAGAATCACCACAAGGCCAGAACCATCCTCCTCAGCGCCATCTCCTATACTGAGTATGAAAAGATCTCCAACAGAGACACAACAAAGAATATTTTTGACTCACTCAGAATGACGCATGAGGGCAACGTTCAGGTCAAAGAAACAAAAGCTCTGGTGCTCATTCAGAAGTATGAGGCGTTCAAAATGGAAGAATCTGAATCCATTGAAACCATGTTCTCTAGATTCCAGATTCTGGTAGCTGGTCTCAAAGTTCTGGACAAAGGATACTCTACTGCTGACCATGTCAAGAAAATCATCAGAAGTTTACCCAAGTAGTGGAGACCTATGGTTATAGCTCTGAAGCTAGCTAAAGATCTCAACAAAATCACTCTGGAGGAACTTATCAGCTCCCTCAGAAGTCATGAGATAGAGCTAGAAGCTGATGAGCCTCAGAAGCAAGGTAAGCCTTTAGCATTAAAATCTAACAGAAAATTTGAGTCTAAAGTTTTGCAGGCAGTTGAAGAAACATCTGATGAATCCTCATCAGAAGAAGACGAACTCTCCCTTCTCTCCAGAAGAGTAAATCAACCGTGGAAGCAAAGACAAAGGAAGTTCAGGAATCCCAGAAGATCTGATCAGAACGAGTCTTCTTCCAGATACAAAAGGACAGATTCTTCCTCTGGATACAGAAGATCTGAAGGCTCCTCCAGTAGCAAAAAGCCAAACACCAAAGACATCATCTGCTATGAGTGCAATGAGCAAGGACACTATAAGAGTGACTGCCCAAAGCTTCAGAGGGAAAAGCCCAAAAAGAAGTTTGGAAGAGAGAAGAAGAAAAGTCTCATGGCTACATGGGATGACTCTGACTCGTCTGAAGCTGACTCAGAATCAGATGATGAAAGGGCAAACATAGCTCTCATGGCTAACATTTCAGAAGATAGTGAAGCTTCTGAATCAGACTCAGAATCAGACACTGAAGAGGTATTTCCTAACTTTGCTGTTAACTTTACAAAGGGTGAACTTGCTGAAAGCCTTAATGAGATTCTGGAACGTTATCAGCAAATTAGAGCTAAATTCAGAGACCTGAAAAGGAATCTTGAATCTGACTCTAATAAGACTGAGAGTCTCAAATTGGAAAATTCTGAGCTGAGAAATAAGATTTCAAAATTAGAAAACACTTTACAAAACTCTCAGAAGGAACCGATTTCTGAAACTCCCAGCAACGCTGATGAGATCATCAAGGAGTATGATCATAGTTTCCAGAAGTTCTTAGCTAAAAGCATAGATAGAAGCAGAATGGCTTCAATGATCTATGGAGTTAGCAAAAATGGCAGGAAAGGAATAGGATACCAAGGTAAGGTTCCTACACCAAAGAATGTCATGGACTTAACCATTAAACACACTCCTCTGAATTCACATTTTGTATATGGTCACACACATGATATCAAATACACTAGCAGTAAGCACTCTGTGAAACCAAAATTTAACCAGAGTTTTGGTAAAACTAACAAATCAGGACCCAAGAAAATCTGGGTACCTAAGGATAAAATAATACATGTTGCAGATATCTTTAGCAGCAAGTCAGAAACACCAGTCATGGTACCTGGACTCTGGCTGCTCACGACACATGACGGGAAGAAGGCATATGTTCCAAAGCCTGGAACTTAAGCCTGGAGGCCACGTTGGCTTTGGAGGCAATCAGAGGGGAAAGATAATTGGCTCCGGAACTGTAGGTAATGGAAATCTTCCCTCTATTAATAATGTTCTACTAGTAGATGGATTGATGCATAATCTGTTATCCATAAGTCAATTAAGTGATAACGGTTATGATATAATCTTTAATCAAAAATCATGTAAAGCTGTTAGTCAGAAAGATGGGACTATCCTGTTTAATGGTAAGAGGAAAAACAACATTTACAAAATCAAACTTTATGAACTAAAGAGTCAGAATGTAAAATGTCTTCTGTCTGTTAACAACGAGCAGTGGATCTGGCACAGAAGATTGGGGCATGTTAGTATGAGAAGAATATCTCAGATTAATAAACTCAATCTGGTCAGAGGACTTCCTAGTTTGAAGTACAATTCAGATGCTCTGTGTGAAGCATGTCAGAAAGGCAAATTTGCAAAACCTTCTTTTAAATCCAAAAATGTTGTTTCTACCTCTAAGCCATTAGAACTTCTGCACATTGACTTATTTGGACCAGTTAAAACTGCTTCAGTCAGTGGTAAGAAGTATGGGTTAGTAATCGTAGATGACTATAGCAGATGGACATGGGTAAAGTTCTTAAGACACAAGGACGAGTCACACTCTGTGTTTGTTACCTTCTGTAACCAAGTTCAGAATGAAAAGGATCTTAGAATCGTTAAAGTCAGAAGTGATCATGGTGGAGAATTTGAAAACAAAGATTTTGAGTCATTCTTTAATGACAGAGGCATTCTGCATGATTTCTCTTGTCCTAGAACTCCCCAACAAAATGGAGTTGTAGAACGAAAGAACAGAACATTGCAAGAAATGGCCAGAACCATGATCAATGAGACAAACGTTGCTAAGACCTTCTGGGCAGAGGCAATAAACACATCGTGCTACATTCAGAATAGAATCTCAATAAGACCTATTCTGGAAAAGACTCCATATGAATTGTGGAAGAACAGAAAGCCCAACATTTCATATTTTCATCCATTTGGATGTACTTGCTTTATATTAAATACAAAGAATTATTTGAACAAGTTTGACTCTAAAGCACAGAAGTGTATTATGTTAGGATACTCTGAACGCTCAAGAGGGTACAGAGTATACAATACAGAAACAGAGATTGTGGAAGAATCAATCAGTGTTCGTTTTGATGATAAGATTGACTCTGAAAAGTCAAAGCAGAATGAAGTTTTTGCAGGTATAGAAATTGAATTTGCAGGTTCTGAAGACAAGTCATCAGAAGCTCTCAACACAGACATTCCTTCAACGTCTGAAAGGAGCACTGCTAGCAATCTTACAACAGCTGCTGATCAACCTCAGAAGAGATTACCCAGAAGCAGCTTGGATCACCCAGAAGAGACTATCCTAGGAAGAAAGGAAGATCCAATCAGAACAAGAGCAAGCTTCAGAAACTCTGAAGAAACACTTATGGGACTTGTGTCTCTGATTGAACCTTCTTCTATTGATGAAGCACTTCTAGATAATGACTGGATTCTGGCAATGCAAGAAGAGTTGAATCAATTCACCAGAAACGACGTATGGGATCTCGTTCCCAGACCAAAAGGATTCAACGTCATTGGAACAAGATGGGTGTTCAGAAACAAGCTAAATGAACAAGGTGAAGTCATCAGAAACAAGGCACGACTGGTTGCACAAGGTTATAGTCAGCAAGAGGGGATAGACTATACAGAAACCTTTGCCCCAGTCGCCAGGTTAGAATCTATCAGAATTTTAATTTCATTTGCTGTTAATAGAGGCATCACTCTGTATCAGATGGATGTCAAAAGTGCATTCTTAAATGGTTATATAGAAGAAGAAGTTTATGTACACCAACCCCCAGGTTTTGAAAATACAAAACATCCAGAACATGTTTTCAAACTAAAGAAGTCACTGTATGGTCTGAAACAAGCTCCCAGAGCTTGGTATGAAAGGCTAAGTAACTTTCTGCTAGAAAATGAATTCACCAGAGGGAAAGTGGACACTACTCTATTCTGTAAATCAGTTAAGAGTGACATCTTAGTCTGTCAAATTTATGTTGATGATATTATTTTTGGTTCTACTAATCCTTCTCTTGGAAGAAAATTTGCTAAGTGTATGCAGGCAGAATTTGAGATGAGCCTCATGGGGGAACTAAAATTCTTTCTAGGAATTCAGATCAATCAAACTCCAGAAGGAACTTACATTCATCAGAGCAAATACATCAGAGATCTTCTGAAGAAATTTGACCTCTCAGAATGTAAGCCATCAAAGATTCCAATGCATCCCACGTGCATTCTGGAAAGAGAAGAGGTAAGCAAAAATGTAGAACAGAAAGTCTACAGAGGTATGATTGGTTCTCTCCTCTATCTGACTGCTTCAAGACCTGACATATTATTCAGTGTTTGTATCTGTGCTAGATTCCAATCAGATCCTAGAGAATCTCACTTAACAACTGTTAAGTGAATTTTCAAGTATCTGAAAGGTACTACTAATCTGGGTTTGTTTTATAGAAAATCTAGTGATTACAGCTTAGTAGGCTACTGTGATGCTGATTTTGCTGGAGACAGAGTGGAACGTAAAAGTACTTCTAGAAGCTGCCAGTTTCTGGGAGAAAATCTGATCTCTTGGTCTAGTAAAAGGCAATCAACAATTGCTCTATCAACAGCAAAAGCTGAGTACATAGCAGCAGCAGGATGTAGCACACAAATGCTCTGGATGAAAAGTCAGCTTGAAGACTTCCAGATTTTTGAGAGTAACATTCCTATACTTTGTGATAATACTTCTGCTATTTGCTTAAGTAAGAATCCCATTTTACATTCTAGAGCTAAGCATATAGAAATAAAACATCACTTCATTAGGGACTATATTCAGAAAGGTATTTTGAACTTAAAATTTATAGATACAAACCATCAATGGGCTGATATCTTTACTAAACCCCTTTCAGAAGATAGGTTTAATCTCATTCTGAAACATCTCAGCATGAAAGTGTGTCCAGAGTGAAAATGTTTTAATTCCATATATTTACCTTTAGAATGTAATTGTATTACTGTGAACTTCTGATCAATCTCCTTTCAGAAAGATAGAACATGAAGATTGTATCAGATGCAAGTCTAAAGATCTGAGAGTCTAAGCTCAAAGACAGACGTGCTGATCACTACATTAAACAAGTGTCATCCAATCATCAGCATATCTCTGAAGCAGAACGCGTGCACGCTTCTGAGAAGGCAAAGCGCTGATTGGGTGCATTGAGACACATGTCTGGTAACCGTTTTTAAGTATCTTTCTCAAATCCCCCAAAATCAGCAAGCATTTAATGAAAAGTAATCATGCTTTTAAAATGCAATCATGATTTTTCTCTCTCTTAAAAAACGTTTATCTTTTCAAAATAGTTTTGAAAACTCTATTTAAGCACATTAATCTCTCATTCTCATTCTTTACGTTTTCTCACTGATACTCAAGCATCTTCTGCATATTTTTGTATTCATCTCTTGCAAAACTTATTTTCCTCAGTTTATTCTCAAAACCCTTTTAGTGTGAACATGGCAACCTCCAGCAGTGCTTCTGCAGGTCCTCAGAAGAAAGCATCATCTGAGCAATATCAAGTGCCATTCAGAACTCTCCTCACTCCTGTGAAGAATCTTGAAGTGCTTTCTGAATTAATCATTGATTTTGGAAGCTTGAAGGAGAACGGATTTGACCTAACTGAAGAAGTTAGGGCTCAGAAGTGGGAAAGGTATTTTGACAGGTTGGTTGGACTAACATTCCCAATGCTAGTCAAGAAATTCTGGATTCACGCCAAGGCTTCAACGCATCTAGTCACCTCCTTTGTTATGGGGAAGAAGATTGTGATCACTGAGGATCACATTGCAAGGCTAATCGGTTACAGTGGCGGTGGCGTCTGTTGTGTGGACATGGCTGAAACATGTGCTGATGTAGGTGTGATAGCTGCAAGGATTTTCACTCATGGGGTGCCCAGCAGCAAGATTAAAGATCTGAAGGATCATTACAGAGTGTAGGCTAAGATAATTCTGGGGTGCTTCAACCACAGGAAACCAACCAGTTCTCCTGATTACATAAATGTGGATCAGCAGTTTCTGATCTACTTTATTGATCAGAAGGTAAAGATCAATATGGCTCACTTCCTGTTCAACCACCTCAGAACAAGTGTGAAGGAAACCAGGGAAGAAGAAAGAACCAAGAGGGATTGGATACCTTTTGGAAGGTTGATATCAGATATTCTGACAGAGAATAGGCTGATTGAGCATCTGATAGAAGCTCAAGAGCTAAGCACTATTGAACCAACAATTGGGAAACCTCTGAATGCAAAGAACTTGAAGAAGATGAAGATGATAGTGAATATTCAGAAGGAACCCATAGCTACTCCTATTGCTGATATCACCAGCAAAAGAGTGCCTCTGAGTGACTTTCCGTTATTTTCTGAAATTGAATCCAAACCAGAGGTGGTTCTCAGGTACTTGGATGCGTGCAAGGCAGATGGTTCAGATCCAAATCTGATTATCAAAGCTCTGCATCAACCTCAGCAAGAAGTGACTCTGAAGAAGATGAAGAAGAGGAAGGCACCATCAGAAGGATCATCCCAACAGACACCCAGGAAAAGAGGTAATTCATCTGCTGCTTCTGTTTTAAATTCTTCTACTATTTCAGCATCTATTCCTCCTCAAACCTCTCATAGAATCTCAATTCCCATCCCTACCATAGATGAAACTATATCATAAGAGGACCCTTATGAGGCATTAAAACTCAGAATACCCAGAACCAAACATCCCAAACAACCAACAATCTCAACAACATCAGCAATTGACCAAGTGTTGTCTGACATTGATCAACACACCTCTGATCAACCAATCTCTGAACCACAAACTGTTCCTCCTCCACAACCAGAACAACAACAACCACTCTCATCAATTCCAGAAGAACCCCTTATCCCTGAACAATCAGAAATTCCAACAACTTCTCCTCAACCAGCAATTCCGTCTCCCTCTCCCCAACCAGAAATTAATCCACCATCACCTCAAACAGAGTTTCATCACTCTGAAACTCCTTCTCCTCAACCATCTGAACCCCATTCACCTCAACCATCACCTTTGGCAATCCAGCTGCCAGGTGGAACAACTATCACCTTAGCACAATTGCCATCCTCATCAGAATCTACACCACCAAATACTCCCAAAACACCACCCAGTCCAATCATAATCTCTGATTCTGATACTCCATCTCCAAAACAAACAGCTGCTCAGAAAACCTCCGAAAACCCCAGCAGGACTTTCATAGACTTAACCAGTCTTGACCGTCTTGCTGATCTGAAACAAAAAATTGCCATCCCAAAACCAAAACAACCAGATGTTGGCTCTGGTATTATGAATTTTGAAACAGGTGTGCTGCAATGGATTGCTTCTTTGAAGCAAGTCTGTCCTGGAATGATTGACCCAGCTGCTTCTGATCAGCTCTGGTCACAATTCAGACTTTGGGTACGTGCTGAAGCCCTCAAGTTGCAGGATATCAACTATGAGCAGGCACAACAAAATTTCAGCAAGCTTCTGAATGAAGTTGGAAGTCAGCTTCTGAAAGAAGACGTGCTCCCTCTGGATAGTGAACCTTGGTCTGAGAAACAGCAAGCTGCAAAGGTGCAATCAGAAGAAGACAAGACCATTCAAGCTGAAGAAAGTCAAGCAGAAGATGTTGCTGAAAGCTCTCAGAAGCTTCCTGCTTCTGATGCTTCTCAAGCTGCCTTGGACAGGCAGACTCTGGAAGAACTAAGGCTGAATGACATGCGTCTGCAGCAGCGGATGGATGAAAGCGATCAGAAGATGAAAGAGAGAATGGATGTGCAGGATAGCAAGATTGACACTGTTGTCAGCATGGTGCACAAGCAGAATGAGACTGCTGAAAAGATCCAAGCCATGCTGGAGAACCTGTTCACACGCTTGCCTCCTCAACCTTAGTCTCTTTTTTCATTCATGTCCTATTTCATGTTTTCCTTGATTTTCTGATGTACTGTTTGAATATGTTTTGTACTATTTTCTTGTTTTGATTCTGAACTATCTTAATATGATTAGTTTTTCTGATCTTAATTGTTTTAGCACATCACCTACACATTTTGATTGCTGACAAAAAGGGGGAGAACAAGAATGATATTTTAATCAATAACGGCTAACTAGACAAAAATTCTCAAACATTCTAACTCTATTACTTGAAAATGCTTTTTCTGTTTTGCTTAAAGTCTACAGGTACAAGGAAGCTCCTGGACACTCTGAAGACTTGAAGCTCTGAAGCTCTGATCACTATGAAGTTCTGATCCGCTCTGATATTCTGATCCAAAGCAAAGCTCTGACAAGAAAAGCTCTGAAGCTCTGCTCTGACATAAAGCTTCTGATAAGTCAAAGACTCTGATACTCTGATGTTCAAAGAAAGGCAAAAAGATCTGATCCTGAAGAACACGTGTAATCAAAGGGAAGTAATAAACTCAGGGGGAGTATCTCTCAACTCTGATATCTCTTCACTCCCTATCCTTTTACTTCTTACTCTGATACATATCTCAGATACCTTTTCACGTTATTTTCATTTAAAAATATCTAGTTTTTGTCATCATCAAAAAGGGGGAGATTGTTAGAACAAAGTTTGAATCTACTACCCTATATTTAAGTTTTGATGATAACAAAGTGAAAATATATAGTATTTATAAGTTTCATGTATGAACTATCTGCTGCCTAAAATTATTATGTTCTGACTTGCAGATACTCTGATTGATATAAGCAAGATCACATCTATTCAGCATCAGAACTTGATTTCAGACACCAGCATCAGAAGTTGCCATATCAGAATGTCAGAATCAGATGATCAACTCACGTACATGCTGAAGCCTGATGAACAAGATTGCGCTCAACACTCTGATAAAGAAACACAACAGTTCATCAGCAGCGAAGCAGAGTCAGAATGAGCCAAGCCAGAACTTGTATTAAGTAAGCAACGGTACTGTGCATTGAAAGCAAATTAATTCCAACGGCCTCATTCCAGACAAGATCTGCTCGATAAGGAAAGTTTGTTATTAGCATTGAATCAAGAATATTGCATCCAACGTTCATCATCTCAGTGCTATATAAACAAGACTTTGAAGATTGAAATGGCTAATGCTCTCCAAATCTCTACACGCACAAAAGCTAATCATAATCTTCTTTCTCTCAGTTTTGCTAAACCACACATTCTGATATTCTATCATTGTTTAGCAATCTAGTTTCTAAGCCTCAATTTGTGTATACATCACAGTTGTGATACAGTTTTGTAGAAAACATCCACACACTTAGTTTTATCTCTTTGTAAGAAAGTGTTACCTTGAAAAACCGGGTTGTGGTTTGGATCAAGAAGGCTTTAGCAGTTGTTAAAGCAGTCTGTAATATTCAGTTGAATATAGTGGATTAAGACCTCGTTGGAGAGAGGCGAAATCACCTTGACGGGTGGACTGGAGTAGTTTGAGATCAAACGAACCAGGATAAAAATATCTTGTTCATTGCATTAGATTTCAGTTTTACAATTCAACCCCCCCTTCTTGTGTTTTTCACCACTTCATCATCACAGCCTGGGAATACACCGAAATTCAACAAGTTCTTTTTGATAGTCAGGAGTGCGGTCACAAGTTTATCAACCAAAGTAACAAACATATCTTCCTCAACGACATTGACATTACAGCCGTGTTTGGGCATAGGGGAAGTGATAACATTGGGAATTTCGGGCACGTCGAATTCAATCTCTTTGGCTTCAAGAAGGTCTTGTACCTTGTTCTTCAGAGCCCAACAATTGTTAGTGTCATGGCCAGGACTCTCAGAATGGTATGCACAACAGGCATTAGGATGATAATGAGGAGAGGTTGTGTTAGGATTCTTTGGAGCTTCTTTCAAAGTCACTAGATTGGATCTTAACAAATGTGACAATACTTGAGATAGTGTCATATTAATTCGGGTGATCTATCTGACTGGTCTTTTCGTTCTTGGCTAGTTGCTTCTTTGCTGAGCAGGTGCGGGTTTAGGGATCATGACAACCCCCACCATTAGACGGCGTTCAACCCTATCTTGATTTCTCTGAGGATATACAGCAACAACTTCTTTTTTTTCCAATGAATGGTTTTCTTACAGCAACAAAAGATACATCTTTTTGAATCTTCCCATTCTTTATCCCGACTTCCACTCTTTCTCCGGTCAATATCAATTCGGTAAAACCTGCCAATGAACTCCCAATTAAGTGATTGAAGAAAGGACCGGACAAGGTGCCCAAAAACATGTCCACTAGCTCTCTTTCAGATAGGGGAGGTTGGACTCTCCCTACTAAGTCCCTCCATTTTTGCGCATAGTCTTTGAAGCCTTCACTTGAAACCATGGCCATACTCTGGAGTTGAGTACGGGTGAGAGCAAGATCAACGTTGTATTGGTATTGTTTGTAAAAGGCAGCGGCCAGATCTTCCCAATTATGAACATTGGCTCTTTCTAACTGATAAAACCAATCAAGTTGAGTTCCGGACAGACTGTCTTGAAACAAGTGTACCCATAAATCCTTGTCAGCAGTATGAGGCTGTATTTTCCTCACATAGGACCAGAGATGCATTTTGGGACATGAAACTCCGTCGTACTTGGCGAATACCGGTGCCTTGAATTTTGGAGGGATGGCATCCCAGATACTAGACCCAACTCCTCAATGTCCAATCCAGGTGCTTTTTGAATTTCTATTGCACTTAACCGTTCTTCCAGATGCTTATACTTGTCATCGGCTGAAGGATATTGTTCTTCAGAATAATCTTCTTCTTCCTCTTGTTCTTCTGAATCTGGATGGACAACTGCTTCCTTGCCTTTCCTATCTTGATTGTGTTTCTCACCGGATGATGTTACAAAGTCTTGGGTCCTTCTTGTTTGTCCTTGGAATCTTCTTCCCATATTTAGAATTCTGGTTATTTTCTTTGTTTTCTTTTTCTTCTCTTCAACAAGCAAGGTCTTCAAATCTTCCTGTCCTTTGGCCAGAGTTAAGAACATCTGTTGAAACTGAGCATTTTGTGCTTGGAGGTCCTTCACCGTCTGTTCGAGATCCATCTTACTGAAATAAATAGTAGAAAGATGAGGAGACTTGTTGCAAGAAACCTTCTTATGTTATGATGAATGGTAGATGCATATGCAATGATTTCAAGGATTTTAAAGATCCAAATTTGTTTTAGACAAAAAAGGAAACACACGTTATATTAATAAATTAAAGTTTGAGTACATCAATGCCTCTTTGGGAAAAATAATACAAAAACTCTAAGATAAAAAGGTTGTACGCGTCCTCTTTGGTGTGATGTAGGCATTCAGAGTCTGCTCCTCATGAAGTTGCTTGGTGAGTTCCAAAACCTTCTTCTCACTAGCATAGAATTGGGCCTTGAAAGTATCTTTCTCCCCCTTGAGTTGTATACAATCTCTTTGTAAGTCTTCAAGAGAGGTGGGCATGTCAGGATGCAGGACAGTGTATGGAACATCTCCTTCTATAACATGCTCAATGATTACCGGGAGAATGAAGGGATAAGGCATTATAAGACTCTGAGCACGAGTTCATACCCATTTGAGGTAAGGCTCAAGAGGGATGGAATTCTTATGCCCTAATGTCTCACTGTCTACCTTGTTCAACATCCTCCAAGCTCGGATAAACCTCTGGCGATGACTTTTATCTTCGTTCTCGTAGTCAAATACCAAACCTTGAATCAACATCTCATGTGGACCATTCCTTCACGCATAACCAAACTGTCTTAAGGCTAAGCAAGGGTTGTAGGTGATATCGCCCCTAATGCCAAGTAGAGGGACATTAGGGAATTCTCCACAATGGTCGACATAGTAACGTTATCTATGGATCGGGAACACCAATGAATGTCTGAATGTTTGAGCATCATCGACCTTTGTGACCACCTTGAACCTTGATCGTTCTTCAATACAGATTGGGGAAGATGCGAAATAAACCATCTTGCCAAGAGAGGAGTGAACAACATAAGGACGCCTATTTTCCTCATAGTGCAATTGTGAAAAGAATGTAGGATGTCTCCTAGCAAAGTAGGCACCAAGTTACGAGATATGAAGATCTTGACGGTGTTCACGTCTATGAGTTGGTCAGGATTTGGAAACAAAGCCATCCCATAGATGATGAGAGCCACAATTTCCTCAAAAGCTTGTAGATACAAAGAGTTCCAACAACTTTTGGCATTCTCAAACAAGAAATTTTCTAGGAAACCCTTGACACCACTCCTTGTTTCCAAATTGGTTGTGACATCAGATGATTGCAAGTGTAGAGCATGAGCAATCTCTTCTAGCTTTCGATCTCTTTCCGTACTGTTGAAAGGTAGTTGATTGAGAATGGGAATCCTAAAGAGTTGGGAGAATTCTTCTAAAGTTGGCACAAGTTGATAATAGGGAAATGTGAAGCAATGGTGTAAAGGATCAAAGAACTGAAATAGAACCTTCATCATGTCTTCATCAGTGTTGGAGGTGACCATGTTTAGTAGGCGACCATGTCTTTCGGTAAATGGAGAGTTTTCAGGAATCCTTGATTCTATCTCCTTAAGTTGAGGATGGATCCTTACAAGATTGACTTGAATGGTTTTCTTGCGAATAGAATCCATGTCCTACAAAACAGAACAAAGATAAATCCCAAGATCATTGAAATGGTTAGTGAATGAATATGATGTTATGATGTTCATGATGTTATGTACAAGTAAATATACACAAACAAAGCAAACAAGTCCTTGGGTTTAGGCTTGTATGGAGTCTTATAGGTAAGTACCCTCTTGAAGTTTAGTTGGCTCAAACATGTCCTAGTAATAGTAACCGGGTTCTAAGGAGCTCAATATCACTGGTTTGTTTCCTTGGTCGTTGTTTCAGCACAAGCCTCTTTAATGGCGACCAAAATATCCAAAAAAACCAAACCTCTATGAGGGTAGTATCGAGTATCTACCAACTTCAGACTGCACCAAAGACGGTCATCTCACTATGTCCTAAAGGCCAAGTTGGTCAAGTAAAGGTTCTAAAAGTTCATTAGTGCTTCATAACATCACTCAGCGGCCCCGTATTCTCCTTGATTAACTCAAGGGATACTGGTACCCACAAATATGTCGCACTAACGTAGCTATTGCTTAGACCATGTCGGTATACCCCGCACAGTTTCCACAATGTATTGCTACTTACCTATAAGGTATCCCAAATCCAGGTAGAGGATTCAAACCCAAACAAAGAACCATAATGTAAAGAAAACAAGTCAAACAATGAAAGTAAGTAAATGTGATCTAACCCTAAGGTATCCCCACTTTTAGAATTTTCCCCAACAGATTCGACAGTTCTGTGATACGGTGGGAGAACTGACTTGGGTGTTTTGTTTTTGATCGTAAATGTTGCGGTTAGAAAGAGTCACAACCGGCTTTTCTTTTATCCAAAAAGGAAAGGTGAAAAAGCAAAGGAAAGACCTTTGAGAGTATTTCTTGAGTTCGGGGGGTAGATTATGAAAAGGGAAGGTATTTGCACCCTTTTCATCCATAGTTTTCTATGGGCTCTTAGTTACTTGCTATATCACTTGCTTTTGTTTGAAAATATGCTTTGTGTGGTTTTTGAAAGTATTTTGTAAAGATGCCATAGTTTAGGCAAACTTTGTAATGATTCTCGTTCGTAAGAATGTATACAAAGATGTTGATCTTTTGAAAATGTTTTCAAGTTTGTAAGATGTTTTGAAAGTGTAGGTGTTTGTTTTGAAAATAGCAAGGATGTTTTGTTTTGAAATGGAGCAAGTAATTAGGAGCATTCTCTCTACTCAAAAAGTCTTTCATGTTCATTTCCTCTTTCCTTTAACATTGTTATCTTACCATTGATTTGGTAAGTAACCTTATCTTTGGATGTAAGCGGGACGGGCGTGGGTCATTCTATAACCAGGATTAGCAATGTTGTAAGGTATCTTAGCATTCTCTTTCAGGGACTAAGATCATTTGAAAGGCAACATAAATAGCGTCATCGAGGGACTATGATCTTGTATTTTTCTTTTTTTTGCTAAGATATGTCACATGCGTAATATGGCCATTTTGTAAGGCAACCAAGTGGATTTACACTAGGGGTGCTTGTGTGCAAGTGTATTGTTTTTCATGCTTGATTTTGTCTTTGGTTAGGGTTTTCTAATTGATTGGTTTTAGTCTTTCCATACAAACCCTAATTACTAGCATTTGTATATAAAGAGATAAATTGAGGAATTTAAAATTACTATGCTATTACAATACTTGTGGGAGGGGGTGTACAAATTACAAATAGGGATTGCAAGAAAATAAAGCCTAATTATCTATTACAACCATATTGAATTTATACAAGAATTGAATAAATAATGTACAAAATGAATAAATATAAAAGAATGTAAATGTAAAGAAAATGGATTTGTTTGTTTGATTTTTTAGAGAAAAGGGGTTTGGTTTTAACCTAATTAACTAAAAGAGAAATAATTAATTAAATTAGTAAAATTAAAACCTAAATTTACTAGGAAAGGAATTTAAATAAAAACCCTAATCTAATAATTGATTAAAAAGAAATTAAGTTTATAAGAGGAATGCTTTTTGTAGTTTTTGTCTTAAAAATAATTTATAGTATTATAAAATATTTTTGGTCTTTTTATATTTTAAAATAATATATTTAAATTGTATAAAAGAAAATAATTATAAAAAAACCTAGTTTCTAATTAAATTTACAAATCAATTAGTAAAATAAGTAAAGTATGATTAAATACAAATATTTTTTGTGTAAAAAATAACTAAACTATATCAAAATATAAATCTAATGTTTTTTATATTTTTTCTGATTTTTTAGTATTAAATAAAATATTTAAGAAAAATAAAATAAAAAAAATGAAATAGACCAGGGTGTGAATAGCCAACAACGGGGGTCAGCAGTAAGAAAAAAAAGTAAAGGGGCCCAAGACTGCTAGGCCCAGGCGTCTGTCTAAAAAAGTCAGAATGTGAGAAATATGCAAAAAAATCCAAAAGGGTACCACTGGGGTTCGAACCCAGGTCCCTATAGTCACATGTGCGTGCTTCTACCACTTGGGTGGATATACATCCATTTATATAAATCAAACCATAAATATATATGGTAAACACGTTCTTGAGGCCAACTTCATCTTCAACCTCACGCCCATCCAGAATCTCTGTATCTTATTCAATTCTCAACAAAAATGAAAACTGTAAACAGGAAACTTGTAGCAAATTTTCTCACAATTTCAGTAATGTAAAGCAATAACATTATAGATCAAAGACAAGCATGAATTTTAATGGCCCTAATCTGAACCCTAAAAATTTCAGAAACTTCAATCCTAAAATTCTCTAAGCTCAAGCAATATAAATGAAAACTATGGACATGGTTAGCTTTAGGGCAATGATATCTACATTTTTCCTTCACAAATAAACCATTAATGATGCCTATATGAAGAGTTCAAAAGTCAGAAAACTTACCTTGCAAGAGGGTATCGGGTTTGGAGTTTGAGTAGCTTTTAGTGAGTTCCAATGATTGGATTAGCTTCCTTAAGTTCCCAGGAAGCTAATGGGATGCTTAGCTTGAGCTGAAAGTGCCTGAGGAGTTCTGGAGAAGTCAAGGTGCAAGGTGTTGTTTTTAAAAATGGTGGATGATGATGGAGGTGTTACAGTGGTGTTGCAGGTGTTGGGATTGTTTGTGTATGTTGTTTAGAAGCTCTTGAAAGTAAAAGGCCAAGAAACGCACGAGCAAATTTGGAGATTGGATTCAAACCTCAGAAATGGAAAGTTTTTAAGTGTTTTTTGTGATTCTGTATTCTTGGTGTTTTCAGGGCTTAAGCATGCGTGAGATTTGTGGAAAATAACTTGTGTATGTATATGCCAAGAGGTTTGAGTGCTTTGGATAGTCAGAAGTACAAGTTACAAGCTAATTGCTAGGTTACTTGATTTTGAAGAAAAATGGGAAAATAAGTTTCAATGTGTAGTACAAGTATGGACTGGGTGATTTTAAGTGTCTAACAAGTTTCTCTTGAGTTATAAGACATATCTGATCAGAAGAGAACAAGTGCAAGTCTCAAGAACAAGTTTTATGCAAAAAAGCTACTTTATCAAAATGGCATTGTGCACTTTCTTCCCAAAATGGATATAAAGCATGGCCTTGCATTGAATTCTTGAATTGAGACCTCTAACAGATGTGCAAGAAATTAATTATGGAGTGCCTAACAAGTTTGAGGCCTGCAAAGTAGAGGTTATGCAGCATGAGTTTGAATTTTGAATCTTGTTCATCACAAAATGACTTGTAATTCAAGTGTGAAAACCCTAACTTCATCCCTTCGATTCTCCCTACTCAAAAATGATCTCAAAGAGTTCTTGGACATTTTTGAAAGCCTGTCATGTGATCTACAACCCCAAGTTGAGTCACTTTTGAAAATTCCCCTTGGAACTATATGAAAAAGTGCCATGAAGCTAGGTCAAAATCCTGACCAAATTATGGCAAATTTTCACTAAGTGTTTTGTTTCATGACCATGTGTTCTTAAAATTATAACTTGAGATCCAAGCACTTTTGGAAGGAGTTGTGAAAATCAATGTTGTAGATTTCATGGATATCTACAACTTTCATGTTGAAAGTTTCTCTTGAATCATCTTGCATCATGGTGAAAAGTTTACTCAAAGTTGTGAAAAAATAAGAAATTTCCAACACTTAGAAAAATTTCTAAGTTTAGAAATTTTAACTTTTAAAAATGAAATCTTGAATTTTTTATTTCTTGATGAATAAGTTTCATATTTTGACATGCTTTGATGAATTTTGATCTTTGACATTTGATTTTGACCAAAAAGTCAAAGTTTGACTTTTCAGTATACAGTTGACCTTTGATCAGTTGACTAAAAATTCATTTGTCAATCAATTGGGCTTGGGCAGTGTTTTCAGCCATGTCATTAGGTAAAAATGATGCAATTGGACTCTTGAGATTATGCCTTAAACCAATTGATCATTTTCTAGGTCAAAAATCAGAAATTGCTCTTTCCCAGTCAAAACCCTAATTTTGACCATTTTTCCCTTTTGAAGATTTGATCAAATTTCTTGAAGAATTGTGGTCCAAACTTGATCAAATGATACAAATGAGTTTAAAATGTTGATGTGGATAAAAAATTATGAAGTTTGACTGTAAATTGGCCATAGTTGACTTTTCCCCCAATACAACTGATTTTTAGGTCAATTGCTCAATTGACTGAGCAAAAGTGTGATCCAAAGCTTGAAACATGACATGAGTAATATTGAGGATCCATAATGGTCCATGAAAGTAATATGGGGCATTGGAAGTTCAAATATCCATGTGCAATCTCAAACCCTAATTTTGGTCATCAGTGTTTAAGGAGGTGTCTTGAGCTGATCAACCCTAGTGCAGTCTTGAGCCAAAGGAGATCTTGTGAGCAAATTATTGATAAATGAGAGGGAAAATTTTGGGGTACAACACATACTATCATGCATTCATTTTTCACAACAAAAACTTATTGGGGTCCCTTTTTCGACAGATTTCAATAAACAGCAAAAATGACTTCTCCACATCCCCACCGTACAAGAAGCAACCAGCGAAGACTTATGGATCTTTTTGAAGAGAATCAGAATGCTCTCTGCTGAGATATGGACACCATGGGCACTCGCATGGATCAACTTACGGAAACCCTTCATGCTGTGATCAAGGGTCAAGAAGAGTTACATCAAAGTGTTGCCAAGCTTGCTACTGCTGCTCCTTCCACTTCTGCTAATGGGAGGAATGATAATGCAAATCTCGAGAACCCTATTGGAACTCCTAGGAATGATGTTGATGATCATCACGACGTCATTGATCTTGATGAACCCCAAGTGAATCTTGCCACTAGATTTTCCGAAACTGCAAAGATGTATCATGCTCTCGAAGAACATCTCAAAGCCATGGAGGGTATTAAGACTTCTGGATTCAGTACTGCTGTAATGTGTTTTATGCCTGGGGTAGTTATCCCTCCCAAGTTCAAGGTTCCTAACTTTTACAAATACAAAGGCACTTCCTTCCCAGAGACTCATCTCCATTCCTACTGTCGCACAATGGCAGTCTATGCTGAAAATGAACCGTTACTCATGCACTTCTTCCAAGATAGCTTGACCGGGGCACCGTTTGACTGGTATATGAAACTAGAAAGAAATCATGTCAGTACTTGGGGAGAACTTGTTAACGCATTTTTGAAACATTACCATGATAATACTACCATGGCTCCTATCCGCACCCAGCTTCAAGGGATGATACAGAAACCTGAAGAGTCATTTAAAGAGTACGCCCAAAGGTGGTGTGAATTGGCTGCAAGGATTCAGCCTCCTCTATTGGATCATGAATTCACTTATTTGTTCGTGGGTACCTGGAAAGACTCATATCTCCAACACATACTCGTTAGTATTTCGAATTCCCTTTCGGAACTGGTTACCATTGGGGAATATATGAAGATGGCCTAAAGTCAGGAAAAATTCAGGGTACATCTAGCGTAATCAATGGAAGTAACAATAAACTTTGCTTTGGCCTTATCAAGAAGAAAGAAGGAGAGACTAGTGCTACTATCAACAAAAGGAAGGCCCCAGTCCATCATCAAGATCAAGCTATGCACTGTCAAGCATCGATTGTTCATCCTAATGTTCCTCGAGCATATACTACAATTTCGGCTCTACAACCTCGGGTGGCTCAGCATCAGTCAATCCATCATCAACAGCAGTACACACAAAGACAATTAGATGTTCAATAAAAACGATATGGGCCTTTTCAGCTGAATCAACAACGCCAGGGGCAACAAGGACGAAAGAAGAAGAAAGTTCTTGAAAGAAGGGTGGATCCCATTCCTATATCTTATGCTCAGCTTCTCCCTCAATTACTTGCCAATCAGTTGGTTCAATTGCGTGAACTTGGTCCAACACCACATCCTCTCCCATGGGGGTATGATGCCAGTGCTCGTTATGAATTCCATTCAGGGGCTCCAGGTCACACAATCGAGAATTACAGGGCACTAAAAAATAACATTTAGGATCTCCTTGATGCCAAAGATATATCGTTCACTCCAAAGGGTCTGATAATGGATTGAATCCTCTTGCTGAGACAAGTGTCAAGACTACAAAGGCGTCTCCTCAAATGAGCCAAGCCTGAAGAAGCCTCCTGATCATGGCAGTTTCTAATTTCATTTGCATTATCATTTGTAACCTTTCTTGTTTTGTTCAGTACTCATTGTATGCAAAACTATTTGTATTTTTTATATTAAATCATCATGCATTGACTGTGTTTGTCTTGAACTAATCCATTCGTATTCACTCATTTACGTCTTTGTTATTCTACTTGCTTTTGATGCTTAACTCTTTTTAATTTAAAGAACAAAATAAATCTTGAGGGAGGATGATGAAGACCTGACACTTAGATTCTCAAACTGTATGCTTTTGAATAAAACCCTACTGAAGATGTACATGCATTGTTTCAAATCTCCAAGCAACGTAGTTATAAGGAAGATAAACCCTCGTCAACCCTTTCGAGCTTTATAGTAGGAGTTTCTTTTACGCAGAAAAACCCTTAATTTTAACCCCGGGGCGGGTAGATTTCAGTTAATCCGATCGAGCATTTAGAACTCGTCAAAAGTGAGCTTCTAGGGATACAACAATGGTTATCCATCAAAGGGCTAGGAAAAGTCAAAACCATAATGACCAACCTTCACCTATCAGCAGCATGCATCAAAGAGAACGATGTCCCCATGGGTATCTCTTGAACAATCAGGAGGTCAGCAGATGACAATACCACAACGGACTCAGGAATCCCTAACCATTTCCAATAAATCGAAGATGATGCAAAGATCAACGACTTGTTCAAAAAGAAAGAGACAAAAAGCCCATTAAGTCGAAACTTGAAAAGCAAGAGACTTAGGCAAAAGTCAGGGCATCCCGCTGGACTGCAACTTCAAAATAAAAAATTGTCCAGGAAAAAATTAGGGAAAACGAAAGGATTAAATATAAAGATCCTAAGAAAAGAACAAGGTCGAGTGATTAGAATCCAAGAAGTTAACGATTGTAGGGTCCTAGAAACTCCTGTGGTTCCTCAATCATCACAAACTCTCTTCTCGAGAGATGAGTGATCGTATCGAGTTAACTGAACATAGGAATGGAGAACATCATGGAGAAGGGGTGGGCACCAAATAATTTTGAGCCTTAAATCCTTTTTCTAAAACCGTGAACCAGACCATGTTACAACCCTTAAAATTCCTAATTGAAGCATGGGTTAATTCGAAAGAAATATTGTAGCGAGAATACGGTAACCCGACTCCTCGCGGATGTGCTAAAATTTGAGTTGGTAACACGCCACCTTCTTCATAAAAACAAAAAAAGCTGAGGCTTCAACATCTTTTCAATAAAAGTTTTTCAAACTTCAAGACAAGCATAGAATTTGCATTAGAATCATCATTCTTAGTCAAACATTCTTTGCATATAAATAAGTGCTTGAACATCAAGTAAGCTTGCATGATGAGCATCAAATGAAAAATTGGTTATCTCGGAGGGCAAATTGCTGCAGAAACCTGTCGAAAATCAAAGAATGATTTTATTCTGGGGGCATTCCCTTAAGATGCCAATTAGAGGCTATCACGTCGAAAAATATCTTCCAGCTTTTGACAACCAATCAGATGAAATCATATCGATGAACCTCTTTGAACTTTAAACTAGGGCAATCAGGCCAAGTAACCTATTCAGAATTCACTCAATATGGGGCAATCAGGCCGAGCAACCTGAGGCAATTACGTTGAGATTAGACAAATCTCTCCAAGAATCCATGACCAAAGGCAGATATTGGGGCATGCCACCTTGTGTTGTATTATGAAAATAATCTTCCAGCCTTCCACTCGAAGAGATCATTACAGGCAGGGGCATTCCTCCTCCCCTCTTAGAAAGCTGCTCAAGCAAATTCATATCATCCTTACAAATGCAATCAGGCTAAAAGCTTCATAACGTTCACTTTGGCTCAGTTAACATTCTCAGAACCACCGTCATTCCCTGCAGTTGGTTAAGCATACAACTCCCCAGATATGAAGTGAACTCGGGGCATATGAAGACACTCATGTCGATTTCCTAGTCCCTAAGTGGTTTGTGGAATAAGGAAAGTCAGACTGAGCCATTTCCTTCTCGACAATAGAGAAAACTGGGGGAATTTGATGATATCCATGTCTCTACTCAATCATCCATAAGAAGTCTAGCAAGTCAGATCAAGCTACTCCTCCTCAGCAAGATTTAATCCCCAGTGAACTCGGCAAGGCTATAACTCAATTCTCGAAGTTGTCGAGCACCCGTTTGTTATGGTATCTCAAGATAACGGAGAAACAAATCCTAATGAGTCTAATATTTTGCACTGTGCATACAATAATCATCACTGCATATTACATTGCATCCTCAAATGCATGGCATATCCATGAATCATCATGCCACATTTCAAAATGCATATGAAGCATGATCCAGATTTGGTACCTTGCCCATAAGCCCCAAATCTATCCCAAATCAACAAAACATTCCCACCAATAATATCATCCTCATAATTCCTAGTTGACATCTGTCATTACACCACCAACCAAAATAAGCCATGGTTCCAGTACATTGTACTCCCCAACTCTCAATCCTCACGTTATCTTTTTATAGGGTCGTAGGTCGCTCGTAGGTCTTACCCTCACGTTATCTCTTCTAGGGTTGTAGGTAGCTCGTAGGTCTTACCCTTATGTTATCTTTTCTAGGGTCGTAGGTCGCTCGTAGGTCTTACTCTCATGTTATATTTTATAGGGTCATAGGTCGCTCGTAGGTCTTACCCTAACGTTATCTTTTCTAGGGCCATAGGTTGCTCGTAGGTCTTACCCTCATGTTATCTTTTATAGGGTCGTAGGTCGCTCGTAGGTCTTACCCTCACATTATCTTTTATAGGGTCGTAGGTCGCTCGTAGGTCTTACCCTCACATTATCTTTTCTAGGGTCGTAGGTCGCTCGTAGGTCTTACCCTCGTGTTATCTTATATAGGATCGTAGATTGCTCGTATGTCTTACCCTCACGTTATCTTTCTATGTTCGTAGGTCGCTCGTAGGTCTTACCCTCACGTTATCTTTTCTAGGGTCGTAGGTCGCTCGTAGGTCTTACCATCGTGTTACCTTTTATATGGTCGTAGGTCGCTCCTAGGTCTTACCCTCACGTTATCTTTTCTAGGGCTTTAGGACACTCGTAGGTCTTACCCTCGCCTTATCTTTTATAGGGTCGTAGGTCGCTCATAGGTCTTTCCCCCACACTATCTTTTCTAGGGTCGTAGGTCACTCGTAGGTCTTACCCTCACATTATCTTTTCTAGGGTCGTAGGTCACTCGTAGGTCTTACCCTCACGCTATCTTTTCTAGGGTCGTAGGTCACACGTAGATCTTACCCTCACGTTATCTTTTATTGGGATGTAGGTCGCCCGTAGGTCTTACTGTAACACCCCAATTCTACCCCAAGAAAATTATGCAAAATAAATCAGAGTTATAAAATTTCATTCATACAAACGAATCGGGACGTCACAAATTCTTCTAACAAATTCATTGCATTCATCATGGATATATAACACTTTTAAAACATCAGATGAACCATCGTCATAACATCTTTAATAAAATAATTCAACAACCACGCAACGGAATTCTTTAATAACATCTCTAAATGAAACAGCAACTTCGAAACAATTCATATTAATAATAATCATTTCAAAACTCAACAACTGAAAACCAACAATCAAAAATCAGCAAGCGTTCATCCCCCCGAGTGTTACATATCAGAGGAATGACACCGACTCGAACTATTGAAGGTATACATCCTTCACTCTCGGTTACCTGCACGTTACCAACATAAGGGCAACATTCAAACATAAGGGGTGAGATATCTAACAATATAATAAAGTGCATGATAATTAATATATTAAATTAGATCACCAATATCACCACTTCTCATCTCATAATCAATAATAATTACAGCATATATACTCATTCATCAACATCAAATACACTTCATTATTCAATCATAAAATGCGACTCAAAACTATGCAAATGCATGTGGTACCATTGGAGAAGAACTCCCATCTCAAAAAACTGTCAATTAATAGAGGCATCAACAAAGCATAGCCTTCATCTCAAAATTTTCCAATTCAGGCCATCTCAACGAGCATAAGCTCCATCTCAAAAATGTAATGTATGCGACTCATCATGAATGTAATAACAACACCCAAGTTAAATACATCTCAAATCATCTCAAAACATCTCAATTAAGAACATCTCATAAACATCTTAAAATAACAACATCTCAATCATCTTAAAACATCTCAATCACAACACCTCATAAACATCTCAAAGTAATATTATTGAACATCATTTATCATCACAAAATCATCGAACACAACTTCATCAGTAACATCTCACCAATACTCAATTGTATATTAATAGTACAATAATCCATCATGTTATTTTGCTAATTTATATCGTTACTGTCACTAATCCTACTACCATAATTCTAACAGCAGCCTCTAAACATCTCATATTCATCATTCTGTCCCAAAACCCGCACAACGACCGACACAGGAAATAATTCTAAATCCTAAGTTGGCTACTAGGATTACATTCTTTATTCATCATTTTAATCATCTAGAGTAAATTTCACCGCGTTAGTAAATTAACGCTTCGAACGGCATCTCAAACAACATCTTAAAACTCAAGTTACAGCAATTTAAAACTAATTCTGTCAAAATTAGTCAGTATGGGTCGACACAAAACCCTATGGATCAACTCATCCTGACTTCAAAACGCATCATGTATCGACACATCCTCTCTTCGTGTCGACTCATCCTGAGTCTTGTACTTATCATGCATCAACGCAAGCCCTCCATGGATCGACTCATCCTGAGTCTTGCAGCCCACATGTATCAATGCATGCCTCCATGAATCGATGCATCCTGTTACAGTCTGCATAATTTTCTGCGTTTTCTATTGTAATTTCACTACGGGAATTATGTTACAGTCCTACAAACCTCATTATAACCATGATAATTCATCACTTAACATTATACTCTATTACTCCATCGATTAAACCATATAATAACATCATTATTCATCAAGAATTCATCAATATTTGCCATACATCATTCATAATATATCCAATTCAAGAACAAACAACAATCCTCTAACCCCACATATCAAACATCATGAACCCAATTATAAAGTCAGAACCCCACCCTTACCTTGGATTTAAGGTCGCTCTACAATTTATGGGTTGAATCTTCGTTCTTGCCGTTTCCTTCTATTTCCAGAAGCTTCACGTTCTTCTCAAATCCTTATTTCCTCTACTGCTTCTTTCTTCTATACCTTCTCACAAATAATAAAATAACTTAATATTCTATTATTCCTTAGTGGGCTCCAAACTTACACCCCCTTATTACATCTACTATCTCAAATTAAGCCCACCTTAATAATAATACACTTCTAATATTATTTCACCACATAATAATATTATACCTCTAATATTATTATTTCTCTACTTAATAAAATAAATCCAATTTAATTATAACACCACCTCACAAATATTCCAAAAATAGTTTAATTAAATAATTAATTAAATTACGGGCGTTACACTTACCCTCACGTTACCTTTTATAGGGCCGTAGATGGCTCGAGGTCTTAACCTCACGTTTTTATAGGGTCATAGGTCACCCATCTTACTTACCCTCGTGATATGCTTTCTCTTGAGTCATAGATCATACACCGATCATTACTCGTTGTCTTTACCTTTCTCTTGGGTCATATATCATATGTTGATCTTTGCCCGTTGTCTTTACCTTTTCTTTTTTGGTCGTGAATCCCACACGATGGAATCTCCGTTGTCGTCCAGTTTACCCATTGTGTTTAAGTTTTCATGTTGTCTTTAATCCAACTTTCCGTCACCATGACATCATCAACCATAATTTTTCAATCACATTAATACACACTTCCTCGAGAACCTTGTATTGGCACCGTTTCCCCAACACAAGTTATCGTTATTCAACCACATTCATCCATTATAACCAGTTCACCTGAAAGTTCCCATTTTTTCATCCCCAGTAGACATCACAAATAATTACACTCACACCATCTCTCTAGGGAAAATTTCAGGTCCTGGTAATTAATCATCTTCCACCTTAAACTTTCGAAAGGCTAACGCCAAATCGCCTTCAAGTTTAAGTCGATTAAATAGGAGCAGCTTTCGTACCCCAAATTTTCCCTACCCTTTTTTTTTACTTTTGTCTGGCCTAGACTTTGCATCCCCTTTGCATCATTTTTACTAAGTTGTTTGCATAACATGTGTGATATGGTGGGAGAACTGACTAGGATTTTGTGTTTGTTTTCGCAAATGTTTCGGTTGAGCAAGAGTCGCCACCGACTTTTTATTTTATCCTAAGGAAAGGTTTAAAAAGCACAGCAAAAACCTTTGAGATTTTTTCTTGGGTTCGGGGAGTAGATTATAGAAAGGGAAGGTATTAGCACCCTTTCTATCCATGGTTATCCATGGGCTCTTAGGTACTTGCTTAGATCAACTTGCCTTGGTTTTCAATTGTTTGAAATGGTGCTTGGTGTGTGGTTTTGAAAATGTTTTGAAAAGATGCCTTGTATAGGCTACCCTTGTAACAATTCTTTACTCGAATGTTTTACAAGAGGTGTTTGTCTTTTGAAAAGATGTTTCAAGGTTTTTTTGAAAGTTTGTTTTGAAAGTGTTTGTGAAGTGTAGTTTGAAATTAGGCAAGTGTTTTCTTTGCAAATTGACAAGTACTTAAGAGTTATCTACCCTAAAGTTTTCTCAAAGATTTTTGTCATGTTTTAAGCCTTTTGACAATTTTGTTCCACCATTGCATTTGGTGGACAATCTTGTCTTAGGAGGTGAAAGGGACGGGCGCGGGTCATCGTTTAGACTATAATTGCAATAGTGTTAAATGTCTTTGGGCAATTTTTTCTTTAAAAGGGACTTGATCATTCATTTAGGCAACAATTTGAGGGACTATGATCATTTGATTGTTTGTTTTACCCAAAGAAATTCAACATGCAATATGGCCCAATTATTTGAAGGCAACAAAGTGGAATACCCTAGGGATGCAAGTGTGAAATGTGTTGTCCATTTTCATGCTCATTTATCTTGAAATTAGGTCAAACTATTTGTTCGTTTTATTCGCATACAAACCCTAACTCTAGCATAGTATATTTAGAAAGCGATAAAGTGCGAAATTTAAATTCCTACACTATTACAACACAATAATATGAGGAGGGGGGTACAAATGTTTCAAATGGGGATTATTTAGACAAGAATTTAAACCTAACTATTATATCATTTTCTTTGAATATTTACAAGAAAAAAATTACATAATTAAATGGAAATGAAATAAATATGCAAAATGTAAAAAGAATTTTTATGTGTATGAAAAAAAGTATTATTTATGTGAAATAAAAAGAGAAATAAAAAGGTATTATTTTTTGAGTATTTCCATATTTAGGGCAAAACCCTAATTTTAATTAAAAGGGTATTAATTATTTAATATATATAATATTTGCTATTTATATACAAAGAATAAAAGAAAAATGAAGTATATTTGTAAAAATGTATTTTTTAGCATTTAATATTAATAAAATAAAAATATGTATATTTTGGTATTTTATCCTAAGTGTATTAATATATACATATTCATTTATATTATTTATAAAATATGTATTATATATACCAATTAATGATATTTAATATTTAATAAAAAAGTATTTTTATTTATAAAATATTTTCAGGAAGTAAAAATAAGATAAAAATATATAAAAATATATTTGTACTATTTTAATATTCTAAACAAAAAGTATATATTTATTTATTTATGTACAAACTAAAAGAAAAAAATCAAATAAATACCTAATAAATTCAAAAATGATGAGAAAAAATATTTTTATATTTTTAATATGCTGAGAAAAAATAAATGAGTCAATTAAAAAAAGAAAAAGTCAAAAATATTAAAAATAAAGCAAATGGGCTCAGGGGGGTGTGAACCAAAAAGCATGGTGTGAATAAGAAAATAAGTCAGGCCCAGCCCAAGAAGACATTGTCTTCAACTTTCAGACAAAAACAGTTCAAAACGCGCGCCCTTCTTCTCAAACTTCTAACTCCTGATTCCTGATTGTTCAGTTGAAGTTCTATCTGGCAATGGGGAAGCTTTCAATGTAAGGTGATGATTGGTATAGCTTCCTTGAGGTCCAGGGATGCTATTCCAATGTTTACTTTGTCTTGAAAGCTTTTGAATCGTGCTAGAGCACTTCACCTGTAAAACAAGAAACTGAAAATGGTGGAACTGGTTAGAGGGATTACAGGTCGTGTTTCAAGTCATGGTTAGCTTGCATATATGCTAGGGAATGTGTGTGAACTGGTTTGGGCAAGAGAGCTTGAGGGAAATGGAAGATGACACTCAAACTGCAGGCCTGGCCCTGTTTTTGCAGTTTGAAGGTGATTCTGAGATTGGGAGTGTATGAGAGATGTTAGGGTCGTGTACTAGCTTGGTTATGTTGTCCTGGATGTGTTTTACAAGTTTGCTTAAGTGTTTGCAAGCTGATATGAGAGTTATGTTACAATATGCCAAGTTACTTACACTTTAAGCAACAAATGCCCAAGTTGTGTTCTAGGTCAGTAAAGGCCCCCTAATGAGCTGCATAATCTCTCCTTGATCAGAGTGTTTTGCTCATAATCTTGTGCCAATTAGATCTCATTTGTACTGCTTGGATTTTCAATTGGACATAAAGCTACCTTTTGCAAAAATGGAAGAAATGCTTTATCTATTTTGGGATTAATCCTTTAGGCAATGCTTGAACACACAAAACATGGTCTTGGAACAAAGGTTTTGCATTGAATTATTGAGTGTCAAAGGGTTTTAGGACCTGTAATTTAGCACAAACTATGCTGACTTAAAAATGGCCTAAGTTATGAACATGTTTATGATCAATTCAAAAGTGAGTTTTTGCTATATTGTGAAATTCGATTCTCCCTAACCATGAGGTTGTTTGAGAAGTTCTTGGACATTTTAGAAAGCTTGGAATGAGTACTACAATCCATCTTTGAAATTCAAATTGAAATTCCAAGTTTAAGTGTATGTAAAATGGCCTTGAAGTTGGGTAGAAAACCTTGTCAAAATAGGTCAAAAAATCACTAAGTTAAGAATGGTTTAGTGCCCTTATTCAAAAATTTGTAACTTAAGATACATGCCTCATTTGGGAAAACTTTGTGAATCACAGTTGTAGATTATGAAACAATCTACAACTTTCATGTTTTGACTTTTGTTTGAATCCAAATGGATCTTGGTGAGAAAGTGGGGCAAAGTTGGGAAACAATTAGGGTTTTTCATAACTTAGAAAAATTCTAAGTTATGAAAAATTCTCATTTCTAACCCTAATTTGCATTTGGTGATTTCTTGGTGAACAAGTTTCATGATTTGGCATGTTTTGATGAAAAATGAATCTTGACTCTTGATTTTGACCAAAAAGTCAAAGTTTGACTTTTCAGTATACAGTCAAAATTGATCAATTGACAGGGAAATTCAACTGTCAATCCTGTGTACTTGGGATCTTTTGAGTTTGTTGAGCATGTCAAGATAATTCCATGGGGTCCTTGAGTCCATATGTGAGCTTGGTTTGCCCTTGGTTGGGTCAAACAGTCAAAAATTGCCTTTGTGCAGTCAAAACCCTAAAAATGACCATTTTGCCCTTTTGGTGACCTGATCAAATTTCTTGTGGAATTGTGATCCAAACTTGATCAAATGGTTCATATGAGTTCATAATGTTGATGTGGGTCAATTTCCATGAGGTTTGACTGTTAATTGGCCACAGTTGACTTTTTCCCCAATACAGCTGATTTCTAGGTCAACTGTCCAATTGACTGGGCAAAACTTGGAATCAAGACTTGAAATTTGGTATGGGTAAACTTGGGAGTCCAATATGAAGCAAGAAAATCATCTTAGGTATTTTAGGTCAAAACATCTTTGTGCAAACATAAACCCTAATTTGGGTCAATAGTGCAAGGAGAAGTCTTGAGCAGATGAAACCCTAACTGGATCTTGATCTTCAAAGGCTTTGTGATGAGAAATCATTGAGAAATGGGAGGGCAAATTTTGGGGTACAACAGTTGCCCCTGTTCAATCTTCTTGAATCCAAAGAGTTAGATTGGCAGGTTTGCCTTTCGTGACTTGAGGGTAAAAGGAGATTGGACATTAGAGTGCCCTTAAATTTGCACTCGTCAAAGCAATGGATGCGGGAATGGGCTTAGAGATGCCATTTGGAGATGGGCTTAACGATGCCATCTGGGAGAGTGACAGAAACTTGTCGGGGATGGGCTTAAAGATGCCATCTGGAAAGAATATCAGAGAGGTGTCCATGCTTGGGACCATCTCTGAACTGGGGGTCTGAATAAGCAATAGATTGACATCCGTTGTTGGGAAGAATCTATGGACTGTTTTCAGAAGTCTTGAGAAGATACTGAACAAGTGATAGGTTAACACCCGTTACTTGGAGAACCCGTGAACTGTTTTCAGAAATCTGGGAGTTGAATAAGCAATAGAGCAGCATCCGTTGTTGGGAAGCGTCCGTAAACTGTTTTCAAAGGTTGCATCTGAACAAGTGATAGATTAACATCCGTTGTGGGGAAGAATCCATAAACTGTTTTCAAAGGTTGCATTTGAACAAGTGATAGATTAACATCCGTTGTTGGGAAGAATCCATAAACTGTTTTCAGAAGTCCTGAGAAGAAAACTGAACAAGTGATAGGTTAACATCCGTTACTTGGAGAACCCGTAAACTGTTTTCAAAAGTCTTGGGAAGAAACTGAACAAGCGATAGGTTAACATCCGTTACTTGGAGAACCCGTGAACTGTTTTCAGAAATCTTGGAGTTGAATAAGCAATAGAGCAGCATCCGTTGTTGGGAAGCATCCGTAAACTGTTTTCAAAAAATCTTGAGAAGAAACTGAACAAGCGATAGGTTAACATCCGTTACTTGGAGAACCCGTGAACTGTTTTCAGAAATCTTGGAATTTGAGGGGGAACCGGTGTAGGGTTGCCTGAGGATGAGTCCGTGTAAAACTGCATCTGAGACTGTTAATGATGGCTTTTTATTCTTATCCTGAAAAGGACAAAATGTTAGCTAAACACAAAATTATGTTGCATGAAATGTATGATGCAATATATGTTATATCCATGTTTATGGTAAGAATGTAATGAATGCGCATGTAAGATGATGAGCTGTCTTGCTTGGGACAGATGAATCCTGGATGACTGAAGATAAGAACAACTTGACTGCTGCCGGGAAGAACAAATCCTTGGCTGTTGCTGGGGAACAAAGAGCTTGGGTTGTATACCAAACCTCTGGGGAATTCCTGATGACTTCTACTGGGGAGTACCAATCTAGTAGACCTATGTCGGGGATGCAAGACTGAGAATCTTCGGTTCGGCGGGAAGCATCTCTGGCGACTTCACTGAGGAACTCAAGATTCGCTTTCCTAAGACTCTGTAGGGAGAAGGTTCATTAGTCTGGCTCCGCTGGGGATATTGAAACTTAGATTCTGAGGGAAATTGGATTCCTGAGGATCCTCTGGCTGGGGGATTGTAAAGATAAGTTACTGCTGGGGAACTTTGATGAACTCCGTTGGGGATAGGAAGAATTTTGGCGAGTGCGATCTTCCGTGGTTGTTAGCTGAGGATAACCCAGTTATAAGGCCTTGTGAGGAATAACTTTGAATAAAACTCAGGAGAGACGTCCGTACTCTGCGGGGAATAAGCTTCCAGAATTTACTGGGGATGAGCTTCAAGACTTGCTGGAGGATATGGATTCCAAATCTCTTGGGGGTTTCCTTTGAAAAGGTATCAAGATATCCAACTGTTCCTTTGACCTATCAGTAATCCTCTTTCTTGGTTCATAAGGAAATGATCATGTTTCAAATGCATATGCCTATTTAACAAAACGTTGGACGTTTCTCAAAATAAACAAATAGTGCAAGAGAAAAGAAAAGGAAATGACACAAATTTCTGGGAAAAGTATTTGTATTGATTTTCTATGAGTATATTTGTACAAAGGACACAATCATCCTAGTAAGAGGATTTTGTCGTAAATATTTGAAAAGTTTATACAAAATAAGGATGGCTACGTGAAATAATTCCATGGGATTCCATTCTGCTATAGCTTTCACAACTCTGAATATCTGTGCATTCAATGCTTCGCTTGACGATGACTGGATTGATCAGAAACCTGGAACTGGTTGATGAAGAGATTGTCTTTGATGTGATCCGACGAGACATAGTCATACGCTTTAATTCCCTAACTTTTGCCTGAATCGCCCTTTCGGGTTTTCGATCCACCGGGAAACCCCTTTTTGCCCAAGCCGCCCTTTCGGGTTTTTGACTTGCCGGATGTACAGATTTTTTTGTTTTTATCCCTAATTTTTTCCTGAACCGCCCTTTCGGGTTTTCGGTTCACCGGGATACCCATTTTTGCCCAAGCCGCCCTTTCGGGTTTTCGACTTGTCGGGTTATTTTATGCGTAGTATCTTTTGACTATGTCTGCGTTCGCAGGGTGCGGCAAATCGTCGCCGTCCATGGTGGTCAGAATCATTGCACCACCAGAAAATATGCTCTTGATCACAAATGGTCCTTCATATGTAAGAGTCCATTTGCCCCTGGGATCACTCTGCGGTAAGATAATCCGCTTGATTACGAGGTCTCCGACTTGATACACTTGACGTCTGACTTTCTTATTGAAGGCCTTGATCATCCGCTTTTGATACGTCTGACCGTGGCATATAGCAGCAAGTCGCTTTTCGTCGATCAGATTGAGTTGATCAAGTCGGGTCTGCATCCAATCATCTTCATTCAAACCTGCATCCTTCATAATCCTTAGAGAAGGGATCTGGACTTCCATAGGCAAAACAACTTCCATGCCATAGACCAAAGAAAATGGGGTTGCCCCGGTTAAAGTACGTACCGTCGTACGGTATCCATGCAGAGCAAACGGTAACATCTCATGCCGGTCTTTGTAAGTGACTGTCATTTTCTGAATGATTTTCTTAATGTTTTTGTTCGCAGCTTCAACAGCACCGTTCATCTTCGGCCGATAGGGAGATGAATTGTGATGATAAATCTTGAACTGTTCGCACGATGCAGTGATCATTGTGTTATTCAGATTTGTACCGTTGTCTGTGATGATCCTGTCTGGGACACCATACCGACATATGAGATTTTGCTTGATAAAGCGGGCAACCACATTTTTAATAACAGAGGCGAAGGAAGCTGCTTCGACCCATTTGGTGAAATAGTCAATGGCCACCAGGATGAAGCGATGTCCGTTGGAAGCCGTGGGCTTGATCTCTCCAATCATATCAATGCCCCACATTGCAAAGGGCCACGGAGCAGTCAGGACGTTGAGAGGAACCAAAGGGATATGAACTTTGTCAGCATAGACTTGACACTTGTGGCAAGTACGGGAATGTTGATGGCAGTCAGCTTCCATGGTAGACCAGTAATAGCCTGCCCTTAGGATCTTCTTAGCCATTGTATGCCCGCTCAAGTGAGTGTCAAATGTGCCGCTGTGTATGTCAGTCATGATCAGCTCTGCTTCAGCTTTATCTACGCATCGGAGTAATACACAATCATGGCTTCGTTTGTAAAGGATGTCGTTGCTCAGGAAGAACTTAGCAGCAAATTTCCTTAAGAACTTCTTGTCATTTACTGAAGCTCCTTCAGGATAATCTCTAGTCTCGAGATACCTTTTGATTTCATGAAACCAAGGTTGTTCCATTACTTCTTCGGTATTAATCTCGTGACAATGCGCAGGTTCATCCATTCGCTCGATGGTAATTTGGGGAGCCTCGTTATCCCAGTTGAGTTTAAACATGGAGGACATTGTGGCTAGAGCATCTGCTAGCTGATTCTCTTCTCGCGGGAAATGCTCGAAGGTAATTTGCTCGAAATGCGGCAACAATGTCAGGACATGTTCTTTGTATGGGATAAGATTAGGATGCTTAGTATCCCACTCTCCTTTGATTTGACTGATAACCAAAGCCGAGTCCCCAAATACGATCAAAGATTTGATCCCCAAGTCTATAGCAGCCTTGAGACCAAAGATGTAGGCTTCATACTCAGCCATGTTGTTTGTGCAGCTGAAGCAAAGTCGGGCCGTGAAAGGTGTGTGACAACCTTCCGGAGAAATGAGTACCGCGCCGATACCGTTTCCAAGTGCGTTTGAAGCACCATCAAAGTACAGGGTCCATCGGGATCCCTTTTCGGGTCCGTCATACGGTCCGTTACCTTCAATGTTGTCCAAATTCATGATGTCCTCGTCCGGGAAATCAAATCTCATGGGTTGATAAACTTCGATAGCTTGATGAGCCAGATGGTCAGCTAGTACATTCCCTTTTATAGCTTTTTGGGTGGTGTATTGGATGTCATACTCAGTTAAGATCATTTGCCATCTAGCTATCCTTCCAGATAAAGCGGGCTTTTCGAAGATATACTTGATAGGATCCATTTTGGAAATCAACAAGGTAGTATGAGTCAACATATACTGTCTTAGTCGGCGAGCAGCCCATACCAAAGCGCAACAAGTTTTCTCGAGCAGTGAATAGCGAGTTTCACAGTCGGTAAACTTTTTGCTAAGGTAATAAATAGCATGCTCTTTACGACCAGACTCGTCATGCTGGCCCAACACACACCCCATAGAATTATCCAAGACGGTCAAATACATGATCAATGGTCTTCCTTCGACGGGTGGCATCAGAATAGGAGGTTCTAGCAAATACTCCTTGATTCTATCAAAAGCAGCTTGGCAATCGTCGTTCCATTCGACTACCTGATCTTTCTTCAAGAGTTTGAAAATTGGCTCACAGGTAGAAGTCAGATGAGAGATGAACCTGGAAATATAGTTCAAGCGCCCCAAGAACCCTCTAACCTCCTTTTCAGTACAGGGAGCAGGCATCTCTTGTATTGCTTTCACTTTTGCGGGATCGACTTCAATGCCTTTGTTGCTTACAATGAATCCCAGGAGTTTACCAGACCTAACTCCAAAAATACATTTACTTGGATTCAGCCTGAGCTTGTATTCTTTCAATCTGGCAAACAGCTTTTCTAGATGTTCAAGGTGCCCTTCCTCTGTTTGTGACCGAGCTATCATATCGTCTACGTAAACTTCAATCTCATGATGTATCATATCATGAAATAAAGCTACCATGGCGCGTTGATAAGTTGCCCCTGCGTTCTTTAGCCCGAACGGCATCACCTTGTAACAGAAAGTGCCCCATTGTGTGACAAAAGTTGTTTTCTCCATATCCTCGGGGGCCATTTTGATTTGATTGTAGCCCGAGAATCCATCCATGAAGGAAAACACTTTATGCTGAGCTGTATTGTCGATCAAAATGTCAATGTGAGGGAGCGGAAAATCATCTTTGGGACTGGCCCTATTCAAATCCCGGTAGTCCACACACATCCTGACTTTGCCATCTTTCTTAGGTACCGGCACAATGTTAGCGACCCATTGAGGATAGGACGTAACAGCCAGAAAGCCAGCGTCGAATTGCTTCATCACTTCTGCTTTGATTTTTTCAGACATGTCAGGCCTCATTCGGCGAACTTTTTGCTTGATTTGCGGGCAATCCTCTCTTGTGGGGAGACGGTGAACCACGATGTCTGTGTCTAAACCCGGCATGTCTTCATAAGACCAAGCGAAAATTTCAACATACTCATTCAACAACTGTATCAGGCGTTCCTTGACACTCGGTTCCAGATTGGCACCCACTTGAACCTCCTTCCGGTCCTCCTCGGTTCCCAAGTTAACAGTTTCCAATGGCTCTTCATGCGGTAAGATGGCCCTTTCCTCTTGTTGCAGAAGTCTGGCTAGTTCCCCGGGTACTTCACAACCTTCGCCATTTTCATACTCGGCTAGATTGACCAGATCCTCAGAGTTATTGAAAGATATAGCAGAATAGTCACCCATGGAATCCGGAGTGGATGGGTACCTGCATTGGTGAGTGTGGGTGTGTGTAAGGGATAGCCATCCTTAAACAAAAAATGAAAAAGGAAAGAAAATGAACATAAGCAGTTTATCAAATGAAAAACGTCCAATGAATCATTAAACATGGCATATGGATATGAAAAATAGTCAAAACCCTTACAAGTGGACCTACATGCCCCGGGCAAGGCATGAGGTGAAAAGATAGTGTACGGATTGTTTGAAAGTAAATATTACAGACCAAATAAGAAATGTTTAACAAATAAATTACTGATGAATAAAAGTGATGGGGACAAAGTCTTTTGCCTCCCAGTTGCTCAATCCTCCTTTGATAGTTGGATAAATCCACTCTTCAATGTTGCTCTCTTTGTCCTCCTCCTCCAAAGCATTGATTCCGTAGGGAGAAATCTTGACTGGCGCCCTTTCAATCTTCGCACGGCGCATAGCTTTCTGGCCGGCGGTTGTGAACCCTAATCCAAACTTGTCAGTCTTATGCGGAAAGTCGGGTAACTGCCCCCATGCTGAATTCTTCCTTTCTTTTATTGCGGCCCTTGCGTCCTCCAGAGATGCCATCCTGCCATCTGTCTCGGTGTCTCAACTGCCAACTTTGCTACTGCTATTTCAGGAAGGACTTCTTCGAAATGTTGAAACGGTGTCTCAATGAACTCTCCTTCAACCTCCACATACCGGAAAGAATTTAAGTGGCTAATCATGTACTCTTCTTCGCCATGGACAGTGATGATCTTTCCCTTGATAGGATACTTCAACATCTGATGTAAGGAGGAGGTGACTTCCCCAGCATGGTGTATCCAAGGTCTACCTAGCAGGCAAGAGTACGATGGACGGATGTCCATCACATAGAAAGTGGATTTAAACACCTTGGTGCCTATCTTGATGGGAATTTCAACCTCCCCATGGACCATTCTCTTTGAACCATCGAAAGCTCTGAAGACAATATCACTCGGCTTCAAATCCAACCCTTCACAATCTAGTCGGTCCAAGGCCTTCTTAGGAAAAACATTCAGCGACGAACCAGTATCAACTAAGACATGTGCGAGAGTAGTTCCTCGACACTCGACCGAAATGTGCAAAGCATCATTGTGGTTTCTACCTTTAGGAGTTAGATCGGCATCAGAAAAACCTAATCCATTGTCCGCAGTCAGGCTAGCCACGCAATTTTGAAATTGATCCGCAGAGGTTTCCTGAGGCACATGAGCTGCCTTCAGGAATTTTATCAGGGCTTTAGCATGCGCTTCCGAGCAAAGTAGTAGTGCCAGCATGGAAATCTTTGAGGGGGTTTGCCCCAACTGTTCTACCACATCGTAGTCACTTCTTTTGATTATCCTCAAAATCTCGTCCATTTCCTTCTTGGAGGTTTCCGGGATTACCAAGGGTTGAGCCCTCGTCCTGACGAGCTCATCTTGGATTCCCTTACCTTTGTCAGCAGCGGCAGGAGAGACAGTACTAGGAACAACAACGTCTTCAATCAGAGGAGTTCTAGCAGAGAGTTTTATTGGTGCAGGGATGACCTTATCGGCTGACGAGGGTCCAAAGATTGCTCTTGGAGGGGCAATCTCTGGAGAAAATACTCTCCCGCTCCTGGTGATTTTGCTAGTGCCTGCAATGTTACTAATGTTGGCTTCATCATCATCCGAACTTTCTTCAATTACCTCGATTTGCTTGATACCGTGGTAGTAGACGTCACCGCCATAGTTCCAAGGTATCGACTTCTCAGAAACATAAGGAACAGGCCCTGGCATTGTTATCTTCAAAGGAACAGATTTCGCAGCTGGTGTAATCTTAACAGGATTTTTGACGGCCTTGGAAAGATTGGCGTGAATGGTTACGATTGAGACATCTTCAGCATGAACTGGAATAGCAGAAACTTTTTCGAACAAAATTTGTCGACTATCCTTAAGGCCTTGGATGCCTTTCTTCAGTAATGGACAATAAAATGGTAGAGAGTAACAACAATAGCAGTCTTCTTTACACCCCGGGAAGATCCCGGCCCTTAACAAATTCAACTTAATGGTTAGCAGTGGAGTAGTCAGGTCACTGACATCGGCAACATACAAATCTTCTTCAATGGCGTTGACATTTCGGCCGTGCTTCGGCATGGGTGCAGATATCACATTAGGCTTCTCTGGAGCGTCAAACTCTACCTCCTTAGCCTCTATCAGGTCTTGGATTTTATGCTTGAGTGCCCAGCAATCATTGGTGTCGTGTCCAACACTATCTGAATGGTAGGCGCATTTAGCATTGGCATGATAATGCGGAGAGGACGTATTCATATTCTTGGTGCCTCCTTGATGGTGGAGAGGTTCAACTTCAGTAGATGGGGAAGCACTTGCGCTGGAGTCATGTTAATACGGGTGAACTGCCGTTGTGGCCGTTCTACCCGTTGCTGATTTGGTCTGGACTGGTTATAGCAAGGCTGCTCACTTGGAGTGTTTTGAATCATTATGGCCCCCACAGTTGGCCGACGCTCCATCTTCCCTTCTCTTCTCTGAGAATATACCACAATTGTTTCCTTCTTAAAAGGCTTCTTCTCAACACTTGCAGCAACACCCTTCTGAATCTTTCCTGACTTGATGCCAGCTTCTATTCTTTCGCCGGTTAAGATCAAATCGGTAAACCCCGCGGAAGAGTTACCAATTAGATGATTGAAAAATGGCCCAGATAGGGTCCCAAGAAACATATCAACGAGCTCACGATCGGTTAAAGGAGGCTGCACCCTGCCAGCCAAATCCCTCCATTTTTGTGCATATTCTTTGAATCCCTCGCTTGTTCCTAGTGACATACCCTGAAGTTGGGTACGAGTAGGAGCAAGATCATAATTGTACTGGTATTGTTTGTAGAAAGCGGTGGCCAAATCTTCCCAATTTCTGACACTGGTTCCTTCTAGCTGATAAAACCACTCCAACTGAGCTCCCGAAAGGCTGTCTTGAAAGAAATGAATCCAGAGGTTTTTATCTGCCGTATAGGGCTGAATCTTTCTCACGTAGGATCTGAGATGCATTTTGGGACAGGACAGCCCATCATACCTCACAAACACTGGCACCTTGAATTTTGGGGGAATCACAATCCCGGCAACCAAACCCAAGTCTTCAAAATCCAAACCCGGTACTCTTTGTAGTTCCATGGCGGCCAATCTGTCTTCTAAACCCTTGTATTTATCATCAGCTGGAGGGTATTGCTGGTCAGAATAATCTTCATCCTCTTCGACCTCTTCTTCTTCTGCATCAGACTCGGAAGGCACCGCAGCTCCATCTCTCTTACTGGTCCCTTCATCAGAAGTAGGGGGAAATTCAAGCACTCTTCGAGCCTCTCCATCAAATCTTCTCCCCAAAGTAGCCACCCCAATCCTCTTTTTCTTCTTTTTTACTGGGTCCTTATTCCCCAGTTGAGTCTTGATATCCTCCTGACCCTTAGCCAAGGTCATCAGGAGTTGCTGGAACTGTGCATTCTGAGCTTGTAGGTCTTTGACTGTTTGCTCGAGATCCATCCTACTGAAATAAACAGCAGAAAGATAAGGAAACCTGGAGTGAGACCTGCTTATGCACATGATGAATGGTATGCTTATGTATGCAATGCATTCAAGGATTTAGAACATTCAAAATTGTTTCAGACAAAGAAGAACGCACATCATATTAATAAGAAGAGATTTGTTAGCACATAAATGCCCCATGGGCCAAATATTACAAAATAACTTCTTAAGGCAAAATGACATTGCGCATCCTCTTTGGTGCGATGTAGGTGTTGAGGGCCTCTTGCTCATGGAGTCGGCGAGTAAGCTCTAGAACCTTCTTCTCACTGGCGTAGAAGCTAGCTTCAAAAGTATTCTGTTCCTCCTTGAGCTGAATCCAACTTTTCTGCATTTCCTCCCACGATGTAGGCATGTCTGGATGTAGGATGGTGTAGGGAACCTCTCCTTCATTGACGGGCTCTTTAATCACTGGGAGTACATGAGGATAAGGCATCATTAGACTTTGGGCTCGGGCTCGTACCCACTTGAGATAAGGCTCAAGAGGGATGGAGTTCTTGTGTCCCAGAGTCTTGCTGTCGACCTTGTTGAGTTTTCCCCAAGCTCTGATGAATCTTTGGCGAAGTCCTTGCGCATCGTTGTCGAAGTCAAAAACTAGGTCAGGAATCAACATGTCATGAGGGCCATCCCTCCGTGCATATCCAAATTTCCTCAAAGCTAGGCAAGGGTTATAGGTGATACCTCCCCTGATTCCAAGTAAAGGAACATTAGGAAATTCTCCGCAACGATCGACGATGATGACATTTTCTCTGGACCGAGAACACCAATGTACATCAGAGTGAGTAAGAGTCATCAACCGTTGGGACCACCTTGAGCCTTGGTCATTCTTCAGGACAGATTGTGGAAGGTGCGAAATAAACCACCTTGCAAGGATAGGAGTACAGCACATGAGAACACCCCTCTTTCTCATTGTTCGTGTGTAAAATGAGTGAAGGATGTCCCCAAGCAATGTTGGTATTGGGTTTCTGGACAAGAAGATTTTGACGGTGTTGATATCTACCAGCTAGTCAGGATTTGGGAACAAGACCAACCCATAGATAAGGAGTGCCACAATCTCTTCGAAGGCTTGTAGGTCCAATGAGTTCCAACATTCTTGTGCCTTCTCAAACAAGAATTTTTCTAAGAATCCTTTGACGCCGCTTCTGGTTTCCCAATGCACCTTGATGTCGGATGGTTGTAGATGTAATGCTCGAGCAACGTCTTCCGGCTTTGGTTCCTTCTCCGTACCGTTGAATGGTAGTTGATTAAGGATATGGATTCTTAGGAGTTGAGAAAACTCTTCCAAAGTGGGTACCAACTGATAATCAGGGAAAGTGAAGCAGTGGTGAAGAGGGTCAAAGAACTGGAATAGCACTTTCATCATGTCTTCTTCAATGTTGGTGTTGACTAGGCTGAGCAGTCTGCCATGTCTTTCACTGAAGGATGAATTTTCCGGAATTCTTTAGGTGAGCTCCTTGAGTTGAGGAGAGATTCTCACAAGGTTAACTTGAATGGTATTTCTGCGAGGAACTTCCATGTCCTACAAAACAAAGAACAAAGATGAAGATCCAAAACCCTTGAAATGGTTAGTGAATGCATATGATGTTTTATGATGTTTATGATGTATGCACAAAACATATGAACAAGCAAATCACACCAAACCCTAGTTTCAGGCTTGCATGGGGTTTCATAGGTAAGTACCCTCTTGAGTGTAGTTGGCTTAAAAAACCTGTCCTATAAATAGTAACCGGGTTCTAAGGAGCTCAATATCACTGGATTGTTTTCATTGTTCATGGTTTTGGTTTAGCCACTTAACTAGCGACCAAAATATTCCAAGAAAACAACCCTCAATGAGTGTAGTATCGAGTATCTACCAACTTCGGACTGCACCAAAGCCGGTCATCTCACTACCCCTAATAAAAGGCCAAGATGGTCAAGTAAGGATCTAGGTCATTAGTGCTTAGTGACATCACTCAGCGGCCCCGTACTCTCCTTGATTGAACTCAAGGGTTACCGGTACTCACAAATATGTCGCACTAATATAGCTATTGCTTCGACCGTGTCGGTATACCCCACACAGTTTCCACAACGTATTGCTATCTATGAATGTTTTCCAAAATCCGGGTGTAGGATTGCAAACCCAAACAATAGAGCCAAGATATAAAGAAAACAATTCAAAAAATTAGTCATGCAAGAGGGTGATCTAAGCCCTAAGGTTACTCCACTTTTAAAAATATTCCCCAGCAGAGTCGCCAGTTCTGTGATACGGTGGGAGAACTGACTAGGGTTTTGCGTTTGTTTTCGCAAATGTTTCGGTTGAGCAAGAGTCACCACCGACTTTTTATTTTATCCTAAGGAAAGGTTTAAAAAGCACAGCAAAAACCTTTGAGATTTTTTCTTGGGTTCGGGGAGTAGATTATAGAAAGGGAAGGTATTAGCACCCTTTCTATCCATGGTTATCCATGGGCTCTTAGGTACTTGCTTAGATCAACTTGCCTTGGTTTTCAATTGTTTGAAATGGTGCTTGGTGTGTGGTTTTGAAAATGTTTTGAAAAGATGCCTTGTATAGGCTACCCTTGTAACAATTCTTTACTCGAATGTTTTACAAGAGGTGTTTGTCTTTTGAAAAGATGTTTCAAGGTTTTTTTGAAAGTTTGTTTTGAAAGTGTTTATGAAGTGTAGTTTGAAATTAGGCAAGTGTTTTCTTTGCAAATTGAAAAGTACTTAAGAGTTATCTACCCTAAAGTTTTCTCAAAGATTTTTGTCATGTTTTAAGCCTTTTGACAATTTTGTTCCACCATTGCATTTGGTGGACAATCTTGTCTTAGGAGGTGAAAGGGACGGGCGCGGGTCATCGTTTAGACCATAATTGCAATAGTGTTAAATGTCTTTGGGCAATTTTTTCTTTAAAAGGGACTTGATCATTCATTTAGGCAACAATTTGAGGGACTATGATCATTTGATTGTTTGTTTTACCCAAAGAAATTCAACATGCAATATGGCCCAATTATTTGAAGGCAACAAAGTGGAATACCCTAGGGATGCAAGTGTGAAATGTGTTGTCCATTTTCATGCTCATTTATCTTGAAATTAGGTCAAACTATTTGTTCGTTTTATTCGCATACAAACCCTAACTCTAGCATAGTATATTTAGAAAGCGATAAAGTGCGAAATTTAAATTCCTACACTATTACAACACAATAATATGGGGAGGGGGTACAAATGTTTCAAATGGGGATTATTTAGACAAGAACTTAAACCTAACTATTATATCATTTTCTTTGAATATTTACAAGACAAAAAATTACATAATTAAATGGAAATGAAATAAATATGCAAAATGTAAAAAGAATTTTTATGTGTATGAAAAAAAGTATTATTTATGTGAAATAAAAAGAGAAATAAAAAGGTATTATTTTTTGAGTATTTCCATATTTAGGGCAAAACCCTAATTTTAATTAAAAGGGTATTAATTATTTAATATATATAATATTTGCTATTTATATACAAAGAATAAAAGAAAAATGAAGTATATTTGTAAAAATGTATTTTTTAGCATTTAATATTAATAAAATAAAAATATGTATATTTTGGTATTTTATCCTAAGTGTATTAATATATACATATTCATTTATATTATTTATAAAATATGTATTATATATACCAATTAATGATATTTAATATTTAATAAAAAAGTATTTTTATTTATAAAATATTTTCAGGAAGTAAAAATAAGATAAAAATGTATAAAAATATATTTGTACTATTTTAATATTCTAAACAAAAAGTATATATTTATTTATTTATGTACAAACTAAAAGAAAAAATCAAATAAATACCTAATAAATTCAAAAATGATGAGAAAAAATATTTTTATATTTTTAATATGCTGAGAAAAAATAAATGAGTCAATTAAAAAAAGAAAAAGTCAAAAACATTAAAAATAAAGCAAATGGGCTCAGGGGGGTGTGAACCAAAAAGCATGGTGTGAATAAGAAAATAACTCAGGCCCAGCCCAAGAAGACATTGTCTTCAACCTTCAGACAAAAATAGTTCAAAACGCGCGCCCTTCTTCTCAAACTTCTAACTCCTGATTCCTGGTTGTTCAGTTGAAGTTCTATCTGGCAATGGGGAAGCTTTCAATGCAAGGTGATGATTGGTATAGCTTCCTTGAGGTCCAGGGATGATATTCCAATGTTTACTTTGTCTTGAAAGCTTTTGAATCGTGCTAGAGCACTTCACCTACAAAACAAGAAACTGAAAATGGTGGAACTGGTAAGAGGAATTACAGGTCGTGTTTCAAGTCATGGTTAGCTTGCATAGATGCTAGGGAATGTGTGTGAACTGGTTTGGGCAAGAGAGCTTGAGGGAAATGGAAGATGACACTCAAACTGCAGGCCTGACCCTGTTTTTGCAGTTTGAAGGTGATTCTGAGATTGGGAGTGTATGAGAGATGTTAGGGTCGTGTACTAGCTTGGTTATGTTGTCCTGGATGTGTTTTACAAGTTTGCTTAAGTGTTTGCAAGCTGATATGAGAGTTATGTTACAATATGCCAAGTTACTTACACTTTAAGCAACAAATGCCCAAGTTGTGTTATAGGTCAGTAGAGGCCCCCTAATGAGCTGCATAATCTCTCCTTGATCAGAGTGTTTTGCTCATAATCTTGTGCCAATTAGATCTCATTTGTACTGCTTGGATTTTCAATTGAACATAAAGCTACCTTTTGCAAAAATGGAAGAAATGCTTTATCTATTTTAGGATTAATCCTTTAGGCAATGCTTGAACACACAAAACATGGTCTTGGCACAAAGTTTTTGCATTGAATTATTGAGTGTCAAAGGGTTTTAGGACCTGTGATTTAGCACAAACTATGCTGACTTAAAAATGGCCTAAGTTATGAACATGTTTATGATCAATTCAAAAGTGAGTTTTTGCTATATTGTGAAATTCGATTCTCCCTAACCATGAGGTTGTTTGAGAAGATCTTAGACATTTTAGAAAGCTTGGAATGAGTAATACAATCCATCTTTGAAATGGAAATTGAAATTCCAAGTGGAAGTGTATGGAAAATGGCCTTGAAGTTGGGTAGAAAACCTTGTCAAAATAGGTCAAAAAATCACTAAGTTAAGAATGGTTTAGTGCCCTTATTCAAAAATTTGTAACTTGAGATACAAGCCTCATTTGGGAAAACTTTGTGAATCAAAGTTGTATATTATGAAACAATCTACAACTTTCATGTTTTGACTTTTGTTTGAATCCAAATGGATCTTGGTGAGAAAGTGGGGCAAAGTTGGGAAAAAATTAGGGTTTTTCATAACTTAGAAAAATTCTAAGTTATGAAAAATTCTCATTTCTAACCCTAATTTGCATTTTGTGATTTCTTGGTGAACAAGTTTCATGATTTGGCATGTTTTGATGAAAAATGAATCTTGACTCTTGATTTTGACCAAAAAGTCAAAGTTTGACTTTTCAGTATACAGTCAAAATTGATCAATTGACTGGGAAATTCAACTGTCAATCCTGTGTACTTGGGATCTTTTGAGTTTGTTGAGCATGTCAAGATAATTCCATGGGGTCCTTGAGTCCATATGTGAGATTGGTTTGCCCTTGGTTGGGTCAAACAGTCAAAAATTGCCTTTGTGCAGTCAAAACCCTAAAAATGACCATTTTGCCCTTTTGGTGACCTGATCAAATTTCTTGTGGAATTGTGATCCAAACTTGATCAAATGGTTCATATGAGTTCATAATGTTGATGTGGGTCAATTTCCATGAGGTTTGACTGTTAATTGGCCACAGTTGACTTTTTCCCCAATACAGCTGATTTCTAGGTCAACTGTCCAATTGACTGGGCAAAACTTGGAATCAAGACTTGAAATTTGGTATGGGTAAACTTGGGATTCCAATATGAAGCAATAAAATCATCTTAGGCATTTTAGGTCAAAACATCTTTGTGCAAACATAAACCCTAATTTGGGTCAATAGTGCAAGGAGAAGTCTTGAGCAGATGAAACCCTAACTGGATCTTGATCTTCAAAGGCTTTGTGATGAGAAATCATTGAGAAATGGGAGGGCAAATTTTGGGGTACAACAACATGCATCTCAGGAAATTGGGCGCTTTGGCTCGACACGTTAGGTTTGTGCCATCCTTATTCCTAACTTTGGTTTGAGGTTTTCTTTATCAAGATAAAGGAAAATTCACCTGGTTCTCGATTAGTGGATTATTGAATGAAGTTTTGAGGTATCATGGATTTATTTCTCATCATGTTTCAAGGTTGTTTCTCACTCGAATTCCTCCGAGCCTGGATTAAGGTTTATTTCCCTATTGTTTGCCAAGAAGTTAGGGTTTTGGATCCCTGATTTTTTGTGAAATGTTTCTTTCGCCTGCCTGAAAGATAACTCAAAGTCAAGTACATTTGGTTAAGGATTTCATCTCCTAGCACTTCAAGCTTTCTTCTTAAGATCTCTAAGTCACCGAGTCAAGAGTTTGAAGTTTAAGTTGACGAATGTGGAATCTGGGCATAAGAAATAAGGTGGGAGATTCATGATGATCAAGGCATGTATTTATTGTTTAAGTTACAAGCTACTTGTGGTTCGGATATCCAAGTTAAAGTTCTTGTTGAGAGTGCAAGTTTGGTTTAGATGTGATATAAAGATTGAGGACTGAAAGACAAAGTGCGTGGTTTACTTGAAATACAAGTTACAATAGTCATGTTTGATTTCTTAAATTTCAAGTTACAATAGTGGGGTGTATCATTAAAACCATTCAACTGGGAATTTCTAATTTCAATCAAGATTCAAAAGTTGTTTGATTTTCACACAATAAATTCATCATTCAATTCACTCAAGTTTTGTGTTCAAGTTACATTATTGGACAATTTTCAAAAGGGATTACAATGCGAAATACAAGTTGAATCATAAGTTACAATTGTTTTGTTTACAAGAAAAGAAATGCTTCTTCTTCAAGTCTCTTTGCTTTATCTTCAAGTAACTCTTCATCCTTTCCCGCCGTGACTTTTCTTCATCTTTCAACCTTGCTTTGGCCGTCCAATATTTACGCTCATGAAATAAGAAAAAGGAAAAAATTAGCAAGCATCGTGAAAAATTCCAAGAAAGAATTAATGGTTAAAAGAAATTTGTATCTCATCATTAGGGTTTGCATGTGGAATCAGAAATTCAAAAGGTTTTTGTTTTAATCATAAGCCATTTCCTCCTATTTTGAAAATCAAAAAAAGATTTTGTTCACAAAAAGGGAAAAGAAATTCGCAACTATTTCATTGTAAAACCAAGTCAAAACTACCATAAACAAATAGCTAAGCCTCACTGCCCAAAACAAATATACACAAGGCAAGCCAAAACTTCCCAAAACCAGCGCAACAGCAAGCACAAAAACAACAACACCCGGCCAGCAAGCGCACAACAACAACAGGACAACAAGCAAAAACAAGCAAAACAGAAACCACAGCCTAAAGCTGCCAAAACAAATACAAGCAAGCAAACTGCCAACAGCAACAAAGCAGGCTGCTAAAACAACCCAAGACAGTACAAAAACAGGCTAGCAAGCAGCACAACAACCCAAAACGGCATATCTAAAGCAACAAAACCAAAACAACAAGCCAAATAGTCAGCAGTAATTCATGAAAAGTGGAAAGCTATCAAATAGCTCAAACCTCAAATATATCATTATTTTCCTAATTTTGCAAACCCTTCATAATTTTCAAAAAGAAAAACAATTTGCATCATTTAAAGATAAAGAGGAAAAGAGACAGGTTTAGAAAGATATCACCTAGCCCATACAATAGTCCAAACAGCCTGCAAAATCTGCACCTCATCTGTGCCACACCTACTCTAAACAGCCTTAAAATGATATCAAAATAGGCAAGCAAAACCTGCATTCTAAAGCCCAAGGTCAGCAAGCCAGGAATGTTCAAATTCACAAAATTCCCTCCAATTTCCACCCTTATCTCATAATAAGAAGGGCCTCTATTCCATTGAGAAAGGAGATTTACACAGCCAGCAAACCAAGAGAGAGAGAGAGTTTTGGACCAAGCCCAAAAACCTGAGATTTTACACAGCCAGCAAATCGATAGAATTTTTTTACCAAGCCAAAAAACCAAAAGAGAACACACAGTCAGAAAATCGAGAAGAGGAGAAAAAAAGAAACACACTGAAAGTATACAACTTAAAAAACAAAATAGCCCATCTTATTGAATAACCTCCATACAAAACCTTCATACATAACTCATCCCTCAAACCAATTTCATTCCATAACCAAACCATTGTTTTTACTCTCCAAAATCACTCCCCAAACAAACTTCGCACCTTAACCAAACTGTACCTACCAACAACCCCTGCAGTATGACAGGAACACAGATTCAAACAAAAAAAAACAACAAAAGCGTGACAAAATCATATTGCAATTCATAGGGAGATTAAGAAGAGAACCTGAGACAATTCGTACCTATAATCGGCATTGGAACCTCCCCGCTGGTAACCGCTACACAAAAACCTTCTTTGTCAATCTACTAAACATTATCTATCCATCATCTCTGAGGCAACTGCTTTGTTATCCTTCATCAACCGAGCTACGACCAGAACGCGTCATCACCAAATCTTCATTTAACAACCTTCAACCGCATCAAGTGGAGGGAGTACCAGATTCATCTCCGTTAATGGGAGAGTCTACGCTTTTGATCGAAAGGGGGAGAAATGTGAGGTACAGCGGCCGAAATAGGAAAATGAATGCAAGATCAGGGAGCTGCGGTACTAGGCGAGAGAGAAGAGGAGCGTGTTATCGAGTTTAGGGATGAAGGACCCAACTTGAACCCTAGCTCTTCTCCAAACAACATCGTATCCCTTGCGCTTGCCAATTTATTTCAACTTTTATCTTATAATTTTTATTTTGTTTGCTAACAATAACATGCTGATTGAATTATTGGTTTGAACAAAGAGGCAGTGGACCGAGTTTCCTTGCCTAAATCCCATCACCACCTATTTTTTTGAAGCTAAAGATGATCAACAAAAATGCTATTGGGTATAATTTCTTGTTCCAGGTTTGGGCTTAGGAGATTGCTGAAGCATATCACCTAATTTCAGTATCGTACCCCTGAGAATTCATTTATTTTATTTAAAACTCGCTTAATGTTAACGGCTGTTTTGATGTTGTTTATATTTTTTTTTCTTCCTTCACAGGATAAGAAGAAAAATAAATAAATAATAGAGACATGGTAATTAATATTAAGATTTTTAATGTTTATGTAGCGATTAATTTCTAATGTTTATGTAGCGATTAATTTTAATAATTTTGTTACTTGTGTCATGACTTCGAGGTAGATTTTAAATACCGACTCCGTGTGACATCATTGAGACATGGCTGAAAAAGTCTCGAGTAGTTTCTAAGCTAGCTATGCGCATAATTGTCATCGAGGAGACTCGAGGAGGCTTTCAGAGTTCTTATCTAACATTTCAGGATTATCTGGCGCACTTTCTACTTTTGATTTATTCTCAATCGGTGATTGATAATTGACATAGCCTTTGCGCGCTTGAGGATTAATCTGATTGATCATTGGCGAAGTTTCTGACATATTATTTCTTGAGTTTTTTTTTTGCATGGAATCCTTTGAGGCAAGCTAAGAGCACAATCTTTATCAAGGACGTTCAAGGAATCTTTCATTGGAATTTTCTTATCTCGTACGCATTTGAAGAGGCAACGGACCTTCTCCGTTTGGTATCCTAGTGGCTCTCTTTATTTCTTATCCTTACATTGCTTTTCAGTTAATATTGATCATTACCTTACTTGTCTTAACTTTTACACCCTGAGCCCAAAGCCTCTGTTGCGCGACCTTTGCACGTCATTTGACACTTCACTCCTCACTATGCATGATCACTCTTCACAAACAATTTCACTCTTACCTTATGCCTATAACATTCTCCCTTAGGATATTAGTTTCCTCTTCTTTAAGATGTGGACTAACTAGGCCTTAGGATTAAACCCATGCATGACAACATTAGGATTTCTTAGTCCCCCTCTTAACCTTTTTTTGCTTTTGTAATTAAAACTTAATATTCACAAATAAAAAATTCTAAAAACATTTAATCATTACTTGAATTCATTTAAATCTTTCAAAACACTTAACCAATTAAAACTCCCCCCAAGGGGCATGTTATCTCCGTTCTACCGCAATACTGGCCGTGCCTATTGCTAGAATACATGCGTTAACATCACCCACTAAAAAACACAAATAAACCAACCATTTTCTAGAGGAACTATGGTGTTCTGATTCCTTCATTAGATACGTAGGCAAAGGGTCACGAAACCCTCAATAACGCAACAATAAAAACCATTCCTTTCCCCTTAAGAAAATATAGTTGTAGATAAACACACCCTTAGAGACTAAAAAACAAAATGGATCCCATTGAGTACAATTGATGTGATGGGTGCTAATACATTTCCCTCTCATAATCGACTCCCTTACCCTTTCTCTTGGTCGCAAGACCATCTTATCCATCCTCATGTGGTTTTATCGATATTTTCCCTTCCTTCGGGATAAATAAAGTTCGGTGGCGGCTCTGTGTTTTCTTCCGGTAGCTTCACTTGTTATTGTGTTAAGATATTAGGGATTAAAAACAAAGAGTTGTTGCTAATTATTTGTGTTTTATCTTAGAGTTCTCAATATAAAGAGTTATTGCTCATTATTTGTATTAGAGACTTTGTTCTTCATTATTCTGTTAATCTACTTTTTAGAAGCAAACATTTTAAACACAGTTGATTGTAATTCTGTTAAGAATTGATTATTGCCTCAAGTGACTAGGTTATTAGTCTGAGACTTGAGAGGGATAAGGTGTCAGTTAGACTCTTAGATGGATGTGGTTAGTCACCGACAAGTATCCCGTTCATTTGTAATCTATTGAGATCAGTGGATTAATTTCTTGTTGAAAGCAAAAGCACCTTGACGGGTGGACAAGAGTATCCTTGTTGAAGGTGAACTTGTATAAACCGAACGAGTTACTTTATTCTTTCCTTAGCTTCTTTATTTCTAGCTAGTTTGCAAATTATTTTAAAGAAAAATAGTTTATCAGAAAACCCAATTCAAACCCCCCCTTTTCTTGTGTTTTTCTCATCCTTCACATTTTTACTATCCATCACTCATGAGATTTTAAGCAAAGATTTGATTGTGTGTCAATTTATTATTCTCACTCATGAGCTTTTAAGAAAAAATTTGAGTATTATTTATTGGAAGTGTAATCTTTTGTTTTGGTTTTAATCACTGGTTTGTGGTTGGTTTTATTACTGAGGTGATTGTGGGAAGTGAGAGGGAGTTTTCATATCTAGGAAGTTCCTAGGTAGAAATTGCATAGGGTAGTGATTAGGTGATAAGTTGTAAACTCGAATTGTTTAGGAATTGAACTAATACTATTATAGTGGATTTCCTTCCTGGCTTGGTAGCCCCTAGAGTAGGTGAGTTGAATCGAACTAGGTTAACAATTGATTGTGTCCCTTACCTTCTAGAATTTAATTCCACATATTTTCTATTTTGGTAAAAGTGTTTTTCTGTCAACAGATGATGTCATAACATCAGTCTTGACATTATATTTTGGTGTTGGGACACCAGTCTTGACATCTATTACAAGTTCCAGAATTTCACAATGCCTAACTAAATAATGGAAGACCGTTAAGGACCATCTTATTCCGAATATTAATGAAGACATTTCCAAAGGATATACATCTCAACACTACCTTCATATAAAAGTTACTAAAGACAAGAGAGCTTCTTGAAACATCTCTGGAAAACAAGAAGTGATTACCCGTGTCTAGATAATCTTCATATATATAATATACCATAATGGATTTGATAAAGGTGTTGACCTTGATAATATCATTCAACAGTTGCCATCACAAAACCTACTAAAAGAATCAACTAAGGCCTATTGCTTCCTCGAAAGGGGGAGGTTTCTCAATTTAACTAGAGATTTTGAGTTGTTTTGGAGCAAAATGGTACCAAATGCAATATGCATAGAGTCATACATTAATCAAAGACCGAAGGAGGATAAATAATAAGGTATCTAAACGAGAAAATCTGAGAAAGAAAGAAATAGACAACAAAATCCTCTCCCAACTTAGAAAGATTCAAAGATTCTTTAAAATTTTTATTCTAGAAAGAATTAAGAGGAAGAAGCTTTGCAAAATCATACGTATCAAATGATTTCAAAACTGAATATTAACTTACATAGAGAGAAATAAGGTTTTAGATCCTATACCCTACTCTGGACAACTAATGTCCTTCTTTATAAGGTAACTTGTTCCTTTAACATGTGATCTATGTGATTTGATTTTGTTACTCCTTTTGTAAATGACTATAATAAACTTGTTTTGAATAATTACCCATGAATTGAATAATTTGATAAATGTGATACCTTTTCTATACAATACTTGCTCCACATATATGAGGGTTATCTCACAAATCTCTGTGTTGCACAAACGTTTATTTTTCTTTTCGCTAAACTACGAATGATATGCTTCAATATATTAATAATACAAGTATATATATATATATATATATATATATATATATATATATATATATATATATATATATATATATATATATATATATATATATATATATATATATATATATTTGATTTTATTACTCCTTTAGTAGATGACTATAATAACCTTGTTTTGAATAATTACCCTTGACTTGAATAATTTGATAAATGTGATACCTTTTCTATATTACACTTGCTACACATATATGAGGGTTATCTCAGAAATCTTTGTGTTGCACAAATGTTTATTTTTCTTTTCGCTAAGCTACCAATGATAGGCTTATATATATATATATATATATATATATATATATATATATATATATATATATATATATATATATATATATATATATATATATATATATATATATATATATATATATATATATATATATATATATATATATATATATATATATATATATATATATATATATATATATATGAGTGTGTGTGTGTGCCCTTAAATTAAATTTAACTTTGTTTTGCATATTTACCCTTGCTAGGTGTAATAATCGGCAAAAAATTATAGAGTCGCCACCATTAATTTTTATCCTAAGGAAGAGAATATAACGGAATAACCATAATTAATGATACAGAGATTCTAAGTTGTTGACTTACTTTAGATGAAGGGAAGATGTTAGGCACCCTTCATGATCCCTTTTTTGAAAATAAATATGAGTTTGAATTATGTTAGTAGAAAAGCAGTTAATATTTGATTGGTTAGATGTTTTCGAGTATATGATGCAATTTTGAATGAAAAATACTTAATGTAAATATATAAAAGGTAGTTATTATTTAAAAAATAATAATTTTTAATTAATATATTAAGTATTTTTAATATAAAAATAATATAATTTATTAATTATGCAAAAATGTGTGTTAATGCAATAAATAAAAAAATAGTAATAAATAAATAAACAAATGAATAAATAAATGAAATTGTAAAAATAAATTAATGCTATTTTTTTTAGAAAGCAAGTGGGTGTAAATTCAGTTTGGGTAGCAAAAGACAGTGTCTGGTAAGTGAGGGCCAAAGTTCAGATATTGAACTGGACCCAAAACGCAAGTGGGGGTGTAGCTGCAGTTATGAATTAGCAAAAGAAAAATGATGGGGTGCTAATAGGAACAGGCTTAGGCCCAGAAAGAAATTTGGGAGAGGTCCGTTTGGACTTGGTGCTAAGGAGTCCATGGTATTGAGGTGGTCTTATGCAGTCTAGAGCGTCTGGTAAAGATCAAAGGACAGAGATTGAGGGCACATGGTATATGAGGTGCATGGGATCTAGGAGTGGGTTTATAAAAACACATATCAGGGCTTGAGGCTCATTTTATTCTTTTCTTTCTATCTCTACACCAAACAACCAACTCCTGGTATTGAGGTGGTCCTGTGCCGTCTGGAGCGTGTGATTAAGATCAAACGGAAGAGATTGAGGGCATATGGTATCAGAGGTGCATGGGATCCATGAGTGGGTTTATAAAAACAGATATCAGGGCTTGAGGCCCATTTTCTTCTTTTCTTTCTATCTCTACACCAAACAACCCAAAACCATTTGAACATTCTAGAGAGAGATAATATCGCCTCTCTCTAGAAAGGCGGTCACCAGAAATCGCCCCACCCTAGGAGCCACTGGCCGGAAATTGCTTCTATAACGCCCGTAATTTAATTAATTATTAATTAAATTATTTTAGGAATATTTATGAAGATGTGTTATTATTAAATTGGATTTATTTTATTAAGTGGAGAAATAATAATATTAGAGGTATAATATTATTATGTGGTGAAATAATATTAGAAGTGTAATATTATTAAGGTGGGCTTAATTTGAGATAGTAGATGTAATAAGGGGGTGTAAGTTTGGAGCCCACTAAGGAATAATAGGATATTAGGTTATTTTATTATTTGTTGTTAGAATAGAAGAAATAAGAAGTAAGAAGAAAATAAGGATTGTGAAGAACGTGAAGCTGCTGGAATTAGAAGGAAACGGAAAGAACGAAAATTCAACCCGGAAATTATAGAGCAACCTTCGATCCAAGGTAAGGGTGGGGTTCTGACTTTATAATTGGGTTCATGATGTTTGATATGTGGGGTTAGAGGATTGCTGTTTTGTTCTTGAATTGGATGATGTATGATGAAGATTTGATGCATTTGAATGAATAATGACGTTATGATATTGTTTGATCGATGTAGTATTATAGGTTAATGTTAGGTGATGATTTATTATGTTTATAATAAGGTTTGTAGGGATGTAATATGAATTCCCGTAGTGAAAATACAGAGGAAATCACAGAAAATTATGAAGGAGGAACCATGATGTGTCGACCTCAAGCTGGATGAGTCGATACATGAAGGATGTTCGACTCAGGATGAGTCGATGCATGCAGGGCTTGCATCGATACATGTTAGTTGCAAGACTCAGGATGAGTCGACCGATAAGGTGCATGTGTCGATACATGCTGTGATTTAAATCCAGGAATGAGTCGATCCATAAGGAGGATGTGTCGACTCATGATGAAGAGATGAAGCAGTACGCGTCGATCCATGGAGGGCTTGCGTCGATGCATGATAAGTACAAGACTCAGGATGAGTCGACACGAAGAGAGGATGTGTCGATACATGAGTGTGTGAGACTCAGGATGAGTCGACCGGTGTGATGCATGTGTCGATACATGCTGCGTTTTAAGTCAGGATGAGTCGATCCATAGGGTTTTGCATCGACCCATACTGACTAATTTCGACAGAATCAGTTTTGAATTACTGTAACTTGAGTTTTAGGATGCTGTTTGAGATGCCGTTCGAAGCGTTGATTAGCTAACGCGGTGAAATTTATTCTAGATGATTTAAATGATGATGAAGAGGTGTAATCCTAGTTACCAATCTAAGATTTAGAATTAATTCCCGTGATTGAAAGTTATGCTGGATTTTGGACAGAACGATCAATATGAGATGTTAGAGACTGCTGTTAGGAATACGACAGTAGGATTAGTGACAATAATGATGTACAGTAGCAGAATAACAGTAGCGATTACTGTAGTATTGATATACAACTGAGTTAATAGTGAGATGTGGTCATTAAAGTTGTGTTTGATAATTATGATGAACCAATGACGTTTGATAAATAAATGATGTTTAATAAATTATTTTGAGATGTTTATGAGATGCTGTAATTGAGATGTTTTGAGATGTTATGAGATGTTGTTGTTCTAAGATGTTTATGAGATGTTGTTCTGAGATGTTTATGAGATGTTGTTCTGAGATGTTTATAAGATGTTGTTGTTTTGAGATAATTGGTACGTGGTTGATTGAGTGTTGACATTACCTTCATGATGAGTCGCATACATTGCATTTTTGAGATGGAGCTTATGCTCGTTGAGATGGCCTGGATTCGAAAATTTTGAGATGAAGGCTATGCCTTGTTGATGCCTCTATTAATTGGCAGATTTTTAAGATGGGAGTTCTGCTCCAATGGTACCACATGCATTTGCATAGTTTTGAGTCGCATTATATGATTGAATAATGAAGTGTATTTGATGTTGATGAATGAGTATATATGTTGTAATTATTATTGATTATGAGATGAGAAGTGGTGATATTATTGCTCTAATTTAATATATTAATTATCATGCGCTTTATTATATTGTTAGATATCTCACCCCTTCTGTTTGAATGTTGCCCTTATGTTGGTAACGTGCAGGTAATCGCGAGTGAAGGTTGTATACCTTCAATAGTTCGAGTCGGTGTCATTGCTCTGATATGTAACACTCGGGGGGATGAACGTTTGCTGATTTTTTATTGTTGATTTTCAGTTGTTGACTTTTAAATTGAATCATTATTAATTACGAGATGTTTCGAAGTTGCCGTTTTATTTAGAGATGTTATTGAAGAATTTCGCTGCGTAGTTGTTGAATTATTTTATTAAAGATGTTATGACGATGGTTCATCCGATGTTTTAAAAGTGTTATATATCCACGATGAATGCAATGAATTTGTTAGAAGAATTTGTGACGTCCCGATTCATTTGTATGATTGAAATTTTATAACTCTGATTTATTTTTCATAAATGCTTGGGTTAGAATTAGGGTGTTACAAAGTTGGTATCAGAGAAAAAGGTTGGTCCGACCTTGTCGTCGAGTCGTAGTGGTCTAACAATCGAGTATTGTTATTTTGATGTTCTAATCGTTGTTCGTGTTGTAGTGAGAAGTTGAGATGGCTGGAAGGAATGGTGCTGCTCTTGCTGCTAATTGTGTTGAAAGATTGGGTCTTGTGCTGTCTTCTCTGGATGGAGAAGTGGTCTTCGATACTCCAGCCAAGGGATCGGTGACTACTTCTTTTGTGTGTGCTACGTGTCCCTTGTTGATCTTCGATAGAGACTTTGTTGTTGATTTGGTTTGTTTTCTGTTAAGAGGTTTGGATGTGATCCTTGGTATGAACTGGTTAGAGCATAACTGTGTTCATATTAACTATTATGACAAGTTGGTGATGTTTTCTACTCCTGAAGAAGAGGAAGATGGTCTGTTGTCTGCTCGACCGTTGAGAAAGTTGATGCAAGAGGAAGTACAAATGTTCTCGTTGATGGTGTCGCTGTCTGTAGAGACTCAAGCTGTAATTGAGGAATTGCAGGTGGTATGTGAATTTCCTGAAGTTTTCCCTGATGAGATTCCTGATGTACCGCCAGAGAGGGAAGTTGAATTTGTGATTGATCTTGTACCTGGTACCAGACCTGTGTCTATGGAACCATATAGGATATTTGCGTCTGAGTTGTCAGAGTTGAAGAAGAAATTGGAAGAGTTACTTGAGAAGAAGTTTTTAAGACCAAGTGTATCGTCGTGGGGAGCTCCAGTGTTGTTAGTGAAGAAGAAAAATGGAAGTATGAGGCTTTGTGTTGACTATAGACAGTTGAATAAGGTGACAATTAAGAACAAGTATCTGCTTCCAAGAATAGATGACTTGATGGACCAATTAGTGGATGCTCGTGTGTTTAGTAAGATTGATTTGAGGTCGGGTTATCATCAGATTAAAGTGAAGGATGAAGATATTCAGAAGACGGCTTTCAGAATGCGTTATGGACATTACAAGTATTCGGTGATGCCTTTCAGTGTTACTAATGCGCCGGGAGTATTCATGGAATATATGAATCGTATCTTTCATACTTATTTGGATCGGTTTGTAGTGGTGTTCATTGATGATATTTTGATTTACTCTAAGACAGAAGAAGAGCATGATGGGAAATTTAGAGTAGTATTGCAGATTTTTAAAGAGAAGAAGTTGTATGCAAAGCTGTCCAAGTGTGAATTTTGGTTAAAAGAGGTTAGTTTTCTTGGTCATGTGATTTCAGGTAGTGGCATTGTTGTAGATCCATCGAAGGTTGATGTTGTGTTGCAATGGGAAACTCCAAAGTCAGCTACTGAAATTAGGAGCTTTTTGGGATTATCTGGTTATTATAAAAGGTTTATTGAAGGATTTTCTAAGTTGTCACTTCCGTTGACTAAGTTGACTTGTAAAGGTAGAGCGTTTGTATGGGATGTTCATTACGAAGAAAGTTTTACAGAATTGAAGAAGAGGTTGACGTCGGCTCCGATTTTGACGTTGCCTAATCCAGAAGAGCCTTTTGTGGTGTATTGTGATGCTTCTAAGATGGGTTTAGGAGGTGTGCTTATGCAGAATGGTAAGGTAGTTGCTTATGCGTCGAGGCAGTTAAGGACTCATGAGAAGAACTATCCTACGCATGATTTAGAGCTTGCTGCAGTTGTTTTTGTGTTGAAGATTTTGAGGCATTATCTTTATGGTTCTAGATTTGAAGTGTTTAGTGACCATAAGAGCTTAAAGTATTTATTCTACCAGAAAGAGCTGAATATAAGGCAACGAAGATGGTTGGAATTGTTAAAGGATTATGATTTTAGTTTGAATTATCATCCAGGAAAGGTGAATGTGGTAGCTGATGCGTTGAGTGGAAAGACTTTACATATGTCAGCAATGATGATTAAAGAGTTGGAGTTGATTGAGCAGTTCAGAGATATGAGCTTAGTTTGCGAGGTTACTCCGTGAAGTGTTATGTTGGGTATGTTGAAGATTAATAATGAATTTCTAGGCAGTATTAGAGAAGCTCAGAAGTTGTATGTGAAACTGGTAGACTTGATGGTTGGGATTGATCAATATGAGAATAGTGATTTCAAGTTAGATGAGCAAGGTGTGTTGAGGTTTCGTAACCGGATTTGTATTCCTGATGATGCTGAGATGAAGAAAGTGATACTTGGGGAGAGTCATAGAAGTAAGTTGAGTATTCATCCAGAAGCTACAAAGATGTATCAACATTTGAAAGGTTTGTTTTGATGGCCTGGGATAAAGAGTGACGTGGCTCGGTTTGTGTATGCATGTTTGACTTGTCAGAAGTTGAAAGTTGAACACCATAAGCTTGCAGGATTGATGCAACCATTGGAAGTTCCAGAATGGAAATGGGATAGCATTTCAATGGACTTTGTGACGGGGTTGCCTAGTACTTTAAGAGGACATGATTCGATTTGGGTGATTGTTGATAGGCTTATAAAGTCAGCTCATTTTATTCCTATTAACATCAGTTTTCCAGTGTCGAAGTTGGCTGAGATTTATACTAGTGTGATTGTGAAGCGGCATGGTGTTCCTTTGTGCATTGTGTCAGATAGAGATCCAAGATTTACTTCTGATTTTTGGAAGAGTTTGCAAGAAGCGTTGGGTTCTAAGTTGAGGTTGAGTTCAACGTATCATCCTCAGACAGATGGTCAGACTGAACGGACGATTCAATTGTTGGAAGACTTGTTGAGGGCATGTGTTCTTGAGCAGGGAGGTTCGTGGGATACTTATCTTCCATTGGTAGAGTTCACGTATAATAACAGTTACCATTCTAGTATTGGAATGGCACTTTTTGAACTTTATATGGTCAAAGATGTAGAACTCCATTATGTTGGCATGAATCTGGTGAAAGTGTAGTACTTGGACCTGAACTTGTTCGTGAGACTACCGAGAAGGTGAAGTTGATTCGAGAAAATATGAAAGCTTCACAAAGTAGACAGAAGAGTTATCATGACAAGTGAAGGAAAGATTTAGAATTTCAAGCCAGTGATCATGTGTTTTTGAGAGTTACACCTGTGACTGATGTTAGGCGAGCATTGAAGTCTAAGAAGCTCACTTCTCGTTTTATTAGAATGTATCAGATTTTGGAGAGAGTGGGAAATGTTGCCTATAGAGTGGATTTACCGCCTAATCTTTCAAATTTGCATGATGTGTTTCATGTGTCGCAACTTCGGAAGTATATTTCATATCCATCTCATGTGATTCATATGGATGATGTGCAAGTACGGGATAATCTTACGGTGGAGACGATGCCTGTACGGATCGCAGATCATGAAATGAAGACTTTGAGGGGCAAAGAGATTACCTTGGTTAAAGTGGTTTGGTTAGGAGCTGCAGGAGAAAGCATGACTTGAGAATTGGAGAGCAAGATGCGAGACTTCTATCCTAAATTGTTTGATTGAGGTAAATTTTCGAGGACGAAAATATTCTAAGTGGGGGAGAGTTGTAACGCCCGTAATTTAATTAATTATTAATTAAATTATTTTTGGAATATTTATGAAGATGTGTTATTATTAAATTGGATTTATTTTATTAAGTGGAGAAATAATAATATTAGAGGTATAATATTATTATGTGGTGAAATAATATTAGAAGTGTAATATTATTAAGGTGGGCTTAATTTGAGATAGTAGATGTAATAAGAGGGTGTAAGTTTGGAGCCCACTAAGGAATAATAGGATATTAGGTTGTTTTATTATTTGTTGTTAGAATAGAAGAAAGAAGAAGTAAGAAGAAAATAAGGATTGTGAAGAACGTGAAGCTACTGGAATTAGAAGGAAACGGCAAGAACGAAAATTCAACCCTGAAATTGTAGAGCGACCTTCGATCCAAGGTAAGGGTGGGGTTATGACTTTATAATTGGGTTCATGATGTTTGATATGTGGGGTTAGAGGATTGCTGTTTTGTTCTTGAATTGGATGATGTATGATGAAGATTTGATGCATTTGAATGAATAATGACGTTATGATATGGTTTGATCGATGTAGTATTATAGGTTAATGTTAGGTGATGATTTATTATGTTTATAATAAGGTTTGTAGGGCTGTAATATGAATTCCTGTAGTGAAAATACAGAGGAAATCACAGAAAATTATGCAGGAGGAACCAAGATGTGTCGACCTGAAGTTGGATGAGTCGATACATGAAGGATGTTCGACTCAGGATGAGTCGATGCATGCAGGGCTTGCATCGATACATGTTAGTTGCAAGACTCAGGATGAGTCGACCGGTAAGGTGCATGTGTCGATACATGCTGTGATTTAAAGCCAGGAATGAGTCGATCCATAAGGAGGATGTGTCGACTCATGATGAAGAGATGAAGCAGTACGCGTCGATCCATGGAGGGCTTGCGTCGATGCATGATAAGTACAAGACTCAGGATGAGTCGACACGAAGAGAGGATGTGTCGATACATGAGTGTGTGAGACTCAGGATGAGTCGACCGGTGTGATGCATGTGTCGATACATGCTGCGTTTTAAGTCAGGATGAGTCGATCCATAGGGTTTTGCATCGACCCATACTGACTAATTTCGACAGAATCAGTTTTGAATTACTGTAACTTGAGTTTTAGGATGCTGTTTGAGATGCCGTTCGAAGCGTTGATTAGCTAACGCGGTGAAATTTATTCTAGATGATTTAAATGATGATGAAGAGGTGTAATCCTAGTAACCAATCTAAGATTTAGAATTAATTCCCGTGATTGACAGTTATGCTGGATTTTGGACAGAACGATGAATATGAGATGTTAGAGACTGCTGTTAGGAATACGACAGTAGGATTAGTGACAATAATGATGTACAGTAGCAGAATAACAGCAGGGATTATTGTAGTATTGATATACAACTGAGTTAATAGTGAGATGTGGTCATTAAAGTTGTGTTTGATAATTATGATGAACCAATGACGTTTGATAAATAAATGATGTTTAATAAATTATTTTGAGATGTTTATGAGATGCTGTAATTGAGATGTTATGAGATGTTGTTGTTCTGAGATGTTTATGAGATGTTGTTCTGAGATGTTTATGAGATGTTTATGAGATGTTGTTCTGAGATGTTTATAAGATGTTGTTGTTTTGAGATAATTGGTACGTGGTTGATTGAGTGTTGACATTACCTTCATGATGAGTCGCATACATTGCATTTTTGAGATGGAGCTTATGCTCGTTGATATGGCCTGGATTGGAAAATTTTGAGATGAAGGCTATGCCTTGTTGATGCCTCTATTAATTGGCAGATTTTTAAGATGAGAGTTCTGCTCCAATGGTACCACATGCATTTGCATAGTTTTGAGTCGCATTATATGATTGAATAATGAAGTGTATTTGATGTTGATGAATGAGTATATATGTTGTAATTATTATTGATTATGAGATGAGAAGTGGTGATATTATTGCTCTAATTTAATATATTAATTATCATGCGCTTTATTATATTGTTAGATATATCACCCCTTCTGTTTGAATGTTGCCCTTATGTTGGTAACGTGCAGGTAATCGCGAGTGAAGGTTGTATACCTTCAATAGTTCGAGTCGGTGTCATTGCTCTGATATGTAACACTCGGGGGATGAACGTTTGCTGATATTTTATTGTTGATTTTCAGTTGTTGACTTTTAAATTGAATCATTATTAATTACGAGATGTTTCGAAGTTGCCATTTTATTTAGAGATGTTATTGAAGAATTTCGCTGCGTAGTTGTTGAATTATTTTATTAAAGATGTTATGATGATGGTTCATCCGATGTTTTAAAAGTGTTATATATCCACGATGAATGCAATGAATTTGTTAGAAGAATTTGTGACGTCCCGATTCATTTGTATGATTGAAATTTTATAACTCTGATTTATTTTGCATAAATGCTTGGGGTAGAATTGGGGTGTTACAGCTTCCGCCAGTGGCTGCTCCAGGTCACCATGACCTTCATCCGTCACCACCGTGAGAAACCCAGATCCTTGAAGATCTCCATCCAACCCAAGAACCCTTACCCTATATGTTAGAACATAGTTTTATTCTACAATCCTTGTAATAGTTTTGATGATAACAAAAGCAAAGAAAATTTATGCTCCCTAAAATTATATTATGTTTTGTAGAGAAGTTTTGATGGAAGAAGATCAGAAGATAAGTTACAAAGCTCTTTCTGTTGTGATTGTAAACATCTCTCAAAAAGGTCTGATGAAAGAAGATCAGAAGATGCGCTAAAACGTTGTTTCAACTCTAATGATAAACATCTCTGAAAGAAGTTCTAACGCTGCAAACAGGACTCCGTGGTTCTGATCTCCAAAGTTCTGAAGCAAGCATCAACGGATACTTCAATGTTCTGAAGCGTTACAATTCAAATATTTCCATTTTAAGAGTAACGGCTGAAAGGGAACAAGGATCTTTATTTTTGGAAAGCTCCTTAATTATCATTGATCAAGTTTCCAAATGGTCATCCATGCTTCTCCTATTTAAACAAGCCTTGAGGATAAATCATTCACGGTTTACACATGCACAGTAACGCTGCTATCATTTTTCATCCTCAAACATTCAACATTCAAATTGTGTAAGACATCAATGTCTTATGATACTGTTTAATTAGAAACATTACTGTACACTTGGTCATCAATGCTTCACCTATTTAAACAAGCCTTGAGGATAAATCATTCACGATTTACACATGCACAATAACGCTGCTATCATTTTTCATCCTCAAACATTCAACATTCAAATTGTGTAAGACATCAATGTCTTGTGATACTGTTTAATTAGAAACACTACTGTACACTTTTATTCATACATTGTTTATAGATTTTCCTTGAGAAGAATAGGGTTGTGGTTTATACTCAAGAAGACTTTGACGGTTGTTAAAGTAGATTTGTAATCAAGATAGATTAGTGGATTAAGACCCCATTGAGAGAGGAGAAATCACCTTGGCGGGTGGACTAAAGTAGTTTGAGTTCAAACGAACCAGGATAACTAACTTGTTCTTTACTTCCAGTTTTAAAAATCCCAATTCAAACCCCCTTTCTTGTGTTTTTCCATTCTTCAATTGGCATCAGAGCGTCTGGTTCTGAGTTCAAGCACTTAACTGTTTCAATAAAAGATCCAAGTTAAGAAAAACACTAGGTGGGGCCAAGTCAGAACATTAGCAATGGCTATCATGATGAGAAAGACAAAATCAGCGGCAAACCTCCAATCTTTGATGGAGATAACTTTGACTACTGGAAAAACAGAATTGGAAGTACCTTTCTGGCTCATGACGGTGATCTCTGGGATATGGTGATTAATGGGTACATACATCCTGTTGATGAAAGCGGTCAAAAGATTGACCGAAAAAGAAAGTTAGATCATCAAAAGCGAGACTTCAGAAATCATCACAAGGCCAAAACTATTCTCTTGAGTGCCATCTCATACTCAGAGAATGAGAAGATCACAAACAGAGAGACAACAAAGAACATGTTTGATTCCTTGAGAATGACACAAGAAGGCAACACGCAAGTCAAATAAACCAAAGCCCTTGCGCTCATTCAGAAGTATGAAGCCTTCAAAATGGAAGAAGATGAAACCATTGAAACAATTTTCTCAAGATTTAAAATTCTGGTTGTAGGCTAAAAGTTCTGGACAAAGGGTACACAATTGCTGATCATGTAAAGAAGATAATCAGAAGTTTACCAAAGAAATGAAGACCCGTGGTCACTGCTCTCAAACTGGAAAAAGATCTGAACAAAATATCTTTAGAAGAACTTGTCAACTCTCTCAGATGTCATGAGATAGAGTTAGAAGATGATGAGCCCCATAAGCAAGGTAAGCTTTTAGCTCTTAAATCTAACAAAAATATGATTATAAAGTTTTTCAGGTGTTGTACCCCAAAATTTTCCCTCCCATACTTCTCAATACATCTCAAGTGAGGTCCTCAAATTGCTCAAGGAAGTCCAAGGGTTGACCAGATAAAGTCTCTCCTAAGGCAGTCTACCTCAAATTAGGGTTTTAGTTTGCATCAAGATATTTGAGCCCAAAACATCCAAAATACCCATCATTGTCCTAATATGTTCTCAAGATCATCCATGTCAAGTTTCAAGCCTTGCAGAGAAAGTTTGCTCAATCAATTGCTCAAGAGCCTGAAAATCGACTATGCTAGGGCAAAAGTCAATTGTGGCCCACATACAGTCAAACTTCAAGATTTTTGGTCAACACCCTCATTTTGAAGTATTATTCATAATTTGATCAAGGTTTGATCATGATTCCTCAAGGATTGCTCACAATTCATCAAAACCCAAAAGTTGCTAAATTAGGGTTTTGTAGGAAAAGTCAACTCAACTTTGACCAAGCATAATTTTCTCATACTTTATCAAGAATGGCCCATCTAAAGCTCATTTTGAAGAGGATGCAATTCCCTACAATTTATCTTCAGCTCCCAAGTTCAAAATATGCACTCACAAGAAGTCATGAATTTGGACATTATAGGTCATTTTGAAAAGTCAACAAAAACACCTTTTGGTCAAAGCTTCATACATGAACATGGAAGACTCAATTGATATGAGACCAAAATAGTTGCTTGGGGGACATCTTAAGCTTTCTAAAAAGTCCAATAACACATATCTAGGCTCAAAATTGAAGAAGTTATGCATTGGTGAAGTTGACCTTTTTTGCAAAATTGCCAAAAGTCAAAAGTGGCCAAAATTGCAATTTTTGTCAAATGGGCCCAAATTTTTGTGCTTGTATTGAGTTTGAAACATGGTCCACTTGCCTTTATTTTATTTTTGTCATTTATTTTGATTTTTATTTCAATTAAATTAAATTAAATCAAAATAAAATCATGAAAATATCAAAATCATTTAAACCATAAGATTTTGTGCATATTTCAGGTCCATGAATAGCTGGAAATGAGATCAAATCGTGCAAGGCTTATTTGTACACAAAAAGATTGGATTTTGGATTAATTTGGAAAGATTTGAATAAGAATCGAATCATGATTCAATCACCTTAATTGAAAAAGATTTGGAGGAAATTTGTAACCCTAATCCATTCAAGGATACATATAGAACATTTGCAGACCAAAACACAAGGGTTGGAGGCGTGAGAAGCTGAAGAAAAACTTGCAAAAACTCAAGAAAAGTGGCAATCGGATTTCATAGTTCCAGGCTCTTTCAAGTTATTCCAAGCATACCATTCACTTGCTGGACATTCAAGGAGTCTATCCCAATCATCAACAAGCATTTCAGTGTCCAAAAACGCATTGTAAGCACCTCACAAGATCCTTACTTTATTGAAATTCAATATTACTATTCTGGCATTTGTAGCATGAATTCTTTACATATTCATGTTTAGTGAAACATTTGCAAGCTAATGATAATATTCAATTGCATTTTTGTTATCCATACAGAGATCTGCCATGATTAGGGTTTAGGTTTCGTTTTTAGGGGTTTTGATTGCAGGTACAATTGGCCATGAAGAGTGGTACCATGATGCTCGTGAGGTTGCCACGAGTGGATTGGTACCACTAGAATTGATTTATCATGCACGCAGTGGATTTTGGAAAATCACAGGGGCTATACCTACAGAAAGCGTCTGTAGGTAAAAGTTGTTTTACCTAAAACGACAGACGTTGGGGAAGATGATGGCGTGGCGTGGTGTGATTCATCCATTTAAATTTCGTGCGTTTTGATACATTAACTTGCTTTTTTCTAATATAATGTTTGATTATTATTACATATTCAAATAAGCAGCGTGGCACGGATGGCAACAAGCTGATGGTTTGAAGCATGAGGACCTGGGTTCGATCCCAGGTCCCAGCAAAACGCTATTTTCTTATTTTCTTGTTACAGATTCAGTGCACCCTTGGCCCAAGCGTCTCACCATATGCCCTCAACGTTCAATCACTAGATCTCCAGAAGGCCAGATCTAACGCCCATCCTTTGAGGTCCATGATGCACCCTTGTCAACTTGCAACATGGAATCTGAGAAGTCAAACATGGACCAAGGCCTTTGGGCTAAGATATGCTATGGACACCCCCCCTTTTTCTTTGATACCAGGCCCAATTCTCTCTTTTCTTTTATATATTTTCTTGTATTTATTTAATTTTGTTTAAATTATTTTCTCACAAAAATTTAATTCTTTTTTTTTACAAAAAACTCATAAAAATCAATTTCATCAAATTTAGGTTTTTTATATATTTTGTCAAAATTAATTTAATTAGTTTATTTTAATTTTAGGGCAACTTTAATCTTTTGTAAATAATTTAAAACAAATTAGAAATTAGGGTTTTGTTTAATTTAATTTAATTTTTATTTTATTTTCTTAAAATAACCAAAAAATATAAAAATAGGTTAAATTAATTATTTTTCTTAATTTAAATTAATTAGTAATTAGGTTTATATTTATTCGTTTAACATTATTTTTCTTAAAATAATAAAAAAAACAACAAAAAAATGATTTTTCTTCAACTAGGTTTAGACGGGGTCAAAACCCTAATTTTCTCTCGTTCTCGACTCATCGCGCGTTTTTTTGTTGTTGCAAATATTAATGTAATTGCTCATGGGATGTAATAGTTTAAATAGGATTTTTCGTTTATTTATCATTTTATGGGTTTTTGGCTATGTAATTAATTCCCTCCCCGAAGCCTTGTAATAGCGTAGTTTTATTTCTCGCATTTTAATTTCCGCAAATATTAACTGTTAGATGTATGATAATAGGATTGCATGACAAGAATGTATGATAATTTTTAAAAAAGTTTAGCAAACCCTAAATGTGCAAAGATAATAACTTGAAATCAAATCACTCGCACATGCGCACTCCTAGGGTATACTCTCACTTCGGTTGCCTTCGGTAAATGATCATTAAGTATAGGGTGATTTAGTGGTCGCCCTCTTGTCTAAACAAAGATAAAATGTCCCGTTCGGAAATGTTGCCTCGGAAAGGTTGCTTCGGAAATGTTGCCTCGAATATGATCTTAAGACATTAGGGTTACTACTAAGACGTCCTAACATTGCTTTAGTGATTGTACGTCCCTTTCGAATTCACCCTTACAACTCCAACGACGGTGCTACCTACTCATTAATAGTGGGATAGCGCTGTCTAAAGGAAACAAGAATAGAAACATTCTTTTTTAGAGTAGGTAGATGCTAGTAGGTACTTGCTCAAAAAAAAACTTTTCAACACTTACACTCTTTTTAAAAAAAGTTTTCAAAAACACTTCGTAATACTCTTGACGATTGATACAAGGGTTAAAACGAAGTAAAACCAAAAACTTTTCAAAACAGACAAACACGGAAGCAATTTTTAAAATGATGAGCAACTACCTAAGAGCCCGTGGAAAACCACGGATAGAAAGGGTGCTAATACCTTCCCTTTCTATAATCTACCCCCCGTACTCAAAATCTCGAAAAAAGGAATTTTTCTTTGCTTTTTTCATTTCCAGTTGGATAAAATAAAAGTCAGTGGTGACTCTTTCTTACCGCGACATTTTGCAAACACAAACGCAAAATGCAAACCAGCATTTTCCTAAAACAGCCTGGTTCTGCCATCGTACCACAACAGGTAATAGAAGAAAACTCTGGTGGTTCCTCATCAGAAGAAGACGAATTATCCCTTCTCTCCAAAAGAGTCAATCAACTGTGGAAGCACATGCAAAGGAAGTTTAGAACTTCCATAAGAACGAGGAATCAGTCTGAATCATCATCTGGATACAGAAAGTCTGAACCATCTTCTGATTACAGAAAGTCAAGAAACATAGATAACATATCAGAAGATATTGAATCATCTAGATCAGAATTAGACTCAGAGGCAGAAGAGTTATTTTCTAACTTTTCTAGATCTCAATTAGAAGAGAGTCTATCAAAAATTCTAGAAACATATTGGAAACTTCGAGTCATAAACAAGAACCTGAAAAGGGATCTAGTTTCTGACTCTGAAGAAACTAAGAATCTGAGACTAGAAAACTCTGAGCTGAAAGAAAAAATTTCAAAACTTGAAAATGAATTATAAAATACTCTGAAGGAAACTATCTCAGAAGTTTCTAGTAACCCTGCTAAGATCATAAAAGAATATGATCATAGCTTTCAGAAATTCCTTGCTAAAAACATAGATAGAAGCAAGATGGCTTCAATGATCTATGGAGTTAGAAGAAATGGAAGAAAAGGTATAGGATACAAAGGTAAAGTATCCCAACCTAAGAAAGCTAAGGATTTAGTTATTAAACACACTCCTCTAAATTCTCACTTTACCTATGGGCACACATATGACTTAAAGTATACTAGTAATGATTTCTTTGCTAAACCAAAATTCAAACAGAATTTTCGTAACTCTAACAAACAAGGACCCAAAAAGATATGGGTACCTAAGGATAAAATTGTCTATGTTGCAGATATCTTTGATAGCAAGACTGAAACACCAATCCTGGTACCTGGACTCTAGATGCTCTCGACACATGAAGGGAAGAAAGCATATGTTCCAAAGCCTGGAGCTTAAATATGGAGGCTACGTAGGTTTCAGAGGAAATTTGAAGGGGAAGATCATTGGCTCTGGAACAATTGGTAATAGTAATCTTCCCTTTATTACTAATGTTCTATTAGTAGATGTGTGATACGGTGGCCAGAACCGGACTAGTTTGAAATGCTGGTTTGTGTTTTGCGTTTGTCTTCACAAAATGTCGCGGTAAGCAAGAGTCACCACCGAATTTTATTTTATCCAACTGGAAAGGACAAAAGCACAGAAAAATTCCTTTTTTCGAGATTTTGAGTACGGGGGCTAGATTATAGAAAGGGAAGGTATTAGCACCCTTTCTATCCGTGGTTTTCCACGGGCTCTTAGGTACTTGCTCATCATTTTCAAAGTTGCTTGTGTGTGTTTGATTTGAAAAAAAGTTTTTGTTTTTACTTCGATTTAACCCTTGTTTCTGTCTTCAAGAGTGTTACGAGGTTGTTTTGAAAAATTTATTTGAAAAGAGTGTAAGTGTGAAAAAGTTTGTTTGTTTGAGCAACTACTTAAGAACTAATCTACCTACTCGAAAAAGAGAATGTTTTTGTTCTTGTTTCCTTTAGACAATGCTATCCCACTATTAGTGAGTAGGTAACACCGTCGTTGGAGTTTTAAGGGTCAATTCGAAAGGGACGTACGATCACTAAAGCAATGTTAGGACGTCTTAGTAATAACCCTAATGTCTTAAGATCAATATTCGAGACAACGTATCCGAGGCAACCTTTCTGAGGAAACTTTTCCGAACGGGACTTTGATCTTTGTTTAGACAAGAGAGCGACCATTAAAATATCCTATACTTAATGACCGTTTACCGAAGGCAACCGAAGTGGGAGTGTACCCTAGGAGTGCGCATGTTTGAGTGATTTAATTTCAAGTTATTATCTTTGCACATTTAGGGTTTGCTAACTGTTTTAATTTTAATCATACATTCTTATCATGCAACCCTAATACCATACATCTAACAGTTAATATTGTGCGGAAATAAAAGTGCGGAAAGTAAAACTACGCTATTACAAGGCTTCGGGTATTAATTACATAGCCAAAAATGACCTGTACAAAAATGATAAATGAACTAAAAGTCCTAATTAATCTATTACATCTCATGAGCAATTACATCAATATCATAAAAATAATAAAGCGCGCGCGATGAATTAAGAACGAGAAAAGCTAGGGTTTTCACCCCGTCTAACTAAATTAAAGGAAAACTATTTTTGATTGTTTTTGATTATTTTTTTAAGAAAAAAAGGAAAAGGTTTTAAATTAAATACAAATCTAATTAGTAATTAAATTAATTTAAAGAAAATAATTTATATGACCTATTTTTGTATTTTTTGTTATTTTAAGAAAAAGAAAAATAGAATTTAAATTAAACAAAAACCCTAATTTCTAACATTTTAATTTATATACAAAATAATTAAAATTACCCTAAAATTAAATAAACTAATTAAATTAATTTTTGATAAAAAATAACCTAAATCTAATTGGATGAAAATTGATTTTATAGTTTTTTATGAAAAGAAAGAATTAATTTGGTGTTAGTAAAAATAATTTAAATAAAAATGAATTAAATAAAAGAAAGTATAAAAGAATAGAGAAAAAGAGATATTGGGTATGGTTAAACAGCAATTCGGAGGGTGTTGATAGCAAGTTTTGGGCCCAAAAGAAATTGATCCACGTTGACTTGCCCAGATTCCATGCTGCCTGTTGACTGAGGTGTATCATGTTTCTCCAAACGATGGCCTTCAGATCTGGACTTCTGGAAATCCAAAGATTGAATCTTGAGGGTACATGGTGATCTCCCTGCCTTGTGTGCACGCCTGATCATATGAATGAAAATAATATAAAATAACGGGGGGACCTGGGATTCGAACCCAGGCCCCAAAGCCTTTTCCACTCACCTTCACGCTAACTGAGCTACGTGTTTTTGTTGTATACCAAGGACAAAATAAAAATTAAATATTAAAAAGACATGATACATTAACTCAGCGCGCGAATTTTCAAACAGAGAAATGGGAGCTTGCCACGCCATCGTCCCTGTCCTCTCTCTGTGGCTAAAAGATTCAGTGACTTTTACCTACAGACAAATGTCCGTAGCTATAACCCCTGCATATCTCCAAATCAAACACGAGCATGATAAACAAAATCTAATGCCATGAATCAACTCGTCTTGGCCTGCTGAGCATCATGGTGCCCTTCTTGAGGACCAATTTTACCTGTGTGAAAAGACCCTAAAACAAAACCAAGAACCCTAGGAATGGTGGATTCTGATATAGCTTCCAAAAATGTAATTAAATGATATAGATAGCTTGCAAATGTGTTAGGGATTCAGAATATACTATTGAAACATGATAAATATGCAAGAATGACAAGATTCGATTATGAAAATAATGGACAACCGTGGAAGTCACTGCCCCTTCACTGGATATTTCAACATCTGATGGAGCGTGGAAGTCACTGCCCCGGCTTTATGAATCCACGGGCGACCCAACAAACAAGAATAAGATGTTCGGATGTCTATCACATAGAACGTAGATGCAAAAGTCTGAGAGCCAACTTTAACAGGGACATCCACCTCCCCGTGCATCATCCTTTTGGACCCGTCAAATTCTCTAACTACAATATTACTCGGCTTCAGAACTAACCCTTCACAGTCCAACCGATCTAACGCTTTTTTACGTAAAACATTCAATGAGGACCCATTATCAACTAGTACGTGGGCAAGAGTAGTGCCCCTGCACTCGATCGAGACATACAGATCATCGTTATGATTTCTTCCCTTGGCAGTCAGATCTGCGTTGGAGAAACCCAACCCGTTGTCAGCAGTCAAACTAGCCACACAGTCTTTGAATTGATCAGCAGAGGTTTCCTGCGTCACATGCGCAGTTTTAAGGAAAGCAATTAAATCCTTTGCATGGGCTTCTGAGCACAACAACAAGGATAACATGGAGATTTTTGATGGGGTCTGCCCCAGCTGCTCGACTACATTGTAGTCGCTCTTCTTGATAATCTTCAGAATTTCCTTTATCTCCTGTCTAGAGGTTTCTACAACAATCTTCTTAGGTGCCTTCGTCCGGGCAGGCTCACCTATGACTTCTTTGCCCCGAGTGTCAGATGGCTTGGCGTAAGGGGTGATAGTTGGAATATGAACTGGGGTAGTAGCTGATGTACTGGAAGATGGAATAGTAACAGGCTTTTAAACAGTCGGAGGGGAAATCTCAGGAGAGAAGAGTCTTCCGCTTCAGGTGACCTTGCTAGCCCCGACAATATTGCTGACATCATCACCAGCTTCTTCAACCTTCAAATCTTGTTTGATCCCATGATAATACACATCGGCCCCATAGTGCCATGGGACAGCCTTATCCTAAGTGTAAGGGATAGGACCAGGAATAGTAATGATTAATGGAGCAACTCTCGGAAAGATGTAATCCTAACAGGCTTTCTCGAGGAAGCCTTGGAAGGATTGGAGGAAATGGTTATGATGGAAACATCTTCAACAGGAATCAACGAAATCAAAGTTTTCTCAAACATGATCTTTTTCTTATCCATCAGGCGTTGAACACCTGATTTCAATAAACGGCAACCAGTAGGCAGGATTGAACATAGGTGGCAACCTTCGCCATAACCCGGAAATAAACCAGCCAATAATAGGCGACGTTCAGATCGGTTTTGTCTCCTCGAGCTGTAAACTGCACTAGCTTCTTTTCTGAAAGGCTTCTTTTCTGTACTTGATGAAGCACCTTTCTGTATCTTACCACTTTTGATACCAGCTTCTACCCTCTCCCCAGTCAAAATCAATTCAGTGAACCCAAATGATGAACTGCCGATCAAGTGGTTGAAAAATGGACTAGACAAAGTTCCAAGAAACATATCCACCAACTCCCTATCAGACAGAGGGGGTTGGACTCTCCCAGCCAGATCTCTCCATTTCTGAGCATAGTCCTTAAAGCCTTCACTTGCACCCATTGACATACCCTGAAACTGAGTACGTGTGGAAGCAAGGTCGGCGTTATACTGATATTGCTTGTAAAAAGCAGCAGCAAGGTCCTCCCAGTTACGGACATTAGCTTCTTCCAATTGATAAAACCATTCAAGCTGAGTCCCTTACAGACTATCTTGAAAGAAATGAACCAACAGATTTCTATCAACAGTGTAGGGTTGGATTTTTCTGACGTATGAGCGGAGATGGAGCTTTGGACAAGATTCCCCACTGCACTTAGCAAAAATAGGAGCTTTAAACTTGTGAAGGATCACCACCCCAGATGCTAGTCCCAGATCTCCGAAGTCCAACCCAGGGATCTTCTGAATCTCCATTGCACTCAGACGGTCTTCAAGTTGTTTGTACCTATCCTCGGCAGGAGGATATTGTTCTTCATCAAAGTCAGTGTCATTATCAGAGACCACAGGACTATGAGCCTTTTCTTCCTCTTGATTCTCTCCTTCTTTAGATGAATGAGACAAATTAGCTTCCTGTCGCAACCTGTTCCCAAATATGTGACCCATATTCAGAAGAACCACCTTCTTCTTCTTCTTTTTATTCTCCTTCATGATGAGAGTCTTCAAATCTTCCTTCCCTTTAGCCAAGTTCAGGAACATCTCTTTGAATTGAGCATTTTGTGCTTGAAGAGCCTTGATAGCTTGATCGGTAGGTATTTCAGAAGACATTATGTGCTGAAATAAACAGCGAAGAAGATGAGAAACCTGTAATGATACATGTAATGAGGTGCATGATAATGGAATGAGTATGAAATGATTTCAAAGACTTTGGGAGATTTAAATTTTCAAACCAAGAAATAAACAAACTTTATTAGATTAAAACTTGTAAAAATGTTTAACAATGCCTTCAAGGCGTTACAAAAGAAATAGACTGAAAGCAAATCTAAACTAGAAAAAACAACAAAATCAGAAGTTCCATGGTCGCTTTCCCTTCGTGCTGACATAGTAATTGACCGTCCTTTCATTCTCAAGTTGCCTCGTGAGCTTCAAGATCTTCCTCTCTTGCTCATGATACTTCTCCTTGTAGGTATCCCTTTCTACCTTCAGCTGGATCCAGGATCTCTTCAATGCCCCAAGATCAGTAGGCATGTAGGGATAAAGGACTGTGTAAGGAACCCCTTCTTCATTAGTATGCTCCACAATCACCGGTAACACAGCTTTATAAGGCATCTGAAGCTTCTAAGAGCGGGATCGACCCCACTGGAGATAAGGTTGCATAGGGAGAGAAGTCTTCGGTCCTAGCTCGTGAGGGTTAGACCTGTTCACCATGCCCCAGGCTCGTATAAACCTTCGGTGATGCTTTTCGACGTCCTCCTTATAGTCAAAGACAATGTCCGTAAGAAGTAGCTCATGAGGACCGTCTCTCCGAGCGCGACTAAACTATCGTAAAGCCAAACAAGGACTATAAGTTATTCCCCCTCTAATTCCAAGCAACGGAGCATTAGGGTATTCCCCACATCAATCAATGATAGAAATACCTTCAATATCCTTAGAACTCCAAAGAATGTCCGTATGGGCAAGAGACATTATCCTGTAGGACCATCCTAAACCTTCTTCATTTTTCAGCACGGACTTGGGGAGGTGCAAAATAAACCACCTCGCCAACAGCAGCATACAACACATGAGGGTCCCTCTTCTATGCGTCGTACGAGAATAAAGAGCATGCAAAATATCACCTAGGAGGGTAGGCACAGGATTGCGAGACAAGAAGATATTAACCGCATTCATATGTATGAAGGAATCTGGATTCGGGAAAAGAACCAAACCGTAAATGAGGAGAGCTAAGATGTCTTCAAAAGCCTAAAAGTCCAAACTGTCCCAGAATAGTTGAGCTTGATCCATTAGAAACTTGGCTAAGAAACCTTTAACCCCGCTTCGTGTCTCCCAGTTGGATACTACATCAGCCTTTTTGAAATGTATAGCTGAAGCAATGTCCTCTGGCCTAGGAGTCTCTTCTAAACCTGTGAAAGGCATATGCTCGAGGATGGATATACCTAAAAAATGAGAAAACTCTTCCAAAGTGGGAACTAGCCGATAATCCGGGAAGCTGAAACAATGATGCACTGGATCGAAGAACTGGAATAGCACACTCGTCATTTGCTCATCAAACCTGGAGGTAACCAAACTAAGGAGATGACCATGTCTTCTAATGAATGAGGAAGTATCAGAAACTCTTGAGGCCAAATCTTTGAGTTGAGCAGGTATTTGCACAAAGTTAACTCGGATGGTGTTTCTGCGCATAGAAGCCATAATCTGCAAAACAGAACAAAGATAAATCCCCTTGGTCTTTGAAATAGTTAGTCCAATGAAGTATGCATGCTATGTTATGATGCATGATGTCATGATAAAACACACAACAGGTATAGAAGATAACAGACATAGTAAAGGCAAACAAGTCACACAATAGCCCTTGAGTTTAAGGCTTGCATGGGGTCCAGGTACTACCCTCTTGAGGTTCAATTGGTTTCAACCTGTCCTAATAATAGTAACCGAGTTCTAGAGGTTCTCAATATCACTGACCATCCTCCATCGGTCATGGTTTCAGCTCACGCAATCTTTTCTTGCGGCCGGAACTATCTCGAGAGTATGGTCTCAATGAGTGTAGCATCGAGTATCAACCAGTTCCCAGCTTTACACCGAGACCAGCTATCTCACTACTTCCTATGGCCAAGTTGGTCAATTATAGGTTCTAAGGTCAGTTGATACTTAATGACCCATATAGCAGCCCCATATTCTCCTCGTTTCTCCACAAGGGATACCGGTACCAACCAATGTGCCACATCAACGTAGCTACTGCTTCAACCGTATCGGTCTACGTTGTACAGTTCCCACACAGTTTATTGCTACTTACCTAAAAGGTGTTCCCCAGATCCGGGTTAGGATCTATAGTAACTCCCGATACAAATCCCTCAAAGATAAAGCAATCAAATCAAACAATAGAAGCAAATATGATGAACTAATCCTAAGGTATATCCCACTTATTATGTCCCCAGCAGAGTCGCCAGTTCTGTGATACGGTGGCCAGAACCAGACTGTTTTGAAATGTTGGTTTGCATTTTGCGTTTGTGTTTGCAAAATTTCATGGTAAGCAAGAGTCGCCACCGACTTTTATTTTATCCAACTGGAAAGGACAAAAGCACAGAAAAATTCCTTTTTTCGTGATTTTGAGTACGGGGGGTAGATTATAGAAACGGAAGGTATTAGCACCCTTTCTATCCTTGGTTTTCCTACTTGAAAAAGAGAATGTTTACGTACTTGTTTCCTTTAGGCAACGCTATCCCACTATTAGTGAGTAGGTAACACCGTCGTTGGAGTTTTAAGGGTCAATTCGAAAGGGACGTACGATCACTAAAGCAATGTTAGGACGTCTTAGTAATAACCCTAATGTCTTAAGATCAATATTCGAGACAACGTATCCGAGGAAACTTTTCTGAGGAAACTTTTTCGAACGGAACTTTGATCTTTGTTTAGACAAGAGAACGACCACTAAAATATCCTATACTTAATGATCGTTTACTGAAGGAAACCGAAGTGGGAGTGTACCCTAGGAGTGCGCATGTTCGAGTGATTTAATTTCAAGTTATTATCTTTGCACATTTAGGGTTTGCTAACTGTTTTAATTTTAATCATACATTCTTGTCATGCAACCCTAATACCATACATCTAACAGTTAATATTGTGCAGAAATTAAAGTGCGGAAAGTAAAGCTACGCTATTACAAGGCTTCGGGTATTAATTACATAGCCAAAAACGACCCGTAAAAAAAACAATAAATGAACGAAAAAGTCCTAATTAATCTATTACATCTCATGAGCAATTACATCAATATCGTAAAAATAATAAAGTGCGCGCGATGAATTAAGAACGAGAAAAGCTAGGGTTTTGACCCCGTCTAACTAAATTAAAGGAAACCTATTTTTGATTGTTTTTTATTATGTTTTTAAGAAAAAAAGGAAAAGGTTTTAAATTAAATACAAATCTAATTAGTAATTAAATTAACTTAAAGAAAATAATTTACATGACCTATTTTTGTATTTTTTGTTATTTTTAAGAAAAAGAAAAATAGAATTTAAATTAAACAAAAACCCTAATTTCTAACTTATTTTAATTTATATACAAAATAATTAAAGTTACCCTAAAATTAAATAAACTAATTAAATTAATTTTTGATAAAAAAATAACTTAAATCTAATTGGATGAAAATTGATTTTATAGTTTTTTTATGAAAAGAAAGAATTAATTTGGTGTTAGTAAAAATAATTTAAATAAAAATGAATTAAATAAAAGAAAGTATAAAATAATTGAGAAAAAGAGATATTGGGCCTGGTTAAACAGCAATTTGGAGGGTGTTGATAGCAAGTTTTGGGCCCAAAAGAAATTGATCCACATTGACTTGCCCAGATTCCATGCTGCCTGTTGACTGGGGTGTATCATGGTCCTCCAAACGATAGCCTTCAGATCTGGCCTTCAGGAAATCCAAAGATTGAATCTTGAGGGTACATGGTGATCTCCCTTCCTTGTGTGCACGCCTAATCATATGAATGAAAATAATATGAAATAATAGGGAGACCTGGGATTCAAACCCAGGCCCTAAAGCCTTTTCCACTCACCTTCACGCCAACTGAGCTACGTGTTTTTGTTGTATACCAAGGACAAAACAAAAATTAAATATTAAAAAGACATGATATATTAACTCAGCGCGCAAATTTTCAAACGGATAAATGGGAGCTTGCCACGCCATCGTCCCTGTCCTCTCTCTGTGGCTAAAAGATTCAGTGACTTTTACCTACGGACAAATGTCCGTAGCTATAACTCCTGCATATATCCAAATCAAACACGGGCATGATAAACAAAATCTAATGCCATGAATCAACTCGTCTTGGCCTGCTGAGCATCATGGTGCCCTTCTTGAGGACCAATTTTACCTGTGTGAAAAGACCCTAAAACAAAACCAAGAACCCTAGGAATGGTGGATTCTGATATAGCTTCCAAAAATGTAATTAAATGATATAGATGGCTTGCAAATGTGTTAGGGATTCAGAATATACTATTGAAACATGATAAATATGCAAGAATGACAAGATTCGATTATGAAAATAATGGACAACCGTGGACCACTTACAGTGAGTTCTAGGGCGCGAGGGTCCTTGTTTCCGATTGCTATGGCTTCCTTGCAATCCCAGGAAGTGAATGGAATGGCTTATGAGTCTTGAAAACGTCTGGAAGTGCAAAATCAGATTATCACTTTCTTTGAGTTTTTTCAAGTTTGGTTCTCTCCTTGTGCGCCTCCAAACCTTGTTGTTTATGGCTGCAATTGTTCACTATATACCAAGGAATAAGTTAGGTTTACAAATATGATCTCAATCCTTTCCAATTATGATTTGTGATCTTGATTTGATTCACTTGAAAATCTTTCCAAAATAGGCCAAAATCAATCTTTTTGTGACCACCTATGACTTTCAAGAATTGATTCACTTGCTAGCTGGATATAGGACCTGAAATATGCACAAGATCTTGAAGTTTGAATGATTTAGATTTTTTCATGATTTGTTTTGATTTAAATTGATTTAATTGTAATAAAAATAAAAATAAATAGCAAAAAATAAGATGAAGACAAATGGGAAGAGCTAGGTCTCTTGGACCATGCTACCAACTCAAAACAAGTGCAAAAGATTGGGCCCATTTAACAAAAATTGCAATTTGAGGCATTTTTTACTTTTGGCAATTTTGCAAAAAAGGTCAACTTCACCAATGCATAACTTCCTCAATTTTGACTCTTTGAAAGTGTTCTTGGACTTTTTAGAAATCTTGAGATGTCCTATAAGCAAACCTTTTGGTCTCATCTCAATTGAGTATTCCATGTTCATGTATGAAGCTTTGACAAAAAATGGGTTTTTGTTTACTTTTCAAAATGATCTAAAATGTCCAAATCCATAACTTCTTGTGAGTGCATATTTTGAACTTGGGAGATGAATATGGATTGTAGAGCATTGCATCCTCTTAAAAATGATATTTGTATGGGTCATTTCTCATAAAGTATGAGAAAGTTATGCTTGGTCAAAGTTGAGTTGACTTTTCCTGCAAAACCCTAATTTAGCAACTTTTGGGCTTTGATGAATTGTGAGAAATCCTTGATGAATCATGATCAACCCTTGATCAAATGATGAAATATACTTCAAAATGAGGATTTTGACCAAAAATATTGAAGTTTGACTGTATGTGGGCCACAGTTGACTTTTGCCCTAACACAGTCGATTTTCAAGTCTTTGAGCAATTGACTGAGCAAACTTCCTCTGCAAGGCTTGAAACTTGACATGGATGATATTGATAACATATTAGGACAATGGTGAGCATTTGGGATCCCCTGGACTCAAATATCTTGATGCAACATGAAACCCTAATTTGAGGTAGACTGCCTTAGGAGAGAGCTTGTCTGGTCAACCCTTGGACTTCCTTTAGCAACTTGAGGATCTTTCTTGAAATGTTTTGAGAAATATGGGAGGGAAAATTTTGGGGTACAACAAGACGGATTAATGCATAACTTGTTATCCATAAGTCAATTAAGTGATAACGGTTATGATATAATCTTTAATCAAAAGTCCTGTAAAGTGGTTAGTCAGAAAGATGGATCTATCCTCTTTAATGGAAAGAGAAAGAACAAGATTTACAAAATAAAACTTTCTGAACTGAAAAGTCAGAATTTAAAATGCCTATTGTCTGTTAACAACGAGCAATGGATCTGGCATAGAAGATTGGGGCATGTTAGTATAAGAAGAATATCTCAGATTAACAAACTCAATCTGGTCAGAGAACTTCCTAACCTGAAGTTAAGCTCAGATGCTCTGTGTGAAGCATGTCAAAAAGGAAAGTTTTCAAAACCCTCTTTTAAAGTAAAAAATGTTGTATCTACCTCTAGACCATTAGAACTTCTACATATAGATCTATTTGGATCAGTGAAAACTTCATCCATTAGTGGCAAGAAGTATGGATTAGTGATCGTAGATGACTATAGCAGATGGACATGGGTAAAGTTCTTAAGACACAAGGACGAGTCACACTCTGTGTTCTTTACCTTCTGTAACCAAGTCCAAAACGAAAAAGATCTTAGAATTGTCAAAGTCAGAAGTGATCATGGTAGAGAATTTGAAAACTAAAAATTTGAACTATTTTTTAATGAGAATGGCATCTCTCATGATTTCTCTTGTCTAGAACTCCCCAACAAAATGGAGTTGTAGAATGAAGGAACAGAACTTTACAAGAAATAGCCAGAACCATGATCAATGAGACTAACATTGCTAAGAACTTCTGGTAAGAAGAAATTAACAAAGCGTGTTACATTCAGAATAGAATCTCCATAAGACCTATTCTGGATAAAACTCCATATGAACTGTGGAAGAACAGAAAGCCCAACATCTCATATTTCCATCCATTTGGGTGTATTTGCTTTATTCTTAACACTAAAGAACACCTGAACAAGTTTGACTCTAAAGCACAAAAGTGTATTATGTTAGGATACTCTGAACGATCAAGAGGCTACAGAGTATACAACACGGAGACATGGGTTGTATAAGAGTCAATCAGTGTTAGATTTGATGATAAGCTTGGATCTCAAAAGTCAAAGCAAGATAAATATTTTGCAGATATAGAAGTCCAATTCACAGGTACTGAAGACATAGCATCAGAAGTTTCTCACAAAGAATCACAGACAACACCAGAAGAAGATGTCACAAATATCAAAACAACATCTGAATAACATCTCCAGAAAAGACAATCCAGAAGAAGCTTAGCTCATGCTGAAGACAAAATTTTGGGAAAGAAAGAAGACCCAATCAGAACAAGATCCACATTCAGAAACTCCGAAGAATTTCTCATGGGATTAGTGTCTCTGATTGAGCCAACTTCCATTGATGAAGCTCTTCTGGACAATGATTGGATACATGCAATGTAGGAGGAATTAAACCAATTCACCAGAAATGATGTGTGGGATCTGGTTCCCAAACCAAAAGGGTTCAACATCATTGGAACCAAAGTGGTATTCAGAAACAAGCTGAACGGACAAGGAGAAGTCATCAGAAATTAAGCACGGCTGGTTGCACAAGGTTATAGGCAGCAAGATGGGATAGACTATACATAAACCTTTTCTCCAGTCGCCAGGTTAGAATCTATCATACTTTAAATTTATTTTTCTATAAATAATGGCATCACTCTCTATCAGATGGATGTCAAAAGTGCATTCTTAAATGGATACATTGATAAAGAAGTTTATGTGCACCAACCCCCTAGTTTTGAAAATTCAAAACATCCAGAATATGTTTTTAAACTAAAGAAATTACTATATGGTCTAAAACAAGCTCCCAGAGCTTGGTATGAAAGACTAAGTACTTTTCTGCTAAAAAATTATTTCACCGGAGGGAAAGTGGACACAACCTTATTCTGTAAGCCATTTAAAAATGACATTCTAGTTTGTCAAACTTATACAAATGATATTATTTTTGGATCTACTAAAGACTCTCTTGGAATAGAATTTGCTAAGCCCATGCAGGCATAGTTTGAAATGAGCTTAATGGGAGAACTCAAGTTCTTTTTAGGAATTCAGATCAACCAAACACCAGAAGGAACATACATACACCAAAGCAAATACGTTAAAGAACTTCTGAAGAAATTTGACTTATCAGAATATAAGCCAACCAAAACTCCAATGCATCCTACATGCATTCTGGAAAAGGAAGAGGTAAGTAAAAAGGTAAAATAGAAGATCTACAGAGGTATGATTGGTTCTCTCTTATATCTTACAGCTTCAAGACATGATATTCTGTATAGTGTATATCTATATTCCAGATTCCAATCAGATCCTAGAGAATCTCACTTAACAATTGGTCTGTTTTATAAAAAACAAATTAATACAAATTAGTAGGGTATTGTGATGCTGACTTCGCTGGAGACAGAGTAGAAAGAAAAAGAACTTCTGAAAGCTGCTAGTTTCTGGGAGAAAATCTGATCTCATGGTCCAACAAGAGGCAATCCACAATTGCATTACCAACCGCTGAAGCTGAATATATAGCAGCAACTGGATGCAACACACAGATGCTCTAGATGAAAAGTCAGCTTGAAGACTTCAATATATTTGAGAGTAACATTCCTATACTCCGTGACAATACTTCTGCTATCTGTTTATCTAGAAATCCAATTTTACATTCTAGGGCTAAGCATATGGAAATAAAACATCACTTTATTAGGGACTATATTCATAAAGGAATTCTCTCTTTAAAATTTATTGACAAAGACCATCAATGGGCTAGTGTCTGTACTAAACCCCTTTCTAAAGATAGGTTTAATTTCATTCTGAAACATCTCAACATGAAATTATGTCCAGAATAAGAGTTTTATTTATGTATTCTTTAACCATCAGAAGTTTATATTTTTTTGATGAACATCTGATCAATAATTCTTCAGAAGTTAGAAGGACAGTTGCATCAGGATCTATCTAAGAAGATATGAACAGTTCCCAAACGGTTCATTTCAAATATAGAAGCATGCAGTTCACAACATCAAGACTTGTCATCCTCTCACAAGTGTTCTTCTAAGGCTGAAGACGCGTTCAAATTTTGAAGGTACTAAATCTTTTATTGGATGCATTGAGACTCAAGTTGTATTGGTAACTGTTATATATCTCCATGCCATCTCCCTATTTTCAGAAATAATTAATGCTATGTAATCATTAATTTTCACTCTTTTCTTTCTAATTAAGTTTTCAATTTGGTTATAAATACACCATTCACTTTCACTTTCACTTTTTCACTCTCACTTCTTCTCGCTACTATTTTCTCTCTACTTTTTGTATGCAAAATTTTCTTTCAAAAACCTCCAACAAGTCTGTGTGAATAATGGCTTTGTCTTCAAGCGCTCAAAGCTCTCAATGTGTTCCGGGCACATCTTCTTCAACAGCAGAAAGATATGAAGAACCTTTAAGAACTCTACTGACTCCCATTGATTCACTAGAAATTCTCCATGAACTTATTATAGACTTCAAAAGTATAAAGGAAGACGACTATGACCTTACTCCTGATGTCGAACTTCAAGGGTGGACAAAGTATTTTGATCGTCTAATGGGTCCAATTTTTCCAAGACTCATCAAAGAATTCTGGATTCATGCAACTGCTTCAAACCATAATGTTACTTCTTAAGTGATGGGGAAGAAGATAGTAATTTCTGAAGAACTTATTGCACGTTTGATAGGTCATGGCGGCAGAGGCATTCGTTGCAGCGACATGGCAGAAAAATGCTCTGACCTAACAACAATATCAAAAGAGATTTTTACTTCTGGCCAACCATCAAACAGAATTAAAGATCTGAAGGACTACTTCAGAATTTGGTCAAAGATCATCTTGGGTTGAATCTACCACAGAAAGCCCACAAGCTCTCCTAATTATATTAACATTGACCAACAATTTCTGTTGTACTTCATTGCAACCAAGGGAAAGATATATCTTCCTCATCTGCTGTTTAATCATCTGAAGACAAGTGTTAAAAAGACTAGAGAAGAAAAAATGACTAAGAGGGACTGGATACCTCTGGGTAGGGTGATATCAGATATTCTGAGGAAAAACAACCTGGTAGAATATCTGACTGCAGCACAATAGGTCATCACTCTAGAAGCATGTGATGGAAAACCTATGAATGCAAAGAATCTGAAGAAAATAAAAATCATTGATACCATCAAGAAGGATCCAAGTGTTGCAACCAAAGAAGTCATCACAATAAGAAGAGTTCCTCTAAAGGATTTCCCTCTGTTCTCTCAAATAAATGCTTCTCCAGAAATTATTGTCAGATATCTAGAAGCTTGCAAAATGGATGGGACTGTTCATGAAGTAAACATTCGTGATCTGCGACAACAGACTCCAGAGGTTGTTCTCAAGAAATCAAGGAAAAGGAAAGCTGCAGGAGAAGGATCTTCTCAGAAGGTTCTAAAAGCTGCTAAGAAGAAAGGTACTTCTTCTTTTATTTCTGTTGTAGAATCAGTGCTTTTATCAACATCAAAAACCCCTCCTCTCCAAAACCAACAAAAGACCCTTCCCCACAAACCTTTGATGAATTTGATATAGAGTTTGACCCTTAAATCACCCTATAAAATATTCTGGAAGAACCACATTCTACTACCTCACATCTCGACCAAACTCAGCCAGAACTTGCTCAAGTTCTTTCTGATATTGATCAATTTGATCCAGTGTTCCAAGACTCCCAACCAGACAATCCAAACTCTCAAGCTCCCAACTCTGAAAATCCAAACTTTCACGCTCCCCAACAAGAAAATCCAAATATTGACTCTGATACTACTTCACCCATTCCTGGAATAATAGAACGTCTCATGGTTCGATAACTTCTCTCAATCCAAGACATTCCAGAAATTCCATCTTCTTACCATTCCACTCCACCAAACACACCTCCTTCACCCATTATCATTTATGATTCTCCCTCTCCTATTAACCCTCTAGAAGATTACCTATGTACTGTAATAGACTTAGAAGCGTTGGATAACCTTTCCTCTAGCTCTCACAAAATTGTTATCCCAAAATCAAAACCAATTATCACCAAGGCAGATGTTGGTAGAAATTTAGTGATTTTTGAAACAGAGATAATTGAATGGATTAGCTCTTTGAAGCTAGCCTGCTTAGAAAATATGAATCCTGCTGCTTCTGATTCTCACTGGAACCAGTTCAGAAAATGGTTCAACTCTGAATCCTAGAAACTCAAGGAGTTAAGCTATGAAATGGCCCAACAAAACTTCTGTGATCAGCTGAATGTTTTCAAGGATCAAGTTCTGCGCCACTGGGAAAAGAAACATATTCTTCTACTGGACAATGCGCCCTGGGAAGATCACCAACCTTCAGAAGTTTATGAACCTTAATCTGATACTCTTCCTCTGGTTATAGTTTAAGACAAAGGCAAGACAATTGAAGAAGATGCTAAGTCAGAATCTGCCATAGCCCGCTCTGAAAAGGTGGCACCTTCTACTGATATACCTTCTTCATCTCTAGTTAAGCAAACTCTGGAGGGGCTGAAGAAAGAAAATGCAGTGATCAAGGAGAGATTAGACAAGAAAGATGAAACATGCAAGGAAATCAAAGGAATTATGGGAAAACAAGAAGAGTCAAACACGCAGATTAAGAGCTTGTTGGAAGCCCTGTTCACACGACTTCCTCCACCTCAATCTTAGTTTTTGAAAATTGTTTTCTGTACTGTGTTCAATTTTCTGTGTTGTTTGCTTCTGAATATGTTATTCCAATCATTTTTAATAAAACTCTACTTTTATTTCTTAAACTTGTTTATATTGCTTTTTGATTCTTGACAAAAAGGGGGAGGACGTAAGATATTTATAATAACAATATCAAGACACAGTCTCAAACATTTTGTATATCATAACTTCTCGTTTCTTGCTCTGAAAGTAAAATAGGAACAAAACTCTGGTAATGACAAAAGTAGCTCCATCAAAAGCTCTGATCAGAATAAACATCAGGGACGTATTTTTTCTCTATCTGAGTATTCAACTCAGGGGGAGATCTTAAACATCTTTATGTTCAATAAGTTTTTATTGAAATATCCTAGTTTTTGCAATCATAAAAAAGGAGGAGATTGTTAGAATATAGTTTAATTCTACAACCCTTGTAAGAGTTTGGATGATAACAAAAGCAAAGAACATTTATGCTCCATAAAATTATATTATGTTTTGTAGAGAAGTTCTGATGGAAGAAGATCAGAAGATAAGTTAAAAAGCTGTTTCTGCTGTGATTGTAAACATCTCTCAAAAAGTTCTGATGGAAGAAGATCAGAAGATTCGCTAAAACGCTATTTCAAATCTGATTATAAACATCTCTGAAAGAAGTTCTAACGCTGCAAACAGGACTCCGTGGTTCTGATCTCCAAAGTTATGAAGCAAGAAGCAACAGATACTTCAATGTTCTGAAGCGTTACAAATCAAATATTTCCATTTTAAGAGTAATGGTTGAAAGGGAACAAGGATCTTTATTTTTGGAAAGTGCCTTAATTATCATTGATCAAGTTTCCAAATGGTCATCCATGCTTCGCTTATTTAAACAAGCCTCGAGGATAAATCATTCACGATTTACACACGCATAGTAATGCTGCTATCATTTTCATCCTCAAACATTCAACATTTAAATTGTGTAAAACATCACCGTCTTGTGATACTGTTTAATTAGAAACACTACTGTACACTTTTATTCATACATTGTTTAGAGAATTTCCTTGAGAAAAATCGGGTTGTGGTTTATACTCAAGAAGACTTTGACGGTTGTCAAAGTAGATTTGTAATCAAGATTGATTAGTGGATAAAGACCTCGTTGAGAGAGGAGAAATCACATTGGCGGGTGAACTGGAGTAGTTTGAGTTCAAATGAACCAAGATAACTAACTTGTTCTTTACTTTTAGTTTTAAAAATCCCTATTCAAACCCCCATTTCTTGTGTTTTTCCATTCTTCACTAAGAACCCTAGGGTTCTAAGATGAACCCTAACCCTAAGTATTGAAGAACCCTAACCCTAAGTTTGAAGAACATTAACCCTAATTTTCCTAACCTAAATCTAATTGTACCCTAAATCCCCAAATTCCCATGAATCTAGAACCAAATCATGTATCAAACATCATAATTAAACCCTAAAGCTAAGAGTTATTAGGCTTACTTGAATTTGCAGTGATTCATTTTGCTTTGTTTCTGGTTCCTCCTTTCAAATCTCCTCTTCTTTCTTTGATTCACAAGTACAACATCGAAGATGGAGATGGTGATTATGGTGGCGTAACTCAAATCTAGGGTTTCAGAAATGTAAACTTTTTCTCCCCTTTTTCTTTAGAAAATGAGGGCTATTTATAATGCTCTTAGGTTAGTCAAATTAGGAAATTTTGTTTGATTGTCATTACAAAATAGATTTGATAGAATTAGGAAATAAATTTTGATTGTAATAGATTCTGATTATGTACAATTAATTTGATTTTGTAAATTTGAGATTTGTTCTTGATTTGATTTGTAAAACTGAATGATTTTTGTATTGTAATGTATGACAGATTTGATTTCATTTTGCATTTCTTTTCTAGGATTTCTTAGTAAAGAAAAATGAAGAACAAGCCGCTGTTGGGTTGGAAATTAGGGTTTCAAAACCCTTTTTGGATATCGTTGACTTAGTCAACGCGTTTAACAAAATAAACATAATATAATAATTAATAAAATTAACAATTTAAACAATTATACAATTATAGTTAATTATTATATTTAATTAAAATAATAGTAAAATAATTTGAATAAGGGTTGACTTCAGTTAACAAAATAAAACAAGGGCATGCAAATCCTTCTTTAATAGGCCATTGAATTATACCATGTGTATAGACCCAAAATGTGATGGCCCTTTGAACAAACCTCTAGCCCTACTAAAACACACCCCCTTCTATTATCTAAAAAGGGCCTAAAAAACTGCAATGGGCCAGTTTGAAAAATGAACCAAAAATAATACACCCTTGTGTAGCACAAATACCCCTCCTCGTATAGACTTCACAATGATTAAACATGGGCCTCTAACAACGGGCCCTCTGCCTTAAGACACCCCCCTACGTGTATATACACCCTTTTATAGTTTTAGCAAATTTAATGGGCTGGTCTGTCTAGAAACGGTTCAATAAACCCCTATGGCAGGATATACCCCTCTTTAGGATTTGAACCATTATTATACTTAAAATTCAAAACAAGAAAATTTAAATAATATGATTATAAAATAGAAACATAGAAATAATATGACCATTGTAATGGGGAAAATTTAGGGTATGACATTAGTTACACTTTAAATGTGATTAGAAACAAACATAATTAGATATATTATCTCTTGTTTAAACCTTGTCTTGCGTATCTTTTATGACAATGTTTTATGCCATGCTTGAGATAGTATACAATAATATACTTTATACTTCCAATATGCAAAGAAATATGTCATATTTCATTATGTGTGATATCTTCGTTTTTCAAAAATACCCATGCCATACCTATGCTTCATGATATTTCTTCACTTAATTAAATCCTTGATTTACATGTAATGATATAAAATAGATTATCTCTTGTATGCTTATCATTGCGTTTCATAAATATTTATCTCTTAAATGCGTATGATATACTTAGAAAAATATGTAAAGTTATATGATGTTAACATGTTTGCATATTTGCATATTTTACCCGCCCTTTTGATTTTTACAAAGGGGAAGATGTATGCTCTCAATAGGAGGATATGTATTTTATCTAACTCAATGGGAGTTTTTTCACTCCAAATATATTATATTTATTTTACCACCTTCTGTAGAGGTATAAATGTTGAGACTAAGCCATTGGATTGACTTGACACACACATATCAAATTAAAATATCGCCACCGTGTTTTATTGTTTCCAAAGGAGTGGGAAAAGAGCGAACAACCCAAAAGAGGGGGAGAGAATCTAAGTAGGGGGGTTGGTTATGAAAAGGGAAGGTATTAGCACCCTAAACATCTACGGTACTCCGCAAGAACCTCTTTGTAATATCTGTATGCTTTGGCTATAAAATGTTGTATAAAAATAGATTGAGGGGATGAGAAAAGAAATATTTTTTTAATGATTTTTCACCTGCCGCGGTTGTGAACCTTTAGTGCCTATGTACCACCTTCCGTGCAATAGGGGATCAGGGTACACATAGTTCCTCTTTTAAAAAATTTAAAACACAAGTGTGTTGGTTAATTTTAAGAGACGAGACATTATCTTCTTATCCGAGTGGAAAAATATACTTACTACCCACGATTATGATAAAGAAGAATTTGCATCATCTCAAAATGGAGGATATAGCTTGGATTTTAAAATCAACAAAGCCTCGCTCAACATCCAAGTGGAAAATATCTCGCTTCATTACATATCATAGAAGTATAATAGTTCACATCACTACAAGGATTGGCAAGAGTCTAATATTTTGAAAAAAAAATTTAACATAAAAAGCCAAACTGGAAAAATGGTTTGAATGAGATTGATTGGTTAAAATTTTATTAAGAAAAGATTTTTGAAAATGCATGGACCTAAGTCCAAGTTTATTGTGAAAGCGACTCAAGTTTAGAAAACAAGAAGAGTTTTGAAAAGGAGGGAGAATATTTTTGAAATTAAAGAAGATGGGGGGAGAGGAAGGGACTATCCTAAAGCATAAAGTAAAAGCTAGGGAAAACAACCGTCTAACCAACAAGAAGCCAACACTTGACACAATGAGTCAATGTAGAATTTCATCCTTTGTATTTGAAATCAAACAAGAAAAGATAATAAACCTCTTAAGAAAATCAAGCTCCAATTGCATTAAGTCTTCAAAAATTGGACAGGGTAACAACTGTATATAGATGAATTCTCGATCACAAACAAAGCATGTAATCAAAATAACCTGCACATAAAGCAAACAAACAACCCAATGTCTTGGGATAAACCCCAAGAGCTCCAGACAAAATAACAGTTGAAGTCACAAGGTCTCAAGGTAGACCACAACTTCTAATCCTAAAGTCCACCACTCCATAATGCCAAGGATAGTAACCAAGTAGTCCAAGTAACATTAAAGCTTTTTAGGGTTCAAGTTGATTATTAGGAATCATTAAAAAGAAAATGAGATAAAGGCTCAAGTAAGCAAATATAAAAATAGCATGAAATGTAAATGCTAAAGTAAATGGTACATAAAGTAATAGCATAAAATAAAAGCCTACAAATAAAGTCAATTGTTAGGAATTAGTAGTTAGTGGGATGACCATCTTGAAACTTGCATTTTGGAACTCATTAGAGGATTGGTAGAACCAAAGCCTTTCAACAACAACTTGCATTTTCTTTTTGTCAAGTATATCATCCATTTAATAATTCTCAAGATAACACTTAATGATCAATGATGTTTAAATGATCCACTTTGACCAAAATTGATGAAGTTCCATTAGAGGATTGGTAGAACCAAAGCCTCCTAACAATGAATCTCAAGGTTATTAGATCAAAGGGTTCAAATTAACATACTTGGGCTTGCAAACATAGGTTTGGGACACGAATGATCATTTTCTCAAATTGGGACAAAATTTAGCGCTATGTTAAGCACTCGTAAGTGGACTTATATAGAAGTCACACCTATTTTGAGGCCGGTCAATAGCAATCTATGCATCTTATATTTTGAGACATGATATGTAAATCATGCTCCAATAACATTTGGTTCAATAAGAATGAGATAAGATGAAGAGAGAAGGGGAAATGAATAAACCACATTTGAACCAAAAATTTAATCAAACTATTATTAAAATCATTCATCCATTTTATGGAGTTAGACTCAACACCATGGATCTAATGATGTTAATAAAGTTCATGATCAAAATTTTAATCCAAGATCAGCCAAAATATATACAAAATAAAATTATGTTTAAAATAAAAGAAAAAGGTTTTTAAATGATTATAAAATGGAAATAAGAGAGAAAATTAGCAACTATTTTCAAATTAATCAAGGAACAATAAGTAAGACCATAGAAAAATTAGAAATGAGTTCAAATATTTATAAAAAAAATTTGGTAATTTTTTAAAGTCAGAAACTATTTTTAAAATAAAAAGAAGAAGGTAAAATAAACCATAAATGATAAAAAATAACAAAGTCAGAAATAAAAAATAAATGAGGTCACCAATATTTGTCAAAATGTCATTGGATCCTTCCCTTTTTTTTCAGAATTTAAAAATGAAGAAAATTATTTTTAAAAATTTAAAATAACTCAAATAAAGTGAAAAATTATAAAAAATACAAAAACACAAAATAAAATTATGAAAAAAATAAGAATCAGAAAGAGAAAAATCAAAAGTATTTTCCATAATTGTTTTAGATTTTTTGGAGTAAAAATGAATTCTCTATGAATTTTTGAAGTTTAAAACAATTTAAATATAAAAATCAGAAAATAAAATAAAGTAAAAAAAAGTGGACTAATGGATAAGATTCAAAACATGTTAGTAAGCTAATCCAATGGATCAAACGCACTGTGCATATCATTGTCATTATTGAATAAAGCACTGAATCACATATAAAATCAAATTTAAAAAAAAATGGCACGCCAACATTGGTTGGAAGATGACACGTTGTTCATCTTCAACCTCCAGCCAACGTGAAAGACAGATCCCTCAAACTGTAAAATCAGAAGCTCAGACCTATGTCATTCGCTCCATCTCATCAAGACAAAGACAACCACACCTTCACGAAAAATTTATATAAATTGTAGCTCAAACAATTTGGAAGAGAAGGTTTGAAAAGGGATTTGAAATTTCGTGGTCAAAATGTGTTTGCAGTTAAAAACAAGCGTTGCGACTAGGACAAGGATGATGAGAGCTTCACAATAGTATCAAAGTTTGAGAGAATTGGTGAAGGAATCTACCTATTGAAGTTAAGTTGCAGAGCTCTGAAACTGGACTTGGCTAGCACGATTCAGGAAGTTTTAGAGCTTAATTCTTCTTCTGTTAGCTTCAGTGAGGTTCAAGGAAGGTGAATTGACAAAAAAATAATTGAGAAAAACTGTAAGAACAAATTCAAAGTTAAAGAAAATTGAGTTCAAGAAAGAGTTTGGCAGGCTGATTATGGCTTTCTAAGCTTGGGGAAATGAATGAGGGATGACTCTCTATTTATAGAGAATCAAATGGGATGCCAAAGCGTGTGAAATGATGAAGTTTAAAGGGAAATCATGTGAACTTGATACACGAGCAACGTGTGATCTGTTTTGAATCAAAACTCATCCAATCCTTGCATTTTACGGCTCTAATCCACTTTGGAAAGTTGGTTAAACCTGTTTAGACCAAAAACATGTGCTAATTTGATGTTTAGAAGCTACAACATGAACTTCAAATTCTGACTTATGGTGAAACTTCAGTTTCAAGTTACCAAATTCAAATCAATGGTGTGCATGATTCAGGGCATCTTAAGACTTAATTATTGTTGCATTGGAAAGATGAGATTACAAACTTTACAATGTGTAAAGAATGGGATCAAATGGATGCTTGAGCTAAAAATTGTAATGAGAAAATGTTGAGAAAAAAGGTTGACTTTCTATACTTAGAGAATGTCTATGTTTTTCTTCAAAAGAGACTTGTAATGTATTGCATCCAAACATGGCTTTCCATTTAAAATTTTCTCTTGGCCAAAAAAGATGGAATGAAGTATATCTCTTGAATGGAATTTTGAAACTTGAACCATTCAAAATCTCCAAAAATTGAGAGAGTTATGACTTGTTAAAGTTGGCAAAAATTCATGAAATGACCTATAATCTTTTGCATCCTTAGGCCATCTTCCATCCATTTTCACACTTTGCACATAAAAGAAAGGTTGAATTTCACATCTTAAAGATAATTATGGAGAAATAATGGGTTCAAGGTGATAAAAATTTATCAAGTTATGATCATTTGAAGTCACATAAGAGAATTTGAGGATTCATCTGGAGGACTTGTAATATTTCTTCATCATCTAGTTTCTTCCACACAAAATTTCTTTGAAACTTTTAAAGTGATTTGTTAATAACACCTTAAAGAGAATGATGTCTTTGGAATCATTCAAAAATACCAAAATATGAGCAAGATATATCCCTTTGAAGTTCAAAAACCTAACTCCTAGAGCAAGAAAATGCCTTGGAAAACCTTTGCAATTTTGACCAACCTTCTTGAACAAACACCTTATGATCATTAAAATCAAAGACTTGTCCAATTGAGTCGAACTTCTTCAATTAACTCTTGTACTTTTGAACTAAATTTGACAACTTGAGGCATGACGAATCATAAAAGACTTTGTCCTGAAATTACTTCAAAACATCTTTAATGATGAGGCTTGAATCTCAATGAAGCTTTGTTGAGGAAGGCACATAAATGAACTCATCAATACCTAGACAAATCTTGATGGAATGTATTATGCTTTTACCTACAATATCAAAAATTGGGGCAAACACTTATTGTATTTATTAGTTAAAGGATAATCAATACAAAACATAGATGATCATAAAATACAAGTCAAGGTGCTTGGTGATTCCTCCTAGAGCAAAATATAAAGATAGGAATAAGAACCAAACCCTAATGTGATCTTGTTATGATTGAATTGATATGGTATGATGAAGGGATCTTAGGGGAAAAATTGGGTTACAACAGCTGCCCTTATTTAAGTTCCTTCTATCTTGAGATACGAAGGTTAAAATCTTTTTGTCGACACGATTGAAGATACTTAAATATAAAAAAAAAACTATTTTCCCCCTAAGATACCATGTGTTGTACCACAAAATTTGTCCTCCCATTTTATTTAGGGCATGCTCATTAAGGTCCCCAATTGCTCAAGGTTGACCAATAATTGATCAGATAAATTCTCCTCTTAAGCAATGGCCTTTCAACTAATTTCCCTTTTCACCATGATACATGAGTTCCAAAACTTCAAATGATTTCCATGACACCCTTTATGCCTCGGCATAATGGCACAACTGAAAGAAAGAAAAGAAGTGTGCATGTCAAAGTGTAGGTCGAAGGCTGAAAATATGCCTAAGGGTTTTTGGGTCGAAGCAGCTTCGACAGCAGTATGCAAGCTAATTTAAAGGATTGAAGGAAAGCTAATTAGAAGGAAAATGTGAGGAGGCTTTTAAGAAGTCTTTGATTCGAACCACAAAAATATAAGCTATTCGAAGCACTACAAGAAAAAACCTTTTGATTGATATGCTGTTTGAATGGGCACTTTGAAAAGAAGAATATTTTTTATCAAAAGCTTTTATTTTATCCAAAGAAACATGTGGAAGTCTAATGATTCGAATAACATGCAACCTTAAAACATGGCGTGATCGAAAGACAGCAAGAGACGAGTCATCCAGATATGAGTCATCTTGTAGTTTTAGGAACATTATGTTTCAGGCATGTGCCTGAAATTACAAGGGTGTTAGGTGATCGAAGGTGCTCATAGGTTATCCTTCAATTGGTGCATACAAGTTGTATTCACCAATCAAAGGTGAACTAAGGATCAATAAGGATGGCCTTGTAAACGAAAAAACAAAAGGTAGGATTGGAGTCAAAATTGTGTTCGAAGGAGGTGAATAGAATGAAACTCCAAGAAAAGGAAATCAAAAAGAATAAGAATGGAGTTCGACTAGGAGAATCTTCCAGGTCAAACAACCAATGCAGATGGAATCAATTGAAGAAGCCATGAGGATGAAACCACGAGCAAATCAAATTGAAGCCCAGAGCCATCGAAGGGAGTCACTCAGAGCCATTGAAGAACAAGGCTTGGGGGCATTCAAAATAGTAAAGATGAGAAACCTGTCCAGGTTCATTCAAAATCCAAAAGGGTAGAAAATCATCAAAAAAGGTAACCTTTTAAGGCTTTCGATTCTTCCTTCAAAGCCATGGTTAATGGCTGATTCATGCCATTTTCGTTCACCACTGCACCCCTATAAATACATAGCTAAAGCGCAATAAGAAGGACACACGCATTGGCCAGACGAAACACTGCCTCCACAAACAAAAACATTGCCTCCAGAAACGCACAAATCACCCTAAAGAGCCACACGAAAATTGAAAAAAAATACATCAAAGTTGTAAAATCCAAAAACATATTTCCAGCTTCTTTTGATCCAATTCAAAGGCTCCATCACATTCCTGGGAATATCAGGAGCCTATCCTTGCCATTTCCAAAGCCCATAGCATCCTCAAACAGTTGGATCGTGTATCACCATTTGGTAAGGTTTGTTAGAATCAAAATCTCATATGCATGCTTTGTTGATACATTTAATGGTTTGATTCATGTTTAGGGGAACCATTAGAACAAGTTTGACATATTGTATGCCTGTTTTGATGTATAAAACACACACTGCCATTGTTAGGGCATCCATGGCTGTTGAGTTTCGTTCTCATTGATACAATAAGTTTCAGACCCAACTAACCCTGCCATCAGATTCACAAGGGTCCATTTAGTCTAGTAGGGTTATTAGTTTGTTTGTTTTCATTGATTTATGCAAAATTGAATTTTTAAGCCATCGGAGAAGATAAACGGAGTTTTGACCCCGGCCTGATCCAAAACAATGACTCCGGTGCTGCACATGTCTCTCTCCCATTGTCCCTTTTGGTCAGGGCGTGCGTTTTATGTTTTCAAATATATTTGACTTATGTTTTATAATATAATGGTATGATGTTGTTTATATAAACGAATGAACAAGTGGCTGAGTGGTAAGGCAGGTGAGTGTGCAAGGCGGAAACATGGGTTCGATGCCCAGGTTATGAATTTTGTTTTTCTAACGTTTCGTTTGCAAATCCAGTGTTTGCATGTCCCACGTGTGCATCATGACACATCAATCTAAACCATCAAATCACAGCTGATCTAGATCCAATGTACCCAAACGCGCAGACCACCATGCACTCTCCAAGGCATTCCTCACTAGATTCACAAGAAACCTAGGCTTCAACAACTTGGGCCTAGCATTTTTTTTCACATCCCCCCAGTTTTTGTTTACTTTTATCTCTTTTCTTAATTTGTTTTAATTTGTTTAATTAGTATAAGATTAATAAAAATCACAAAAAAAAACATTAGGTTAGTATTTTTTATTAATTAAGATAATTTTATAAATAAATTAATTAATTACTTTAACATTTTGTTTAATTTAAAATCAATAGACTTAAGATTCTAATCAATTTTAGTTCTATTTCTCAAACAATTACCAAAAATATTAGGTTGTATTAGAATTAATTTTTATAATTAATAATTTTCTTTTAGTTTTATTTTAATCTAATAAATAGACTTAATTTAGTTTAATAAACAAAAAAAAAAAAAAAGAGTTCTTTTCTTTAATTTAGAATGAGTTTAGGATTAGACGTCATTTCAATTCACGCGCGTTTTTACCTTTCATTTTTATTTTCATATTTTCTGTAATTGCCTACTGAGATGTAATAGATAAAAAGTAGGACATTTACTGCTTTTATCTTTCCCCCAAATTTTGAACATGTAAATAATTCCCCCTCCCCGAAGCCATGTAATAGCGTAGGATTTAATTTCCGCACTTTATATTTCCTGTACATATATTAACTATTTAGATGTATGGTAATAGGATTGCATGGAAAGAAATTAAAAACAAAACGTTAGCAAACCTAACATCAAGATAAATAACTGAAACACAATACAATTGCACATGCATACCTTTAGAAACATGTGGAAGTATAATGATTCGAAGAACATGCAACCTTTAACATGGCGTGATCGAAAGACAGCTAGAAACGAGTCAGCCGGATATGAGTCATCTTGTAGTTTTAGGATCAATATGTTTCAGGCATGTTCTTGAATGTACAAGGTAGTTGGGTGATCGAAGGTGCTCATAGGTTACCCTTCGATTGGTGCATACAAGCTGTATTCACCAATCGAAGGTGAGCTAAGGATCAATAAGGATGTCCTTGTAAACGAAAAAACAAAAGGTAGGATTAGAGTCAAAACTGTGTTCGAAGGAGGTGAACAAAATGAAACTTCAAGAAAAGGAAATAGAAGAGAATAAGAATGGAGTTCTACTAGGATAATCTTCCAGGTCAAACAACTAATGCAGATGGACTCAATCGAAGAAGCCATGAGGATGAAACTGTGAGCAAATCAAATTGAAGCCAAGAGCCATTAAAGAACAAGGCTTGAGGGAATTCAAAAGAGTCGAGATGAGAAACCTGTCTAGGTTCATTCAAAACCCAAAAGGGTAGAAAATCATCAAAAAAGGAAACCTTTTAAGGCTTTCGATTCTTCCTTCAAAGCCTTGGTTAATGACTGATTCTTGTTAGAACATAGTTTGATTCTACAACCCTCGTAAGAGTTTTGATGATAACAAACACAAAGAACAATTATGCATTCTAAAATTATATTCTATTTTATAGAGAAGTTATGATGTAAGTAGATCAGAAGTTAAGGTACAAGGATGTTTCTGCTGTGAACGTAGACTATTCTCAGAAACTTCTGATGATTGAAGATCAGAAGTTGTGCTAAGAGAAATACGTTTTAACTTTGATTACATAACTCTGTGAAAGAAAGTCTAACGCTGAAAATAGCACCTTATGATTCTGACCTTTAAAAGTTCTGAAGCAAGCAACAAACAGTTTCTTTAATGTTCTGAAGCGTTATACTTCATCTAAACTATATCAAATGCAACGGCTACAAATAGACAATGATCTTTTATTTGAGGAATGCGCATTAACTATCATTTATCAAGTTTCTAAATACTCAAGATTGTTGCGCCTATTTAAACAAGGGATAAGGATAAATAGTTTACAATTTACACACAACAATTGACAATACTTCAATGCTGCTATCCTATCTACTCCTCATTCATACTATTCTTTCACCTGTGTAATACATCACAAGTCTGTGATACTATTTTTGTAAGGAAAAACATATTGTACACTACTTTATTCATACTTTGTTTAGTGCAATTCCTTGAGATAAACTGGGTTGTGGTTATACTCAAGAAGACTTTGGCAGTAGTCAAAGTAGTTTTGTAATCAAGATTGATTAGTGAATTAAGACCTCGTTGGAGAGAGGAGAAATCACCTTGGCGGGTGGACTGGGGTAGTTTGAGTTCAAACGAACCAGGATAAAAATCATCGTGTTATTTCCATTGATTTTTAAGATTCCAATTCACCCCCCCCCCCCCCCCCCCTTCTTGTGTTTTACAATTCTTCAATTGGAATCAGAGCGCTTGGTTCTGAGTTCAAGCACTTAACCATGTCAGTAAAAGATCCAAGCTAAGAAAAATACTATGGTGGGACCAAGTCAGAACATCAACAATGACTACCATGATGAGAAAGACAAAATCAGTGGAAAACCTCCAATCTTTGATGGAGCGAACGTTGATTACTGGAAAGACAAAATTGAAAGCTTCTTTCTAGCTCATGATGTTGATCTCTGGGATATGGTGATTGATGGGTACATGCATCCTGTTGATGAAAGTGGTAAGAAGATTGATAGAAAAAGAATTTCTGATCATCAAAAGCGTGACTTCAGAAATCATCATAAGGCCAGAACTATTCTCTTGAGTGCCATCTCATATTCATAGTATGAGAAGATCACAAACAGAGATACAACTAAGAACATTTTTGATTCTCTGAGAATGACGCGTGAAAGAAACATGCAAGTAAAAGAAACCAAAGCCCTTGCGCTCATTCAGAAGTATGAAGCCTTTTTTATGGAAGAAAGTGAAACCATTGAAGCAATGTTCTCGAGATTCCAAATTCTGGTTGCTTGGCTGAAAGTTCTGGACAAAGGGTATTCAACTGCTGATCATGTAAATAAGATCATCAGAATTCTACCAAAGCAATGGAGGCCCATGGTCACTGCTCTCAAACTGGCAAAAGATCTTAACAAGATATCTCTAGAAGAACTTGTCAGCTCTCTCAGAAGTCATGAGATAGAGTTAGAAGATGATGAGCCCCATAAGCAAGGTAAGCCTTTAGCTCTTAAATATAACAAAAATTATAATTCTAAAGTTTTTCAGGCTATGGATGAAACCTCTGGTGGATCCTCATCAGAAGAAGAAGAATTGTCTCTTCTCTCCAGAAGAGTCAATCAACTGTGGAAGCAGAGGCAAAGAAAGTTTAGAAATTCCAGAAGAATAAGGAAACAGAATGAATCATCTTCTGGATACAGAAAGTCTGAATCATCTTCTGGACACAGAAAGTCTAAATCATCTTTACACAAAGTTAAGCAACAGGGACATTGTCTGCTATGAGTGCAATGAACAAGGGCACTACAAAAGCGATTGTCCAAGGCTTCAGAAGGAGAAACCCAAAAATAATTTCTTTAAGGAGAAGAAGAAAAGTCTCATGGAAACATGGGATGACTCAAATACTTCTGATGCAAACACAAAATCAGAAAATGAAAGAGCCAACATTGCACTTATGGCCAACGTGACAGAAGATACTGAATCATCTGGGTCAGAATCAGAATCAGACACTGAAGAGGTATTTCCTGACTTTACTGTAAACTTTACTAAAGCTGAATTATGAGAAAGTCTAAGTGAAATTCCTGAAAGATATCAGCAGCTTCGAGTCAAATTCAAGAACCTGAAAAAGGATCTAGTTTCTGATTCTGAAGAAACTGAGAATCTGAGATTGGAAAGTTCTGAGCTGAAAGATAAAATTTCAAAAAAACATGAAAACGATTTAGAAAACACTCAGAAGGAAACTATCTCAGAGGTTCCCAGTAACTCTGATAAGATCATAAAGGAATATGATCATAGCTTTCAGAAGTTCCTTTCTAAAAACATAGATAGAAGCAAGATAGCTTCAATGATCTGCGGAGTTAACAGAAATGGCAGACAAGGTATAGGATACAAAGGTAAAGTATCCCAACCTAAGAAAGTTATGGACTTAGTTATTAAATTCACTCCTTTAAAATATCACTTTACCTATGGGCACACACATGACTTAAAATATACCAGTAATGATTTCTCTGCTAAACCAAAATTCAAACAGAATTTTGGTAACACTAACAAACAAGGACCCAAAAAAATAAGGGTACCTAAGGATAAAATTGTATATGTAGCAGATATCTTTGACAGCAAGACTGAAACACCAATCATGGTACCTGGACTCTGGATGCTCTCGACACATGACAGGAAGAAAGCATATGTTCCAAAGCCTGGAACTTAAATCTGGAGGCAACATAGGTTTTCGAGGCAATCAGAAAGGGAAGATCATTGGCTCTGGAACTGTAGGTAACGGTAACCTCCCTTCTATTAATAATGTTCTGTTAGTAGATGGATTAATGCATAACTTGTTATCCATAAGTCAATTAAGTGATAACGGTTATGATATAATCTTTAATCAAAATTCCTGTAAAGTTGTTAGTCAGAAAGATGGATCTATCCTATTTAATGAAAAGAGAAAGGAACAAAATTTACAAAATAAAACTTTCTGAACTAAAAAGTCAGAACGTAAAATGCCTATTGTCTGTTAACAACGAGAAATGGGTCTGACACAGAAGATTGGGGCATGTTAGTATGAGAAGAATATCTCATCTTAACAAACTCAATCTGGTCAGAGGACTTCCTAATCTGAAGTTCAGCTCAAATGCTCTGTGTGAAGCATGTCAGAAAGGCATGCTTGCAAAAATCCCTTTTAAAGCAAAAAAAGGTTGTTTCTACCTCTAGACCATTAGAACTTCTGCACATAGATCTATTTGGACCAGTGAAAACTGCATCCATTAGTGACAAGAAGTATGGGTTAGTGATCGTAGATGGCTATAGAAGATGAACATGGGTAAATTTCTTAAGACACAAGGACGAGTCACACTCTGTGTTTGTTGCTTTCTGTAACCAAGTCCAAAATGAGAAAGATCTTAGAATTGTTAAAGTTAGAAGTGATCATGGTGGAGAATTTGAAAACAAAAAATTTGAAATATTTTTTAATGAGAATGGTATCTGTCATGATTTCTCTTGTCCTAAAACTCCCCAACAAAATAGATTTGTACAATGAAAGAACAGAACGTTGCAAGAAATGGCCTGAACCATGATCAACGAGACTAACATTGCTAAGAAATTTTGGGCAGAAGCAATTAACACAGTGTGTTACATTCAGAATAGAATATCCATAAGACTTATGATGGATAAGACTCCATAAGAACTGTGGAAGAACAGAAATCCCAAAATTTCGTATTTCCATCCATTTGGATGTATTTGTTTTATGCTTAACACCAAAGAACATCTGAACAAGTTTGACTCTAAAGCACAAAAGTATATTATGTCAGGATACTCTGAATGCTCAAGAGGCTACAGAGTATACGACACAAACACAGATTGTAGAAGAGTCAATCAGTGTTAGATTTGATGACAAGCTTGGCTCTCAAAAGTCAAAGAAAAATGAATCTCTTGCAGATATAGAAGTTCAGTTTACAGGTACTGAAGGCAATACATCAGAAGTTCCCAACAAAGAGTCACAAACAACATCAGAAGGAAATGTCACAAACACTACAGCAACTTCTGAAGAACCTCTCTAAAAAAGACTATCTAGAAGCAACCTAGCTCATCCTGAAGACAAAATTTTGGGAAAGAAGGAAGATCCAATCAGAACAAGATCCACATTCAGAAATTATGAAGAATCTCTCATGGGATTGGTATCTCTGATTGAGTCAAATTCCATTGATGAATCTCTTCTGGACAATGACTGGATACTGGCTATGCAGGAGGAATTATATCAATTCACCAGAAATGACGTATGGGATCTGGTTCCTAAACCAAAAGGGTTAAACGTCATTGGAACAAAATGGGTATTCAGAAACAAGTTGAATGAACAAGGAGAAGTCATCAGAAACAAATCATGGCTGGTTGCACAAGGTTATAGTCATCAACTGTGGATAGACTATACAAAAACCTTTTCTCCATTCGCCAGGTTATAATCTATCAGACTCTTAATTTCCTTCGCTGTGAATAATGGCATCACTCTCTATCAGATGGATGTCAAAAGTGCATTCTTAAATGGATACATTGATGAAGAAGTTTATGTGCACCAACCCCTTGGGTTTGAAAATTCCAAACATCCAGAGTATGTTTTCAAACTATAGAAATCACTATATGGTCTGAAACAAGCTCCCAGAGCTTGGTATGAAAACTAAGTAGATGTTTGTTAGAAAAGGAATTCACCAGAGGGAAAGTGGACACAACCTTATTCTATAAGTTATTTAAGAATGACATTATAGTTTATCAAATTTATGTAGATGATATGATTTTTGGATCTACTAAAGCTTCTCTGGGAAGAGAATTTGCTAAGTCTATGTAGGCAGAGTTTGAAATGAGCTTGATGGGAGAACTCAAATTCTTTCTGGGCATTCAGATCAAAATAAACTCCAGAAGGAACCTACATACACCAGAGTAAATACGTCAAAGAACTTTATAAGACATTTGACTTATCAGAATGTAAGCCATCTAAGACTCCAATGCATCCCACGTGCATTCTGGAAAAGGAAGAGGTAAGTAAAAAGGTAGAACAGAATATCTACAAAGGTATGATTAGTTCTATCTTATATCTTACAGCTTCAAGACCTGACATTCTATACAGTGTATATTTATGTGCCAGATTCCAATCAGATCCTAGAGAATCTCACTTAACAACTGTTAAGCGAATTTCAAGTATCTGAAAGGTACTACTAATTTTGGTTTGTTTTATAGAAAAACCAGTGAATACAATTTAGTAGGGTACTGTGATGCTGACTTCGCTGGAGACAGAGTAGAAAGAAAAAGCACTTCTAGAAGCTGCCAGTTTTTGGGAGAAAATATGATCTCATGGACCGGCAAGAGGCAATCCACAATTGCTTTGTCAACAACTGAAGCTGAATACATAGCAGCTGCTAGATGCAACACACAAATGCTCTGGATGAAGAGTCAGCTTGAAGACTTCAACATATTTGAGAGTAACATTCCTATATTGTGTGATAACACTTCTGCAATATGTTTATCTAGGAATCCTATTTTACATTCTAGGGCTAAGCATATAGAAATAAAACATCACTTTATTAGGGACTATATTCAGAAAGGGATCATTTCCTTAAAATTTATTGACACAGACCATCAACGGGATGATGTCTTTACTAAACCACTTTCTGAAGATAGGTTTAATTTCATTCTGAAACATCTCAGCATGAAATTATGTCCAGAATAAGAGTTTTATTTATATGTTCATTAACCCTCAAAAAATTTTGTTTTCTTTGTGAACATCTGATCAATAATTCTTCAGATGTTAGAAGGACAGTTGCATCAGAATCTATCTAAGAAGATCTGAACGGTTCATTTCAAAGATAAAAGCGTGCAGTTCACATTATCAACATTTGTCATCCTCTCAAGCGTCCTTTTAAGGTTTAACACGCGTTCAAATTTTGAAGGGTCTAAAGCTTTTAATGGGTACATTGAGACGCATGTCATTGGTAACTATTTCAAATATCCATACCATCCCTTATTTTCAGGATTCATAAATGATATGTAATCATTAATATTTTTCTCTTTCTTGTTGATTAAGTTTTCAAATCGATTATAAATACACATTCAATCTCACTCTCACTTCTTCTCGCTTCTATTTCCACTCTAGTTTTCGTTTGCAAAAACCCTTTCTTTTCAGAAATCTCAAACAGTTAATGTGAACAATGGCTTTATCTTCAAGCGCTAAGAATCTTCAATGTACTCATGGTTCATCTTCATCAACTGCAGAACAATACGAAGAACCGTCAAGAACCTTACTTACTCCAATTGATTCTCTTGAGGTTCTCTGTGAGCTTATTATTGACTTTGAAAGCATGAAGGAGAATGGGTTTGATCTTACTGCAGATGTAGCTATTCAAGGTTGGAACAGGTATTTTGATCGTCTTCTAGTTCCAGTGTTCCCAGTTTTCGTAAAGTAATTCTGGATTCATGCAACATCCTCTAATCACCAAGTAACATCTTATGTAATGGGGAAGAAAATTGCAATCCATGAAGATTTGATTGCAAAGCTGATTGGTTATAATGGTGGAGGAATCCGTTGCAGCGACATGGATGAGAAATGTTCTGACCTAACAGCCATATCAAGAGTAATCTTCACTTCTGGGCAACCATCCAACAAGATTAAAGATCTTAAGGACTACTTCAGAATCTGGGCAAAGATCATTTTGGGCTGTATCAACCACATGAAGCCAACAAGCTCTCCTGACTACATAAATATTGACCAACAGTTTCTGCTATACTTCATTGCAAAGAAGACGAAAATAAACCTTCCTCGCTTGCTTTTCAATCATCTGAGAACAAGCGTGAAGGAAACAAGAGAAGATGAAAGAACCAAGAGGGATTGGATACCTCTGGGCAAGCTAATTTCATATATTCTGACTGAGAATAGGTTAATAGAACATCTGACTGAAGCTCAGCAGATAAGCACGCTGGAGGCATGTGTTGGAAAACCTCTTAATGCCAAGAACCTGAAAAAGATGAAGATCATTGACAGCTTTAAGAAGGATCCAACCATTGCTACAAAATAAGTCATCACATAAAGGAAAATCCCTCTGAAAGATTTTCCTCTATTTTCTGAAATTGATGCTTCACCAGAAATAGTTGTCAGATATTTGGAAGCATGCGAGAAGGATGGAACTGCTCCAGAGTTAAACATTTGTGATCTGCATCATCAAGCTCCATATGTTATCCTAAAGAAGTCCAGAAAAAGAAAATCTGTAGGAGAAGGATCTTCTCATAAGACTCCAAAAGCTGCCAAGAAGAAAGGTAATTCTTCTTTTATTTTTGTAGTAGAATCAATAGTTTTTCCAACATCTGAAACACCCTCCTCTCCAAAACCAATAGAAGATCCCTCACCTAAAACATTTGAATATTTTGATATAGAATTTGACCCCTCAATAACTCTAGAAAACATACTAAACGAACACCACTCTCCCGATCCACATCTTGAACAAAATCAGCCAGAACTTGCTATAATTCTTTCTGATATTGATCAATTTGATCTAGATTTTCAAACTCCTCAAATAGAAAATCCAAACTTCCAAACCACTCACCCTGAAAATCCAAACGCTATTGCTTCCCAACTAGAAAATCCATACACAGACTCTAATACCACCACACCAATTCCTGGAATAACATAACCTCTCATGGTTCGACAACCTCTCCCCATCCAAGATATTCCAGAAATTCCATCACCTTACCATTCCACTCCACCAAACACACCTCCATCACCAATCATCATTTTTTATTCTCCTACTCCCTCACCTATTAATCCTCTAGAAGATCACCTTAGAACAGTCATAGACTTAGAAGCGCTGGATCACCGTGCCTCAACTTCTCATAAAATTGCCATTCCCAAACCAAAACTAACTATCACCAAAGCAGGTGTTGGTAGAAATTTATTGATTTTTGAAACAGAAATAATTGAATGGGTTAAATCTTTGAAGAAAGAAAGATTAGAAAATCCAAATCGTGCCGCTTCTGATTCTCACTGGAACCGGTTCAGAAGATGGTTCAACTCAGAATCCTAGAAACTCAAAGAATTAAGTTATGAACTGGCCCAATAGAAATTTTATGATCAGCTAAAAGTTTTCAAGGATAAAGTTGTGACTCACTGGGAAAGGAAACCTATTCTTCTTCTAGACAATGCTCCCTGGAAAGAGCACCAACCTTTAGAAGTTATTGAACCATGCTTTGAAAATCTTCCTTTGGCTACTATTCAAGACAAAGACACAGAAACTGAAGAAGCCACTGAATCAGAAAATTCTACAGAGTGTTCTGAGAAACTTGCATCTTTTATGGATACACCAGCTTCATATTTGGTTATGAAAACTCTAGAAGAGTTAGAGAAAGAGAATGCAGTGATCAAAGATAGATTGGACAAGCAAGAAGACACGAGCAAAGAAATCAAGGAAATTATGGGAAAACAAGAGGAATCAAGCACTCAGATTAAGAGCTTGCTGGAAGCGTTGTTCACACAACTTCCCCTCCTAAATCTTAATTTTTTTATATAACTTGTTTCCTGCATTCATTTATCTTGTTTTATTTGGCTCTGAAAGTGTTATCGCAATCACGTTTAATATAACTCATCTTTTTGACTCTGAATATTAGTGTTTATATTGCTTTTTGATTCCTGACAAAAAGGGGAAAAACGTAAGATGTTTTCAATAATAGTATATCGAGACAAAGTCTCAAACATTTTGAATATCATAACTTCTAGTTTTTTTTCTAAAAGAAAAACATGAACAAAACTCTAATGAAGACAGAAGGAGATGCATCAAAAGCTCTGATCAGAATGAACTTCAGGGAAGTAATTTATCTCTATCCGAGTATTTAACTCAGGGGGAGACTCTCTAATGCTTTATGTTCTGTCTATTTTAATTGAAATATCCTATTTTTTGTCATCATTAAAAAGGGGGAGATTGTTAGAACATAGTTTGATTCTACAATCCTCGTAAGAGTTTTGATGATAGCAAACACAAAGAACAATTATGCACTCTAAAATTATATTCTGTTTTATAGAGAAGTTCTGATGGAAGTAGGTCAAAATTTAAACTACAAGGATGTTCCTGCTGTGAACGTAGCCTATTCTCAGAAAGTTCTGATGAATGAAGATCAGAAGTTGTGCTAAGAGAAAGACGTTTTAACTCTCATTACATAACTCTGAAAGAAAGTCTAACGCTGCAAACATGACCTTATGATTCTGACCTTCCAAAGTTCTGAAGCAAGCAGAAAACAGATTCCTTAATGTTCTGAAGCGTTACAATTCATCAAAGCTATATCAAATGCAACGGCTAAAAACAGACAAGGATCTTTATTTGATGAAAGCGCAATAACTGTCATTTATCAAGTTTCCAAATACTCAAGATTGTTGCGCCTATTTAAATAAGGGATAAGGAAAAATCGTTTACGATTTACACACAACAATTGACAATACTTCAACGCTGCTATCCTATCAAATCCTCATTCATACTATTCTTTCAACTATGTAATACATCACAAGTCTGTGATACTATTTTTGTAAGGAAAAACATATTGTACACTGCTTTATTCATACTTTGTTTAGTGCAATTCCTTGAGATAAATTGGGTTGTGGTTATACTCAAGAAGACTTTGGTAGTAGTCAAAGTAGTTTTGTAATCAAGATTGATTAGTGAATTAAGACCTCGTTGGAGAGAGGCGAAATCACCTTGGCGGGTGGACTGGAGTAGTTTGAGTTCAAACGAACCAGGATAAAAATTGTCGTGTTATTTCCATTGATTTTTAAGATTCCAATTCAACCTCCCACCCCCCCCCCCCCCTTATTGTGTTTTTGAATTATTCAATTCTTACCATTTTCATTCACCATTGCACCCCTATAAATATAGAGCTAAAGCGTAAGCAGAAGGACACACGCATTAGGCAGATGAAACGCTGCCTCCACAGACAAAAACATTGCCTCCAGAAACGCACAAATCACCCCAAAGAGCCACACGAAAATTGCAAAAAAATACATCAAAGTTGTAAAATCCAAAAACATTTTTCCAGCTTCTTTTGATTCAATTCAAAGGCTCCATAACATTCCTCGGAAAATCAGGAGCCTATCCCTGCCATTTCCAAAGCCCATAGCATCCTCAAACAGTTGGATTGTGTATCACCGTTTGGTAAGGTTTGTTAGAATCGAAATCTCATATGCACGCTTTGTTGATACATTTAATGGTTTGATTCATGTTCAGGGGAACCATTAGAATAGGTTTAACGTATTGTATGCAAGTTTTAACGTGTAAAACACAAACTGCCATTGTTAGGGCATCCATGGTCGTTGAGTTTCGTTCTCATTGATACAATATGTTTCATATAAAACTAACCATGCCATCGGAATCGCAAGGGTCCATTTAGTCTAGTAGGGTTATTAGTTTGTTTGTTTTCATTGATTTATGCAGGATTCAATTTTTTAAGCCATCAGAGAAGATAAATAGATTTTTGACTCCGGCCTGGTCCAAAACACTGACTCCGACACTGCACATGTCTCTTTATCATTGGCCCTTTTGGTTAGCGCGCGTTTTATGTTTTCAAATATATTTGACTTATGTTTTCTAATATAATGTTATGATGTTGTTTATATAAACGAATTAACAAGTGGCTGAGTGGTAAGGCAGGTGAGTGTGCAAGGAGGAAACCTGGGTTCGATACCCAAGTTATGCATTTTGTTTTTCGAATGTTTCATTTTCAAATCTAGTGCTTGCATGTCCCACGTGTGCATCATGAACCATCAATCTAAGCCATCAGATCACAGTTGATCCAAATCCAATGTACCCAAACGTGCAGACTACCATGCACTCTCCAAGGCATTCCTCACTGGATTCATAAGAAACCTGAGGAGATCTCTCAAAGCCTTGTATTTACAACGGTCTGATGTTGTGACAAATTGGGAAACAAGAAGCGGTGTCAAAGGGTTTCTAGCCAAGTTTTTGTTTGAGAAAGCTCACTATTTTTGGAATACTTCGGATTTACAAGCCTTTGAAGAGGTTTTGTCCCTTCTCATCTATGGGATGGTACTGTTCCCTAATCTGGACCAACTCATAGATCTGAATGCGGTCAAAGTTTTTATGTCTCGTAACCTGGTGCCTACTTTACTTGGAGACATTTTTCACTATTTTTACACTCGCACCGCAAAGAGAAGAGGGACCCTTATGTGTTGCACTACTTTGTTAGCTAGGTGGTTTATTTCGCACCTACCTCAATCTATTTTGAAGAATAAGCAAGGCATGAGGTGGTCTAATAGGTTGATGTCCCTCACACATTCAGATATTCATTGGTGCCCTCGATCTTTGGAAGATGTTACCATCATTTATTGTTGTAGGGAATTCCCTAATGTCCCTCTCCTAGGAATTAGGGTAGGAATCACTTATAACCCTTGTTTGGCGTTGCGACAATTTGGGTATGCTAGGAGGTATAGTCCTCATGATGCACTGATTCATGGAATTGCATTCGACTATGAGAATGATGTCCAAGGGTACCGTCAGAGGTTCATTCGAGCTTGGGGCATGGCGAACAATGTGGATAGAAAGACATTGGGGCATAAGAACTCCATCCCTTTGGAGCCTTATCTTAAGTGGGTGCGAGCACGCGCTCAAAATCTCGTGATGCCTTACCCCACCATCCTACCTATCATCATGCAACCTATTGTCGAGACAGATGTACCTCATACTACTCTCCATCCTGACATGCCAACTACTCTCGAGGAGTTTCAAAGATCTTGGATTCAACTCAAAGAGGAACGAGACACCTTTGAAACCCAGTTCTACCCAAGAGAGAAGAAGGTTTTGGAGCTTACAAGACAACTGCATGAAGAATAGAGTTGGAATTCCTACATTGCACCAAAGAGGATGCGTTCATGGGAAGCCTGAGTCCTTGTCGATTTAGGAGTTTTGTTTTATCTTTGTTTCTTCCATTGTAAGCCCAAGAGGCATCATTGTAACCATTTAATCAGAAAAAAAATCTAAACAACGGACTATCTTCTATAATGACAAGGCTACCATCCATTGGAGTAACAAAATCTCAACAACAAACTACCTTCCATAATGATAAGGCTACCATCCATTGGAGTAACAAAATCTCAACAACGAACTAACTTCCATAATGACAAGGCTACCATCCATTGAAGTAACAAAATCTCACTGGGGGAAGTACCGTTTGCTCAAATAAAGAGACCTACCACTTGTTGTTATGAGAAGGAATTGCAATAAAGACTTCATGAAGAAAGAAAATATGGCTTCTTGGGGAAAGAGATGGAACTCCTGGAGAAATACCAATAAATTCATGCTGAGGAGATAAAATCTTATTGTGCAAAATAAATGCACATCTCAAAATAAAGCTTAAAGCTTGCCGAAATCCAAATAAGAATATTGCTAAGGGTACCCACTCCAAACAGAAATAAATCGGAATGAAGAAGTCAACAAAAATACATCTTCTGGGAAATAAACTCAAGAGGGAAACACATTACATCCAGACAACAAGCTGAAGAGAAGGTTGAAACAAAATTCTTCCACGAGGGATAACTCAGTGGGGAAGTTGAAAGAATATGCATTGTCTGCTTAAGAATGACACTGTATTGGAGAGAGGGTAACACAACTCTGCAAAACAGGGTAATATACCAACTAGATATTAAAAAATGCAAATGAGCAATGATTATGCATGATGCTAGTATGAAAGTATGAATGTTACCATGTATATGGTGACAAAATAGACATATGACACTGGGGGTACACACTAGACCAAAAATGGGTATAATAAATACTCGGCTAACTCACAAACAGGATAGAAATTCCATAAGATAGTAAGCATCAACTGAGGAAACAAAATCTTATTTTAAAGCTTAAATTCACTGGGAAGGAACAAGATCAATAACTGTAAATTAACACAAGCATGATGATATAAAATCTTCCTCCAAATTTAACCGGGAAACCACACAGACTTCAGCGGGGGAAACAAAATGTTTGAAGTTCACACTTCTGCCATGGTTGATTTTACTAGGGAAAATAATATCACATCATTGAGAAATCAATTGGGGATGACATACTGACTTCATTTGGGAGGGTAATACTATATAGTCAAAGGAGACATCGAGATACATTCTTTAATACTGAGAGTGATAATTGCACCAACTTCTCTTGGGAGAAAGTATGAAAACTCATGAGGACAGCAATTTCAGAGAAGTATATCATCTCAACTTCACCTAGGGAACTCAAGAAGTCAAACACTACAGCAAGAAAAATTATGGGGATTTTAAATCCAATCCAGCATATGGCGGGAGAAAACCCAAAAAGTTGATAACCGTTTCAAAACTTCTTAAATAAGACATTATCCTTGCCTGACATTCGGGAAAACAAACAATATGCTAGTACTGCCGACAGGAGATGCTTTGCTAATGAGTCCAAATCAGCATGCACAGGGAGAAAATAATTTTATTTATATAAGTGAAGTCTTCACTGGGGAATCTTGGACAAAGTCTTCATATCATGCAAACCTTTGAGTTTATCCGTCCTTGAAGCCACTAATTTTGTTCTCATTGTATCACAAAATCTAAAGCAATAGGTAATTTGTAAATTCTTTTCAAAATTAATTTTTGTTATTTAACTGTTTTCTTTGATCATTACTATCTATAATAATGAAATCTTTATAGGCTGATTAAAATAAGAATTGCGAAGAATTAGATAAAAGGCTCAAACTTTATTAATAGAATGGTAGTCTACGAATGACAAGACTCCATAGATAATTACAAAGTTTGGAACATGGTAATATATATTGGAAAAGATACATTGAATTACAATGACCACTATTCTCCCTAACAACTTCAAATTCCTGAGCCGAAACTTCAGTCGAAGAGTAGTAAGATCCAAACAGATTGTTGCTCCATTGATCAAGTCTTGTCTGATGCAGTTACTTTCCAGAAAATACCTAACTTTTGCCTAGGTTTCCCTTGCGGGTTTTTAACCTACCGGAAAAATTTATTTTGTGTATGTCTCTAATTTTTGCGTAGACCGCCCTTTCAGGTTTTCGGCCTACCAAGACGCTCCTTTTTGCCTAAGCCTCCCTTTTGGGTTTTCGTCTTAGCGAGTTGTTCTTTTATTTTTTCTAGGCGAAGTATTTCTTAACTGCATCAACATTCACAGGACGTCGGAACTCCTCTCCATCCATTGTTTCAAGAATCAGTGTACTTCTAGAGAAGGCTTTCTTGACAACATACGGGCCTTCAAAATTGGGAGTCCACATGCCCCTAGAATCAGCATTAAAAGACATGATCTTCCTGAGTACGAGGTCACCTTCTCTGAATTCTCAAGGTTTGATCTACTTATCAAAAGATTTCTTCATTATCTTTGGGTATAATTGACCATGACACAAAGTCATCATTCTTTTCTCTTTTATTAAATTCAGCTGGTCAAACCTATTCTGAACCCATTAAGCTTCCGAAAACTTGGCTTCCATTATTACACGCAAAAAGGGAATCTCAACTTAGATCGGGAGCACTGCTTACATACCATACATAAGGGAGAACGAGGTTGCCCCTATTGAAGTGCGGACAGATGTTCAATACCTATGTAAAGCAAAAAAGGAGCATCTCATGCCAGTCTTTATAAGTAACAACCATTTTCTAGATGATCTTCTTGATGTTCTTATTGGCCGCTTTAACAACCCTATTCATATTTGCCCTGTAGGGAAATGAATTATGATGGACAATATTGAACTCCTCATAAAGTTAAGACATCATTTTGTTATTCAGATTTGAGCCATTTTTGGTAATAATCCTGCTAGGCATACCATACCGACATATGAGGTTGTTCTTGATAAAATGCACTACTACCTGTTTAGTGACATTAGCATATGAAGCTGCCTCTACCCATTTGGTAAAATAATCAATTTCCACAAAGATAAAACGATGCCCATTTGACGCATTTGGTTCTATCATTCCAATCATGTCAATAACCCATATAGAGAAAGGCCATGGGGAAGAAATAACATTGAGAAGCGTCAGAGGTATATGAATTTTATCAGCATAAATCTGGCATTTATGGCACTACTTTGAAAATTTGTAACAGTCAGATTCCATTGTAAGCCAATAGTAACATGCCCTAAGCATCTTTTTCGCCATTGAATGTCCATTGGCATGGGTACCAAATGAACCTTCATGAATCTCATGCATCAACATGCCCGCTTCGTGTCTATCCACGCATCTGAGCAATACCATGTCAAGATTTTTGAAATTCTGGTACAATAGACTTAGATGTCCTATAAGGATGTCGAGACATATGATTTGACACAACACACACAAGAAAGATAAAACAGTACTGAAAAGATTAAGAACAAACAAGAATTGCTTACCTAGTTCACTGTACAACAACACCTACACTGGGGGCTACCAAGCCAAGAATGAAGTCCACTATCAGCAGTATCAATTTGCAGACCCTACAGACAACACACCCGTTAACGATCTACCCACTTAATCACTACCCAATTACCCTTATACCTAGGTCCTCCCTAGATATGGAATATCCCCATCCCACTTCCAATCATTGCAATGATGTCTAGCAGTCAACACCTCAGTCACTGCATCGACGACCCTTCACCAAGATTCTGATCACACAGATAGAATGTTTGGAAGACACACTTCCACGATAACCTAACTAAGTCTCCAAGGCAAACTACACTATTTGTTAGCTTTGATCCTAACACATCCTAGCGTTTCTTCAAAGCTTCCTCCAAGAACAATACACCTTTTACCTACAGGCTTCGAGGTGAACATGGGAACGTTCCCACAACCCGAGAGGTTTACCTTGACAAAACCCTGGACTTCTACATCTTGAGCCTTGTTTTTTCTAGGTTACAAACCCTTCTATTTATAACATGTTACCCAACTGGTTTTGGGCCTTCAATCATAGCAAATCAGCTGTAACAAACTGCAGAAACTTTTTCCCCAAGAAAGGTCTTGAATCTTTACTTTCCTATCTCCTTATTTAGAAAGTCTTTATTCTCCTTGATTTCTGATAGAATTTTCTATACCTTTAAATATGTGCCACATAGGGTACATAATATTCTCCTAAATATTCTCCCTATGTTAAGAATAAACTGAATCTCATTAATCCAGCTCAGCATGCGCGATGTCAAGACATCTTCTTCGACATGTTGTTTTAATTGTTGAAAAAGTTCAACACAACATGTTCTGACATTGTAATAGGACTTCTTGTTGTACCTATTCTTCTTAGAAAGTTTATACATCCTATTCTACATTACATTATTGTTGCTATTATTTGTTTTACAAAAATTAAGCCAATCCTAAAACAAGAGAACTAACAATTTATTTTATACAGTACATATCCATTGAGGAAAAAGCTGCCCGCCAACCTTCTCAATGTCTTTCTATCCTTATTTGATGCACCAATCGGGTATTCTTGAGTATGAAGAAAATGCTTGATATCAAAATACCAAGGTTTTTCATCTACCACATGCTTTGTTTTAAACACATGATCTGGTCTATCCAAACATCGTACCATAATACGAGGCACATCATTCCAAGTATTAACTTGATACATAGAAGCCATAGTTGCCAAAGCATCTGCCATCTGATTTTCATCTCTTTGAATATGATGGAATTCAACTTTGTTAAAGAAGGGTAATAGTCTTCTAGCATAACCTTTGTAAGGGATCAAGCCAGGGTGACGAGTATCCCATTCTCCTTTAATCTGATTAACAACCAAAGCCAAATCACCATACACATCTAGAACCTTGATTCTAAGATCAATGGCCTCCTCGAGACCCACGATACAAGCGTCATACTCTGCCATATTATTGGTACAATCAAACGTCAGCCTTGTAGTAAAAGGAACGTATGTTCCATGAGGAGTGATAATCACAGCTCCATCAAATACCACACCCTACTGGGATTCAGGATCAGGACCTTCCCCAGGAAATGGTTAATCATAATATTTAGATTTTAGAAACATAACATACTCATCAGGGAAATCATATTTGATAGTTGATAATCATCAACTGGCAGGTGAGCCAGATAATCCGCCAACACACTGCTTTTATAGCCTTCTGAGTGCGGTATTCAATATCATATTCAGAAAACAATATCTGCCAACGGGAAATTCTCCCGATGAGAGCAGGCTTTTCAAAAATATACTTAATTGGACCCATTTTGGAAATCAACCAAGTAGTATTATTCAACATATATTGTCGCAACCGCTTTTCCATCCATGCTAGAGCGCAACATATCTTCTCCAACATAGAATACCGTGACTCAAAATCAGTAAATTTCTTACTGAGATAGTATATGGCGTATTCATTCTTTCCTGTTTCATCTTGTTGTCCAAAAATACAGCCCATAGAACTATCCAACACAGTCTGATACATGATCAATGGTCTTCCTTCAACGGGAGGGAGCAAGATGGGAGTTTTAACCAAATAATCTTTGATACTTTCAAATGCCCTCTAGCAATCCTCTATCCACACACAACCCAAATATTTCTTTATCAACTTAAATATCGGTTCACATGTTGCGGTCATGTGGGAGATGAATCTAGAAATATAATTCAGACGCCCAAGGAAGCTCTAACTTGCTTCTCAGTCCTTGGCGCAGGCATATCTTGGATCCCTTTGACCTTATCTGGGTCAATTTCAATCCCTTTCTGGTTGACAATAAAACCCAACAACTTCCCTGATCAAACACCGAAGGTGCATTTATTTGGATTCAAGTTGAGACGATACTTCCTCAAACTCCGGAATAACTTCAGCAAATCACCCATATGCCCTTCTTCGGTCTGTGATTTTCCAATCATGTCATTAACATATACCTTAATTTACTTGTGCATCAGATCATGGAATAGGGTTGTCATAGCCCTCTGGTACGTAGCACCAGCGTTCTTTAACTCAAAGGGCATCACTCTGTAACAGAATGTTCCCCAGGATGTGATAAACATTGTTTTTTCCATGTCCTCAGGATCCATTCTCATTTGATTATACCCAGAAAATCCGTCCATGAACGAGAATACTTTAAATTTTGATGTGCTATCAACCAACATATCAATGTGCGGTAATGGGAAATCATCTTTCAGACTAGCTTTATTTAGATCTTTGTAATCTACACATATGCGGACTTTTCCATCTTTCTTCGGTACGGGCACAATGTTGGCTATCCATTGAGGATACATTGATGTCATAAGAAAACTGACATTTATCTACTTTAAGACTTCTTCTTTGATTTTTACTGCCATATCAGGGTGAGTTCTTCTCAACTTCTGTTTGACGTGCGGGCACTCTGGCTTGAAAGGAAAATGATGTTCAACAAAATCAGTATCTAGACCCCGCATATCTTGGTAAGACCAAGCAAATATGTCCACATACTCTTTCAATAATTTGGTCAACCCGTTCTTCACATAAGGTTGCAACGATGCTCCAATCTTGACTTCCTTTGGCTCCTATTCTGAACCCAAATTGATTGTTTCCAATGACTCTTTATACGACTGAATGGAATTTTCCTCGTGCTCGAGAAACTGTTAAACCTCTTCTATAATCTCATCATATTCTTCTTCTTCTGTCCCAAACACAGGATATTCAAAGTTGGGAGAGGGTGCAGGATCATTGTATTCAACAGGTTTATTATTTAATCTGCACATGTGATTTGTGATTGCTTTTAGAAACTGACACATATATCAAGTGATTATGCAGATTTATTTTCAATTATTATTTTACTCAAAAGGTTTTTTATTATTACCATTTTCCATGAAAAAGTAGAAAAGTAAAAGACACAATTTTGAGAATCAAAGACAACTTTTATTTGTAATTTTAATGATCAAAGCAAATAAATAAGCCCATACAAAATTAAATTTCATCTTTGGCAGAATGAAAGCTTTTTGCAAATAAAAAAATTACTTTGAGAAATGGATGTAAGAGGGAACATCATAAGTGACCCAGTTCTGGATTCTGACTCCAGGCGTCATATAAATTGGCATTTCCTGATCTTCTACATCCTCCTCATTAGCATTAACTCCAGAAACAGTTGGATGAAGATAGCCTCCACTGCGGAAAACATCATGATAGCTGCTCATAGTAGACTTTGACTTCAAACTTTCGCCTTTGCCATTCTTGGCAGAGAATCCTAAACCAACCATGTTCTTGTTCACTGGAGGATCAATGACCTGTCCACATACTTTACTTGGACCATTACGCACAACCTGCTGAGAATCCTTGAATGAAGTCATAGAGCTCTCATTCCTTCTTACATTATCAACAGACAGATCCTGGAACTGTATCCTCACGGCAGCTTCATCTGCTTCTACAATACTGAGAGATGATAGATGAGATATCAGCAATGCTTGCTCTCCATTTATAATAACAACTTTTCCTTCCCGCACAAATTTCAGCTTTTGGTGTAAAGTGAAGGTGACAGCCTCTGCTTCATGTATTCATGGTATTCCTAGTCGACAACTATATACGGGTACAATATCCATGACTTGGAAAGTGATCTGGAACAGATACGGGCCTATGTGAATAGGCAGATCGACCTCCCCAATAACCGACTTCTTTGACTCATCGAAAGCTTTGACAAATATACCACTTGGGCGTATAAGAGCCCTTTGATATTTCAACTTCATCAGCGTACTCCTCCATATCACATTCAAGGCGGATCAGTTATCAATCAACATATTTTATAGTGAATCACTTTTACAGTTCATGTATATGTAGAGAGCCAAATTATGACTCCTCCCCTCGTCAGGCAATTCATCATCGCAAAAGCTTAGGTTATTACATGATGTAATATTACCTACCACTCTGCTGAATTGATTTAATGGCATGTCATACTCCACGAAGGCCTGGTCCAACACCCTCATTAAAGATTATCTATGGGCAGCATAATTCATCAACAATGCCAAGATAGATATCTTTGAAGGAGTCTGCAATAACTGATCCACAATTAGGTAGTCGCTCATTTTGATTATCTTCAAAATATCATCTACGTCCTTCTCCAGGGTAGTACCACTGGATTCACCTGCAGACTTCTTATTTTCAACATTTTCCACAACCTTCTTACCAGTATTATCATTTCCTTGAACAACTGGTGCAAACACACGACCACTGCGGGTCACTCTACTAGTCTCAACAATATTTCCAACACTAAACAAAGGATGGATGGGAACTTCCACACCATCCTCTAAAATTGTAGTATTGTATTTGTATGGTACAACCTTGTCTGATTTGTAAGGAACGGGCCTTGGCAAGCAAATCACCACAGGGGCAACAACTGGCTTGCTACAGCATTCAATTTCAACAGAGGAAGAATCACTGAAACATGACACAATCACATTCACACCTTCTTAAGAAACTTGGACATCAAAGAATCATCGCCAGAGAATATACCCTAATCTGAGGAAAATAATTCATTCGCAGAAGCATATTCATCATCTGATTCTTCCTCAACCAAACAAACCTCAATCTCATTAACCTCATGGTAATCATCTCTTTGGCTTGAAAACTTGATAGTTCCATTATCCAACAACAACAACTGAATACCTTTTCTCACAATTGAACATCCTCAAGAGTCCCTGCAGCAAATCCGACAAGATCCATAGTGGTGCTCTACTTGACCAACCATGTGGCAGAAAGTAGCATGCAATTGTACGAGATCATCATTCATATGTCCCATATCAATGATCCTGAATTCTCAAGGGCATCCAAAGACCATGTTCACTTCCTCCTCATACTCTTCCCTATGCCGAATTATATGGATAAGGCCCTCATCCATCATCTCCTGTAAATCAACCTTTATCTTATCGAAACCTTGTATATTAGTACTACAGATACCACAACCAGCATGGTCATGAGTATAGTAACTAAACTCGCAAAGGTCTATATGCCTCTTTACCAAGTCTCCACTAACCAAGTTAATATCATAAGTGTGGAAGTCCTCTGGACAACCAGCAACCATGTTAACAACATTCGCTCCTCCATGTTTTGGGAGAAGATTATCTTTTACATTAGGACTGATATCCTTGAAGGATAAAAGGCCAGATCTAACCATTTTTTTACCTCAGACTTCAGAGGATAACAATTTTCTACATTATGCCCTGGTGCACCCTGATGGAATGTGCACTTCTGATCTTCCTTGTAGTACCAAGGTAAAGGAGATGGTATAGCAGGAGGTGGCTTAGTGTGGACCAAATTTTTTTGGATCAATGTTGGGAGTACCTCTGCATAACTCATATGCATATAGTCAAAAGGATCTCTCCTCTGATTCTTCTCTTGGCTTCCCTGAGGGGATGGTCTTTGATAAGCAATTGTAGTCGGAGCCGCGTTTACATCCAGAGTTACCGAGGCAACCTGTTGTTGTCCTTGATGATTTCCTCTAGAAGGATTAACAATTATCTCTTGAATAACAACATTCGTCTCCCCCTCTTTCTTCTTAAAAAATCCATATGATGTCTTCTTCACATTGCTGAAGCCTTTACTTTATGTCAGACGACCTTCTCTTACAACCTCTTCCAAACGGACGCCCATTCCCACCATTTCAGTAAAATCACTGGGCGCACTCGCCACCATTCTTTCATAGTAGAATGCACCTAGTTTCTTCAGAAAAAACTTTGTCATTTATTTTTCTTCCATTAGAGGAATCACTTGGGAGGCTACCTCACACCATCTATGTGCTTATTCTTTAAATGATTCCTTATCCTTCTAGACAATGGCCCTTATTTGATCATGGTCAGGCGCCATGTTCATATTATATTTGTACTATCTGATAAACGCTTCTCCCAAAACGTTAAAAGAATGAATACTGGCACTATCCAGGCTCATGTACCATTTCAATGCTGCACCGATTAAACTGTCTTGAAAGAAATGAATTAACAGGCGTTGATCATCTGTATGAGTAGACATTCTCCTTACATGCGTCACTAAATGAGCACGATGGAACGGGTTTCCCTTTTACTTTTTGAACTCCAGTACTTTGAACTTTGCAGGTATTTTCACATTTGGAACCAAGCACATATCATTCACATTTTGCCCAAACAGCTCTTTTCCTCTGAGGGCCTTCAACTCTTTCTGCATCTTATCAAACTGGTCTTGAAATTCATCCATTCGATCATAGAAACTCAATCTTTCACTTGGTGAAGGAATAGGGCGATACACTTCATCATTAGCAAACGGGGCAATATTCACTGAGGGAGTTGCAACATAGTGAACCTCGTTTCTAGCAGCAAGGGTAATGTGCACCACAGAAGGTGCGGGAGCAGTAGCAGACAAAGTAAGCGGAGAAATATTTAAAACCTTCAGCCATAAAATTCTCTAGCATTCCCCAAGGATATCTCGGAGGCATACGATTCTGAACAGCAGCTAGAGTAGCAGAAACGGGAACAATCATAGCTTCAGTAGTAACCATTGTCTGTTGAGGCTGAACAATCGGTGGCTGATTCTGAGCATCCACCAGAGATTCCATCAGAGCAGTGAGATTGGCCATACTGGTATTCAGAGCAGAAACTTCCTCGCGTAGGTCGTGATTCTCTTGTTCTAGGTTATCCATCCTCCTTCTAAAATTAGCTCGGGTATTGTATTGGTGAGACAGTTTTCTGAACAAAGTAAAGAAGCTCAGTAAGACACCTAGATATGCAAAAAAATGCAAGAATTGTGTACAATATGATGCATGATATTCAATGCACATGATTTATTTTATTATTACTATTTCAAGGGGCTTAAAGATTTATCGACAATTTTGCATATATCAAAGTAATAACACATTTTAAATACTGAAATAATTTATTACAATAACTTCAAAATGGATTACAAGTTACAAGAATACCAAGTACAAGATGAACGTAAAGTCTAAAACCCTAAGAAGCAAAGTTGATGGAGATCACTCTATATGATGACGCTTCCTTGTAAGTATGGCAATGTGAGCCTTCAACCTCTGGTTTTCTTCTGCATATCTGGTGAGGACCTCCTTCCAATCGTCTGAATCAGGAAGTGAGAAACTAGGAATTGATTGAGGTTTAGAGGAAAATAAATTCCCTTGCCTCTCCATCGTCTCTACAGCACGACTCTCAAGAATATCAATGAAGTCGTCTTTCTCCTTCAGGTCTGCTCGGTTGGAAACCTCTAGAATCCGACACTTATTCTTCCAAGCTTCCTTTTCCTGCTGCATCGTTACTAAAGCAAGTCGGGGCTCTTCCATATCATCCAATAGGGGAGGAGTGGTCTTCACAAACATATCAGGCATAGGTGCTTCCCAAGAATACGACATCTTCAACTGAATGGCTCTTGCTTGTACCCACTGAAGATAAGGCTCCAAAGAAACAACCCCCCTAGGTCCCAATTCCTTCCTACTCTTCCTGTGAATGTGACGCCAGGCCTTCGCAATCTGCTCCCTAGCTTCCTTATGGTCTTCTCCCTCTTTCAGGAAGAAACTACTCAAATGGATACTATTTGGCTTATCCCTCATCGGATATCCAAGCCGTCGTCGTGCAAGAGTAAGGTTGTAGTGAATTCCTCCCTTTGCAGCAAGAAGGGGTACATTGGGGAAACTACAACAACTGTCGACAAGGACTCGTCCATGTGAAAAATCCCATGGAGTGGTTGAAATCTTTTCAAGGAACCTTAGAGTGTTTGCAATATTTTTAAGGAAGTAGGAAGAATTAGATGATAGAATCGGTGATCTTGTGTTGATAGTATGCAATCGAGTTTACTCGAGTGAAAAATCCCTTGGAGTGTTTTAAATCTTCGCAAGGAATCATGGAGTGTATGAAATCTTTTCAAGGAAGTAATTTAAGCAGCGAATAATTTGCATCTACCTGTCTTGATCTTGTTGAAGATCAAAAGAAGAGAAGGGGTTGAATCGACATCAAACGACTATGTTTTGTATAGTTTCTCTTGAACACTTCTCTTGTAATCATACTTTTGTAAAGTAAGAAATTAGCCTAATTCTAAATTTGGAATTGGAGGGAGATGTAGCCATAGCGAGGACGATTGGTGAACTTCATAAATAAATACTTGTGTCTCTTTTCTTTTATTTCTTTACTTACTTTAATCTTCATACATCGATTTGTCAAATAAAAATGAGTAATTTATCGACGCGTAGGAATTTTTTGAAACTTTTTTTGTTTTGAATTGTGTGTTGAGTTGCTTATAATCACTTTTGATTATAAGTGCTTTTCATATCAACACAACACAAAGGAAAATTATGAAACTTTGATTGCACGTCAAATGTTTGACAAATTTCTTAGCTTGTTTAACTCAAAGGAAAATTGTTATGTTCTATCTCTTACTTTCATTTACTCTCTATATGCAATGTGTTGAATGTGTTGTTTGATTGATTGATTCATGTAGAATTTATCTTTGATTATTAAAGTTTAAATTGCGTTGTTGATTAGCTTATAATCACTTTGATTGTAAGTGTTTTTTCATATAAACAATTCTCAAAGAAAATTCTGAAAAGTTTGATTGCACGCCACATGTTTGATAAATTGTCATATTATGTTTTAAAAATGATTTCATCGGAAATAAGAAACCATTGTGTTGAATATTAAATGGTTAATTGAGATATTATTATGTTGATTGATTTTATCATTATGATTGATTCCATATGGGTCGTGCATCTCTGAGTTTCCAATAACTAGGTTTGTTTAGACTACTATATTGATCTAGGCCAAAATCCTTCCGCTCAACATTGCTTTTAAAATAAGTTTTAAACAATATTTTTGAAAGGTGATTTTTATTTGGGGATCTATTCACCCCCCTTTAGATCTGGTGTTGTAGTCTAACAAGATCTATCAGAGCTTCGGTTTATTCTGTGCTTCGAAACTCTTATTAGAAAATTGCGTATAAACCTAAAGGGATTTACAAAACATCCCCACAATTTTTTTTGGAAGAAAACTATAGTTTTGGATAGGTTGTATGCACATTTATGTTAATTTATATGACAAGGATTTGTGTGACGCTATTACTTAAACAATGCTAATGACATTGTCACATCTAAGCCGGAAGCACTATGGAATAATAATGATAAGAAAAATTCATCAAATCTCATTAATTGTTTGAACACACTTGGTATACCTATTTCCAATGCAGTTTCTACTAAGAAAGTTTTGAGATGTCTTATTAGGAATTAGAAATTGAAGGTCACCACGATCAAGGAACCTAATGATCTTACAACACTTGATCTCACTTTATTGTTTGGTAAGTTTGAAGAACATGAGAAATAACTTACTTGCTTGGACAAGCATAAGAAAATTCTTGAGAAGAAGAAAAACAAGAAAGACACAGATAAGGAGGAAAGAATAAAACCTAATGCTCTTAGAGAGTCAAGTTCAAGGTCCTCAATTTGTGAGCACGTAATACAATAGTGATTTTAGTAATGGTGAAAATTTAAATTGTCACTATGGTTGTATTTCCCAAATGAATCCAATTGTTTCACTAACCCCCAAGGACCTAATGAATAATAGATACCTAGCTTATCTTGTTGTTTTGTAGGAACATTGTCTTGAATCTATGAAGAGAATATGGGTTCTCATTTATGGTGGATCAAGGCATATGGACATATTCTAATTCTATTGTATATGGGGCAAGATGATGTATTATGTGATCTAGAAAGCAACAACAAGTTTTGTCTTATTGGTAAAAGATGCATAAGTTACTTTTGATGTTGTATCCGAGAATACTCGGAATAGGTATTTCATTTCATGATGTAGGTTTATCTTCAAGAGACATACTCAATGACCCCGAAGAAGGTATTTATCAACCCAGATTAGTGATACATGAGGAGGAGAAAAATAACTAACATGGAAATGATAAATGATGAGAGTTCAATCAAAACGAATGATCTTTAAATTAATGAATTTCTTGGACTCATCATAACTTATACTTTAGGTTACTTTGTCAAAGAAAAAATTGGTAAGATCGTGTTGTTCTAAAATCTTTGTGACATACTTTGCATTTGGTTCAATTTTCTTTCGAGAGTCTCGTGTGAAATGCAAGTGCACCCTCTGTCATATTGTACGGTGAGGTAGTATCGATTTAACTTTTCTTTGTTAGTAAGTTCTCTCTTTTACTTTTTTATTTCTCTAAATACATGACGTACTTGATGTATGGTATACATATTATGAGTGTTCATTTGCAACATAATTCTTAATTGATAATCATAGTAAGTTATCAATTTATATACATGAAATGACTTCATCACATTATATTTTCATGTATTTCTTATAAACACTTATGTGTATATAAGCATGTTTAGCTTCATTAAACATCAAGCATAATACATTTGACATTATATCATATTTGATTCTACTAACGTGTGACTTGGCAAAGATTTCTCTAAGCTTATGCAGGGAGTGTTTGAAATGAATCTTATTGGGAGTTGAGTTACTCTCTCGGACTCTAAATAAAGTAAATCAAGGAAGGAACACATGTGTGGGGAATTACCTTCGCGATTATGTTTTAAAAGAGGATGTTCTGTTATTGCATCTTGATAATGAAGATCAACTTGTTGATGTTCTCACAAAAACATTTGCAACCAAACTGTCTTTCAACAAACATATGGAATTGGGGATTATTAATGTCTCCAATGTTGCCTTCACTTTTGATGTTGTATCCGAGAATACTCGGAATAGGTATTTCATTTCATGATGTAGGTTTATCTTCAAGAGACATACTCAATGACCCCGAAGAAGGTATTGATCAACCCAGATTAGTGATACATGAGGAGGAGAAAGATAACTAACATGGAAATGATAAATGATGAGAGTTCAATCAAAACGAATGATCTTTAAATTAATGAATTTCTTGGACTCATCACAACTTATACTTTAGGTTACTTTGTCAAAGTAAAAATTGGTAAGATCGTGTTGTTCTAAAATCTTTGTGGCATACTTTGCATTTGGTTCAATTTTCTTTCGAGAGTCTCGTGTGAAATGCAAGTGCACCCTCTGTCATATTGTACGGTGAGGTAGTATCGATTTAACTTTTCTTTGTTAGTAAGTTATCTCTTTTACTTTTTTATTTCTATAAATACATGATGTACTTGATGTATGGTATACATATTATGAGTGTTCATTTGCAACATAATTCTTAATTGATAATCATAGTGAGTTATCAATTTATATACATGAAATGAATTCATCACATTATATTTTCATGTATTTCTTATAAACACTTATGTGTATATAAGCATGTTTAGCTTCATTAAACGAAAAAATACACACGAAAATATACAACGAAACACACAAAACTCTGCAGGAGAACACACAGAAAAATTGCCTCAAAGAGCCAAAGCAGTCCTTCAGATCAAAGGTACCCACGCCCAGAAGCCCAGATCGAAAGTACCTACATCCAGGAAGTACCCAGATCGAAGGTACCTACATCCAGAAAACGTCCAAATCGAAGATCCAATCTGCTGGTAAGAAAGGGTAAATTATTCAACCTCATATTTGCATAATACATTCATACTTGTTGTTACCTCTGATTTGCCATCCTAGACAGGATCGAAAGGCCTGGGTTTGGCACCCAGGTCATGTTTTTCGTTTGCTAACACTTGCTGCAGACATAGCCTGAAGGGATCCAGCAAGCGCAGGATCGAAGGGCCTGGGGTTCAATACCCAGTCCCTGCATTTTATTTCGCTCACATACTTTTGCAGGTATAACAACCCAGATCGAAGGAGACACCTTCTCTGGATCGAACCCATTAGCATGCTGGATCGAAGGAGGCATCTCATTCCTGGATCGAAAGCCATGACCTCCATGATCAGAAGACAATCCTCTTCCCTAGATCGAAGGCCACTCACGCCTTACTGTCTGGCCCAATCGAAAGGACCAGGACCCTCTCTGGATCGAAGCAGTCCATTCCCTCTCTGGGTCGAAGCTCCTTTTTTTCTTGGATCGAAGGATCCCTCTTGCATTTTATTTTTGTTTTCCATAGACTTCTTTTTTTTATCTTTTTAATTAACCTTAAAATCAAAAACCACAAAAACATTAGGCTAGTTCTTTTTCTATTAAATTAATCTTGTTAATTAACCTTTTAATTATCTTAACATTTTTCCAAAAAAACTAAAATTAAATAGATTTAGATTATTTTCCCAAAATAAACTAAAACAACAAAAAAGATTTTATTCTTAGAATTTTTTAGAGTTTATCTTCAGATTTGCGCGCGTTTATTTTATTGTAATTGCCTACTGGTTTGTAATAGCTGATACCTTTTACGTTTTACTGCTTTACTTCCCCAATTTTGGACATGTAAATAATCCCCCTCCCCGAAGCCTTGTAATAGCGTAGGATTTACAATTTCCGCACTTTAAATTCCTGTATATATATTAACTGCTTAGATGTATGCTAACTAGGATTGCATGGCAAGATCTATCTTAATTTAAAATCAATCACGACTCACCATAACATGTACAAAGATAACATAAACTGAAAATTGACACACTTGCACATGCCACTCTTAGGGTACACCTCACTTGGTTGCCTCAAATGTGGTCATTAAGTATAGGATGTTTTAGAGGTCGTCCTTCTGTCCAAAGATCAAAGTTGCCTCGAAATGGTTGCCTCGATAAAAATGATCTAAGACATTAGGATTACCACTAATACGTCCTAACGTTGCTTTAGTGGCCACACGTCCCTAAAATCGAATTGACCCGAAAACTCCAACGACGGTGCTACCTACTCCTCAATAGTGGGATAGCACTGTCTAAAGGACATTTGCACAATTAAATTCCTTTTTGAGTAGGTAGAGGTTCTTAAGTACTTGCTCCTTTTAAAAACAAAACAAAACTTTTCGCACCTACACTTTCTTCAAAAACAAAACTCTTTTCAAAACCCACAATCACAAAGAAAAGCAAACCTTTTGAAAACATAGTGAGCAAGTCCCTAAGAGCCCGTGGATAACCACGGATAGAAAGGGTGCTAACACCTTCCCTTTCTATAATCTACCTCCCGAACCCGAGAAACATCTCGAAAAGTAATTTTTCTGTGCTTTTGTCCTTTCCTCGTTGGATAAAATAAAAGACGGTGGCGACTCTTGCTTACCGCGACACTTTGCAAAAACAAACGCAAACGCGAACCAGCATTCCAAAAACAGTCAGTTCTCGTTCCCACCGGTCACAATGTCAAAACTCGAAAAGCTAACATTTTAAAATGGTGGAAGATATCCTTATTTCTTGTGGCACTCCTCTGCATTATAGGTCTTAGGAATCATTAAAAAGTACTTTGAAATTAACCCAACCCTTTGAAAAACATGGTGGACAATATCCTTATGTCTTGTGGAACTCCTCTATATTATAGGTATTAGGAATCATCAAAAAGTACATTGAAATTGTCCCAACACATTGAAAAACAGTTTATGCATGTTGTTACGTTGCATGTGTCGACACATTCGATTTTCAGGTCGACACATTCAACTCAGTTTTTAAGCCTGTAAGCCACAGGGCGAAACATACTAAAAGATTTCTGAAATTGCAAAAAATCTTATTTTATGTGTCGACACATTTACTCACGTTTTAAAGCATGGAGCTTCTGACTTGTTTAGGTCGACACATAGAGTCCTTCATGTCGACACATGCATTATTTTTATAATGTGTGTGTCGACACATACGAATTTGAGGTCGACACATAAAGTCTGTTTTGGTCAAATTTTCTATTTATTTTATTCCAAATTTTTCCTTTTTGCCCAAAATGTTTCTGTGATACGGTGGGAGAACTGACTTGAGGTTTTGTGTTTTATCGCAAATGTCGCGGTTAGCAAGAGTCGCCACCGACTTTTCTTTTATCCAAAAGGAAAGGTGAAAAAGCACAGGAAAGACCTTTGAGATTGTCTCTTGAGTTCGGGGGGTAGATTATGAAAAGGGAAGGTATTAGCACCCTTTTCACCCATGGTTTTCCATGGGCTCTTAGTAACTTGCTAGATCACTTGCTTTTGTTTGAAATTGTGCTTCGTGTGGCTTTTTGAATGTATTTTGTAAAAGAGGTCATTGTTTAGGCAATCTTTGTAATGATTCTCGTTCGTAAGAATGTATACAAAGATGTTTGTCTTTTTGAAAATGTTTTCAATGTTTGTAAAATGTTTGGAAATGTGTGTGTGTTTGTTTTTGAAAGTAGCAAGGATAGTTGTTTAAAAATAGAGCAAGTAACTAGAAGCAATATACCTACTCAAATGTATTTCTTGTTCATTTTATATTCCTTTGACATTGTTTTCTTACCATTTATTTGATAGGCAACCCTATCTTTGGATGTAAACAGAACGGGCGTGGGTCATCGTATAACCATGATTAGCAATATTGCAAACTATCTCAGCATTTGGAGGGACCAATATCATTTTGTAAGGAAACTTTTGAATAGCGTCATCGAGGGACTATGATCTTATATTTGTTTTGTTTTGCCAAGATACTTCGCATGCGTAACATGGCCATTTTTGTTTTAGGCAACCAAGTGGAGAAACCCTAAGGATGCTTGTGTGCAAGTGTGTTATTTGCATGCGTTTTGTCTTTGATTAGGATTGTCTATTTTGTTGTTTTTATCTTGCCATACACACTTAGGGGGGTGGGGGTACAATTTAACAATGGGGGTGAAGTAGGAACTATAATATTACAACCATATCGAATGATAATAAAAAGAATGTGAAAACAGTGCAAAATAAAGGAAAAATGCACTTTTGAGCTGCTATGTGTCGACCCATGCTGCTATGCATCGACACATAGCTTCTCCTTTCCCATGTAAAGTTAAATTTGTTCAGTATGAGTCGAAACATAATGGGATGTATCGACTCATACACCTTTTTGCATCAACGCGAAATGCGTATGTGTCGACTCATAGTCCTTTCCAGTTTCTGTTTTGTGACCTGAACTCAGTATGGGTCGATGCATGAGGGTCATGTGTCGACTCATACCCTGTATTTTCACTAAGATGGGTCGACACATGTGGATATGTGTCGATACATACTGCATTTTTCTGCCTTAAACATCATTCTTTGCATACATCAGTTAGTTTTTAACATATGAATGAATAACAGGAACAACAAATAAATGATTAACTTCAAAAATAGTGATTGCTACATCCTATAAACAGAAAAATTGATGTATGGAAAAGGCAAGGTAAAGATGACTTACCTTAAAACTGCACTTTAGGTTTTGAATCCAAATACCCTTCAAGATGTTGTATGAACCTTAAGGAAGCTCCAATAGGCTGCTAGAATTTCCTTTTTTGTTGAAGGTCACTAAACAACCTCTGTGTGGTATGAAATGTTTGGATGGTTTTTAGATGGAATATGCAAAGTGTGAGAGGTTTAAAGGTTTAGACTTCAAAACTCAAGAGTGGAGGTTTTATGGACTGTTATGGATTTTTGTGAATATGAGATTTTAAGAGTTTAAAAATATAACTTCTGGCTTTTCTCCTTGTTCTTTTTCTCTATTTCTTCTAACCTCTTTGCCTTGCAAATGCTTCTTCTATTTATAGGCAAAGGACTTGTGAACAAAGGCTGAATATGTTTACAACACAACATGTTATGGTTTGGTTGGGATGTAAGTATCAAAATATGTGAAGTACTCCATGGTTCCTAGATGAAGTACCAAAGTTGCTGGTTTAGAGGGGTTGATTTCCATGTTTTATGGTAGAGTAAAGTCATAAATAAACAAAGTATGGGCTCAAGACAAACTTTGTACAAAAAGCTTGCTTTTCAAGAATAGCAATGGTGCCTTTATGCCATAAATGGAGAGATCCTTTGGACAATGGCTTAAACACTTGGGTAATAGCTCAAAAGTGGGTGTAAGCATTAAATTATGTAGAGATTTGCAAGCAAGAAGGCCTGAAACATAAGATTATGCAGCATAGCATAAGGGTTTTGTTGTGTGTTCTTCAATAGAATGACTTGCAAATCAAGGGTGGATGCCCAACTTCATGCTCTTGAATCTCCTAGATCAAGTATGATAAATTCATGCTCTTAGATGTTTTGGAAAGCTTGAAACACCCTATATACCTTTCATGTTGACCACTTTTGTTAAATAAAATTGGAACTTGATGAAAATTGGCCAAGAAGTCGGGATAAAAGCCTTACCAAAACTGCTGAAAATTTCTCTAAGTGTTAAATGAAAATGTCATGACTTCATGAATTTATAACTTGAAATCCAAGCATATTTAGGAGAAGTTGTGTAAAGAAATATTGTAGATATCATGGAGATCTAGAACTTTCATGTTGAAAGTTTCCCTTGAACCGTCTTGTATCTTGGTGAAAGAATGGCATAAACTGATGAAATTATCATGTATAAAAACACTTAGAAAATTTCTAAGTCTTGGAAATCTTGACTTTTCAAGTTGACTTTTGACTTTCTTAACTTCTTAATGATCAAGCTTGATATTTTTAAATGTCTTGATGAAATTTGATCTTTGGGTTGTAATGTTGACCAAAAAGTTAAAGTTTGACTTTCCAATATGCAATTGACCATTTTGCCCTTGTTCCAACTTCAAGCCTAAATTGATGTATCAGTGCTGCAAACTTGACGTCTTAGAATATCTTGTGAGCAAATACTTGACAAATGAGAGGGAAAATTTTGGGGTACAACAGCCGCATCTTGCACATTGGAAGGACCAAATACTCTCCCGCTTCTAGTCATTCGACCCACACCAGAAAAATTATGAACTTCCTCTTCATTACCTTCAGCATGTTCTTCCTCAGACAAATGTGTACTTACTTCCTGCTTCACCCCATGGTAATAAACATTGGCACCGTAATGCCATGGGATGGCCTTCTCACTAGTATACGGCATGGGACCACGTACCGGAATCATCAAAGGAGGCGCCCTAGATGGGGTAGGAATGCGCACAGGGGTATAAGGAATAGATACCACAACAACATCTTCTTCGGTAACCTTACGGTAGCTCGGTTTTCTCTCAAACTGCAGGGAACCCTCTTTTATCAACAACTGGATACCGACTTTTAAATCATCACAACCCTTTGGTTGCTCTCTACACTTGGCACACTCTGAAGTACAACCCGGGAAAATAGAATTATCAAGCAAATACCTCTTAACATACCATAATGGAGTAGTTACTTGTTCCACATTCATGATTACATTCAATACTTCACCATTATCATCAATCATATTAACAACTCCCCCTCTGTGCCTAGGCATTGGGTTCTGAGTAACATTCGGACCAGTCACTGGAGTAAACTCAATTGCCTTAGCATCCAACAAGTCTTGTATTTTGCACTTCAACGCAAATCAATTGTCAGTAGAATGACCAACTCCTCCTCAATGGAATTCACATCTTGCATTAGCATCATAGTTAGGAGGAAGTCTTGCGGTTGATGGTGGCATATATCTCAAACCGATCAACTTCAAATCTAGCAAGTGGTGGAGTGTTTCAGTAAGAGATACTGGCAAGGGATCGAATTTTTTGGGCTGTCTTTGCTGGGGATTATTATACTGACGGGGAGCATCTTGTTGTCTTTGTTGTTGAGGCACTGTATTCGGTCTTTGCTGTGGAAGAGCATTAACAGGAATAGAAACAATATTGATTTGTTAGTGTTGACGATCCTCTCTCCTTCCTCTATGAGAGTAACCCGTGCTTGCGTTGCCTTCCCTCTTCTTAGGGTAAGTGTTGAATGATTTCTTACTGCCCTCTGATGAGCCACTAGAACCTCCAATCTGAATTTTCCCCAATTTCAAACCTACCTCAATTCTTTCACCAGCCATAACCAAGTCTGCAAATCCTGCCAAAGTACTCCCTATCATGTGCTCATATAATGGCCCTTGCAGGGTACTCATAAACATATCAATGAGTTCTATCTCCATGAGTGGAGGTTGAACCCTCGCAGCCAACTCACGCCACCTCTGAGCGTATTCCTTGAAAGATTCTCTTGGTCCTTGTGACAAATTCTATAACTGAGTGCGATTAGGTGCCATATCCATATTGTACTGATAATGTTTGACAAAAGCCCAAGCAAGATCATTCCAGCAACGAATATGAGTTTTCTCCAACTTCATGTACCACTCCATGGATGCCCCAAATAGGCTATCCTGGAAAAAGTGAATCAAAAGCCCCTGATCCTCAATATGCACCGACATCTTTCGAAAATAAGCAGTTGCATGAGTAACTGGACATGAAGTTCTGTTGTACTTTTCAAATATAGGAGGCTTGAACTTTAGAGGAACTTTCACCCCAGACACCAACCCGAGATCATTAGCATCCATACCAAGGACTCCTTGCCCTTCCACATCCTTCAAACGTTCTTCTAACAACCGATACTTCATATCTTCAACCTGAACTTCCGGCTCTGAGCGTCGAACAGAAAACTGATCTTCATCCTGATCAAAGTCAAAATCCTGCTCCTGATAGTTCCTTACACCGCCCTGATTATCTTTTCTGTTCCCCACAAGACAAGGTCCTGGAGACGGGGGAAACTGTCCTACGTTGTGCACAAAAGGGTTTCCAGGCATCCCGTGAAAATTTCCAGTAGGCTGATCTTGCACATCCCCCAATCCTACAGAAATATCCTGATAGAGCCCTTGATTTCCACCATCCCTTGGATAGCGGCGCTGGTTGTTGATAATGGCAACCAGTTCCTCTTGTCGGCGATTCACATTGGTAATGACCTCCATGAACTGGGTCATTTGAGTAGCCATTTGGGCCCTTATTTCCGCGAGTTCAGCTAGAACTTGTTCCATCTGTCTTGGCAAATGGTTTCTGGTGGAATACCGATGAGTAGTCGTCTTGAATTCTGAATAAGAAAAGCAGAAGAATAAGAATACCGTCTTGAGATAACCTGTAATGTTATGAAATGCATGATGTGCATGATATGTTTGTCATTTCCTGGTATTCAAGAGTCCTTTTATTCATCAATAATAGGGTGCAACCAAAGATCAACATACAATCAAAGGGAAAAGAGGACACATAAGACAAACACTTCAATTATTTACAAACAAAATAAACGATGTTCAAGTGACTTCGGACATTTAAGAGTGTAGCGATAAACAACAAAATACATGTTTCAAAGTAATCTTAATAAAAAACTGAATAATAAAAACAACCAAATGGTCCCTTCCAACAATCCTGGGGGTGACCAAATACATCAAAGGTAAGTAACAAAAACTAAATCTCCGGAACAAGACACGCCTAAAGGTGTTGACAATACTCTTCAAGCCTGGCTTTTTCCTTCAAAAGTTTTGATGCTACTACTTTGCTTTCTTGAAACCGATCCTCTGCGACATGCCTCTGGGCTACTTACTTCTTAAGCTGAGCATCTTTTTCTTTGAGTTGTTTCTCCAAGTTTTGAATCTTCTTCTTGTAGATATTCTCAGATACCTGAAGCTTCTGGCACTCTTGCTGGGTCTTACTCAACTCTTTTTCTATTTCAGCATGAGACCTCTTCCTAAAACTGGTCACATCAGAAGTTTCCCCTTAAGCTTCTTTGAGTTTGCGAGCTAAGTCGGCCCTTTCTTGATCTACCCAATAAAGTTTCATCCTTGCCTCACGGTCTTTTGCACGAAGTTGAATGTTCTCAACATGAACCTGGGTGAACACCTCGATGGGCACCATGTTACTCAGAACAGTAGGAGGTTGCTCACACATAGGAGTCGACCTTGCAAATGGTAACCGTAAAATCTTAACCCTGTTTCTAATCCATTCCAAGTAAGGAACCCTAGCAATAGGAACCTTCTTGCCCAAAGTAGTTTTATCCTTCTTGCGAATTCCCTTCCAAGCACTTGTCACTCTTTTCAACATCACAAGATCACTTCCTCTAACAAAATACACTGATTAAGACACCTCCTCAACCTTTGGCGGTCCATCCATTGCATATCCCAATTGACGATAAGCAAGCACAGGATTATAGTTGATACACCCCTTAGTTCCTATGAGGGAAACATTAGAGAAATCTCCGCAGCTAGTGATAATACTTTGTACTTCCCCCATGTCATAATTCCACCGAATATCAAATGAAGTAAGATTGACAAGTCTTGATGACCATCGGAGAGAATGTCTGGTATCCACGAAAGGGCCACTTACCGGTAGGTGCAACTTAAACCATTGATACAACATTGAATGACATAAACTCACATTACCTCCTTTTCCATGCCTGAAATGAATGGTGTAAAGAGTATTTTCTAAGAGTGTCGCTACCGGGTTCTTATTTCTAAAAACACAAATAGCCGTCAAATCCACAAAATTTCTCTTGCGAGGGAAGAGGATGATCCCGTATATCATGAGGGCAAACAGAGAGTTGAAGTCACTCCAATTCCATTTCATCGCCCAGTCTTCAGCTTTCTTCACTAAGAAATCCAAATAAAACCCTGTAGTATCCTCACTTGATTTCCAATTGTCTTTCACCTCTTTCCAACTCAAATGAAGAATTTCAGCAATAACTTCGAACTTCAGCTTCTCCGGCACTTGGACAAAAGGAAATTCATTGGACAACTTGATATTAAGTAGGTACGTGTACTCTTCTAGTGTGGGAACCAGTTGATAATCTTGAAAAGTAAAACACCGTAATTCCTTGTCATAGAACTGGAAGAGGGTGATCAAAGCCATTGGGTCAACTGGTAATTAAGGACTAGTAACAAATTGCCATAATTTTTGTTGAAATTATTCAGAACATCAACCTTTAGATAAGAACCCAACCTCTTCAATTCTGACACATCAATAGTTGGAATCTAATAAGCGAATGTATTCATGTTGGGCTCTTTAACACAAACTGAATCAAACTCAACTGACGGGGGGCCAGCCATTCCTGATGAAAAGAAGACTCTTGAATGTCCCTGGAAGATGACATGCGCATGCTAGTTATTTTTTATACATCATTTTTTAGAAATAAATATGCTATGATGCAACATGATAAGATCAAAGTTTCATACTGGAAAATGGCTGGACCATTACAGAACAGCACCACTAAAGATCAAATGAAAATCCCAAAGCTTCAAAACTATCATGGGAATCCTGAGTCACCTTCACAATACAAAGTCACCAACAGAACCTGTACTTGTAAGAAAAGTTTTCCCGCCCCTCTCACGGGTGTAGTCTAGGTCAAGGTAAGGTTAAAAGCCAAATTAGAGTACAAGGGCTCGACTGTCGGTATCATCATACGATAACACCTATCTGAACCACCTCTGAAGCCATGGGTCTCATGGTCAGGTCTACAAAGCATCCGCCTCATAGCTGCCATGGCCACTCTATTTCTAGTTCCTATGGAATTCACTCATAGCCTGGGTACGAGGCCTTTTACCTCATGGAACAACCCACCCACCAAGAAATCCAGAATCCAAACAGTCCATCCAAATCCAGTATGCAGAAAGTAAAGCGCACATAGGATGCAATGCAAACAGATAAATATGCAAAGTGGTAAAATAAACACCCAAAAAGAAAACAAACAAGAGCTATGATCGACTCCGGGATAGACCAGCAAAAGGTCAATCTGTCCCCAGTGAAGTCGCCAGCTGAAACCACCCGGCCGGAACCTGTCATCTGGATGTAATGAAACATCAATGAAGTCGCCACCGAACGTCTTTTATCTTGCCGAAAGGGAAATGTAAACATCGAGAAAACCCGAAGAGGGAGAAATCACGGTCTTTCGACCAAGAGATCGGGTAAGGGAGTCTGTTACGCGAGGGGAAGGTATTAGCACCCCACACGCCCGTAGTACTCTACGGTATCCACTCGTGTTGTCTAATCTAATGGGTATGGTCAAATCCTATGTCTATGGCTTAAAGCTGAAAAGGGAATGCATGCGAAAGAAAAAAAAGGAAATAATGAAGGGGAAAATAAAAGTTGTGCTCGGTTGGGCCCTACCCCTTTGCCTACGTATCCCTTTTAAGGAATCAGAGCAGCCGTAGTTCAGCTTATATATTTTGGTTGGTTTGTGTTTTTTAGTTAAGACAACAAAAACAATCAAGATGGCAAAACATCGAATGAAACAACGAACAAATGAGATGGTCAAACATCGACTAAATAATAACATAGTAACATGTCACAGATGACGAAACATCAATAAAACGGATGGCAAAACATCACACCTAACAATGATATCGAGAATCAAAGTAGGATAACAAACATGTGTGATGGCGAAACATCAGCTTCAAACAAATGTGCGATGGAGAAACATCGGCTAAAAGATAACAAAGCACCATGGCAAAGATGGTGAAACATCAATAAACTGGATGACAAAACATCACACCTAGCAATGATATTGAGAATCAAAGTAGGATAACAAACATGTGTGATGCGAAACATCAGCTTCAAACAAATGTACGATGACGAAACATCGGCTAAAAGGTAACAAGGTATCATGGCAAAGATGGGAAAACATCAATAAAACGGATGATAAAACATCACACCTAGCAATGATATTGAGAATCAAAGTAGGATAACAAACATGTGTGATGGCGAAACATCGGCTTCAAACAAATGTACGATGATGAAACATCGGCTAAAAGGTTTAAAAATAAAGCCAAGAGGCGCACAAACAAATAAGATTGATTTGTATCTTTTACCTTGAAGAAGGGTTTTGAATTTATTATAGGTGTTTTATGATTTGCCAAGAAAACAATTTTTGTTTTAAGATGCAAAATGCAAAGGGAGGAAAAAACAACTAAGGGAAACTAGCCTAGCATTATCCCTAGTGTTATTATAAAATGGTTGACCCTAAGGTTGAGGATAAAGGGAATTCTTATCTTATGTTAGCATACATGGATTCCTATCTTAGTCAACATGTTAAAGGAAGCTTAACAGAACTATCCTATAGGGAACAAGCAATGAGAGCGAAGTCGTGATCTAAATTTCTAAATTGAGTGACTCATCGATCAACAATTAAAGAAGAAAAACAATAAACATCCTATAGGGAACATGCACTGAGAGCAAAGTCGTGATCTCAATTTCTAAATTGAGTGACTCATTGATCAACAATTAAAGAAGAAAAACAATAAACATCCTATAGGGAACATGCACTGAGAGCTAAGTCGTGATCTCAATTTCTAAATTGAGTGACTCATCAATCAAAAGTTAAAGAAACAAACACAACACATGTATCAGACAAAAAACCAGAGGGCCTCCTGACATATATCAGCAACATAGGTCCCATCATGCAAAATTGAACTATACAAAATGAAAATAGAAGAAAGGAAATAGTGAAATACCAAACGGACAACTATCTGTAGCAATTGAACAAGAATAAAAGAAACCCAGAGAACTTCAAGCAAGCTGGCATCAGCAGACAAATCAAGTAAGAAATTACGCCATCAGGATGTAAGTAATGAGGTTATCAGATATGAACAGATCCCATGGGCAATGTATGGCATTCATAATCACATATACATATATCCTTCATAAACTATCAAACATGCCAAGCACAAGAGTAGTGCCAATATAATAAATTGTGTTCCACAAATAAAGTGAAACACAATAGGCTCAAGTCAAGACTGGAAAACTTTTCTCAAAGTACCTCGCACATTCAACAAGCAAGTTAGTATTCCCATAAATAGAATGACGATTCACATAAGGGATGGATGATGACACCATAATGAAATGAGAAAACATGATAGCAACTATCAAACATTATTCATGATAGACAGAAGGAAACAGGCATATGCACAATTTGGTCAAAAGAATTAGAGGAATGTTGCTCCTTTCTATCACCATGTTGAGTTAACAATTGAATATCAATCAAGGATCATGGGAGTTTGAGAAGAATACAATCAAAAACCATGAAGGTAAGTAGCAAACACATTTCAATCATACTTAAATAATTCATCACGGCTCACAAGCATAATAGAAGAGGAATCCCACACAGTGCATCAAAAAGGTTCAAACATTCAAACATGTGGCATTTAATGAAATGACTTGAATTTATTTGGATGAACACATCCAACATGATCATTAGGTTCCCAATTATAGGCCTCACTCAAGCTCATTGGCCATCAAACAAATTGCAACAAGATATGCAACATTAATTGGGTACCTTCAATTCAATAATACATCAAAAATAGAAACAAGGATCAATAATTTAAACCAAAAGTTCCTTAGCATATTTGAAGTGTGTAGAAGTTCGAAAGAAAGTCTTAAGTTCATGAATGATTGAGGAGAGGACCAAATGAGGCCCAAAGTTCAAAACTAGTTGGCCAAACTATCAAAACTAGACAAGTTTTCAAAATAATTCATGGAAAAATATCAAACCAAGTCAAATAATTCAAGAAAAATGGTTTTCAAATGCTCAATACATTCATGAACCATAATCAAAACCTAAGTTCCATTGAAAATCCAGGGCATGATGGTTTTGACAATGAAACTTGCACAATAAGCAACAAAACCCTAATTTTTTTACTTTTAATCTTAAATATTGATTAGATAAGATCAAAATTCAAAAAAATCAGAACAAATATACATCAAACATGACAAAACTCAAGAGGTCAGAATACCTATTTTTCCATATTTTTTGAATTAAAGAAAAATCAAAAATAAAATCAAATTCAAACAATTAATCAATTAAACAAATATTCACCTCTCAAAATAAAACTATAATCAAAAATCAGAAAAAATACCCAACCAAAATTATATTCAAATATTAGAATTAAAAGCACACATCCGTGACTTTTTGTTGAATTTTTTGAATTAGAGGAAATATTGAAATAAAAATCAAACAAACAATTATCAATTAAACCATTATTTAAAGGAAAAAATGCAAACCCTAGCCAAAAGTCACAAAAAAGGTCAAACAAATTTATATTCAGACTCTATGATTAAAAACAAGCTTATATGATTTTTTTGAGAATTTTTGAATTAAAGGAATTATTAAAATAAAAATCAAACAAACAAATATTTCAAATAAACTTCTCAATTTAAATTTCTAATCAAAAATAGAACAAAAAAAAAGCTAAACAAATTTCAAAATCAAATTCTAAATAATTTTAGGAGTTCAAAATATTTTTTGTGGAATTTTTAGATCAAAAGAATTATTAAAACAAAAATAAACACTAAACAAATAATTAAATAATAACACAAATTTTTAAACCAATCAAAACAATTTCAAAAATTATCAAAAAAATGCACAAGGTCAGGAATTTTATTTTTAGGTTTCTTGAATTATTTCATAATTTTTCAACCATTTTTGAGCAAAAAATAAAATCATGAAAATGAATTTATGAAACAAAATTCAAACGAATTAAAAAAACAAACCAACCAACCAGAAGAGGCCACACAATCATCTTCAACCTCTAGCTAGGGCAAAAACGCGCGCAAGATCAGGTCCATCACGTCATGTTCCAATCAACATAACATGTTCAATTCTACACCATTTTTCATGAAATTTTGTGCAAATTAAAGCTAGCATATCATACTTCATCATGCAATTCGAATCACATCAAACAATCAACCATAGATCAAGAACGGATCGCGTGAAAATGACAAAAACTCACTGAGCAGGAAATTTCATATGCATCATACATGCATATCTCATCAAATCAAAAGCTCTGAAGCTACAGAACCACTTAATGAACTTCAAACAACATGGTTATCAACTCAAATCACACAATGCACGGCTAGAAATCAAGATCCAAAGTTAAGAATTCTAACCTTTGAGGCAAAAACGAATCTACTATCTCCTTCACTCCCGTTGCAAACCAAGCCTCGATCTACAATCCTTATCACTTGGAGAAGAGAACGCAAGAAGAAACACTCAAAATGCGCAAGTGAAATGAGAGAATCGAAGAAATTTGCAGAACAAGTAGTTATGGAGTTTTCTGAGCTCAGGGATGAAATGAAGCATGAATCTCGTTCAATGAAGCTTGCCTCTCAATATATAGAGCATGAAGAGGGGGGTAGGATAGGTTTTTCACAATGAAAACCGTTAGAAAGAATGAAATCCTCTTTTTGTCAAAACGAAGTGTGCACATGGAGCCCTTAAATCCCTCGTGCGTTTGCTTTCTTTTTACGTGCATTTCAATTCTTTTTATCTCAGTAAGAGATTAGCAAAAGAATCAAGGCTTAAATTCTTGTCTTAATCAAGTGTTGGTGATTAGGCATTTGCATGCCACTTTTTGCAAAACCACGAGTTGCCCTTGCATTTGCCCATGTACAGCTTAAACTTTGGCATGATAGGCCTTAGTACATTGCAAATTAGTCATGGGCCAAGTTTGAAGTGAAACAAATGGCCACAAATCAAGTTATCAAGAATTTGCAAATTGCATGGTATGCATGATTTCAATGAAATGCCTCCAAATTCCAAAGCTCATAACTTGCTCATTATTTTGAATTTGGACACAAATGAGTACAAGTTGGAAAGGTATTGAAAGGATATACAATCCCTTAGTTTTGAGTTTTTGCAATTGAATCCATTGAGGTCCTCAAAATTTGACATGAAATTCACTAAATTTGGAAAATGACCTATAATTTTTGTGACTTCCAAGCTTTATAACTCTTGATTCCTTACCAATTTGGACATGAGACCAAAAGGAGATGAAATAGCATCCTCTTATCTTTCCAAGCATACTTCATTTGCATTTTTCTGATCAAAGGTGAATAAAATATGAATTTTTGAAATTAAGTCCTTATTTTCCAAAATTAGAAACTTTTAGGGTTTCTTCATGAACAAGTTTCAACCCAAACCTCAATCTCTTTGATCCAATGATCAAAATGGACTTGAAATATGAAAAGTACACCCTTGAATTAATGGTTGGCCAAAAGTTCACTTGGTCAACCTTGACTTTGACTGATTTTGACCAAAATGGCCATTTTGCCCCTTTGAATCAATTGATCCACTTCCTTTCAAAATTGATGATCAAAACTTCAAACATATGATCTTCCAAATATATAGAGGCCATGTGCAATGTTTCACTTCAAAATCCTCAAGAATCTTGATGAAATCCCAAACCCTGGTTTTGGTCAACCCTTTAGGAGACCGATGAATCATCTTCAAAACTTCAAATCCTTTGGGCATCTTGACCAATTTCATGTACAAAGACTTTTCAAATACCAATGAGATGTTGTAGCATCCAAATCAAGACTTGTACATTGATCAATAACCTTGATCAAGCAAAACCCTAATTTGACTGGTGAATCAAAAGAGTGATTCTTCTTATAATCAAACACAAACTTCAATCCTCTGATGATCCAAAGAGATGGATAAAATAATTTGGGATATGCAATAACTTTTGAGCTTGAAAGATCCAGAGATTTAGATGACAAGATTCTACTAGAGCAACTTGTCAATGCAATCAACCTTCAAAGCTTGAGGAAGACTTGATAACCAAAGTACTTTGATCCCATCACAATGCATGAATGCAATGCAATATGATATTCATGATGAAACATAAGCCAAAATCAAGAGGGTAAATTTTGGGGTGCAACAGTACCTAAACTATTTCTATATGAGAATCTGGAGTAAGTGTCAGGATGACATCCGTTCTTTGGATCGTACATGAACTGTTTCTAGGTGATATGCTGCTTTATTCAGAATGTCTCTGTTGGGAATTCTTATTTTGTTGTTTTAAGAAGAAATTCGTTGAGGAACATAGATTTTGCTTGATTGTACGTGATTTGTTGTTGGAATTCATGTCTAATGCCCCAAAGTGATTCAAATGGAGATATTCCCCTGTTTGTTTGGCATTTTTGAGAGATTCCTTGAATCTTGACTTGACTTCCCCAAATGACGGAGAATGATCATGTTGGTCCCCTTGGTTGGAAGTGTTTTTCCACTTGAGGTGATTCTTTTCATTGAGAAGGTTTTTGTTCACTGAATATTCATTGTGTGAATTTCTCTGCTGTTGAACAAATAGTCATATGCAAACAAAGGTATTTTAAGAATGCAAAGCTTATGTCTGTCTTGAAGTTTGAAAATTCATTTTTTTAGTAAAACAAGTTTTGCAAGAGAGTGATATCAACTCAGGATTTATAGCAAGTCATATAGGAGTCAGGATACCTTTTGTAACAGTATGCTTCTGAACTAACCTATGCTTCAGTTAGGACTTTTGAGGGTTGTAGTGTGGTCTGGTTCACGCTTCAAGAAACAAAGGATAAAGGTTCAAAGTTTATTTGTACCCACCCATTCTTCGTGATGTTCTTCAGTCCTATGCTTAGTTAATTATGCATTTCGAATCCCAGTTGAGTTCGCCATCTTGTCCTTGATGTTCTAATGATGGTTCGGATACTGAAAGTTTCTTTTGACGAGGCAATCATTTTTGTAATCTTTTTCTTGTCGAGGATTTGTAGGACCTCTTTGTTTTTTATTTTACTATCCATGTCTTTTGCCTGAATTGTTTCTTTTGTCATTACAGTCAGCGGGATTCCCCCGTTTTTTTCTTAAGTCTCCTTCATAGGTTTTGACTTAGTGGGCTTTTGTTTTGAGATATAATGACTGCCAGTCTTGACGATTATGCTGAACCATCACCATCTTTTGATTTGGAAGGACGTCTTCGATGCCATTCATTGTGTACGAAGCGGAATATTGCGACTGAATACGCGTCTGAATTAACTGAGAAACTACCCTGCCCCAGGTTATGATTTAGGGTTTTAATTTGTTTGAAAAGAAAACTCCTACTTCTTAGGCTCAAAGGGGTTGACTAGGGATTATCTTCCTTATAACTCCATTATTTAGGATTTGAAACAACGCTTGTACATCGGCAGCAAGGTCTGTTCAAAAGCACACTGTATGGATTATGGTATCATTTTCGTCATCCTCCCTCTAAAGGCTTAGAGCTTTTAATCAAGAGTTGAATATCACTAAAGGAAGTAAGAAAGCAGATTAAGCATCATGAAAACAAATTAATTCAAGACAAACATGTGTAATGCATTGATGAAATAACAAAGTTTGACATGATAGTAATTGTTTGAACAACAAATGAAATTACAAATGAAAAATAAAAATAAACTGGACGTTCTCAATGATTTGGCCCAGGAGCAGTGATCACTTTGTGAGTCTCTGGATGGTCGAATTCAACCTCTTTGGCGTCAATCATATCCTGAATTTTGTTCTTCAGAGCCCAGCAGCCATTGGTATCATGTCCAGGAATGTCAGAATGGTATGCACACCTTTCATCGGGGTGGTAACTAGGAGTTGAAGTATTGGGGTTTCGTAGAGGAGCCTTTAGCGTAATCAAACCTGCTTTCTATATGTGTTATAGTGCTTGATCTAGTGACATGTTGATTCTGGTGAATTGTCTCTTAGGCGTGACCTCTTTATGCTGGTTCCCCTGTTGGTGTCGTTGCATAGGTGTAGAGTTAGAGACCAGTATTGCCCCCACTGAATGATTGTGGTTGTCGGCCTTATTACGACCTTTCTGGCCATACATAGCATGGGCTTCCCTCTTACCAGAAAATAGCTTCTTCTCAGTATTAGAAGATGTAGCCATCAGAATCTTCCCACTCTTGATACCATTTTCGATCCTTTCTCCGGTCAGTACCATTTATCTGAACCCGGATGAGGAACTCCCAATCAGCAAATTGAAGAATGGGTCTGTCAGAGTGCCCATGAACATGTCTACCATTTCTTCTACCTTCCTTCGTCGCGTTAGATAATGACCTTATACCCACGGACATCTGCCATGGCTAGAAACCGGTAATATCTCAAAACATGATACAAGCATGATAAATCACTTATGAATACATTGATCAATTCGTTTTAACCTCATGAACACGATGGCACCCTTTATTTAGGCTAATTTCACCTGTGAACAAAAACCCTAAAAATGCAAGGTGAACCCTAGCAATGGCAGATACGCGTATAGGCTTCAAAAATGCAATTAAACTATTCAGTTAGCTTGCAAACATGGAAAATATTACAAATATATCAATTGAACGTGCTAATGATGCAGGAATTATGATAATTGATTCTGAAAAAAATTGCAAACCGTGTGAGTTACAGCTTGCGCTTCTTGATGCTTCAGACCTTCCAAACAATTGGGATGGCTTCCTGACACGTCCAGCAATTGGTTGGCAATGCTAGGATGGCTTGAGATGGCCTGTGGATTGAAAACCGGTTCACACTTTTCTTTGAATTTTTTGAATTTTGCTCTGCCTCTTTCACGATTGCAAACCCTTGTCGTATGCCTTGTACATCTTCATTATATATCCTAGACGAATTAGGGTTATAAAAATGGCTTGTATCTTTGCAATTATGGAAGATTTGATTTAATTTCCATGCCATATATAAACTTGCTATATTAAGCCAAATCATCCCTTTCTTGTACCAATCATGCTTGATTCGATTTGGCCTTGATATTTCAACATATTTTGATTGCAAACCTGTCAAAAAAATCATATCAAAACAGATCTTTGATATTATTTACCAATTATTTGATTTAATTCAATTTTTAATTAATAAAAAATCAAAATAAATTGGAAAATGAAGCAAATAACATGTGGATAAGTAATTGGGTCGTGGACAATGTTATAACTGAGGTGCAAGCATAAAAAGTTAGGCCCATTTGGCAAAAATATATAATTTTGAGCCCATTTGACTTTTGGCAATTTTGCAAAAAGGGTCAACTTTGACAAGGCATATCTCCTCCATTTTTAACCCTAGAGAGGTGTTCTTGTACTTTTTAGAAAGCTTAGGATGTCCCCTAAGCAACCTTTTTGGTATAATCTCAATTGAGTCTTCCATATTCATGTAAGAAGCTTTGACCCAAAAGGTGTTTTTGTTGACTTTTCAAAAGGACCCATAATGTAGAAATTCATATCTTTTATGAGTGCCTATTTTGAACTTGTGGCCTGAAGATGAGTTGTAGGGAATTGCATCCTATTCAAAATGAGACTTTGATGGGAAATTTTTGATAAAGTATGTGGAAGTTATGCTTGGTCAAAGTTTGGTTGACTTTTTCCTAAGAAATCCTAATTTAGCAACCTTTGGGTTTTGATGAGTTTGGAGCATTCCTTGAAGAATCATGATCAACCCTTGATCAATTGATGGATATCACTTCAAAATGTTAATGTTGACCCAAAATCTTGAAGTTTGACTGTATGTGGGCCACAATTGACTTTTGACCTAATACAGTCAATTCTCAAGCATCTGAGCATTTTACTGAGCAAACTTCTTGTGCAAGGCATGAAACTTGACATGGAGGGTCTTGAGAACATATTAGGACCATGGAGAGCATATGAGGTCTTTGTAGTCCACCTATCTTGATAAAAATGGAAACCCTAATTTGAGACATACTCCCTTAGGAGAGAGTTTGTTTGGTCAACTCTTAGGCAAACTTGAGCAAATTGAGGATCTCTAGGAGTATGTATTGAGTAAAATGAGAGGGCAAATTTTGGGGTTCAACATCTGCCCCTGTTCAATCTTCTTAAACCTGAGGATGTATATTGGCTCGTCTGCCTTTCGTGATCTGAAGGTGGAAGATGATTGAACATTAGAGTGCCCAGAAATTTTCACTCGCATGAAGTGACACTTGATTTGTGATATCGGGAATGGGCTTATAGATGCCATTTGGAAGTTTCTAGAGAATTGTCGGAGATTGGCTTAAAGATACCATCTATGATGTGACGGAGTACCGTCGGAGATGGGCTTAAAGGTGCCATCTAGAGGATGTTGATTTCCTGAGACATTCCTTGGATGAGAGTTCCTGTCCCTGTTGTTGATGAGGAATATGCTGAGGAATGTTGGTATCTGTCTTGGGAGAAATAGAATTTTAGGAGCTTTAGTTGTCTGTTACTCTACTGGGGGAATAACTCTTGCGTGAGGAAGAGGAAGTGAACTGCATATCTGGTCAAGGTACAACTTGCACCGCGACTTACTGGGGAAATGCGAAACCAATCGTGTTTGATCGGGTCTTGGTCTTACAGTGTTGTGGACTGCTGTCTGGAAACCTGGATGGTAAGGTTATGAGAAGGAACCTGGATAGTAGGGTTACTTCGAAATGAAAGCCTGGATAGTAGGGATGTGAGAAGGAACCTGGGTCGTATGGTTACTTCGATATGAAAGCCTGGATAGTAGGGCTGTAAGAAGGAACCTGGATAGTAGGGTTACTTTGATATGAAATCCTGGATAGTAGGGCTGTGAGAAGGAACCTGGATAGTAGGGTTACTTCGATGTGAAAGCCTGGATAGTAGGGGTGTGAGGAGGAACCTGGATAGTAGGGTTACTTCGATATGAAAGCCTGCATAATAGGGTTGTGAGGAGGAACCTGGATAGTAGGGTTACTTAGATATGAAAGCCTGGATAGTAGGGCTGTGAGAAGGAACCTGGATAGTAGGGTTACTTCGAAATGAAAGCCTAGATAGTAGGGCTGTGAGAAGGAACCTGGATAGTAGGGTTACTTCGATATGAAAGCCTAGATAGTAGGGCTGTGAGAAGGAACCTGGATAGTAGGGTTTCTTCGAAATGAAAGCCTGGATAGTAGGGCTATGAGAAGGAACCTAGGTCGTAGGGTTTCTTTTAAATGAAAGCCTGGGTAGTAGGGTCGTGAGAAGGAACCTGGGTCATAGGGTTTCTTTGATTTGAAAGCCTGGATAGTAGGGTTGTGAGAAGGAACCTGGATAGTAGGGTTACTTCGATATGAAAGCCTGGATAGTAGGACTGTAAGAAGGAACCTGGATAGTAAGGTTTCTTCGAAATGAAAGCCTGGATATTAGGGCTATGAGAAGGAACCTGGGTCGTAGGGTTTCTTAAAAATGAAAGCCTGGGTAGTAGGGCTGTGAGAAGGAACCTGGGTCGTAGGGTTTCTTCTATATGAAAGCCTGGATAGTAGGGCTGTGAGAAGGAACCTGGATAGTAGAGATACTTCGATATGAAAGCCTGGATAATAGGGCTGTGAGAAGGAACCTGGATAGTAGGGTTACTTCGAAATGAAAGCTTGGATAGTAGGGCTGTGAGAAGGAACCTGGATAGTAGGGTTAATTCAAAATGAAAGCCTGTATAGTAGGGCTGTGAGAAGGAACCTGAATATTAGGGTTACTTCGAAATGAAAGCATGGATAGTAGGGCTGTGAGGAGGAACCTGGATAGTAGGGTTACTTCGATATGAAAGCCCGGATAGTAGGGCTATGAGGAGGAACCTGGATAGTAGGGTTACTTCGATATGAAAGCCTGGATAGTAAGGCTGTGAGAAGGAACCTGGATAGTAAGGTTTCTTCGAAATGAAAGCCTGGATAGTAGGGCTATGAGAAGGAACCTGGGTCGTAAAGTTTCTTCGAAATGAAAGCCTGGGTAGTAGGGCTGTGAGAAGGAACCTGGGTCGTATGGTTTCTTCGATATGAAAGCCTGGATAGTAGGGTTGTGAGAAGGAACCTGGATAGTAGGGTTACTTCGATATGAAAGCCTGGATAGTAGGGTTGTGTGAAGGAACCTGGATAGTAGGGTTACTTCGAAATGAAAGCCCAGGTAGTAGGGCTTTGAGAAGGAACCTGGATAGTAGGGTTACTTCGAAATGAAAACCTGGATAGTAGGGTTATGATAAGGACCCTGGATAGTAGGGTTACTTCGAAATGAAAGCCTAGATAGTAGAGCTGCTTCATAATAAAATCCTGGATAGTAAGGCTTCCTCATCTGATGATATAGATTAGTTGACCCGTTTGGTTTCGGGAACTGATTTTCCATTAGTTGTCTGCAGATATGACGTGTATAACTGCTGGAATTATTGGCGATAATTGATTTTCCTGAAAAGATAATAGGGTTAATTATATGCGATGCATGAAATGCAGGGTGAGATGATGTTCTCAAAATAAATGAGATTATGCTGTATATGATGTGTATGTGTATGTCATGATGTATGTTCATGAAATGTTGTCAGGGTATGCTCGTTGTTGTACCCTAAAATTTTCCCTCTCATGTTTCCCAAAGTCTTCCCCCTGCATGGTTGATCACAAACTCTTGCCTAAGGAAAAGGAAATTTTTTGAGTGGTGCTTTAAGTACATTTCGATTGGCATTCTGAAAGACCCTTCGATTGGCATTCTGAAGGAGCATTTCGATTGGCATTCTGAAGGAGCACTTCGATTGGCATTCTGAAAGACCCTTCGATTGGCATTCTGAAGGAGCATTTCGATTGGCATTCTGAAGGAGCAATTCGATTGGCATTCTGAAAGACCCTTCGATTGGCATTCTGAAGGAGCCTTTCGATTGGCATTATGTCAAGGCTTTCGATTGGCATTCTGAAAGACCCTTCGATTGGTATTCTGAAGGAGCCTTTCGATTGGCATTATGGACAAGTACTTCGATTGGCATTATAAGTGTCCTTCGATTGGAATTCCAAAAAGGTCCATTCGAAGAAGCTTTCGAAAAGTATTCGAAGGGGGCCATCAGCCCATTCGAAAGGGGACCATTCGAAGGAGGTCATCAAGAGGGCACTCAAGTCAAAAGCGTCCAGGTTCATTCAAGAGACACAAATGTTTCAAAAAAGGAAATTATTTAATGTGTCTGTTTCTTGTCTCATGGCATTTAATGGTCTGTTTAATGGCTGTCTCTTGCCATTACTGCACCCTCACACCCCTATAAATACAGAGGCCAGCATACATATCCAGGACACTAAAACATCACATTTCCCTACGTCATAGTGTGGACGAGTACTATAACCTCAACGGTATACTCCATTGAGTACGAGTCAGTTCCTAGATCTTGATGTTCTCCTCCGTCATAGTGTGGACAAATTCTATAACCTCAACGGTATACTCCCGGTGGGCACGAGACAGTTCCTAGATCTTGATGAAGATGTTTCCCTATGTCATAGTGTGGACAAGTTCTATAACCTCAACGGTATACTCCATTGAGCACGAGACAGTTCCTAGATCTTGATGTTTTCCTCCGTCATAGTGTGGACAAATTCTATAACCTCAACGGTATACTCCCGGTGGGCACGAGATAGTTCCGAGATCTTAATGAAGATGTTTCCCTACGTCGTAGTGTGGATGAGTACTATAACCTCAACGGTATACTCCATTGAGCACGAGTCAGCTCCTAGATCTTGATGTTCTCCTCCGTCATAGTGTGGACAAGTTCTATAACCTCAACGGTATACTCCATTGAGCACGAGACAGTTCCTAGATCTTGATGAAGATGTTTCCCTACATCATAGTGTGGATGAGTACTATAACCTCAACGGTATACTCCATTGAGCACGAGTCAGTTCCTAGATCTTGATGTTTTCCTCCGTCATAGTGTGGACAAGTTCTATAACCTCAACGGTATACTCCCGGTGGGCACGAGACAGTTCCTAGATCTTGATGAAGATGTTTCCCTACGTCATAGTGTGGACGAGTACTATAACCTCAACGGTATACTCCATTGAGCACGAGTCAGTTCCTAGATCTTGATGTTTTCCTCCGTCATAGTATGGACGAGTTCTATAACCTCAACGGTATACTCCATTGAGCACGAGTCAGTTCCTAGATCTTGATGTTCTCCTCCGTCATAGTGTGGACAAGTTCTATAACCTCAACGGTATACTCCATTGAGCATGAGACAGTTCCTAGATCTTGATGAAGATGTTTCCCCCCCGCCCCCCAATTGAATTATGGACAGATTCCTAAAACTCAGCTGAAGCATTCTCTCAGTTGGAGTACAGGAAGGTTCCTAAATCTCAACGAAGTTAGACTTCCCCAGTGGAATCTTCTATAACAACAGGTATGCAAGCTCTCGCTAAGGAATCTCTTATGCGATCGACACTCCTGCAGATGGCATCTGTAAGCCCATCCTCCTACCAACAATCTCCAAATGGCATCTGTAAGCCCATTCCTGACATCACAATGCTGATACTACTCCATGCGAGTGCAAATTTCTGGGCACTCTAGTTTTCAATCATCTTCCACCTTCGGATCACGAAAGGCACGCAAGCCAATCTACATCCTAAGGTTTAAGAAGATTGAACAGGGGAAACTGTTGTACCCCAAAATTTGCCCTCTCATGTTTCCCAAAGTCTTCCCCCTGCATGGTTGATCACAAACTCTTGCCTAAGGAAAAGGATATTTTTTGAGTGGTGCTTTAAGTACATTTCGATTGGCATTCTGAAAGACCCTTCGATTGGAATTCTGAAGGAGCATTTCGATTGGCATTCTGAAGGAGCACTTCGATTGGCATTCTGAAAGACCCTTCAATTGGCATTCTGAAGGAGCATTTCGATTGGCATTCTGAAGGAGCAATTCGATTGGCATTCTGAAAGACCCTTCGATTGGCATTCTGAAGGAGCCTTTTGATTGGCATTATGTTAAGGCTTTCGATTGGCATTCTGAAAGACCCTTCGATTGGTATTCTGAAGGAGCCTTTCGATTGGCATTATGGACAAGTACTTCGATTGGCATTATAACAGTGTCCTTCGATTGGAATTCCAAAATGTCCATTCGAATAAGCATTCAAAGGGTCCATTCGAATAAGCTTTCGAAAATCATTCGAAGGAGGCCATCAGCCCATTCGAAAGGGGACCATTCGAAGGAGGTCGTCAAGAGGGCACTCAAGTCAAAAGTGTCCAGGTTCATTCAAGAGACACAAATGTTTCAAAAAAGGAAATTATTTAATGTGTCTGTTTCTTGTCTCATGGCATTTAATGGCCTGTTGAATGGCTGTCTCTTGCCATTACTGCACCCTCACACCCCTATAAATACAGAGGCCAGCATACATATCTAGGACATGAAAATCATAACGAAAATCACACAAAAAAAACTCTGCAGGAAAATTATACACCCAAACACAGAAAAAACAGAAGCATTGGAGAGACGCTTCCCATACAATCCATCAAAGGTTGTCAGAATTTTCCAGGCCAAAGCATTCCTTCAGATCGAAGGTGCCCACGCCCATAAGCCCCAAATCAAAAGTGCCTACATCCAGGAAGTGCCCAGATCGAAGGTGCCTACATCCAGGAAGCACCCAAATTAAAAGTCCAATCTGCTGGTAAGAAAGGGTAAACTATCCAACCTCATTTTTGCATAACACATCATTACTTGTTGTTACTTTCGATTTGCCATCCTAGACAGGATCAAAGGGCCTGGGTTTGGCACCCAGGTCATGTTTTTCTTTTGCTAATATTTGCTGCAGACATAGCCTGAAGAGACCCAGCAAGCGCAGGATCGAAGGGCCTGGGGTTCAATACCCAGGCCCTGCATTTTATTTCGCTAACATACTTTTGCAGGTATAACATCCCAGATCGAAGGAAACCCCTTCTCTGGATCGAACCCATTAGCATGTTGGATCGAAGGAGACATCTCATTCCTGGATCGAAAGCCATGACTTCCATGATCAAAAGACAATCCTCTTCCCTGGATCTAAGGCTACTCACGCTTTGTTGTTTGGCCCAATCGAAAGGACCATGACCCCCTCTGGATCAAATTTTCCATGCTCTCCCTGGGTCGAAACTCCTTTTTTCCCTGGATCGAAGGATCCCCCTTTGCACTTTATTTTTGTTTTCTCATAGACTTCTTTTTATCTTTTTAATTAACATTAAAATCAAAAAAACCACAAAAACATTAGGCTAGTTCTTTTTCTATTAAATTAACTTTGTTAATTAACCTTTAATTATCTTAACATTTTTCCAAAACTAAAATTAAATAGATTTAGATTATTTTCCCAAAATAAAATAAAACAACAAAAAAGAGTTCTTATTCCTAGGATTTTTTTCAGATTCATGCGCGCTTTTTTTTTTATTATAACTGTCCGCTGGTTTGTAATAGCTTAAACTAAGACTTTTACTTTACTGCTTTTATTTCCCCCAATTTTTGGACATGTAAATAATCCCCCTCCCCGAAGCTTTGTAATAGCGTAGGATTTACAATTCCCGCACTTTAAATTCTTGTACATATATTAACTGCTTAGATGTATGCTAACTAGGATTGTATGACAAGATTAACTCTTAACTTAAAATCAACAGTAGCTCACCATAACATGTACAAAGATAACATAAACTGAAAATTGACACACTTGCACATGCCACTCTTAGGGTACACCTCACTTGGTTGCCTCGAACGTAGTCATTAAGTATAGGATGTTTTAGAGGTCGCCCTCCTGTCCAAAGATCAAAAGTCGCCTCGAAATGGTTGCCTCGATAAAAATCATCTAAGACATTAGGGTTACCGCTAAAGCATCCTAACGTTGCTTTAGTGACCACACGTCCCTAAAATCGAATTGACCCGAAAACTCCAACGACGGTGCTACCTACTCCTCAATAGTGGGATAGCACTGTCTAAAGGACATTTGCACAGTTTAGTTCCTTTTTGAGTAGGTAGATGTTCTTAAGTACTTGCTCATTTTAAAAACAAAACAAAACTTTTCACACTTACACTTTTACAAACAAAGTTTTCAAAACACTTCATTACACTCTTGAGGACAGAAGCAAGAGTTAAATCGAAGTTTCAAACAAAACTCTTTTCAAAACCCACAAACACAAAGAAAAGCAAACTTTTGAAAACACAATGAGCAAGTACCTAAGAGCCCGTGGATAACCACGGATAGAAAGGGTGCTAACACCTTCCCTTTCTATAATCTACCTCTCGAACCCGAGAAACATCTCGAAAAGGAATTTTTCTGTGCTTTTGTCCTTTCCTTGTTGGATAAAATAAAATACGGTGGAGACTCTTGCTTACCGCGACATTTTGTGAAAACAAACGCAAACGCGAACCAGCATTAAAAAACAGTCAGTTCTCGTTCCCACCGATCACAGAACTGGCGACTCTGCTGGGGACTGTATATAAGTGAGGTGTACCTTAGGATTAGATCACTTGTGTTTTCAATTGTATTGCCTTGTATGCTTTTAATTTTGTGGGCTTGTATCGGAGTTCTATAGATCCTAACACTGATTTGGGGATACCCTTTAGGTAAGTAGCAACAAACTGTGAGGGAACTGTGCGGGGTATACCGACATGGTTGAAACAGTAGCTACGTTGATGTGGAACTTTGGTGAGTACCGGTAACCCTTGAGTTAAGTCAAAGAGAGTACGGGGCTGCCGCATGGTGTCGTGAAGCATCAATTGACCTTAGAACCTTACTTGACCATCTTGGCCTTTTTTAGGGGTAGTGAGATGACCGAATTTGGTGCAGTCCGAAGTTGGTAGATACTCGATACTACACTCATTGAGGATTGTTTTCTTGGAATATTTTGGTCGCTAGTTCAGTGGCTAAACCAAAACGATGAACATAGAAAACAATCCAATGATATTGAGCTCCTTAGAACCCGGTTACTATTTATAGGACAGGTTTTGAGCCAACTACACTCAAGAGGGTACTTACCTATGAAACTCCATGCCAGCCTAAACTTAAGGCTATTTGTGTGACTTGTGTGCCTTCAAATCTGAACTACTTGCACATTCTCGTTATCTGACAACATGGTTTCCTTGCAGGTTTTGTTTACAGTCCTTATCCAATATTTTTGGATTTATTGTAGGGCTTACTTACATCACCTCACACTCTTGCTTCAACGCATAGCATACACATCATAACATCATGCCTTAACATTTCTTTAACCATTTCAAGGATCTCAAGGGTCTATGATGCAGGTTATGGTAAATCAAATGGCTAGCAAGGGGCAAAGGGGATTTATTTTCCTCTAACCAATGCCATCTAGAGATCAAAGCACGATAACTTGAGTCAGGGGCTATGACCCACTCGATATGGTGAGCTTGACTCTTGAAGAAGGACTCTCAGCAACATGAAGTTCCTTCAATCAAGCTACCAGACTCAGATTCTAACAGTTTCTTGTTTACCCTGTGATATCCTTGAAAACATTGCATACATATATCATACATATCATTGCATAACAGGTCTTCCAGTACAGGTCTCTTATCTTCTTCGCTGTTTATTTCAGCAATCATCATGTCTGCTGAACCTTCCACTGAACAAGCTATCAAGGCCCTCCAGGCCCAGAATGCCCAATTCCAAGAGTTGGTCATGAGCCTAGCTAAGGGTCAGCAGGACCTGAAGACCCTGATTTTGAAAGAGAGGAAGAAGAAGAAAAATAGGACCATCCTGTTCAATATTGGACGCAGGTTTGGGAACGGGTTGCAGAGTGAAATTGACCTGACCACCCCATCTGAAGGGAAAGATAGTCCACAAGAAAGGAGGGCTCCTAGCCCTATGGTCTCCAACAACGAGACAGATTATGATGAAGAACAGTATCCTCCTGCTGAGGATAAGTACAAACAACTAGAAGACCATTTGAACGCCATGGAAATATAGAAGGTGCCCGGTCTGGACTACGGAGATCTAGGTCTATCCTCTGAGTTGGTGATTCCCCATAAGTTCAAGGCACCTGCCTTTGCCAAGTATGACGGAGCTTCCTGTCCCAAGCTGCACCTCCGGTCATATGTGAGGAAGATCCAACCTTACACTGCTGATCAGAACTTGTGGATCCATTTCTTTCAAGATAGTCTGTCGGGGACTCAACTTGAATGGTTCTGTCAACTGGAAGGATCTAGCATCTGCAACTGGGAGGACCTTGTTGCTGCTTTTTACAAGCAATACCAGTATAATGCCGACCTTTCTCCCACGCGTACTCAGCTTCAGGGTATGTCTATGGGTACAGACGAAGGCTTTAAGGACTACGCTCAGAAGTGGAGAGATCTTGATGGAAGAGTCCAACCCCCTCTGTCTGATAGGGATTTGGTGGACATGTTTCTTGGGACTTTGTCTGGTCCCTATTTCAAACACTTGATCGGAAGCTCTTCAGTCGGATTCACCGAGCTAATACTGACCAGCGAAAGGGTCGAAGCTGGCATCAAAAATGGGAAGATTCAAGAAGCTACACCTTCTGATGCTCAGAAAAAGCCCTACAATGGGAAGAAAGAGTCCAACGCTGTGTATGGTCAAAAGGGTCGTCATGACCAATACGTAGGAGAAATCTTGATCTCTAATCCTACGCCTGCTCAACAAAGACAGGGGCATCAGCGTAAGGAGGTCGCGCCTAAAAGACAATTCACTAGGATCAACATGTCGCTGGGTCAAGCGCTACAACGCCTGTTGGAGGAAGAGCTGATTACATTAAGGGCTCCTCTCCGGAACCCAAATACTTCCGCTCCTACCTATCATCCCAATGAAAGGTGTGCATACCACTCTGACAGTCCGGGACATGACACAAATAACTGCTGGGCTCTGAAGAACAAGGTCCAAGACATGATTGATGCCAAGGAGATCAAGTTTGACCCTCCGGAGACTCCAAACATAATCATTGCTCCTATGCCGAATCATTGAGATTGTTTTTGTTTCATTTGAATTTTCAAGTTGTAATCTCTTTGTTATTCAAACAATTATCTATTAATTCCAAACTTTGTTTCATTAATGCATTGCATATGTTTGTCTTGATTTGATCCAATCATTTTAATTACATTTAAACTATGCTTTTTACTCATTCAACTCTTGTTAAAAGTTACAAGCCTTTAGAGGGAGGATGACGAAACAATGCCATAATCTTATACAGTATGCTTTTGAACGGACCCCGCTGACGATGTACACGCATTCTTTCAAATCCTAAACACTGGAGTTATAAGGAAGATAATCCATAGTGCACCCCTCCGAGCCAAAGAAGTAGGAGTTTTCTGTTTTAAACACAAATTGAAACCTTTAATTTAAACCTGGGGCAGGGTAGTCTCTCAGTTAATTCAAAAGATGCGCGTTGAAGTCGCAAAACTCTCAGTTCATAATACAACGAATGACACCAAAAGCATTCCTCTGGAATCAAAAGACAGTGGTGGTTCCTTATAGGCAGTCAATCTCTCAAAAGAAAAAAGCCCACTGAGCCAAAACCTATAAAGGAGGCTTAAGAAAGCTGGGGCATCCCGCTGACTGTAATCTCGAAAACAAGAACAGTCAGGCAAAAGTTAGGGATAACAAATCAAAAGAATGAGGTCGCTACAAATCTTTAACAACATAAAAAAAATGTTTCAAAAATGACTGCCTTCCAACAAATTCAACTTGTGTGGACCATCACCAAAAACGTCGTTCTAGACTCATTTGGAGTTCAAATGCACAATTAACTGAGTTTAGGATTGAAGAACATCACGAAGAGCGGGTGGGTACAAATATACTTTGAGCTTTTATCCTTTGTTTCTTAAACCGTGAACCAAGCCACGTTACAACCCTTCAAAAGTCCTAACTAAAGCATGGGTTAGTTCAAAAGCATACTGTTACAAAAGGTATCCTGACTCTTGTAAGGCTTTGCCCTAAATCTTGTGTTGAATTTGTCTTATAGAAAGTTTTCTGCTAAAAAACGCATTTTTCAAAACTTCAAGACAAGCATAAACTTTGCATTATTTGAATATCACTGTTTGCATTTGGCTATTTGTTTGACAGCGGAGAAATTCACACAACGAATATCCGATGAACGAAAGCCCTCTCAGTGAACAAAATCACTTCAAAAAGGATGACAATTCCGTTGACAAATCTCCTATCAACAAGGGGACTTGACATGTCACTATCCAGCACACCTGGGGCAGTCCAGTCAAGATTTCAAGAAATCTCTGAAAAAGTGCAGTGTAACCAGGGGCAAGTTTCCATCTCCGTCACTTGGGGCATTGAAAATCAATCTCAGTGAAGGGTTACGTACAATTAAACATTTCCAGGCAGTGCCACAAACACTTGCTACTAGGGGCAATGACAAATCTCCCCAGAATCCTTCTCATAGGATGGCTCCCGGCAATGGAACCAGCTGAATCAACCTCAAGAATCCTCGAGGGCTTCCCCCAACGAAGATGTCACCTCTCTAGCGGACTGATGACAGGGTTTATTTCCCCAATAACACCAGGATTCCCCAGCTTGAGTTTGCCTCTCTGACTACTACAAATCAAAGGACCACAACTCCTCTTCCCCAGTAGACTCTGGAAGCTTGTCCCCTGCGAAGCACAAATAAGTCTCCTCAGCCAAATCCAGAGATTATCCTCACAAGAGTCTAGCTGGGTTATCCTCAGCAAGTTGCAACTGAAAGATCATCCCCAACGAAGTTCTTTCTATCCCCAGCGAAGTTCATCATCAAAATCCCCAGCAAGTTACTGCGAAACCTGGACCCGACCAGATATCAGTTCAACTTCGACTCCCCAGTAGAGCAACGGACGACTACGACTCTTAAACTCTTTTCCCAAGCAGAAATAAACATACTCCCCACAGAGTTTTCATTATCCCCCAGCAGAGTTCTCCTCAAACAACAAAGCAGGGACCCCCAGTGGAAACATTTTGAGCACAGTCCAAGACAAAATTACACTTCAACAACATTCATAACATATGCATACAAAATACATATGACACCAATCTCAATTTGAGAACATCATTACACAATGCATACATCATGACATTGCATACAACTAACTCTTTACCTTTTCAGGAAAGATCAATCAACAGGCAAAGATCATCATCTTCTGAGATTCCTCCTAGAGACAGTTCAGATGCGACCCAGATATGGCTGACATTCTGACACTTATTCCAGACTCCTTCTAGAGATAGTTCAGATGCGACCCAGATATGGCTGACATTCTGATACTTATTCCAGATTCCTTCTAGAGATAGTTCAGATGCGATCCAGATATGGTTGACATTCTGATACTTATTCCAGACTCCTTCTAGAGATAGTTCAGATGCGATCCAGATATGGCTGACATTCTGATACTTATTCCAGACTCCTTCTAGGGATAGTTCAGATGCGATCCAGATATGGCTGACATTCTGATACTTATTCCAGATTCCTTCTAGAGATAGTTCATATGCGACCCAGATATGACTGACATTCTGATACTTATTCCAGATGCATTCTAGAGATAGTTCAGATGCGACCCAGATATGGCTGACATTCTGATACTTATTCCAGATACCTTCTAGAGATAGTTCAGATGCGACCCAGATATGGCTGACATTCTGATACTTATTCCAAATTCCTTTTAGAGATAGTTCAGATGCGATCCAGATATGGCTGACATTCTGATACTTATTCCAGATTCCTTCTAGAGATAGTTCAGATGCGACCCAGATATGGCTGACATTTTGATACTTATTCCAGATGCCTTCTAGAGATAGTTCAGATGCGACCCAGATATGGATGACATTCTGATACTTATTCCAGATGCCTTCTAGAGATAGTTCAGATGCGACCCAGATATGGATGTCATTCTGATACTTATTCCAGATTCCTTCTAGAGATAGTTCAGATACGATCCAGATAAGGCTGACATTCTGATACTTATTCCAGACTCCTTCTAGAGATAGTTCGGATGCGACCCAGATATGGCTGACATTCTGATACTTATTCCAGATTCCTTCTAGAGATAGTTCAGATGCGATCCAGATATGGCTGACATTCTGATACTTATTCCAGACTCCTTCTAGAGATAGTTCAGATGCGATCCAGATATGGCTGACATTCTGATACTTATTCCAGACTCCTTCTAGGGATAGTTCAGATGCGATCCAGATATGGCTGACATTCTGATACTTATTCCAGATTCCTTCTAGAGATAGTTCATATGCGACCCAGATATGGCTGACATTCTGATACTTATTCCAGATGCCTTCTAGAGATAGTTCAGATGCGACCCAGATATGGCTGACATTCTGATACTTATTCCAGACGCCTTCTAGAGATAATTCAGATGCGACCCAGATATGGCTGACATTCTGATACTTATTCCAGATGCCTTCTAGAGATAGTTCAGATGCGACCCAGATATGGCTGACATTCTGATACTTATTCCAGATTCCTTCTAGAGATAGTTCAGATGCGATCCAGATATGGCTGACATTCTGATACTTATTCCAGATTCCTTCTAGAGATAGTTCAGATGCGACCCAGATATGGCTGACATTCTGATACTTATTCCAGATGCCTTCTAGAGATAGTTCAGATGCGACCCAAATATGGATGACATTTTGATACTTATTCCAGATGCCTTCTAGAGATAGTTCAGATGCGACCCAAATATGGATGACATTCTGATACTTATTCCAGATTCCTTCTAAAGATAGTTCAGATGCGATCCAGATAAGGCTGACATTCTGATACTTATTCCAGACTCCTTCTAGAGATAGTTCAGATGCGACCCAGATATGGCTGACATTCTGATACTTATTCCAGATGCCTTCTAGAGATAGTTCAGATGCGATCCAGATTTGGCTGACATTCTGATACTTATTCCAGATTCCTTCTAGAGATAGTTCAGTGCGACCCAGATATGGCTGACATTCTGATACTTATTCCAGACTCCTTCTAGAAACAGTTCAGATGCGATCCAGATATGGTTGACATTCTGATACTTATTCCAGATTCATTCAAAATATAGTCCAGATACGATCCAGATTCAAAGGTCATTATGCCACTCATTTCAAATTACAGTCCAGATACGATCCAGATTCAGATGTCATTCTGTCACTCATTTCAAATTACAGTCCAGATACGATCCAGATTCGGATGTCATTCTGTCACTCATTTCAAATTATAGTCCAGATACGATCCAGATTCGGATGTCATTCTGTCACTCATTCAAATTACAGTCCAAATACGATCCATATTCGGATGTCATTTTGTCACTCACATTTCAGATATGCTCCAGACGCAAACGTAATTCTGACAATCATCCAGACTCAACTATATTCTCCAGCAGCTCTGGGATTTATTTTCCCAACTAAAACATCACATTTCCCTATTTCATAGTGTGGACGAGTACTATAACCTCAACGGTATACTCCATTGAGTACGAGTCAGTTCCTAGATCTTGATGTTCTCCTCCTTCATAGTGTGGACAAATTCTATAACCTCAACGGTATACTCCCGGTGGGCACGAGACAGTTCCTAGATCTTGATGAAGATGTTTCCCTACGTCATAGTATGGACAAGTTCTATAACCTCAACGGTATACTCCATTGAGCACGAGATAGTTCCTAGATCTTGATGTTTTCCTCCGTCATAGTGTGGATTAATTCTATAACCTCAACGGTATACTCCCGGTGGGTACGAGACAATTCCTAGATCTTGATGAAGATGTTTCCCTACGTCATAGTGTGGATGAGTACTATAACCTCAACGGTATACTCCATTGAGCACGAGTCAGTTGCTAGATCTTGATGTTTTCCTCCGTCATAGTGTGGACAAGTTCTATAACCTCAACGGTATACTCCATTAAGCACGAGACAGTTCCTAGATCTTGATGAAGATGTTTCCCTATGTCATAGTGTGGATGAGTACTATAACCTCAACGGTATACTCCATTGAGCACGAGTCAGTTCCTAGATCTTGATGTTTTCCTCCCTCATAGTGTGGATAAGTTCTATAACCTCAACGGTATACTCCCGGTGGGCACGAGACAGTTCTTAGATCTTGATGAAGATGTTTCCCTACGTCATAATGTGGACGAGTACTATAACCTCAACGGTATACTCCATTGAGCACGAGTCAGTTCCTAGATCTTGATGTTTTCCTCCGTCATAGTATGGACGAGTTCTATAACCTCAACGGTATACTCCATTGAGCACGAGTCAGTTCCTAGATCTTGATGTTCTCCTACGTCATAGTGTGGACAAGTTCTATAACATCAACGGTATACTCCATTGAGCACGAGACAGTTCCTAGATCTTGATTAAGATGTTTCCCCCCAATTGAATTATGGACAGATTCCTAAAACTAGTTAAAGCATTCTCTCAGTTGGAGTACAGGCAGGTTCCTAAATCTCAACGAAGTTAGACTTCCCCAGTGGAATCTTCTACAAAAACAGGTATGCAAGCTCTCGCTAAGGAATCTCTTATGCGATCGACACTCCTGCAGATGGCATCTGTAATCCCATCCTCCTACCAACAATCTCCAAATGGAATCTGTAAGCCCATTCCTGACATCACAATGCTGATACTACTCCATGCGAGTGCAAATTTCTGGGCACTCTAGTGTTCAATCATCTTCCACCTTCGGATCACGAAAGGCACGCAAGCCAATCTACATCCTCAGGTTTAAGAAGATTGAACAGGGGAAACTATTGTACCCCAAAATTTGCCCTCTCATGTTTCCCAAAGTCTTCCCCCTGCATGGTTGATCACAAACTCTTTCCTAAGGAAAAGGATATTTTTTGAGTGGTGCTTTAAGTACATTTCGATTGGGATTCTGAAAGACCCTTCGATTGCAATTCTGAAGGAGCGTTTCGATAGGCATTCTGAAGGAGCACTTCGATTGGCATTCTGAAAGACCCTTCGATTGGCATTCTGAAGGAGCATTTTGATTGGCATTCTGAAGGAGCAATTCGATTGGCATTCTGAAAGACCCTTCGATTGGCATTCTGAAGGAGCCTTTCGATTGGCATTATGTCAAGGCTTTCGATTGGCATTCTGAAAGACCCTTCGATTGGTATTCTGAAGGAGCCTTTCGATTGGCATTATGGACAAGTACTTCGATTGGCATTATAACAGTGTCCTTCGATTGGAATTCCAAAAAGATCCATTCGAAGAAGCATTCAAAGGATCCATTCGAAGAAGCTTTCGAAAATCATTCGAAGGAGGCCATCAGCCCATTCGAAAGGGGACCATTCGAAGGAGGTCATCAAGAGGGCACTCAAGTCAAAAGCGTCCAGTTTCATTCAAGAGACACAAATGTTTCAAAAAAGGAAATTATTTCATGTGTCTGTTTCTTGTCTCATGGCATTTAATGGCCTGTTTAATGGCTGTCTCTTGCCATTACTGCACCCTCACACCCCTATAAATACAGAGGCCAGCATACATATCTAGGACACGAAAATCATAACGAAAATCACACAAAAAAAACTCTGCAGGAAAATTATACACCCAAACACAGAAAAAAAATAGAAGCATTGGAGAGACGCTGCCCATACAATCCATCAAAGGTTGTCAGATTTTTCCAGGCCAAAGCAGTCCTTCAGATCGAAGGTGCCCACGCCCATAAGCCCCAAATCAAAAGTGCCTACATCCAGGATGTGCCCAGATCGAAGGTGCCTACATCCAAGAAGCGCCCAAATTAAAAGTCCAATCTGCTGGTAAGAAAGGGTAAACTATCCAACCTCATTTTTGCATAACACATCATTACTTGTTGTTACTTTCGATTTGCCATCCTAGACAGGATCAAAGGGCCTGGGTTTGGCACCCAGGTCATGTTTTTCGTTTGCTAATATTTGCTGCAGACATAGCCTGAAGAGACCCATCAAGCGCAGGATCGAAGGGCTTGGGGTTCAATACCCAAGCCCTGCATTTTATTTCGCTAACATACTTTTGTAGGTATAACATCCCAGATCGAAGGAAACCCCTTCTCTGGATCGAACCCATTAGCATGCTGGATCGAAGGAGACATCTCATTCCTGGATCGAAAGCCATGACTTCCATGATCAAAAGACAATCCTCTTCTCTGGATCTAAGGCTACTCACGCCTTGCTGTTTGGCCCAATCGAAAGGACCATGACCCCCTCTGGATCAAAGTTTCCATGCTCTCCCTGGGTCGAAACTCCTTTTTTCCCTGGATCGAAGGATCCCCCTTTGCACTTTATTTTTGTTTTCTCATAGACTTCTTTTTATCTTTTTAATTAACATTAAAATCAAAAAAACCACAAAAACATTAGGCTAGTTCTTTTTCTATTAAATTAACTTTGTTAATTAACCTTTAATTATCTTAACATTTTTCCAAAACTAAAATTAAATAGATTTAGATTATTTTTCCAAAATAAAATAAAACAACAAAAAAAGAGTTCTTATTCCTAGGATTTTTTTCAGATTCATGCGCGCTTTTTTTTTTAATTATAACTGTCTGCTGGTTTGTAATAGCTTAAACTAAAACTTTTACTTTACTGCTTTTATTTCCCCCAATTTTTGGACATGTAAATAATCCCCCTCCCCGAAGCTTTGTAATAGCGTAGGATTTACAATTCCCGCACTTTAAATTCCTGTACATATATTAACTGCTTAGATGTATGCTAACTAGGATTGTATGACAAGATTAACTCTTAACATCAACAGTAGCTCACCATAACATGTACAAAGATAACATAAACTGAAAATTGACACACTTGCACATACCACTCTTAGGGTACACCTCACTTGGTTGCCTCGAACGTAGTCATTAAGTATAGGATGTTTTAGAGGTCGCCCTCCTGTCCAAAGATCAAAAGTCGCCTCGAAATGGTTGCCTCGATAAAAATGATCTAAGACATTAGGGTTACCGCTAAAGCATCCTAACGTTGCTTTAGTGACCACACGTCCCTAAAATCGAATTGACCCGAAAACTCCAACGATGGTGCTACCTACTCCTCAATAGTGGGATAGCACTGTCTAAAGGACATTTGCACAGTTTAGTTCCTTTTTGAGTAGGTAGATGTTCTTAAGTACTTGCTCATTTTAAAAACAAAACAAAACTTTTCACACTTACACTTTTACAAACAAAGTTTTCAAAACACTTCATTACACTCTTGAGGATAGAAGCAAGAGTTAAATCGAAGTTTCAAACAAAACTCTTTTCAAAACCCACAAACACAAATAAAAGCAAACTTTTGAAAACACAATGAGCAAGTACCTAAGAGCCCGTGGATAACCACGGATAGAAAGGGTGCTAACACCTTCCCTTTTTATAATCTACCTCCCGAACCCGAGAAACATCTCGAAAAGGAATTTTTATGTGCTTTTGTCCTTTCCTTGTTGGATAAAATAAAAGACGGTGGCGACTCTTGCTTACCGCGACATTTTGCGAAAACAAACGCAAACGCGAACCATCATTCCAAAACAGTCAGTTCTCGTTCCCACCGATCACACTCGTGTCTGGGAAAATAAATCCCTGACGGTTGCTGGAGATTTGTAAATATTCTGTCAGGAGGAGATGCTGCTTGAGAATAAACTTTGTGGGGAATGAACTTAGAAAATGTATTTTTGTAGCTGAAGTGATGAACTTTGTCGGGGGTTGAGCCTTTGCATCTAGATAAATAAACTCTGCTTGGGGATGAATTTTACTGACTCGCCCGCGAATATGGGAATCGGATGGGGGATAAAGCTGTCAGGTTTCAGAAGGACCCTGGTTTGGGAGGTTACGTCCTGTTTCGGGAAAGTGGATATCAATGCTTTTGAATACTTTTACTCTATAGGGAGTGTATGTATTGACGATTGTGCTCCAAAGCTAACTCTATCCCGACACCTGCTGGGCGGAGTAACCGTCGGGTTTGGCACTTTCTTATTTTTTTCCCTATTTCTGGAATTAGGAGTAATTGTCTTTTGTTTTTTATGTAAGTATTTATGAGCAGCAATCATTTTAAAATGCATATATCAAAAATAAGTCATGGGACTTTCTTGCAAAACAAGACAGAAAACAAAAACAAAAATAAACTCGAAGTGAAAATAATTTTGTATTGATTTTTGAAGTCAGCCTGTAATAGGCATTTTTGTACAAGGAGGTTGACGCTCTAGTAAGAGAACGCCGCCGAAAAAATAGAAGCTATATGAAATGACCTGGCCGAACCGTCATCTCATAATGAAACATCAATGAAGTCACCACCGAACGTCTTTTATCCCGCCAAGAGGGAAAGGTAAACATCGAGAAAACTTGAAGAGGGAGAAATCACGGTCTTTCGACCGAGAGATCGGGTAAGGGAGACTGTTACGCGAGGGGAAGGTATTAGCACCCCACACGCCCGTAGTACTCTACGGTGTCCACTCTTGTTGTCTAATCTAATGGGTGTGGTCAAAACCTATGTCTATGGCTTAAAGCTGAAAAGGGAATGCATGCGAAAAAGAAAACAATGTAGAGAAAATAAAAGTTATGCTCGGTTGGGCCCTACCCCAATGCCTACGTATCCATTTTAAGGAATCAGAGCAGCTGTAGTTCGGCTCATATATTCTGGTTGGTTTGTATTTTTTAGCTAAGACAACAAAAACAGTCAAGATGGCAAAACATCGAATAAAACAACAAACAAATGAGATAATGAAACATCGGCTAAATAATAACGAAGTAACATGTCAAAGATGGCAAAACACCAAATGATAAAACATCACACCTAACAATGACATTGAGAGTCAAAGTAGGATAACCAACATGTGCAATGGCGAAACATCGGCTTCAAACAAGTATGCGATGGCGAAACATCGGCTAAAAGATAACAAGGTATTATGGCAAAGATGGTGAAACATCAATAAACCGGATGACAAAATATCACACCTAACAATGATATTGAGAAGCAAAGTAGGATAACAAACATGTGTGATGGTGAAACATCGGCTTCAAACAAATGTGTGATGGCGAAACATCGGCTAAAAGATAAGTAGGTATCATGGCAAAGATGGCGAAACATCAATAAACCAGGTTTTAAAAAAAACAAAGCTAAGAGGCGCACAAACAAATAATATTGATTTGTATCTTTTACCTTGAAGAAGGGTTTGAGTTTATTAGAGGTGTTTTATGATTTGCCAAGAAAACAAATTTTTGTTTTAAGATGTAAAATGCAAAGGAAGGAAAAACAACTAAAGGAAACTAGCCTATCACTATCCCTAGTGTTATCATACAACGATTGACCCTAAGGTTGAGGATAAAGAAAAATCCTAACCTATGCTAGCATACATGGATTCCTACCTTAATCAACATGTCAAAGGAAGCTTAACAAAACTATCCTATAGGGAACAGGCAATGAGAGCAAAGTCGTGATCTCAATTTCTAAATTGAGTGACTCATCGATCAACAATTGAAGAAAAAACAATAAATATCCTATGGGGAACATGCACTGAGAGTGAAGTCGTGATCTCAATTTCTAAATTGAGTGACTCATCGATCAATAGTTAAAGAAAAAAAGACAATAAACATCCTATAGGGAACATGCACTGAGAGCGAAGTCGTGATCTCAATTTCTAAATTGAGTGACTCATCGATCAACAATTAAAGAAACAAACACAAATACAACACATGTAACAAACAAAACAGAGGGCCTCCTGACATATATCAGCAACAGAGTTCCCATCATGCAACATAGAACTATACAAAATGAAAATAGAATAAAGGAAATAGTGCAATACCAAACGGATAACTATTCGTAGCAACTAAGCAAGAATAAAAGAAACCCAGAGAACTTCAAGCAAGCTGGCATCAGCAGACAAACCAAGTCAGAAATTACGCCATCGGGATGTAAGTATTGAGATTTTCAGATATGAACAGATCCCATGGACAATGTATAGCATTCATAATCACATACATATATCCTGCATAGACTATCAAATGTGCCAAGAACAAGAGTAGTACCAATATAATAAATTGTGTTCCACAAATAAAGTGAAACACAGTAACCTCAAGTCAAAAATGGAAAACTTTTCTCAGAGTACCTCGCGCATTCAACAGCCAAGTTAGTATTCCCATAAACAATGATGACTCACATAAGCGATGGATGATGACACCATAATGAAGTGAGAAAACATGATAGCAACTATCAAAAAATTAGCTATGATAAACAAAAAGAAACAGGCATATGCACAATTTGGTCAAAAGTTAGAGGAATATTGCTCCTTTCTATCACCATATTGAATCGACAATTAAATATCAATCAAGGATCATGGGAGCTTGAGAAGAATACAATCAAAGACCATGAATATCAGTAGCAACCACAATTCAATCATACTCAATTACTTCATCACAGCTCACAAGCATAATAGAAGAGGAATCCCACACAATGTATCAAAGACTTAGATCTCAAGCTAACCATGGAAGAAAGTCAAACAAGGACAAAATTAGAGAGTTTATAACAATCAAAGATTTGAAGTAAAGCTTCCAAAACATGATTAGGGCATGATCAAAAGGTTAAAGTGTTTATTCTAAAACAGGATGCACAAGTGCATTCAAAATGCCTCACAAATTCAACAAGGATAAAAGAAAGAAGCCAAACTCCATTCATGATTAGAACTAACTTAAGTAATAGGGATCAATTACTCTCAAGTCCTCATGAGACTATCATTTAAGTTTCATTTCCATTCATGTTATCATTGGCCATCTAGTGGCCTCAAACTCAAATTGAAAGCTTCAAGTTTCAAAGTGAAGATCAACAAGAAAGCAAAAAAGTCATAAAACATGCATCAAAAGGCTCAATCATTCAAACATGGGGAATCAAGTGAAATGACTTGAGTTTATGTGGATAAACATAACCAACATGATCATTAGGTGCCCAATTATAGGCCTCACTTAAGTTCATTAGCCATCAAGCAAATTGCAACAAGATATACAACATTAATTGGGTACCTTCACTTCAAAAATACATCAAAAAAAAGAAAAGGGCTTCCATAATTCAAACAAAAAATTTCTTAGCATCTTTGAGATGTATAAGAGTCAGCAAACATTTTTTAAGTTCATGGATGGATGAGGAAAGGATCAATCAAACTTCAAATATCAAAACTAGTTGGAAAAAACCACCAAACTAGACAAGTTTTCAAAATATTTTGTGGAAAATACTAAACCTTATCAATTAATTCAAGAAAAATCTTTTTAAGGACCTCAATCCATCTATGAACCTTAAACAAGAACCAAATTCAAATGAAACTCAAGGCTAGTTGCTTTTTGGAATCAAAACAAACAAGGGAATTAGCAAAACCCTAATTATTTGGAAAATAAACTCAATTATTGATTAATCAAGTTCCAATTCTAAACATATCAAATTAAAATCATACAAAAATAAAGAAAACTCTAAAGATCAGAGAACTTATTTTTTTAATTTTTTAGAATTAAAGAAAAGTCAAAAATAAAATCAAAATTTAAACCTTTAAAAAATTAAACAAAAATTCACGTCTCAAAATAAAATTCTAATCAAAAGTCAGGAAAAATATCCAACCAAAAATATATTCAAATATTAGAATTAAAAATCAGCATCCATGATTTTTTGTGGAATTTTTAATTAAAGGAAATATTAAAATAAAATCAAACAAGATAGAGACAAGATAGACATCTTAGAAGGAGTATGGCTCAGATGATCAATTATACTATAATCACTCTTTCTGATAATTCGCATTAACTCTTCAACCTCATCGAGACTTGAAGAAGCTTTTGGTATCGGAATTGGTTTAGTCACATTGGTTGGCGTAACCCTTGGATTACCAATCATTGCCTATTGTTTTCCTTTTTCTCTTGCTGAAGCATCTGCCGCATCTTGCACATTGGAAGGACCAAATACTCTCCCGCTTCTAGTCATTCAACCCACACCAGAAAAATTATGAACTTCCCCTTCATTATCTTCAACACGTTCTTCCTCAGACAAACGAGTACTTACTTCCTGCTTCACCCCATGGTAATAAACATCATCACCGTAATGCCATGGGATGGCCTTCTCACAGGTATACGGTATGGGACCAGGTACCGTAATCATCAAAGGAGGTGTCGTAGATGGGGTAGGGATGCGCATAGGGGTGTAAGGAATAGACACCACAACAACATCTTCTTTGGTAACCTTACGGTAGCTCGGTTTTCTATCGAACTGCAGGGAACCCTCCTTTATCATCAACTGGATACCGGCTTTTAAATCGTCACGGCCCTTCAGTTGCTCTCTACACTTGGCATACTCTGAAGTACAACCCGGAAAAATAGAATTGTCAAGAAAATACCTCTTAACACACCACAAAGGAGTAGTTACTTGTTCCACATTCATGATTAAATTCAACACTTCACCATTATCATTAATCATATTAACAACACCCCCTCCATGCCTAGGCATTGGGTTCTGAGTAACATTCGGACCAGTCACTGGAGTAAACTCAATTGCCTTAGCATCCAACAAGTGTTATATTTTTCACTTCAACGCAAAGCAATTGTCAGTAGAATGGTTAACTCCGCCTGAATGGAATTCACAACTTGTGTTAGCATCATAGTTATGAGGAAGTCTTGCGGGGGGTGATGGCATATTTCTCAAACCGATCAACTTCAAATCGAGCAAATGGTGGAGTGCTTCAGTAAGAGATACTGGCAAGGGATCGAATTTTCTCAATTGTCTTTGTTGTTGATTATTATACTGACGGGGAGCATTTGTTTGTCTTTGTTGTTGAGGCACTGTATTTGGTCTCTGCTGCGGAGGAGCATTAACAGGAATAGAAACAGCATTGATTTGTTGGTGCTGACGATCCTCTCCTCTTCCTCTATGAGAGTAAACCGCACTTGCGTCGCCTTCCTTTTTCTTAGGGTAAGTGTTGAATGGTTTCTTACTGCCCCCTGATGAGCCACTAGAACCTCCAATCTGAATTTTCCCCAATTTCAAACCTACCTCAATTCTTTCACCCGCCATAACTAAGTCTGCAAATCCTGCCGAAGTACTTCCTATCATGTTCTCATAGAATGGCCCTTGCAGGGTACTCAAAAACATATCAATGAGTTCTCTCTCCATGAGTGGAGGTTGAACCCTCGCAGCTAACTCACGCCACCTCTGAGCGTAGTCATTGAAAGATTTTGTTGGTCCTTGTGACAAATTCTGTAACTGAGTGCGATTAGGCGCCATGTCCACATTGTACTGATAATGTTTGATAAAAGCCCGAGCAAGATCATTCCATCAACGAATATGAGTTTTCTCCAACTTCATGTACCACTCCAGGGATGCCCCAGATAGGCTATCTTGGAAAAAGTGAATTAAAAGCCCCTGATCCTAAGAATGCACCGACATCTTTCGGAAATAAGCAGTTGCATGAGTAACAGGACATGACGTTCTGTTGTACTTTTCAAATATATGAGGCTTGAACTTTGGAGGAACTTTCACCTCGGACACCAACCCGAGATCATTAGCATCCTTACCAAGGGCTCCTTGCCTTTCCACAGCCTTCAAACGTTCTTCCAACAACCGATACTTCCTATCCTCAACTTTAACTTCCGGCTCTGAACACCGAACAGAAAACTGATCTTCATCCTGGTCAAAGTCATAATCCTGCTCCTGATAGTTTCTTACACCGCCATGATTATCTCTTCTATTCCCCACAAGACGAGGTCCCAGAGATGGGGGAAACGGCCCTATGTTGCGCACGAAGGGGTTTCCGGGCATCCCGTGAAAATTTCCAACAGGCTGATCTTGCACATTCCCCAATCCTACAGAAATGTCCTAATAGAGCCCTTGATTTCCAATATCCCCTGGATAGCGGTGCTGGTTATTGAAAATGGCAGCCAGTTCCTCCTGCCGGCGATTCACATTGGTGATGACCTCAATGAACTAGGTCATTTGAGTAGCCATCTGGGCCCTCATTTCAGCGAGTTCAGCTTGAACTTGTTCCATCTGTCTTGGCAAATTGTTTCTGGTGGAATACCGATGAGTAGTCGTCTTGAATTCTGAATAAGAAAAGCAGGAGAATAAGAATATCGTCTTAAGATAACCTGTAATGTTATGAAATGCATGATGTGCATGATATGTTTTTCATTTCCCGGTATTCAAGAGTCCTTTTATTCATCAGTCACGGCGCGCAACCAATAATCAAGCATACAATCAAAGGAAGAAAAAGGACAAAAAGACAAACACTTCAATTATTTAAAAGAAACGATGTTCAAGTGACTTCGGACATTTAAGAGTGTAATGATAAACAACAAAATACGTGTTTCAAAGTAAACTTAACAAAAAACTGAATAATAAAAATAAACAATGGTCCCTTCCAACAATCCTGGGGGTGACCAAATACACCAAAGGTAAGTAACAAAACTAAATCTCCAGAACAAGACACACTTCAAGGTGTTGACAATACTCTTCAAGCATGGCTTTCTCCTTCAAAAGTTGTGATACGACTACTTTACTTTCTTGAAACCGATCCTCTGCGACACGCCTCTAGGCTACTTCCTTCTTAAGCTGAGCATCTTTGTCTTTTATATGTTTCTCCAAGTTTTGAATCTTCTTCTTGTAGCTATTCTCAGATGCCTGAAGCTTCTGACACTCTTGTTGGGTCTTACTCAACTCTTCTTCCATTTCAGCATGAGACCTCTTCCTAAAACTGGTTGCATCCGAAGTTTCCCCTTGAGCTTCTTTGAGTTTGCGAGCTAAGTTGGCCCTTTCTTGATCTACCCAATAAAGTTTCATCCCTGCCTTATAGTCTTTTGCACAAAGTTGAATATTCTCAACATGAACCTGGGTGAACACCTCAGTAGGCACCGTGTTACTCATAACAGTAGGAGGTTGCTCACATATAGGAGCCGACCTTGCAAATGCTAACCATAAAATCTTAACCCTGTCTCTAATCCATTCCAGGTAAGGAACCCTAGCAATAGGAACCTTCTTGCCCAAAGTAGTTCTATCCTTCTTGTGAATTCCCTTCCAAGCACTTGTCACTCTTTTCAACATCACAGGATCACTTTCTCTAACAAAATACACTGATTCAGACACCTCTTCAACCTTTGGAGGTCCATCCATTGCATATCCCAACTGATGATAAGCAAGCACATGATTATAGTTGATACACCCCTTAGTTCCCATGAGGGGAACATTTGGGAAATCTCCGCAGCTAGTGATAATACTTCGTACTTCCCCCATGTCATAATTCCCCCGGATATCAAATGAAGTAAGGTTGACAAGTCTTGATGACCATATGAGAGAATGTCTGGTATCCACGAAAGGGCCACTTGTCGGTAGGTGCAACTTAAACCATTGATACAACATTGAATGACATAAACTTACATTACCTCCTTTTCCATGCCTGAAATGAATAGTGTAAAGAGTATCTGCCAAGAGAGTCGGTACCGGGTTCTTATTTCTAAAAACACAAATAGCCGTCAAATCTACAAAATTTCTCTTGCGAGGGAAGAGGATGATCCCGTATATCATGAGAGAAAATAGAGAGCTGAAGTCACTCCAATTCCCTTTCTTTGCCCAGTCTTCAGCTTTTTTCACTAAGAAATCCAAATAAAACCCTGTAGTATCCTCACTTGATTTCCAATTGTCTTTCACCTCTTTCCAACTTAAATGAAGAATTCCAACAATAACTTCGAACTTCAACTTCTCCGACACTTGGACAAAAGGAACTTCATCGAACTACTTGATATTAAGTAGGTACGCGTACTCTTCTAGTGTGGGAACCAGTTGATAATCTTGAAAAGTAAAACACCGTAATTCCTTGTCATAGAACTGGAAGAGGGTGATTAAATCCATTGGGTCAACTGAAGTGTTAAGGATTAGTAACAAATTGCCATAATTTTTGTTGAAATTATGCAGAACATCACTCTTCAGATAAAAACTCAACCTCTTCAATTCGGACACATCAATAGTAGGAATCTGATAGGCGAATGTATGCTTGTTGGGCTCTTTAACATGAACTAAATCAAACTCATCTGACGGGAGGCCAACCATTTCTGATGGAAAGAAGACTCTCAAATGTCCCTGGAAGATGACATGCGCATGCTAGTTATTTTTTACACATCATTTTTTTTAAATAAATATGCTATGATGCAACATGACAGGATCAAAGTTTCACACTGGATAATGGCTGGACCATTACAGAACAGCACCACTCAAGATCAAAAGAAGATCCCAAAGCTTCAAAACTATCATGGGAACCTGAGTCACCTTCGCAACACAAAGTCACCAACAGTACTTGTACCTATAAGAAAAGTTTTCCCGCCCCTCTCACGGGTGTAGTCTAGGTCAAGGTAAGGTTAAAAGCCAAATCAGAGTACAAGAGCTCGACTGTCGGTACCATCATACGATAACACCTATCCGAACTACCTCTGAAGTCATGGGTCTCATGGTCAGGTCTACAAAGCATCTGCCTCATAGCTGCCATGGCCACTCTATTCCTAGTTCCTATGGAATTCACTCATAGCCTAGGTATGAGGCCTTTTACCTCATGGAACAACCCACCCACCAAGAAATCCAGAATCCAAACAGTCCAGCCAAATCCAGTATGCAGAAAGTAAAGCGCACATAGGATGCAATGCAAACAGATAAATATGCAAAGCGGTAAAATAAACACCCAAAAAGAAAACAAACAAGAGCTAGGTTCGACTCCGGGATGGACCAGCAAGAGGTTAATCTGTCCCCAGTGAAGTCGCCAGCTGAAACGACCTGGCCGAACTGTCATCTCGTAATGAAACATCAATGAAGTCGCCACCGAACGTCTTTTATCCCGCCAAGAGGATAAGGTAAACATCGAGAAAACCTGAAGAGGGAGAAATCACGGTCTTTCGACCGAGAGATCGGGTAAGGGAGTCTGTTACGCGAGGGGAAGGTATTAGCACCCCACACGCCCGTAGTACTCTACGGTATCCACTCTTGTTGTCTAATCTAATGGGTGTGGTCAAAACCTATGTCTATGGCTTAAAGCTGAAAAGGGAATGCATGCGAAAAAGAAAACAATGTAGGGAAAATAAAAGTTATGCTCGGTTGGGCCCTACCCCAATGCCTACGTATCCATATTAAGGAATCAGAGCAGCCATAGTTCGGCTCATATATTCTGGTTGGTTTTTGTTTTATAGTTAAGACAACAAAAACAGTCAAGATGGCAAAACATTGAATAAAACAACAAACAAATGAGATAATGAAACATCGACTAAATAATAACAAAGTAACATGTCAAAGATGGCGAAACACCAAATGATAAAACATCACACCTAACAATGACATTGAGAGTCAAAGTAGGATAACCAACATGTGTGATGGCGAAACATCGGCTTCAAACAAGTATGCGATGGCGAAACATCGGCTAAAAGATAACAAGGTATCATGGAAAAGATGGCGAAATATCAATAAACCGGATGACAAAACATCACACTTAACAATGATATTGAGAATCAAAGTAGGATAACAAACATGTGTGATGGCGAAACATCAGCTTCAAACAAATGTGCGAAGGCGAAACATCGGCTAAAAGATAAGTAGGTATCATGGCAAAGATGGCGAAACATTAATAAATCAGGTTTAAAAAACAAAGCCAAGAGGCGCACAAACAAATAAGATTGATTTGTATCTTTTACCTTGAAGAATGGTTTGAGTTTATTAGAGGTGTTTTATGATTTGCCAAGAAAAGAAATTTTTGTTTTAAGATGCAAAATGCAAAGGAAGGAAAAACAACTAAAGGAAACTAGCCTAGCACTATCCCTAGTGTTATCATACAATGATTGACCCTAAGGTTGAGGATAAAGGAAAATCCTAACCTATGCTAGCATACATGGATTCCTACCTTAATCAACATGTCAAAGGAAGATTAACAAAACTATCCTATAGGGAACAGGCAATGAGAGCGAAGTCGTGATCTCAATTTCTAAATTGAGTGACTCATCGATCAACAATTGAAGGAAAAAAAACAATAAATATCCTATGGGGAACATGCACTGAGAGCGAAGTCGTGATCTCAATTTCTAAATTGAGTGACTCATCGATCAATAGTTAAAGAAAAAAAGACAATAAACATCCTATAGGGAACATGCATTGAGAGCGAAGTCGTGATCTCAATTTCTAAATTGAGTGACTCATCGATCAACAATTAAAGAAACAAACACAAACACAACACATGTATCAAACAAAACAGAGGGCCTCCTAACATATATCAGCAACAGAGGTCCCATCATGCAACATAGAACTATACAAAATGAAAATAGAAGAAAGGAAATAGTGTAATACCAAACGGATAACTATCCGTTGCAACTGAGAAAGAATAAAAGAAACCCAGAGAACTTCAAGCAAGCTGGCATCAGCAGATAAACCAAGTTAGAAATTACGCCATCGGGATGTAAGTATTGAGATTTTCAGATATGAACAGATCCCATGGGCAATGTATATCATTCATAATCACATACATATATCCTAAATAGACTATCAAATGTGCCAAGCACAAGAGTAGTACCAATATAATAAATTGTGTTCCACAAATAAAGTGAAACACAGTAGCCTCAAGTCAAAAATGGAAAACTTTTCTCAGAGTACCTCGCGCATTCAACAGCCAAGTTAGTATTCCCATAAATAATAATGACTCACATAAGGGATGGATGATGACACTATAATGAAGTGAGAAAACATGATAGCAACTATCAAAACATTAGCTATGATAAACAAAAAGAAACAGGCATATGCACAATTTGGTCAAAAGTTAGAGGAATATTGCTCCTTTCTATCACCATATTGAATCGACAATTGAATATCAATCAAGGATCATGGGAGCTTGAGAAGAATATAATCAAAGACCATGAAGATCAGTAGCAACCACAATTCAATCATACTCAATTACCTCATCACAGCTCATAAGCATAATAGAAGAGGAATCCCACACAATGTATCAAAGACTTAGATCTCAAGCTAACCATGGAAGAAAGTCAAACAAGGACAAAATTAGAGAGTTTGTAACAATCAAAGATTTGAAGTAAAGCTTCCAAAAAATGATTAGGGCATGATCAAAAGGTTAAAGTGTTGATTCTAAAACAGGTTGCACAAGTGCATTCAAAATGCCGCACAAATTCAACAAGGATAAAAGAAAGAAGCCAAACTCCATTCATGATTAGAACTAACTTAAGTAATAGGGATCAATTACTCTCAAGTCCTAATGAGACTATCATTGAAGTGTCATTTCCCTTCATGTTATCATTGGCCATCTAGTGGCCTCAAACTCAAATTGAAAGCTTCAAGTTTCAAAGTGAAGATCAACAAGAAAGCAAAAAGTCATAAAACATGCATCAAAAGGTTCAATCATTCAAACATGGGGCATTAAGTGAAATGACTTGAGTTTATGTGGATAAACAGAACCAACATGATCATTAGGTGCCCAATTATAAGCCTCGCTCAAGTTCATTGGCCATCAAGCAAATTGCAACAAGATATACAACATTAATTGGGTACCTTCACTTCAAAAATACATCAAAAAAAGAAAAGGGCTTCCATAATTCAAACAAAATTTTTTTTAGCATCTTTGAGATGTATAAGAGTCACAAAACATGTTTTAAGTTCATGGATGGATGAGGAAAGGATCAATTAAAATTCAAATATGAAAACTAGTTGGCAAAAACCACCAAACTAGACAAGTTTTCAAAATATTTTGTGGAAAATACTAAACCTTATCAATTAATTCAATAAAAATCTTTTTAAGGACCTAAATCCATCTATGAACCTTAAATAAGAACCAAATTCAAATGAAACTCAAGGCTAGTTGCTTTTTGGAATCAAAACAAACAAGGGAATTAGCAAAACCCTAATTATTTGGAAAATGAACTCAATTATTGATTAATCAAGTTCGAATTCTAAAAACATCAAACTAAAATCATACAAAAATTAAGAAAACTCTAAAGATCAGAGAACTTATTTTTTTAATTTTTTAGAATTAAAGAAAAGTCAAAAATAAAATCAAAATTCAAACCTTTAAAAAATTAAACAAAAATTCACGTCTCAAAATAAAATTTCAATCAAAATTCAGAAAAATATCCAACCAAAAATATATTCAAATATTAGAACTAAAAACCAGCATACATGATTTTTTGTGGAATTTTTGAATTAAAGGAAATATTAAAATAAAATCAAACAAACAATTAAACTATTATTTAACGGCAAAAATACAAACCCTAGCCAAAAGTCATAAAAAGGTCAAAACAAAATTATGTTCAGACACCCTGATTAAAAACAAACTTATATGAGTTTTTTGAGGATTTTTGAATTAAAGGAAATATTAAAACAAAAATTATGAAGCAAACATTTCAAATAAACTTCTCAAATTAAATTTCTAATCAAAAATAGAAAAAATTCTAAACCAAAATCAGAATCAATTTCTAATTTATTTTAAGAGTCCAAAATATTTTTTGTGGAATTTTTAGGTCAAACGAGCTATTAAAATAAAAATAATCATTGAACAAAAAATTAAATAGACTTATTAAATTTTAAACCAATCAAAACATTTTAAAAAATTCCAAAAAAAATATGACAAATACTAGAAATTATTATCAGCCTATGGTAATTTTTTCATGATTTTTAAAGATGTTTTGATCACAAAAATAAAATCAGAAATATCAATTGAAATCAAATAATATGAAATGCATTAAAAATTTAAATCATCCAATCAGGGCGCGCCACCTCATCATATTCTACCTCAAGATAAAGCCCTAAACGCGTGTTTTCACAGTTCTAAACCTCATGTTCTGATCAGTACTTCTTCCTTATTTCTCCACCAAAATCAACGATTCAAAGCTCAAAACAAAGTCAGATCTAACCTCTACATCATGATACTTATAGATCTCAAAAAGATTGACTAGGCTATTAGAAATCTAGACGCAAAAATTGCAAAAACTCACTGAATATGAATTACTCAGAAGTTCAAACAACGATCTATTCTTCAATTTCAAACAAAATTATACGTCAAACCTATTGTTTGTCCAACTAAGAGCTCATAAACATGAAGTAATTCATCAAATCAAGCTGAAAATAGCAAATTGAAGTTCAAGAATCTCACCTCAATGTGAAACTAGAAATATCGATTCCTTAGTTACATAAGCAAATAAACTCCAGGATCTTGATCTACACACTTCAAGGAAGATGAATCTACAGGAAATTTGATGAATGTGCGGAGAAGATAAGAGAATCGAAGAAAACTTGAGCAAGAGCAGAAAAAGTTCAGATCCAGATTTATGATAACTGGAGCGCGTCCCCCCCTGAAATGAGGCTTGCAGTACATTATATAGTGTGAGTAGAGAAGGTTAGAAGAGGAAATTGGTCCTCAAAACTGCTCAAGGCCCTGATTGGAAAATTTTGGCCAAAAAATGAGTGCACATGGGCCTCAGCTATTTGCCCGTGCATTTCTTCATTTTCTTTGCATTTCATGAGCCAAATAACCTCAGAAGAAAATCCTCAAAGTGCCAGGTCATGATTATTTGAAATGAGAGAGTATGGATGAATTTACCAAATTGAGCATGTTTGTCATTTTTTCAATCAAGCAAGTACACCAAGCACATGGGCACGAAATGGATCGCATCCTGGGTTTCCACAAGTCACAAATGGGTCATGTGCCTGATTAGAAGTGAAGAGAATGGCTGAAAATGAAGTTCTCAAGTTTTGGCATTTTGCTTGCATGGCTAAAGTTCACTAAAATGGCATGAAACTCAAAAGACCATAACTTTCCCATACTTTTTAATTTTTACACAAATGAGTACAATTGGGAAAGGTATTGAAAAGATATACAATCCCTTAGTTTTGAGTTTTTGCAATTGAATCCATTAAGGTCCTCAAAATTTGACATGAAATTCACTAATTTTGGAAAATGACCTATAATTTTAACTTGAGGCATGAACTTACAAAGACCATAACTCTTGACTCTTTTCCAATTTGGACATGATACGAAAAGGAGATGAAAAATCACCCTCTTATCTTTCCAAGCATACTTCATTTGCATTTTTTTGATCAAAGGTGAATAAAATATGAATTTTTTAAGTTAAGTCCTCATTTTCCAAAATTAGAAACTTTTAGGGTTTCTTCATGAACAAGTTTCAACCCAAACCATAATATTTTTGATCCAATGATTAAAATGGACTTGAAATATGAAAAGTACACCGTTGAATTGATGGTTGACCAAAAGTTCCCTTGGTCAACCTTGACTTTGACTGATTTTGACCAAAATGACCATTTTGCCCCTTTGAATCAATTGATCCACTTCCCTTCAAAATTGATGATCAAGACTTCAAACATATGATCTTCCAAATATATAGAGGCCATGTATAAATTTTCACTTCAAAATTCTCAAGAAATCTTGATAAAATGCCAAACCCTAGTTTTGGTTAACACCTTAGGAGACTGGTGAATCATCTTCAAAACTTCAAATCCTCTGGGCATCTTGACCAATTTCTTGTACAAAGACTTTTCAAATACCAATGAGATGTTATAACTTCCAAATCAAGACTTGTATACTGATCAATAGACTTAATCAAACAAAACCCTAATTTTGACTGGTGAATCAAAAGAGTGATTCTTCTTATAATCAATCTCAAACTTCAATCCTCTGATGATCCAAAGAGATGGATAAAAAATCTTGAGATATGCAGTAACTTTTGAGCTTGAAAGATCCAGAGGTTTAGATGATAAGGTTCTACTTGAGCAACTTATCAATGCAATCAACCTTCAAAGCTTGAGGAGGACTTGATAACCAAAGTATTTTGATCCCATCACAATGTATGAATGCAATGCAATATGATATTCATGATGAAACATAAGCCTAAATCAAGAGGGTAAATTTTGGGGTGCAACACTATACAAATTTATGAAAGAGAAAAATAGCTATGTGCAACAACCCCATTGGGTTCCGACTCTGCTATTTCCTTTATATCTTCAAGTGTCTCATCACTTTGCTTCTTGGCCAAAAGTTAATCAGATTAATTGGTGTCGTCCGAGCTTGATAGTCGATACCGAAGTCTGGTCGCAAGATGGTCCAATGAGACATAGTGATACGCTTTATATCCCTTACTTTTTCCTGGACCACCCTTTCGGGTTTTCAGTCCACCGGGATACCCTTTTTGCCCAAGCCTCCCTTTCGGGTTTTCGACTTGCCGGGTGTACAGGGTTTTCATTTTCATCCCTTACTTTTGCCCGAACCCTTTTGGTTCGCTGGGAAGCCCTTATTTTTGCCTAGGCCAGTCAACCTAGCGGGTCTTTTGATTTGGCATAGTATCTTTTCACTATGTATGCATTGATAGGGTGAGGAAGGTCGTCACCGTCCATGGTGGTTAGAATCATAGCTCCACCCGAGAAAATGTTATTAACCACAAATGGTCCTTCGTACGTGGGGGTCCATTTTTCCCTGGGATCACCTCGCGGTAGTATGATGCGTTTGATCACTAGGTCCCCGACTTGATAATCTTGATGCCTGACTTTCTTATTAAAAGCCTTGATCATTCGCTTTCGATACGTCTGACCATGGCAGATAGCAGTAAGTCTCTTTTCATCGATTAAATTTAACTGATCAAGTCGGGTTTGGATCCAGTCGTCTTCGTTCAAAGCCGCATCCTTCATAATCCTGAGAGAAGGTATCTGGACTTCGATGGGTAGGACTGCATCCATGCCATATACCAGAGAATAGGGTGTTTCCCCTGTCGACATCCTTGCTGAGGTACAGTACCCATGAAGAGAAAATGGTAACATCTCATGCCAGTCTTTGTATGTCACCGTCATCTTTTGCACAATCTTATTGATATTCTTATTAGTTTCTTCAACAGCGCCATTCATCTTCGGCCGGTAGGGAGAAGAATTATGATGTTATATCTTGAACTGTTTACAGAGCTCGGTGATCATTATGTTATTGATATTCGTACCATTGTCAGTAATAATTCTCTCTGGCACACCATATCGACAGATCAGATTGTGTCGTATAAACCGTGCTACGATGCTCTTAGTAACTGTAGCAAAGTAAGTCGCCTCAACCCACTTAGTAAAGTAATCAATGGCTACTAAGATGAAGCAATGTCCATTGGAAGCGGTGGGCCTGATTTCTCCGATCATGTCGATGCCTCACATTGCAAAGGGCCATAGAGCTATCAAAACATTTAAGGGGACCGGAGGCACGTGCACCTTATCAGCATAGATTTGGAACTTATGACAAGTTCGAGAGTGCTGATAGCAATTGGCTTCCATAGTGGACCAATAGTATCCTGCCCGTGGGATCTTCTTAGCCATGGTATGTCCACTAGAGTGGGTTCCGAAGGTGCATTCATGTAGATCTGTCATGATCCTCTATGCTTCACTCTTGTCTACACACCGTAATAGTGTGGAGTCATGGTTGCGTTTATAGAGGATTCCATTACTGAGGAAGAACTTTGTAGCGAACCTTCTCAGAAACTTCTTATGGTTGACAGATGCCCCTTCGGGATATTCTTGATTCTCGAGATACCTTTTGACTTCGTGAAACCAGGGTTTGTCTGCCACTTCTTTGGTATCGATATCATAGCAGTATGCTGGTTCATCCAGCCTCTCAATGGTGATTTGGGGAGCTTCATTGTCCCACCTAACCTTGAACATAGAAGACATGGTAGCTAGCGCTTCCACTAACTGGTTCTCCTCTCGTGGGAAATGTTCGAAGGTTACCTCCTAAAAGTGTGGGAGCAATGTCAGTACGTACTCTTTGTAAGGAATGAGATTTGGGTGTTTCGTATCCCACTCGCCTTTGATCTGACTTATCACCAAAGCAGAATCCCCGAATACACTCAAGAACTTGATCCTTAGGTCAATAGAATCTCGAAGGCCCATGATGCATGCTTCATACTCCGCCATGTTGTTGGTGCAGTTGAAACATAATCGGGCAGTGAATGGAGTATGACAGCCTTCGGGAGATATGATTACAACACCAATGTCGTTACCCAGTGCGTTTGAGGCTCCATCAAAATATATAGACCATCGAGATCCTTCCTCAGGTCCTTCATTCGGTCCAGGTTCTTCGTAGTCAGTCACCAACATAATATTCTCATCCGGGAACTCGAAATTCATGGACTGTTAATCATCCACGGCCTGATGAGCCAAATGATCAGCCAATACAATCCCCTTTATTGATTTTTGGGTTGTATATTATATGTCGTACTCAGTTAAGATCATTTGCCACCTTGCTATCCTTCCGGAGAGAGCGGGCTTCTCGAAAATGTACTTGACCGGATCCATCTTTGATATCAACAAGGTAGTGTGAGTCAGCATATACTGTCTCAGTCGGCAAGCAGCCCATGCCAAAGCGCAGCAAGTTTTCTCGAGCAATGAGTATTGTGTCTCACAGTCGGTAAACTTTTTGCTAAGGTAGTATATTGTGTGCTCTTTTCGACCAGACTCGTCATACTGCCCTAGCACACACCCCATTGAATTGTCTAGCATTGTCAAGTATAATATCAAAAGTCTTCCTTCAACTGGAGGCATCAGAATTGGTGGTTCTTGAAGGTATTCCTTGATTCTTTCAAAAGCGTTATGGCATTCATCATTCCACTTTACCACTTGATCTTTCTTCAGAAGCTTGAAGATTGGCTCACAAGTAGCAGTCAGATGTGAAATAAATCGGGAAATGTAATTTTAGGCGTCCCAAGAAACCTCTAACTTCCTTCTCTGTACGGGGAGCCGGCATCTCTTGTATGGCCTTCACCTTTGTAGGGTCTACCTGAATACCTTTTTCACTGACGATGAATCCCAGAAGCTTACCATACCTTACCCTGAAGGTGTACTTAATCGGATTTAACCTCAGCTTGTATGTATTCAACCTATCAAACATCTTTTGTAGATGATCAAGATGTTCTTCTTCAGTTTGAGACATGGCTATCATATCGTCGACGTAAACCTCTATCTCATGGTGAATCATGTCATGGAACAGAGCTACCATAGCTCGCTGATAAGTTACCCCAGCATTCTTCAACCCAAACGGCATAACCTTGTAGCAGAAAGTGCCCCACTGTGTAACAAGGTTTGTATTCTCCATGTCTTCAGGTGCCATCTTGATCTGATTGTAGCCAGAGAAGCCGTCCATGAAGGAAAAGACTTTGTGTTGTACGGTGTTGTCAACCAGAACATCGATGTGGGGAAGCGGGAAGTCATCCTTGGGGCTTGCCCTGTTCAGGTCTCTATAATCCATACATATTCGTACCTTACCGCCCTTCTTAGGTACCGGAACGACGTTGGCAACCCACTGCGGATAAGAAGTCACAGCTAAGAATCCTGCGTCGAACTGTTTTATGACCTCTGCCTTGATCTTCTCTGACATTTCAGGGCGCATACGATGGACCTTCTGTTTAACCAGAGGACAGTCTTCTTTAGTCGGCAGGCGATGTACCACAATATCGGTGTCCAAACCAGGCATGTCTTCATAGGACCAAGCGAAGATCTCAACATAGTCGTGCAACATCTGTATCAACCTCTGTTTGACGCTAAGCTCCAGATTTGCACCTATTTTAACCTTTTTTTTGTCTTCCTCGGTACCCAAGTTCACTGTCTCAATCGGCTCTTCATGAGGCTGTATGGCCCTCTCTTCCTGCTGTAGTAGTCTAGCAAGTTCTCCAGGAACCTCACAATCATCTTCACCTTCGTCCTCGGCTTGGTTGATCGGATTTTTGAAGTCATAACTAGCAATAACAGAGCTTTTATCAATAGGATCCAGAGTGGATATGGATCTGCATTATGATACGTGAGTGTGTGTAAGAGAATAGATGTTTTGATAAAGTGAAAACATAAAAGAAAAACAGAGAGCGCAAAATTTGTATGCAAGAAACCTCCAATGCTTTATTAATGATATATGAAATGCCAAATAACAGCCCTCACAAGCAAAGCCAATGTGCCTCAGGAAAAGGCACAAGGTCGTAAAGTTTTAAATTGTTTATTACAAATCTTAAAACAAGTAAGTCAATTACTCTGGAATAAAAGAAAGTGGCATAAAGTCCCTAGTCGTCCAGTTACTCGGTCCATCGTTGGTAGTTGGGTAGATCCAGTTGTCAATGTCTGAGTCTTCCTCATTTTCTTCAATGGCGTTAATTCCCCGATTACTGATATGTAGGGGAGGTCTTCCACCCTGAGCGTGTCTAACAGCCCTTTGAGCCCCTGTAGTAAAGCCCAAACCAAATTTGTCAGTTTTGTGAGTGAAATCAGGGAGATGACCCTAATTGGCACACCCACCTTCTTCAACCATGACCCTGGTATCCTTGAGGGAAGCCATCTTCAGAGGAAGTTTGTTTCTAGTAGTAGATTCAGTCGATGCCAAAATCTGAGGGACCTCTTCAAAATTCTGACAATGAGTTTCTATGAATTCCCCGTCCATCTCTACGTACCGGAAGGAATTGAGGTGGCTCATCATATACTCCTCTTCACCCCGCACAGTGACAATCTTCCATTTCACCTGATACTTTAGCATTTGGTGGAGTGTGGAAGTAACTGCTCCAGCCTCGTGGATCCAAGGAAGACCCAGCAAAAAAGAATACGGTGGCCTGATGTCCATCACATAGAAGTTGGACCCAAAAGTCTGAGAACCCACTTTGACAGGGATGTCCACCTCCCCATGCACCATTCTCTTTGATCTGTCAAAATCCCTTACCACAATGTTACTAGGCTTTAGAGTCAAACCCTTTCAATCCAACCGGTCCAACGCTTTCTTAGGCAAGACATTCAGCGAAGACCCAATATCTACCAGCACATGAGCAATAGTTGTGCCCCTACATTCAATGAGACATGCAGAGCATCATTATGCTTCCTTCCCTTCGGTGTTAAGTCTGCATCTGAAAAACCCAGCCCATTATCAGCAGTCAGGCTGGCCACACAACCTTTGAACTAATCAGCTGAAGTTTCTTGCGGCACATGCGTGATCTTGAGGAATGCAATCAAAGCCTTTGCATGGGCTTCGGAACACAACAGCAAAGACAACATGGATATCTTCGATGGGGTCTGCCCCAGATGCTCGACCACATTGTAGTCGCTCTTTTTAATTATTTTCAGTATTTCCTCTATCTCTTGCTTAGAGGCTTCCATAACAATTTTCCTAGGCGCCTCTGTCTGGGCAGGCTCACCTATAATTTCTTTTCCGTGGGTATCAGATAATTCACCAACAGGGGTAATAACTGGAGTAAGAACAGGAGCATTAGTTGATGTACTAGCAGGAACAACAGATGGAATGACAATAGGCTTGTTGACAGTCTTAGGTGAAATCTCGGGAGAGAAGACCCTTCCACTTCAGGTGATTTTGCTGGTTCCAACAATGTTACCAATATCAGTATCAGCCTCTTCATCTTTCAAATCTTGTTTGATGCCATGATAGTACACATCGACACCATAATTCCAGGGGACTGCTTTGTCCGAGACATACGGGACAGGACCCGGAACAGTGATTATCAGCGGAGCAATTCTTGGAGCAGATGTAATCCTAACAGGTCTTCTCGAGGAGACCTTGGAAGGATTGGCAGAAATGGTTATAATGGCAATGTCTTCAGATGGGACTACGGGAACCAAAGTTTTCTTGAACAAAATTTCCTTGTTGTCCATCAAGCATTGAACACTTGATTTCAGCAAATGGAAACCAGAAGGTAGAAATGAACACATGTGGCAACCTTCACCACAACCTGGAAATAAACCGGCCAACAGCAAATTCTTCTTCACAGTCATGAGAGGAGTAGAAACTTCATCCACCAAGTTCACAATCAAGTCGGTATCAACAGCATTAATTCCACGACCGTGCTTAGGCATAGGAGTAGTTATGACATTTCGATTCTCCGGAGCATCAAACTTTATTTCCTTGGCTTCAATCAAGTCTTGTACCTTGTTCCTCAGAGCCCAGCAGTCATTTGTATTATGGCCAGGACTCTCAAAATGATAGGTACACCGAGCATTTGGATTATATCGGGGAGATGTAGTATTTGGATTCTTGGGAGCCTCTTTCAAGGTTGCCAAGTTGGATCTCAGCAGATGAGGTAGAACTTCAGCCAATGTCATGTTGATTCGGCTAAACTTCCGTTGTGGTCTTTCCACTCTTTGTTGATTGTTGCATTGTGGAACAACTGCAGGCCTATGTATCATTACGGCACTTACTGTCTGACGATGTTCATCCCTGTTTTGGGCCCTCGGGCTATAGATGGCACTGGCTTCCTTCTTACCAGCAAAAGGCTTCTTTACTGAACTCGAAGAGGCATCCTTCTGTATCTTTCCGCTCCGAATCCCAGCTTCTACCCTTTCTCCAGTTAATATCAGCTCGGTGAAACCAGCTGAGGAGCTACCAATCAGGTGATTAAAGAATGGACCAGACAGTGTCCCAAGAAACATATCAACCAACTCCCTATCAGACAATGGGGGTTGAACTCTTCCAGCCAAGTCTCTCCATTTCTGTGCATAGCCTTTAAAGCCTTCACTCGCCCCCATGGACATACTCTAGAGTTGAGTACGAGTAGGAGCAAGGTTGGCGTTGTGTTGATACTACTTGTAGAAAGCAGCAGCCAGATCTTCCCAATTTCGGACATTGGCTCCCTCCAGTTGGTAGAACCATTCAAGTTGAGTCCCTGACAGACTATCTTGAAAGAAATGAACCCACAAATTTCTATCAATGGTGTGGGGCTGGATCTTTCTGACATAAGAATGGAGATGGAGTTTTGGGCAGGACACCCCATCATACTTAGCAAAAACTGGAGCCTTGAACTTCTGCAGGATGACCACTCCTGACACCAATCCCAATTCTTCGAAATCCAGCCCAGGTATCCTCTGAACTTCCATGGCACTCAAACGATCTTCCAACTACTTGTATCTATCCTCAGCAAGAGGATATTGCTCAACATTATAGTTGGTATCGTTGTCAGAAACTGCAGGACTGTGGTCCTTCTCTTCTTCTTGATTCTACCCTTCCTTAGATGAAGAGGTCAGATCGACTTGTCTCTTCAAACGCTCTCCAAACCTTCTGCCCATATTCAAAATACCGGAAGCCTTCTTCTTTTTCTTCTTCTCTTTCAGGATGAGGGCTTTCAGATCCTCCTGCCCTTTTGCCAGACTTATGAACATTTGTTGGAACTGGGCGTTTTGTGCCTGAAGGTCCTTGATGCTTTGTTCGGAAGACATTTCTGCTGAAATGAACAACGAAGAAGATGAGAAACCTGTAATGGTACTTGTACATGCAATGTTATGAATGGGATACGCATGCAATGATTTCAAAGACTTTGGGAAATTTAAATTTGCAAACCAAAATAAACAAAGATTTTATTAGCTGAATTCAAAGTTCGAATTCCTTTTAGGCGTTACAATTGAAACAAATCTAAAATTATAAAAGACATCAGAATTCCCATGGATGCTTCCTTTTTGTGCCGAGATAATCATTGAGTCCTCTTTCCTTGTGGAGCTGCTTTGGGAGCTCTAAAACCTTCTTCTCCTGAGCATGGAATTGATCCTTGTAAGTATCCCGCTCCTTCATCAACTAAATCCAAGACCTCTGTAATTCCCCAAGATCAGTGGGCATATAAGGATAGAGAACCGTATAAGGAATACCCCCTTCAGTAGTAGGTTCCATAATCACCGGTAAAACTGCCACATAGGGCATCATAAGCTTCTAGGTGCGAGCTCGTACCCATTGGAGGTAAGGTTCCATAGGAATGGAAGCCTTTGGCCCCAAAGCCTTTATTCCAGATTTGTTTACCATGCCCTAAGCTCGTATGAACATCCGGCGATACTTGTGAACATCATCCTCATAGTTGAACACAATGTCCTCAATAAGTAACTAATGGGGACCATCTCTTCGAGCGTAACCAAATTGTCGCAGAGCTAAACAAGGATTATAGGTTATACCCCCTCTGATACCAAGTAATAGGACATTAGGGTACTCCCCGCAGCGGTCAATAATAGTAGTGTTTTCCATAGCTTGGGAACACCAGAGAATATCCATGTGAGCGAGTGACATTATCCTTTATGACCAACCCAAACCTTCTTCGTCCTTTAGTGCAGACTTGGGGAGGTGAGAAATAAACCACCTCGACAGCAATGGCATACAACACATAAGAACCCCTCTTCTCTTCATGGTACGAGTATGGAGAGCGTGCAAAATATCTCCGAGCAAGGTAGGCACAGGGTTGCGGGAGAGGAAGATCTTGATAGCATTCACATCTATGAATGAGTCTGGATTAGGGAATAGGACTAACCCATAGTTTAGAAGAGCCAAAACCTCCTCAAAAGCCTGAAAATCCATATCATCCCAAAACAACTAGGCCTTGTCTATCAGAAACTTAGCTAGAAAACCTTTGACTCTGCTTCTTATTTCCCAATTGGATACCACGTCGGCCCGTTTTAGATGCAAAGCTGAGGCAATGACTTGTGGCTTAGGAAATTCTTCTAGACCTGTGAAGGGCAACTGTTCAAGAATGGGTATATCCAACAATTGAGATAATTCTTCCAAGGTAGTCACCAACTGATAGTCTGGAAAGGTGAAGCAGTGGTGCTTGGGATCGAAGAACTGAAAGAGTACACTCATCATATTTTCATCAAAGTTTGAAGTAACCAGGTTGAGAAGTTGACCATGTCTCTTAGTGAACGCAGAAGTTTCAGAAACCTTTGACACTAGCTCTTTGAGTTGAGAAGGTATCTTCATAAAGCTGATTCGGATAGTGTTTCTACGAACGGAAGCCATGATCTGTAAAACAGAAAAAAGATAAATTCCCTTGGTCTTTGAAATGGCTAGTGCAATAAAAATCGATGCTATATTATGATGCATGATGTCATGATAAACCACATGTATAGCAAACACAGACAAATCACACTAAGTTCTTAGGTTTAAGGCTTGCATGAGGTTAAAGGTCATACCCTCTTGAAGTTTAGTTGGTTTCAAACCTGTCTTAAAAAGTAACCGGGTTCTAAGGGATCTCAATATCACTGACCATCCTTTATCGGGCATTGTCTCAGCTCAAGCAATCTTTTCTTGCGGCCGAAATATCCCGAAAGTCTGATCTCAATGAGTGTAGCATCGAGTATCAACCAATCTTCAGCTCTACACCGAGGCCGGCTATCTCACTACTTTCTAATGGCCAAGTTTGTTCAACTAATGTTATAAGGTGCGTTAGTGCTTCACGACACTATGCGGCGGCCCCGTATTCTCCTCGTTTCCCCACGAAGGATACCGGTACCAACCAAAGTGTCACACCAACACAGCCATCGCTTAAACCATATCGGTTTACGCCGTACAGTCTCCACGATCTATTATTGTTTACCTAATGAGCTCCCCCAGATCCAGGTGTAGGATCTATAGTAACCCAACCAATAACCTTTTAAGAATAAAGCCAACAAACAAGAAAGAAATTTTAACATGACCTATATCCTAAGGTAAACCCCACTTTATTTTATTTCCCCAACAGAGTCACCAGTTCTGTGATACGGTTGCAGAACCGACTGTTTTTACTGGTTTGCGTTTTGCGTTTTGTGTTTGCAAAATGTCGCGGTAAGCAATAGTCACCACCAACTTTTATTTTATCCAATCATGGAAAAGTAAAAAGAACAGAAAAAACCTTTTTCGAGATTTCTGAGTATGGGGGGTAGATTATAGAAAAGGAAGATGTTAGCACCCTTTCTATCCATGGTTTTCCATGGGCTCTTAGGTACTTTCTCATCTTTTTAAAATTGCTTGTGTGTGTGCTTGTTTTGAAAAAGTTTTACTTCGTGATAACCCTTGTATCAGTCCTCAAAGGTGTGACGAAGTTTGTTTTGAAAATTGTTTTGAAAGGTGTTTGTGTGAAATGTTTTGTTGAGCAAGTACTTAAGATTCTACCTACTCGAAAAAAGATGGTTCATTCTTGCTTCCTTTAGACAATGATATCCTACTATTAAGGAGTAGGTAGCCCCGTCGTTAGAGTTTATAAGAGACATTTGAAAGGGACAAGTACAGTCACCAAAGCAATGGGTTGGAAACTTTATTAGTAACCCTAAAGTCTTAAGATCATTCTGAGGCAACATTTCCGAGGCAACATTCGAATGGGACATTTTGATCTTTTAGACTGGAGGGCAACCACTAAAATCTCCTATGCTTCATGATTGTTTACCGAAGGCAACCGAAGTGAGGCAAACCCTAGGAGTGAATATGTGCATGTGAATTTTTCAGTTAATTTAGTCTTTGCACATTAGGTGATCTACCGTTTTAATTTTCAGATATTCTTGCCATACAATCCTATTAGCCATGCATTTAGACAGTTAAATATTTGCAAGAATTTAAAGGGCGAGAAAATAAACCTAGCTATTACAGGGCTTTGGCAGTTACATTATCATCTTGACTGAAAATAAAAATGCGGAAGTTTAAAAGCCTAATTAATATTACAATCCCGGAGCAGTTACAATAATAATAAAAGAACTAAAATGCGCGCGGCAAATTAAATGTGAGAAGAATTGAAAACCCTAAAAATCTAATTGAAAAAATATTTAGTTATTTTTTGAGGAAAAAATTAATTAAGTTATGTACAATTAAAACCCTAATTCTAATTATTTTTAATTATATAAAAAAAAGATTAAATTTCCCTAAGTTAATTAAACTAGATTAATTAAGAAATAAAAAATATTCTTTTATGAAAAAAAATGATTTTTTGGTGTTTTTTGTGATTTTTTGATTAAATAAAAAATGATTTTAGATATTATTTGTGAAAATAAAAGTAATTAAGAAAATAAATAAAATAAATTTAAAAAATAGAGAAAGAGAGGAATTGGGCCTGTGTTGTGCTGAATGGGGGGTGCAATGTCGAATTTCCCAGGCCCATTAGCCATCCAAGCCCAGTCAGCGCTTGGTTCTATGTGGCGTTGACCTGAGGGTGTACCATGGGTCCTTCATTGCTATGCGTTGGATCTAGTTGACTATGAATTTGAAGGATGTGTGGTTGATAGCGCATGGTGAACGCTAGGGCATGTGATGCACAGGATCTGCAAATGGAAAGTGAGAAAATAAAGAAGTTTATTGGGACCTGGGATAGAACCCAGGTCCTTATACTCACCACCAACGCGCCTCACCACTGGGCCAACTTGATTTGTTGAATAAATACTGAAAATAATATATAATATAGAAAACAAAATAGTTAGTGGAAAGACACGCGCGAAATTTCAAATGGCCCAATGGTTGGATGCCACATAAGCTTCTTCTACCTTCCTCCGTCGCACTAGATGATGACCTTATACCCATAGACATCTGCCATGGCTACAAACCTGTAATATCTCAAAACACGATACAAGCATGATAAATCACTTATGAATACATTGATTAATTCGTTTTGACCTCATGAACACGATGGCGCCCTTTATTTAGGGTAATTTCACCTGTGGACAAAAACCCTAAAAATGCAAGGTGAACCCTAGCAATGGCAGATATGCGTATAGGCTTCAAAAATGCAATTAAATTATTCAGTTAGCTTGCAAACATGTCAAAGATTACAAATATATCAATTAAACGCGCTAATGATGCGGGAATTATGATAATCGATTCTAAAAAAAATTGCAAACAGTGTGAGTTATAGCTTGCGCTTCTTAATACTTCAGACCTTGCAAACGATTGGGATGGCTTCCTGAGATGTCCAGCAATTGGTTGGCAATGCTAGGATGGCTTGAGATGGCCTGTGGATTGAAAATCGATTCACACTTTTCTTTGAATTTTTTGAATTTTGCTCTGCCTCTTTCACGATTGCTAACCCTTGTCTTATGCCTTGTACATCTTCATTATATATCCTAGAACGAATTAGGGTTATAAAACTGGCTTGTATCTTTGCAATTATGGAAGATTTGATTTGATTTCCATGCCATATGTAAACTTTCTATATTGAGCTAAATCATCCCTTTCTTGTACCAATCATGCTTGATTCGATTTGGCCTTGATATTTCAGCATATTTTGATTGCAAACCTGTCAAAAAAATCATATCAAAACAGATCTTTCATATTATTTACCAATTATTTGATTTAATTCAATTTTTAATTAATAAAAAATAAAAATAAATTGTAAAATGAAGCAAATAACATGTGGATAAGTAATTGGGTCGTGGACCATGTTATAAGTGAGGTGCAAGCATAAAAAGTTAGGCCCATTTGGCAAAAAATGTAATTTTGAGCCCATTTGACTTTTGGCAATTTTACAAAAAGGGTCAACTTTGACAAGGCATATCTCCTCCAATTTTAACCCTAGAGAGGTGTTCTTGGACTTTTTAGAAATATTAGGATGTCCCCTAAGCAACCCTTTTGGTATCATCTCAATTTAGTCTTCCATGTTCATGTAAGAAGCTTTGACCCAAAAGGTGTTTTTGTTGACTTTTCAAAAGGACCCATAATGTAGAAATTCATATCTTTTTATGAGTGCCTGTTTTGAACTTGGGGGATAAATATGAGTTGTATGGAATTGCTTCCTCTTAATAATGAGCCTTGGATGGAAAATTTCTGATAAATTATGTGGAAGTTATGCTTGGTCAAAGTTTGGTTGACTTTTTCCTAAGAAACCCTAATTTAGCAACTTTTGGGTTTTTATGAGTTTGGAGCATTACTTGAAGAATCATGATAAAACCTTGATCAAATGATGGATATCACTTCAAAATGTTGATGTTGACCCAAAATCTTGAAGTTTGACTGTATGTGGGCCACAGTTGACTTTTGACCTAATACAGTCGATTCTCAAGCATCTGAGCATTTGACTGACCAAACTTCTTGTGCAAGGCATGAAACTTGACATGGAAGGTCTTGAGAAAATATTAGGATAATGGAGAGAATATGAGGTCTTTGGAGTCCACCTATCTTGATAAAAATGGAAACCCTACTTTGAGACATACTGCCTTAGGAGAGAGTTTGTCTGGTCAACTCTTGGGAAAACTTGAGCAAATTGAGGATCTCTAGGAGTATGTATTGAGTAAAATGAGAGGGCAAATTTTTGGGTACAACAACTTTGATGAATGTATGATATGAGTCGACTCAAAAGTAAAGAATTTTGATTTTATGCAGCTTTTTCAATTGATTTCATGCAATATATATAACACTTAGAATCCCTATGTACTTAACAATAAAGATAAAGAAGAACAAGTTTAGCATTTACACATCGTTAAGAATAGAGAATATATGAGAACGATATTACCTTCATGATAGTTGATAAGAGCTTTCACTAAGGCTATCCATAAGTTCATCAAGCATTAAGAGAATATGTTCAATAAAATAAAAAGGTATGCAACTTACTTAAGTTATAACCTATCCGAGATATCGAGAACACCAAGTTCCCTATGGATGTGAAAGAAGGGTTCCCTAGCGAGTGGTTTAGTAAAAATGTCAGAAAGTTGATTTTTCTATCAACATGCTCGAAAATAACATCACCCTTTTCCACATGATCCCTTAGAAAATGATGTATTATCTCAATATGTTTTGTGTGAGAGTGCAAAATCGGATTTTTGGTTAGGTTGATGGCACTTGTATTGTCACAAAAAATAGGAATGTGATCAAGTTGGACATTGAAGTAGAGTAATTATTGTTTCAGCCACAAGATTTGGGCACAAAAATTACCAGTTGCAACATATTCCGCTTCAGTGGTTGACAAGGCAACTGAAACTTGCTTTTTGCTATGCCAACTGACCAAAGAATTTTAAAAGAAATAACAAGTGCCGCTAGTGCTATTCCTATCCGATTTGCAACCGAAAAAGTCAGAATCAGAATAGACAACCAAAGAACAATCACTACCCTTAGAGTACCAAAGTCCATACTTAGTTGTACCACTAAGGTACATAAGTATGCGCTTTACGGCTTTTAAATGTGACTCTTTAGGACATGATTGAAACCGAGCACACATGCAAACACTAAACATAATATCTGGACGAGAGGCCGTAAGATAAAGAAAGGAACCAATCATACCTCTATACCTTTTTATATCGACAGGCTTACCATTATCATCTCGATCTAAGTTCACGGCCATAGGCATAAGAGTATCGATTGATTTTGAGTTTGCCATGTCAAATCGCTTGAGTAGGTCAAGAAAATATTTAGTTTGACTCGCGAATGTTCCTTCATTTAATTGATTGATTTGAAGTCCAAGGAAGTAGTTTAACTCCCCCATCATGCTCATCTCAAATTCTCCCTGCATCATCTTAGAGAATTTCTTGACAAATGATGTGTTAGAAGAACCAAAAATAATGTCATCTACATAAACTTGAACTAAAATAAAATGTTTTCCTTCATGTTGAATAAAAAGGGTTGTGTCAACCTTTCCTCTTGAGAATCCTTGATCTAGTAAGAATTTTCTAAGATGTTCGTACCAAGCCCTAGGGGCTTGTTTAAGACTGTATAACATACGCTTAAGTTTGTAAACATAGTTAGGATTCTCAAAATTCTCAAAACCAGGAGGTTGAGACACATAAACCTCTTCATTAATGTATCCATTTAAGAAGGAAACTTTTACATCCATTTGAAATAATTTGAAGTTATGTGAGCATGCATATGCAAGCAAAAGGCGTATAGCCTAAAGTCGGGCCACTGGAGCATAAGTTTCCTCATAATATATGCCTTCCTCTTGGTTATACCCTTGGGCAACAAGTCGAGCCTTGTTGCGAGTTATAATTCTGTTTTCGTCTAGTTTGTTCCTAAAAACCCATTTAGTTCCAGTAACTATATGATCTCACGGAGGGGGGACAAGGTCTCAAACCTCATTTCTTTTAAACTGATTTAGTTCCTATTGCATGGCTAAAAACCAATTTTCATCGAGTAAGGCATCTTTAGGGTTTTGGGTTCAATTTGAGAGACAAAAGCAAAATGATAACAAAAGTTACTTAACTTAGAGCGAGTGGTGACTCCCTTTGATATATCTCCTAGGATGTTGTTGATGGGATGATCCTTAGAGGTTTTCCATTCCAAAGGAAGATCATTTTTATTGCTTGGATGATCTTCCTCTCTTTCTTCGGATACTTGATCTAACTCTTCTTCAATTTTAGTAGATCCCGAGTCCTTTTATTTGGGATCTTGTAGTATGCTTTTTGAAGATACACCTGCACCATCATAAACACTACCCTTTCCGACTAATTTCGGATCGGATTAATCAAAGGAAACATGTACAAACTCTTCAACTATATGTAATCTTTTATTAAATACTTTATAGGCTTTACTTGATTGAGAGTATCCGAGAAAGATACCTTTGTTAGCTTTTGAATTAAATTTACCTAAATTTTCTTTACCATTATTTAACATAAAGCATTTACATATGAAGACGTGAAGATGAGAAATGTTTGATTTTCTTCCTTTCAAAAGTTCATAGGGAGTTTTTTTTAGAATAGGACGTATTAGAACCCTATTCAACACATAACATGTCGTGATAGTGGCATCAGCCCAAAAGTATTTTGGAAGATGGTGTTCATTGATCATAGTTCTTCTGAGTTCTTCTAAAATATCGTTTTTACGTTCCACCACTCCATTTTGTTGAGGAGTACGTGGAGCGGAAAAATTGTTATCAATGACGTATTTTTCACAAAATTTATCAAAGAGATCATTCTCAAATTCACCATCGTGATCACTTCGAATAGTAATTATGCTAGTGTTCAATTTGTGTTGAGAAAACTTGGCAAATTTTTCAAATGCCGGAAAGGTGTCATTGTTATTTGCCAAGAAAATTGTCCAACAAAATCTTGAGTAGTCATCTACAATAACAAATCCATAGTAGTTACCACCTAGACTTTTAATTCTAGATGGTCCAAAAATATCTATATGAAGTTCAAGAGGTATCATTGTAGAAACAATGTTTTAAGATTTAAACGAGATTCTAGTTTGCTTCCCCATTTGGCAAGCATCACATAAGTGATCCTTGGAAAATTTTAGTTTTGGTAAACCGACTACTAAATCTTTTAAGACAACTTTATTTAACAAATCAAAATTCAAGTGAGCTAGACGTCTATGCCACAACCATGAATCTTCATTTAAAGTGACTAGACATTTAGCTCCAGTTAGGGACACATTATTCAAGTCAAGCATGTATACATTGTTTACCCTCAAGCCTTTCAACACATCATCTTTCTTATAATTGTGTTCAATTATGCAACAATCTTTTGAAAACGATACATTGTGTCCTTTGTCTCATAATTGACTAATACTAATAAGATTGTGTTTAAGACCATCAAGTAATAGGACATCTGAGATAGTAGTAGAAGAGGGATTACATACACTACTTTACCGAGTATTGCTCCCTTGTTATTGTTGCTATAGGTGACAAATACTTTATTTTTCGCCACAAAGTCAAAAAATAGGGAGATGTCGTCCGTCATATGTCTTGAGCACCCACTATCGAGAAACCATCTTTTCTCCGTAGTCTCAAGACATTCCACCTACAAATTTAAACAAGGGAAATATGTACCCAATTTTTATTGGGTCCTTGTGTGTGAATGATACTTGAGATGCATTTTGGCAACCATTTGAAAATGCCTTGAGGGACCAAAAACCTCCTAAGTCTACATTTGCTAATGGTGTGCCCCCTTTTGCAACAATATAAACATGTTAGAGTTTTGGGTAAGTTACTTTTGCTTGGAGGGTCTCTTATTTCATAAGTGTATTTTTGATATGGATTTATCATACTACTTCTGAAATTTGATCTATCAATGCTAAAAGTAATTTTGGGTTGTAAAGCTTTGTCAAGTTTGGCTTTAAGAGTTTTTACCTCTCTTTGCCAAATGTAGCAAGTTTCATATCCAGCCCAATCATGCCAAGAAAGCTTATCATTTTTGCTATCAGTTTTGATTTTCACTATCATGGATGCCTTTAGAGCTTCAAATTCTTTTTGGGATTTGGACACTTTATGCTCAAGGTATGAAAAGATTTTCTTATTTGAGGCTAATCATTTAAAAGCTTCCTTAGCCTCATTTTGTAGAGTATCAAAAGCACTTTGCAATTCTATGTGAGACATTTTATCAATGTGATTATATTTAGAGTGACTTACATTGCTTTTCTTCTTTTGATGAGCCATGAGGCAAAGGTTGATTGTTTCTTCTTCGTCACTAGAGTCACTTTTGCTTGAGGCTTAACTATCACTATCCCAAGCAATGTATGCTCTTCTATCTTTGTTCGGTCTCTTTTGGAATTTGTCTTTCTTGAGCAACGGGCAGTCCGGTTTGTAGTGGTCGGGTTTTCCACAGTTGAAACATGATCTTCTTGATTTAGATTTCTTACCTTCATCTTGTCTTAAAGGTTTTGATTGTCTTCTATAACTGATGATATTTTTTCCGAGTGTTGGGCGTTATTCTTTTGAAGATATATGTGATATGTTCTCACAAACAACCCCGTGTCTTCACTTAAGCTTTCATCATCATCACTAGAATCACTCACACAAGAGTTATTGGTGGCAGACTTTGAGCTTGAAGCCTTTAATGCAATAGACTTCTTTTCCGTGTCTTTTGGTTTTTCCTTCTTTTCCTTTTTCTTATGCTTATTGAGATTCATGGGCTCTTGCTCATGCTCTTGAAGCTTCCCAAACAGTGTTGTTATGTCGAGTTTAGCTAGATTATTTGCTTCCTTGATCGCTGTAACTTTAGGTTGTCATTCCCTATTAAGACATATTAAAATTTTATTAGTAGCAATAGCATTGGGAGTAACATGACCAAGAGTGTGTAAGCAATTGATTATACGAGAAAGTCTCTTTTGCATATCAGTAATGGTTTTACCATGCTTCATGTGAAAGAGATGAAACTCTTGAGTCAATGTATTGATTTTAGCAAGTTTAACATCATTAGTCCCCTCATGGGAAATTTCTAGAGCATCCCACATTGCTTTAGGAGTTGCACAATGTGATACTCTAAAATATTCATCAATACCTAAAGAAGCAATAAGCATATTTCTACTTTCTAATCATAGCTATACTTTTTCTCGTCTTCCTCATCCCATAGTGCTTCCGGTTTAGGTATGGCGATGTTATCCTCATTGGTCATGGTTATTTGCATAAGACCATCCTCGATAACTTTCCATATATTTTTATTAACAGAATTAATATTCACACGCACACAATCTTTCCAATAGCTATAATTTTCACCGGTGAAAATAGGAGCTCTCGTATAAGCCCCTTTTGGATCGTTCTTCATATTCTACAAAGTAATATGTGAAGCACAAGATGAACCGGTACTCTGATACTGCTTGTTAGACGATGTGATCGATCTATAAGAGGGGTTGAATAGATCATTTAAAATAATTTATGCTTTTTAAAATTTTTTTCAGAAAAATATGTGAAAGCTTCCTGGAATCTCCAATTGTTTAAACGATCCTCTATTGAAAAGATCGTATATACGTAACCGTATGGAATATAATGACAAAGTAAGAATCAATGTGTTTTACTCAATTGATGAATCACTTATACAACCTCAATGAATATTAATTACTTCCAATGAGTTGAATGAGATAAGGCTAAACACAACGAATAATTTGTGGATTAGTCAATTTGTCAAATACCTTATGGGCAAAGCACCTTAGGTTTGATTACACTAAATTATAGTGGTGGGTTTTCTTAGGTATTAATCAAAATGATTGTTACCAATATTTTGAAATGAACTCAACACACCACAATTTCAATATATGCAGATTTGACAAATTAATTTTCACACTGTATAGTAATCAAATATAGAGATAAAGAAAAAGCAGAAGAACACACGATTTGTTAAGGCAGTTCCCCTTGTTGTCCTCGCGTAGGGTACATTTGCCCCCAATTATAGAATCTAGAATTGAGATACTTGATATTAAATTGCAAATGTTACAAGAGAATAGATAGTTCACAATACAAACAAACCAATGTTGTTGATGTAACAGTCTTCTTCCCTTTCCTCCGGCTACCGCTACTTGATTAAGCAAACCCACCGTTTCTTAATCCTTTCACTCGGATGAATTCAATGAAGCAAAGACTTGTGCAAAAACTCCCGCACCAATAGTAATCTTGGAGGAGAAAATCCAAATGATTTTATTCAAGAACATCCCACAATTGCTCAACCCAAATCTGAATTGAATCCTTGATTTGAACGTTATCACCACAGCAATTTTATTGAACCAACAACCATGATTATATGTAGATGTTGATTTTTGAGATAAGAGGATGAAGATGATGAGCACTATGTGTATCTTTCACTAGTTCTTGTTAACTTCAAATAATGATGCATAATGAATATATATATATATATATATATATATATATATATATATATATATATATATATATATATATATATATATATATATATATATATATATATATATATATATATATATATATATATATATATATATATATATATATATATATATATATATATATATATATATATATATATATATATATATATATATATATATATATATATATATATATGTTACCTAATGGCCAAGACCCACAATTATAGCAGAAAATCAGATGAAGTCAGCGAGCGATCGACTCAACCATAAATAGAGGTCGGTGCGACACAACCCGTAGACAAAGAAAAAATTGTTTTTAAGTGCAACGCGTCGACCGCTTCAGGACTTGCATCGAAGCAAACTTTGAATATTTTGATTCCTAGGTTGAGTCGATCGGAAGGGTCGACGTGACACATCCAGCTGTTTGAGGGAAATCCATTATGAAGTACAGTGCGTCAACCGCTACAGGGCTTGTGTCGACGCAATAGTTTAATATTTTGACTTCCAAGTTGAGTTGACCGGAAGGATCGACCTGACACATCCAGGGCTTGATTAAAGTTGATGAGTCGACGCACATATTGAATTTTCTCAAAAATAAGTGTTTCTGGAGATCTTCATTCCAATCATTCCATTGCAAGATTGTTCATAGGACCAACCCAAATAGAGAGAGATTAATAATTGTTTTGACATCATTAAAATACTTATATAGGAACCTTTCCCTCACACTAAAGCCCTAGTGGCTAGAGTTTTAAAAGCTAAATACTACCTAAAAGTAGATTTCCTTAAAGCTACGGTAGGCAGAATACTAAATTACCTTTGGAGGAGTGTTCAAAGAAGTTTAGAGAGCATCCATAAAGGTATTTGATGGCATATTGGTGATGGAAAATCAGTTAACATTGGGGAGGATAATTGGATTCCTAATCAATTTGGGTTTAAAATCCTAAAACAAAAACCTTTGGGAAAATTTTATTGGAGTTAGGGACCTAATTAACAGGGAAATAGGTTATTGGAATACTAATATCATAAATAACGCCTTCAATCACCAAGACACATCCTCTATTCTTAACATACCTATATATAACATGAAGGAGGATGATTGGATTAGCTAGATGGGCAAAAAAGATGGTCATTATATTGTGAAATATTGATACTAATGCATCTCTGATTGGAACAAGAAAAACATCATAAAGTGCTTAGATAGAAATAAAGAGGATAACATCTGGAAGAGTGTTTGGAATAGCAAGGCTACCCCAAGGAAAAAGTTCCTGGTTTAGAGGCTCCTAAATGAGATAATTCCTGTCAAAGAGAAGTTAAATGCTAGAGGATAACTAGGGATATCCTATGTCCTACATGTAATAACCGGCAAAAAATCTAGAGTCGTCACCATTAATTTTTATCCTAAGACGGGAATATAACGAAATACCCTAATTGATGATACATAGATTCTAAGTTGTTGGACTCGTTCTTAGACGAAGGGAGGGTGTTAGGCACCCCTCATATACCTTGTCCACAAGGATACTAGGGTTTAACATTGCAATTTTTGGAAATAGGGTTTTAATTTTTATTAGGGGAACTCGCCATGATTTTAGTCGTATGCCTACATATCCTCTTATGAGGAATCAGAGTCATAATTCGTAGTTCACAGTTGGTTGGTGTTTTTTATGGATTACGAAGATATTTCAAATTCTCTTTGAACCAAGTCCGGGTGTGTGAATAGCGGAGTTGTTAGACGAAGTTCGCAGACGATTAAAAATGTTTTCGTAATCCTTTTTGAAAATAATCTTGAATTTTAAATTATGTTAGTGGAAAATTTATTTTTTGATGTTGGTTAGATATTTTTTAAATATATTAAAGAATATTAGAAAATAAGTTTTTAATTGATGATAAAAAATTTTTTTAATGTAATTTAAAATTAATTAAAAATGAGTTATTAAAAAAATTGAATTTTATAATAATAGTAATTTTGGAATTTATATAAATATATTAAATATGAAAAAAGAGTTAATTATAATATAGATGATAAAAAATAGAATATGAAGAAAATATAATTTCAATAAAAAGTCAGGCGGTGTATTTTATGTTGGCGTAGTAAAATCATGGGGTGCAGAAAGTAGGGTCGTGAATCCAGATATTGGGTTCAGACTCAAACGCATGAGGGGCGTATTATTGAACAGGGAATCAAAAATGGGGTGATTTCAGTAAGGGCCCAAGTCCAGATGTTGTACTTGGCCCAATAGCGGTAGGGGTGTAAATTATCATTGGCGAAGTAAAATGAAGGGTGTGTTCAGTAACGAGTTAGGCCCAAAACAAATGTCTGATCCAATGGGCAAGGTGTGGGAGAGATCACAGAATTGTGGTGGACATGCGTTTCAAGGGCGTCTGATGATGATCCAAGGATTGTGATGGGAAGAGCATAGTAATGATCATGGGAATGCAAACATCAAATCATGGGGATTTATAAAAGTATGGGCCCAATGTTGGGCCTCATTTTCCATTCCTCTTTCTCTCTCTATCTTCGTTCTTTCATCTATCAAACAAAATTCTAGAGAGAGATGCTCTCCCTTCTCTCTAGAATTCAGGCAACCGGGAATCGCCCCGCCTAGATAGTCACCAGCCAAAAATTGCTTCTGCCGACGGCTACAACTGGGCACCGCCACCTTCATTCAACCCTTTATCCCCAAACCCAGAAACCACCGTGAAACTATGAATCTAAAACCCAACACTAGGGTTCTTACATAAACCCTAACCTAAACCCCAGGGTTCTTAATGAACCCTAACCCAAACAAAAACCTAGAAATTCAAATACGATGAACCTTAACCCCTAATGTCTATGAACCCTAACCCTAAGTTAGAACCCTAATGAACCATAACCCTTTTAGTAACCCAGAAATCCCAAAAACAAACATGAATGCAGAAAAATAACAACAAAGCCTAAGCTAAGTGATTAGGCTTACTTGATCGTTGTCATGAATCTTCTTGTTTCCCCGTCTGTCTTCTGATCTTTTCTCTTTTTCTGTTCACAGGTATGACGATTGTGTGGCGGTGATTACTTCATGGACAGATCTTAGGGTTTCAGAAATTGAAACCCTAGGTCTCAAGAAAGAGGAAACTGCCAAGGCTTCAGCCGCTTCTTCTTCTTTTCTCGGTTTTGAGTTTGCTTCTCCCAATTTCTCTCTCTTTTATTCTTAGAAATCTTAGGTTTATATAGTTTAGGTTTTAGATTCAATTAGGAAATTACTGTCTGATTGTAGTGACATTAGTAATTGTTGTTAAAGAATTGGATTGATTTAGATAATAAAGAAGATTTGATTCTGTTTTAGGTTGTAATTGATTTGATTTTGTATAATGGACGATTATGTACAAAATTAGACAAAGATTGAGTTTCAGATTCGTTTTAATTTAATAAATATATGTTTTTTTTTGAATTTGTACATTATCTATTCTTTTTATGCTTAGGCTTGGACCTCTCGTTTGTGAAGAAGAACAACAGTGTTGTAGGGCTTGGTTGTAAATTAGGGGTTGAAACCCTAATTTTGACTAAATTCAACGAAATATAAGGAAATAAATAAATAATAACAATATTTAATAATAGCAATCATAATAATACAGTTAATATAAATATGACTGCAATAATTATTGAAATTCAAATACTGCGCATATGGGTTTTTGTGCCAAAAATGGGCCTTTAACCAAGCAATGAAAGAAACCCCCTTTGTTTTTACTTATTCTAAACAGGCTTTGAGAACAACATATCTTAATGGGATAAATAATTCAAAAACACACCCCCTTGATGGGCTATCAATTTTGATCAAAGAAGAAAAATACACCCCCGCCTCTTCTAAACAATAATTTTTTAATGGGCCATTAGATGTTAATGGGCCATTAAAAACAACCACGGTCCCTTATCAAACACACCCCCTTCTTACTATTTATAACTGGGCCAAAAAATGTCTTAATGGGCTATCAGATTTTGATGGTCCGTTAAGGCAAGACACCCCTCCTATTAATATTTAAACCCCCAATTTAAAATATTCAAAACAAACAATTTGAATCATATGATTTAAGGATTTGAAAAATAGTATCATAAAGTGATTATCTGATGGGTCAAATTTGGGGTATGACACTAGATGCAACATAAAGATTGAAATTATCGACCACTACTTCATTTGATGCAGGTGAGTTAATCAACTCTGGTTTGGATCATAAATGAATCTCAAGTTCAACAATAATAATCAAAAGTGGTTTATCAGCTGGATAAAACACAACATTCTCAACATGCATGATGATACCCTCAACGTATTCATAAACCTCGTGGACATTATTTGGAAAATGAGAAACATTATTCTCTATGATCAAAAGGAAATACATGTGCTTGAAGCCATTAAAAATGCAATGGATAGCAGTTGTTGCTTCCTTTCCAATAGGCACACCAAAGATACCAAAAGTAATTCCTCCAACAATAATTAACATAACAAGGATCAAAATCAGAGCACACATAATAACAATAAGGAGAACACTAATGAGGAAGAGAGGGTAATTAACCTGGAGTTGATCAATATTTACAACACCAAACAGAAGGAAGAGCAACCCGCCAAGCACAAAAATAAGAAAGGATTGATAATTACGCAAATAAAAAAGATGATTAGAAGCAACAATATTGATGGTAATCAGAAGCCTACCTCAACTAGCAACAACAATAAAGAGAGGGAAATAGAAACAAATTGCCTGCATAATAGATCCAAAAATATCAATTAGAATAGCATAAGGGAATCCAAACACAAAGGGAAAACCTTATGGATGATAGAGAGCAAGATAATAGGAAGAATCATACCCAAAAGTGTTCAAATATCTGCATTTGATCGAGTTCTAAGTCCAACAACGACGGCATTAAAAGAGAGATGGATATCTGCACAACTCTCGTTGGTAGTAAAAACAATAACAAAATCAATATATTAGAGAAGGAGCATAAGAATAAGATGGATAAAAGGGGAAGACTAAGAGCGCTCACCCTTCCATTCAGATCTGGATTAGTAGCTCAGACACGATCAATCACTATAATAACAGGAAAGGATAGGAAATCAACCACATGCAACAAAGGAAACAAGGAAAAGCTCAAGAGCATCAGTAATACCAACACTCACATGCAGAGTAACCAAGACATTAACAAAACCATGCTCGAAAACAATGCTACGCACTACAATCGGAGAGAAAAGGGAAATCATATGAATAATCTAGCCAACAGCTCAAGCAACATGAACATGCAATAAGGAAGAAGTAGAAAAAGTCACCAAGAGTGGAGAAGATGTCGCATTGATGCAAGCCTTGCAATAGATGGGATTTGGGGATTGAGTGCGATCTTCATGAACGAAGAAGGTGTTGTCATCAAATTGGTTACTAAGAGTATGAAAGGCCCTAATCAACCTCTAAAAGTTGAAGCGATGGATCTTCGCTAGGATATGGAAACAACGATCGGGGAAGGTTATAAGTGAATGGTGTTTGAATCCGATAACTTAAACCTCATCAAGATGATAGAGATGATCGAAATTACTATTCCAAGAAACATTGTTGGTGGGTGTTAGCCAGGATTTCAACAAAATTTAAATTCGGCTAAGAGGTACAAATGTTGCTAGAAGCGACAGAGAAATGCCAAAAGGAGGAAAAGGTCAAGTCGCCATAAACATGGTGGCGACATGAAGGCCTTGTTCGCGATGGGCAGTTATGAAAAGACAGCCGCGGAAAAGATTGCCCCTTAGTAGGGTTTGAAACATGGAAACGTGTGAATGACAAATGGAGGAGTTAATGGACACATGTCGCTTGAAGAAGGGAAGCCCGCCAAAGGAGCAGTTACTTTTTGTATTATAAATAAGACATTGTAAATAGCTTTAAGAGGATTCAAACTTACACACATCTTACGCAAACACTCAGAGTACTCAGGCAAAGAGCGAAAGGTATGTTTGAATCGCCAGTTTTTATTTCATGTTAATGTCAAGCAAATTTACTTTCAACTTTACTTAACTCTTGCAAGTTTATTTTTATCCTTCAAAGTCTTTTCGCTTTTATCATTTGTAAAACAAGTTGATTTCACACCGTGTTGAAGTCACTCACATCCAGATCACTCATGACATCTTATCTCAAAAAACACTTTAAAATTTGAAGCATTTTCCGGAGATTCACTAATCAATCTCGCAAATTAATCTTTAACAAGAGACTAACATTGTTTATCAATTTACAGGATAAACATTGAGATAGTGAAGAAGTTGAAGAAAAATTGTAATAGATTCAAAGGGATTACATTTTGTTATTTAGATAAAGAGCACAATATTGAATTGTGTTTTTTTTTAAATTAAACAAGTATGTTGTTTATGTAAGAAATTTTAAAAAATAAATATTCTTATAATAAGAATAAGATGACTTGTAGTATTTCTTTCCTTCCTTTTTAATTATCACTTTATGAAAATTTTAAATTTTTTTTTAATTTTCACTTTCAAATTTTAAAATAGTATTAATGATAACTTTGTTAAAATTATTTATAATTATTTATTATGGATAAAAAAATAAGTTAAAATAATAAAAAGTTAAAAATATTATAAATAAATAAAAATTATCATTTAAAAAATAATAATAATCATTAATTTTATTAATATATGTAAAAAATAAAAGTTTAATTATTAAAAAAGAACGGAGAATAGTATTTAAAAGACCTACTATATTAGAAAATAAGAACGGGTAGCCTTGGAAGGGTTGTTCTTGCCCATACGTTCCAATTGGAAATTAAGATTATGTCGCCACCTGTCATTCCTTCATTTGCTTTTTCTTGTTTTACTTTTTCAGGTTAATATTTCTTTTTGAAACTCCATCGTCTCAAATTATATTTTATTATAAAAAATATAATTAAATTTTTATAAAAGAGGAAAATACACATTACTTTATAAAATTATTTTTATAAATAATATCTAAATATAAAAATTAGAAGAAATAAATATAATATAACAAACAATATAATATATAAAATTATTAATACGTTATGGTAAAGTGACTTATGATAATATTTTTCCTTTGGAAAATGATTATTTGTTGTATTCATATTTTTTATTATACAACATAATCTCCCATATTTAACAAATAATTATATAAAACTTCCGTATGGAGCACCATAAAACCAATTTATAAAACATCATCCCAAACGCATTATAATAACATAAAAACGATTCGTTAGTTGAAGTAATATCTTTTTATGTGAAGACAAGAGTTGAGTGACATTTATAATATGTTAAACATAATAAAGAATAGGTAGTATTAGATTTGCAGAATTTTGAAAGAAGTAACCTGATTGACCAAAACTGGGAGAAAATGATATATTTAAAAGTCTGTAACCACCAATATTCCGACAAAATTGTTTTGCATGATTGAGGTGAGATGGATGGTAAGCCATCCTTGTCACCGACATATATAGGAAGAAAAGCACGTGGTCCATCATCACTAACAAGTACTAGTCCTTTTGCCTTCATCACAAGGGCACTATATTTTTTCACTGTTTGACTCTCAGGTGAACTAGTAATTATTATTATCAAAAACTAAAAATTTAAATACTAACTCCTGAGATTGGTAAAGTTTGACTATGAGATGTCAAATTTAAATTTAATTAAATGATAAAAACAATTTATGTGTGATCAATCTTTACAAAATTAATTCTTATTGTGGTTGCCCTCGTAAGAAATATACTATGGTTAACTTCTCTATTCATGAATTCACTATTGTTATCAAGGTTTTTAATGTCAAATTGCACCTGTCTAAGGAGCAACACTTGATTGAACACAAGATTTTGGACACAAAAATTAGACACTAACACATACAAAAAAAAAATGAATATAAGAATAACATTTAAACAATGTATATATTCAGAATAGTTAATGAATATTTAATTTATAAATGTGTATTTACCTACTTTCTCCGTTTTATTTTATAAATAAAAATTATTTTTTTAATTTATTAAATATTTAATATATCTAATCTATATATAAATCAAATATATTAAATATTTAATAAACTTAAAAAATAATTTTTTCTTATATTATAAAATTGATGGAGTATTATTTAAGATTGTGTCCAAGAAAGTATTACTCCTATCTAATATTCTGAAAATTATTGAAGTTATTTAGAAGTACTTCCTCCGGTCTCATTTATAAGAAAAAATTAATTTTTTAGATACATTAAATAAGTAATGTATTTGGACAATATATTGTCTAAATACATTACTTATTCAATGTATATAAAAAGTTAATTTTTTCTTATAAATGAGACCGGAGGGGGTACTATATAATAGATTAGTTGAAATGTAACACAAATGGCTTCTTCTTCACTAATTCAGCTTCATGTGACGGTTTGTTCAGAAATTTTTTGACTTTGCATAAAAATTTGATTGTACTTTTCTATTTATGCTGGCCTTTTTGGACTTATTAAAACCATTGATTTTGTTTACTATTTTGACTGGAATAGTGTTTGAATCGAAACAAACTCCTCTTTTGTATTGTGTTGTTAGGGTGAAAATATGACTGACCAACTAACAGAGACTTATTGTCTAACATACACCGCCTAAAATTAAAATGAATTTTTTTTAAATAAAAATGACTTGAATTTTTTTTATAAATATATTTAATTAAATAGACTAAACCACAAATAATATTAAAAAAAATTAAAATTATCATATTGGCATATTTCAATAAATATGAATAAATTTATTATTTTTTATGTTATATTTTATACTTTATATTAAAATACAAAAGTAATGTTTAGTTATCTTAAAGAATTTATAAAAATAAATTGAAAAACCTTTATGAATAGTATTATAAGTTGCTTTCATAAATTCTTTCAAATAAATAATTTAACAAAACTTATGTTATTATGTAATAAGTTAACATAAACAAACATTTAATCTTATTGTATTTCTGATTTTTTAGTATATTTAAACATAAGTTGATTCGTCTATTTACATATGTCTTTTTAAACAGGTTAATAGGCTAATTAGACCTTTGAAAATATCAGATTTAAGCCTAAAAATAAGAGTATAATAGAATATAGGCCAAACTTATGCTTTTGATTTTTAACATGTCAATTTTAAATTTAACAAAATCTAGTTCAGACCAGTCTATTTTCACCCATATGTGCTGCTCATGAGCCTAAACTTGTCCCTTAAAATATTAGGACTATTTGACTTAATTGTTTAACTAAAATTAAGCATTTTATATTTCATTCATATCATATATTCAGAGAAGGGAATTAGTGTACAAATTTGTTAGCATTTTTGGCTAACAATTTTATTTTGTCTCTATTTTGAGATAAGTATAGAAATTCTAATTTCTTTAGTTGTTCATAACAAATTGAGATTTCTCTATTATCTTTAATCTCTAAGGATATATTTGATTACGGAAAGAAAGTGAGAATAGAGAAATAGATGAGAGAGAAAGGGAAGAGAATAATAGATTTAATAGATTATTTATTATAAGAGAAATATAAAAGAGAAAAGTATAATTATTTTTGAAAATACAAAAGTACTCTTAAATTTAAAAATAAATACACAAGTTTTTGTTATTTAAAATACATGATAACTGTTCTTAAAAATATGTAGAGATTATTTTACTATTTCATTTATTTAAAAATAATTTACTTTTTTTGGTATTTTTATCTAAATTAATTTAATTTATTTAATATGATTTAGTTGGTTAATTAATTCAAATAAATAAATTATATGGCATAAGTATTTTTTATTTAAAATTAATTTTTAAATTAATATGATTCATACTCCCTCCGATCTCATTTATAAGAAAAAATTAATTTTTTAGATACATTAAATTAGTAATGTATTTGGACAATATATTGTCCAAATACATTACTTATTCAATATATATAAAAAATTAATTTTTCCTTATAAATGAGACCGGAGGGAGTATCATTTAATTTTAACTTTAATACATTAATAACATCATCTCTCAATGTTGTTGTTAACTTAAAATAAGTCAGTAATATTTTGCAGTTACTGTATTAAACAAGGGTACAAGTGGAAAGGATAGGAAAAGAAGCATTTTTATATCAATTTCTTCGCTAATGTGCGGAGAAACAAAAAGGTGGTAGGACCCACTTTATTTTGTTCTCTCTTCTATATTTCATCGATGCACCAACCACAAAAAGTTGACATTTCTTGCTTCTCTCGTTCCTATCTCTCTCCAACCAAACAGACTGTAAAAGAGTTTTGGTCTAATTCCTCTCTTTTGTTTCCTTTCACTTCTTTGAATATATGTTTTCTTTAAAGTAAAACTTAGTTAGGGGTGGTGAAAATGGTCTTTTGAATTAATCATTTGTAAGGTTGAATATTAACCTTTTTTTTTTTAAATCAAATACTAAAAGAAGTTCTATCTTTTTATTTCTTCATAAAATGAGGAATTTTATAAATGTAAATGTGATTACAATGTTATTTATACATGTTATTATTATATGACATAGTAGTAGTCAAGACCGACATAGATTTATGGTATAGTTTAAGTAAGGTTGACAGGTTGTTTTAGATTAAATTGAAAAGACCAATACTTTATTAAAAAACATATTTAGATTAAATGGTCAAGATACATGCCATCATGAAATGTCTTTTACCTTATAGTAGGTTCAGTGATATATATATATATATATATATATATATATATATATATATATATATATATATATATATATATATATATATATATATATATATTATCATATTAAATTATATATTTAATTTAACTAATCTATTAATTCATAACTAATTGTATTTGATCAGAAGAAAATGTCAAGGTGCACGAGCTTTAAATTGAGCAGTGGTTGAATGTGAAGTGGGGGAGAGGTACCTGCAAGATACTCTGATGTCAAAGTAAGGTTTAAAGTAAGTGTGAGAGTATGGGTGAATGAATAAATACATGATCTTCTCAAGTGAGAGAGTATTTATAGCTCATAGCGCTGGGTTAAGGTCCCCACTATTGGGCTGATCAAGTAGGCCTAAATGGAGACTGTCGGGTCCTACGTGTGTACTAGAGGCAAGTACGTGGTCCCCAACCTGAATGAACTCCTCCGAATTATGAGGAGGACGTGAATGCGGTCTTTTCGGGATCAAGAGAACTTCGTGACATTCGGGGGGTGTTAGGTACCTGTCCTACGAAGAGGTTGTTCACGAGGACCTCCTGAGTGTCGTTGGTCCTCCTCGTCAGTCATGAGGTTGTCCTCGAAGGACATATCCTGATCGATGAGATGAGTGGAATCACTGCCCGACATTGTCAAGGGCAGACTCTCTCATGCTGGTTTTCTTCTGCAGTATAGTTAGATTGGGTCTTGTATGATGTTTGGGCCAAGTGTAGGCTCAGTCTTGAACAGGTAAGAGAAGGCTCGTCGTTTGGTCCCTTTGTGAGATAATTAAATATTAGGGTCATCCAACACGAACCGTCCCCAATGGCATTCACCTCGGGCGTCGCAGTGGGCTTTTCAATACTCGGACGAGAAAGGGATTCTTGGATAACGAATCTGTTCCCACCTTTTTTCTTTGTGCTCACGAGTTTTGAAAGTATGTCGGTCTGTGTGTTCTGTTTGCAGAGTACGTGTTTGATTTCCGTCCAATCGAACTTCTTCATCCTTTCTTTGACTAGGTTTAGCTATTCAATGAGGTTGTCATTCATGGCCTGATATTCTCCTCGAACTTGAGATGCGACGAGTTGGGATTTTGTGAATACTTGTACTTATCGGGCACCTAGGTCTTTGAAGCCTTAATCAAGCGAGCACAGCCTCGTATTCACCCTGGTTGTTCGACGTGGGAAACAACAGGGCGAGTGAATGTTCGATCACGACGCCCTTTTCGTTTTTGAGGAGGATTTCTGCTCCGCTTCCCGTCGAGCTGGAAGCTCTTTCCACAAAGATGGTCCAGTTGTGTTTCCCACCTGTAGGGGGTTCGTGGGTGGTCATCTCGCAACAAAGTCGGTCAATGCTTGGGCTTTAAGGACTTTCCTACTCTCGTACTGAATGTTAAACTCTGAAAGCTCTATGGACCATTTCAACATTCGATCGGCCATGTCTTGTCGACCTAGGAGCTGTCTCACGGGCTGGTTTGTTCGTACAGCGAATGTGTGGGCCAGGAAGTAATATCTGAGTCTCCTCGCCACATTGATGAGGGATAAGGCTACTTTTTCAATTTGTTGATATCTGACCTCGGGGCCTTGTAACGCTTTGTTGGTAAAGTACACTAGTTTATGCCCGTCTCGTGTCTCACGGACGAGGGCCGCGCTTACGGCCTCTGTGGAGACGACCAGATAAAGGAACAAAGTTTCCCCGCTCTCTGGTTGTGATAACACGAGCAGTTGTGAAAGGCTTCGCTTTAGGTGGAGGAGGGCTTGCTCGTACTCCTCGATCCACTCGAAAGCCGCCGCTTTATGCAAGAGTTTGAAAAACGGGAGTGTGTGTTGCGCGGACTTCGCCACAAAACGGGGAAGCGAGGTGAGCATACCGTTCAGGACTTGTATGGATTTTTTTGACCGTGACTTGGGGAGCTCGAAGAATGCTCAACATTTATCAGGGTTGGCTTTAGTTCCCCATTCGGTTAGATAGAAATTGAGGAATTTTCCCGCCTTGACCCTGAATGCGCATTTCTCCGGGTTGAATCTCATTTTGCATTGCTTTGCTTAGGCGAAAACTCTTTTGAGGTGGGAAGCATGGTTATTTTCCGTTCGAGATTTGACGATCATGTCGTCCATGTATACCTCGAGCATTTCCCCGATCTCCCCACGAAAGACTTTATTCATCATCCACTAGTATGTTGCTCCTGCGTTTTTTAGGCCGAATGGCATTACGTTGTAGTAGTAATTGCCTGACCCGGTCATGAAGGCGGTGTAATGTTTGTCGCTCATCGCCATGGGAATTTAATTATAGTCCGAGTAGGCTTCCATAAATGACAAAATTTTGTAGCCGACCGAGTTGTCGACCAGCATGTCGATGTTAGGTAAAGGAAAAACATCTTTGAGACATGCCTGGTTGAGATCAGTATAGTCAACACACATACGCATTTTCTATTATTTTTCTTAACAAGTACAACGTTTGAGAGCTAGGTTGAATACCGGGCCTCATAAATAAAATTTGTCTCTCTGAGGTCTTTTACAGCTTTTTCATCAACCTCCACTTTTCCAGGAGACTTCCTACGCCTACGTTGTACTACTGCCCTAGCGACTGGATCCACAACAAGTTGGTGACAGGTGACCTCAGGGTCGAGTCTAGGCATCTCCGCAGAGCTCCATGCAAATAGGTTATCATTCTCCCTCAAGCAGGCTTTGAGTTATTCCCTTGCTAGGTCAAGGAGTCTGGCATCGATCTTCACGCCTTTGTTCGGGTCTTTATCGAGGAGGATGAACTCAAAGTCTCCGTCTGGGACGGGTCGGAGAGGATCATGTTCGCCATTGGGGCCTTTGACTTCATCTTTGTCAAAGCGGGTGTCGAGCGTAATGGATTCGACCTTTGGTGGATCTTGTTGTTCTTTGACTCGAGCAAGTTTGTCCGCAGAGATAGTCGCTATTATCGAGGTGGTTGTCGTGCCCCAGTGTCGACCATGTTTTTCCCTTTGAAAGCCGCGTTAAAACGTCTCCTGGCAGCTGAAATGTCTCTATGGATGGTGGCAACGCGGGCTCTCTTGGTGTAGAACTTCATCTTTAAATGCACCGTGGAGGATACGGTGGTCAGCTCAGCCATTGTTGGTCTCCCCAGGATGCAGTTTTAGAGAGACAGGAAATCGATCACTAGAAACCGCATTTTGACCTGTTGGGATGCAGTTTCTTCCTTCTCGAATGTGACAAAGTGCTCGACGTAGCCCCATGGCTTAGAGGACGAACCATTAAATCCTTGCAGGTCAGACCCCACGTATGGTGATAGGTGGGTATCGTTGAGCTGCAGGGTGCGAAATAGGTGGGTGTACATGACGTCGACAGAACTTCCATCGTCAACTAGGATGCAATGTACATCAAAGTTGGCCATCTTTTCCCTCACCATCAGAGGAATACTGGAGCTTGGGGCTCCGTTGGGAACCTCTTTGAGATAGAATATGATCGACTCATATTTTCTCTTGAATCGTTTAAGGGTTACAGCCTGGATCAGGGCTGCGTCCAACAGCTCGTCGAGTTTCCTCTTTGCTGAATTCACCTAGATGTCATTGAATCCCCCTCTAAATATGACCATGGAGGAGCGAAACTTCTCCCGTCTGCTGTGGATGGACAAAGGTTCCTCGTCTTCAAAGTTGTCGGGGATGTGGAAATCCTCGGGCCTTGAGACGCAGAAGGCTACCTGGAGGGGACCAGATTCATCAGATGGTCGGGTATCCTCCTCGATTTCTTTAACCTCACGGGTATCCCGGCGAGGGGCGTCGTTTCACTTGTATTTCTAGAGTCTCCCTGCTTTGATAAGAGTCTCGATAGCATCCTTCAGGTGGATGCAGTCTTCGGTCAGATGACCTTGGCTCCGATGGTATTGACAGTATTTTGTTCTATCGGCCTCGGGCTTTACAGGGGGGGTCGAGGACGCCTGACCCCGCCATCCTTGAACTCAGCGTTGGAGCATTCCACAAGGATACGCTCGCAGGAAGCGGTCAGCGGGGTGTACTCAGTTAACCTCCCAACTGGTCCTCTGTGCTCGCGAGGTTTCTCCTCCCTTATCTTCTTCCCATTCCGTCGAGAAGGGCCCATGTCATGGTGTCGCAAGATGTTAGTTGGCCTGTGGTTCCTCGAATCGTGGGCGTTGTTGGCGGCCTCTTTTTCCTCGTAGTCCATGTATGCCTGGGATTTTTTGAGGAGTGTATCAAAAGACCTGGGAGGGTTCGATACCGACGGATTTTCTAAATTCAGTGCCCGGGAGGAGTCCTCTCTCGAGCAGGTATTTCTTCATGTGGTCGATGCATGGGACCTGAATGGCCTCGCGGTTGAACCGATCAATGTTCTTTCTGAGGGTCTAGTTGCTTCTCTGGACGATTGCCTCGAGGGCGGCCTTAGTCTTCGGATATCGACGAGATGCAGTGAAGCTGCTGACAAGTTAGTTTTTGAGGCTCCTCTATGAGGTGGTCGAGCCAAGGGAGAGGTTCTTATACCAATCCATGATTGTTTTGGAGCATCGCCTCAAACCCGTCGATATGATCGACAGGATCACCAATGCCATCGTACTCCTTCAGAAGTGGAGGCTCCTCCATCCCCTTAGGAATTGGGGCCTCCATGATGGCTTGGGTTAGTGGGCCGCGGGGGTCGTCTTTGTCGCTTCTTTCTGGGGAGCGAGACGAGGATCAGTTGTAGCGGCGGTCTTTGTGTCGGTCTTGGCCACGGGGAGGGTCCCTTGGCCGAGACTTCTTTTCTTCATTGCCCCTGTTCCTTTTACGTTCAGGGGATCGTCGTTATTTGCGCGAGGGAGTGTGACTGCATTTCTTGACAGCTTCGGGTTGGGTCCTCTCCAAAGCGAGACCTCGCCCAGTGCGGCATGGAGAAGTGCTTCGAGAATCGTCCCTTCTGTGTCTCCGCGGAGGAGATAGGGAGAGATCCTCGTTCCGTCAAGGAGGAGGAGTTCGAGAGTCGGGTCTCATGTGCTTTTAGGGGGCCCGACGAGTCTTCTCCAGCATCATTAATCGCTCACCCTGTGAGAAGAATATGTAATTAGTCTGGTTGATTGCCCCAAATAGGGCTCTGGTCGCGGTGTCAACACCTTCAGGAACGAGGATCTCCTGATACACATTGGGCTCATAATTTTGCGGAGGATGGTAGTCGGCGTTGCATGGTTGCGGGCGGGTGGATGAAGAGGCAATTTGTCCGTCCTTGTGGTCTTGCTCGGTGAGGGCCGCGTTGTTATTGTTAGTCGCATTGTTGACGCAAACATTGTTGTTGTTGTTGTCGTCGACGAAATGGACGTTTTGGTTATCGTTGACAGCTTGGTCGACCATGACAATCGAAAGGTTGATAAAGAGTTGCTTTGGTATTGAGTGAAAGACAAGGAAGTTGGATTCCCACAGATGGCGCCACTGATCGTACCTGATTAAAAGGGATTGTCAAGGTCCATGAGTTTCAAGTCGAGCAATGGTTGAATGTAAAGTGGGGAAGATGGATACCTGCAAGATGCTCCAATGCTAAAATAAGGTTCAGAGTAAGTGCAAGTAAGTGTGAGAGTATGAGTGAATGAATGAATACCTTCCCCTCTCAAGTGAGAGGGTATTTATAGCTCCAGCGCTGGAACAAAGTTCCCCTTGTTGGGCTGATCAAGCATCCTAAAATGGAGATTGTCAGGTCCTACGTGTGTAGTGGAGGCCAGCATGTGGTCCCCAATCTGAATGGACTCCTCAGAATTATCAGGAGGACGTGGATGCGATCTTTTCGAGGTCAAGAGAACTCTGTGACATTCGGGGCATTGGGTGACTGCCCTACGAGGAGGGTGTTCGAGAGGACTTCTGAGTGTCGTTGGTCTTTCTCGCCAGTCATAAGATTGTCCTCGTAGGATATATCCTAATCGATGAGAGGAGTGGAATCACTGCCTGACATTGTCAAGGATAAATGCTCTCTTACTAATTTCTCTTACATCATAATTAGATTGATCTTATATGATATTTAAGCTAAATGTAAACTCAGTCTAGAACCATAACCATTTATAAATATATTAGATTAATTATAATTAAAAGGTAATATTATTCGAATTATAGTTTTTTTAAACTATATTAACAAATTACATATGACTTTCATAAAGATAAACCTCAAATATCTTGTTAAAAAATACAAATAATTGAAAAAAGTCAAAAACAAAATTAATTACCAAATAATAAAATATGGGATAGAAAAGTTAAATTGGCCGACATGATTCCCATTTGGCATATATACATTTTGTCAACCCTTCCTATGTTTTAAGTGTCTCACGTTGAACCGACTTTGATTTCTCTTGCGTGATTTTATCTTTTTAGTTCAAAACTTTTTGACAATTTGAATTCACATAGCTTTTAAATCCTTTTAAAAATACTAAATCACCTACTCACTTTAATATGAGATTTATTGTATCGTTCAACTTGTATGATGCATGCCAAAATATTTGGTTCAAGTGGAACTGATTAGTCTTTTTATCGACTACAAATAACTTTTGTATTCACAAGAACTTCAACAATATTATGTCATTCAAAAATGTTTAAAATTTTATAATTGTGATAAATTATAGGTAAAAATACACTTAACCTTCTCTCAACTTTATCTATATGTAACTACCACCCACTCTATTTTCTCACATGACACAAACCTTTCTTGACGTTAGCTTCTGTTAATTGCCATCAAATACAATAAAACGTTCCTTTTCCTTATAAATTCATAAGCCGTCAAATATAAAATAGAACATCTCTTCTCCTTCTAAATTCATAAGCCTTTTCAATTTTCCTTCCAGAAATATTGATCGATCCTTGCTGCCATTTTGTTCTCACCATACAAGCATCATCTAACAAAATCTAAGGCATTAGGTTTTCTTTTTCATCGATTTCGTTCTCGCTGCTTTCATTCTTGCTACTCTCTCAGCAAAATCGCTTTTAGTCACGTAATTGGAAATCTTAAGAAATAGAAAGTGTTAAATCTAGAATTAAATCACAGGATTGTAAGTATAAAATCTGTCAGATAAGCTCTAGAATCCAGTAGATAAAAAAAAACTTTGAATTTTATTTTAGTTGGAGAGATTGACAAATACTTTAGAAGAAAATATAATTTGTTCTTGGAAACTTGAGTGACTATTTTCTTATAATTCTTGTATAATTCTTGTAATAATTATTAGAAGTATAATGAATTAGAGAGCTTCTCTCTACTCTCGAATAGGTCAGTTTGATCAAATTAAATACACAAATTCTTTGTGTTATAATATTTTATCTACCGCTTGTTTGTAGTGGAGTTTCTTACATCGATTGTAAGTTATTTTGTTGTTTGAAGCCATTTATTTTGGATTGCCTTTGTTCTTTATGTCATATATCTTTATTATCAAAAAAATGGAAGTTATTGTTAGATTTCAATGATAGTTTGGTATGATGGAATCTTTCAATTTCACAACAATTTTATATATGGCTCTTTTATTTCTCTTAAATTTTTATTTTTAAGTAAATTTCCTTTTTTCCTTTTGTTACATATGAATCTAATGTCAAAGAATATGTTTACATACTCATTGGTCTTTCGTTGCAAATGAATAGCTCAATTTCTTCTTTCATCTATTAGTATTAAAATAATATTTCTAAAATGATAATGGTTCGTTATATGATGCTATTAGTAGGAAGTTCCCTTAAATTTAAGTGCTTTTATAATTAATATATTTAGGTTTACTATTAATGCATTTACTATTAATATTCTATTAACCAGATAAATTTCATAGTATTTTATTGTGAAAGTTATGAAGAGAAAGCAAAGAAGGGACTAGAACTTGAAGAACAAAAGGAAAATAAAGGATAATTGCAAAATACAAGCAATACTGGTGGGTCTATAAAACATAGAGGTACGATTCAAATACAAAATGTCCATCATGGTGTGTTAAACACAAAAGTGGCCTGATCCAAACATTCTACTAGAATTGCAAACCATAACAAAGAATCTGTTGTCACATACGAGATAAAAATGAATTATGAAAATGCAACTTAGGGTAGGGAAACTCGAGTCGTATCGCAAGGAGTTCTAATTCAATTAACCTAAATTTAGAACAAATAAAAATCGAAAGGGTGTTTGGATATCTATTCGGTTAATTTAGAAATAACGATTAAAAATTATGATGACAAAACTATTTGAATTAACAATTCTTACCTATCAAGATTTTAAGGTTTAATCTCTAATTTCAATTTTATTCCTATTTGAATATAGAATATAGTAAGCAAGATTCAATTTACCCTATACGAAATCTTAATCCCTATTAGTGGATAAATCATCACAACTGAAAATAAGTTATAGTTAAAAAATTAAGCGTCACAAAACTGGATCCTATCAATTATACCCTAAGGAACAAAATTCCACCAAAAGTAAATTCTATCGATTATATTTTCATCTGAAGTAAGCATTAGAATAACAATATAATAATATAAGAAAATAATAGAATCCACAAAATTAATAAAATAACATGAAAACCTCAAGGTCTTAACAAAATAGTGGATTAATACTTAGTTTAGCAATCCATGAGAAAAGAAAGCATTGTTCTTTGTTTCTATTGAAAATTTGAATTCTTTTTTTATGACCATTTGTTACACTTGGATTTTTAACTGGAAAAAATTCAACAAAGAATGTCAAAATGAAAAGACATTTGCTTATTAAAAGACATTAATGAAGTATTTAAAGGCACATTGATGACAAAGCATCGACAGAACATCCAACATGGTGTCAACGAAAGAAAACATGGTTCGAAGGAATCTCATGAACATATCCACAAGATTAGGATCATCTAGAAACATGTCCAGAATCTTGAAAAAGGACAGTCGGAAGAACCTCCACTGCAACCAACATACCAAACGATTGAATCACGTATGACTTAGTAGTTTTTACAAGTTCAAAAGACCTTTGCAAGCAATGTCGACAACATGTTGGGAAATTACTCTCAGAAGTTTGTGGGTAGTTCGAATCAGTTATAATTCAACATGGGTTGTAAACAGAGAGAATCGTGGGTGACTCGTGGGCACACTAGTGGGAATCTAAAGATCAAACATGGATTGAAGCATAATGGTTCCATAGTGGGTAAAATCGTCGTCGAAAGTTACTTTTTAAATTGAATAAATAGCATACTCATACATTGTAATAGAGGTTGCAAAATTTCATACATACTCTTCATACCACTAGAGTTCCCGAGTCAAAGAGTAAAACTGTGTGTGAGAAACATGTGTGCATTTGCGTCTAGTCTTTTAATTATTTCTTATTTCCTTGCTTTTTCATGCTTTCACTTTTACTCCTATTTGTTGTACCCCAAAATTTTCCCTCTCATTTATCAATTATTTTCTCACAAGATCTACTTTGGTTCAAGACTGCACAAGGGTTGATCAGCTCAAGACACCTCCTTAAGCATTGATGGCTGAAATTAGGGTTTGAGATTGCACAAGGATAATTGAACTTTTAATGCCTCATTTGACTTTCATGGATAAATATGGACCCTCAAGATTACTCATGTCAAGTTTCAAGTCTTGGATCACATTTTTGCTCAGTCAATTGATCAGTTGACCTAAAAATCAATTGTATTGGGGAAAAGTCAAATATGGCCAATTTATAGTCAAACTTCATATTTTTTTTACCCATATCAACATTGTGAACTCCTATATGTCATTTGATCAAGTTTGGACCACAATTCCCCAAGAAATTTGATCAGATCATCAAAAGGGCAAAATGGTCAAAATTAGGGTTTTGATTGAGAAAGGGCAATTTCTGATTTTTGACCTAGCAAATGGTTAATTGGTTTGAGACATGATCTCAATATTTCAATTGCATCATTTTAACCTAATGGCGTGACTCAAAACATTTCTCAAGTTCATTTGATTGATAGTTGATTTTTCAGTCAACTGATCAAAAGTCAACTATACACTGAAAAGTCAAACTTTGATTTTTTGGTCAAAATCAAGTGTCAAAGATCACAATTCATCAAAACATGTCAAAATATGAAACTTTTTCATCAAGAAATCAAAAATCCAAGATTTTATTTTGAAAAGTCAAAGTTTCCAAACTTAGAAATTTTTCTAAGTGTTGAAAACTTCATATTTTTTCACAACTTTGAGCCAATTTTTCACCATGATACAAGATAATTCAAAAGAAACTTTCAACATGAAAGTTGTAGATCTCCATGAGATCTAAAACATTTATTTACACAAATTCTCCTAGAAATGCTTGGATCTCAATTTATTAATCCATGAAGTCATGGTCATGAAACTAAAACACTTAGTGAAATTTTGAGCATTTTTGGTCAGGATTTTGACCTAACATCTGGGCCAAGTTTCATATAGTTCCATTTGTATTTTGCAAACTTGATTCAAAGAGGGGTTGTATAGCATATTACAAGCTTTCTAAAATGTCCATGAACTCCTTGAGATCATTTGTGAGCAAGGAGAATCGAAGGCCAAAAGTTAGGGTTTCAAGTTGTTTTGCAAGGCAAAATTTGTGATGCAACATGAACCAAATCCATAGCCATGTTGCATAATATTCACTCTTCAGGCCTCAAACTTGTTTGTCACTCCTTAATTTAATGTTTACACAACTGATTGATCAATTGTCCAATTGATTCAAGCATTATCCAAAGCATTTTGCCATTTTAGGGAGAAATTCACCATTTCCATTCTTGTAAAAGCAAACTTTATGCACAAAGTCAGCTTCTTGAGCTCCTAACTTGTTCTATTTAAGTACACTCCATCCATAAAGCCAGAAGCAGGTGTGCTTAAAGCATAACCACTCTATCTTAGCAAGTACACAAGACTTTGAAACTTGGATTTCTAAAAAAAATCACAAGTTATGTTTAAACTTGTGATTTTGAATTATGATCAACGACAAGCTTCCAAACTTGTTGCTTATAAATAGAGGTACTATTTGTGAGCTAGAACACGAGCTTAAGCACCCTAAAACATACCAAAACTCCCTCAAGCCAAGATTTTCACAAGAAACTCCATTGATGCACAGTTCTGACCTTAAACTTATATCTCTCATTTCCCTCATGTGTTTTCCTTCCTAATCAATCCTAAAGCTTCTAAACATCAAACATAACTCATCCCTGACCCTGTTTCATAACTGTAACACCTCCATCATCAAGTTCTATTTTCAAAAACAGGGGTCTGCAAGTGGACTTCTCCAGAACTCCTCAGCCACTTTCAGCTCAAACCAAGCATCACATTAGCTTCCTAGGAACTTGAGGAAGCTAACCCAATCACTAGAACTCATTGAAAGCTGCTCAAACTCAAAACACGAAACCCTCTTGCAAGGTGAGTATTCTGACTTTTGAACTCTTCATATAGGCATCATTTGGTTTCCATTTGTGAAGATAAAATGTAGACATCATAGTCCTGAAACTAACCATGTCCTTAGAATTCATTTATGTTGCCTGAGTAGTGAGAATTTTAGAGTTGAATTTTCTGAAAAAAATAGGTCAGATTTGGTACCATTCAAAACTCATGCTCATTTTTTATTTATAGCTTTAGTTATTTATATGACTGAACTCGTGATGAAATTTGGAGCAAGTTTCATGTTTATACTTTTGCAAATGGTTGAGAAATGAAAGAGATAGAAATTTCAAAAAATCATGTTGATTAGTCTGGCGCGAGGTTGAAGATGATACAAGCCTAAGAATGTGTTTCAAATATATATTCTTGGTTTTATATTAATAAACGGATGTATAGCCACCCCAATGATAGAAGCGCGCGCCTGTGACTATAGGGACCTGGGTTCGAGCCCCAGTGGTACCCTTTTATTTTTTCTTGTTTTGTTTTTACAGATCCCATGCAAATCAGCCAACGCGCGTATAGTACACTCTTTAATCATCACCATCTGATCATGATACAAGGTAGATCCAACGCTCTTGGAAGCTGTCCCCATGGTGAACCTCAAAGGGCCTCCCCCACTGGATCATAAAGTAAATGCTTGGGCCTCCTTGGTCTGGACCTTTCCATTTGTTTGTTTTTGCTATGTTGCACCCCCCTGTTTGCTCATATCACGCAGCCCACATAACTTTATTTATTTATTCTGATTATACAAAAAATGACCTTGGGCCTAATTTCTCAAAAGAATTACTTTCTAACCTCTCTTCTAATTTTCAAACCCCTGATTTCTAACTTTTATTTATTTTATTTTATTTTCTTATTTTATTTTATTATTACTATTTTTAATCAAAAATACCACAAATATTTTATTTAGACTAAAAGTTGTTATATTTACTTTATTTATTCTTTTAAACAAAAGACCAAAAACATTTTCTTAACAAATTTCTTTTCGTAAATTAAATTAATTTAGACTTAGTTTTGTTTTAATTTTCTTTTCTAATTAAATCAACTTAGAATTTAGGAATTTTAATTAATTAATTTCTTTCTTTTTAGTTTAATTAGGTTAACCTTAAAACCTTTCATATAAAAACTCAAACAAAAACAATTTCCTTTTCTTTCACATTATCTTTATATTCTTGTACATTTTACATTCTATTATTCAATATGGTTGTAATAGTAATTAGGTCTTAATTGCTTTCATCCCCATTTGTAATTTGTATCCCCGTCCCCTAAATGATGTAATAGTGTAAAACTTTAAATTTCCGCAATTTATCGCTTTCAATACTATTGCTAGTAACTAGGATTTGTATGAAAAGACATAAAATCAACAAGTAGCAAACTCTAATCAAGACAAATCAAGCATGTAAACTAATACACTTGCACACTTACACCCTTAGGGTAAATCCACTTCGTTGCCTTATAAAATGATCATATTATGCATGTGGGGTATCTTAGCAAACACAAACAAAAATACAAGATCATAGTCCCTCGATGATGCTATCAAAGTTGTCTTTCAAAAATGATCTTAGTCCCTTAAAGAAAATGCTAAGATATCTTACAATATTTCTAATCATGGCTATACGATGACCCTTGCCCGTCCCTTTTACATCCAAAGATAGGGTTACTTACCAAATCAATGATGAGATAACAATGTCAAAGGAAAGAGGAAATAAACATGAAATAGTTTTGAGTAGGTAGAATGTTCCTAGTTGCTTGCTCATTTTCAAACCAAAAACATGCTTGCTATTTTCAAAACAAACACCAACACTTTCAAAACACCTTTCAAACTTTAAAACATTTTCAAAAGATCAACACTTTGTATACATTCTTACGAACGAGATTCATTACAAAGTTTGCCTAAACGATGGCGCCTTTTCAAAATACTTTCAAAAACCACACAAAGCACATTTTCAAATAAAAGCAAGTGATCTAGCAAGCAACTAAGAGCCCATAGGTAACTATGGATGAAAAGGATGCTAATACCTTCCATTTTCATAATCTACCCCCCGAACTCAAGAAAACATCTTAAAGGTCTTTCCTGTTCTTTTCAGCCTTTTCTTTTGGATAAAAGAAAAGTCGGTGGCGACTCTTGCTAACCGCAATATTTGTGATAAAACGCAAAACGACCAAGTCAGTTCTCCTACCGCTTTACACTATTTAATATCATTTATTGCATTTTACGTTGTCATTTATTGAAACTTTACTTTATTTAAAGTTTATTTCTACACTGTTATTATGAAGGCGACGACTTCATTCAATTCAAACGTATGTGTGTTCACACAAATCATTTATACAAATTGCTTTGGAGATTTTTTAAGTTAATCTCACTCGTTTTCTAAATTCGTGATTGGTTACCAAAAATACCATTAAACAAATTGACACACCCAGTGGAACCTTTTTTTTGCAAATATTTTAAACATTTTTTGCAGAAAAGTGTCTTAGTTTCTTATTGAACGAGTTTTTCTCTACGCAAAACTTATGCATTTTGAGGGTTTATGTTTTTGAGAAGTGATAATAAAATTCTCAAAATGCCTCATAAAAATAAATCCCCTTCCCAAAGTCATATCCAAACTATGGAGATTAACCGACATCGACAGGTGGCGGCAGTTCTGGGTGTGAGTGCGCCTTTCTATTTGGATGTTTTGTATGATGTCAAAACTATGACATTTTAGCATTTGCATATATTGGACGGTATCATATTAGTTTAGATGTGCATCTTATTATTAGAAAACTTAGGAATGGTTTAAGAAAGATTTCATGCATTAAAATAGGTTTTTATGTGAGAAACAAGTCTATGGGTCGATACATACATGCTATGAGCTAATACATGTGGATCATTTTTAAAGCCTATAGCCTCTGTTTAAATTTGTGACACATAATGTCTTTAAGGTTTACACATAGAATAAAATTTCTTCTATGAGTCAACATATATGAGTTTTGAGTCGACACACTGACCTATACAAGTCGACTCATGCTTTAGAGGTGTCGACACATGACTTGTATGAGTCGACACATGCATCAAAAATCTTGAAATTTTGAATTCTTTTTCTAATCCTCTTGTTTTCCTTTTGCCTCCAAGTTGCACACATATATACCTCATACATGCATCATTTGAAACTTGATGAAACAATAAACATACAAAATATTTCTCTTCATTTTAAACCTCTCATAGTCTATGCATACATACAAACAAATTACATATAATCATTCTTTGTTTGGGTGCCATCTAGATTCATAGTTGATAATGTCCAATTTAGATTTGGGTATTGGTGAATTGGGTTGAGAATATTTAGGGGTTTAATTAGGAAAAACCATATGGTTTATCCACCAAGATCAAGGTATTGATTTAGGGATTTTGTACAACATTTTGCAATTCAGATTCAACCGAGTGAAAGCTTTGAAGAACAGGGTTTCTTGAAAAGGAGTAGCGCAAGACAGAGGATCGATTAAAAATCTAGGTTGACAATAATTTGCAATTTGGATTTGGCCGAGTCAAAGATTTGAATAACAAATTTTCTTTCAAAGGAGTAGCGTGAGACAGTGGATCAAATTGGAATTATTGGTGACTTGATCAATATTCATCCTCACCGGTAAAAACAATGGTTATTAGAAAGCTTTTGTATGCATATCCATATCACTCATATGATAAGGGAGTATGGAACACAATTGTCAATGGTCCTAATCAAATTACAGTGACCGATGCTAATGGTGTTGTCACACCTAAACTGGAAGCATAATATGATGATAATGATAAGAAGTTGTGGGCTTGCGATTGGAAAGCACAAAATATTATCATATTTTCACTTGGACTTGATGAATATTATCGTGTTTTTCATTATGAGACTGCAAAATTTATGTGGGACACATTACAAGTTTCCCATGAGGGAACTAATGAAGTTAAACAAGCTAGAGTCAATACATTTAATCAAGAGTTTGAACTATTTTTCATGAAGCATGGTGAAACCATTACCGACATGCAAAAGAGGTTCACTCATCTTATAAACCATTTGATTGCACTTGGGAAACCGGTTTCCAATGAAATTGCTACTAATAAAGTTTGAAGCTTCTTAATAGGGAATGGTAACCTAAGGTCACTGCGATCAAGGAAGCTAATAATCTTACAACACTAGACCTCACTATATTGTTTGATAAACTTGAAGAACATCAACAAAAACTCACTTCTTAGAGAAACATGAGAAAAAACTTGAGAAGAAGCTAAAGAAGGAGAAAGGCAAAGTAAATGAGATAGAAAGGAAGTCCATTGCTCTAAAGGCTTCTAATTTGAGGTCCTCAACAAATGAGCAAAGTGATAGTGAAATAAGTGACAAAGAGAATTCACATGATAAAGAAATCGGGCTTTTTGTGAAAAGGTACAATAGGTACATCAAAAGAAATGGTGTAAATCACTCAGACAAAAACCTCATCAAATTTAGAATACAGTCAAACTCCTCGGGGAAGATGATAATAATAACGGAATATTAAAAGGTTCATGTTACAGTTATGGCAAAATCGATCATTATAAGCCAAATTGTCCATTGCTTGACAAAGATAAGGGAAAGGGTCATCAAAAGAAATCTAGCAAGTCTAGAAGAGCTTATATTTCTTGGAAAAATGATAGTGATTCCTCAAGTGATGAAAGCTCAAGTGATAGTGATAGAGGCAAATCCTTGTCTCTTGACCTATCAACATCAAAAGAAGAAAAAGAATGTAAATCATTTTAAATATGAACATGTTGATAAATTTTCATATTCTGAGTTACAATTAGCTTTTCAAAATATATAAAGAGAAGCGATAGGTTGTTTTAAAAAGTTAGCTTCACATAAAAATATTTTTTCAAAATGAGAAGCTAAGTTTTTATAAGCCGAAAATAAAATGGAAGCTCTAAAGTAATCTATGGTAGATATTTTAAAAGTTAAGAATAAGGATTAAGAACCTTCATGGTTCCGTTGTGAAACTTGTCACATGTGGCAAAAAGAGACTAATACTCTTAAAGCAAAATTGAACAAGGCATTGCAACCAAAGATTAAATTTTCTATTGATCCCTCAAAGATTAAAAATTCTTTGAAATCACATAAAAATATAGATTTGTTAAAAATGATCTGTAACGCGGTGGGAGAACTGACTTGGTTATTTTGCGTTTGATTGCAAATGTTGCGGTTAGCAAGAGTCGCCACCAAATTTTCTTTTATCCAAAAAGGAAAGGCTGAAAAGAACAGGAAAGACCTTTGAGATGTTTTCTTGAGTTCGAGGGGTAGATTATGAAAAGGGAAGGTATTATCACCCTTTTCATCTGTAGTTATCTACGGGCTCTTAGTTGCTTGCTAGATCACTTGCTTTTGTTTGAGAATATGCTTTGTGTGGTTTTTGAAAAGGCGCCATTGTTTAGGCAAACTTTGTAATGATTCTCATTCGTAAGAATGTATACAAAGTGTTGATCTTTTGCAAATGTTTCAAGTTTGAAAGGTGTTTTGAAAGTGTTGGTGTTTGTTTTTGAAAATAGCAAGGATGTTTTGGTTTGAAAATGAGCAAGCAACTAGGAACATTCTACCTACTCAAAAGTATTTCATGTTTATTTCCTCTTTCCTTTGACATGGTTATTTTACCATTGATTGGTAAGTAACCTTATCTTTGGATGTAAAAGGGACGGGCAAGGGTCATCGCATAGTCATGAATAACAATGTTGTAAGATATCTTAGCATTTTCTTTGAGGGACTAAGATCATTCTTAAGGCAACATTTGTAGCATCATCGCGGGACTATGATCTTGTATTTTTTTTTTTGCTAAGACACCTTACATGTGTATTATGACCATTTTCATTAGGCAACAAAGTGGATTTACCCTAAGGGTGTAAGTGTGCAAGTGTATTGATTTACATGCATTATTTTGTCTTTGAATTAGGGTTTTCTAAACATTGATTTTATCTTTCCATACAAACCCTAATTTACTAGCATTTATATATAAAGCATTAAATTGCGGAAAATAAAAATACTAAGTTATTACATAAATAGGATAGGGGGTATACAAATTTACAAATGCAGATTTTGCAAGAAAATTAAATCTAAATAATTATTACAACCATATTGAATGTTGTACAAAAATGAACAAAAAATGCAAGAATGTAAATGGAAAAAGAAATATAATTTTTGTTTGGTTTTCATAAAAAGGTTTTAACCTAAACCTAATTAAGAAAAATGATTAATGAAAATTAAATAAAATTAACTTAAACTAAATAAGAAAATAAATTAACTAAAAAAGATTTTTTAGGGTTTTATTTATGAAAAGGTTTTAAATTAATAAAAATAATATGAATATTAATTAATTAAAAGAAACCTAAGTTCTAAATTAATTTTAATTGCAAGAAAATATTATAATAGTTAAACCTAAACCTAAATATTAATTATTAAGAAAGAAATTAATTTATTAAGAAAATGTTTTTGTTCTTTTAATTTTATAAAACAAATAAACTAAATAAGTGAAAAAATAATAAATAAAATATTTTTGGATTTTTATTAATAACAATAAAAATATATTAATAATAATGATAATAATAATAATAATAATAATAAAGGAAAAAAGAAATAAAAGAAAATAAGAAAAAAAGAAATAGTAATGAAAATTTGGGTCAGGGGGTGCTGAAGTAAGGCAAGGGTTAGAAAGTTAGCAATAAAAAAAAGAAAGTCCCAATGCTGGGGCCTAGGCACTGCAAACAAAGAAACCAAAAAAATGTAAAAAGTGTGAAAAAGAACAAAAGGCAGCGCACTGGGTGTTGAACCCACACCCTCTTGGTTACCAGCGCACTGCCTTACCACTGGGGTGGCTATACATCCGTTTACTTATGTCAAACCATAAATATATATTACAAATCAAGTTCATGGCCTGAACTTCATCTTCAACCTCACGCCCAGCCAGAGTACCTGTAACTTCTTCATCTCTCAACAAAAATGGAAAGTACAAACATGAAAGTTGTGGTATTTCTTCCAACGAATCCAACCATATAAATAACTAAAGCTAAAAGTCAAAGATGAGTGAGAATTTTTCTGGCCCTAATTAAAAACCTAAAAATTTCAAAAACTTCAACTATAAAATTATCTAAGCTCAGGCCATATAAATGCAAACTATGGATATGTACAGCTTTGTGGCAATGATATCTACATTTTATCTTTGAAAATGAAAGCTTAATAATGCCTATATGAATAGTTCAAAAGTCATAAAACTTACCTTGCAAGAGGGTGTCGTGTTTTGAGTTTGAGCAGCTTTCAATGAGTTCTAGTGATTGGGTTAGTTTCCTCAAGTTCCCAGGAAGCTAATGTGATGATTGGCTTGAGCTGAAAATGGCTGAGGAGTTCTGGAGAAGTCCACTTGCAGACCCCCTGTTTTTGAAAACGGAACTTGATGATGGAGGTGTTACAGTTAGGCAAAAGGACTTTGGATGGTTTGTATTTGATGTTTATAAGCTTTAGGAACCAAAAGGCTTGGAAACGCACGAGAGAGATGTGAGTTTCAAGTTTTTGGTCAGATTATGCAACAATGGAGTTTTTATGTGTGATTCTGAGTTTTGGTGAGTTTTGGAGCTTGTGTATTCGTTCGTTAGCTTGCAAACAACTTGTGCATAAGTAAGGAAAAGGTTAGAGTACTTGAGGAGGTCAGAAGCATAAGATGTAGAGTTATGGCTATGTTACTTTATTTTAAAGAAAAGTGAAAACATGGTTTCAAGGCATAGTACAAGCATGGCCTGAGTTTATGGGAGGCTCTAGACATGTTGCTTTTTCCTTTAACATTTCTTGTGATCAGAAGGAACAAGTGCAAAGCTCTATGCATTGACTTTGTGATTAAAGCTTCTTTACAAGAATGGAATGGTTACTTTGTGCCATAAATGGAAATGTAACTTGGATAAAGGCTCAAGTGATTGGATTAAAGCTCTTACAGCTATGTAAACATTTAATTATGGAGTGACAAACAAGTTTGAGGCCTGCAAAGCAAAGATTATCCAGCCTAGGCTTGGATTTGAATTCTTGTTCATCACGAAATGGCTTTTAATTCAAGTTTGAAAACCCTAACTTCATCTCTTCGATTCTCCCTACTAAAACATGATCTCAATGAGTTCTTGGACATTTTGGAAAGCTTGTAACATACTCTACAACCCCTCTTTGAATCACTTTTTCAAATTCCAAATGGAGCTATGTGAAAACTTGCTATGAAGTTGGTACCAAAAATCTGCCTAACTAGGGAAAAAATTTCACTAAGTGTTTAGTTTCATGACCATGATTTCATGGATTAATAACTTGAAATAAAAGAATTTCTAGGAGGATTTGTGTAAATAAATGTTTTAGATCTCATTGAGATCTACAACTTTCATGTTGAAAGTTTTCTTTGAATCATCTTGCATCATGGTGAAAAATTGGCTCAAAGTTGTGAAAAAATATGAAGTTTTCAACACTTAAAACAATTTCTAAGTTTGGAAACTTTGAGTTTTCAAAATGAAATCTTGAATTTTTGATTTCTTGATGAACAAGTTTCATATTTTGACATGTTTTGATGAATTATGATCTTTGACACTTGGTTTTGACCAAAAAGTCAAAGTTTGACTTTTTCAGTGTAGAGTTGACTTTTGATTAGTTAACTGAAAATCAACTATCAATCAATTGATCTTGAGGGATGTTTTGAGTCATACCATTGGGTAAAAATTATGCATTTGAAACCTTGAGATCCTCTCTCAAACCAATTAACCATTTTCTAGGTCAAAAATCAGAATTTTCCCTTTCTCAATCAAAACCCTAATTTTTACCATTTTGCCCTTTTGACGATCTGATCAAATTTCTTGAGGAATTATGGTCCAAACTTGATCAAATGACATATATGAGTTCATAATGTTTATATGGATCAAAAATTATGAATTTTGACTATAAATTGGCCACAATTGACTTTTTCCCCAATACAGTTGATTTTTAGGTCAACTGATCAATTGACTGAGCAAAAATGTGATCCAAGACTTGAAACTTGACATGAGAAATATTGAGGGTCTATAATGATCCATGAAAGTCATATGAGGCATTAAAAGTTCAATTATCCTTGTGCAATATCAAACCCTAATTTCATTCATCAATGCTTAAGGAGGTGTCTTGAGTTGATCAACCTTTGTGCAGTCTTGGACCAAAGGAGATCTTGTGAGAAAATTCTTGATAAATGAGAGGGAAAATTTTGGGGTACAATAGCTGCCCCTGTTCAATCTTCTTAAATCTGAAGAGTTAGATTAGCGTATCACCATTCATGACTTGAAGGTGGAAGATGATTGGATACTAGAGTGCCCATAAATTTGCACTCGAAGATGAATTGTGAATGGGCTTATAGATACCATTTGGAGGAATGGTGGAGATTTTCCAGAGATGGGATTGTAGATGCCATCCAAAGGTGACTGTTGACAGAAAATAGACTAAGTCTGAACTTGATTTCAACTGAAAAAGAATCAGAATAAATCTTTGGAGCGATTTATCTGAAACTAGCCGAAGTCTTGTATTTTGTTTGACTGGGAAGAATCAGAATAAATCTTGGAGTGATTTATCTGAACCAGAAGTGTTCCTTTGGAAAGTATCAGGATAAACCGTGGAGAGGTTTAAACTGAACCAAAATAGGTTTTGAATAATCTTTAACTGGAGAAAATCAGAGTAAATCTTTGAGCGATTTATATGAACCAGAGAAAGTGCCTACTAGGAAAGAATTAGAATAAATCATTGAGAGATTTATCTGAACCACCAGGGATTTGGAGAAGAATCAGAATAAATCGTTGAGAGATTTATCTGAACCAAAGAAAACGTCTACTAGGAAAGAATAAGAATAAATCATTGAGAGATTTATCTGAACCAGCAGGGATTTGGAGAAGAATCAGAATAAATCGTTGAGAGATTTATCTGAATCAGAGAAGGCATCTACGGGAAAGAATCAGAATAAACTGTTGAGAGATTCAAACTGAACTGGCAGAGATCTGAAGAAGAATCAGAATAAATCGTTGAGAGATTTATTTGAACCAGAGAAAACGTCTGGGGGAAAGAATCAGAATAAACTATTGAAAGATTCAAACTGAACCGACAGGGATCTGGAGAACAATCAGAACAAATTATTGAGATATTTATCTGAACCAGAGAAAACATCTGCAGGAAAGAATCAGAATAAACCATTGAGAGATTCAAACTGAACCGGCAGGGATCTGGAGAAGAATCAGAACAAATCATTGATAGATTTATCTGAACCAGAGAAGACGTCTGCGAGAAAGAATCAGAATAAATCGTTGAGAGATTCAAACTGAACCGACAGAGATCTGGAAAAGAATCAGAATAAATCGTTGAGAGATTTATCTGAACCAGGGAAAACTTTTGCGGGAAAGAATCAGAATAAACCGTTGAGAGATTCAAACTTAACCGACAGGGATCTGGAGAAGAATCAGAACAAATCATTGAGAGATTTATCTGAACCAGAGAAGACTTCTGTAGGAAATAATCAGAATAAACCGTTGAGAGATTCAAACTGAACTGGAAGAGATCTAGAGAAGAATCAGAATAAATCGTTAAGAGATTTATCTGAACTAGAGAAAACATATGCGGGAAAGAATCAAAATAAACCGTTGAGAGATTTAAACTGAACAGACAGGGGTCTGAAAGAAATATCTGTTATATAGATGATTGACCAGTCCTTTCTTGGGAATTGATCTGTAATTGACTTGTTGAAAATTTGACGATAATTTTCTGTTGATTGATCTTTCCTGAAAAGATGAAAGGTTAGTTACATGCAATGTCATGATGTATGAAATGCATGGTATAATGCTGTTTCTCAAAATAAATGAGATCGTGATGTATGCATTTGCATTGTCAATGCTATGACGTATGGATGTAATATATGGACACATTAATCATTATGCCGCAATGTTCCTGGAGTCGGGGAAAATAAATCCCTGAGTACTGCTGGGTATGAGGAGTGTAAGTCTTCATATTTTGAAATGTTGATGAGTTTCCATTTAGAGAAATAAACTATGTTGTGTAAGGGAAACATCGTGCATTTCTTGTGGACCTCATGAAATCCTGCCGGGGAATCTTGAGAAACCCGAGCGACTTTCACTGGGGAATCCTTGGAGCTGTAACCAGAAGTTTTGTTCTGTCGGGGATGTGAGAGCACTTGATACCATTAGGATGTGTACTTGGAGATACGTTAGCGATCCTGTAGTGGGATGTCCTGATTTCCGCTCTTGTTGGAAAAGTACCTGTGGGGAATTTTATGGAATGGTCCAAAGATATTATCCTATTTCTTAAAGTCGTTAGTGATTGTATTTCTATTTTCTGTTCCTCTTTTTTTTTGTTAATTTGTAAACAATAGTCACGTTCAAATGCATATGTTCAAAAATAATCATTGGACGTTTTCGCAAACAAAACACGGAAATAAAAGAAAAACATATAGTTTTGTACTTTCAAAGGGATAATTTTGTATTAACTTGAATAAGTATTTTTGTACAACGAGACGAACATTCTAGTAAGAGAATGTTGTCGTAGAATACGAAAACTGATACAAAGAAAAGATAGCTATGTGAAATAATCCCATGGGGTTCCCATTCTACTATAGCCTTCATGTCTCTGAGCGTCTCATCCACTTACCGCCTTGTCCGAAGTTGATTGGATTGATTAGACCCATTTGAGTTTGCCAGTCAAGGCTAGAGGTTGTCTGTAAGGTGATCCAATGGGACATAGTCATACGCTTTAATTCCCTAACTTTTTCCTGGACTGCCCTTTCGGGTTTTCAGTCCACCAGGATACCCTTTTTTGCCCAAGCCTCCCTTTCGGATTTTCAACTTGCCGGGTGTACATATTTTTTGTATTTTATCCCTAATTATTTCCTGAACCTTTGTGGTTTGCCGGGATGCCCTAATTTTTGCTTAGGCCAGTCGACCTAGCGGGTCTTTATTTATGCGTAGTATCTTTTAACTATGTCCGCGTTTACATGGTGCGAAAGGTCGTCGCCATCCATAGTGGTTAAGATCATTGCTCCACCAGAGAATATGCTTTTGATCACAAATGGTCCCTCGTATGTAGGAGTCCATTTCCCCACGGGATCACCTTGTGGCAATATGATACGCTTGATTACCAAATCACCAACCTGATATACCTGACATCTGGCCTTCTTGTTAAAAGATTTGATCATACGTTTTTGGTATATCTGACCATGACAGACAGCCACAAGCCTCTTCTCATCAATCAAATTCAATTGGTCGAGCTGAGTTTGAATCCATTCATCTTCATTTAGCCCTGCATCCTTTATGATTATCATAGAAGGTATTTGGACTTCAATTGGTAGGAGGGCTTCCATACCGTATACCAAAGAGAAAGGAGTTGCCCATGTTGACGTGCGCGCCGTGGTACGATAATCGTGGAGAGAAAATGGTAACATCTCATTCCAGTCCTTGTAGGTCACTTTCATTTTTTGTATGATCTTTTTGATGTTTTTATTTGCGGTTTCGACAACACCATTCATCTTTGACCGGTAAAGAGAAGAATGATGGTACTGGATCTTGAATTGTGCACATAGTGCGGTGATCATAGTATTATTGAGATTGGTACCATTATCCGTAATGATTCTCTCTGGGATACCGTACCGACAGATGAGATTCTGTTTGATGAACCGGGCCACAACGTTCTTGGTAACAGAAGTGAAAGAAGCTTCCTCAACCCACTTCGTGAAGTAGTCAATGGCCACCAAGATGAAGTGGTGTCCATTAGAAGATGTAGGTTTAACTTCTCCATTCATGTCGATTCCTAACATCGCAAATGGCCAAGGAGCAGTCAGGATATTTAGAGGAACTGGAGGCACATGTACTTTATCAGCATAGATCTGAAACTTGTGACAGGTTCGTGAATGCTGATGGAAATCTGCTTCCATGGTAGACCAGTAGTACTCCGCCCGTAGGATCTTTTTAGCCATCGTGTGCCCACTAGTATGGGTGCCAAAAGTGCCTTCATGTAGATCAGCCATGATCTTGTCTGCCTCAACCTTGTCTACGCAATGAAGCAGAGTAGAGTCGTTGTTGCGCTTGTAGAGAATGCCATTATTGAGGAAGAACTTAGCAGAGAATCTTCTCAAGAACTTCTTATCATTGACTGAAGCTCCCTCCGGATACTCTTGGGCCTCGAGATACCTCTTAACTTCATGGAACCAAGGCTTGTCCACTACTTCTTCAGTATCGATCTCGTGATAGTAAGTTGGTTCATCCATCTGCTTAATGGTGATCTGGGGAGCCTCGTTACCCCACTTGAGTTTAAACATGGATGACATAGTGTCTAGTGCGTCTGCTAGTTGATTTTCCTCTCATGGAAAATGCTCAAAGGTAATTTCCTCTAAATGTGGGATTAATGTCAACACATGTTCTTTGTAGGGGATGAGATTAGGGTGCTTCGTGTCCCATTCTCCTTTGATCTGACTGATGACTAAGGTTGAATCTCCAAATACACTTAAGGACTTGATTCCCAAATCTAATTCAACTTTGAGACCAAAAATACATGCTTCGTATTCTTCCATATTATTGGTACAATTGAAACAAAGTCTTGCGATGAAGGGAGTATGACATCCTTCAGGGGATATGATCACAGCACCTATGCCATTGCTGAGTGCGTTGGAAGCTCCGTCAAAAACCAAGGTCCATCGGGATCCTTGTTTAGGTCCATCATATGGTCTGAGTTCTTCACAATTGTTTACCATCATGATGTCTTCATCTGGGAATTCGAATTTCATGGACTGATAGTCATCCACAACCTGATGAGCAAGGTGATCGACTAGTACACTGCCCTTTATTGATTTTTGGGTAGTGTATTGAATGTCGTGTTCAGTCAGGATCATCTGCCACCTTGCTATTCTTCCAGAGAGGGCGGGCTTCTCGAATATGTATTTAATTGGACCCATCTTAGATATCAATAAGGTGGTATGGGTCAACATATACTGTCTTAGCCGGCGAGCAGCCCATGCCAGAGCATAACAAGTTTTCTCGAGCAGTGAATATCTTGTTTCATAGTCGGTAAACTTTTTGCTCAGGTAGTATATTGCATACTCTGTTCGACCAGACTTGTCATGCTGCCCCAACACACACCCCATTGAATTTTCCAAGACAGTTAGATACATGATCAAAGGTCTTCCCTCAACTGATGGCATCAAGAAAGGAGGCTCTTGAAGGTACTCTTTGATCTTTTCGAAGGCAGCTTGGCATTCATCATTCCATTTGACTACTTGATCTTTCTTCAGTAATTTGAAGATTGGTTCACAAGTAGCGGTTAGGTGACAAATGAATTTGGCGATGTAGTTTACCGTCCTAATAATCCTCTGACTTCCTTCTCGGTGTGAGGAGAAGGCATTTCTTGTATTGCTTTTACCTTTGCAGGGTCCACTTTGATACCTTTACCGCTGACGATGAAGCCTAGGAGTTTACCGGACCTCACTCCAAATGTGCATTTATTCGGGTTCAACCTTAGCTTGTATATCTTTAGCCTTTCAAACAGTTTCTGCAAATGGTCAAGATGTTCCTCTTCAGTTTGAGATCTGGCTATCATGTCATCCAAATAGAACTCTATTTCGTGATGGATCATGTCGTGAAATAGAGCTACCATGGTGCACTGATAAGTTGCCCCAGCGTTCTTCAACCCAAATGGCATAACCTTGTAATAGAACATGCCCCACTGTGTGACGAAGGTCGTTTTCTCCATGTCCTCAGGTGCCATTTTGATTTGATTATATCCTGATAAACAATCCATAAATGAGAACACTTTATGCTGTGCGATATTGTCAACCAGAATATTGATATGGGGAATCAGGAAATCATCCTTAGGGCTTGCCCTATTCAAATCTCTGTAATCCACACACATGCGTACTTTATCGTCCTTTTTAGGCACTAGAGCAACATTGGCGACCCATTATGGATAGGAAGTGACGACTAAGAATCCGGCGTTGAATTGTTTCATGACTTCAGTCTTGATCTTCTCTGACATGTCTGGCCGCATGCGACGAACTTTCTGTTTTACTTGAGGGAAGTCTTCTTTTGTCGGTAGACGATGGACCATGATATCAGCGTCAAGGCCTGGCATGTCTTCGTATGACCAAGCAAAGACCTCAACATAGTCATGTAGTAACTGAGTTAAGCGCTTCTTGACACTCGGTTCCACATTGGCACCTACCTTGACTTCTTTCTTGTCCTCTTCGGTACCTAAGTTAACTGTGTTAACTAGTTCTTCGTGGGGCTGTATGGTCCTTTCTTCCTGTTGTAGTAACCTGGCTAGTTCCCCTGGCACTTCACAATCTTCCTCACCTTCATCTTCGACTTGGTATATCGGATTTTCAAAGTCACAAAAGGCCATAGAAGAATCGTTACCCATGGGATCCTGAGTGGATGTGGATCTGCATTTTGATATGTGAGTGTGTGTAAGAGCATAACTATCTTTGAAAGAATAAAAAATGTAGAAAAATAAAACAAAGAGCGTAAAATTTACATGCAAAAACATCCATGATTCATTGATGACATATGAAAATGAAGTAACAACCCTTACAAATGGACCGTTGTGCCTCGGGTAAGACACGAGGTTTTAAAAGTCTAAATTGTTTAATTATTACAAGTCCGACAAAAATTTAAAGACAATTATTGTTGGATAAAAGTAATAGGGACAAAATCTCTGGCTTCCCAGTTGTTGAGTCATCTGCTAATAGTTGGGAAAATCGATTCTTCCAGGTCACAATTGTCATCACTATCCTCTACTGCGTTGACTCCATGGTTGCTGATCCGCAAAGGTGGTCCCCCAGCACGAGCACGACGAATAACTTTCTGGGATCCTGAAGTAAAACCCAAACCAAATTTGTCAGACTTGTAGGGAAAATCCGGGAGCTTTCCCCAAATAGTACACCCACCTTCTTCGATTACTGCCTTGGCATCTTTCAGAGAAGCCATATTTAGCGAAGGTCTGGTAATTTTCGGAACTTTGGAAACAGTCTTGGTTGCCGCAACTGTTTTTGGTACTTCCTCGAAATGCTGACACAAAGTTTTGATGAATTCACCATCCATCTCCACATATCTGAAGGAGTTCAGGTGACTGACCATATATTCCTCCTCTCTATGGACAGTGATGATTTTTCCCTTGGTTGGGTATTTCAACATCTGATGTAACGTAGAGGTGACGACACCAGCGTTATGAATCCATGGTCGGCCTAATAAACAGGAATAGGAAGGGAAAATATCCATTACATAGAAAGTTGAATCAAAGGTCTGAGTTCCAACTTTAATGGGGATGTCCACCTCCCCGTGCACCATTCTCTTCGAACCGTCGAAGGCACTTACCACTATGTTGCTGGGTTTTAAGGTCAAACCTTCACAGTCTAGTCTATCCAAAGATTTATTAGGAAGCACATTCAATGATGAACCAATATCTACCAGGACATGGGCCAAAGTAGTGCCCCTGCATTCGACAGAGACATGCAATGCCTCATTGTGTTTCCTCCCTCTAGGTGTCAAGTCAGCATCAGAAAAGCCCAAGCTGTTGTCAGCTGTCAAACTGGCCATACAATCTTCGAACTGGTCAGCAGAGGTTTCCTGTGGCACATGGGCAGTTTTAAAAAATTTCACCAAGGCCTTTGCATGAGCTTAGGAGCACAACATTAAAGCTAGCATAGAAATCATTGAAGGGGTCTGCCCTAGATGTTCGACTAGATTGTAGTCGCTTCTCTTTATAATTTTCAAATTTTCTTCCATCTCCTTCTTGGAAGCCTTTGGGATAGATAATGATTGCTCCTTCATCTGGACAGGTTCAACAGAAATGCCTTTTCCCCGAGTCTCGGTCGACTCGGCGATAGGGGTGTCAGCAGGGATAACCATAGGAACTGTAGTAGTAGGAACAAAAGCAGGGATGATCACAAGACCGGTAACATTTTTCAGAGGAGCAATCTCAGGGGAGAACACCCTTCCACTTCTGGTTATTTTGATGGTTCCCACAATGTTGCCGATGTCGGGGTCAACCTTCTCAAAAACCGAGTCTTCATCAACCAGCCAATCATGCTTGACACCGTGATAGTAGACGTCACCCCCATAGTTCCAAGGGATAGTTTTATCTGAGGAGTATGAGATTGGCCCTGGCATAGTAATTATCAGTTGAGTCACCTTTGGAACAGATGTAATCCTAACAGGTCTTTTGGTGGAGACCCTGGGAGGATTGGTGGAAATGGTTACTATTGAAACATCCTTGTAAGCAATGGTTGGAACAAGAGTCTTTTCAAACACAATCTCTTTGTCATCCATCAGGCGCTGGACACCTGCTTTCAATAAATGACAACCAATTGGTAGGGATAAACAGAGGTGGCAGTCTTCGCCATAACCCGGAAATAAACCGGCCTTCAATAGGTTCCTTTTGACGATTAGGAGAGGAGTAACAAGGACATCAACAACAGTAACAAACACATCATCTTCAACAGTGTTAACATCACGGTTGTATTTGGGCATAGGAGCGGTGATAACATTTGGGATCTCAGGAGCGTCAAATTAAATTTATTTTGCTTCGAGAAGGTCCTACCCCTTGTTTTTCAAAACCCAGCAGTCGTTTGTATCTTGACCTGGACTTTCTGAATGCTAAGCACAACGGGTGTTTGGGTTGTAACGGGGAGAGGAAGTGTTGGGATTCTTCGGAGCTTCCCGCAAGGTTACCAGATTATATCTCAACAAATGTGGCAAGACTTGAGACAATGTCATATTTATCTGGGTAAATTGTCTTATTGGTCTTTCTGTTCTAAGCTGGTTGTTCCTTTGTTGAGTAGGTGCAGGCTTAGGGATCATGATGGCCCCTACCGTTGGACGTCATTCAGTTCTTTCCTGATTCCTTTGATGATATGTAGCACCAACCTCTTTCTTCCCAGTGAATGGTTTTCTCACGGCACTAGAGGATGTATCCTTTTAGATCTTCCCACTCTTAATCCCATCTTCCACTCTCTCCCCGGTCAAGATTACTTCAGTGAAGCCGACTGAGGAGCTTCTAATTAGATGATTAAATAAAGGACCAGACAGGGTACCCAGAAACATGTCCACAAGCTCCCTGTCAGACAGGGGAGGATGGACTCTTCCTGCTAAGTCCCTCCACTTCTGAGCATAGTCTTTGAAACCCTCGCTCGAACCTATAGCCAGAATCTAGAGTTGAGTATGGGTGGGAGCAAGGTCTGGGTTATACTGATACTGCTTATAAAAATCAGCGGCCAGGTCTTCCCAATTATGGATATTTTCCCTCTCTAGTTGATAGAACAAATCTAGCCGAGTCCCGAATAGACTATCCTGAAAGAAGTGGACCCACAAATCTCTGTCAGCAGTGTGAGGTTGTATCTTCCTCACATAAGATCAAAGATGGATCTTGGGACACGAAACCCCATCGTACTTAGCAAACACTGGTTCTTTGAACTTTGGTGGAATAACAATCCCAGACACCAAACCCAGCTCTTCAAAGTCCAGCCCGGGCACTTTCTGAATCTCCATTGCACTTAGACGCTCTTCCAGCTGTTTGTACTTCTCATCAGCTGGAGGATATTGCTCTTCAGAGTAATCATCCTCTTCTTCCTCTTTAGATTCTGGATGGTCAGTCACTTCCTTATTTTCCCTTCTTGATTGTCCCCTTCACCTGATGATGTTGTGAAGTCTAGGGTTCGTCTGGCTGGCCCTTGGAACCTTCTTCCCAGATTCAAAACACCGGTTGATTTCTTCGCCTTCTTCTTCTTTTCTTTAATCAGCAAAGTTTTTAAATCCTCCTGTCCTTTTGCCAGAGTTAAGAACATTTGTTGAAACTGAGCGTTCTGTGCCTGAAGATCTTTTATTGTATGTTCCATATCCATCTCACTGAAATAAACAGTAGCAAGGTAAGGAGACCCGTTGTAAGAAACCTGCTTGTGTTATGATGAATGAAGATGCATATGCAATGATTTCAAGGAAATTAGAGATTTAAATTTGCTTTAAACAAAAAAGGAACACACGTTATATTAATAAATCAAAGTTTGAGTACATCATGCCTCTTTGGGCTTACAAAGAAATACAAAACTCTAAGATAAAAAAGTTGAATGCATCCTCTTTGGTGCGATGTAGGCGTTCAGACTCCGCTCCTCATGAAGCTGCTTGGTGAGTTCCAGAACTTTCTTCTCGCTGGCGTAGAATTGGGCCACGAAAGTGTCTCACTCCCCCTTAAGCTGTATCCAATCCCTTTGCATGTCTTCGAGAGAGGTGGGCATGTTAGGATGAAGGACATTGTATGGGGCACCTCCTTCCACAACAGGTTCTATGATAACTGGTAAGATTGAAGGATAAGGTATCACAAGTTTTTGAGCACGAGCTCACACCCACTTAAGGTAAGGCTCAAGGGGGATGGAATTCTTGTGCCCCAGCATCTTGCTATCTACCTTGTTCAACATCCTCCAAGCTCGGATAAAGCTCTGACGGTAACCTTGATCGTCATTCTCGTAATCAAATACCAACCCTTGAATAAGCATCTCATGTGGACCATCCCTTCGAGCATAATCAAACTGTCGTAAGGCCAAACAGGGGTTGTAAGTGATACCTCCTCTAATGCCAAGTAAGGGGGCATTAGAGAATTCTCCATAACGGTCGATAATAGTAACATTCTCCAAAGATCGGGAACACCAATGAATATCTGAATGTCTAAGCGTCATCAACCTATGTGACCACCTTGAACCTTGCTCGTTCTTTAATACAGATTGGGGAAGATGCAAAATAAACCATCTTGCCAAAAGAGGAGTATAACACATGAGGATACCTCTATTCCTTATAGTGCGAGAGTGAAAAAAATGTAGGATATCTCCTAACAAAGTAGGTACCGGGTTACGAGACATGAAGATTTTGACGGCGCTTACATCTATGAGTTGGTCAAGATTTGGAAACAAAACCATCCCATAGATGAGAAGAGCCATAGTTTCCTCAAAATATTGCAAGTCCAGGGAGTTCCAACAGTCTTGAGCTTTCTCAAACAAGAACTTGGCTAAGAAACCTTTGACACCACTCCTTGTTTCCCAATTAGTTGTGACATCAGATTGTTGCAAGTGTAGGGCTTGAGCAATCTCTTCTGGTTTTGGATCTCTTTTTGTACCGTTGAAGGGTAGTTGATTGAGAATGGGAATCCTTAAGAGTTGGGAGAATTCTTCCAAAGTTAGCACAAGTTTATAATCGGGAAATGTGAAGCAATGGTGTAGAGGATCAAAGAATTGGAAGATCACCTTCATCATATCTTCATACGTGTTGAAGGTAACCAAGTTTAGGAGGCGACCATGTCTTTCGGTAAATGGAGAATTCTCAGGAACCCTTGATGCTAACTCTTTAAGTTGAGGAGGGATCCTTACGAGATTGACTTGAATGGTTTTCCCGTGAATAGAATCCATGTCCTACAAAATAGAACAAAGATAAATCCCAAAAATCCTTGAAATGGTTAGTGAGTATGAGTATGATGTTATGATGTTTATGGTGTTATGTACAAGTAAATATATACAAACAAAACAAACAAGTCCTTAGTTTTAGGTTTGCATGGAGTCTCATAAGTAAGTACCCTCTTGAAGTTTAGTTGACTAAAACCTGTCCTAGCAATAGTAACCGGGTTCTAAGGTAGCTCAATATCACTGGTTTGTCTTCTCGGGCATTATTTCAGCGCAAGCCTCTTTAATGGCGACCGAAATATCCCAAAAAACCAAACCTCAATGAGTGTAGTATCGAGTATCTACCAACTTCGAACTGCACCAAAGTCGGTCATCTCACTACGTCCTAATGGCCAAGTTGGTCAAGTAAAGGTTCTAGAAGTTAGTTAGTATTTCATGACATCACTCAGCGGCCCCGTATTCTCCTTGACTACTCAAGGGCTACCGGTACCCACAAATATGTCACACTAACTTAGCTATTGCTTAGACCATGTCGGTATACCCCGCACAGTTTCCACAATGTATTGCTACTTACCTATAAGGTATCCTAAATCCGGGTAGAGGATTCAAACCCAAACAAAGAACCAAAATGTAAAGCAAACAAATCAAACAATGAAAGCAAGTGAATATGATCTAGCCCTAAGGTAACCCCACTTTTAAAATCTTCCCCGGCAGAGTCACCAGTTCTATAACATGGTAGGAGAATTGACTTGGTTGTTTTGCGTTTGATCGCAAATGTTGCGGTTAGCAAGAGTCACCACCGACTTTTCTTTTATCCAAAAGGAAAGGCTGAAAAGAAAAGGAAAGACCTTTGAGATGCTTTCTTGATTTCGGTGGGTAGATTATGAAAAGGGAAGGTATTAGTACCCTTTTCATCCGTAGTTTTCTACGGGCTCTTAGTTGCATGCTAGATCACTTGCTTTTGTTTGAAAATGTGCTTTGTGTGGTTTTTTGAAAGTATTTTGAAAAGGTGCCACTGTTTAGGAAAACTTTGTAATGATTCTCGTTCATAAGAATGTATACAAAGTGTTGATCTTTTGCAAATGTTTTAATTTTGAAAGGTGTTTTGAAAGTGTTGGTGTTTGTTTTTGAAAATAGCAAGGATGTTTTGGTTTGAAAATGAGCAAGCAACTAGGATCATTCTACCTACTCAAAAGTCTTTCTTGTTTATTTCCTCTTTCCTTTGACATTGTTACTTTACCATTGATTGGTAAGTAACCTTATCTTTGGATGTAAAAGGGACGGGCAAGGGTCATCGCATAGTCATGAATAACAATGTTGTAAGATATCTTAGCATTTTCTTTGAGGGACTAAGATCATTCTTAAGGCAACATTTGTAGCATCATCGCGGGACTATGATCTTGTATTTTTTTTTTGCTAAGACACCTTACATGTGTATTATGACCATTTTCATTAGGCAACAAAGTGGATTTACCCTAAGGGTGTAAGTGTGCAAGTGTATTGATTTACATGCATTGTTTTGTCTTTGAATTAGGGTTTTCTAAACATTGATTTTATCTTTCCATACAAACCCTAATTTACTAGCATTTATATATAAAGGATTAAATTGCGGAAAATAAAAATACTAAGCTTTTACATCAATAGGAGAGGGGGTATACAAATTTATAAATTGGGATTTTGCAAGAAAATTAAATCTAAATAATTATTACAACCATATTGAATATTGTACAAAAATGAAGATAAAAATGCAAGAATGTAAATGGAAAAAGAAATATGATTTTTGTTTGGTTTTCATAAAAAGGTTTTAACCTAAACCTAATTAAGAAAAATGATTAATGAAAATTAAATAAAATTAACTTAAACTAAATAAGAAAATAAATTAACTAAAAAAGATTTTTTAGGGTTTTATTTATGAAAAGGTTTTAAATTAATAAAAATAATATGAATATTAATTAATTAAAAGAAACCTAAGTTCTAAATTAATTTTAATTGCAATAAAATAATATAATAGTTAAACCTAAACCTAAATATTAATTATTAAGGAAGAAATTAATTTAATAAGAAAATATTTTTGTTCTTTTAGTTTTATAAAACAAATAAACTAAATAAGTGTAAAAATAATAAATAAAATATTTTTGGATTTTTATTAATAACAATAAAAATATATTAATAATGATAATAATAATAATAATAATAATAATAATAATAATAATAATAATAATAATAATAATAATAATAATAAAGGAAAAAAGAAATAAAATAAAATAAGAAAAAAAGAAATAGTAATGAAAATTTGGGCCAGGGGGTGCTGACGTAAGGCAGGGGTTAGAAAGTTAGCAATAAAAAAAAGAAAGGCCCAATGCTGGGGCCCAGGCGCTGCAAACAAAGAAACCAAAAAAATGTAAAAAGTTTGAAAAAGAACAAAAGGCAGCGCGCTGGGTGTGGAACCCACGCTCTCTTGGTTACCAGCGCGCTGCCTTACCACTGGCGTGGCATACATCCGTTTACTTATGTCAAACCATAAATATATATTACAAATCAAGTCCATGGCCTGAACTTCATCTTCAACCTCACGCCCAACCAGAGTACTTGTAACTTCTTCATCTCTCAACAAAAATGGAAAGTACAAACATGAAAGTTGTGGTATTTCTTCCCACGAATCCAACCATATAAATAACTAAAGCTAAAAGTCAAAGATGACTGAGAATTTTTCTGGCCCTAATTAAAAACCTAAAAATTTCAGAAACTTCAACTCTAAAATTCTCTAAGCTCGGGCCATATAAATGCAACCTATGGATATGTACAACTTCGTGGCAATGGTATCTACATTTTATATTTGAAAATGAAAGCTTAACAATGCCTATATGAATAGTTCAAAAGTCAGAAAACTTACCTTGCAAGAGGGTGTCGTGTTTTGAGTTTGAACAACTTTCAATGAGTTCTAGTGATTGGGTTAGCTTCCTCAAGTTCCCAGGAAGCTAATGTGATGCTTGGCTTGAGCTAAAAGTGCCTGAGGAGTTCTGGAGAAGTCCACTTGTAGACCCCTGTTTTTGAAAATGGAACATGATGATGGAGGTGTTACAGTTAGGCAAAAGGACTTTGGATGGTTTGTATTTGATGTTTAGAAGTTTTAGGAACCAAAAAGCTTGGAAACACACGAGGGAGATGTGAGTTTCAAGTTTTTGGTCAGATTATCCAACAATGGAGTTTTTGTGTTTGATTCTGAGTTTTGGTGAGTTTTGGATCTTGTGTATTCGTCCGTTAGCTTGCAAACAACTTGTGCATAAGTAAGGAAAAGGTTAGAGTACTTGAGGAGGTCAGAAGCACAAGATTTAGAGTTATGGCTATGTTACTTGATTTTGAAGAAAAGTGAAAACATGGTTTCAAAGCATAGTACAAGCATGGCCAAAGTTTATGGGAGGCTCTAGACATGTTGCTTTTTCCTTTGACACTGCTTGTGATCAGAAGGAACAAGTGCAAAACTCTATGAATTGACTTTATGATTAAAGATTCTTTACAAGAATGGAATGGTTACTTTGTGCCATAAATGGAAATGTAACTTGGATAAAGGCTCAAGTGCTTGGATTAAAGCTCTAACAGCTGTGTAAACATTTAATTATAGAGTAAAAAACATGTTTGAGGTCTGCAAAGCAAAGATTATGCAGTATAGGCTTGAATTTGAATTCTTGTTCATCATGAAATGGCTTGTAATTCAAGTTTGAAAACCCTAACTTCATATCTTCGATTCTCCCTACTCAAACATGATCTCAATGAGTTTTTGGACATTTTAGAAAGCTTTTAACATGCTCTACAACCCTCTTTGAATCACGTTTTCAAATTTAAAATTGAGCTATGTGAAAAGTTTCTATGAAGTTGGTACCAAAAATCTGCCTAATTAGGGCAAAAATTTCACTAAGTGTTTAGTTTCATGACCATGATTTCATGGATTAGTAACTTGAAATCCAACCATTTCTATGAGGAGTTGTGTAAAGAAATATTTTATATCTCATTGAGATCTACAACTTTCATGTTGAAACTTTCCTTTGAATCATCTTGCATCATAGTGAAAAATTGGCTCAAAGTTGTGAAAAAATATGAAGTTTTCAATACTTAGAAAAATTTCTAAGTTTGGAAACTTTGACTTTTCAAAATGAAATCTTGACTTTTTGATTTATTAATTAAAATTTTTTATATTTTGACATTTTTTTATGAATTATGATCTTTGACACTTGATTTTGACCAAAAAGTCAAAGTTTGACTTTTTTCAGTGTACAATTGACTTTTGATCAGTTGACTGAAAATCAACTATCAATCAATTGATCTTGAGGGATGTTTTGAGTAATACAATTAGGTAAAAATGATTCATTTGAAACCTTGAGATCATGTCTCAAATCAATTAACCATTTGCTAGGTCAAAAATCAGGATTTTCCCTTTCTTAGTCAAAACCCTAATTTGGATCATTTTGCTCTTTTGATGATCTGATCAAATTTCTTGAGGAATTATGGTCCAAACTTCATAAAATGACATATATGAGTTCATAATGTTGATATGGATAAAAAATTATGAAGTTTGACTGTAAATTGGCCACAGTTGACTTTTCCCCAATATAGCTGATTTTTAGGTCAACTGTTTAATTGACTGAGCAAAAATGTGATCCAAGACTTGAAACTTGACATGAGAAATATTGAGGGTCTATAATGATCTATGAAAGTCATATTAGGCATTAAAAGTTCAATTATCCTTGTGCAATCTCAAACCCTAATTTCAATCATCAGTGCTTAAGGAGGTGTCTTGAGCTGATCAATCCTTGTGCAGTCTTGGACCAAAGGAGATATTGTGAGAAAATTATTGATAAATGAGAGGGAAAATTTTGGGGTATGACAGGATCCAAATAGAAAAAGTAAATCTCTTTATAGTTTAACTTGTCTCTATTGTTGCAAAAAAGGTTATACTATTAAAAAAAATTAAAATTTAGGATTTTTTGGTTCATAAAGGTGTTTTTCAATGGTTGCCTAAATAAAACCATGATTTCACTCACTCTCAAGGACCCAATAAAAATTTGGTACCTATCACCTTTGGTTAATCTTACAGGTTGAATGTCTTGGATCTATGGAGAGAAGGTGGATTCTCGATAGTGGATGCTCAAGATATATGACGAGTGACATATCTCTATTAATTGACTTTATGGAAAAAAGATGGGTTTTTTTCCTATGGAGACAAAAACAAAGGTGCAATACTTAGAAAAGTTAGTGTAGATAATCCCTTATCTACTACTATCTTCGATGTTATTTTAGTTGAAGGTCTTAAACATAATCTTCTTAGCATTTGTCAACTATGCGACAAAGGCTTTAAAGTATCATTCACAAAAAAATGTTGCATGATTATACATAATGAGAAGAAGGATTATATGTTTAATGGTGTGAGGGTAAATAACATCTATATGCTTGACTTGAATGATGTATCTTTGACAAACTTTAAGTATCTAGTTACCTTGAGTGAAAACTCTTGGCTATGGCATAGATGCTTAACTCATGTCAACTTTGATTTACTAAACAAAGTGATTTTAAAAGATCTAGTAATTGACCAATAATAAATACCTACAAAAGACATGAAAATAATCAAACAATACAATATTCACACAAAAACCCAATTATACATAATAAAAACGTATGTACAAACAAGTTGAGGTTTATTCAATGGATATTAACAAAGAGAGTCAATAAGTTCCACAAAACTATATACAAAAATAACTATAATTGGGCACTTATAAAACTCTCCCTAACTTAGACTTATTTGTTCTTAAATAAGAATCAATCAACCTCAAGCAACAAAAGTAATCAACAAGAAATCATGAATCAATAGTTTTGAAAAACGAAAACAAATGTATGGTTCAAGAAGAAACAACGTACATGCAAAAGAATGCTTACCATAAAACTACAGGACAACATGAAAATGAAACAAATCCTATGTATAAAAATCATGTCAAACAATCTAAAAAAACACATGCTCAAATCATGAATCACACCTAGCAAAAGACTAAATTATGCATTCATCCTAAAAACTCATGTTGAAAACATAAAAGAAAGAATCACAAGGGCTTTCAAGGTTGTAATGTGGCCGTGCTAACAAACAAGGGGAAATTTATAAAGGTCATTGAAATAAAATTTTGTCTGATCCTATGAGAGTGATAAATTCACAAAGGCACAAGCACAAAACTTGAATCTCACTTTTTCTTCTTTCCCAATTGTTACACAAAAACACACTACTTATTAGCATAATTTATTAGCTACTTTTTTTATTTCCTTTTTCAATGCTTTTATTTTTCTATCTTTTTTTTTTCATTTATTTTTCAACCTTTTTCTGTTTTTCTTTCAATCTTTTTCTTCTTCTCAACCTCTTAGCAACCAACCTTTTCTCCCCAACTTGAATACAACCAAACATGTAATGCAAATGCTCCCAGCTTTCTAAGGCAAAGGCAAAAATTTAAACCACAAGTTATAGTTGAGGGTTCAAGAAACAAAAGATCAAAATCTATTCAAAAATAAGTGAAGTAAATACTCATGAAGAAGAATCATAGTTCAACTACTACATGAATATTGACAAAAAGGCTCAAAGATGGTAAGCAAATTCTAACTCACTCACAAGGTAAGTTACTTCTTGGTCAAGTGGTTGTGCTTAAAATCAAACAAAATGACTTGATCCTTTTTATGCTTTCATACAATCAACACAAATAAAAGATTAAGCATAATAAAATCTAGTTAAAACAAAGATTATTGTCTCCTGCATATGGTGAACAATGGAAAGCATCCTCACATTTGGGGTAGGAACTAAAGTTATTCATTTCATGAACAAGTAATGCAAAAGAATGAATAGCATAATAATTGTATAAATTACAAGTTTCCTAATCATGTTATGTTATACAAAGCGATAAACGAATATCTTGCATTGTACCAACTTTGATTACTACAATTACCACACAAATGCTTTGTTGAAACAATCAAACTTGAAAAATCACCTCATGCAACTTCAAACCAATATACCAATTTAAAGACAAACGACAAACAAAAATTATTAGAAAATAATACTACTATTTACTAATCTAAATAGCCTTGGTGAAAGTGGGTAAAAGGGTCGAGTGAAACAGAAATTTCACTGGCACATAGCAAGGCACGCTAAGCGCCTGTAGAGCATGCTAAGCGCGCGTAGAAAAACAAGGCGCGCTAAGTGCGACAAACGGGACTTAATGGTAGCAGGTTTGCAAAGAAAAATAAGAAATGCATCTGAATTCTCAGCCAAACCTCCACTAACACCTACACAAACTCAACTACAAAATTGTAAAGAATTTACAAATGTTAGGGTTCCTCCCATCAAGTTCTTTTTTTATGTCGTTAGCTCGACGCCTTTATGTATGCACATTCCTCCCAGTTTCTTCTTTGCATGGGTATTCCTAACTAAACACATTAGTAAACATGAAGAAAAATAAATACACACACACACACACACATATATATATATATATATATATATATATATATATATATATATATATATATATATATATATATATATATATATATATATATATATATATATATATATATATATATATATATATATATATATATATATATATATATATATATAATATTCACAAGTATAGAAAACATGTACAAATTCACAAGTATGGTAAACATAGACAAGTATTAATATAAACGAGTATCTATCTATACATTATAGATATTGTGTGCAAAGCCCAAAAACATTAAAACTATTGCAATGTGATTCAATATAAAAACACTAACCCTCGATAGCATCGCCTTTTTATTGTTGCGGTAAAGAAGCTAGCAAAAGTACGTATTTTTAGTTTTATTTTATCGTATCCACAAGGATTAGTGCGAGGGAAAGAATTTCGTTCAACATTTTTTGCATTTTGGAACTTGGTTTTAAATGGGTTTAAATTAAAACTTATGAACAAGAAAATAAATTCATTAGTTAAAGAGGAGAGAACTTGTTTGGCGTGAATTTCTTCTACTCGTCACAAACTTAAACCTATCGATTAGTGGTACTCAACCTACAATACCTGTCAAAATCATCATGTATCTCTCACATCAGTGTTCATTTATGAAACACCTATACATGTACCACAAAAAAGGTTATGTATAACATAAAGTTGCAAGAACAATCGTATTACTCTTGTCGGCGAGGTCTCGCGCAACTCAAACAACACAGAGGGAGTAAGCTTCGATACCCACAATGAATATTAGCTATAAATCTATATCTAGAATATAGAAACTAATAAATATCCATCCTCAATCAGGATTTGGGAGGTATATATCTATAACAACACACACACACACGCACACACATACACACACATACACAGACACACAGACACACAGACACAGACACACACACACAGATATATATATATATATATATATATATATATATATATACAAGATATTCACAAGTATAACAAACATGTACAAATTCACAAGTATGGTAAACATAGACAAGTATCAATATAAACAAGTATATATCTATACATTATATACATTGTGTGCAAAGCTCAAAAACATAAAAAACTATTGCAACACGATTCAATATTAAAACACTAATCCCCGATGTTGTACCCCAAAATTTTCCCTCTCACTTATCAAGAATTTCCTCACAAGATCTCTTTAATTCAAGACTGCATTAGGGTTTTACCAGCTCAAGACATCTCCTCATACAATGATGACCAAAATTAGGGTTTGAGTTTGCAAAAGGATTTTTGGACTATCAATGCTTCATATGACTTTCAAGGATCATTAAGGACCCCCAAGATTACTCATGTCAAGTTTCAAGCCTTGAATCACATTTTTGATCAGTCAATTGGACAGTTAACCTAAAAATCAACTGTATTGGGGAAAAAGTCAACCATGGCCAATTTACAGTCAAAGTTCATAATTTTTTATCCACATCAACATATTAGACTCATATGTATCACTTGATTAAGTTTGGACCATAATTACTCAAGAAATTTGATCAAATCATCAAAAGGGCAAAATGGTCGAAATTAGGGTTTTGACTGAGAAGGGGCAATTTCTGATTTTTGACCTAGAAAATGATCAATTGGTTTGAAGCATGATTTCAAAAGTTCAATTGCATCATCTTGACCTAATGACATGATTCAAAACATTAGAAATCCATTAGATTGACAGATGAATTTTTCAGTCAACTGATCAAAAGTCAACTGTATATTGAAAAGTCAAACTCAGACTTTTTGGTCAAAATCAAATGCCAAAGATCATAATTCATCAAAACATGTCAAAATGAGAAACTTTTTCATCAAGAAATCAAGGGTTTAAGTTTTTTTTTGAAAAGTAGAAATATTTAACTTAGAAAATTTTCTAAGTATAGAAAATTTCTTATTTTTTCTCAACTTTAAGCCAAATTTTCACCATGATCCATGATGATTCAAAGGAAATTTCCAACATGAAAGTTGTAGATCTCCATGAAATCTACAACTTTTATTCATACAATTTCTCCTAAAAATGCTTGGATCTCAAGATATAATTTTGTGAATACATGCTCATGAACTTAAATAACTTAGTGAAATTTTGCCCTTGTTAGGCAAATTTTTGACCTAAGTTCATGGCAATTTTTCACATAGTTCCAAAGGGAATTTTCAAAATCAATTATAAGATGAGTTGTAGATCACATTGCAAGCTTTCCAAAATGTCAAAGAACTCCTTGAGATCATTCTTGAGTAGGTATAATCAAAGAGATGAAGTTGGTGATTTATCACTTTGATTTCAAGCCATTTCATGATGAACAAAAATTCAAATCCAAGCCTAGGCTGCATAATCTTTAATTTGCAGGCCTCAAACTTGTTTCTCACTCCATAATTAAATGTTTTCACATATGTTGGAAGCTTTAAGCCAAGCATTGAATGTATTGTACAAGAACAATTCCATTTTTGGCACAAAGTTGCCATTTCCATTTTGATAAAGCACTACTTTTGCCTTTGTCAACTTCTTGAGCCTCTCAATTGTTTTCTATGCACACAAGCAAAGTCAAAAACAAAAAGCAACTTGTCTAAGGTCTCTACAACCTCAGATCATGCTTGTACAAACTTAGAGACTTGTCTCCTCACTTTTCTTCAAAAGCAAGTTATAGAGCCAAAAGGCTATAACTCAGAAACCTGGAGTGGAGTTGATCTCCAACCTTTTCCATACATATACAAAAATGTATTGCAACATAACACACGAATGATAAGACTACAAAACACTCCCAAACACTCTGCAACTTAGAATCTTCCATAGCTTGACATTTTTGAACCTTACACAACCATCTCCAAAACCACTCGTGCGTTTTGAGTTTTAACCACCTAAACACTTAATATACCTCATATCTAAGTGATCCAGATCCCTGTTCTCTCACTGAAACTCCTCCTCCACCATCCATAATTTTCAAATATTGAGCTTGCAGGTTGACTTGAGTAGGGAGATTCAGGGACTTTCAAGACAAAGTAAGGATTGAAATACACCCAGGGAGGTCCAGGCAAGCTAAACAGATCCTCATGCCTTCTCAAAACTTGCTCAAACTCCATTCACGATCCTAGCTGAAAGAGGTAAAAACTCAAACTTCTATCTCTTCATACAAGCATCATTTGGTCCTGATTTGTGAAAGCAAAATGTAGATATCCTTTCCCTAAAGCTAACCATGTTCATAGTTTTCATTTATATTAACTGTGTATAGAGAATTTTGGATTTGAAATTTCTGTAAAAATTAGGTTTCAAATTAGGGCAAGTAAAATTATATTTGATCTTTGACTTTTAGTTTACATAAATTATATGGTTGAACTCGTGGGAAGAAACACCATAACTTTCATGTTTGGACTTTCCATTTTTATGGAGAAATGAGAGAGATACAGGTGGTCCGGCCATGGCTCAAGGTTGAAGATGAAGTTGCCTTCAGGGGGCATTTTCTAATATATATTTATGATTGTGTTTATATAAACGGATGTACAGCCACCCCAGTGGTAATGCAGCGTGCGTAAATGCTATAGGTCACGGGTTTGAGCCTTAGCGCGCTGCCTTTTGCAATTTTTCATATTTTTTCCATTTTTTTGTTGTTTTACAGCGCATGGGCTTCTTATTCTTGGGCCTTGTGTTTTTTTCTCTCTAACATCCTACCTCCTGCTTACTTTTAACACCCCTGGCCCAACATAATTTTATTTATTTATTTTACTTTCATTTTATTTTACTAAATATATTTTTCTTAATATTAAAAATCATAAAAAATATAAAAATGATAGATTTATATTTTAGCTTATTTTATTTTATATTATTTTTCTCACAAAAATATTTTTTTATTTAGTTATATATTATCCATTTTTATTAAATAAACTTGTAAATTAAATTAAAACTAGTTTACATATTTATTTTTCTTCACACCCATTAAACATATTATTTTAGTATAAAAAAGACCAAAATATCTCATAATGCCATATATTATTTTTAAGATAAAAAAATACAAAAATACTTACTTTTTCTTAAAGAAATTTATTTCCTTTTAACCAAATAGAATTAGGGTTTATTCAAAAAGTATTTTTCTAAAATAATTTTTTTCTTAATTTATTTAAGTTAATCTTGATTTATTTATTAGGTTTAGGTTAAAACTTTTTTCACATAAAAAACCAAACAAAAATCTTCTTTGCATTTACGTACCTTTGCATATTTAATTCATCTTGTATATTATTTATTCCATTTATTTGTACATATTCAATTTGGTTGTAATAGATTAATTAGGTTTATATTATTGCAATCCCCATCCATAAATTGTATTCCCCCTCCCACAAATGTTGTAATAGCGTAGGACATTTAAATTCCACAATTTATCGCTTTTATATAACATGCTAGTAATTAGGATTTGTATGGCAAGATAAAATCAATCAAATAGAAAACCCTAATTCAAGACAAAATCAAGCATGAAAATGACACACTTGCACATAAAACACCCTTAGGGTTACTCCACTTGGTTGCCTTATACAAAATGGCCATATTACACATGTAAGGCGTCTTAGCAAAAACAAACAAATACGAGATCATAGACCCTCAATGACGCTATTCAAAGTTTCCTTACAAAATGATCTTAGTCCCTAAAAAATGCTAAGATGCCTTGCAACATTTCTAATCATGGCTATGCGATGACCCACGCCCGTCCCGTTTACATCCAAAGATAGAGTTGCTTACCAAATTAATGGTAAGACAACAATACCAAAAAAAAAGAAAAGGAATAAGAAAGACATTTGAGTAGGTAGATTGCTTTTAGTTACTTGCTCCATTTCAAAACAAATATCCTTGCTATTCACAAAAACATACACCTACACATTTCCAAACATCTTACAAACATTGAAAACATTTTCAAAAAGATCAACATCTTTGTATACATTCTTATGAACGAGAATCATTATAAAGATTGCCTAAACAATGGCCTCTTTTACAAAATACTTTCAAAAACCACACAAAGCACAATTTCAAACAAAAGCAAGTGATCTAGCAAGTATCTAAGAGCCCATGGAAAACCATGGATGAAAAGGGTGCTAATACCTCCCCTTTTCATAATCTACCCCCCGAAATCAAGAAAGAATCTCAAAGGTCTTTCCTGTGCTTTTTCACCTTTCCTTTTGGATAAAAGAAAAGTCGGTGGCGACTCTTGCTAACTACAACATTTGCGATAAAACGCAAAACAATCAAGTCAGTTCTCCCACCGTATCACAGAACTGGCGACTCTGCTGGGGAAAATTCTAAAAGTGGGGTTACCTTAAGGATTAGATCATATTTACTTTCTTACATTATGGTTCTTTGTTTGGGTTTGAATCCTCTACCCGGATTTGGGATACATCATAGGTAAGTAGCAATATGTTGTGGAAATTGTGCGGGGTATACCGACATGGTCTAAGCAATAGCTACGTTAGTGCGACATATTTGTGGGTACCGGTAGCCTTTGATTTAATCAAAGAGAATACGGGGCCACTGAGTAATGTCATGAAGCACTAATGAACTTCTAGAACCTTTACTTGACCAACTTGGCCTTTAGGATGTAGTGAGATGACCGACTTTGGTGCAGTCCGAAGTTGGTAGATACTCGATACTACACTCATTGAGGTTTGGTTTCTTGGGATATTTCGATTGCCATTAAAGAGGCTTGAGCTGAAATAATGACCAAGGAAATGAACCAGTGATATTAAACTCCTTAGATCCCGGTTACTATTACTAGGACAAGTTTGAGCCAACTAAACTTCAAGAGGGTACTTACATATGAAACTCCATGCAAGCCTAAACCTAAGGACTTGTTTGCTTTGTTTGTATATGCATACTTGTGCATAACATCATGAACATCATGAACATCATATACATCCACTAACCATTTCAAGGATTTTGGGATTTATCTTTGTTCTTGTTTTGTAGGATATGGACTCACTTCGCAGGAAAACTATTCAAGTCAACCTTATGAGAATCCCTCCACAACTTAAGGAGCTAGATTCAAGGATTCCTAAAAACTCTCCATTCACCGAGAGACATGGTCGTCTACTCAACTTGGTCACCTCCAACACAGATGAGGACATAATGAAGGTGCTCTTTCAGTTCTTTGATCCTTTGCACCATTGCTTCACATTTCCCGACTATCAACTTGTGACTACTTTGGAATAATTCTCCCAACTCTTGAGGATTCCCATTCTTAATCAACTACCTTTCATCGGTACAAAAAGAGATCCAAAGCCAGAAGAGATTTCTCAAGCTCTACACTTGCACTCATCTAATATCACAACTCATTAGGAAACAAGGAGTGGTGTCAAAGGCTTCCTAGCAAAGTTTCTGTCTGAGAAGGCCCAAAGCTGTTGGAATTCCTTAGACTTGCAAGCCTTTGAGGAAATTGTGGCTCTCCTCATCTATGCGATGGTTTTGTTTCTAAATTCTGACCAACTCATAGATTTCAATGCCGTCAAAATCTTCATATCCTGCAACCCGGTGCCTACATTGCTAGGGGATATCCTACACTCTTTCCACACTCGCACAATGAGGAAAAGAGGTGTCCTTATGTGTTTCAATCCTCTCTTGGCAAGATGGTTTATTTCCCATCTTCCCCAATCATTATTAAAGAATGAGCAAGGTTCAAGGTGGTCACAAAGGTTGATGACGCTCAAGCATTCAGACATTCATTGGTGCTCTCGATCCAAAGAGAATGTTATCATTATTGACCGTTGTGGAGAATTTCCTAATGTCCCTTTTCTTAGTATTAGGGGAGGAATCACCTACAACCCTTGCTTAGCCTTAAGACAGTTTGGTTATGCCCGAAGGGATGGCCCTCACAAGATGCTGATTCAAGGTTTGGTATTTGACTACGACAATGACAATCAAGGTCTTCGCCAAAGATTTATCCGAGCTTGGAGGATGCTAAAAAAGGTGGATAGAAAGACTCTGGGGCACAAGAATTCCATACCTCTTGAGCCTTACCTCAAATGGGAATGAACTCGCGCTCAGAGTCTTATGATGCCTTACCCCTCCATTCTTCCGGTAATCATTGAGCCTGTCATGGAGGGAGACGTTCCATACACTATCCTACATCCTGACATGCCCACATCTCTTGAAGACCTACAAAGGGATTGGATACAACTCAAAGGGGAGCGAGATACTTTCGAAGCCCAATTCTACGCAAGCGAGAAGAAGGTTTTGGAGCTCACTAGGCTACTTCATGAGGAGCAAACTCTGAATGCCTACATTGCACTAAAGATCTCCAAACTCAGAATACGCAGTTTCAACAGTTTATCATGACCCTAGCCAAGGGGAAAGAAGAGTTGAAGACTCTGCTGGCTGAAGAGAGGAAAAAGAAAACAAAGAAGGTAATCAGAGTCTTAAACATGGGAAAAAGATTTCATGGGCAAACAAGAAGGACTTTGGACTTTGCAACAATATTTGGTGAAGGAGAAGGGAAAGGCAAGGAAACAGTTGTCCCATCAGAATCGGAAGAGGAGGAAGAAGAAGAGGACTACTTTGAGGAACAATACCCTCCGACTGATGACAAGTATAAACATCTTGAAGAGCGTTTGAGCGCGATGGAAATCCAAAATGTTCCATGCTTGGACTTTGAGGAATTGGGTTTGGTGTCGGGGATTGTGATTCCTCTGAAATTCAAAGCACCTATATTCGCTAAGTATGACGGAGTTTCATGCCCTAAGATGCATCGCCGGTTATATGTGAGGAAAATTCAACCCCATACCGCTGATAAAGACTTATGGGTGCATTTCTTCCAAGACAACCTGTCTGGGACTCAACTTGACTGGTTCTACCAACTAGAAAGGGCTAATGTTCACAATTGGGAAGATCTTGCCGCAACTTTCTACAAGAAATATCAATACAATGCTGATTTGGCACCTACCCTGTTGCAGCGGTATAGCGGCAAGCAAAAAGTAAAGTATTATTTTACCGGGTGATATTTAGGTTATATTGTATCGTGTCCATAGAGATTGGTTATTGAATTTTCGTTCGACAAATCATTTGTTAATGAGTTTGGGGTTTGAATGGTATAGAAAAGAAAACTATCAACATAAAATAAATGTAAACAAAAGAAAAAACTAAGGAATAACTTATCAAGCCTGCAAATAATCTACACATCACAGACTTAAATCTATCGACCAATTACATTCAAGCTAACAATACTCATCAATGTCACTATGTATCACTCACAACGAAAGTCATTTCTAACCCAAATTCAGAGACCAATTGTATCAAAGGAAATGATCTCTCTACATCCTCAATAACACAAAAGACAACTATGTAATCTCACTAACGATCTCTCAGTACAACACAACCATATAGAGGCATTAAGCTCTGATACCCAAGTAGATGTCAGCTCTAAATCTATCTCTAGAGTTCAGAAACTAACAGATAATCATCCTAGATAAGAATTTAAGCAGTATATGTCTATAACAACTCAAATCCTTAACACACAGCAAAAATCCAGGACAATAATCGACAAAGATTTGTAACGCAAGTTTAATATAATTCCATGGGCGACAAATATACATGAGTTCAAAGTAAATACATATAAAAATTCAACACATAAAGAATACACAAAGAAGAAGAGAAATGAACCACAAATCTACCGGTTGGTCAGCTCTAATTAAAGAGAAATCTACCATGGATCATCCGTATGCAAGCTTCAATGTTGTTTTCTAAGAAAATCCTATCAAAAAAATGAAGTTTGATGGAGTTGGGGTCAAAAAAACCTAAAAGCATCCCCAAAAAAAATGTGTTTTTACACCTAAATATGCATTTCTGACTGGTCCGCATCACCCGGCGATCAAAAAGCATCACCCAATGCTTAGAACTACATTTTTTCCACGCTTCTGGTCGCCTCAGTGTCGCCCGGCGACCAAAAAGCGTCGCCCAGCGACAACTGACAGTAAGTTGAAAAACCAACACAATTCCAGCCATAAGTTAAGAACCGTAACTCCGATTCGCGCACGATCGAAAGCATTAGAAAGCTTATTCAATGATCTTTCTAATAATGACAAAATATCAATGCTTTAATTCCTACAAAAAATATATAAAATCAATTAAACTCAATGATATTTACACGATAATATGATATATACAATATAACGTAAACTATACTGAATAAACACTAAAGTTGAGGTTTATTCATAAAAAGCAAACGAATTAAGACGATGAGTGCTAATTATTCACACTCAAATTCACAACAATTTAGAACTCATCAAACTCTCCCCAACTTAAAACATTGTTTATCCTAAAAAAAGTTAAATAAACTTAAAGAAGCAAAAGACGATAATTCAAGAATCACGAATCAACGAGTTTTGAAAATGGAAAACAAATGTATGGTTCAAATTAAAAATGCACAAGAAAAGTAAATACTTACCACAATCCTACAACGACAACATGTAAACGAAACGAATCCTAAGTACAAAAATCATACTAAAAATTCTAAAACAAAACAAGCTCAATTATGAATCACACCTAGTAAAATTCATCTCTAGATAAAGAACACACAAAGGTGAGGGACAAAAAATACTCATCCACAATCTTGCAAACAATAGACAAAATTTTGCATTCATCCAAAAACTCATATTGAAAATATAAAGGCAAGAATCACAAGGGCTTTTTAAGGTTGTTATGTGGTTTGGTTAACAAAAAAGGGATAAGTCCTAAAGCTAATCGAAACAAAAACTTGCCGAAACCTAAGGGAGTGATCAACTTACAAAAGTTCAAACACAAAATTTCAATCAAACTTCTTCTTTCATCCCCAATTTTTCACAAAAATCCCAATACTTATCAACAAATTATTATTCCATAGTCCTTTTGTTTTTCTTTTTCAACTTTTTTATTTTTTTCCTTTCTTTTTCTATCACTTCTTTTTCACATTTTTCTTTTCTTTCTTTTCTTTTTCTTTTAAACCTCATAGCAATCAACTAATAAATACGCAATCATTTTTCTCCCCAACTTGAATTCAACCATACATTAAAGTGAATACTCCATACTTTCTAAGGCAAGTTAAAAATTCAAACCAAAACAATGGTTGAGAGTTCAAGAAAACAACGAATAAACATCCATGCGAAAAGGTGAACTAAACACTCATAGATAAGTATTTAGCAAAAACAACATGAATATCAACAAAAATCTCAAAGAGGTTACTAATTATTGTACCCTAAAATTTGCCCTCCCATTTTTGAAGACAGTTAATTCAAGACACCTCTTCATGCTCATAAAGGTCTCAAGTATTCAAGGCTACTCAAGAGTTGAACAATCAAACCTCCTCCTAAGCAATGGGTCCATAATAAGGGTTTTGAGTTTATTAAGGAATATTGGGTTTCAAAGATCTCAAGTGGTTTCCATGATACTCCATAGGTCTTCAACAATGTTCATGTCAAGTTTCAAGTCTTGCATCAAGAGTTGCTCAATCAATAGCTCAGATGATTGAAAATCAACTATGTTGGGTAAAAAAAGTCAAATATGGTCAACATACAGTCAAACTTCAAGGTTTTTGGTCAACATCAACATTTTGAAGTGATATTCATCATTTGATCAAGGGTTGATCATGATTTCTCAAGGAAAGTCCTCAAATCATCAAAAGTCAAAAGTTGCCAAATTAGGGTTTCCTTATGAGAAGTTAATTGAAATTTGACCAAACATAACTTTCACATGCTTCATCAAGTTTTCCCCAACCAAAACTCATTTTGAAGGAAATTCAATTCTCTACAACTTTTCATCTGTATGCTAAAGTCCAAAAAGTGCTTCATTTAAGAGATATGAGCCCATACATTATAGGTCATTTCAAAAGTCAACAAAAGACACTTTTTGTCAAGGCAACTTACATCAAGATAACGTCTCCAAATGCAAAAATGGTCAAAAGATAAATGAAGAGGACATATTGATATTTCCAAAAAGTCAAAGATCACTTTCAAAAGATAAAAATTTAGAGAGTCATGACCATTTCAAGTTGGGAAATTTTGGTAAAATGCATGAAGTGCAAAATGAGCAAACTTGAAATTTTGAACTAGTGGACCTAACTTTTGATGTTCAAACATCTTCACAATGTGTTAGAGGATCTCTAAATCGACTCCCGTATATTTTATGATTTTTATTTCTTTTATTTGAATTTTTATTCATTTAAATACAAATAAATCAAATAAAATGTAAAATCATTGGGCCAAGGCACATGGACTTGTTTTTTTTATCAGTTCATGCCCAAGACAACTCATGACACCCATGCCAAAACCGTGCGAGCTCAAAATGGAAAGGAATATCTCAAAATGGAAGTTTAGAAACATGTTTTATTATTGTCTCATTTGGCCATGATGAATTGTTTCTTCCCATATTTGTGTACCCTAATCCTTCCTCTATATAAGCACAACAAGACTAGATGCAATGGACACAGATCCTTGCCTCAAAAACTGGAGAAATATTCCGAAGAGTTTTCAAACCCTCGAGTTTCAAAACCTGTGTTACAGGCCCTTTCATTCCAAACTTTCGATCCCATTCGCTTCCTGGAGTATTGAAGGGTAAGTTTGGATCAGTTACCATGATCCTGAATGCTTGAAACATGCATACAAACCCTGACTGATTTTTGGATTTTTGTCATTTTTGATTTCATGCATTTTTGAAAGTTATTAATCATCCAAAACAGTTTGTATGAATGTTCAAGACAGGTTGCAACCATTACATAAAATTTTTGACGTCCGGACCTTGATTTGCCATGCCTGAACCGAATTAGGGTTTTTGGTTTGAAACTCATGATACAAACACTTTTAGCCAAAACTAAGTCCATAATAAAATTCAGGAGGGTCGAATTAGGGGTACTAGGATATTTTTTATCACGAACACATTGATTTTGCAGGTTCTGAATGTTACAAGCTATCGGAGAAGACGATCAGATCTAGGGCTCCACCGCCTCTCTGACCATTAGCAGTGTGTTGTATAATTATTGTTATGGTTTGATTTATATGGCCAGATGTAAAGACCACCCCAGCGGTAGAAACGAGCGTTGCAAATACATTATAGTACCAGGGCACGGGTTCGATCCCTGCCCCTGGTATTTTCATCTTTTTTTCAAATGTTTCTTGTCTGTAGATCCAATACCAGCCAGTCTTGGGCGCATATCATACACCTCAATTCATCACCATCATATCTTCATGCTGCCAGATCTAGCACCCAGATTTGTGTGTACACCATGAGACCTTTGGAGCTACCCCCACTAGATTCCATGCTGGAGTTCATTGGGCCTAATGGACTTGCTTCCTTGCACCCCTAGATTTACTTCATACCAGGCCCAATATTGTTTTTTTTAAAATATTATTTGTATTTAATTTTTCTTTTACTTTTATCCATTTATTTTATTTAATTAAAAATACAAAAAAACTAATTTTTATTTAAAAATAATTAGACATTAGGTTTTTTTATTTAAAAAAGGAAAAAAGTAGAAATAATTAGATTTTAATTATTTTATTATCACTTTAATTATTTTTCATAAGTAAAAACATAAAAAAAAATATTTTCCTAACATTTAGAATTTTTCTTTAAGTTTTAAATACCTTCTTCTAATTTCTTTTCTCTTTGCTATTTAAATTCTAAAAAACAAATGTATAGGTTGCACGCTTGATTTTGTAATAGTTTAGTTTATTTTCCCGTATTTTTCCTTATTATGTAACTGCTCATGGGATGTAATAGCCTAGGTTTTTTTTCCCACACTTTTACTTTCCGCACCTATATATGTATGTATGTCTGTATATATATAACTGTATAGTAATTAGGGCGTGTATGACAAGAATTAAAACAAAATGGTAGATCTAGGGTGACTCCACTTGTTGCCTTCGGAATAAAGTTATGTCCCTCGAACGTAGGGATACCATTAGCAAAGACCCTCGGTTAAAAAATCATCATAAATATCATAGTCCACTGATGACCCTTCGATGCTGCCTTTGGTAAATGATTTTATCCCTCGACGTTGCCTACAGATACATGATAATAGTCCCTTCAAATTGCTAAAGGTATCCCTATATGTTTCCTTTATGACTGAACGATGACCCGCGTCTGTCCCTCAAATATCCAACGATAGGGCTTCCTACTAACTAATGGTAGGATAACACTATCTAAAGTAAAAGGAAAAGAATAAAAGACTTTTAAGTTGGTAGATAGTTCTTAATCGCTTGCTCGGGAACATTTCAAAACATTTTTCACACAATGACACTTTTTCAACAAATATTTTCAAAATAAACATTTTGTCTGCATTCTCAACGATACGAGAATCATTACAAAATTTCCGCACTTAGGCATTTTCAAAATATTTTCAAACACAAAGCATTTTCAAAAAGTGAGCTAGCGATTAAGAGCCCGTAGATAACTACGGATGAAACGAGGGCTAATACCTTCCCTTTTCAAAACCTACCCCCCGAACTCAGAAAATTCTCAAAGGTATTTCCTATTCTTTTCACCCTTTCCTTTATTGGATAAAATAAAAGTCGGTGGCGAATCTTGCTATCCGCAACATTTGCGATAAAACACAAAACCAAAAGTATATTCCCCCACCGTATTACAAAACTGGAGACTCTGCCGGGGAGAATCAAAGTGGGGTTACCTTAGAGTTAGATCACATTTAAAATGCTTTACTTGCTTGATTTGAATGCTTTAGATTTCAGGGTTTTGCTAGGGTTTATGTTTTGTAAAGATCCTATACCCGGATCTGGGGGCATTTTAGATAAGTAACAATATATTGTGAAAACTATACAGCGTATACCGATATGGTTGAAGCGATGGCTACTGTTGTATCCGAAAATTTTCCCTCTCATTTATCAAGAATTTTCCCATAAGATTTCCTTGGGCTCAAGACTGCATTAGGGTTTGATCAGCTCAAGACACCCCCTTATGCCCTGATGACCAAAATTAGGGTTTGAGATTGCACAAGGATTTTTGGACTTCCAATGCCCCATATTATTTTCATGGATCATTATGAACCCCCAAATTTACTTATGCCAAGTTTTAAGCCTTGGATCACACTTTTGACCAGTCAATTGAGCAGTTGATATACAAAGCAACTGTATTGGGGAAAAAGTCAACTATGGCCAATTCACAGTCAAACTTCATAATTTTTGGTCCACATCAACATTTTAAATTCACGTGTATCATTTTATCAAGTTTGGACCATAACTCCTCAAGAAATTTGATCAAATCTCCAAAAGGGCAAAATGGTCAAAATTAGGGTTTTGACTGGGAAATGACAATTTTTGATTTTTGACCTAGCAAATGGTCAATTGGTTTAAGCCATGATCTCAAGAGTCCAATTTCATCATTTTTACCTAATGACATGGTTTAAAACATTGCAAGTCCATTGGATTGATAGATGAATTTTATAGTCAACTGATCAAAAGTCAACTGTATACTGAAAAGTCAAACTTTGACTTTTTGGTCAAATTCAAGTGCCAAAGATCATAATTCATCAAAACATGTCAAAATATGAAACTTATTCATCTATAAATCAAAAAGTCAAGATTCCAAGTGTTCCAAGCATTATCCAAGCCAATTTGCCATTTTAGGAAGAAAGTTACCATTCCATTCTTGAAAAGTTGCTTTAATCACAAAGTCAACTTGCCTTGAGCTTCTAACTTGTTCTTTTTGCACACACAACCCCTATAAAGCAAAAGCAATGTGTCTAAGGTCTCAAGAAGCTTATAATATGCTTGTATAATACTTGACATTTGTCACTTCACTTTTCTTAAAAAGCAAGTTATAGAGCCATAACCCTATAACTCAGAGACCTTGAGTGATTTTGTGCTCTAATCTTTTCCATACATATTAACAAGTCAATTAAAACACAACACACATTTTGACAAGCCCTAAAACACTTCCAAGCGCCTTGCTACATAGAACTTCCCAAACTTGACAATTTTGAGCAAAAACTCACCATCATCATTTCCACTCGTGCGTTTTGAAAACTAATCATCCAAACACCTTCCATACATCATATCAAAGTGATCCAGACCCTCATTTCCTAACTGTAACTCCTCCATCATCACCCACCATTTTCAAAACTGAAGCTTGCAGCTTGACTTGAGTTGGGAGTTCCAGCCATCCTCAAAGCAAAGTAGGAGTTGGAACACATTCAAGGAGGTCCAGGCAAGCTATAGAAATTATCAGGCCATCACAAAGGTTGCTCAAACTCCATACACGACTCCAGCTACAAGAGGTAAGTTTTCAAACTTCTATCTCTTCATACATGCATCATTTGAGTTTGGTTTGTGAAGATAAAATGAAGATACCATTGCCACGAAGTTGTACATATCCATAGTTTACATTTATATGGCCTGAGCTTAGAGAATTTTAGGGTTGAAGTTTTCCGAAATTTTTAGGTTTTGAATTAGGGATAGAAAAATTCTCATTCATCTTTGATTGTTAGCTTAAGTTGTTTATATGGTTGGATTCGTGGGAAAAAATGCCACAACTTTCATGTTTGAACTTTTCATTTTTGTTGAGAGATAAAGAAGATACATGTCCTTTGGATGGAGGTTGAAGATGAAGTTTAATCAGGGCGCGTTTAGTGTTATGTAATTATTGTTTCAGTTATATTAACAGATGTACAGCCACCCTAGTGGTAAGGCAGCGCACGTTATTGGAAGAGGTCTTGGGTTCGAACCTCAGCGCTGCCTTTTTGCTTTTGTTTTACATTTTTTGGTCATTTTTCCTTTATTTTTGCTTCATCAAATAGGCGTTGGGCCTTTTGGGCTTAGCTTTTGTTTTTTTTTTGCTTACTAAACCCCTACAGGCTTTTGACACCCCTGGCCCATTTATTTTATTTTACATTTTATTTTCATTTTATTTTCTTAAATATAGTTTTTTAAAATACTAAAAAATCATAAAATACAAAAACTAGTAGATTTATATTTTAACTTAGTTTATTTATTTTTCTCACAAAAATATATTTGACCACACTTTATTTATTTTACTAATTATTCTTGTAAATTTAATTAAAACTAGGATATTATTTATTTTCTTTTACACCAATTAAAATATATTATTTTAATACCAAAAAGACTAAAAATATTTTATAATGCTATAAATATTTTCAAGATAAAAAATGCCAAAAAAAATACTTTTCTTGAACTTTTCTTTTGATTAATTAATAAAATTAGGGTTTTCATCTAAAATCTTTGCTCAATAATTTCAAACTTAATAAATTATTTTCTTTATTTTATTAGGTTAAGGCAAAATTCCTTTTTCATAAAACATCAAACAAAATATCCATTTTCTTCACATTTACCTTCTTGCATATTTAATTCATCTTGTAAATTATTTACTTCAATTCTTGTACAAATTCAATATGGTTGTAATAGATTAATTAGGTTTATTTTCTTGCAATCCCCATTTATAATTTGTACACCCCCTCCCACAAATGTTGTAATAGCGTAGTAACTTTAAATTTCACAATTTATCTCTTTTATATAACATGCTAGTAATTAGGGTTTGTATGGAAAGACTAAAACCAATACTTAGAAAACCCTAATTCAAGACAAAAACAAGCATGAAAATAATACATTTGCACACAAACACTCCTAGAGTTATTCCACTTGGTTGCCTTATACAAAATGGCCATATTACGCATGTAAGGTATCTTAGCAAAAACAAGCAAATACAAGATCATGGTCCCTCGACGGCGCTATCTAAGTTGCCTTACAAATGATCTTAGTCCCTCAAAAAGTATGCTAAGATACTTTGCGACATTGCTAATCATGGTTATACGATGACCCACGCCCGTCCCGTTTACATCCAAAGATAGGGTTGCTTACCAAATCAATGGTACGACAACAATGTCAAAGGAAAAGAAAATGAACAAGAAAGACATTTGAGTAGGTAGATTGCTACTAATTACTTGATCCATTTCAAAGCAAAACATCCTTGCTATTTTTAAAACAAACACATACACTTTCAAACATATTACAAAATTGAAAACATTTTCAAAAGATCAAACATCTTTGTATACATTCTTACAAACAAGAATCATTACAAAGATTGCCTAAACAATGGCCTCTTTACAAAATACTTTCAAAAACCATATCAAGCACAATTTCAAACAAAAATAAAGTGATCTAGCAAGTAACTAAGAGCACATGGAAAACTATGGATGAAAAGGGTGCTAATACCTTCCCTTTTCATAATCTACCCCCGAACTCAATAAACAATCTCAAAGGTCTTTCCTGTGCTTTTTCACCTTTCCTTTTGGATAAAAGAAAAGTAGGTGGTGACTCTTGCTAACCATAACATTTTCATCAAACTCAAAACCCTCAAGTCAGTTCTCCCACCATATCACAGAACTGGCGACTCTGCTGGGGAAAATTCTAAATGTGGGGTTACCCTAGGGCTAAATCACATTTACTTGCTTACATTGTTAGATTTGTTTGCTTTACATTATGGTTCTTTGTTTGGGTTTGAATCCTCTACCCGGATTTGGGATACATTATAGGTAAGTAGAAATACGTTGTGGAAACTATGCGGGGTATACCGAGATGGTCTAAGCAATAGCTACGTTAGTGCAACATATTTGTGGGTACCGGTAGCCTTTGAGTTAATCAAAGAGAATACGGGGCCACTGAGTGATGTCATAAAGCACTAATGAACTTCTAGAACCTTTACTTTACCAAATTAGCCTTTAGGATATAGTGAGATACTGACTTTGGTGCAATCCAAAATTGGTAGATAGTTGATACTACACTCATTGAGGTTTGGTTTCTTGGGAGATTTCGGTCGCCATTAAAGAGGCTTGTGCTGAAACAATGACCAAAGAAACAATCTAGTGATATTGAGTTCCTTAGAACCCAATTACTATTACTAGGATGGGTTTCAGCCAACTAAACTTCAAGAGGGTACTTACCTATAAAACTCCATGCAAGCCTAAACCTAAGGAATTGTTTGTATATACATACTTGTACATAACATCATGAACATCATAACATCATTCACATTCACTAACCCTTTCAAGGATTTTTTGGATTCATCTTTGTCTTTCTTTTGTAGGATATGGATTCACTTCCAAGAAAACTATTCAAGTCAACCTTGTGAGGATCCCTCCACAACTTAAGGAGCTAGCTTCAAGGATTCCTAAAAACTCCCCATTCACCGAGAGACATGGTCGCCTACTCAACTTGGTTACCTCCAACACAGATGAGGACATGATGAAAGTGCTTTTTCAGTTCTTTGACCCCTTACACCATTGCTTCACATTTCCCGACTATCAACTTGTGCCTACTTTAGAAGAATTCTCCAGAATCTTAAGAATTCCCATTCTCAATAAACTACCTTTCAACAGTACGGAAAGAGACCCAAAGCCAGAAGAGATTACTCAAGCTCTACACTTGCACTCCTCTGATGTCACAATTCATTAGGAAACAAGGAGTGGTGTCAAAGGTTTCTTAGCATAGTTCTTGTTCGAGAAAGCCCAACACTGTTGGAATTCCTTGGATTTGCAAGCCTTTGAGGAAATTGTGGCTATCCTCATCTATGGGATGGTTTTGTTTCCAAATCCTGACCAACTCATAGATGTGAACGCCGTCAAAATCTTCATATCTCGCAACCCGGTGCCTACATTTCTAGGGGATATCCTACACTCTTTTCACACTCGCACAAGGAGGAAAAGAGGTGTCCTTATGTGTTGCACTCCTCTCTTAAAAAGATGGTTTATTTCGCATCTTCCCCAATCTGCATTAAATAATGAGCAAGGTTCAAGGTGGTCACAAAGGTTGATGACGCTCAAACATTTAGACATTCATTGGTGCTCCCGATCCATAGAGAATGTTACTATTGTCGATCGTTATGGGGAATTTCCTAATGCCCCTTTACTTGGAATTAGAGGAGGAATCACCTACAACCCCTACTTAGCTTTAAGACAGTTTGGTTACACCCGAAGGGATGCCCCGCATGAGATGCTGATTCAAGGTTTGGTATTTGACTACGACAACGACGATCAAGGTCTTCGCCAGAGATTTATCCAAGCTTGGAGGATGTTAAACAAGGTAGATAGCAAGACTTTGGGGCACAATAATTCCACCCCTCTTGAGCCTTACCTCAAATGGGTACGAACTCGTGCTTAGAGTCTTATGATGCCTTATCCCTCCATTCTCCCGGTAATCATTGAGCCTGTCATGGAGGGAGATGTTCCATATACTATCCTACATCCTGACATGCCTACCTCTCTTGAATACCTACAAAGTGATTGGATGTAACTCAAGAGGCAGCGAGATACCTTCGAAGCTCAATTCAATGCAAGCGAGAAGAAGGTTTTGGAACTCACTATGCTACTTCATGAGGAACAGATTCTGAATGCCTACATTGCACCAAAGAGGATGCGTACTACCTTTTCATCTTAGAGTTTTTGTATTATTTTGCCCAAGAAGGCATTGATGTACTCAAGCTTTAATCTATTAATATGACGTATGTTTCCTTTTTGTCTAAAACAAATTTGAATCTTAAAATCCTTGATAACATTGCATATGCATTTATCATTCATCATAACATAAGCAGGTTTCTTGCAACAAGTCTCCTCATCTCTCTAATATTTATTTCAGTAAGATGGATCTCGAGCAAACGGTGAAGGATCTCCAAGCTCAGAATGCACAGTTTCAACAGTTGTTCTTGACCCTAGCCAAAGGACAAGAAGAGTTGAAGACTTTGCTGTCTGAGGAGAAGAAAAAGAAGACAAAGAAGATAGCCGGAGTTCTAAACATGGGAAGAAGGTTCCAAGGGCAGACAAGAAGAGCCCTAGACTTTGCAATAACATCCGGTGAGAAAGACAACCAAGATGGGAAGGGCAAGGAAACAATTGTTCAGTCGAAATCAGAAGAGGAAAAGGAAGAAGAAGACTATTCTGAAGAACAATACCCTCCAACTGATGACAAGTATAAACATCTCGAAGAGCGGTTGAGTGCAATTGAAATCCAAAAAGTGTCTGACTTAAACTTTGAGGAGTTGGGGTTAGTATTGGGAATTGTCATTCCTCCAAAATTCAAAGCACCTATGTTCGCCAAATATGACAAAGTTTCATGTCCTAAAATGCATATCCGGTCTTATATAAGGAAAATCCAGCCCCATACCGCTGACAAAGATTTATGGGTACACTTCTTCCAAGACAGTCTGTCTGGAACTCAACTTGATTGGTTTTATCAGTTAGAAAGAGCCAATGTTCATAACTGGGAAGATCTTGCTGCAGCCTTTTACAAACGATACCAATACAACGCTGATCTTGCACCAACCTGTACCCAACTCCAGAGTATGGCCATGGTTTCAAGTGAGGGCTTCAAAGACTATGCACAAAAATGGAGAGACTTGGCTGGAAGAGTTCAACCTCCCCTATCTGAAAGAGAATTAGTAGACATGTTTTTGGTCACCTTGTCTGGTCCCTTCTTCAATTAACTAATTGGGAGTTCATCGACAGGTTTTACTTAACTGATATTGACCGGAGAGAGGGTAGAAGCTAGGATAAAAAGTGGAAAGATTAAAAAAGATACATCCTCTGCTGCTATAAGGAAGCCATTTATCAGAAAGAAAGAAGTGGTTGTTGTTTATCCTCAGAGAAATCAAGATAGGGCCAAACTCCGTCCAATGGTGGGGGTTATTATGATTCCTAAACCTGCACCTGATCAGCAAAGAAACAACTAACCAAGGATGAAAAGACCAGTCAGACAATTCACCAGAATTAATATGACCATATCTCAGGTATTGCCACTTCTGTTGAGATCCAACCTAGTGACCTTGAAAGAAGCTCCTAAGAATCCTAACACAACATCTCCTCACTATCATCCCAATGCCCGCTTTGCATACCACTTTGAGAGTCTCGATGTACAAGACCTCATTGAAGCCAAGGGGATTGAATTCGATGCGCCCGGAAAGCCAAATGTAATTTCTTCCCCTATGCCCAAACATGGCCATAATACCAACTCCATTGAGGAAGATATGTTTGTTACTTCAGTTGATGACCTTATGACTCCACTCCGGACTATCAAAGAGAACTTATTAAATTCCAGTGTATTCCCAGGCTGTGATGAATGCTTCTATTTCTGTTTGTCCTCACCAACTAGTTGTCCTTTTTTGAAAGCAGGCGTTCAATGCCTAATAGATAACAAGGAAATTTTGTTTGAAAAGACTTCTGTTTCACCTGTTCCTTATAATGATGTTTCTATCATTACCATTTCGGCCGATTCTTCCAGGGTCTCCACCAAAAGACCCGTTAGAATTACATCAGTTCCAAAAGCATCTCCTTTGATAATTACAATGCCTGGACCAGTCCCGTATTCGTCAGACAAAACCATACCATGGAATTATGGAGGGGATGTCTACTACCACAATATCAAGCAAGATTGGCCAGCTGCCGAAGATTCAAGTTCTGAGAAAATTGGCTCCGATATCAGTAATATTGCAGGAACTAGCAAGATTACCCGAAGCGGAAGGATATTCTCTCCATAAATTGCTCCCCCAAAAGCAGTTTCTGGACCCGTAATCATTCTTGTTGTTGTTGCTCCTCCGAAGGCTATTCCCATTCATACAATCATCTCCACCAATACTCCAACTGACAAAGGTGTTACAATCCCTGCTATCACTCCTACTGACATTCCTACTGCCAAGTTAACCGAGAGTAGAGGTAAAAGTATTCTGATTGAGCCCGTCCAGACGAAGGCACGATCATTGGCTATCCCTGAGATCTCACGGAAAGAGATGGAGGAAATTCTAAAGATCATAAAAAGAAGCGACTACGATGTAGTTGAGCAACTAGGGAAAACTCCATCTAAAATCTCCATTCTAGCTTTACTACTATGTTCCAAGGCGCATGCAAAAGCCCTGGTAAAATTCCTGAAAACTACCCATGTACCCCAAGAAACATCTGTCGATCAGTTCCAAGACTGCATAGCCAGCTTGACTGCATATAATGGTCTAGATTTTTCGGATGCTGATTTAATGCCAAGAGGAAGGAAGCATAATGAGGCATTGCACGTCTCAGTTGAATGTAGGGGCACAACCTTAGCTTATGTTTTGGTGGACACTGGCTCATCTCTGAATGTATTATCTAAGAAGGCTCTTGATAGGATTGATTGTGAGGGATTGACATTGAAACCAAGCAACATAGTAGTGAGGGCCTTTGACGACTCAAAAAGGATGGTGCATGGCGAAGTGGATATCCCCATAAAGGTTGGAACCCAAACATTTGATTCAACTTTTTATGTAATGGATATCCGCCCCTCATATTCCTGCTTGCTAGGAAGATAGTGGATTCACAATGCTGACGCTGTCACTTCTACGTTGCACCAAATGCTGAAGTATCCGATCAAAGGGAAGATTATCACCGTTCATGGAGAAGAAGAGTATATGACCATCCATCTCAATTCCTTCAGATATATTGAGTTAGATTGTGAATTTATTGAAACTCCATTCCAACACTTTGAGGAAGTCCCGCAAGATGTGGCAGTAACCAGGGCTGTTCCTAAAATCACAAGGCCTCCACTCAGAATGTCATCTTTGAAGGATGCAAAGGCAGTGATAGAAGAAGGTGGGTGCACTATCTGGGGGAAACTCCTAGATATCCCATACAAGTCTGACAAATTTGGCTTGGGTTTCACTTCAAGTGCTCAGAAGGTTGTACGCCGCGCTCGTGCTGGAGGACCACCCCTGAAGATCAGCAACCGTGAAGTCAATACGGTAGAGGATGATGAAGATGGATGCAACCTGGAGGATTGGATCTTCCCAACTGTCAGTGGAGGGCTCAGCAATTGGGAGGCTAGAGATTTTTTCCCGATCAATTTTATCCCACAGTAATTTGTCTTTACATTTTGTTGGATATGTAATATTAAAACAATTCAAACTCTTAAAACCTTGTGTCTTACCCGAGGCGCAATGGTCCATTTGTAAGGGTTATTATCTCATTTCCATATGACATCGATGAATCATGGACGTTTTGCATACACACTTTGTGCTCATTGTTTTTTTTTTCTTTTTTACATTTTCATTTCTTTCAAAGATAGCTATACCCTTACACACACTCACACTCACAATGCAGGTCTACATCCGTTCGGGATCCCATGGGTAACGGTTCTGCTATGACCTTCTGTGACTCTGAAAATCTAATTTACCTAGCCGAAGACGAAGGTGAGGGAGATTATGAAGTACCAGGGGAACTTTCCAGATTACTACCACAAGAAGAGAAAACCATTCAGCCCCACGAGGAACCCGTGGATACAATCAACCTAGGTACCGAGAAAGACAAAAGAGAAGTCAAGATGGGTGCCAATCTAGAACCCAGTGTCAAGGAGCGTCTGATTCAGTTGCTACATAAGTATGTTGAGGTCTTGGCCTGGTCGTATGATGACATTCCAGAACTTGATGCAGATATTGTGGTGCATCGTCTACCTACAAAAGAGGATTGCCCACCAGTAAAACAAAAGGTTTGTCGCAAGCGACTAGATATGTCAGAGAAGATTAAAGCTGAAGTCATGAAGCAATTCAATGCTGGATTCTTGGCCGTCACCTCTTATCTGCAATGGGTTGCCAATGTTGTCCCCGTTCCCAAAAAGGAAGGCAAGGTACGAATTTGCATGGACTACAGAGATTTGAATAGGGAGAGCCCTAAGGATGATTCCCACTTCCCCACATTGACACCCTAGTTGAAAATACTGCACAACACAAAGTGTTTTCCTTCATGGACGGTTTCTCAGGTTACAACCAAATCAAAATGGCGCCTGAGGACATGGAGAAGACAACCTTTGTCACACAATGGGGCACATTTTGCTACAAGGTGATACCATTCGGACTGAAGAATGCTGGGGAAACCTATCAGCGTGCCATGGTAGCTCTATTTCACGATATGATACATCACGAAATAGAGGTCTATGTGGACGACATGATAGCTATATCTCAAACAGAAGAAAAGCATCTTGATCATTTACAAAAGCTGTTCGAGAGATTAAAAAAGTACAAGCTGATGTTGAACCCAAATAAATTCACGTTTGGAGTAAGGTCTGGAAAGCTCCTAGGCTTTGTCGTCAGCAATAAGGGTATTGAAGTAGATCCTGCCAAAGTAAAAGCTATACAAGAGATGCCTACTCCTCGTACTGAAAAGGAAGTCAGAGGATTCTTGGGACGTTTGAACTACATTGCCAAATTCATTTCTCACCTGACAGCTACCTGTGAACTAATCTTCAAACTATTGAAGAAAGATTAAGTAGTCAAATGGAATCATGAATGCCAAATTACTTTCGACAAAATAAAAGAGTACCTGTAAGAACCTCCTGTTTTGATGCCAACAGTCGAGGGAAGACCATTTATTATGTATCTGACTGTGTTGGAAAATTCAATGGGGTGTGTGCTGGGGCAGCATGACGAGTCTGGCCGAAAAGACCACGCTATTTATTACCTTAGCAAAAAGTTTACCGACTGTGAAACAAGACATTCACTGCTCGAGAAAACTTGCTATGCTCTGGCATGGGCTGCTCGCCGGATAAGACAGTATATGCTGACTCATACTACCCTATTGATATCTAAAATGCATCCAATAAAACACATCTTTGAGAAACATGCTCTCTCTGGGAGAATAGCAAGATGGCAGATGATCCTAACAGAATATGACACAATATACTACCCAGAAAGCAATAAAGGATAGTGTATTAGCTGATCACCTTGCTCACCAAGCTGTAGAAGACTACCAGTCCATGAAGTTCGAATTTCCAGATCAAGACATCATGATGGTAAACAATTGTGAAGAATTCGTGACATATGACGGACCTGAACAAGGATCCCGATGGACCCTGGTTTTTGATGGGGCATCTAACGCACTCGGCAATTGTATTGTTGTTTTACTCATATCTCCTGAAGGATGTCATACTCCTTTTAGGACAAGGCTCTGCTTCAATTGTATAAATAACATGGCGGAATACGAAGCATGCATCTTTGGTCTCAAAGTTGCCATAGACTCGGGGATCAAATCTTTGAATGTATTCGGAGATTCAGCTTTGGTTATCAGCCAGATCAAAAGGGAATGGGACACCAAACACCCTAACCTTATCCCTTACAAAGAACATGTTTTGACATTGCTCCCACATTTTGAGAAGATTACCTTTGAGCATTTCCCGCGAGAAGAAAATCAGCTAGCAAACACACTAGCCACAATGTCATCTATGTTTAAACTTAAATGGGATAATGAGGCTCCCCATATCACCATTGAATGAAGGGATGAACCAGCACACTGTCATGAGATTAATACCAAAGAAGTAGTGGACCAGCCTTGGTTTCACGAAGTCAAGAGGTATCTCGAGGCTCAAGAATACCCAGAAGGAGATCCAGTCAATGATAAGAAGTTATTAAGGAGATTCTCTACTAAATTCTTCCTTAGTAATGGCATTCTTTACAAACGCAACCATGAATCTGTATTACTTCGGTGCATAGACAAGGTTGAAGCTGAAAGGATCATGGCTGAATTACATGAAGGCACTTTTGGCACCCATTCCAGTGGGCATACGATGGCAAAGAAAATCCTACGGACAGGCTATTACTAGTCTACCATGGAAGTAAATTGCTATCAACACTCTCAAACTTTCCATAAGTGTCAGATCTATGCTGACAAGGTGCACGTACCTCCGGTTCCTCTGAATGTCTTGACGGCTCCTTGGCCCCTTTCTATGTGGGGGATTGATATGATTGGGGAAATCAAGCCAACAGCCTCTAATGGACACTGCTTCATCTTAGTGGCCATTGATTATTTTACAAAGTGGGCGGAGGCAGCTTCCTTCGCTTCCGTTACCAAGAATGTTGTCGCCCGATTCATCAAGCAGAATCGCATCCGTCATTACGGTATCCTGGAGAAGATCATTACATACAATGGTACAAAATTGAATAATACTATGATCACCTCCCTGTGCGAGAAATTCAAGATCCAGCATCACAATTCTTCCCCTTACCGGCCGAAGATGAATGGTGTTGTCGAAGCCGCGAATAAGAACATTAAAAAGATCATACAAAAGATGACGGTCACATACAAAGACTGGCATGAGATGCTAACATTTTCTCTCCATGGGTATCGTACCACAACTCGCACGTAAACCGTGGCAACAACCTATTATCTAGTATACGACATGGAGGCTTTCTTTCCTATTGAGGTCCAGATCACCTCTCTGAGAATTATGAAGGACGCATGTCTGAATGAAGACGATTGGATCCAGACTCGACTTGATCAACTAAACTTGATTGATGAGAAAAGGCTTACTGGTGTCTGTCACGGTCAAATGTATCACAAACGGATGATCAAGGCTTTCAACAAAAGGTCAGACACCAAGTGTATCAAGTTGGGGATCTGGTGATCAAGCGCATCATACTACCACAAGGTGATCCCAGGGGCAAATGGACTCCTACATACGAAGGACCATTTGTAATCAAAAACATTTACTCTGCTAGGTTGACACACCTGGGAAAAACAAGGGCATCCCGGCGAACCAAAAGGTTCGGGCAAAAATTAGGGATAAAACAAAAAAAGTCTATACACCCAACAAGTTGAAAATCCGAAAGGGCGACTTGGGCAAAAAAGGGTTTCCCGATGGACTGAAAACCCAAAAGGGAAGTCCGGGAAAAAGTTAGGGAATTAAAGCATATGACTATGTCCTGTTGAATCACCTTACGGAAAACCTTTGGCTTCAACTGGAAAACTCAGAGTTTCTGATCAATTCAATCATCTTCAGACGAGGCAACAAATAGACAAGATGCTCAGAGATACGAAGGCTATAGTAGAATGGGAACCCCGTGGGATTATTGCACATAACTATCTTTTCTTTGTATCAAAATTTTCATTTTTTACGACGACATTCTCTTACTAGGATGTTTGTCTCATTGTACAAAAATACTTTATCAAAGTCAATACAAAGATATCCCTTTGAAAGCGCAAAAACTATATGTTTTTCTTTACGCTTGTGTTTTGTTTACAAAAACGTCCAATGATTCATTTTTGAACATATGCATTTGAATATAATTACTGTTTACAAATAAACAAAATAGAAAGACAATCACTGATGGCTTTAATAGGTAGGGTAATATCTCTATCCTATTTCCATAATCCCCCGCAGTGTGCAGTTTAATCCCCAGTGGAACAAAGCTTCCAGTTTATCAACCCCATTAGAAGTCATCCAAATTGCTCAGAATTCCCCAGCCAGGATTTTTCAAACAAGGCACGGCTTTCCCTTTACAATAGAGTTTATTTATCTAAGGGGAAATTCATCAGCACTTCAACTTCACAACATGAAGATTTATACTCCATATCCTCAGCAGCAGACAGAGTTTTATTTTCCCCAATCCATTAGCAGCACAGCAGAATTAGCTTACATGCGCATACATTACATCCGTATATCATAAACATTGATAAAACAAATGCATCATACCATGCATTTCATACAACATGACTTTGCATTTTAGCTAACATTTTACCATTTTCAGGATAAGGTTAATAGCTACCATTGACAATGTTCAAAGTTTTCATATACAGTTCAGATATGCTCCAGACACAGATGCCATTCTGATACTCATTCAGATTCCTTTTCAGATACAGTTCAGATATGCTCCAGACGCGGACGTCATTTTGATAATCATTCAGAGTCAATTTTCAGATACAGTTCAGATACGCTCCAGAAACGGACGCCATTCTGATACTCATTCAGAATCAACTTTTAGATACAGTTCAGATACGCTCCAGACACGGATTCCATTCTGATAACTCATTCAAAATTCAACTTTCAGATACAGTACAAATATGCTCCAGACACAGACGCCATTTTGATACTCATTCTTTCATCTTACAAATTACAATTCAACAATCACTCTTGGATGGCATCTACAAGCCCATATCCAACAACTTTCTATCACCTCTCTAAATGGCATCTTTAAGCCCATTCCTTCTACCATCACATCGCCGAGTGCAAATTTCGGGGCACTCTAGTGTCCAATCGTCTTCCACCTTCGAGTCACGAATGGCAAAACATGTCAATCTAACTCTTCAGGCTTAAGAAGATTAAACAGGGGCAGCTGTTGTACCACAAAATTTTCCCTCTCATTTATCAAGAATTTTCCCATAATATTTCCTTGGGCTCAATTCTGCATTAGGGTTTGATCAGCTCAAGACACCCCTTTATGCTATGATGACCAAAATTAGGGTTTGAGATTGCACAAGGATTTTTGGACTTCCAATTCCCCATATGATTTTCATGGATCATTATGAACCCCCAAGTTTACTTATGCCAAGTTTCAAGCCTTGGATCACACTTTTGATCAATCAATTGAGCAGTTGACCTAAAAGTCTGCTGTATTGGGGAAAAAGTCAACAATGACTAATTCACAATAAAACTTCATAATTTTTGGTCCAATTCAACATTTTAAACTCATGTGTATCATTTGATCAAGTTTAGACCACAACTCCTCAAGAAATTTGATCAAATCTCCAAAAGGGCAAAATGGTCAAAATTAGGGTTTTGACTGGGAAAGGGCAATTTCTGATTTTTGACCTAGAAAATGCTCAATTGCTTTAAGGAATGATCTCAAGAGTCTAATTTTATCATTTTGACCTAATGACATGGTTCAAAACATTGTAAGTCCATTGGATTGAGAGATGAATTTTGTAGTCAACTAATCAAAAGTCAATTGTATACTGAAAAGTTAAACTTTGACTTTTTGGTCAAATTCAAGTGCCAAAGATCATAATTCATCAAAACATGTCAAAATATGAAACTTATTCATCAAAAAATCAAAAAGTCAAGATTTCATTTTGAAAAGTCAAAATTTCTAAACTTAGAAATGTTTCTAAGTGTTGGAAATTTCATGTTTTTTCATAACTTTGAGCCAAATTTTCATCATGATGCAAGATGATTCAAGAAAAACTTCCAAAATGAAAGTTGTAGATATCCATGAAATCTACAACTTTTCTTTACACAACTCCTTATAAAAATTCTTTGATCTCAAGTTATGATTTTATGAACATAGGGTCATGAAACAAAACACTTAGTGAAATTTTGACCTAATTTGGACAGGATTTTGACCTAACTTCATGACACTTTTTCACATAGTTCCATGGGGAATTTTCAAAAGAAATTCAAAGAGGGGTTGTATAGCATGTTACAAGCTTTCCAAAATATCAAAGAACTCCTTGAAATCATTCTTGAGTAGGGAGAATCGAAGAGATGAAGTTAGGGTTTTGTCACTTGAATTACAAGCCATTTTGTGATGAACAAGAAGTCAATTTCAAACCTATGCTGCACAATCTTGTTTTGAAGACCTCTAAACCCCAAGATCTATCTATAATCAGAATATTACACTTGCTTTTGAGCTACTATCCAAGTGTTCCAAGCATTGTCCAAGCCAATTTGCCATTTTAGGAAGAAAGTTACCATTCCATTCTTGAAAAGATGCTTTAATCACAAAGTCAACTTGTCTTGAGCTTCTAACTTGTTCTTTCTGCACACACAACCCCTATAAAGCAAAAGAAATGTGTCTAAGGTCTCAAGAACCTCAGAACATGCTTGTATAATACTTGAGATTTGTCACTTCACTTTTCTTAAAAAGCAAGTTATAGAGCCATAACCCTATAACTCAGAAACCTTGAGTGATTTTGTGCTATAATCTTTTCCATACATATTTACAAGTCAATTGCAACACAACATAAGTTTTAACAAGCCATAAAACACTCTCAAGCGCCTTGCTGCACAGAACTGCCCAAACTTGACAGTTTTGAGCAAAAACTCACCATCTTCATTTCCACTCGTGCATTTTGAAAACTAATCATCTAAACACCTTCCATACATCATATCAAAGTGATCCAAGCCCTCATTTCCTAATTGTAACTCCTCCACCATCATCCACCATTTTCAAAACTAAAGCTTGCAACTTGACTTGAGTTGGGAGATTCAGCCATCCTCAAAGCAAAGTAGGAGTTAGAATACATTAACGGAGGTCCAGGAAAGCTACAGAAATTATCAGGCCATCACAAAGGTTGCTCAAACTCCATACACGACTCCATCTGCAAGAGGTAAGTTTTCAAACTTCTATCTCTTCATACAAGCATCATTTGAGTTTGGTTTGTGAAGATAAAATGTAGATACCATTGCCACGAAGCTGTACATATCCATAGTTTACATTTATATGGCCTGAGCTTAGAGAATTTTAGGGTTGAAGTTTTCTGAAATGTTTAGATTTTGAATTAGGTCTAGAAAAATTCTCATTCATCTTTGATTGTTAGCTTAAGTTGTTTATATGGTTGGATTCGTGGAAAAAAATGCCACAACTTTATTGTTTGAACTTTTCATTTTTGTTGAGAGATGAAGAAGATACAGGTCCTTTGGCTGGAGATTGAAGATGAAGTGTAATCAGGGCACATTTAGTGTTATGTAATTATTGTTTCAGTTATATTAGCGGATGTACAACCACCCAAGTGGTAAGGCAGCGCGCGTTATTAGTAGAACTCATGGGTTCGAACCTCAGCGCTGCCCTTTTGCTTTTGTTTTACATTTTTTGGTCATTTTTCCTTTCTTTTTGCTTTAGCAAATAGGCGCTGGGCCTTTTGGGCTTAGCTTTTGTTTTTTGTTTTTTTTTGTTTACTAACCCCTGCAGGCTTTTGACACCCTGGCCCATTTATTTTATTTTCCATTTTATTTTCATTTTATTTTCTTAAATATATTTTTTTAAAGTACTAAAAAATCATAAAATACAAAAAATAGTAGATTTATATTTTAACTTAGTTTATTTATTTTTCTCACAAAAATATATTTGACCACACTTTATTTATTTTACTAATTATTCTTATAAATTTAATTAAAACTAGGATATTATTTATTTTCTTTTACACCAATTAAAATATATTATTTTAATACCAAAAAGACTAAAAATATTTTATAATGCTATAATATTTTCAAGATAAAAAATGCAAAAAAAAAAAACTATTTTCTTTTACACCAATTAAAATATATTATTTTAATACCAAAAAGACTAAAAATATTTTATAATGCTATAATATTTTCAAGATAAAAAATGCAAAAAAAAAAAAAAAAACTTTTCTTAAACTTATTTTCTTTTGATTAATTAATAAAATTAGGGTTTTCATCTAAAATATTTTCTCAATAATTTCAAACTTAATAAATTATTTTCTTTATTTTATTAGGTTAAGGTAAAATTCCTTTTTCATAAAACATCAAACAAAATATCCATTTTCTTCACATTTACCTTCTTGCATATTTAATTCATCTTGTACATTATTTACTTCAATTCTTGTACAAATTCAATATGATTGTAATAGATTAATTAGGTTTATTTTCTTGCAATCCCCATTTATAATTTGTACACCCCCTCCCACAAATGTTGTAATAGCGTAGTAACTTTAAATTTCGCAATTTATCGCTTTTATATAACATGCTAGTAATTAGGGTTTGTATGGAAAGACTAAAACCAATACTTAGAAAATCCTAATTAAAGACAAAAACAAACATGAAAACAATACATTTGCACACAAACACCCCCAGGGTGATTCCACTTGGTTGCCTTATACAAAATGACCATATTACGCATGTAAGGTATCTTAGCAAAAATAAGCAAATACAAGATCATGGTCCCTCGATGACGCTATCTAAGTTGCCTTACAAATGATCTTAGTCCCTCAAAAAGTATGCTAATATACTTTGCAACATTGCTAATCATGGTTATACGATGACCCACATCCGTCCCGTTTACATCCAAAGATATGGTTGCTTACCAAATCAATGGTACGACAACAATGTCAAAGGAAAAGAAAATGAACAAGAAAGACATTTGAGTAGGTAGATTGCTCCTAATTATTTGCTCCATTTCAAAACAAAAGATCCTTTCTATTTTCAAAACAAACACATACACTTTCAAACATCTTACAAAATTTAAAATATTTTCAAAAGATCAAACATCTTTATATACATTCTTACAAACAAGAATCATTACAAAGATTGCCTAAACAATGGCCTCTTTACAAAATACTTTCAAAAACCACATGAAGCACAATTTCAAACAAAAAGCAAGTGATATAGCAAGTAACTAAGATCCCATTGAAAACCATGGATGAAAAGGGTGCTAATACCTTCCCTTTTCATAATCTACCCCCCGAACTCAAGAAACAATCTCAAAGGTCTTTCCTGTGCTTTTTCACCTTTCCTTTTGGATAAAAGAAAAGTCGGTGGCGACTCTTGCTAACTGCAACATTTATGATCAAAGAAAAAACTGTCAAGTCAGTTCTTTCACCGTATCACAGCTACGTTAGTGTGACACATTGGTTAGTGTCGGTGTCCCTTAAGTCAGTCAAGGAGAATGTGGGCTGCCGCGTGCTGTCATAAGCACTAACTGACCGTAGAACCTTAGTTGACATAACTTAGCCATTAGAAAGTAGTGAGATGGCCGGAGTTGGTGCAGACTAAAGTTGGTTGATACTAGATACTACACTCATTGAGATCAGACTCTCAGGATATTTCGGTTGCAAATCAGATGTTATGCTGAAACAATGCTTGAGAGAATGATCAGTGATATTGAGACTCATAGAACCCGATTACTTCTTTTAGGACAAGTTGAGCCAACTAAAACTCAAGAGGGTACTCTCCTAACAACTCCATGCAAGCTTAAACCTAAGGCCTTGTATGTTTTGTTTGTGTCTGATTAATTGTTCGAACATCACATCATAACATCATGACATCATACCATATCATTTTCACTAACCATTTCAAGGACCAAGGGATTTATCTTTATTATTTGTTGTAGGTTATGGCATTCGCTTGTAGAAACACTATCCGAATCAACTTTCTAAGGATACCTTCTCAACTTAAGGAGTTAGTCTCAAGGGTTCATGAAAGTTCTCAATTCATCAAGAGGCATGGTCGACTACTCAGTCTGGTTACCTCAGGTTTTGACGAAGACATGATGAGTGTTCTATTCCAGTTCTTTGACCCTGCACATCACTGTTTCTCCTTTCCAGATTATCAGTTGGTACCCATAATGGAAGAGTTCTCTACACTACTGGGAGTACCTGTTCTTGATCAGACACCCTTCACCAGTTTAGAGGAAGTTCCAAAACCAGAAGATATTGCAGCAACCTTACATCTGAAGCGGTCCGACATTGTATATAATTGGGAAACAAGAAGTGGAGTCAAGGGCTTTCTTACTAAATTTCTAATAGAGAAGGCTCAACTGTTTCTGGATGCTATGAGTTTTCAGGCTTTCGAGGAGATCTTGGATTTTTTAATCTATGGATTGGTATTATTCCCTAATCCATACCAACTCATAGATGTGAACACCCTAAAAATATTTTTTGCTCGTAATCTTGTGCCTACTTTGCTTGGAGATATTTTGTATTATCTTCACGCTCGTACTATGAAGTGGTGAGGAACTCTCATGTGTTATATACCTCTACTATCCAAGTGGTTTATTCCACACCTTCCCCACTCGATAATAAAGAATGAAAAAGGTTTGAGGTGGTCTTAAAGAATAATGTCACTCTCTCATACATACATCTATTGGTATTCCCGATCTCACGAGGATATCACTATTATTGACCATTATGGGGAATTACCTAATGTTCCACTCTTTGGCATTAGGGGAAGTATTACTTACAATCCTTCTCTAGATCTACGTCAATTTGGTTATGCTTGAAGAACGATCCTCAAGGTTATCGTCAAAGGTTTATACACGCTTGGGGTATGGTGAACTAGATTGATAGCAAGACTTTAGGACAGGAGAATTCCATCCCTCTATAGCCTTATCTCAAATGGGTACAAGCCCATGCTCAAAACCTTATGATGTCATATCCTGTTGTCCTACCAGTAACCGTGGAGTCTGTTATCGAAGGAGACGTTTCTCGCACCATCCTTCATCCAGACATGCCCACTGACCTTGAAGAATTGCAGAAGTCCTGGATCCAGCTCAAGGAAAAATGGGACACCTTTGAGACTCAATTCTATGCAAGTGAAAAATAAAGTGTTGGATCTCACAAAGCAACTTCACGAGGAACAAAATATTAACGCATATGTCAATGCAAAGAAGAGGCGTCTATGAGAAACTTAAAACATTATGAGTTTGTTTTAATTTATTCCTTTGAAATCTATTATATTCACATAAACTTATTAATAAAATTTAGTTTATGTTTCCTTTTGGTTAACAAAGTTAAATCTCACAAGGTCCTTGAAAACATTGCATATACATATCATGCATATCACTACATGACAGGTGTTTCAAAACATGTTTCTTATCTTTTTGATATTCAATTCAGCAGAAAGAATGGCTCTTGAATAAACAGTCAAGGATCTCTAGGTTCAGAACGCCCAGTTCCAGCAAATGTTTCTGAGTCTAGCCATGGGGCAAGAATAGCTGAAGGCCCTCATCACTAAAGAGAGAAGATAGAAAATCAAGAAACCAATTGGCATTCTAAACATGGGTAGGAGATCAAAGGTCCGGTAAAATGAGCTTTGGAGTTTGAAGGAGAAGGTGAAGAGGAAGATGATAAAAGTATGAAGGGTGACAACTAGGGTTCTGATGAAGAAGAAGCGAACTATTCAGATGAACAATATCCTCCGACTGACGACAAGTACAAGCAACTGGAAGATCATCTCAATGCTATGGAGATCTATATAGTTCATGGGTTAGATTTTGAAGAGCTGGGTCTTATCTCGGAGGTCGTTATCCCTCACAAGTTCAAGGCCACCGTCTTTTCCAAATACGATGGTATGTCTTGTCCTAAGCTTCATATGTGGTCTTATGTCCGAAATATCCAACCCCATACTGCTGATAGAAAATTATGGTTGAATTTCTTCTAAGAAATCCTGTCGGGGACGCAACTAGAATGGTTCTATCAGCTGCAGGGAACCAACATTCACACTTGGGAAGATTTGGCTACTTATTTTTACAAGCAGTATCAATATAATGCTGACCTTGCACCGACTTGAGTGGAATTACAAAACATGTATATGGGCTCGAACGAGGGTTTCAAAGAATATGCCCAGAAGTGGAGAGACTTAGCTGGAAGGGTACAACATCCCTTGTCTGATCGGGAGCTAACTGATATGTTCATGGGCACTCTAACAAATCCATTATTTAATCTACTAATTGGGAGTTCTTCATCTGGTTTTATTGAGCTAATCTTGACGGGGAACGAGTTGAAAGCGGTATCAGGAGCAGAAAGATTCTGGTGGCTGCATATTTTAGTGCTGTAAAGAAGACATTAAATAATAAGAAGGAAACCAATGTTGTTTATGGCCAGAAGGGCCGGAGTAAGAATGATCACCATCAGTCTGTGGGAGCAGTGTTGATTTCTAATCCCGCACCTGTTCAACAAAAACATTAGGGGAATCAGCGTAGGTCAGACGCTCCGAAGAGGCAATTCACCAAGATTAATATGTCATTGTCTCAGGAATTTCAACATTTTTTAAAAGCAGAATTGATAACACTTCAGGATCCTCCTCATAATCCTAACACCTCCTCTCCCAAGTACAACCCGAATGTGAAATGTGCCTATCATTCTAACAGCCCTGGGCACGACACCAATAACTGTTGGTCCCTGAAGAACAAAATCCAGGATATGATCGACGCGGAAGAGATTGAATTTGATCCTCCCGAGACCCATAATGTGATCATTATTCCCATGCCCAGTCATGGTAAAGGTGTTAATGCTATCGACGATGTTTCCTATGTCTCCACCATAAGTGACTTGACTACTCCCTTGATAATCGTTAAGAAGAATCTGTTGTGAGCCGGTTTATTTCTGGGTTACCTTGAAAGTTGTTACCATTTGTATCCCAAGCTAATGGTTGCATATGGCTGGAGAAGGGTATTCAATGTTTGATTGATAGCCATGAAATTCTGTTTGAGAAGACTCCGACCATGAAGAGTTTGCATGAAAGTATGTCTCAAGAGATGAGACTTGAAGATATTTCTATAATCACAATTTCCAATACTGTAAGGATCACCTCTAAAGGTCCTATAAGGATTCCTGTCGAGCCTAGGATGGTCCCTTGATCATTACTACAATGGGGCCAATCCCCTATTCCTCTGACAAGGATGTTCCCTAGAATTTTGGAGCTAAAGTTTATTACCATGGTGTTAAGAAAGAACTATGGATTGTCAAAGATGAAGATACTAAAGTTACTAACCTCAATGTCGAAAATATTGTCGGAACAAGTAAAGTTACCAGAACAGGAAAGGTCTTCTCTCCAGAGATCTCTCCTCCAAAGACTATTACAATACCAGTTCGTATCCCTGCTACTGGGTTAACTACTAACACTCGGGGCAAAGAAAAGATGACTGAGCCTGTCCGGACGGAGGCACCATCAAAAGATGTTACTGTTGAAGATTCCTCTAAACAAGAGATGGAGGAAATACTGAAAATCATCCGCAAAAGTAACTACAATATAGTTGATAGTTGGGGTAGACGCCCTCCAAGATATCCATGTTATCCTTGTTATTGTGTTCCTAAGCCCATGCTCAGGCTTTGGTAAAATTTTTGAAGACTGCCCATGTACCACAAGAGACCTCTGTTGATCAGTTTGAGAATTGTGTTGCAAGTCAAATATCTAATAATGGATTAAGCTTTTCTGATGCTGACTTAACTCCGGCAGGAAAGAATCATAACAAGGCCCTGCACATCTCTATTGAGTGTGGGGGCACTACCTTGGCGCATATGCTGGTGGATACAGGTTCCTCATTAAAGGTATTACCAAAATGTGCCCTAGACAGACTGGACTGTGAAAGGGGTTGTGCTGAAACCTAGTGATATTGTGGCAAGAGCCTTTGATGGGTCAAGGAGAATGGTGCACGGAGAGGGTGATCTTCCGATCAAGGTGGGATCTCAGGTCTTTTACTCCACCTTCTATGTAATGGATATTCGTCTAGCATATTCCTGTTTGCTTGGGCGCCCCTAGATTAATGGGGCAGGCGCTGTTACCTTTACCTTGCATCAAAAATTGAAGTATCCGGTGAAAGGGAAAATCGTTATAGTTTACGGAGAAGAAGAGTATATGGTGAGCCATTTGAATTCTTTCAAACATGTTGATATGGATGGTGAATTCATTGAAACTCCCTGTCAGACATTTGAAGTAATCCCTCAGACAATTGTCGTTGCTAAAGCTACTCTTGCTACTCCTAATATTACCAAGGATCCACCAAGAGTGGCTTCTTTGAAATATGCTAGGGTTGTGGTAGAAGAAGGTGGTTGCACTATTTGGGGCCAACTTCCTTATATTCCTTACAAGTCCAACAAATTTGGTTTAGGTTTCACCTTAGAGGATCAGTAGGCGGTTCGTCATGCTCGTGATGGGAGACCACCTTTCCGCATCAACAATAATGAAGTAAATGCTATAGAAGACACTGACAATGACTGTGAATTGGACAACTGGATATTCCCTATTACTGGCGGTTGACTCAACAACTGGAAGGCTAAAGACTTTATACCAATCTCCTTTAGTCAGGAGTAATTGTTATTTCCTGTTTTATTTCTTTCAAGTTTTTGGGATATGTAATTTTAAAAATAATAACTTTAAGCCTTGTAACTTACCCGAGGAACAATGGTACACTTGTTAGGGTTGTTATCTTTCATCCACATATGCTCATCTAATAAAACATTGGACTTTTTTGCATTCAAATTTTGTGCTCTCTGTCTTTTCATTACTTTATTTCTTTCAAATATATCTATGTGTTTCTTACATACACCCACACACTACATTGCAGATCCATATCCACTTTGGACCTCGTCGATCTTGATTCTGCTATTGCTACTCATGACTTTGAAAATCCGATCTACCAAGCCGAGGACGAAGGTGAGGAAGATTTTGAAATACCTGGAGAACTTGCCAGACTTTGAATATAAGAAGAAAAGGATATCTAACCACATGAAGAGCCAGTTGAAGTTGTAAACTTGGGTATCGAGACAGACTGAAAAGAAGTCAAGATAGGCGCCAATTTCGAGAGTAGTGTTAAGAACAGGTTAATTCAGATGTTGCATGACTATGTTGAAATCTTTGATTGGTAATACAAAGACATGCCAGGGCTCGATGCTGATATTGTGGTCCATCGACTGCCAATGAAAGAGGATTGTTCTCCGATTAAGCAGAAGGTTCGTCACATGCGTTCCGAGATGTCAAAGAAGATCAAAGTCGAGGTTATGAAGCAATTCAACGCAGGATTCTTCACAATGACATCATATCCTCAATGGGTTGCTAATATTTTTCTGGTACCAAAGAAAGACGGCAAAGTGCATATGTGTGTAGACTATAGGGATCTGAACAGGAAAGCCCCAAAGATGATTTCCCACTTCTGCTTATTGATGTTACGGTCGACAACACCGCTCATCACAAGGTATGATCCTTCATGGATGGCTTCTCTGGATATAATCAGATCAAGATGGCACCTGAAGACATGGATAAAACTACCTTTGTTACACAGTGTGGCACTTTCTGCTACAAGTTTATTCCTTTTGGGTTGAAGAATGTCGGCACAACTTATTAGCGTGCCATGGTAGCTTTATTCCATGATATGATTCATCACGAGATAGAGGTCTACGTTGATGACATGATAGCAAGAACACAGACTGAAGAAGAGCATCTTGATCATCTACATAAACTGTTTGAAAGACTGAGGAAGTATAAGCTAAGGTTAAATTCAAATAAGTGCATGTGAGATCTGGTAAACTCTTGGGTTTTTCGTCAGCAGTAAAGGAATTGAAGTTGATACCGCCAAGGTCAAGTCCATTCAAGAAATGCCAGATCCTTGTACTGAGAAGGAAGTCAGAGGTTTCTTAGGACAACTGAATTACATTGCCAGATTCATTTCTCATTTGACTGCTACTTGTGAGCCAATATTCAAGCTGCTGAAGAAAGATCAAGTAGTAAAGTGAAACAATGACTGCCAAATAGCCTTTGATAAAATTAAGGAGTACCTACAAGAACCTCAAATTCTAATGCCACCAGTTGAAGGAAGACCTCTAATCATGTACCTAATAGTGCTAAAGAACTCAATGGGGTGTGTACTGGGGCAGCATGATGAGTCTGGTCAAAAAGAAAATGCAATATACTACCTTAGCAAAAAGTTTACCGACTGTGAAACAAGATATTCAATGCTCGAGAAAAATTGTTGTGCTTTGGCATGGGCTACTCGCCGACTAAGACAATATAAGTTGACTTATACTACTCTATTGATTTCTAAAATGGATCCCATTAAGTACATATTCGAGAAGTCAACTATCTCAAGAATAATAGCCCGATGGAAAATGGTCTTGACATAATACAACATTCAGTACACCACTCAAAAGGAAATCAACGGAAGTGTATTCGTTGATCATTTGGCGCATCAAGCTGTAGACGACTACCAATCTATAAACTTCGAATTCCAGGACGAGAACATTATGCTAGTCATAGATTGTAAAGAACGTGGACTATATAAAGTCCATGAGCTAGGATCCCGATGGACTATGGTTTTTGATGGAACTTCCAACGCACTTGGAAACCGAATTGGTGCTGTAATTATATCTCCTCAGGGTTGCCGTATGCCCTTCACCATAATATTATGCTTTGAGTGTACCAATAACATGGCTGAATACGAAGCGTACACTATGGGTATTAAAGCTGCTATTGACCTAAGAATTAAATTCTTGGATGTATATGGGGACTCATCCCCGGTGATCAGTCAGATCAAGAGAGAATGGGATACAAAACGCCCAAATCTCATTCCTTATAAAGAGCATATGTTAACTTTGATCCCGTACTTCGAGGAAATCACTTGTGAGCACATCCCGCGAGAAGAGAATCGGTTGGCAGGCGCATTAGCTACAATGTCATCTATGTTCAAATTTAGATGGGATAACAAATCTCCTCGAATCACTATCAAAAGATTAGACGAACCAACACACTACTATGAAGTGGATATTGACGGAGTAGAAGAAAAACCTTGGTTTCATGAAGTGAAAAGATATCTTGAAACTCAAGAATACCCTGAAAGGGCATCTATCAATGATAAGAAATTCCTACGAAGGTTCTTGGAAAAATTCTTCTTGAGAAACCGAATTATGTACAAACGCAATCATGATTCGACTCTGCTTCATTGTGTAGACAAGAAAGAAGCAGAGAAAATTATGGAATATATGCACGAATGCATCTTTGGTACTCACTCCAGAGGACATACTATGGCCAAGAAAATTCTGAGAGCAGGTAACTACTAGTCGATTTAGGAAACCGGTTGTCACAACCACTAAAGAACTTGTCATAAATGTCAGATATACGCTGCTAAATTACACGTGCCTCCAGTACCTCTAAATGTATTGACTTCTCCCTGGCCATTTGCGATGTGGGGTATTCACATGATTGGAGAGATTAAGCCTACTGATTCTAATGGACATCTCTTCATTCTCGTCACCATTGATTACTTCACAAAGTGGGTTGAAGTAACCTTGTTCGCCTATGTTACCAAGAATGACGTGGCTCGGTTCATTCAGCATAACCTTATCTGTAAGTATGGCATCCCCGAGAGAATTATCATGGACAATGGTACTAACCTCAACAACACTATGATCACTGAACTCTAGACGCAGTTCAAGATCAAGCACCATAACTCTTCTCCGTATCGACCAAAGATAAACGACGCAGTGGAAACCGATAATAAGAACATAAAGAAGATTGTGAAAAAGATGCTTGTGACCTACAAAGACTAGCACGAGATGTTACCGTTTCCACTCCACGGATATCTCACTTCAACCCGAACATCAATTGGGGCAACCCCATTCTCTCTGGTTTACGCTATGGAAGCTGTCCTACCTATCAAAGTTCAGATTCCCTCTCTGAGAATTATGAAAGATGCAAACTTAGACAAAGACGAGTGGATTCAGACTATATTGGATCAGTTGAATTTGATTGATGAGAAAAGGCTTACGGTTGTCTGTCACGGTCAGATGTATCAGAAGCGTATGATTAAGGCATTCAACAAGAAAATCAAGCACCGAGTATATCAGGATGATAAATTGGTATTAAAATGCATCATCCTACCATAGGGTGATCCTAGGGGAAAATGGCCTCCCACTTAGGAAGGACCATTTATAGTCAAGAAGATATTTTTAGGCGGTGCTATGATACTGACCACCATGGACGGTGAAGATTTTCCGCACCCTGTGAATGCGGACATAGTCAAAAGATACTACACATGAAAAAGTGCCCCACTAGGTTGACTGGCCTATGAAAAAATAAGGGCATCCAGACAAACCAAAAGGGTTCGGGAAAAATTAAGGATATATATATATATATATATATATATATATATATATATATATATATATATATATATATATATATATATATATATATATATATATATATATATATATATATATATATATATATATATATATATATATATATATATATATATATATATATATATATATATATATATAAAGTGTACACCTGGAAAGTCGAAAACCTAAAAAGGTGGCTTGGGCAAGAAAGAGTATCCCGGTGGATTGAAAACCTGAAATGGCGGTCCGGGAAAAATTTAGGTATTAAAGTGTACGACTATGTCCCATTGGATCACTTACAACGAGCTTTATTACCAATGTCAAGTTCAAACAATACAGATCAGTTCAGTTAACTTCTTCTGAGAGCAAGGGATGAGATGCTTAAAGACATAGTGGGCAATAACAAAGTTGAAACTCGACATGATTATTTACACATAGCTATATGTTTTTTTTCACTTTGTACTATTTTTATTTTGCAACGATTTCCTCTTACTAGGATTTATGTCTCTTTGTATAAAACCGTCCTTTTTTTGGGCAAACTATCAATAGAAATACAAATTTCAAAATTCAAATATTTGGTTTACCTTTTTATATTTTGTTTGCAAAAACGTCCAATGAATAAATTGAATGAACATATGTGTTGTACCCCAAAATTTTCCCTCTTATTTATCAAGAATTTGCTCACAAGATCTCCTTTGACTCAAGACTGCACTAGGGTTGATCAACTCAAGATATCTCCTTAAGCACTGATGACCAAAATTAGGGGTTGAGATTGCACAAGGATATTTGAACTTACAATTCTCCATATGACTTTCGTGGGTCATCATGGACCCTCAAGATTACTCATGTCAAGTTTCAAACTTTAGATCACACTTTTGCTCAGTCAATTGAGCATTTGACCTAAAAATCAACCGTATTGGGGAAAAAGTCAACTATGGCCAATTTACAGTCAAACTTCATAATTTTTGATCCACATCAACATTTCAAACTCATATGTATCATTTGATCAAGTTTGTACCACAATTCCTCAAGAAATTTGATCAAATCTTCAAAAGGGCAAAATGGTCAAAATTAGGGTTTTGATTGGGAAAGGGCAATTTCTAATTTTTGACCTAGCAAATGATCAATTGGTTTAAGGCATGATCTCAAGTTTCCAATTGCATAATTTTGACCTAATGACATGGCTCAAAGCATTGCTCAAGTCCAATAGATTGACAGATAAATTTTCAGTCAACTGATCAAAAGTCAACTGTATACTGAAAAGTCAAACTTTGACTTTTTTGGTCAAAATCAAATGTCAAAGATCACAATTCATAAAAGAATGTAAAATATGAAACTTATTCATCAAGAAATAAAAAATTCAAGATTTCATTTTGAAAAGTTAAATTTTCTAAACTTAGAAATTTTTCTAAGTGTTGGAAATTTCTTATTTTTTCACAACTTTGAGCAAAATTTTCACCATGATGCAAGATGATTCAAACGAAACTTCCAACATGAAAGTTTTATATCCCCATTAAATCTACAAAATTTCTTTACACAACTCCTTCTATAAGTGCTTGGATCTCAAGTTATAATTTTAAGAACACATGGTCATGAAACAAAACACTTAGTGAAATTTTGCCCTAACTTGGTCAGGATTTTGACCTAACTTCATGGAACTTTTTCATATAGTTCCAAGGGAAATATTCAAAAATTGATTCAAATAGGGGTTGTAGAGAACATTAGAAGCTTTTAAAAATGTCCAAGAACTCCTTGAGATCATTTTTGAGTAGGGAGAATCGAAGAGAGGAAGTTAGGGTTTTCACACTTGAATTACAAGTCATTTTGTGATGAACAAGATTCAAAATTCAAATTTATGCTCCATAACCTCTACTTTGCATGCCTAGAACTTGTTAGGCACTCCATAATTAATTGCTTGCACAGCTGTTAGAGGTCTCAATTCAAGTATTCAATGCAAGGCCATGCTTTATATCCATTTTGGGAAGAAAGTGCACAATGCCATTTCGATAAAGTAGCTTTTTGCATAAAACTTGTTCTTGAGCCTTGCACTTGTTCTCTTCTGATCATACATGTCTAATAACTAAAGAGAAACTTGTTTAGACACTTACAATCACTCAGCCCATGCTTGTACTTCCTCTTGAAACTTGCTTTCCCACTTTTCTTGAAAATCAAGTAACATAGCCATTAGCTTGTAACTTGTACTTCTGACTATCCAAAGCACTCAAGACCTTTTGCTTATACATACAAAATTTATTTGCAACAAATCCAACGCATTCTTAAGCCCTGAAAACACCAAGAACACAGAATCACATAAAACACTTCAAAACATGTCATTTATGAGTTTTGAATCCAATCTCCAAATTTGCTTGTGCGTTTCTTGGCCTTTCACTTTCAAAAGCTTCTAAATAACATACACAAACAATACCAACACATGCAACACTACTGTAACACCTCCATCATCATCCACCATTTTCAAAAACAGCACCTTGCACATTGACTTCTCTAGAACTCCTTAGACACTTTCAGTTCAAGCTAAGCATCACATTAGCTTCCTGGGAACTTGAGGAAGCTAATCCACTCATCCGAACTCACTAAAAGCTACTCAAACTCCAAACACGATACCCTCTTGCAAGGTAAGTTTTCTGGCTTTAGAACTTTTCATACAAGCATCATTAATAGTTTATTTGTGAATGAAAAATGTAGATATCATTGCCCTAAAGCTAATCATGTCCATAATTTTCATTTATATTGCTTGAGCTTAGAGAATTTTAAGATTGAAGTTTCTAAAATTTTTAGGGTTCAGATTAGGGACATTAAAATTCATGCTTGTCTTTGATCTATAATTTTATTGCTTTGCATTTCTGAAATCGTGAGGAAATTTGCTACAAGTTTCATGTTTATATTTTTCATTTTTGTTGAGAATTGAATGAGATACAGAGGTTCAGGTTGGGCGTGAGGTTGAAGATGAAGTTGGCCTCAAGAACGTGTTTACCATATATATTTACGGTTTGATATATAAACGGATGTATAGACACCCCAATAGTAGAAGTGTGCGCCTGTGACTATAGGGACCTGGGTTCGAGCCCAGTGGTACCCTTTTGGATTTTTTTCCATATTTTTTATATTCTGAATTTTTTTTTGCAGCGCTGGGCTTCATCTTTGGGCCTTATGTTTTTTTTCACTTCTGACCCCCTTACTGGCTATTCACACCCTGGCCCATTTTATTTTATTTTTTTCATTTTTATTTATTTGTTTTCTTAAACATTTCATCTAATACTAAAAAAAATCAGAGAAAATATAAAAAACATTAGATTTATATTTTGATATAGTTTATTTATTTTTACACAAAAAAATTATTTTATTTAATCATACTTTATTTATTTTACCAATTAATTTGTAATTTAATTAGAAACTAGTTTTTTTAGTTATTTTCTTTTACACAATTAAAAAATACTCTTTTAAAACCAAAAAAGACCAAAAATATTTTATAATACTATAAATTATTTTTAAGACAAAAATACCAAAAATATTCTTCTTATAAACTTAATTTATTTATTTAATCAATTAATAGATTAGGGTTTTAGTTAAATTCTTTTGCTAGTAAATTTAGGTTTTACTTTTTACTAATTTACTTAATTATTTTTCTTTTAATTAATTAGGTTAAAACAAAATCCCTTTTCCCTAAAAATCCAAATAAACATCCATTTTCTTTACATTTACATTCTTGTATATTTATTCATTTTGTACATTATTTACTCAATTCTTGTACAAATTCAATATGGTTGTAATAGATAATTAGGCTTTATTTTCTTGCAATCCCCATTTGTAATTTGTACACCCCCTTCCCACAAGTATTGTAATAGCATAGTAATTTTAAGTGCAATTTATCGCTTTATATACAAATGCTAGTAATTAGGGTTTGTATGGAAAGACTAAAACCAATCAACTAGAAAACCCTAATAAAAGACAAAACCAAGCGTGAAAAATAATACACTTGCACACAAGCACCCTTAGGGTAAAATCTACTTGGTTGCCTTACAAAATGGCCATATTACGCATGTGAGGTATCTTAGCAAAAATAAGCAAAATATAAGATCATAGTCCCTCGATGACGTTATCTATGTTGCCTTTCAAATGATCTTAGTCCCTAAAAGAAAATGCTAAGATACCTTGCAATATTTCTAATCATGGTTATACGATGACCCACACCCGTCCCGTTTACATCCAAAGATAGGGTTACTTACCAAATCAATGGTAAGATAACAATTTCAAAGGAAAAAGGAAATGAACATGAAAGACTTTTGAGTAGGTAGAATGTTCCTAATTACTTGCTCCATTTCAAAACAAAACATCCTTGCTATTTTCAAAACAAACACCTACACTTTCAAAACATCTTACAAACTTGAAAACATTTTCAAAAGATCAAACACTTTGTATACATTCTTACGAATGAGAATAATTACAAAGTTTGCATAAACAATGGCCTCTTTACAAAATACTTTCAAAAACCTCACAAAGCACAATTTCAAACAAAAGTAAGTGATCTAGCAAGTAAGTAAGAGCCTATGGAAAACCATGGATGAAAAGGGTGCTAATACATTCCCTTTTCATAATCTACCCCCGAACTCAAGAAATAATCTCAAAGTACTTTCCTGCGCTTTTTCACCTTTCCTTTTGGATAAAAGAAAAGTCAGTGGCGACTCTTGCTAACCGTAACATTTGCGATCAAACGCAAAACACCCAAGTCAGTTCTCCCACCGTATCACAGAACTGGCGACTCAGCTGGGGAAAATTTTAAAAGTGGGGTTACCTTAGGGTTAGATCACATTTACTTTCTTTCTTTGTTTGACTTGTATGCTTTACATCTTGGTTCTTTGTTTGGGTTTGAATCCTCTACCTGGATTTGGGATACCTTATAGGTAAGTAGAAATACGTTATGGAAACTGTGCGGGGTATACCGATATGGTCTAAGAAATAACTATGTTAGTGCGACATATTTGTGGGTACCGGTAGCCCTTAAGTTAATCAAGGAGAATACGGGGCCACTGAGTGATGTCATGAAGCACTAATGAACTTTTAGAACCTTTACTTGACCAACTTGGCCTTTAGGACGTAGTGAGATGACCAGCTTTGGTGCAGTCCGAAGTTGGTAGATACTCGATACTACACTCATTGAGGTTTGGTTTTTTGGAATGTTTCGGTCACCATTAAAGAGGCTTGCGCTGAAACAATGACCAATGAAACAAACTAGTGATATTGAGCTCCTTAGAACCCGGTTACTATTACTAGGACAGGTTTGAGCCAACTAAACTTCAAGAGGGTACTTACCTATAAGACTCCATGCAAGCCTAAACCTAATAACTTATTTGCTTTGTTTGTGTATATTTACTTGTACATAACATCATGAACATCATAACATCAGACTCATATTCACTAACTATTTCAAGGATCTTGGGATTTATCTTTGTTCTGTTTTGTAGGACATGGATTCTATTCACAGGAAAACTATTCAAGTCAACCTTGTAAGGATCCCTCCTCAACTTAAAGAGCTAGCATCAAGGATTCCTGAGAATTCTCCATTCACCAAAAGACATGGTCGCCTACTAAACTTGGTCACCTCCAACACTGATGAAGACATGATAAAGGTGCTCTTTCAGTTCTTTGATCCTTTACACCATTGCTTCATATTTCCCGATTATCAACTTGTGCCAACTTTGGAAGAATTTTCCCAAATCTTGAGGATTCCAATTCTCAATCAACTACCCTTCAACGGTACGGAAAGAGATCCAAAGCCAGAAGAGATTTCTCAAGCCCTACACTTGCAACCATCTGATATCACAACTAATTGGGAAACAAGGAGTGGTGTCAAGGGTTTCCTAGCAAAGTTCTTGTTTGAGAAAGCCCAAAGCTGTTGGAGCTATTTGGATTTGCAAGCTTTTGAGGAAATTGTGTCTCTCCTCATCTATAGGATGGTTTTGTTTCCAAATCCTGACCAACTCATAGATGTGAACGCCGTCAAGATCTTCATATCTCGTAACCCGGTGCCTAGTTTGCTAGGAGACATCCTACATTCCTTCCACACGCGCACCATGAGGAAAAGAGGTATCCTTATGTGTTGTACTCCTCTCTTGGAAAGATGGTTTATTTCTTATCTTCCCCAATCTGTATTGAAAAATGAGCAAGGTTCAAGGTGGTCACAAAGGTTGATGACGCTCAAACATTCAGACATTCATTGGTGTTCCCGATCCATAGAGAATGTTACTATTATCGACCGTTGCAGAGAATTCCCTAATGTCCCTTTACTTAGAATTAGGGGAGGCGTCACCTATAACCCCTGCTTAGACTTAAGATAGTTTGGTTACGCCCGAAGGGACGACTCACATGAGATGCTCATTCAAGGTTTGGTAATTGACTACGAGAACAACGATCAAGGTCATCGCCAGAGATTTATCGGAGATTGGAGGATGTTGAACAAGGTAGATAGCAAGACATTGGGGCATAAGAATTCCATACCTCTTGAGCCTTACCTCAAATGGGTACGAACTCGTGCTCAGAGTCTTATGATGCCTTATCCCTCCATTCTCCCGATAATCATTGAGCCTGTTATGGAAGGAGATGTTCCATACACTATCCTGCATCCTGACATGCCCACCTCTCTTAAAGACTTACAAAGAGATTGGATAGAACTCAAGGGGGAGCGAGACACTTTCGAAGCCCAATTCTACGCTAGCGAGAAGAAGGTTTTGGAGCTCACCAAACAACTTCATGAGGAGTGGACTCTGAATGCCTACCATTGCACCAAAGAGGATGCGTACAACCTTTTTATCTTAGAGTTTTTGTATTTTTACCCAAAAAGGAATTGATGTACTCAAGCTTTAATTTATTAATATAACGTGTGTTTCCTTTTTGTCTAAAACAAATTTGAATCTCTAAAAATCCTGTAAATCATTTCATATGCATCTACCATTCATCATAACATAAGCATGTTTCTTGCAACAAGTCTCCTCATCTTTCTACTGTTTATTTCAGTAATATGGATCTCGAGAAGACGGTGAAGGACCTCCAAGCACAAAATGCTCAGTTTTAACATATGTTCTTAACCCTAGCCAAAGGACAAGAAGAGTTGAAGACCTTGCTGGTTGAAGAGAAAAAGAAGAAAGCAAAGAAAATAACCGAAGTTCTGAATATGGGAAGAAGATTCCAAGGACAAGCAAGAAGGACCCTAGACTTTGCAACGTCATCTGGTGAGAAAGACAATCAAGATGGGAAAGGCAAGGAAGCAGTTGTCAAGCCTGATTCAGAAGAGGAAGACGAAGAAGAAGATTATTCTGAAGAACAATATCCTTCAGCCGATGACAAGTATAAGTATCTGGAAGAACGGTTAAGTGCAATGGAAATTCAAAAAGTACCTGGACTAGACCTTGAGGAGTTAGGTTTAGTGTCTGGGATTGTCATTCCTCCAAAATTCAAGGCACCAGTGTTCGCCAAATACGATGGAGTTTCATGTCCCAAAATGCATCTCCAGTCCTATGTGAGGAAAATACAGCCTCACACAACTGATAAGGATTTATGGGTACACTTCTTTCAAGACAGCTTGTCCGGAACTCAACTTGATTGGTTTTATCAGCTAGAAAGAGCCAATGTTCATAATTGGGAAGATCTGGCCGTCGCCTTTTACAAAAAATACCAATACAATGCAGACCTTGCTCCCACCCGTACTCAACTCCAGAGTATGGCCATGGTTTCAAGTGAAGGCTTCAAAGACTACGCCCAAAAGTGGAGGGACTTAGCAGGAAGAGTCCAGCCTCCCCTATCTGAAAGAGAGTTAGTAGACTTGTTTTTGGGCACCATGTCCGGTCCTTTCTTTATTAACTTAATTGGGAGTTCCTCGGCAGGTTTTACCGAATTGATATTTACCGGAGAAAGAGTGGAGGTCGGGATAAAGAACGGGAATATTCAAAAATATGCATCCTCTGCTGCTGTAAGAAAACCATTCATTGGAAAAAAGAAGTTGTTACTGTATATCCTCAAAGAAATCAAGTTAGGACTGAATGCCGTCCAATGGTAGGGGCTGTCATGATTCTTAAACCTGCACCTGCTCAGCAAAGAAGCAACCAGCCAAGAACAGAAAGACCAGTCAGACAGTTCACCCAAATTAATATGACACTATCTCAAGTATTTCCACATTTGTTAAGATCCAATCTAGTAACTTTGAAAGAAGCTCCAAAGAATCCTAACACAACCTCCCCTCATTATCATCCTAATGCCCGCTGTGCATACCATTCTGAGAGTCCCGGCCATGACACTAACAACTTTTGGGCTCTGAAAAACAAGGTACAAGACCTTCTTGAAGCCAAAGAGATTGAATTCGATATGCCAGAAATTCCCAATGTTATCACTGCCCCTATGCCCAAGCACGACCGTGATGTCAATGCCGTTGAGGAAGATATGTTTGTTACTTTGGTTGATGAACTTGTGACCCCACTCTTGACTATTAAAAAGAACTTGTTGAATGCCGGTGTATTCCCAGGCTGTGATGAAAGCTGTCATTTTTGTTTATCCTCACCAACCAGTTGTCATTTGTTAAAAACAGGCGTTCAATGTCTAATAAATGACAAGGAGATTTTGTTCGAGAAGACTTCTATTCCAACTGTTTCTTATAATGATGTTTCCATCGTGACCATTTCCGCCAATTCTTCAAGGGTCTCCACCAAAAGGCCCGTTAGAATTACATCAGTTCCTAAAGTAGCTCTGTGATACAGTGGGAGAACTGACTTGAGGGTTTTGCGTTTGATTGTAAATGTTGCAGTTAGCAAGAGTCGCCACTGATTTTTCTTTTATCCAAAAGGAAAGGTGAAAAAGCACAGGAAATACCTTTGAGATTATTTCTTGAGTTCGGGGGATAGATTATGAAAAGGGAAGGTATTAGCACCCTTTTCATCCATGGTTTTCCATGGGCTTTTAGTTACTTGCTAGGTCAATTGCTTTTGTTTGAAATTATGCTTTGTGTGGTTTTTGAAAGTATTTTGTAAAGAAGCCATTGTTTAGGAAATCTTTGTAATGATTCTCATTCGTAAGAATGTATACAAAGATGTTGATCTTTTGAAAATGTTTTCAAGTTTGTAAGATGTTTGAAAGTGTAGGTGTTTGTTTTGAAAATAGCAAGGATGTTTTTGTTTTAAATTGAGCAAGTAATTAGGAGCATTCTATCTACTCAAAAGTCTTTCTTGTTCATTTTTCTTTTCCTTTGACATTGTTATCTTACCATTGATTTGGTAAGTAACCCTATCTTTGGATGTAAACGGGACGGGCATGGGTCATCGTATAACCATGATTAGCAATGTTGCAAGGTATCTTAGCATTATTTTTAGGTACTAAGATCATTTGAAAGACAACTTAGATAGCATCATCGAGGGACTACGATCTTGTATTTTCTTGTTTTTGCTAAGATACCTCACATGCGTGATATGGCCATTTTGTATAAGGAAACCAAGTGGAATAATCCTAGGGGTACTTGTGTGCAAGTGTATCATTTTCATGCTTGTTTTTGTCTTGAATTAGGGTTTTCTAAGTATTAGTTTTAGTCTTTCCATACAAACCCTAATTACTAGCATATTATGTATAAAAGCGATAAATTGCAGAATTTAAAGTTACTACGCTATTACAATTTTTATGGGAGGGGGTGTACAAATTCATGAATGGGGATTGCAAGAATGTAAACCTAATTAGTCTATTATAACCATATTGAATGGGTATCAATGTACAAGGAATTAAATAAATACAATATGCAAAAAGAATAAATATGCAATAATGTGAAGGTGAAGAAAAATGAATATTTTGTTTGGATTTTTTAGAGAAAAGAGATTTTGTTTTAACCTAATTAATTAAAGAAAATAATGAAGTAAATTTAAATTTTGTTAACAAAAGGTTTTAAATAAAACCCTAATTCTATTTAGTTGATTAAAAGAAAAATAAGTTTAGAAAAAAAAGTATTTTTGATATTTTTGTCTTGAAAATATTTATGGCATCATGAAATATTTTTAGTCTTTTTTTTTATATCAAAAATAATATATTTTAATAACTATGAATTAAAATAACTAATAACCTAGTTTTAATTATATTTACAAGATAATAAGTAAAAAAATAAATAAAATATAATTAATAAAAATATTTTTTGTGAGAAAAATAAAATAAACTAAGTCAAAATATAAATCTAGCATTTTTTTGTATTTTATGATTTTTTATTATTTAGAAAATATGTTTAAGAAAATAAAAATAAAATAAAAAATAAAATAAATAAACTTGGGCCAGGGGTGCCAAGAGCCTGCAGGGGGGTTAGTAACCAAAAATAAAAACAAGCCAGGCCCAAAGAGGCCCAACGCCTGCCAAAAACACAAAAATCAGAAAGTAAAGTGTGAAAAAAAAAATGAAAAGGGTATTGTTGTACCCCAAAATTTTCCCTCTCACTTATCAAGAATTTTCTCACAAGATCTTCTTGGGCTCAAGACTGCATTAGGGTTTGATCAGCTATAGACACCTCCTTATGCACTGATGACCAAAATTAGGATTTGAGTTTGCACAAGGATTTTTGAACTTTCAATGCCCCATATGACTTTCATGGACCATTATGGACCCCCAAGACTACTCATGTCAAGTTTCAAGCCTTAGATCACATTTTTGCTCAGTCAATTAAACAGTTGACTTAAAAATCAATTGTATTGGGGAAAAAGACAATTATGGTCAATTTATAGTAAAACTTCATAATGTTTTATCCATATCAACATTTTAAACACATATGTATAATTTGATAAAGTTTGGACCATAATTCCTCAAGAAATTTGATCAAATCTCCAAAAGGGCAAAATGATCAGAATTAGGCTTTTGACTGGGAAAGGGAAATTTCTGATTTTTGAACTAGCAAATGGTCAATTGGTTTAAGGAATGATCTCAAGATTCCAATTGCATCATTTTGACCTAATTACATGATTCAAAACATTGCAAATCCATTAGATTGACAGATGAATTTTGCAGTCAATTGGTCAAAAGTCAACTGTATACTGAAAAGTCAAACTTTGACGTTTTGTCAAATTTAAGCACCAAAGATCACAATTCATCAAAACATGTCAAAATAGGAAACTTATTCATCAAGAAATCAAGAAATCAAGATTTCATTTTGAAAAGTCAAAATTTCTAAACTTATAAATTTTTCTGTGTCAAAATTTTCTTATTTTTTCAAAACTTTGAGCAATTTTTTCATTATGATGCAAGATGATTCAAAGGAAACTTCCAACATGAAATATGTAGATATCCATGAAATCTACAACTTTGCTTCACTCAACTTCTCCTAAAAGTTCTTGGATCTCAATTTATAATTTTATGAATACATGCTCATGAATTAAAAAAGACTTAGTGAAATTTTGCCCTAGTTAGGCAGATTTTTGACCTAACTTCATGGCAATTTTTCACATAGTTCCAAGGGGAATCTTCAAAAGAAATTCAAAGATGAGTTGTAGAGCACATTGCAAGATTTCCAAAATATCAAATAACTCCTTGAGATCATTCTTGAGTAGGGAGAATCGAAGAGATCAAGTTGGTGTTTTGTCACTTGAATTATAGGTTATTTTCATGATGAACACAAATGCAATTTCAATGTTAGGCTGCATAATCTTTGCTTTGCAAGCCTCAAACTTGTTTACCAATCCATAATTAATGGATTAAACAAACTATTGAGCTATAATCTAAGTGGTTTAAGCTTTATCCAATTCACATTACCATTTTGGGAAGAAAGTTAACAATACCATTCTTGTAAAGCTAGCTTTATGCATAAAGTCCACTCTTGAGCCTCTAACTTGTTCCCTCTGATCACAGCTCATCTACAAAGTCATAAGCAAGTGTGTTTAAAGCATAAATACTCTATCTTAGCAAGTACACAAGGCATTGAAGCTTGTTTTTTCAAAAATCACATGTTATGCATAAACATGTAATTTCAAATTCTGATCAACAACAATTCTCCAAACTTGTTGCTGATAAATAGAAGCACTATTTGTAAGCTAGGACACGAGCTTGAAGACCCTAAAACTCACTCAAATTCCTTCTAGCCATAAATTGTCTGAAAACATCATTGTTGTGCAAGTTCTGACTTTACATATCAAACTCCAAATCCCCTTGTGCGTTCTCTGGCCTTTCACTTCCAAAAGCTTCTAAACATCAAATACAAACCATCCAAAGTCCATTTGCTCAACTGTAACACCTCCACCATCAAGTTCCATTTTCAAAAACAGGGTTCTGCAACTTGACTTCTCCAGAGCTCCTCATCCACTTTCAGCTCAAGCTAATCATTGCATTAACTTCCTGGGACCTCAAGGAAGCTAACCTGATCCTTGCAGCACTTTGAATCAAGCTCATTTGCATTTCACGATTTCTAGTTTTAAGGTATTTTTATTGAACTTCTATCTCATTACTTAGGCATTGCCAGGCTTGCATTTGTGAAGATAAAATGTAGACCTCATTGCCACAAAGTTGTACATATCCATAGTTTGCATTTACATGGCCTGAGCTTAGAGAATTTTAGAGTTAAAGTTTCTGAAATTTTTAGGGTTCAAATTAGGGCCAGAGAAATTCTCATTTATCTTTGACTTTTAGCTTTAGTTATTTACATGGTTAGATTCGTGAGGAAGAATGCAACAACTTTCATTTTGTCATCTTCCATTTTTGTTGAGAAATGAAGAAGTTACAGGTACACCGGCTAGAGGTTGAAGATGAAGTCCTTAGGACTTGATTTGCCTTATATATTTATTGTTTTATTTATATAAACGGATGCATAGCCACCCTAGTGATAAAGTGCGTGCCTGTTAACCTATGGGACCTGGGTTCGAGCCCCAGTGGTACCCTTTTTTATTTTTCATATTTTTGACATTTCTGATTTGTTTTGTTTGCAGGCGCTGGGCCATTTGCGCCCGACTCTTTTTTTTGTGCTGATTAACTCCCTGCCTACTTCATGCACCCCCCTGGCCCATTTGTATTTATTTATTTATTTATTGCATTTTTCTTTTTAAATATATTTTCAAAAATACTAAAAAAATCATAAAAATACAAAAAAATGATATATTTTATATTTTGACTTATTTTATTTTATTTTTCCATAAACAAATAATATTTTATTTACTATACTTTATTTATTTTTATTAACTAAATCTTATAGATTTAATTAATATTATATTATTTATTTTTCTTCATACCATTTAAAAATATATTATTTAAATACCAAAAAAAAAAGACAAATTTTTTTTTAATGCTATAAATATTTTCAAGATAAAAAATGCCAAAAAAAAATACTTTCCTTAAATTATTTTCTTTTGATTGATTAATAGAATTAGGGTTTTCTTTTAAAATCTTTTTCTTAATAAATTAAAATTTAATTAACTATCTTCTTTAATTAAATTAGGTTAAGACAAAAATATTTTTTATAAAAGAAAACAAACAAAATTCATTTTCTTTACATTTTGCGTCCTTGTACATTTATTCATTTTTATACTTGTATATTATATTCATTTTATTTCTTGTATATTTATGCAATCAATATGGTTGTAATAGATAAATAGATTTATTTTCTTGAAAATCCCCATTTTTAATTTGTATACCCCCTCCCCTAAGTGATGTAATAGAATAGTAATTTTAATTCCCGCAATTTATCGCTTTATATAACAAATTCTAGTAATTAGGTTTTTGTATGGAAAGATTAAAACCAACCAAATAGAAAACCCTAATTCAAGACAAAATCAAGCATGAAAACAATACACTTGCACACAAGCACCCCTAGGGTTATCCCATTTGGCTGCCTTATACAAAATGGCCATATTACGCATGTAAGGTATCTTAGCAAAAACAAGCAAATACAAGATCATAGTCCCTCAATGATGCTATCTAAGTTGCCTTACAAATGACCGTAGTCCCTCAAAAATAAATTCTAAGATACCTTGCAACATTGCTAATCATGGCTATACAATGACCCACGCCCGTCCCGCTTACATCCAAAGATAGAGTTGCTTACCAAATCAATGGTAAGACAACAAGGTCAAAGGAAACGAAAATGAACAAGAAATACATTTGAGTAGGTAAATTGCTCCTAATCACTTGCTCTATTTCAAAACAAACATCCTTGCTATTTTCAAAACAATCACATACACTTTCAAACATCTTACAAAATTGAAAATATTTTCAAAAGATCAACATCTTTGTATACATTTTTACGAACGAGAATCATTACAAAGATTGCCTAAACAATAGCCTCTTTACAAAATACTTTCAAAAACCACACAAAGCACAATTTCAATCAAAAGCAAGTGATCTAGCAAGTAACTAAGAGCCCATGGAAAACCATGGATGAAAAGGATGCTAATACCTTCCCTTTTCATAATCTACCCCCCGAACTCAAGAAACAATCTCAAATGTCTTTCCTGTTCTTTTTCACCTTTCCTTTTGGATAAAAGAAAAGTCGGTGGTGACCCTTGCTAACCGCAACATTTATGATCAAACGCAAAACCTTCAAGTCAGTTCTCCCACCGTATCACAGATACCACTATGGCTCGAACCCAGGTCCCAAAGTTTACAGAAACGCGTGCTTCTACCACTGGGGTGGCTATACATCTATTAACATAAGAAAAACAATAAATATACAAGGCAAAACGCGCCCTGATGACTTCATCTTCAACATCCAACCAGACCAACTGTAACTTGGTCATTTCTCATCAAAAATGAAAACTGTAAACAAGAAACTTATAGCAAATTTTCTCACGGTTTCAGAAACGTAAAGCATTAAAACTACAGATCAAAGATAAGCATGAATTTTAATGGCCTTAATTTGAACCCTAAAAATATCAGAATTTTCAGTTTCAAAGTTCTCTAAGCTCAAGCAAAATTAATGGAAACTATGGACATGGTTAGCTTTAGGGCAATGTTATCTACATGTTTTGTTCATAAATAAACTATTGATGATGCCTGTATGAAGAGTTCCAAGTTGAGAAAACTTACCTAAAAACTGGAAATCGTGTTTTGAGTTTAAGCTTGTTTCAAGTGATGGTGATGATCAAGTTAGCTTTCTTGAGGTCCCAGGAAGCTAATGCAATGATTAACTTGAACAATGAATGGCTAAAATGGTCTGGAGAAGTCAATGTGAAGTGCTCTGTTTTTGGAAATGGAGGATGGTGTTAATGGTGTTACAGTTCTAAAACATGGCGTGGGATAAACTCTATATGATGTTTAGAAACTTTAGAAACCAAAAGGCCAAGAAACGCACGAGTAGATTATGAGTTTCATGTTTTTGGTCAATTTGTGTAAAAATGGAAGTGTGAAGTGTGATTCTGAGTTCTAGGTTCTTTCAAGGCTTGAGCATTCCTCTCCTTGTGTCAAATGGTTTGTGTATGTATAAACAAAATTGTTTGAGAGCTTTGGCCAGTCAGAAGTACAAGTTCTTAGCTTTTGGCTAGGTTACTTAATTTTGAAGAAAAGAGGGAAATAAGTTTCAAGGGAAAGGTAAAAGCATGGGATGGGTGATTGTAAGGGTTTGAGACATTTCTCATGAGTTATAGGACTAGTTTGATTAGAAGAGAACAAGTGCAAGGCTCAAGAACAAGTTTTGTACATAAAGTTGCTTTATCAAAATGGCAATGTGACCTTTCTTCCAAAAATGGATAAAAAGCATGTCCATGCATTGAATGCTTGAAGTGAGGCCTCTAACAGCTGTGCAAACCATTAATTATGGAGTTCCAAAAAAGTTTGAGGCCCGCAAAGTAGTGCTTATGCAGCATGGTTTGAATTTGAATTTTGTTCATCACTAAAATGACTTGTAATTAAAGTGATAAAACCCTAACTTCATCTCTTCGATTCTCCCTACTCAAGAATGATCTCAAGGAGTTCTTTGACATTTTGGAAAGTTTGAAATATGCTCTACTACCCATATTTGAATTGCTTTTGAATATTCACCTTGGAACTATATGAAGAAGTGTCATGAAGTTAGGTCAAAATCCTGGCCAAATTAGGGCAAAATTTCACCAAGTGTTTAGTTTCATGACCATATGTTCCTAAAATTATAACTTGAGATCCAAGAACTTTTGGGAGGAGTTGTGTAAAGCAAAGTTGTAGATTTCATGGAGATCTACAAATTTCATGTTGGATGTTTCTCTTGAATCATCTTGCATCATGGTGAAAAATTTGTTCAAAATTGTGAAAAATATGAAATTTCCAACACTTAGAAAAATTTCTAAGTTTAGAAATTTTGACTTTTCAAAATGAAATCTTGAATTTTTGATTTCTTGATGAATAAGTTTCATATTTTGACATGTTTAAATGAATTATGATCTTTGGAACTTGAATTTGACCAAAAAGTCAAAGTTTGACTTTTTAGTATACAGTTGACTTTTGATCAATTGACTGAAAAATTCATCTGTCAATCCAATGGACTTGTAATGTTTTGAATCGTGTCATTAGGTCAAAATGATGAAATTGGACTCTTGAGATAATGCCTTAAACCAATTGACCATTTTCTAGGTCAAAAGTCAGAAATTGCCCTTTCCCAGTCAAAACCCTAATTTTGACCATTTTGCCCTTTTGGAGATTTGATCAAATTTCTTGAGGAGTTGTGGTCCAAACTTGATCAAATGATACAGATGAGTTTAAAATGTTGATGTGGATAAAAAATTATGAAGTTTGACTGTAAATTGGCCATAGTTGACTTTTTCCCCAATACAATTGATTTTTAGGTCAACTGCTCAATTGATTGAGCAAAAAAGTGATTCAAGGCTTGAAACTTGACATGAGTAATCTTGGGGGTCCATAATTATCCATGAAAATCATATTGGGAATTGGAAGTCCAAAAATCCTTGTGCAAACTCAAACCCTAATTTTGGTCATCAGTGCTTAAGGAGGTGTCTTGAGTTGATCAATCCCTAACGCAGTTTTGAGCTCAAGGAGATCTTGTGAGCAAATTCTTAATAAGTGAGAAGGAAAATTTTAGGGTACAACAAGCTCCATTGATAATTACAATTCCTAGACCAATCCTGTATTCGCCAGACAAAACCGTACCATGTAATTATGGAGGTGATGTCTACTTTCACGGTATCAAGCAAGATTGGCCAGCTGCTGAAAATTCAAGTTCTGAGAAAGTTGACTCTGATATCAGTAATATCACAGGGACTAGCAAGATAACATGAAGCGGAAGGGTATTCTCTTTGTAAATTGCTCCACCAAAAGCTATTTCCAGACTTGTAATTATTCCTATTGTTGTTGCTCCTCCAAAGGCTATTCCCAGTCCTGCAACCATCTCTGCTAAAACTGTTACAGTCCCTGTTATCACCCCTACTGACATTCCTACTTCCGAGTCAACCGAGACTCGAGGCAAAGGTATTCTTATTAAGCCTGTATGGACGAAGGAACAATCAGTGGCTATCCTTGAGACCTCCCAAAAAGAGATGGAGGAAATTCTAAAGATTATAAAAAGAAGTGACTACAACGTAGTCGAACAACTGGGGTAAACTCCATCAAAAATTTCCATGCTGGCTTTATTGTTATATTCTGAGGCTCATGCAAAGGCCTTGGTAAAGTTCCTTAAAACTTCCCATGTACCCCAAGAAACATCTGCGATCAGTTCCAAGACTGTGTAGCCAGCTTGACTGCAGATAATGGTTTAGGTTTTTTGGATGTTGATTTAACACCAAGAGGGAGGAAGCATAACGAGGCATTGCATGTCTCAGTTGAATGCAGGGGCACAAACTTGGTTCATGTCTTGGTGGATACCGGTTCATCTCTAAATGTGTTGCCCAAAAAGGCTCTTGATAGGCTTGACTGTGAAGGATTGACCTTGAAAACTAGCAACATAGTAGTGAGGGCCTCGAAGGCTCTAAAAGGATGGTGCATTGGGAAGTGGACATCCCCATAAAAGTTGGAACCCAAACATTTGATTCAACTTTTTATGTAATGGATATTCTCCCTTCATATTCTTGCTTATTAGGCCGACCGTGGATTCACAATGTTGGTGTCGTTACCTCTACGTTGCATCAAATGCTGAAATTTTGTCTGTTAGTATGGTATCTTGGAGAGGATCATCACAGACAATGGTATGAATCTAAACAATACTATGATCATCGCCCTGTGCGAGCAATTCAAGATCTAGCATCACAATTCTTCCCCTTACCGGCCAAAGATGAATGGTGTTGTCGAAGCCACAAATAAGAACATCAAAAAGATCATACAGAAAATGACAGTCACATACAAAGACTGGCATGAGATGCTACCATTCGCTCTCCACGGTTATCGTACCACATCGCGCACATCAACTGGGGAAACACCTTACTCTGTGGTATATGGCATGGAAGTTGTCTTGCCTATTGAGGTCTAGATCCCCTCTCTGAGCATTATGAAGGATGCATGGATGAACAAAGTTGATTGGATCCAGACTCGACTTGATCAACTGAACTTGATTGATGAGAAAAGGCTTCCTACTGTCTGTCATGGTCAAATGTATCAAAAATGGATGATCAAGGTTTTCAACAAAAAGGTCAGACGCCAAGTATATCAAGTCAGGGATTTGGTGATCAAACGTATCATACTACCGCAGGGTAATCCCAGGGGCAAATGGACTTCTACATATGAATGACCATTCGTAATCAAAAGCATATTCTCTGGTGGAGCAATGATCTTAACCACTATGCATTGCGATGACCTGCCGTACCCTGTAAACACGGACATAGTCAAAAGATACTACGTATAAGAGACCCTCTAGGTTGACACACCTAGGCAAAACTAAGGGCATCCCGGCGAACCAAAAATGTTCGGGAAAAAATTAGGGATAAAACAAAAAAATCTATACACCCGGCAAGCTGAAAACCAGAAAGGGCGGCTTGGACAAAAAAAGGGTATCCCGGTGGACTGAAAACCCAAAAGGGCGGTCCAGGAAAAAGTTAGGGAATTAAAGCGTATGACTATGTCCCGTTGGATCACCTTACGGACAACCTGCAAACTCGATGGTCCTGATCAATTCAGTCAGCTTCGGACAAGGAAACAAATAGATAAGATGCTCAGAGACACAAAGGCTATAGAAAAATGGGAACCCCATGGGATTATTTCACATAGCTATCTTTTCTTTGTATCAAATTTTCATTTTTTACGACGGTATTCTCTTACTAGAATGTTTGTCTCATTGTACAAAAACACTTACTCAAAGTCAATACAAAGATATCCTTTTGAAAGTGCAAAACTATCTGTTTTTCTTTACTCTTGTGTTTTGTTTACGAAAACATCCAATGATTTATTTTTGAACATATGCATTTGAACGTAACTACCATTTACAAATGAACAAAATAGAAAGTCAATCACTAATGGCTTTAAGAGATAGGGAAATCTCTCTAAGCTATTTCCATAAAGTCCCCCGTAATATGCAGTTTAATCCCCAGTGGAACAAAACTTCCAGTTATCACTCCCCGGTAGAAGTCGCCAAACTTCTCAGGATTCCCCAACAGAATTTTACGAGCAGTACACGAAATTTTCCTTACAACAAAGTTTATTTCTCTAAGTGGAAATTCTTCAACACTTCAAAACATGGAGACTAGTACTCCGTATCCTTAGCAGCAGTCGGGGATTTATTTTCCCCAAATCCAATAAGCAGTGCAGCAGATTAGCTCACATACGCATACATCGCATCCATATATCATAAACATCGATAACACGAATGCATGTATCATAATTTCATTATGCAAGCATTTCATACATCATGGCATTCCATATTATCTAACATTTTACCCTTTTCAGGATAAAGTTAATCAATAGCTACCTTTAACAATGTTCAAAGGCTTCTTAGATACAGTTTAGATACGCTCTAGATACGAATGCTATCCTGATACTCATTCAGATTCAACTTTAAGATATAATTCAGACACGCTCTAAACACGGATGCTATCCTAATACTCATTCAGATTCAGCTTTCAGATACAGTTCAGATACGCTCCAAATACGGATTCCATCCTGATACTCATTCAGATTAAACTTTCAGATACAGTTCAGATACGCTCCAGACACGGATACCATCCTAATACTCATTCAGATTCAGCTTTCGAATACAATTCAGATACACTCCAAATACGTATGGCATCCTGATACTCATTTAGATTCAACTTTCAGATACACTCAAAATATGGATGTCATCCTGATACTCATTCAGATTCAACTTTCAGATATAGTTCAGATACGCTCTAGACACAGATGCCATCCTGATACTCATTAGGATTCATCTTTCAGATAAAGTTCAGATACGCTTCAGACACGGATGCCATCTTGATACTCATTTAGATTCCACTTTCAGATACATTTCAGATACGCTCCAGACACGGACGCCTTACTGATATTCATCCAGTTTCAGCTTATAGATACGGTTTAGTAATCATTTCTGGATGGCATCTACGAGCCCATATCTAACAACTTCCATCATCCCTCCAAATGGCATCTTTAAGCCCATTCCCTATACCATCAATCATCACATCACCGAGTGCAAATTTCTGGGCACTCTAATGTCCAATCGTCTTCTAACTTCGAGTCACGAATGGCAAAACTCGCCAATCTAAATCTTTAGGATTAAGAAGATTGAACAGGGGCAGCTTTTGTACCAAAAAAATTTCCCTCTCATTTATCAAGAATTTTCCCACAAGATCTCCTTTGGCTCAAGACTGCACTAGGGTTGATCAGCTCAAGATATCTCCTTAAGCACTGATGAGCAAAATTAGGGTTTGAGATTGCACAAGGATATTTGAACTTACAATGCCCCATATGACTTTCATGGGTCATAATGGACCCTCAAGATTACTCATGTTAAGTTTCAAGCTTTGGATCACACTTTTGCCCAGTCAATTGAGTAGTTGACCTAAAAATCAACTGTATTGGGGAAAAAGTCAACTATGGTCAATTTACAGTCAAACTTCATAATTTTTTATCCACATCAACATTTCAAACTCATATGTATCATTTGATCAAGTTTGGACCACAATTCCTCAATAAATTTGATTCAATCTTCAAAAGGGCAAAATGGTCAAAATTAGGGTTTTGATTGGGAAAGGGCAATTTCTAATTTTTGACCTAGCAAATGATCAATTAGTTTAAGTAATGATCTCAAGAGTCTAATTGCATCATTTTGACCTAAGTACATGGCTCAAAACATTGCTCAAGTCCAATGGATTGACAGATGAATTTTCAGTCAACTAATCAAAAGTCAACTGTATATTGAAAAGTCAAACTTTGACTTTTTTGGTCAAAATCAAATATCAAAGATCACAATTCATCAAATCATGTCAAAATATGAAACTTATTCATCAAGAAATCAATTTTTTTTTTAAGATTTCATTTTGAAAAGTTAAAATTTCTAAACTTAGAAATTTTTCTAAGTGTTGGAAATTTCTTATGTTTTCACAACTTTGAGCAAAATTTTCACCATGATGCAAGATGATTCAAAAGAAACTTCCAACATGAAATTTGTAGATCCCAATGAAATATACAACATTTTTTACACAACTCCTTCCAAAAGTTCTTGGATCTCAAGTTATAATTTTAAGAACACATGGTCATGAAACAAAACACTTAGTGAAATTTTGCCCTAATTTGGTCAGAATTTTGACCTAACTTCATGGCACTTTTTCATATAGTTCCAAGGGGAATCCTCAAAAGTGATTCAAAGAGGGGTTTTAGAGCACATTAAAAGCTTTCCAAAATGTAAAAGAAGGTCTTGAGATCATTTTTTAGTAGGAAGAATCGAAGAGAGGAAGTTAGGGTTTTCACACTTGAATTACAAGTCATTTTGTGATGAACAAGATTCAAAATTCAAAATTATGCTGCATAACCTCTACTTGGCTGGCCTTAAACTTGTTAGGCACTCCATAATTAATTGCTTGCATAGCTGTTAGAGGTCTCAATTCAAGCATTCAATGTAAGGCCATGCTTTATATCCATTTTAGGAACAAAGTGCACAATGCCATTTTGATAAAGTAGCTTTTTGCATAAAACTTGTTCTTGAGCCTTGCACTTTGTGATACGGTGGGAGAACTGACTTGGGTTTTTGCGTTTTTTGTATTCGCAAATGTTCGGTTTATCAAGAGTCGCCACCGACTTTTTATTTTATCCAAAGGAAAGGTCAAAAAGCACAGGAAAGACCTTTGAGATGTTTTCGTGGGTTCGGGGGGTAGATTATGAAAAGGGAAGGTGCTAGCACCCTTTCCATCCATGGTTATCCATGGGCTCTTAGTTACTTGTTTTAGATCACTTGCCTTTTCTTTTCAATTGTTTGAAAATGATGCTTTGTGTGTGTGGTTTTGAAAATGTTTTGAAAAAGATGCCTTGTCTAGGCAACCTTTGTAATGATTCTTGTTTGAATATATATAAAGGTGTGAGTCTTTTTGAAAAGAGAATTCAAGGTTTTTGAAAGTTGTGTTTGTGAAGTGTGTTTGAAAGTTGGAAAGGATGTTTTGCAAGATTTTTGATCAAGTAACTAAGAGTTGGTCTACCCTATTTTACTCAAAGATTTTCTTGTGTTTTAACCCTTTTAACAGTGTTGTTTCACCATTGTGTTTGATGAACAACCTTGCGTTAGGATGTTAAACAGGACAGGCGCGGGTCATCGTATACAATCATTGAAGGCAACTTGTGAGACGCTCTAGCAATTTTGTAAGGGACGAGATCGTTTTATCAAAGGCAACATCGAGGGTCGTCGAGGGACTACGATCTTTGTTTATCAAAGGGACATTTGCTAGAGTGTATCATACTCGAGGGACATGATTTCATTTTCCGAGGCAACAAGCGAGGTTACCCTAGAGGTGCAAGTGTGAATTGTGTATTGATTTTCATGCATTTGTCTTGTATTAGGTTATCTAGTGGTTGATTTTGAATCTTCGCATACAAACCCTAATTACTATACAGTATATGGAAAGCGATAAATTGCGGGAATTTAAAGTCTAAGCTATTACAAACAAGTATCTGGGGATGGGGGTACAAATGTTTACAAATGGGGATGAGTCTCATCAGAATAGTAATGTCCAAGTATTATGTTACAACCAAATCGAATCGTCGCATTCTCAATGTAAAAATATAACAAGATATAAGAATCAAAGAGAAACAAAAGTATTGTGTCATGCATATGGTTATTTACAAATGATCAAAATGTTAACCTAATGCAAATTAAGTATTATTATTTTTGTATTTTTGTTAATTATATATAAACAAAAGGTTTTTTAAAGAAAGAATTATTTGATTTAATAAATTCTATTATTTATGTATTTTTGTGTTATTAAATGGAAACAAGATTAAAAAAGATAATTATCTCTAAAAAAGGATGAACAAAAATTAATTAGTATTGTTTTTAAAAAAGGGAAAGAAAAACTAATTAAGGTTAATTAGCAAAAAATTAATAAGTTAATAAAAAATATTTCTTGAAGTTTTTTGAATGGGTTTGGGCCTAAAAGCAAAAAGAAAAAGACCAAGAGGGGGGGGGGGGGGGGTGTGGCGCCAGAATTTAATGGGCTTAATGATGGTTTGCTGGGACAGGCCCAAATGACACTTGACAAAGTTTTGTTAGGGTTTTCGTTGCTTTGCTCAGAACTAGGCTTGCAGTTTGAAATGGCGCCACTCTCCTCTCATCTTCTTCTCCTCTTCATCGCTCTCAACATAGCCACTGATGCCCCTTCCACTCGCCTTAGGCCACCAGACGCCACCTCCAATCTCTCCTCCCCGCGATTGTACAATGCGATGATTCAAAAAGGTATTATTTTCTTCTATTCTGGACGCGTTTTAGGTTTAGATTTTAACCTTGCATGTTATTGTTTCATAGTGTTTTAACCATGGATGTTTTGGTGTGAGATGTAGAAAAAGAAAGAGGGAGAGGATACCTTGGTAACTTTGTCTTTTAGGAAGCGATGGAGAGGGAGTTTGGACGGCGGCGCTCTCAGGTGGCTGGAGGTGGGAGGCACGTGATGATGATGCTGGCTTTTCTGGTATTTGTACTTTTCTCTTTGTTTTGTGATGATAATATTCTAAAAACGCTGTTCTGATTTTGTTGATTCTGATGATGAGTTTATCTCTGAAGATTGTTTGCTTCTGAGTTTTTCTCTTCTTCTTCTGATTTTCTGAACGTTGGCCTTGGTGATGTACTTTGATTCTGAGAATGTTTGTTATGTATTTGATGACGTTTGATGATGAATTGTTGAGAACACTTATTTGCTATTGTTGTTGTTTGGTTTTGATTATACTGACTCTATGATGAACTCTTTTTCTGAGAATGCCATTGTTGTTGTGATATTTGGTTTGGGTTTGTTGGAGTTTTGGTTTTGACAGGCTTGTTGGGCGTTTGGCTCTTTGCAGTTTGAAACAGGTTTTTTTACACGTTATGGAACTTGTGCTTACAAGCCAGTTTGCAGGTTATGCAGGTCTGTAGTTTTGGGCAGGCTTGAGCTTTTCTTTGATGACTTGCAGTTTGCTTTAGGCAGGCTTGAAGTTATGCAGGCTTGGAGGAAGCAGGCCTCAAGGCTTGTTGGGCATTTGGTTCTTGCAGTTGTAGCACAGGTTTTTAGTAGGTTTGAAACAGTTTTTTAGCAGGTTTGAAGACTTGCTTGTTTTTTGTTTGAGTTTGTTAGTTTGAACTTGCTTTTGTTGTGCAAGTTTGTTTGGCTTTTTGGCAGGCTGGAGACTTGCTGTTGGTTTTAGTATGGAAGGCAGGTTTAGGACTTGCTTCTGGTACAGGAAGGCTTGATGTTTTGCTTGTGTTTACAAGCAGTTTGCAGGTTTCACAAACTTGCAGGTTTTTGCTTGCAGTTTTACAGTTTGTGGTCTTTTGTTCTTTGTGTTCTGCCCCCCCTTGAACTGTTAGAATAATGTTATATTTATCTATTCTTTAAGCCTGCCCAACTGCAAACCTGTTTCGCTCTCTCTTTCTCTCTCCTTATCAAAGCATATTTTATTGCTTAAAGTACTTTTATTCTGAAAAGTTGTTGGCCTGGAAAATGATGAAAAATTGCTTGCTTGCAACTTGGTTTTGCTCTGCATTCTGTCCTTTCTTCCAGATTTTCTGCATTGCCCTTTTTGATAGCTTGTATGCAGCTTTTCTGTTTTGATAGCTTCTTGACAGTTTGTGTAACTTAGTTTGCTTTGTTTGACATTGTAACTTAGTTTGAATTTGTGCAACTTGTCCCTTGTATTATATGCAGCCTTGTGCCTTCTTTTTATATGCTTGCAAAGGATAATTTTACTTTCCTCTTTGTGAACCAATCTTCTTGTGATTCGCAAAGAGGACGGGTAAAACATGATGAAAACCAAAAATCTGATTCCGGCCAACAATCTTTAATGATGAGTTTTTAATTTATCTGCCTGAAAATGCCTTTTTAATTCATCTGCACTGATTTCTTTTTCTGTCTTTGTAGGTAAATACCAGTTGAGGTAAGGGAAGCAGCAGTAGAAGATGAAGACTTCAAGAGACTTAGAATAGATTTATTTTCTTTCCAATTATTGTAATAAATATCATTGTAAATATTGTAAATAAATTTACAGTATTCCAAATAACATTTGTAACAATAATTTAAAATAAATAAAAGTCTTTTGTCAGATATTTCATTCTTTCTTTTACACTGTTTATTTAATTATTTAAATCTTCTTGAATAAAAATGACTGGAAATGCATCCCAATTATTTTAACTTAGATAAAATAAATAATCAACAAACGTTGTAGTCTCACAACCTTGCATTAACCACAAAACGCCCGGCATTCCAGTTAACCATATGCATTGCACAGTTAAACAAACAAACGTCCATACACCTTTTACCTTACTGATCAAACTAAAGCTTCAAACTTTCAATCAGAAACCTCAGCTTCTATCCCAGATGTTTAGGCTTTGAGAAACAAACAGAAATCTTGAACAAGCGTCAAAACAATGTGACAGTCAATTGAAATACTGTGGATTCAAATTCTTCTGAGAATGCGTGTGCAAGCCCTAATTTTGGATTTACTGTCAAAGAAATGTCTGCTTGATCAAACCCTGAGCCAAACTCAACCAAATCAATAGAAACCCTAAAAATCTGTTTGACTGATTCAGAATCAATGGGAATCCTAATTTTGGATAGACTGATAAGAAAAGTCTATTTGACCGATTCTTGAACCAATCTGAAAAAATCAGGGAAAACCCGAAGCTGTGATTTCTTGTGAAAAAGAGGAGGGCAAATTTTGGGGTACAACAGTTCCCCCTGTTCAATCTTCTTGAACCTGAAGAGTTAGATTGGCAGTTCTGCCGTTCGCGACTTGAAGGTAAAAGATGATTGGACACTAAAGTGCCCAAAAAATTTGCACTCGTCAAAGCGTAGTTGAGGGAATGGGCTTAAAGTTGCCATTTGGAAATGTGACAGAATCTTGTCGGAGATGGGATTAAAGATGCCATCCATGAATGTTTGTTGAACTGTATGTCGGAGATGGGCTTAAAGATGCCATCCAAGAATGTTTGTTTAACTGTATGTCGTAGGTGAGTGGGTGAGTATCAGAAAGGTATCCATGTTTGGAACATCTCTGAACTGGGGGTCTGAATAAGCAATAGATTGACATCCATATCTGGAAGCTTCCGTAAACTGTTTTCAAAAGTTGAATCTGAACAAGCGATAGATTGACATCCATGTTTGGAAGATCCGTAAACTGTTTTCAGAGGTTGAGTCTGAACAAGCGATAGATTGACATCCATGTTTGGAAGATCCGTAAACTGTTTTCAGAGGTTGAAGTTGAATAATGATCAGTCCGTGTAGAACTTCATTCGAAATTTCCTGAAAAGGAAACTGTGTAGAGCTTCTTTATGATGAGTCCGTGTAAAACTGCATCTGAATCTGAGAAGGAACCGGTGTAGGGTTGCTTTATGATGAGTCCGTGTAAAACTGCATCTGAATTTGAGAAGGAATCGGTGTAGGGTTGCCTGATGATGAGTCTGTGTAAGACTACATCTGAATCTGAGAAGGAACCGGTGTAGGGTTGCTTCATGATGGTCAAGTAGATAGTTGTCCTGGTTTGTTACAGGTGTTAATCTAGAACTTAAAAAAAGTTGTTGTCGATCTTTTGCTGAAAAAGGTAAATTGTTAATTGAAGCACAAAGTTATGTCGCATGAAATGTATGATGCAATATGTGTGTTTTGTCAATGCTCATGATTTATGAACGTGATATATGCGCATGTAGGCTGATGAGCTGTCTTGCTGAGGAAGATAAATCCTGCCAGCGGGAGATAACAAAATCTTTGACTGCTGCCGGGGAAAGTAAATCCTTGACTGCTACTGGGGAATAAGAATTCTGTGGGGAATAGCCATACTGTTGAAAAGTAGCTATCCTGTTGGAGAGTAAAACTCAGGATTCTGGAAAAAGCTTATTCATGTCTGGAAGAAGTTCAGGTTTAGGTCGTATGCCACTTTAAGAATGAGAATCTTCACTTTGTTGGGGATACAAGAAATTCAGATGTTATACCACTTTGAGAAATGAGAATCTTCATTCTGTCGGGAATATTAGGAGGTTAGGTGTATGCCAATCTACTGGGGAAGCCAAAATGAGAATCTTCATTCAGGTCTTGGGTCATAAGATTGGGTGTATGCCGATCTCTTGGGGTTTTAAGGATGAGAATCTGCATTCTGTTAAGGGTCAGAAATTGGGAGTATACCAATCTTCTGAGGTTTCAAGGATGAGAGTCTTCATTTTGTGAGAGAAACAGATTTTTAGGAGCTTCAGTTGTCCGTTATTCTGTTGGTGGCTGTAATTTCAACATGTGACGAAGGAATTTTTGAAGAATGCTATTCCAAAAGGTGATGAAGGAATCTTTGAAGATTACTACTCCAAAAGGTGATGAAGGAATCTTTGACGATTACTACTCTAAAAGGTGATGAAGGAATCTTTGACGATTACTACTCCAAAAAGGTGATGAAGGAATCTTTGACGATTACTACTCCAAAAAGGTGATGAAGGAATCTTTGACGATTACTACTCCAAAAAGGTGATGAAGGAATCTTTGACGATTACTACTCCAAAAGGTGATGAAGGAATCTTTGACGATTACTACTCCAAAAGGTGATGAAGGAATTTTTGATGATGATCGTAACTTCCAGCAGGTGATGAAGGAATTTTGAACGACCTTGAATTCCAGCAGGTGATGAAGGAATTTTTGATGATGATCGTAACTTCCAGCAGGTGATGAAGGAAATTTTGAACGACCTTGAATTCCAGCAGGTGATGAAGGAATTTTTGATGATGATCGTAACTTCCAGCAGGTGATGAAGGAAATTTTGAACGACCTTTCAACTTGAAATGTAATTTTGCTTTGGAGAATAAATCCTTGACAAATGTTGGGGAAATAAACCCATGACCGTTGGTCTGCTAGAGAGGTGATGAACTTCTTGAGGATTCTTGAATTTATTTTCAGAAGGATCTTGGAGAGATTCGTCATTCCCCCTAGTATCAAATGTTTGTGGCACTGCCAGGAAATTTGGACTGTACGTAGCCCTTTGATGAGATTGACGTTTTAATGCCCCAAGTGATGGAGATGGAGACTTGCCCTAGGTTACTCTGCAATTGAGAGATTTCTTGAAATCTTGACTGGACTGCCCCAGGTTCACTGAACTTTGAAAGATTTGTTGAAATCTTGACTGGACTGCCCCAGGTTAACTGAACTTTGAAAGATCTGTTGAAACCTTAACTGGACTGCCCCATGTTTACTGGAAAATACCATATAAGATCCCCTTTTGTTGATAGGAGATTTTTTCAACGGGAGTATCATCCCACTTGAAGTGATTTTACTCACCGAGAGAGCTTTCGTTCCTCCGAACATTCACTGTATGAATTTCTTCGCTGTTAAACAAGTAAACCATGTGCAAACAACGATATTCAAATAATGCAAAGTTTATGCTTGTCTCAAAGTTTTGAAAAATGTGTTTTTTAGCAGAAAACTTTTTATAAGACAAATTCAACACAAGATTTGGAGCAAAGCCTTACAGCAGTCAAGATACCTTTTGTAACAGTATGCTTTCGAACTAACCCATGCTTCAATTAGGACTTTTGAAGGGTTGTAACGTGTCTTGGTTCACGGTTTAAGAAACAAAGGATAAAGGCTCAAAGTATATTTGTTCCCACCCGCTCTTCGTGATGTCCTTCAGTCCTAAACTCAGTTAATTGTGCGTCGAACTCTATTCGAGTTTGGAACGACTTTTTGGTGATGGCTCACACCAGTTGAATTTTATGGATGGCAGTCATCATTTTTGCAACATTTTTCATGTTATTGAGGATTTATAATGGCCTCTTTCTTTTGATTTGTTATCCCTAACTTTTGCCTGACTGTTCCTGTTTTCGAGATTACAGTCAGCGGGATGCCCCAACATTCTTAAGCCTCCTTTGTAGGTTTTGGCTTTGTGGACTTTTCTCTTTTGAGAGATAATGACTGTCTATGAGATAAGGAACCATCACTGTCTCTTGGTTCCAAAGGAAATTTTTTGATGTTATTCGTTGTATTACGAACTGAGAGTTTGCGACTTTAATGCACATCTTTTTTTTTTGAATTAACTGAGAGACTACCCTGCCCCAGGTTTAAATCAAAGGTTTCAATTTGTTTAAAAACAAAAAACTCCTACTTCTTTGGCTCGAAGGGGTTGACTATGGATTATCTTCCTTATAACTCCAGTGTTTAGGATTTGAAAGAAACGCCTGTACATCGTCAACAAGGTCTGTTCAAAAGCATACTGTATGAGATTACGGTATTATTTCGTCATCCTCCCTCTAAAGTCTTGTAGCTTTTTATCAAGAGTTAAATATCATAAAGAAAGAATAAGAATAGTGAAAACGAATGGATGAATTTAAGACAAACATATGCAATGCATTAATGAAACAAAGTTTGACATCAACAGATAATTGTTTGAATAACAAAAGAAATTACAACTTGAAAATTCAAATGAAACAAAAGTCTCTCAGTTCGAGTTTTGTCACTTCAGGTGGAGAACCCTTAGTGGAATATTTTCATCTCGCCATCCGGCATGAATTCCAGCACTCATTCGTCGATCAAGTCTTGGATCTTGTTTTTCAAAGCCCAACAGTCATCGGTGTCATGTCCAGGACTATGGGAGTGGTATACACAAAACGCGTCGGGGTGATAGCTAGGAGTAGAGGTATTGGGCTTCCGAATAGGATCCCTTAAAGCAATCAGGTTGACCTCCAACAAGCGTTTCAGTATCAGAGATGATGGTATGTCAGTCTCAGAGAAATGTCTTCCAGACGTATTTTTCTTACGCTGATTACCCTGTTGATGCTGACGAGGTTGTTGCTGGGCTTGTGACCCTAAAGCAAGTTGAGGAGCTTTTCCCTTGTCTTCTTGTCTCAAAGGGGGTTGAATGATGACTTGATCTTCAACCTTAGGTGTTTGCCCCACTTGGTTGTCCCGAAGCAGCTTGTTGACGAGGACCCTGAGCTCTTCTTGTATTTGAGCTAAGTCTTGAATGAGAGCCATCTGGCCCACCAGCTGTCCCATCATCCGGATCTTCATTGTTGCCAGCTCAATCTGCAGTCCTTCCAACTGATCATTCCTGACACTGCCTGAATTCCCCAATACCATGCCCCTTGTGAGGAGAGCTTTCACTTCTTCTTTCCCCTGGGACAGGTTCAAGAACATTTCTCGGAGTTGAGCATTTTGAGCCTGAACGTCCTTGATAGTCTGCTCTAGAGCCATCTCTACTGAAATAAACAGTAGGAGAAATAAGGAAACCTGAAAAGGAAAACCTGTTACGATGCAATGCATGATATGTGGATGCATGTTTCCAAGGATCTCGTGGGGTAAACACAAGAAAATTTTAGAGGTTGAACATCTTCGATTGGAGAACTTTGTATCGGTGGATGTCTTTCCACGAGAATCAAGCTCACCATGTCAAGTGGGTCATAGCCCCCGATTCAAGTCGTTGCACTTGATCTTTGACGGCGTTTGTTTAGAGGGGAACCCTCTTTCCCTTTGGTAGATGTCTGGTTCAACGTGACCCTGCATCAAAAGACCCTCGAGATCCTTGAAATGGTTATTGAAAATGATGTGGTATGATGTTATGATGTTATGTACATGTATGCAAAAGAAAGTAAGTGTATATACAGGTAATCAAATTCACACAAAGCAAACAAGTCCTTAGGTTTAGGCTTGCATGGGGTTCGTAGGTAAGTACCGTCTTGAAGTTAGTTGGCTCATCCTGTCCTAAAATAGAAACCGGGTTCTAAGGAGCTCAATATCACTGGATTATTTTCTGTGTTCATTGTTTTTGTTTAGCCACTTAACTGGCGACCAAAATATTCCAAGAAAACAATCCTCAATGAGCGTAGTATCGAGTATCTACCAACTTCGGACTGCACCAAAGTCGGTCATCTCACTACCCCTAAAAAGGCCAAGATAGTCAAGTAAGGTTCTAAGAGTTCGTTAGTGCTTCATGACATCGCTCAGCGGCCCCTTATTCTCCTTGACTACTCAAGGGCTACCGGTACCCACAAATATGTCACACTAACATAGCTACTGCTTCAACCATGTCGGTATACCCCGCACAGTTCCCTCACAGTTTATTGCTATTTACCTAAAAAGGTGCCCCCAAATCCGGGTGTAGGATTTACAACAAACCCAAACAAGGAACCCAAAAAGTAAAGCAATCAAAGCAATCAAAGTAAGCATGTAAAGGTGATCTAATAACCCTAAGGTAACCCCACTTTTAGAAATTCCCCAGCAGAGTCGCCAGTTCTATGATACGGTGGGAGAACTGACTTGGGTTTTTGCGTTTTTCGTATTCGCAAATGTTCGGTTTAGCAAGAGTCGCCACCGACTTTTTATTTTATCCAAAGGAAAGGTCAAAAAGCACAGGAAAGACCTTTGAGATGTTTTCATGGGTTCGGGGGGTAGATTATGAAAAGGGAAGGTGCTAGCACCCTTTCCATCCATGGTTATCCATGGGCTCTTAGTTACTTGTTTTAGATCACTTGCCTTTTCTTTTCAATTGTTTGAAAATGATGCTTTGTGTGTGTGGTTTTGAAAATGTTTTGAAAAAGATGCCTTGTCTAGGCAACCTTTGTAATGATTCTTGTTTGAATATATACAAAGGTGTGAGTCTTTTTGAAAAGAGAATTCAAGGTTTTTGAAAGTTGTGTTTGTGAAGTATGTTTGAAAGTTGGCAAGGATGTTTTGCAAGATTTTTGATCAAGTAACTAACAGTTGGTCTACCCTATTTTACTCAAAGATTTTCTTGTGTTTTAACCCTTTTAACAGTGTTGTTTCACCATTGTTTTTGATGAACAACCTTGCGTTAGGATGTTAAACGGGACAGGCGCGGGTCATCGTATACAATCATTGAAGACAACTTGTGAGACGCTCTAGCAATTTTGTAAGGGACGAGATCATTTTATCGAAGGCAACATCGAGGGTCGTCGAGGGACTACGATCTTTGTTTATCAAAGGGACATTTGCTAGAGTGTCTCATACTCGAGGGACATGATTGCATTTTACGAGGCAACAAGCGAGGTTACCCTAGAGGTGCAAGTGTGAATTGTGTATTGATTTTCATGCATTTGTCTTGTATTAGGTTATCTAGCGGTTGATTTTCAATCTTCGCATACAAACCCTAATTACTATACAGTATATGGAAAGCGATAAATTGCGGGAATTTAAAGTCTAAGCTATTACAAACAAGTATCCGGGGATGGGGGTACAAATGTTTACAAATGGGGATGAGTCTCATCAGAATAGTAATGTCCAAGTATTATGTTACAACCAAATCGAATCGTCACATTCTCAATGTAAAAATATAACAAGATATAAGAATCAAAGAGAAACAAAAGTATTGTGCCATGCATATGGTTATTTACAAATGATCAAAATGTTAACCTAATGCAAATTAAGTATTATTATTTTTGTATTTTTGTTAATTATATATAAACAAAAGATTTTTTAAAGAAAGAATTATTTGATTTAATAAATTCTATTATTTATGTATTTTTGTGTTATTAAAGGGAAACAAGATTAAAAAAGATAATTATCTCTAAAAAAGGATGAACAAAAATTAATTAGTATTGTTTTTAAAAAAGGGAAAGAAAAACTAATTAAGGTTAATTAGCAAAAAATTAATAAGTTAATAAAAAATATTTTTTGAAGTTTTTTGAATGGGTTTGGGCCTAAAAGCAAAAAGAAAAAGACCAAGAGGGGGGGGGGGTGTGGCGCCAGAATTTAATGGGCTTAATGATGGTTTGCTGGGACAGGCCCAAATGACACTTGACAAAGTTTTGTTAGGGTTTTCATTGCTTTGCTCAGAACTAGGCTTGCAGTTTGAAACGGTGCCACTCTCCTCTTATCTTCTTCGCCTCTTCATCGCTCTCAACAGAGCCACTGATGCCCCCTCCACTCGCCTTAGGCCACTAGATGCCACCTCCAATCTCTCCTCCCCGCGATTGTACAATGCGATGATTCAAAAAGGTATTATTTTCTTCTATTCTGGACGCGTTTTAGGTTTAGATTTTAACCTTGCATGTTATTGTTTCACAGTGTTTTAACCATGGATGTTTTGGTGTGAGATGTAGAAAAAGAAAGAGGGAGAGGATACCTTGGTAACTTCGTCTTTGGGGAAGCAATAGAGAGGGAGTTTGGACGGCGGCGCTCTCAGGTGGCTGGAGGTGGGAGGCACGTGATGATGATGCTGGATTTTCTGGTATTTGTACTTTTCTCTTCGTTTTGTGATGATAATATTCTGAAAACGCTGTTCTGATTTTGTTGATTCTGATGATGAGTTTGTCTCTGAAGATTGTTTGCTTCTGAGTTTTTCTCTTCTTCTTCTGATTTTCTGAACGTTGGCGTTGGTGATGTACTTTGATTCTGAGAATGTTTGTTATATATTTGATGACGTTTGATGATGAATTGCTGAGAACACTTATTTGCTATTGTTGTTGTTTGGTTTTGATTATACTGACTCTATGATGAACTCTTTTTCTGAGAATGCCATTGTTGTTGTGATATTTGGTTTGGGTTTGTTGGAGTTTTGGTTTTGACAGGCTTGTTGGGCGTTTGGCTCTTTGCAGTTTGAAACAGGTTTTTTACAAGTTATGGAACTTGTGCTTACAAGCCAGTTTGCAGGTTATGCAGGTCTGTAGTTTTGGGCAGGCTTGAGCTTTTCTTTGATGACTTGCAGTTTGCTTTAGGAAGGCTTGAAGTTATGCAGGCTTGGAGGAAGCAGGCCTCAAGGCTTGTTGGGCATTTGGTTCTTGCAGTTGTAGCACAGGTTTTTAGCAGGTTTGAAACAGTTTTTTAGCAGGTTTGAAGACTTGCTTGTTTTTTGTTTGAGTTTGTTAGTTTGAACTTGCTTTTGTTGTGCAAGTTTGTTTGGCTTTTTGGCAGGATGGAGACTTGCTGTTGGTTTTAGTATGGAAGGCAGGTTTAGGACTTGCTTCTGGTACAGACAGGCTTGATGTTTTGCTTGTGTTTACAAGCAGTTTGCAGGTTTCCCAAACTTGCAGGTTTTTGCTTGCAATTTTACAGTTTGTGGTCTTTTGTTCTTTGTGTTCTGCCCCCCCTTGAACTGTTAGAATAATGTTATATTTATCTATTCTTTAAGCCTGCCCAACTGCAAACCTATTTCGCTCTCTCTTTCTCTCTCCCTATCAAAGCATATTTTATTTCTTAAAGTACTTTTATTCTGAAAAGTTGTTGGCCTGGAAAATGATGAAAAATTGCTTGCTTGCAACTTGGTTTTGCTCTGCATTCTGTCCTTTCTTCCAGATTTTCTGCATTGTCCTTTTTTATAGCTTGTATGCAGCTTTTCTGTTTTGATAGCTTCTTGACAGTTTGTGTAACTTAGTTTGCTTTGTTTGACATTGTAACTTAGTTTGAATTTGTGCAGCTTGTCCCTTGTATTATATGCAGCCTTGTGCCTTCTTTTTATATGCTTGCAAAGGATAATTTTACTTTCCTCTTTGTGAACCAAGAAGATAAATCTTCTTGTGATTCGCAAAGAGGACGGGTAAAACATGATGAAAACCAAAAATCTGATTCCGGCCAACAATCTTTAATGATGAGTTTTTAATTTATCTGCCTGAAAATGCCTTTTTAATTCATCTGCACTGATTTCTTTTTCTGTCTTTGTAGGTAAATACCAGTTGAGGTAAGGGAAGCAGCAGTAGAAGATGAAGACTTCAAGAGACAGAATATATTTATTTTCTTTCCAATTATTGTAATAAATATCATTGTAAATATTGTAAATAAATTTACAGTATTCCAAATAACATTTGTAACAATAATTTAAAATAAATAAAAGTCTTTTGTCAGATATTTCATTCTTTCTTTTACACTGTTTATTTAATTATTTAAATCTTCTTGAATAAAAATGACTGGAAATGCATCCCAATTATTTTAACTTAGATAAAATAAATAATCAACAAACGTTGTAGTCTCACAACCTTGCATTAACCACAAAACGCACGGCATTCCAGTTAACCATATGCATTGCACAGTTAAACAAACAAACATCCATACACCTTTTACCTTACTGATCAAACTAAAGCTTCAAACTTTCAATCAGAAACCTCAGCTTCTATCCCAGATGTTTAGGCTTTGAGAAACAAACAGAAATCTTGAACAAGCGTCAAAACAATGTGACAGTCAATTGAAATACTGTGGATTCAAATTCTTCTGAGAATGCGTGTGCAAGCCCTAATTTTGGATTTACCGTCAAAGAAATGTCTGCTTGATCAAACCCTGAGCCAAACTCAACCAAATCAATAGAAACCCTAAAAATCTGTTTGACTGATTCAGAATCAATGGGAACCCTAATTTTGGATAGACTGATAAGAAAAGTCTGTTTGACCGATTCTTGAACCAATCTGAAAAAATCAAGGAAAACCCGAAGCTATGATTTCTTGTGAAAAAGAGGAGGGCAAATTTTGGGGTACAACACACTTGTTCTCTTCTGATCATACATGTCTTACAACTCAAGAGAAACTTGCTTAGACACTTACAATCACTCAGCCCATGCTTGTACTTCCTCTTGAAACTTGTTTTCCCACTTTTCTTGAAAATCAAGTAACATAGCCATTAGCTTGTAACTTGTACTTCTGACTATTCAAAGCACTCAATACTTTTTTCTTATACATACACAAGTTATTTGCCACAAATCCCATGCATGCTTAAGCCCTGAAAACACCAAGAACACATAATCACCTAAAACACTTCAAAACTTGCCATTTCTGAGTTTTAAATCCAATATACAAATTTTCTCATGCGTTTCTTGGCCTTTCACTTTCAAAAGATTCTAAATAACATACACAAACAATCCCAACACCTGCAACACTACTGTAACATCTCCATCATCATCCACCATTTTCAAAAACAGCACCTTGCACCTTGACTTCTCTAGAACTCCTTAGACACTTTCAGTCCAAGCTAAGCATCACAGTAGCTTCATGGGAACTTGAGGAAGCTAATCCAATCATTGGAACTCACTAAAAGCTACTCAAACTCCAAACTCGATACCCTCTTGCAAGGTAAGTTTTCTGACTTTGGAACTTTTCATACAGGCATCATTAATAGTTTATTTGTGAATGAAAAATATAGATATCATTGCCCTAAAGCTAACCATGTCCATAGTTTTCATTTATATTGCTTGAGCTTAGAGAATTTTAAAATTGAAGTTTCTGAAAATTTTAGGGTTCAGATTAGGACCATTAAAATTCATGCTTGTCTTTGATCTATAATTTTATTACTTTACATTTCTGAAATCATGAGGAAATTTGCTACAAGTTTCCTGTTTACATTTTTCATTTTGTTTGAGCATTGAATGAGATACAGAGGTTCAGAATGGGCGTGAGGTTGAATATGAAGTTGGCCTCAGGAACGTGTTTACCATATATATTTATGGTTTGATTTATATAAACGGGTGTATAGTCACCCCAGTGATAGAAGCGTGCACTTGTGACTATAGGGACCTGGGTTCGAGCCCCAATGGTATCCTTTTGGATTTTTTTCCATATTTTTTATATTCTGACCCTTTTTTTTGGCAGTGCTGGGCTTCATCTTTGGGCCTTATGTTTTTTTTCACTTCTGACCCCCTTGCTGGCTATTCACACCCTGGCCAATTTTATTTTCTTTTTTTCATTTTTATTTATTTGTTTTCTTAAATATTTTATCTAATACTAAAAAAAATCAGAAAAAATATAAAAAACATTAGATTTATATTTTGATATAGTTTATTTATTTTTACACAAAAAAAAAATATTTTATTTAATGATACTTTAATTATTTTACCAATTAATTTGTAATTTAATTAGAAACTAGTTTTTTTTTATAATTCTTTTCTTGGCAAAATACCCTTTTTAGTCCTTTAACTTTACCCCAAGGTCCATTTTGGTCCTTTATCTAAAAAAAGTGTCAAACTGGTCCTATAATTCTTTCAAAAGGACCATAGGAGTCCTTTCCGTCCAAAAGGCCCAAACGGACGTTTGGTTTGCATGCGTGGCAGGTGACATGGAATGTTATCATCTTCAAGCTGGTTCCAGAAATCCTCAAATTCTAGGGTTCCAGAAATCCTCAATTTTCCCATTTTGAATTTGAAATTCCCTCAATATGATGAAGGAAGCATCATCAGAGATCCGGTCTTCGTACGATTGCAATAGAGATGGAAGCTTAGATGGAAAGTTGCGATGGAGACCTATATGTGGTTGTGGAGAATCTGCGGTTCTTCGAAGGGCTACCACTGTCACAAACTTTGGGAAGCAATTCTGGGGTTGTCGTCATTACAAGGTAAGCATGAAATTAAAATGGGTTTTCATATATTCTTGTTCTGATAGTTCCTGCAATAGCTGAGATGAATCTGGATGTCACCATTACAGGGTTCATCTGAATCTGGGTGTGGATACTTTCAATGGTTCTTTGATGATATGGTGGATGAGAAGGATCAGTTTATAAAGAAGCAGAATAATAGGTTGGAGAAGCTGCAAAATGAGCTTGATGGAGCAAAGATGGAGATACACCATCTAAAGGAAAGGAAGGATGGGCTGAAACATAAGATAATGGAGTTACAAATTGAAATGAAGAAGATGAAGAATTCTCAGAAAAAATGGAAAAGATTCTTCTTTATTATGTTAGTTGTGGTAATTTGGATGATGTTGTAATAGATTCATATGTAACACAGTCTCAATTTGAACATGGTATCATTATGAATTTGAATTTTTGTATCAACTTGAATTTTTGAACTAGTAGCATTTTGATCAATGTAACATACTGTAAAACATAATGTAGCAATTTTTGTATCAATGTAGCATTTTGATCAATGTAACGTACTGTAAAACTAGTAGCATTTTTGTATCAATGTAAAACATAATGTAACATACTGTAACTAGTAGCATTTTGATCAATATACTGTAGCAATTGAATATAGGTAACAACATATAATTATAAGGTGGTGGATACCACTAAGTTGCATACAAAAGAACCTGATATTACAGGTCCAATCCAAACAGCCTGATATTACAGGTCAAAACAAAAACTTGTCCTTCTTGATATTACATGATCAAAACAACTTAACATAACCAATTCTAATATTACAAGTTAACAAAACAACATAACAACTATAGGTCCAATCCTAATCCAAAACAGACATAAAAGTAAACTAAGGTTTCCACTTTGGTGCTGCTCTTTTAGTTGGTGTTGTCCTTCTTGTTGTTGGACCTACAACAGTTATTGATGCCTTTAACCTTGTTGTTGGACCTGGTGGGACAAATGGTGCATTTGGCCTTCTAACTGACAACTTTTTGGATGATTTAGATTGAGATGGATGAGAAGCTTGACCAGGAACTGACTTAGATGCTTGAGATGGGACAAATGGTGCATTTGGCCTTCTAACTGACAACTTTTTGGATGATTTAGATTGAGATGCCTGAGAACCTTGACCAGGAACTGACTTAGATGCTTGAGATACCACTGGTACAAATGATGCCACTGGTACAGATGCTTGAGATGGTTGAGAAGGCACTGGTACAGATGCTTGAGATGGTTGAGAAGGCACTGGTGCTTGTGGTATAGATGGTGCTTGTGGTACAGATGGTTGAGCTGCATGTGGTACTTGTGTAGTAGTTGTCTGACTAGTAGAAGGCACCTTACAAGTAAGCTTGTTGTGACCTACCTGCTTACACCTGCTACACTTTATAATGAATCCTGTTCTTCTCATCTTTTTATCAGTACCATCTAGCTCACCTTGCTCTAAATTCCTCCTTTTCTTTGGCCTTCCAGGCATTTTCCTGAATTTGGGTGGCATAACATCAGGGTACTCAGTTGTAACCCATAGGTTTGAGCCATTAACAGGGAATATGACAGGTTTGTACACTTGCAAATATCTAGATTTCCTGTAATAATCAGGAATGTATTCATCAATCCTATGGTTCCTATTCTTGATTGCTGCAAGTGAATGAACACATGGTAGGCCTGTTAGCTCCCATCTTCTGCATGAACATATTTTTTCCTTCAAGTTTACACTGAATTTTTCAGCAGAATTTTCCAGATGCCTCACTTCAAACATATGCTCATCAGACATCGTAACACAGAAAAATGGACATTCCAAATTAAGACATCAAATGGACATTCCAAAGTCAGACATTCTAACACAGAAAAAATGCTTGTTTTAATAATTTTACCTGGGAAGCCACATGTTTGTGAATGAACCTGTTTTCTCAACCTTTTTCATAATGTTTGGCAACACTTCTACATCTGTCAATTTATGAAACCTCATCCTGTTTGTAGCCCATCTCTCCATCATGTATATCCTAATTTCTTCCACCATGGTTATTAATGGCTTGGCCCTTGACTCCAAAATAACACTATTAAAGGATTCTGACATATTATTGAGAACTGCATCGCATTTGTTATGAGTCTTGAAGTATGATCTACTCCAAAACCTTGGAGGGGTAGACATCATGTGCTTGTATGCTTCTCCATTGATATGTTTCATAACTTTCATCTCTCTTTCCCAAGCTTGGTAGTAAGTTGATTTGGATGCCTTCCATATAATTTCCTTTAGTTTTTTTCCTGGAAATCTCTTCCTAAAGTTGTTGTAGAGATGCCTAACACATAATCTTTGTTCAACTGTAGGCAGCAGTTCCTCCATTGCAGGCAATAATCCCTGGGTCATGATATGTATAGAATTTAATTATTAAACATGAGAATACCAAGATAAACATGAGAATTTAATTATTAAAAATACTAATCAATTGAGAATTAACAATAGAGTCATACCTTTTGTTGATCAGAAATAAAAGTGTATGTGAGACACTCTTCTCTTCCACCTAGATCACCAATAAGCAGCTCCAAGAACCATGTCCAACTTTCCTTGTTTTCACTCTCCACTACTGCATATGCTATTGGTAGCATTTGATCATTGGGATCTCTGCCTATGGCTGACAGGATTTGACCTCCACAAAGCCCTTTCAAAAAACATCCATCAAGCCCTATGAAATGTCTACTTAACTTGAAGCTTTCCTTACAAGCTACCAAGCATATGTAAATCCTTTTGAAGTGTAATTTCTGAACACCACTACCTTCTTGAGCTGGTTGGACATGTACTTTCACAGTTGACCCTGGGTTAGATCTTAACAACTCATGTGCATAGTCATAAATCCTTGTATAATCCCCTAAGAATGACCCATCAACCATGTCTCTTGCTGCAAACCTAGCCCTTATAGCCTTGGTTTTGTTGACCCCCACATTCCACTTCTTCTGCACCTTTTCCTTAATGTCCTTAAGCTTCAATCTAGGGTTGGTTTTAAGTGCATTCTGCAACCTCTTGCTAAGCCATTTAGTCTTCAACAACTTCACATGATATTCTCTACTGCAACTATGGGTGTCTATCACCTTTCTTAGTTGCCAAGTATCCTCAACATCCAACTTAGCCCAATAACCTTCCCATTCACATCCATCCTTACACCTAACCCTAACCCTTATCTTGTCATTTTTGATGTACTTTAAATTTCAGCCAGATTGGACTGCATAAGAGGTAACTGCTTCCTTGATATCTTCTTTTGTACTAAAATATGTACCCACTTCCCATTTGTAATTGGACATATCCTTTAGAAGCTTGAAAATGGGATACTTCTTTCTCTTTGTAGTATTGCTATCTTCACTATCACAATCACTTACAGGATCCTCACTTTCATTATCACTTCCTTTATCACTTCCTTTACTATCTTCTTTATTTGGTTCAGTTTCACAGAGATCAGTTACATCTTCCATACCTTCTTCCTCTTCCAAGTCAGTATCACAGTCATCAGTTTCATCATCAAATACAACCTCCTTTGCACTATCATACGAAAAGCTACTATCATCAGAGCTATCATCATCAGAACTATCATCATCATTCTGTCCAACAGCATTTTCACTTGCCTCCTTCTGTCCAACATCATCTTCACTTGCCTCATTCTGTATAACAACATCTTCACTTGCCTCCTTCTGTCCAACAGCATCTTCAATTGCCTCCTTCTGTATAACAACATCTACACTTGCCTCCTTCTGTCCAACAACATCCTCACTTACTTCATTTTGTCTAACTGCATCATCTTCCATTACATTCACGGGTATCTCATCTAAAATAACTTCACTCTCATCAACATACTCAGGCTGTGACAATGGGTGTTGAATAAAGACTTCAACACGTAAATGAACCCTATATAGATCAACAATCTCTAAGGCCCCTTTGTCATCAAACAACAGATTCATTCCAGCAGTTGGATCCTTATAGTATATCTTCTCTATGGCTGGGTAACCTAGTTCCTTAATAGCACCCAATAACTCAAAATAACCCCACATATCAGCATCTACTCTCAAATCAGCAATCTCACCTCCTTCGTACACACTCAAGTCCTCACTAACAAATTGACCACTGTGGTGTATCGTAATATTAAGAATTTCCTCCATTACACACAATGCCCTAAATAGAGAGATGAATTTTCAGAGAAGGGAGACGAATTTCATGGAAACCCTAACTATGAAAATAGAATTCTTGCAGAAAGCAGAAACTTACCTCTGATGAGAAGTCTGGTTTCACCTTCAAGGAAACATGCAATGGATGAGTGGTAATGCCACATAAGAGTGTCAAACTGACTTTTAAGTGGAATTGCCACATGCAATTTTTCTAAACCCACGTGTAATGCCACATAAGCGCTTCCATTAAACATGACTAACGGAGAGGATGGAAAGGACAAACGTGGTCCTTTTGAAAGAATTATAGGACCAGTTTGACACTTTTTTTAGATAAAGGACCAAAATGGACCTTGGGGTAAAGTTAAAGGACTAAAAAGGGTATTTTGCCTATTTTCTTTTACACAATTAAAAAATACTCTTTTAAAACCAAAAAAGACCAAAAATATTTTATAATACTATAAATTATTTTTAGGACAAAAATACCAAAAAAATTCTTCTTATAAACTTAATTTCTTTTTTAATCAATTAATAGATTAGGGTTTTATTTAAATTCTTTTCCTAGTAAATTTAGGTTTTACTTTTTACTAATTTACTTATTTATTTTTCTTTTAATTAATTAGGTTAAAACAAAATCCTTTTTCCCTAAAAATCCAAATAAACATCCATTTTCTTTACATTTACATTCTTGTATATTTATTCATTTTGTACATTATTTATTCAATTCTTGTACAAATTCAATATGGTTGTAATAGATAATTAGGCTTTATTTTCTTGCAATCCCCATTTATAATTTGTACACCCCCTTCCCACAAGTATTTTAATAGCGTAGTAATTTTAAATTCCGCAATTTATCACTTTATATACAAATGCTAGTAATTAGGGTTTGTATGGAAAGACTAAAACCAATCAACTAGAAAACCCTAATCAAAGACAAAACCAAGCATGAAAAACAATACAATTGCACACAAGCACCCTTAGGGTAAAATCCACTTGGTTGCCTTACAAAATGGCCATATTACGCATGTGAGGTATCTGAGCAAAAACAAGCAAAATATAAGATCATAGTCCCTCGATGACGCTATCTATGTTGCCTTTCAAATGATATTAGTCCCTAAAAGAGAATTCTAAGATAACTTGCAATATTGCTAATCATGGTTATACGATGACCCACGCCCGTCCCGTTTACATCCAAAGATAGGGTTACTTGCTCCATTTTAAAACAAAACATCCTTGCTATTTTCAAAACAAACACCTAAACTTTCAAAACATCTTTCAAACTTGAAAACATTTTCAAAAGATCAAACACTTTGTATACATTCTTACGAACGAGAATCATTACAAAGTTTGTCAAAACAATGGCCTCTTTAAAAAATACTTTCAAAAACCACACAAAGCACAATATCAAACAAAAGCAAGTGATCTAGCAAGTAACTAAGAGCCCATGGAAAACCATGGATGAAAAGGGTGCTAATACCTTCCCTTTTCATAATATACCCCCCGAACTCAAGAAATAATCTCAAAGGTCTTTCCTGCGCTTTTTCACCTTTCCTTTTGGATAAAAGAAAAGTCGGTGGCGACTCTTGCTAACGGCAACATTTGCGATCAAACGCAAAACACCCAAGTCAATTCTCCCACTGTATCACAATATGCATATGAATATGATTATTGTTAACAAGTATATGCATAAAAATATGATTATCCCCGCAGAACAAATTCCATGATATTATCCCTATAGAGTAGTCTTAACAAGCTCATCTTCAACAAAGATATATTTCACCAGCAGATCCCTCCAGCGGATAAAGGAATATGATCTTTTTCCGGCAATGTCGCAAACCTACATAGTCCCAATATTCATCAAAGACTATGGCATCAGTACAGTTTATGGAAATTTTATTTCTCCAATGCTATAAAATCCCCTAAAGAATTCCCTTTCTCCAACAAGACTCATATTCTCCAGCAAAACTCATGTCCCCAGCAAGGGTATTTCCTCAGCAGAGTTTTCCTTCGTCAAAAGTTTAGAGATTATTTCCCCAAAAGAGTTTATTTCTCCAAGCAGGATTTATTTCCCCAGCGGGGTTCAGTCTCCCCAGCTTGAGTCTGTTTCTATAACTATTACAGATCACCGAAAAAATTTCTCTTTCCAAGAAAGGGCAGTCCAGACCACTAACCCCAGAGAGTTATTACAGAAGGCCCGAATATCGTTTAACCTTATCCTCTCAAGAAGAGTCGAAATCTATATCAGAAACTCGGTCAGACAACACTTCGAGAGGTTATCCATCTCTTTTATCCCTAGTCAGGCATATAAGAATTAGATTCCCCAGTAGAGCAATGAACAACCAATGTTCTTGAAACCTTCTCACCAAACATAAATCAACATTCCCCAACAGAGTTTCCTCAAACAAAAAAGCAGGAATCCCTATCAAGATTGAAGATACACATATTATTCATCCCCAACAACAGTCAGGCATTTATTTTCCCAATCAAAGATGTTGCGCGAAGTTACTAATACACTTCAACAACATCTCAGATTCATACATCATATACGAACATCATAGCATATGCATATAAAATGCATATAGCACTCTCTCATTTTATTTTGAGAATATCATTACGTGATGCATTACATACATCATGACATTGCATACGGTTAACTCTTTAACTTTTCAGGTAAAAATCTACAAGCAGATTCCTCAAAGGCTATATCTGACAGATAGCTACTTAAGCACTTTCCCCAGAGGATCATGCTAAAAGAACACCTCTTCTAGTTGAAGTCAGGCATAGACATATTCTAGTTCAGATGAAATCAGGTGTGGATTTCTTTCTGATACTCTTTTTTGAAAAGTCAGGCATAGACTCTTTCCGGTACTTCTCCTAGTTGAAACCATGCGTAGACATATTCTAGTTCAGATGAAATAAGGCGTAGATTTCTTTCTAATGCTCTTTTTGGAAAAGTCAGACGTAGATTCTTTCGGACACCTTTTTTAGTTAAATTCGGGCGTAGACATCTTCTAGTTTGAATGAAATCAGGCGTAGATTTCTTTCTGATGGTCTTTTTGGAAAAGTCAGGCGTAGACTCTTTCCGATACCTCTCCTAGTTGAAGTCGGGCGTAGACATCTTCTTGTTCAGATGAAATCAAACATAGATTTCTTTCAAATTCTCTTTTTGGAAAAGTCAGACGTATAATCTTTCTGACACCTTTTATAGTTGAATTTGGGCGTAGACATCTTCTAGTTCGGATGAAATAAAGTGTAGATTTATTTCTGATGCTCTTTTTGGAAAAGTCACACGTAGACTCTTTACGACACCTTTTCTAGTTGAATTCGGGCGTAGACATCTTTTAGTTTGGACAAAATCAGGCGTAGATTTCTTTCTGATGCTCTTTTTGGAAAAGTCAGACGTAGACTCTTTCCAGTACCTTTTCTAGTTGAATTCGGGCGTAGACATCTTCTAGTTCAGATGAAATCAACCATAGATTTCTTTATGATGCTCTTTTTGGAAAAGTCAGGGGTAGACTCTTTTCGGTACCTCTCCTGGTTGAAGTCAAGTGTAGACATCTTCTAGTTCAGATGAAATCAGGCATATATTTCTTTCTGATGCTCTTGGAAAAGTCAAACATAGACTCTTTCCAGTACCTTTTCCAGTTGAAGTCGAGCGTAGACATCTTCTAGTTCAGATGAAATCAAGCGTAGAATTCTTTCTGATGTTTTTTTTGGAAAAGCCATGTGTAAAATCTTTCCAATACCTCTCCTAGTTAAAGTCAGGCATAGACATCTTCTAGTTCAGATGAAATCAAGCGTAGATTTCTTTCTTATGTTTTTTTTTGGAAAAGTTAGGCATGGACTCATTCCAAATACATCTTCTAAGACGAAGTCGGGCGTAGACTTAGTCTGATTTTCCTATCAATAGTTATCATGTATGGCATCTATAAGCCCATCTCCGACGACTCTCTGTCACCTCTCCAAATGGAATCTTTAAGCCCATTCTTGTTATAATCAACCAAAAGTGTTACTTGGTGCATATGCGAGTGCAAATTTCTGGGCACTTAAGTGTTCAATCATCTTCTACCTTCAAGTCACGAATGGCAGACATGTCAATCTAACTCGTCAAGTTTAAGAAGATTAAACAGGGGAAGCTGTTGTACCCCAAAATTTTCCCTCCCATTTTTGAAGACAGTTAATTCAAGACACCTCCTCATGCTCATAAAGGTCTCAAGTATTCAAGGCTACTCAAGGGTTGACCAGTCAAACCTCCTCTTAAGAAATGGGTCTGTAACTAGGGTCTTATCTCAAGTTGTTTCCATGGTTCTCCATAGGTCTTCAACAATGTTCATGTCAAGTTTCAAGTCTTGCATCATGGGTTTACTCAGTCAATAGCTCAGATGATTGAAAATCAACTGTGTTGGGTAAAAAAGTCAATCGTGGTCAACATACAGTAAAAATCCAAGGTTTTTGCTCAACATCAATATTTTGAAGTGATATTCATTATTTGATAAATGGTTGATCATTATTCCTCAAGTAAAGCCCTCAAATAATCAAAAGTCAAAAGTTGACAAATTAGGGTTTCCTTAGAAGAAGTCAACTGAACTTTGACCGAGCATAACTTTCATATGATTCATCAACTTTTACCAAACTAAAGCCCATTTAGAAGGAATTCAATTCTCTACAACTTTGAATTTGTATGCTCAAGTCCAAAAAGTGCTTCATTTGAGAGATATGAGCTCATACATTATAGGTCATTTCAAAAGTCAATAAAAAGACACTTTTTGTCAAGGTAACTTACATCAAGATAAATTCTCCAAATGAAAAAATGATAGAAAGATAAATTTAAGAGGACATCTTGAGCTATCCAAAAAGTCTAAGACCCCCCTAAAAATATCAAAAATTGAGAGAGTTACGACCATTGCAAGTTGGGAAGTTTTGGTAAAATGCATGAAGTGCAAAATGAGTAAACTTGAAATTTTGAACTAGTGGACCTAACTTTTGATGTTCAAACATGTTTATAATCTGTTAGAGGATCTCTAAATCCATTCCCATATATTTTATGATTTTTTATTTCTTTTATTTAAATTTTTATTCATTTAAATACAAATAAATCAAATAAAATGTAAAATCATTGGGCCAAGGCATATGGGCTTGTTTTATTGATCAGTTCAGGCCCAAGACAACTCATGACACCCATACCAAAACCGTGTGAGCTCAAAATGGCAAAGAATATATCAAAATGGAAGTTTAGGAACATGTTTGATTCTTGTCTAATTTGGCCATGATTTTATTGTTTCTTCCCATATTTGTGTACCCTAATCCTTCCACCATATAATCACAACAAGACTAGATGCAATGGATATAGATCCTTACCTCACAAACTGTAGAAAATTTCCAATTTTTTTTCAAACCCTCGAGTTTCAGAACCTGTGTTACAAGCCCTTTCATTCTAAACTTTCGATCCCATTCACTTCCTGGATCATTGAAGGATAAGTTTGGATCAGTTACCATGGTCCTGAATGCTTGAAACATGCATACAAACCCTGACCGGTTTTTGGATTTTTGTCATTTTTGTATTTTTGATTTCATGCATTTTTGAAAGTTACTAACCATCCAGAACAGTTTGTATGTATTGTTCAAGACAGGTTGATACCAATACATGGAATTTTTGACGTTCGGACCTTGATTTGCCATGCCTGAACCGAATTAGGGTTTTTGGTTTGAAACTCATGATACAAACACTTTTGGCTAAAACTAAGTCCATAATAAAATTTAGGAGGGTTGAATTAGGGGTACTAGGATATTTTTGATCACTAACCATTGATTTTGTAGGTTCTGAATGTTACAAGCTGCCAGAGAAGACGACCAGAGCTAGGGCTACGACGCCTTTCCAGCCATTAGCATCGTGTTGTATATTTATTGTTATGGTTTGGTTTATATGACCAAATATAAAGACCACCCAACGGTAAAAGCGAGTGTTTCAAAGGCATTATAGTACCAGGGCACGGGTTTGATCACTGCCCTTTGTATTTTCATCTTTTTTTCAAATGTTTCTTGTTTGCAGATCCAATACCAGCCAGTCTTGCACGCGCATCATACACCTCAATTCATCACCATCACATCTTCATGTTGCCAGATCCAGCGCCCAGATATGTATGTACACCATGAGACCTTTGGAGCTACCCCCACTGGATTCCACGCTGGAGTTCATTGGGCCTAATGGACTTGCTTCCTTGCGCCCTCAGATTTACTTCATACCAGGCGCAATATTTTTTTTTTATATTCTTTGTATTTGATTTTTCTTTTACTTTTATCCATTTCTTTTATTTAATTAAAAATACAAAAAAAAACTAATTTTTTATTTAAAAATAATTAGGCATTAGGTTTTTTTATTTAAAAAAGGAAAAAAGTAGAAATAATTAGATTTTAATTATTTTATTATCACTTTAATTATTTTATATAAGTAAAAACATCAAAAAAATATTTTTCTAACATTTAGAAATTTTCTTTAGGTTTTAAATACCTTCTTCTAATTTATCTTCTCTTTGCTATTTAAATTATAGAAAACAAATGTATAGGTCGCCCGGTTGATTTTGTAATAGTTTAGTTTATTTTCCTGCATTTTTCCTTATTATGTAAATGCTCATGCGATGTAATAGGCTAGGTTTATTTTCCTGTACTTTTACTTTCCATATATATATATATATAACTGTATAGTAATTAGGGCGTGTATGGCAAGAATTAAAATAAAACGGTAGATAACCCTAATACGCAAGATAAATAATCTGAATGGAATACACTATTAACACACGCACCTCTAGGGTGACTCCACTTGTTGCCTTCGGGAAACAGTCATGTCCCTCGAACATAGGGATACCATTAACAAAGACCCTCCGTTAGAAAATCATCATAAAGATCATAGTCCCTTGATGACCCTTCAATGCTGCTGTTGTACCCCAAAATTCGCCCTCCTATTTTTCCACAAGAAATCACAGCTTCGGGCTTTTCCTAATTTTTCAGACTGGCTCAAGAATCGGTCAAACAGACTTTTCTCGTCAGTCAGACAAAATTTAGGGTTGTCATTGATTTTAAAGCAGTTCAAGCAGATTGCTAAGGTTTGGTTGAGTTGACTCAGGTTTTGATCAGGCGGACGCTTCTTTGACATTTAATCAAGAACTAGGGTTTGTGCGCGCAGAAAGAATTAATTCTACAGTGCTTTTCAGTTTACTCTGAGATTTGGACTGAGGCATTTGGATTGAGAATTTGCAGTGTTTGGATTTAATCAGTGAAAATAGGACATGTGGATATTTGTTGTTTAGCTGTGCAATGCTTCGATTATTCAGAACGACAGATGTTTATTGATTATTTATTATTCTGAGTTAAAATGGTTGGGATTTATTTCCAGTTATTATAATTTAAGAATTATAAATAATTAAATAAACAATTGAAAAGAAATAAAAGGAATTAACTGATCAAAAAAGGATTTTTTATTCATCTTTAATGGTTTGTTACAAATTATTATTTGAACAACTGTAAATTTATTTACATCTTTGTTTACAATAATAATGTTACAAATAATTGAAATGAAATAAGATACATCCTAAATTTCCTAAGTCTTCATCTTCTATCCGATGCTCCCTTGTTGCCCAATTATTTTTCACCTGCAAAAAGAAGAAAAAAGGAAGTCAAAAGCAGATAAAATAAAAGAGCAGACAGAAAAAATGGACTCATCATTAAAAGCGACTGGCCGGAATCAGTTTGCCCTCTCTGCAAATCATGAGATTACTCTCGGTTCACAAAGAGGGATCGAAAAATGTCTTGCAAAAGTATGAAATGCACAAAGTTACAATATTGCACAAATTCAAAGTTTGTCAAACATACTGCATAAGTTGTCAAACAAGGCTGCATAATGAAAAAGAACATTAACCAAACAAGTCCAAAGGCAAACTGAACTACACATGCCTAACCAAAGTCCAAACTGGACAGCAAGCTGTCCAAAACTGTCAAAGGTACAAGAGATATCAAAGGCTATCCAAAAACTGTCAAAGAAGTACAAAATGTTGTCAACAATATGCAGGAAATATGGAAGATGTGCAGAGGAAAACAACTAATGCAAGCAAGGTTCAAGTAACATCATTTTCCAGCCAATTGCTTTTTCAGAAAAAGTACAGATAAGCAATATTTTATGCTTTTAAAATCTGTCAAGAGAGAGAGAGAGAGAGAAGAGAGAAAGAAAAAAAGGCTTACAGGTTTAGGCTTGAGAAAAGATATAAACCAACATACCACAACACAGTAGGGGGAGGCAGAAAACACATAACCAAAAAACAACACAAACTGATATAGAACAAGCAGGAGCCTGCCTCCAAAATGATTCCAAGCCTCCAAAACCAACTGCAGCCTCAATCAAACCAGAAGCACATCAAGCTTCAAGCCTAAACTGCTCAAACCTGTGTCAAACATAAAATCTGCACAAAGCCAAGCCCTGCACCAAAAACATATAAACTGCACAAAGCTTCAAGGCCTGCAACCTCAAGCCTTAAACCAGACCTGTTTTAAAACCAGCAAGCCAAGCCTCCAAGCTTCAAGCATATAACCTGCTTCTAACCAAAAGCCTAAATCTCTAACCCTACACAAGCTCTCAACCTGTGACCTCAAGCAGAAGCCTGCCTGAAGCCTTTCAACCTGTCAAGCTTCAACTTATCAAACAAAACCTAAACATTCAAAGATACCTGCTAAGCCATACAAACCAGTAAACCTGCCTAAAAAAGCTCAATGTCCCAACCTGCATAAGCCTTATTCAAACAAGAAATATTTCCAAAACCTGTGTTAAGCCATCAACACAAAGGCCTGTAACACAAACCAAATCCTAAACCCTCAGAACTGTGTTCATCACTGGGCAAACATTTAGGCAGGCAAAAGAGGAATAAGAAGTAACTCAAAATCAGGCATCTGAAAGCATACATAAGCGAAGCAAGTCATCAGAGGAAAAGAAGCAAATAAGAAGAAGAGGCGTTTAAAGCTAAGGTTTTCAGGCGTTTCATCATCAAACCATAAAAGCAAAGATAAAGGTACCAGGTTTCCACAGAGCCATCGCATCATATCTCCTCGCCTCCGGCCGCCCTAGGACGCAACCGTCCTCCTCCGTCTCCATCTCCAAAGGTATAGTTTCTTTCCCCTTTTTCTTCAAAACCTCATAGAAACAGAAATTAATAACGATGTAAAAAATCAAAACAAGGAAACGTTGAAAACATGTGCGAACTTAAAACCCTAAAGATGGAAAGGACATAACCGTTACCTCTTGGCCAACGCCTGCGCGATCACGAAAGGGAAGAGGAGGAGGCGGCACACCTGGCAACGGAGACGAAGGGATTGCATCAATGTCTATGGCTCAAGAGATGAAGAGGACGAAAGCAAAGAAGGAACGGCGCCTCTGTATTCAACAAACCCTAAATCCCAAATGAACAAACATTGAAAACCCCTTGAAAAATAATTTGTGAAGCCCGGTTGGGCCTGCCTCTGAACAAACACGCCTAAGCCCATTACACGCCTTGCACCCTCCCTTTTTGATTCTCAGTCAATTTTTGTTTAGGGCCAGCATAAGTCCCTTAAGCCCATTCTATTCCCTTTTTTTAACTAACACTTTTTTTTTCATTATCACATTACATTTTTTCCATAACTTATTTTGGTTTTTATTAATAATACTTTTTTTAAATATGTAAGCTTTAGATTTAATTAAGTCAATAAGCTTTTGTTTTAAATTCCTTTTTTTATTTTGTACATTAACTAAATACATAGATAATAGGATAACTAAATTTAAAACATTTTTTCTTTAAGACTTTTGTATATTAACTAAAATATGTAAAAAACATTAATTCATAAAAAAAAAATAGAATTCTTAAACATTTTCTTTTCTTGTATTAAAATCTTTTGTTTATACATATTTAACAAAAACACAAAAAAGATAATAAATACTTAATATTTGCATTAAGTTAAAATACATTTTTACTCACTTGTAAATAAATCACATACACTTTTACAATACACATTTGCTTATTCTTGTACATTGCTACATTTTACATTGCGATTGATTCGATTTGGTTATAAATATTTGGACACTACTCTCCTATTAAAGTCTCATCCCCATTTGTAAATATTTGTACCCCCACTCCCGGATACTTATTTGTAATAGCGTAGACTTTAAATTCCCACAATTTATCGCTTTCAAATATACCATGGTTAGACCTAGGGTTTGTATGTACATAAAATCAAACGCTAGATAACCTAATACAAGACAAATGCATGACAATCAATACACAATCACACTTGCACCCCTAGGGTAATCCCACACGTTGCCTTCCAATATGGGCCATGCTTGCACGTTGAGTTTCTTTGGCAAAACAAAACGAATCAAATGATCATAGTCCCTCGATGACGCTTTCGAAAGTTGCCTAAACTAAATGATCATAGTCCCTTCAAGCAAAATTGCCAAAGACACTTGGCACCATTGCATTCATGGTCCATACGATGACCCGCGCCTGTCCCGTTAACATCCTAACACAAGATTGTCCACCAAATACAATGGTGGAACAAAACTGTTAAAAGGGTTAAAACATGAGAAAAACCTTTGAGTAAATTTAGGGGTAGACAAATCTTAGTTACTTGATCAAACTTGCAAAACACACTTGCCTACTTTTCAAAATCCACCCCACAAACAATTTCAAAACAACTTTCAAAACATTTGAAACATCTTTTCGAAAAGACACACACCTTTGTAAAACATTCGAGTAAAGAATTGTTACAACGGTTGCCTAGACAAGGCCTCTTTTTCAAAATATTCTCAAACACACACACACACCACCATTTCAAGCAATCAAAAATCAAGGCAAGTGATCTAAAACAAGTAACTAAGAGCCCATGGATAACCATGGATGAAAAGGGTGCTAATACCTTCCCTTTTCATAATCTACCCCCCGAACCCACGAAACATCTCAAAAGGTTTTTCCTGTGCTTTTTAACCTTTCCTTAGGATAAAATAAAAAGTCGGTGGCGACTCTTGCTAAACCGAACAAGTGCGAATACAAAATGCAAAAACTCAAGTCAGTTCTCCAACCGTATCACAGCTGCCTTCCATAAATGATTATGTCCCTCGATGTTGCCTATAAATACATGATGATAGTCCCTTCGAATTTGCTAAAGGTATCCCTATATGTTGCCTTTATGACTGAACGATGACTCGCGCTTGTCCCTTAAACATCCAACGATAGGGCTTCCTACTAACTAATGGTAGGATAATACTATCTAAAGGAAGAGGAAATGAACAAAAGACTTTTGAGTAGGTAGATAGTTCTTAATCTCTTGCTCGCAAACATTTCAAAACATTTTTCACACAATGACACTTTTTCAACAAATATTTTCAAAATAAACATTTTGTATGCATTCTCAACGATACGAGAATCATTACAAAATTGCCGCACTTAAGCATTTTCAAAAAAAATTCAAACACACAAAGCATTTTTTAAAAGTGAGCTAGCAATTAAGAGGCCATAGATAACTACAGATGAAAAGGGTGCTAATACCTTCCCTTTTCATAACCTACCCCCCCCCCCCCCCCCCGAACACAGAAAATTCTCAAAGATCTTTCCTGTTCTTTGCACCCTTTCCTTTATTGGAGAAAAGAAAAGTCGGTGGCGACTCTTTCTATCCACAACATTGGCGATAAAACGCAAAAACAAAAGTCAGTTCTCCCATCGTATTATACTAATGATCACACACTCACAAGGTAAATTGACTATTTGGCTAGGTAGTTATGCTCAAAATGATATAAAAATGCCTTGATCCTTTTCTTGCATTTATACAATAAAAAAAATAAAAGATTAAGCATAATAAAATCCAGTTAAAACAAGAATTTTGGCCTCCAGCATATGTGAACAATGGAAAACTACCTCACAAAAATGGTAGGAACTAAAGTGAATCATAAATGAACAAGTATACAAAAGAATGAAAGGCATAAAAGTTCTAAAAAGTCTAAGTATCATGAATATGCTAAAGTATAGAAAGCGATAAACACATACCTCAAACGTGTATAAAACTTTAACAAAATCATTACCACATATTCACAAGTTGAAATGATCAAACTTTACAAATCTCCTCAATATTCTACAAGTTACCGGACCAAAACTTGATTCCAAACAACAACAAAAGAATTAGAAAAATAATATTCCTACAAAATTTCAATGTACAAAATTTAAAATATATAACGAACAAAACTCCTCAAGCTAAACACAACAAGCTTTGAGAAAACACAAATTGACATAACAAAACAAATACAAATAACGATATGAAAACCGGGTGAAAATGAATTAACAAGTTGAAAAATGAAGATTTGAAATTCAGAACATTTCCTTGTTTCAACTTGTTAAAACACAAATCACCATACACATAAACAAATACAAACAAACATGCTTGTTTTATGTTGTAAGCTCGACGCCTTTATTGTGCGAGCTAGTAACCTCCTCCCTCATACCATGGTATTATCACACCACGTAAACCTAAAGAAAGTGTCCTAACAATCACACAACAAACGTTACGAAAATGAGACAATTCATAACAATACGTGAACACACATATATGCACAAATATCATATACAAGTTAATGTACAGTTTATATACAACATATACATTAATTACAAAACTCAAAATAAAAGAATTATCACAATGAGAAATCAATAGAACCAATCCCCGACAACGGTGCCATTTTATTGTAGCGGTATATCGGCAAGCAAAAAGCAAAGTATTATTTTACCGGGTGATATTTAGGCTAATCGTATCGTGTCCAGAAAGATTAGTTATTGAATTGTCGTTCGAAAAATCATTTGTTAATGAGTTTGGGGTTTGAATGGTATAGAAAAGAAAAGTATCAACAGAAAATAAATGTAAACAAAAGAAAAAACTAAGGAAAAACTTATCAAGTCTGTAAATAATCTACTCATCACAGACTTAAATCTATCTACTAATTACATTCAACCTAACAATACTCATCAATGTCACTACGTATCACTCACAACCTAAGTCATTTCTAACCCAAATTGAGAGACCGACTGTATCACCAAGGAAATGATCTCTCTACCTCCTCAACAAAATAGAAGACAACTATGTAATCGCACTGGCGATCTCTCAGTATAGCACAACCACACAAAGGCATTAATTGCACTGGTCCTCATCGCCGAACAACCAAAAAGCATCGCCCGATGCTCAAAACTGTGTTTTTTCCACGCTTCTGGTCGCCCCAGCATCGCCCAACGACCGAATAGCGTCGCCGGACGACAGTTGATAATAAGTTGAAAAACCAGCACATTTTCAACCATAAGTTGAGAGTCGTAACTCTGATTCACGCACGGTCAGAAGCATTGGAAAGCTTATTCAATGCTCTTCCTAACAATGACAAAATATAAATGCTTGAATACCTATAAAAATTAGATAAAATCAATTAAACTCAATGATAGTTACACAATAATATGATATATATACACTATAATGTAAACTATACCGAATATACACTAAAGTTGAGGTTTATTGACCAAAAGGAAACAAATTAAGCTGATGAGTGCTAATTATTCACACTCAAATTAACAACAATTTAAGACTCATGAACCACATGCCTATGTTGCGGGAGGAAGAATTAAAGTGGGTTGTTAAAAGCTCAAAAGGCAAAGGTTGGCGCAAATCCCTTATAAAACTAGCAGCTACAGAGACTGTTTATGCAGCTTGAAACTATAGAAATTCTATATTTTTTGGGAATCATATTGATATGGAAAGTATAATGAAAAGAATTATAGATACTATAGTTTATAGGGGATGGTGTAATGTTAAGCTTACGCCTCATATAGCTTCCCTCATGATGTATTATTTCTTATTGTTGTGCGGGCTGGATCCTAGCGATCGCTTTGTGCTTATCGGTGTTTTTTGAATAATATCTTTCTTTGTTAAAAAGCCCAACAAATAGAGAAATACATAGAGGGGAATAGAAATAAACCAACACTCCTCACGTTGTCAGGACGATTTGTGCAAATCCATCTCAGATTCATCAAGATGCAAGCTTCAAATGTTGTTTTCTAGCCTCTCTCTACCAAAGAATGATTATGATGGTGTTGGGACTTAAAAATACCAAAACCATAACCTAAAACCATGAAAGAATTTATTTATATAAAAATGAATACAACAGACCCCGCTAGGCATCCTTTGCGCGCTAAGCGTGACTTTCATTTATTACTCACTAAACTTCCTTAACTGTACTAAGCAGGCTGAGCCAACTTAGCGGGCTCAATAACACAGCCCCTGCCAGAGCAAAACTTCCTGTAGCACACTACAAAATGGGCTTAGCGAGCTTGATAGAACTTTTATTTTGAAAAATCATGTTTGAAACTGTACCTTTAGCTCTTATTACTTGATAATCCAACCATGCAATAAATACCTACAAAAAGAGATGAAAACTATCAAACAATGCAATATTTACACAAAAACACAATTATACACAATAAAAATATATGTACAAACAAGTTGAGGTTTATTCAACGAATATTAACAAAAAGAGTCGATGAGTTCCACAAAACTATATACAAAAATAACTACAATTTTGTACTTACCACATCTCTGCGTAATCTAGGAGATAAAATTCCTCTCTACCTAAGTTTTACATTGCTCAAAGAGATCAATCGTAAAAAAAATGGAGGGTTGAGTTTGGATTTGGGCCCATCGCCTACCGAATCCCGCCCTGATAAAGACCTCCACCCGCCAAAGCCCGTCCCGCCAAAACCCACCGCCTTCTAAAGCCCTCCGAACCTATTCGATTAGCTTGTCCCACCTTAATCCCGCCCATTTTTAGTTAATTCTAGTATTTCTAATTCTTGATGGTTTTATTTTATAAATTAATTTGGGAATATATGGAATATTTTTTTAAGTAAATTTGTTAAAAAGATGTGTTTATAAACAATTGTTCTAAAATATAAGTGAAAAATCTAATTGAAATGTAAAAAAAGTCTAGTAATCTATTAAAATATTATAAATAAATAAGTAAATAAGTAGACGGGCAAGCCCGCTGCCTGCCAACTCGCCACCTTGGTGGGGCAAGCTAGATTTTTATACCCATTTTTACTTGGCGGGCTTGCCCGCCCCTCTCTTTTTTTGGCAGACTTAAGGCGTGGTGGGGCAGGGCGGGGCTGGCGACCCATTTTACCATCCTTACTTGGGGGGAAAAAATAATATCACCAATATGGTCGAACAAATTCTAGCCTGGAATGGCCTTAAATTTTTCCACCCCAAGCCAAATTCTATGTCACCATTGTCGGAATACATGAGGCAAACTGAATTTCCTAAGGGATGGAAAGTCCCAAAATTTACAAAGTTCGCCGGTGATGGTAGTGAATCCACCGTCGAGCACATAGGCAATTATCAAACCGAGGCGTGAAATTTATCTAACAATTAGAATTTGAAAATAAAATATTTTTCCAGCTCATTGACGAAGAATTCCTTCACGTGGTTTACCACTCTTCCTGTAAATTCTACTTTCACCTAGAACCAATTGGAGAAAGTATTCCACGAAAAGTTCTATATGGGACAATCAAAGATTAGTCTCAAAGAACTGGCTAGTGTAAGGAGAAATATGGGTGAAAGTATTGATGAATATCTCAATAGGTTTAGAACCTTACAGTCAAGATGGCCTCGATCGAGAATTAGCTACCCATAAGCTTCTATGTTACTATGTAATGAATGGTGGATCAGTGAATGAAGATCATGCCATTTTTGAAAGGCCAGACATGGCCATGTAATAACATCTAAAGCCTTTGTATATCAGGGTGTTGGCTGGGATTTTTACAAAGGGGTCAAAATCCAACCAAAAGCAAAAAGGGTTCTTTGAAGATTTTTTATTGCAAGTCGACCACAGAAGTTGTCGACTAGAGGAGAATTCATAAAAGGGAAATTTAGGCTTGTAGACACGGTCAGCCAGAAGAGAAGCCTCATAAGGAATAGATTGGTCCTAAAAGTGTTAAAAATCCCAAAAGAGGGAATAACTAGTAAAGCAAAGCCTGGTGAATGGAGGACATGAGTTCAATAGCGAGAATGGAGAACGTCGGTTCAATAGCGATAGTGGAGAACATGGGTTCATGAAAGGAAGTTACAATAGAGAACATGGGTTCGATAGCGAGAATGGAGAACATGGATTCATAAGGAGAAGTTACAAGGGACACGTGGCTCATAAGGAAGCAAATTTTGCCAGAACGAAGTTATTTTCATGTATTATAAATAAAGCACTTAGTGCATAGTGTAGAGTGTTCAAACTTTCACATTCCTACACGGTAGTCACTCAGAGTATCCAAGGGAACGAGAAAAATGAGTCAAGAACGGGCGATATATATTTAAATTAACCCATTTTCAATTATTTTGATGTTATGTCATCTATTTTTACAGTTTAGACATCTTTGTTTTATTTTATGTTTCCTCCTTTATTGCTTTTAGGTCCAATTTTCCTAAGTCGAACAAACCCTTTTGAACACACTTTACGAAAACACTCGAAAACTGAAGCATAGTACAGGGATTCCCTGGTCAATCTCTCCAGTAAACTTTTTTTTAAGAGACCAGCGTTGTTTACCAAAACCAGAGGTAAACAAATTGGCACACCTGGTGGGACAGTGCTAATAATTTCGAATTTTTGTGTGTAGTTTTACAAAGTGTCTTATAGTTAGTGTGTGCATGAATTTGAGGAGTGGTAAACTTTTTTCCAAGTCTAAAATGCCACGCTTTGACACAAATACGGCACACACGCATAATTCTACAAAAAATGTGGATGTCATACCATTAAATACCACAACTCAAGGCGCGACAGTTTTATCTCTCGTAAGATCGACTGTTGTTCATGGTTTAGAGACAACGGTCACAATGACAGAACCTAGACATGGGATTTCGCCATTTGACCCAAATCGACCACTCTTCCCAAGGGATCTAGGGTCATCATGATGGTTGGGTTACATTCGAACCCGGACACATATACAGAAAACACAATGGCCACTGGAAATCAAGGTAGTTATGTCCCAAGTAGTCGACCGGGTGGTGTTAGTTACGTCCAGTAGTCGACACCATCTTTAAATATTACTTCTATTATAGATGTAAGGCAACAAATGGATGAGAGTGATTTAGAGTTAGTAAACATTTTAACTCAACAAATGGGAGTTGCCCTCAATCTTATAGTTGATCAAATAGGTAAATTAATTGACTCATTAGGTGTCCAGCCGACTCAGGCGCGCCATAGGCCGTTAAGAGTTTTTGAAGAACTGGAGAGGGGAAACAATGAGTGTCCTTTTAGACCTCGAAGAGTGGAAGCGCCCACTTATGAAGGGGAAGAATTTTTTGAACAATACGAACCTAGGTCAGTCATAGTTAGGAGAAACCAAGATGTTGATCGAGTGCTAAGAAATGCCATTGTTGGGCATAACAACATAGTGAATGTGGTAGAAGAAGTATTGACTCGATCTGGAGTAAATGTTGGCCTCCGGAGGCCTAATTAATCTTTACCCTTGTCTGATTACATTCGAAAAGGAGAATTACCTAGGGGATGTAAGGTACCTAAATTTACCAAGTTTCCTGGTGATGACAATGAGTCGACCATATAACACATTATTAGGTACGAAACCTAATTTGATAACTGTCCAACCACTAGATTAAGATGATAACACAAGAGTGTCGCACCATCATTAGCTCCTACACTAGATGCTATGAGCTTAGGGGTTAAAAAAACCTTGCCAGATGGCTTTTGATTCAGGGACCTGCACAGGATCGGCAGGAGGAAAAGGTCGAGTAAACCACTCAGGACCACGTGGTTTAGAGGCAAAGCGTGCCATCTTTGCTAAAAAGAAGTGCGCCTAAAGAAAAACTTCAAGTATTTATCAAGAGACTCCTCTCGAGTCATGTCATTGTTGGAAGACGTCATTGCAGCAAGACAAAGGATTTCATTGACACGTTGAGCGAATGCAGTCTCCTATGCTTCAGAGAGGCACAGTTTGAGCTGGCTCCTAAAAATGGCATTTAACCATAATTGAAGCAGCCAGAAAGGCCAGACAAGCAGATAGCTTGCAGTAGATGAAAGTGAGGTTATATGATTGACCCCCACGCTGAGTGATTCATAGAGCAATCCCAAAATAAGTTTGCTCAGGCATATGTGTCGACCTAGATGGAGGTGATGAGCTAACGCATTGAATTTTTTAGCTACCTTCAGAGATCGACTACAGAAAACATACTTAGAGAGCCACAAGACCAAGAAGGCAATGTGTTCTTCATCAGACACGATGTCGACACCTTTGGCAAGAAAATGCTCCAGGTATTTGGTGAAGCCAACAATGTCCTTTTCAAAAGGAATAACGTTTTCATCTGCCTCAGTGGGGAGAAACGCTTCACTTGTAGGGCGGAGACCAGTGATGGCCACAACATCATAAAGGGTGGGAGTGAGCATCCCAACTGTAAAATGGAAGGTGTTTGTAGAGCCTTCCCAAAAGTAGAGTGCGAAAATCAGCATGTAATTGCAGTAACTAGGGCCAACCCTAGAAAGCTAAATCAAGTAAACAATGCCTTGAGACTTCCAAATGTCACCGTTCACTTTTTCAACTTTATTCACCATGCAATATAATCTTAGTTGACAGCAGGGGAGAAACTGAAGACTTTAGACGTACGGTAGATGTGCGAAAAATCTATGGGGCAATCTCTGTTGACAGGGGGTTTGGTGGTTTTGTAAGTAGGGAAACAACCTTCCAAATGTTTAGGTACCCTAACTTCATAAGGAATAGGCCCCAATAGAGCGTAAGCAGTGTCGTTGCAGATGAAAGGAAGCAACATCTGGGAGCGAAAAGTTTGGATATTGTGTGTTGGCGCTGGTTCTAAGACAAAAGTTTTTTGATCATGAACAAAGAACTCCTTCATGTTGGAAACCAATTAAATTTCCTGAGGAGTCTAAATGTGTTCAAATATTTGGCTTGAAGCGGCCATGAAAATGATGGATAGTTTTTCTGGGTAAAAAAGTGAAGATGAAAGGTTTTATGGTATACAAAGACAAAGAACTTGAGTATGCAAAGAAACATAAAGAGGAAATCGGAGAGATGAAATGGGTATTTATACCACCAAGGAGAATAAACATTAAGGAAAGAGTGGCTACACGACCGACACATTAGTGAGTTAGGGGCCACGATTATCCTAGGAAGTTGAAACTAGAAAATAGGGAAGTGGTTGTATGATCGTTGATGTAAGTTTGAGGTAAAAGGTCATGATTACGATGACGTAATTTCACACTAAGAGAAAATGATTAAAATGTCCATTTCTTCTCTTTCAGTCGAAAAGGATAATTTTGGGGCAGTTTGTTGGCTGTTATTTTTACAAAGGAAGGTTAAAATCCAATCAAAAGCAAAAAGGGTTCTTTGAATATTTTTTATAGGAAGTCAACCACAAAAGTTGTCAACTGGAGGAGATTTCATAAAAGGAAAATTTAGGCTTGTAGACGCGGCCGACCAGAAGAGAAGCATCATGAGGAATAGATTGGGCCTAAAAGTGATAAAAATCCCAAAAGAGGGAATAACTGGTAAAGTAAAGCATGGTGAAGCGAAAATATGGATTCGATAGCGAGAATGGAGAACGTGGGTCCGATAGCGAAAGTGGAGAACGTGGGTTCATGAAAGGAAGTTACAATAGAGAACATGGGTTTGATAGCAAGAATGGAGAATGTGGATTCATAAGGAGATGTTACAAGAGACATGTGGCTCATAAGGAAGTGAAGCCCTCCAGAAAGTAGTTAGTTTCATGTATTATAAATAAAGCACTTAGTGCATAGTCTAGAGGGTTCAAACTTTCACATTCTTACATGCTAGTCACTCAAAGTACCCAAGCGAACGAGCAAAATGATTCAAGCACAGACGATGTATGTTTGAATCAACCCATTTTCAAGTGATTTGATGTTATGTCATCTATTTTTACAGTTTAAACGTCTTTGTTTAATTTTTTTCTTGCTTTATTGCTTTTAGGTCCGCTTCGCCTTAGTCAAATGGACCCTTTTGGACACACTTTGCGAAAACACACGAAAACTGAAGCAATGTACTGAGATTCCCTGGTAGATCTCGCCAATAAACTTTTTGTTAAGAGACCAACATTGTTTACCAAAATCAAAGGTAAACACAAGGCCAAGGTAAATGGAATTGGAGTCAACAAAGTCCTGATCAATTGTGGAGCTTGTTTAAATGTCATGCCACCATCCCTACTTAAGAAAATAGGCAAGAACACTACTGACATAGCTTGTAACAATATGGTTTAGTCAAATTATGAGGGAAAAACATGCAAGCTCGTAGGAGTTATGCAAGTCGACGTGGTTGTGGGAATTACTTTGAGATCAACAATGTTTGTCGTGGTGCTTACCCAAGAAAACTACAACATACTATTGGGTATGGAATGGCTACACAGAGTGGGGTTTATTCCTTTGTCAATGCATTAGAGGATCACCATTTGGAAGCCTAATGGGGTCGTCGAACACATAGAAGCATATTAAAGTTTTTATAGAGAAAATGTCAACCATATCGATATAGTAAACTTTGACAGAAAGTTGGCAAACATTTCTCCATGTAGACTTGGTGGAGAAGGTTTTAACTTCGAAGCACGTGAGGCGTATTATTCGGTAAACCTACAACCTCAACATGGGTTCACTTAGGAGTATGAGACTGTTGGAGGTTACAACCGATGGTATGAATCAGAAGATGACCAATGATGGATTTGAGCGCTTTGGCTTGTATTTCAGCCTATGTGGCTGAAAACATAATAATGGAGGCCTTAGAGGCCAAATCTCAATAAATTATGGATGTCGAAGCCATTGAGTCTGAGAATCTTTAGGAAAATCAATCTGCCTATACTGGCCAAACAACAACCTCAAAAAGTCAGAGGCTAGAATGCATCTACGATGATGAGCCTTTGGGGTTTGAAAAAGACCCAATAATCTTGACCAGGAAAATGCAAGCGCATGATCCGTTAGAAGAGGTAGATCTAGATGATGGGAGGACAAAGAGGCCAACTTACATTAGTACCAAACTCACCCCACACTTGAAAGAGAAAGTAATCGAAGTCTTGAAAGAGTTCAAAGATTATTTTTCTTGGGATTATGATGAAATGCTTGGACTTAGTTGTAACTTAATGAAGCTAAATCTACCGATCAAATCTGACAAGAAGCTAGTGAAACCACCCCTAAGAAGGTTTGCGCCATAAATCATATCGAAGATCAAAGCTGAAATCGAGAGATTGCTTCGAAACAAGTTCCTTCGACATGCAAGGAAAATTGAATGGTTAGCAAATATTGTCCCCGTTATTATGAAAAATGTCACTCTCAGAGTCTGCATTAACTTTAGAGATCTGAATGTTGCCACCCCTAAAGACGAATATCAAATTCCAGTGGATGAGATGTTAGTCAATTCGGTTGTTAGGAGGACGTGGCATAAATGGACTTTCAATACCCAGGGGCCTTAGGCACATACGAGCGGGTAAATTATGCGTTTTAGCCTAAAGAATGTTGGTGCTACCTAATAAAGAGTAATAAACTCAATGTTTCATGACTTCATTGAAACGTTCATGCAAATATACATTGATCACATACTTATTAAATCATCATTCGAGAGTGGAAACCTAGACCACCTTCGACAATCATCAAAAGGATAAGGAAACATGGGTTTAAAATGAACCCATTAAAGTGAGCTTTATGTGTTCATGCAGGTGATTTTCTTGGTTTTGTAGTCCATAAAAAGGGAATCGAGATAAATGTAAACAAAACAAAGGCCATACAAAATACTGAACCACCTACCAACAAAAAAAAAGTCCAATCTTTGTTGGAAAAAATCAACTTTTTGAGAATATTCATTTTGAATCTAAGTGGCAAGAAAAATGTGTTCTCACCATTTCTATGCTTCAAGAAAGAAGAAAGTTTCAGGTGGGAACCAGAACATCAATAGGCTTTCGATGACATTAAAATATATTCGTCGAAGCCTCCAATGTTTCTACCTCCCATGAAGAACAGGTGATAAAGTTGTACATCACTGCATCTGAATCAACAATTGGGATCATGTTGGCCCAACAAGATGATAATGGTGTCGAAAGAGTCATATATTATTTAAATTGAATTATGAATGAAGTTGAGACTAGATACACTATGGTGGAAACAAATTATGTTTATAATTGTATTTTTCTTATACCAAACTTAAGCATTATATAAAATCTTCCGATGTGTTTGCTTATTCATATTTCGACATTATTAAACACATGTTGTCAAACCGGATTCTACATAGCAGAATCGCAAAATGGTTCTTAGCTCTTACAAAATATTCCTTAAAAGATGTGCCCTTAAAGGCCATAAAAGGCCAAATTGTTGCTTATTTCATAGTAGATCATGCATTGACCAAAGTGGCGCAGAACTATTTTGAGTTCCTGACATGTAAATTATATTTTGACGGTTCCACCCATTCTATGGGAACTGGGGTGGGAATTTTCATCATATCTCCAGAGGGAATTCCAACAAAATATAAATTTAAAATCAACGATTGTTGTTCTAACAACAAGGCTGAGTACGAGGCCTTAATAATGGGTCTTACGATTTTATTAGACTTGGGGGTAATTATAGTTGATATCAAGGGTGACTCCAATTTGGTAATCAAATAGTTAACAAAATAATACAAATGAATCAAAGAGAATTTGTTAATCTATTTCTTTAAAGAAAACTCAATGCTAAAACAATTCGAGAATGTTAATATTGAGCACATACCAAGAATAAAAAAACCAAGAGGCCAATGATATGGACTAAATAGCTTCGGGATACAAATTATTAAAAAGGAAATTAAACTTCCTGAATGAATTCAAATATAAACTAGCATCGACTAGTGTTATCCAGTTTTGTTAATGCCAAAACTGGTGGGGGCAGAGGAGTTGCTACCAGAAATTTTTGAAACTTTTGCCATCGACAACTTGGTAAATTATGATTGGAGAAATTAAATTATTGAGTTTCTTAAAAACCCAAAAGGAACCACAAATTAAAAAAAATTAAATATAAGATGCTAAGTTACATCATTATTGGTAACGAGATATTCAAAAAGATTTCACAAGAGGTGTTGCTTTAGTGCCTTTGTGAAAGTGAAGCTTACTTTGAAATCTCTAATTTCCATAGAGGATCTTATGGCGTGCATCAAGCAGGCTAAAAAATGAAGTGGTTGTTGTGTCGAAAGGGTGTCTACTGACCAACTATCTTGAAATACTGCATCGAGTTCACTTGAGGATGCCAAGATTGTCAAAAACATGGAGGAATACAACATGTACCCGCCAACGAATTACATTCGATCATTAACCCAGGACCATTTAGGGGATGAGACTTAAACTTAATAGGTGAGATCAGACCCACATCTTCCAAAGGCTACATATATGTATTAATGGCTTTGACTACTTCACAAAGTGGATAGAGGAAGTGCATTTATCTAATGTCAACCATGTCAACATGATTAACTTTATCGAAAGTCACATCATGTATTGAAATGAGACCCCTGAAACTGTAACAACAGACTAAGGTTTGGTGTTTATTGGTCGAAAAGTAGTATAATTTGCGTCAGAGTTAGGAATCAACTATTAACATTGACTCCTTACTACGCACAAGAAAATGGCCAAGTAGAAGCTACAAACACGGTCATCATAAATTTAATCAAGAAAAACATAGGCCAAAAAACAAAGAACTAGCATAAGAGCTTAAACCAAGTACTATGGGCTTGTAGGACATCACCCAAGGAGGAAAATAATGCCACATGTTTTCGTCTAACATTTAGATATGGTGCGGTTCTACATGCAGTGTTATGCTTACGGTCTGTGAGAATCCAAAGGAAAATCAAAATTCCATCTGACCATTTTTGGAGCATGATGATGGATGAGCTAGTCGACTTGAACAAAGAAAGGTTACATGCCTTAGATGTCTTAATAAGACAAAAGAAGAGAGTGGTTGAAGCCTACAACAAGAAGGTTAAGTCCAGAGCCTTTTCTGTCGAAGACTATATTTAAAAGGTAATATTACGCGTCGACAAGAAAGATGTGGACTTAGGAAAATGGTCACTAAATTGGGAATGACCTTTAAAGATCAACCAAGTGTTTCTAAATAATGTGTATGAGATCGAGGAGTTTGGTCCTGATAATCAAAAGTTATGAATAAATGGAAAATACTTAAAAAAGTATAGGCCCATGCTTCAAGAAATCAGTATAACAACAAAAAAATAGCATTCAAAATGACATTAATTTGGTCAAAATGGCAGTATTACTAAATGGCAAAGATGGAAAAATTCCATAAGGCTAAAAGAAACATAAATTCTATTACAAAAGAAGCAAAAAAATCTAGGGCTCTAACTCTCACTTCATGTTATCAAAGCGAGTCTTCTCACATTCTAATCGCCGGTCAATTTGAAGGACTTTGGCTTTCAACCGTTCCACTTCAGTTTTCAACATGAGCACATTCGTCGCATGTTCAATACACGATCTGCCCTCAACATCCATTTTCTATTCAAGGAAATCCATACCACATGTATCTATTGCATCTATTTTTGTCTTTTCCTCCTCGATAACATCCTGCAACCAGTTGATTCTATGTGTCCAAGTCAGGATATCATTACCAAGAGAAGCTAGGGTATCCATGTCTTTAACTTTGGCCTCTAAGTAAGTTTACATTTGCTTGGATTGGGACACTACACCCTGTTGATGGGCAAGAAGGCCATATTTGTCTTTGAAGAGACTAGTAGACTCTTGTTTAAGTTTAAAAACTAAGACGACCTGATCCAAGAGAATTTCCAAATCCAAAGAAAAGGTAGAAATCAACGTTGGGTCCTCCAGTAGACTTAGTTATGACACAGAGTCTTGAAGTTCGGTAAGAACATGCAGGTTACCATCAACAACTTCCAAAAGGTTCAAATCTTCCATTTTCAACTTCAACTGCCCAAACTGTTCTTCAAAGTTGTAATTTAAAGGTGCATCAGGAGAAGTTGGATAGACGTTATCCAGATCATCATATGGATCGAAAAGACATTTGAAAAGCTCTAGTGGGGTTCCCTAGGGTTTCCCTTTTGAACAAGGTGGGTTGGTGGTAGATGCAGCGACATGCTGAGTCGTTCGATTGTCCAAGACCTTGGATTATGAGTAAGGGTTGAGTGACGAATCAATGCACTCCTGCCTATCTTCGGGGGATGGAGATCCAGGGGCCTTTGAGGGAGAATGATTGCCTGTTGGAAAAGAGGCGCCTTTGAGACAATGACATCTTGGATTGGCCCTGCCGCAATAATTGTTTGAGTAGTGGTGAGAGCCTCCGCATCAAAAAGAAGAAAGTTATGACAAAGCCAAGATACCTAAAGAAAAGACAAGTAAGATGTCAAATTACCTCTCTAACATCTAAGGAAGGACTCGAAGACTCAGATTAAGGATCAATAATAGGAACGTCCATGTTCCTTATCTTCTTCTGTAAGGGGATAATTTTGACATCTGTTTCATCTTCTGCTTCGAAGGTAACAACATGTGCAGGCCTAACCCTCTTCGATCTTTCTCCCTTCGAGGGTCCAGAACACTCACGGTATCAGTGTCGAGGTTTATTATATCTTGTTCCATGTCAAAAAATGTATAGTTTATCTCCCTGGAAATCATGTATTCTGGAGGGAAAGGTTTAGGGGAATCAGGAACCTCATCTTCATTTAAAATCAGATCCCTCCTTGCCAGATTGACTCGAAGCAGAAAAAGATATAGAAGTAAGGAACATACTAATATCTACAAAGGATGTTGATAAAATAAACATAATTTTATGTGTACCTCTTTTCAGTCGAAAGGCGGATGCGTCTAAAATGTGTGCACCATAAGAGTGGAGTCGACCGCAGTCTCAAAATAGGATTTCCACCAATTCTCGAACTCTTGCAATATGTTGTACCCCAAAATTTCCCCTCTCACTTTTCAAGGGATTTCTCAAGCTTGCACAAGTACATTGGGATTTTCAATACTAAGATTAAAAGGAAACTGTCAAAAGGAGGGAAAACAGATAAAAAATATTTTGACAAATTTGGAGAAAAACAAGTTTTTTCCGATTCAACTCCTCCGATTGGCCTTTTCGCCTCTTTTGATGCAAGTTTGGCTTGCATCCTTCAACTGGGCATTGGCCTCTAGCACGTTGGCTTGGATTCATAAGGCACAAAGCCTCCTATAGCCTCCTTCGATTCCAAGGCAAAAGACTCCCTTTTGGCATCCTTCGATTTGCACTTTTTGCCTCCTATATGCCTCATTCAAATCTGGACATTTTGGCCTCCTGCATGCACCTTTTGTTTGGGCATGTGGTTCCTTTGTTGCAAGCTTCATTTGGGCATTTGACTCCCTTCATGATTTCTTGGTGTGATACGGTGGGAGAGAACTGACTGTTTTTTGGAATGCTAGTTTGCGTTTTGTGTTCGTTTTTGCAAAATGTCGCGGTAAGCAAGAGTCGCCACCGTCTTTTCTTTTATCCAACAAGAAAAGGAAAAAAGCACAGAAAAATTCCTTTTTCGAGATATTTCTCGGGTCCGGGGGGTAGATTATAGAAAGGGAAGGTGTTAGCACCCTTTCTATCTGTGGTTATCCACGAGCTCTTAGGTACTTGCTCATAATGTTTTCAAAATTTGCTTTTCTTTGTGTTTGTAGGTTTGAAAAAGTTTTTATTTGAAAACTTCGATCGTATGAAGTGTTTTGAAAAACTTTGTTCGAAAAGTGTAAGTGTGAAATGTTTTTTTTTTTGAAAGAGAAAGTACTTAAGAACCATCTACCTACTCGAAAAAGGAATCGTTCTATGTTATCTTCCTTTAGACAATGCTATCCCAGTATGAATGAGTAGGTAGCACCGTCGTTGGAGTTTAAGGGTCAATTCGATTAAGGGACGTGCGGTCACTAAAGCAATGTTAGGACGCCTTAGTGGTAACCCTAATGTCTTAGATCATTTTTCTGAGGCAACCTGTTGTACCCCAAAATTTTCCCTCCCATTTCTCATTGATTTCTCACCACAAAGCCTTTGAAGCTCAAGATCCAGTTAGGGTTTCATCTGCTCAAGACCCCCCCTTGCACTGTTGACTCAAATTAGGGTTTGTGTTTGCACAAAGATGCTTTGACCTAAAATTCCCAAGATGACTTTCATGCTTCATATTGGACTCCCAAGTTTACCCATATCAAGTTTCAAGTCTTGATTCCAAGTTTTGCCCAGTCAATTGGACAGTTGACCTAAAAATCAACTGTATTGGGGAAAAAGTCAACTGTGGCCAATTGAAAGTCAAACCTCATGAAATTTGACCCACATCAACATTATGAACTCATATGAATCATTTGATCAAGTTTGGATCACAATTCCCCAAGAAATTTGATCAGATCACCAAAAGGGCAAAATGGTCATTTTTAGGGTTTTGACTGCACAAAGGCAATTTTTGACTGTTTGACCTAGCCAATGGCAAACCAAGCTCACACATGGACTCAAGGACCCCATGGAATTATCTTGACATGATCAACAAACTCAAAAGATCCCAAGTACACAGGATTGACAGTTGAATTTCCCAGTCAATTGATCAATTTTGATTGTATACTGAAAAGTCAAACTTTGACTTTTTGGTCAAAATCAAGAGTCAAGATTCATTTTTCATCAAAACATGCCAAATCATGAGACTTGTCCATCAAGAAACCAAGAAATGCAAATTAGGGTTTAAAATGGAATTTTTCATAACTTAGAATTTTTCTAAGTTATGGAAAACCCTAATTTTTTCCCAACTTTGCCCCACTTTTTCACCAAGATCCATTTGGATTCAAACAAAAGTCCAAACATGAAAGTTGTAGCTTGTTTCATAATATACAACTTTGATTCACAAAGTTTTCTCATTTGAAGCTTTCATCTCAAGTTACAAATTTTTGAATAAGGGCACTAAACCATTCTTAACTTAGTGAAATCTGACCTATTTTGACAAGGTTTTCTACCTAATTTCAAGACCATTTTCTATACACTTCCCGTTGGAATTTCAAATTGCATTTCAAAGATGGATTGTAGTACACATTCCAAGCTTTCCAAAATGTCCAAGAACTTCTCAAACAACCTCATGGTTAGGGAGAATCGAATTCACAATATAGCAAAAACTCACTTTTGAATTGGCCATTTTTTCATGTTCATAAGTTATGCAAACTTCTCAAAACCAGCATGCCCTTGATTACAGGTCCTTAAACCAAGTTACACTCAATAATTTAATGCTTGTTCATTGTTTCAAAGTGTTATTCTATGAGTTCAAGTATTGTATACAAGTTTAATCCATTTTTAGATAAAGTAAACTATCCATTTTTGCAAAAGTTCACTTTATGTCCAATTGGTAAATCAAGCAAGTACAAACCAAATCTCTTTGACACAAGATTATGAACAAATTACTCTGATCAAGAGAAGCTTTGCAGTAGGATTAGAGGTCCCCTACTGACCTAAAACACCAACTTGCATTTTGTTGCTTAAAGGTTAAGAAACATTGCATAACTAGGACCAACTTCCATCTCAGCTTACATACACAAGAACAAAGTTATCAAACACATTACACACATCATAACCAAGCTATTGCACGAGCCATTTACCTCCAAAACATCATCAAACCAAAAAACACCATCAAACTGCAAAAACAGAGTTGCCTCTGCAGTTTGAGTGCCAACTTCTATTCCTCTCAAGCATTCTTGCCAAAACCAATTCACATACCTTTCATACCATCTATGCAAGCTAACCAAAAGCAAAGGCACGACCTGTAATCACTCTAACCACTTCCACCATTTTCACATTTCTGATTTACAGGTGAAGTTCTCTAGCTCGATTCAGAAGCTTTCAAGACAAAGTAAACATTGGAATAGCATCCCTGGACCTCAAGGAAGCTTTTCCAATCATCACCTTGCACTGAAAGTTCTTACATCTCCAGATAGAACTTCAACTGAACAGGTAATTTTTTGAATTCGCATCTCTCTGATTAGGCATCATTAGCTTTAAGTTTGTGAATAAACAAGGTTCTACTCATACCACTGAACATGTCCATGTTTTTACTTTTCATTTCTTTTGCTTGAGTTGTGAGAATTTGGAGTTTGAAAATGGCAGAAAAACTAGGTTAGGATTTGGGGGAGGAGAAATTCTCCCTCATCTTAGAGAGTTAGATCAAGTTATGCATATGGTTAGAATCGTGGTTTCATGCTTAACATTTTTTGTGTTGGAAGTTTGTTCAAAAAATCAAAGAATCAGGATATTCAATTGGAGCTCTTGGCGCGCGTTTTCTGAATAATTTTTGTTCAGAGGTTGAAGAAAGGTGACTTTGGGCTGGGCTTGCTTCTGAGTTACTTTTCACACCACCCTTTTTGGTTTTGCACCCCTGAGCCCATTTGCTTCATTTTTAATATTTTTGACTTTTGCCCTTTTTTGATTGGTTCATTTATTTTTTCTCAGCATATTAAAAACATAAAAATATTTTTCTCATCATTTTTTTGAATTTATTGAATATTTATTTGATTATTTCTTTTGTTTGTACATAAATAAATAAATATACATGTATACCTTTTTTTAAAAATATTAAGATAATGCAAATATATTTTTTATACACTTTTATTTTATTTTTACTTCCTGAAAATATTTTGTATAAAAAATACCCTTTTTATTTTTATATTAAGTATTATTAATTAAATAATACATATCTTGTAAATAATACAAATATACATATATATATATATATATATATATATATATATATATATATATATATATATATATATATATATATATATATATATATATATATATATATATATATATATATATATATATATATATATATATATATATATATATATATATATATATATATATATATATATATATATATATATATATATATATATATATATATATATATATATATATATATATATATATATATATATATATATATATATATATATATTAACACATTTAGGGTAAAATGCCAAAAAATGTACATATTTTATATTTTATTTTTTAATACTAAAAAAGGCCTTTTTTACAAATACACCATATTTTATTTTATGTTTTTTATGTAAATAATAAATATTATATGAATTGATTAATTAATGCATTTTGTTTAATAGAATTAGGGTTTTTGCCCTAAATTCAAAAATACTCCAAAATAGTATCTTTTTATTTTCTTTTTTATTTTTACATAAATAATACTTTCTTTCATACACATACCAAACATTTTTGCATCTTACATATTTTATTCCATTTTTATTATTGTACATTAAATTGTATAAACTCAAAATTGATGTAATAGTTTTAGGTTTCAATTTCTTGTCTAAATATCCCCATTTGAAACATTGTACCCCCTCCCCATATTATTATGTTGTAATAGCGTAGGATTTTAAATTTCGCACTTTTATCGCTTTCTAAACATACTATGCTAGAATTAGGGTTTTGTATGCGAATAAAAATGAACAAAATAGTTGGACCTAATACAAGATAAATGAGCATGAAAAATGGACAACACATCTCACACTTGAACCCCTAGGGTACTCCACTTTGTTGCCTTCAAATAATTTGGCCATATTGCATGTTGAACTTCTTTGGGTAAAACAAACAATCAAATGATCATAGTCCCTCAAAATGTTGCTTAAATGAATGATCAAGTCCCTTTTAAAGAAAATTGCCCAAAGACATTTAACACTATTGCAACTATGGTCTAAACGATGACCTGCGCCCGTCCCTTTAATCTCCTAAAACAAGATTGTCCACCAAATGCAATGGTGGAACAAAATTGTCAAAAGGTTTAAAACATAACAAAAATCTTTGAGAAAACTTTAGGGTAGATGAACTCTTAAGTACTTGTCAACTTTCCAAGAAAACACTTGCCTTATTTCAAAACCCACTTCACAAACACTTTCAAAACAAACTTTCAAAAAAACTTTGAAACATCTTTTCAAAAAGACAAACACCTTTTGTAAAACATTCGAGTAAAGAATTGTTGCAAGGGTAGCCTACACAAGGCATCTTTTTCAAAACCTTTTCAAAACCACACACAAAGCACCATTTCAAACAATTGAAAACCAAGGCAAGTTGATCTAAGCAAGTACCTAAGAGCCCATGGATAACCATTGATAGAAGGGGTGCTAATACCTTCCCCTTCTATAATCTACTCCCCAAACCCAAGAAAAATCTCAAAGGTTTTTGCTGTGCTTTTTAAACCTTTCCTTAGGATAAAATAAAAAGTCGGTGGCGACTCTTGCTCAACCGAGACATTTGCGAAAACGAACGCAAAACCCTAGTCAGTTCTTCCACCGTATCACAGAACTGGCGACTCTGCTGGGGAGTATCTTTAAAGTGGAGTAACCTTAGGGTTTAGATCACCCTCTTGCATGACTAATTGTTTGATTTGCTTGTTTTATACTTTGGCTCTATTGTTTGGGTTTACAATCCTTCACCCGGATTTTGGGAAACATTCATAGATAGCAATACGTTGTGGAAACTGTGCGGGGTATACCGACACGGTCTAAGCAATAGCTATATTAGTGCGACATATTTGTGAGTACCGGTAACCCTTGAGTTCAATCAAGGAGAGTACGGGGCCGCTGAGTGATGTCACTAAGCACTAATGACTTAGAACCTTACTTGACCATCTTGGCCTTTTATTAGGGGTAGTGAGATGACCGGCTTTGGTGCAATCCGAAGTTGGTAGATACTCGATACTACACTCATTGAGGGTTGTTTTCTTGGAATATTTTGGTCGCTAGTTAAGTGGCTAAACCAAAACAATGAACATTGAAAATAATCCAGTGATATTGAGCTCCTTAGAACCCGATTACTATTTATAGGACAAGTTTTTAAGCCAACTACACTCAAGAGGGTACTTACCTATGAAACCCCATGCAAGCCTGAAATTAGGGTTTGGTGTGATTTACTTGTACATATGTTTTGTGCATACATCATAAGCATCATAAAACATCATATGCATTCGCTAACCATTTCAAGGGTTTTGGATCTTCATCTTTGTTCTTGTTTTGTAGGACATGGAAATCCCTCGCAGAAATACCATTCAAGTCAACCTTGTGAGAATCTCTCCTCAACTCAAGGAGATCACCTCAAGAATTCCGGAAAATTCATCCTTCAGTGAAAGACATGGTAGACTGCTCAGCCTAGTCAACACCAACATTGAAGAAGACATGATGAAAGTGCTATTCCAGTTCTTTGACCCTCTTCACCACTGCTTCACTTTCCCTGATTATCAGTTGGTACCCACTTTGGAGGAGTTTTCTCAACTCCTAAGAATCCCTATCCTTAATCAACTACCCTTCAACGGTACGGAAAAGGAACCAAAGCCGGAAGATGTTGCTCGAGCATTACATCTACAACCATCCGACATCAAGGGGCATTGGGAAACCCGAAGTGGCGTCAAAGGGTTCTTAGCAAAATTCTTGTTTGAGAAGGCACAAGAATGTTGGAACTCATTGGACCTACAAGCCTTTGAAGAGATTGTGGCACTCCTTATCTACGGGTTGGTCTTGTTCCCAAATTCTGACCAATTGGTAGATGTCAACGCCGTCAAAATCTTCTTGTCCAGAAATCCAATACCAACATTGCTTGGGGACATCCTCCACTCATTTTACACACGAACAATGAGAAAGAGGGGTGTTCTCATGTGCTGTACTCCTATCCTCGCAAGGTGGTTTATTTCGCACCTTCCACAATCTGTCTTGAAGAATGACCAAGGTACAAGGTGGTCCCAACGATTGATGACTCTTACTCATTCTGATGTGCATTGGTGTTCTCGGTCCAGAGAAAATGTCATCATTGTCGATCGTTGCGGAGAATTTCCTAATGTTCCTTTACTTGGAATCAGGGGAGGTATTACCTACAACCCTTGCCTAGCTTTGAGGCAATTTGGATATGCACGGAGGGATGGCCCTCATGATATGTTGATTCCTAGCCTAGTTTTTGACTTCGACAACGATGCGCAAGGACTTCACCAAAGATTCATCAGAGTTTGGGGAAAACTCAACAAAGTTGATAGCAAGACTCTGGGACACAAGAACTCCATCCCTCTTGAGCCCTATCTCAAGTGGGTACGAGCCCGAGCCCAAAGTCTAATGATGCCTTATCCTCATGTACTCCCAGTGATCAAAGAGCCCGTCAATGAAGGAGAGGTTCCCTACACCATCCTGCATCCAAACATGCCTACATCGTGGGAGGAAATGCAGAAAAGTTGGATTCAGCTCAAGGAGGAACGGAACACTTTTGAAGCTAGCTACTACGCCAGTGAAAAGAAGGTTCTAGAGCTTACCCGCCGACTCCACGAGCAAGAGGCCCTCAACACCTACATCGCACCAAAGAGGATGCGCAATGTCTTTCTGCCTTGAGAAGTTTATTTTGTAACATTTGGCCCATGGGGCATTTATGTACTAACAAATTTCTTCTTATTAATATGATGTGCGTTCTTCTTTGTCTGAAACAATTTTGAATGTCCTAAATCCTTGAATGCATTGCATACATCAGCATACCATTCATCATGTGCATAAGCAGGTCTCACTCCAGGTTTCCTTATCTATCTGCTGTTTATTTCAGTAGGATGGATCTCGAGCAAACAGTCAAAGACCTACAAGCCCAGAATGCACAGTTCCAGCAACTCTTGATGACTTTGGTTAAAAGTCAAGAGGATATCAAGACTCATTTGGAGAATAAGGACCCAGTGAAGAAGAAAAAGAGGATCGGGGTGGCTACTTTGGGGAGAAGATTTGACAGAGAAGCTCGGAGAGTGCTTGAATTTCCTCCTACTTCTGATGAAGGGACTAGTAAAAGAGATCGAGTTGCGGTGCCTTCCGAGTCTGATGCAGAAGAGGAAGAGGTTGAAGAGGATGAAGATTATTCTGACCAGCAATATCCTCCAGCTGATGATAAGTACAAGGGTTTAGAAGACAGATTGGCTGCCATGGAATTGCAAAGGGTACCGGGTTTGGATTTTGAAGACATGGGCTTGGTTGCCGGAATTGTGATTCCCCCAAAATTCAAAGTGCCAGTGTTTGTGAGGTATGATGGGCTATCCTGCCCTAAAATGCATCTCAGGTCCTACGTAAGAAAGATTCAACCCTATACGGCAGATAAAAACCTCTGGATTCATTTCTTTCAAGACAGCCTGTCGGGAGCTCAGTTGGAGTGGTTTTATCAGCTAGAAGGAACCAGTGTCAGGAATTGGGAAGATTTGGCCACCGCCTTCTACAAACAATACCAGTATAATTCTGATCTTGCTCCTACTCGTACCCAACTTCAGGGTATGTCACTAGGAACAAGTGAGGGATTCAAAGAATATGCACAAAAATGGAGGGATCTGGCTGGCAGGGTGCAGCCTCCTTTAACCGATCGTGAGCTCGTTGATATGTTTCTCGGGACCCTATCTGGGCCGTTTTTCAATCATCTAATTGGTAACTCTTCCGCAGGGTTTACCGATTTGATCTTAACCGGCGAAAGAATAGAGGCTGGCATCAAGTCAGGAAAGATTCAGAAGGGTGTTGCTGTAAGTGTTGAGAAGAAACCTTTTAAGAAGGAGACAGCTATGGTATATTCTCAGAGAAGAGTAGGGAAGATGGAGCGTCGGCCAACTGTGGGGGCCGTAATGATTCAAAACACTGCGAGTGAGCAGCCTCGCTATAACCAGTCCAGACCAAATCAGCAACGGGTGGAAAGGCCACAACGGCAGTTCACCCGTATTAATATGACTCCAGCGCAAGTGCTTCCCCATCTATTGAAGTTGAATCTTGCCACCATCAAGGAGGCGCCAAAGAATGTAAATACGTCCTCTCCACATTATCATGCCAATGCTAAATGCGCCTACCATTCAGACAGTGTTGGACACGACACCAATGATTGTTGGGCACTCAAGCATAAAATCCAGGACCTGATAGAGGCTAAGGAGGTAGAGTTTGACGCTCCAGAGAAGCCTAATGTGATATCTGCACCTATGCCGAAGCACGGTCGAAACATCAATGCCATTGAAGAGGATTTGTATGTTGCTGACGTCAGTGATCTGACTACTCCACTGCTAACCATTAAGTTGAATTTGTTAAGGGCCGGGATCTTCCCGAGATGTAAAGAAGACTGCTACTGTTGCCACTCTCTGCCGTTTGATTGTCCGCTATTAAAGAAAGGCATCCAAGGCCTTATGGATAGCCGACAAATTTTGTTCGAAAAAGTTTCTACTGTTCCAGTTCATGTTGAAAATGTCTCAATCATAACCATTCACGCCAATCTTTCCAAGGCCGTCAAAAAGCCTGTTAAGATTACACCAGCTGCAAAATCTGTACCTTTGAAGATAACAATGCCAGGGCCTGTTCCCTATGTTTCTGAGAAGTCGATACCTTGGAACTATGGCGGTGACATCTACTACCATGGTATCAAGCAAATCGAGGTAATTGAAGAAAGTTCGGATGATGAAGGAGCCAGCATTAGTAACATTGCGGGCACCAGCAAAATCACCAGGAGCGGGAGAATATTTTCTCCAGAGATTGCCCCTCCAAGAGCAGTCTTTGGACCCTCATCAGCTAAAGAAGTCATCCCTGCACCAGTAAAGCTCTCTGCTAGAACTCCTTTGATTGAAGAAGTTGTTTTTCCTAGTGCTGTCTCTCCTACCATTGCTGATAAAGGAAAGGGAATACAAGATGAGCCCGTCAGGACGAGGGCTCAACCCTTGATGATCCCGGAAGCCTCCAAGAAAGAAATGGACGAGATTTTGAGGATAATCAAGAGAAGTGATTACGATGTGGTGGAACAGTTGGGGCAAACCCCCTCCAAGATCTCCATGCTGGCACTATTGCTTTGCTCAGAAGCGCACGCTCAAGCTTTGATTAAGTTTCTGAAGGCAGCTCATGTGCCCCAGGAAACCTCTACGGACCAATTTCAACATTGCGTGGCTAGCCTGATTGCAGACAATGGATTAGGTTTTTCTGATGCCGACCTAACCCCTAAAGGCCGAAACCACAATGATGCTTTGCATATTTCAATCGAGTGTCGCGGAACCACCCTTGCACATGTTTTGGTTGATACCGGGTCGTCGCTGAATGTTTTGCCTAAGAAGGCCTTGGACCGGCTAGATTGCGAAGGGTTGGATTTGAAGCCGAGTGATATTGTCGTCAGAGCTTTCGATGGGTCGAAGAGAATGGTCCATGGAGAGGTTGAAATTCCCATCAAGATAGGTACTGAGGTGTTTAAATCCACTTTCTATGTAATGGACATCCGTCCATCATACTCCTGCCTGCTGGGTAGACCTTGGATACACCATGCTGGGGCAGTCACCTCCTCCTTGCATCAGATGCTGAAGTATCCTGTCAAGGGAAAGATCATCACTGTCCACGGCGAAGAAGAGTACATGATTAGCCACTTAAATTCTTTCCGGTATGTGGAGGTTGAAGGAGAGTTCATTGAGACGCCGTTTCAACATTTCGAAGAGGTTCTTCCTGAAATAGCAGTAACAAAGTTGGCAGCTGAGGCACCGAGGCAGATGGCCAGGATGGCATCTCTGGAGGATGCAAGAGCCGCAATCAAAGAAGGGAAGAATTCAGCGTGGGGGCAGTTACCTGACATTCCGCATAAGACTGACAAGTTTGGATTAGGGTTCATAGCCGCTGGCCAGAAAGCTATGCGCCAGTCAAAGATTGAAAGAGCGCCAGTCAAAATTTCTCCTTACAGAATCAACGCTCTGGAAGATGAAGACAAGGAAAGCAACATTGAAGAGTGGATTCATCCAACTGTCAGAGGAGGATTGAGCAATTGGGAGGCTAAAGACTTTGTCCCCGTCACTTTTATTCATCAGTAATTTATCTATTAAACATTTCTTATTTGGTCTGTAATATTTTACTTTCAAACAATCCGTACACTATCTTTTCACCTCCTGCCTTGCCCGGGGCATGTAGGTCCACTTGTAAGGGTTTTGACTATTTTTCATATTCATATGCCATGTTTAATGAATCATTGGACGTTTTTCATTTGATAAACTGCTTATGTTCATTTTCTTTCCTTTTGCATTTTTTGTTTAAGGATGGCTATCCCTTACACACACCCACACTCACCAATGCAGGTACCCATCCACTCCGGATTCCATGGGTGACTATTCTGCTGTATCTTTCAATAACTCTGAAGATCTGGTCAATCTAGCCGAGTATGAAGATGACGAAGGTTGTGAAGTACCCGGAGAACTAGCCAGACTTCTGCAACAAGAGGAAAGGGCCATCTTACCGCATGAAGAGCCATTGGAAGCTGTTAACTTGGGAACCAAGGAGGATCGGAAGGAGGTGCAAGTGGGTGCCAACCTGGAACCAAAAGTCAAGGAGCGCTTGGTACAGTTGCTAAATGAGTATGTTGAAATCTTCGCTTGGTCCTATAAAGACATGCCGGGTCTAGACACAGATATCGTGGTTCACCGTCTCCCCACAAGAGAAGACTGTCCACCAATCAAGCAAAAAGTTCGCCGAATGAGGCCCGACATGTCCGAAAAGATCAAAGCAGAAGTAATGAAGCAATTCGATGCTGGCTTCCTGGCTGTTACGTCATATCCTCAATGGGTCGCTAACATTGTACCGGTACCAAAGAAAGATGGCAAAGTCAGAATGTGTGTGGACTACTGGGATTTGAATAGGGCCAGCCCTATAGATGATTTCCCGCTACCTCATATTGACATCTTAGTCGACAATACAGCTCAGCATAAAGTGTTTTCCTTCATGGACGGATTCTCGGGCTACAACCAAATCAAAATGGCCCCCGAGGACATGGAGAAAACAACTTTTGTTACACAATGGGGCACTTTCTGTTACAAAGTGATGCCGTTCGGGCTGAAGAATGCAGGGGCAACTTATCAACGCGCCATGGTAGCTTTATTTCATGACATGATACATCATGAGATTGAAGTTTACGTAGACGATATGATAGCTCGGTCACAAACAGAGGAAGATCACCTTGAACATTTGGAGAAGCTGTTTGCCAGGTTAAAAGAATACAAGCTCAGGCTGAATCCAAGCAAATGCACTTTTGGAGTTAGGTCTGGTAAACTCCTGGGATTCATTGTAAGCAACAAAGGCATTGAAGTCGATCTGGCAAAAGTAAAAGCAATACAAGAGATGCCTGCTCCCCGTACTGAAAAGGAGGTTAGAGGATTCTTGGGGCGCATAAACTATATTGCCAGATTCATCTCACATCTGACTTCTACCTGTGAGCCAATTTTCAAACTCTTGAAAAAAGATCAGGTAGTGGAATGGAACGACGACTGCCAAGCTTCTTTTGATAGAATCAAGGAGTATTTACTAGAACCTCCTATTCTGATGCCACCCGTCGAATGAAGACCATTGATCATGTATTTGACCGTCTTGGATAACTCAATGGGGTGTGTTTTGGGCCAGCATGACGAGTCTGGTCGAAAAGAGCATGCTATTTATTACCTTAGCAAAAAGTTTACCGACTGTGAGACTCGCTACTCACTGCTCGAGAAAACTTGTTGCACTTTGGTATGGGCTGCTCGCCAACTAAGACAGTATATGCTGACTCATACTACTTTGTTGATATCCAAAATGGACCCTATCAAGTATATCTTCGAGAAGCCCGCTTTATCTGGAAGGATAGCTAGATGGAAAATGATCTTAACCGAGTATGACATCCAGTACACCACCCAAAAAGCTATAAAAGGGAGTGTACTAGCTGACCATCTGGCTCATCAGGCTATCGAAGACTATCAACCCATGAGATTTGACTTCCCAGACGAGGACATCATGAATTTGGACAACGTTGAAAGTGACGGACCGTATGACGGACCCAAAAAGGGATCCCGATGGACCCTGTACTTTGATGGTGCTTCAAATGCACTTGGAAACGGTATTGGCGCAGTACTCATTTCTCCAGAAGGTTGTCACACTCCTTTCACGGCCCGACTTTGCTTCAGCTGCACAAACAACATGGCTGAGTATGATGCTTGCATCTTTGGTCTCGAGGCTGCTATAGACTTGGGGATCAAATCTTTGATCGTATTTGGGGACTCGACTTTGGTCATCAGCCAAATCAAAGGAGACTGGGATACCAAGCATCCTAATCTTATCCCATACAAAGAACATGTCCTGACATTGTTGCCTCATTTCGAGCAAATTACCTTCGAGCATTTCCCGCGAGAAAAGAATCAGCTAGCCGACGCTCTAGCCACAATGTCCTCCATGTTTAAACTCAACTGGGATAACGAGACTCCCCAAATCACCATCAAGCGAATGAATGAACCGGCACATTGCCACGAGATTAATACCAAAGAAGTAGTGGAACAACCTTGGTTCCATGAAATCAAAAGGTATCTCGAGACTAGAGATTATCCTGGAGGAGCTTCCGTAAATGACAAGAAGTTCTTAAGGAAATTCGCTGCTAAGTTCTTCCTGAGCAACGACATCCTTTACAAACGAAGCCATGATTGTGTATTACTCCGATGTGTGGATAAAGCTGAAGCAGAGTTGATCATGACTGATATACACAGCGGCACATTTGACACTCACTTGAGCGGGCATACGATGGCTAAGAAGATCCTAAGGGAAGGCTATTACTGGTCTACCATGGAAGCTGACTGCCATCAACATTTCCGTACTTGTCACAAGTGTCAAGTCTATGCTGACAAAGTTCATATTCCTCCGGTTCCCCTCAACGTCCTGACTGCCCCGTGGCCCTTTGCAATGTGGGGCATTGATATGATTGGAGAGATCAAGCCCACGGCTTCCAATGGACATCGCTTCATCCTAGTTGCCATTGACTACTTCACTAAATGGGTCGAAGCAGCTTCCTTCGCCTCTGTCACCAAAAACGTGGTTGCCCGCTTTATCAAGCAAAATCTCATATGTCGGTATGGTGTTCAAGACAGGATCATTACGGACAACGGTACAAATCTGAATAACATAATGATCACTGCATTATGCGAACAGTTCAAGATTTATCATCACAATTTATCTCCCTATCGGTCGAAGATGAACGGTGCTGTTAAAGCTGCGAACAAAAACATTAAGAAGATCATTCAGAAAATGACAGTCACTTACAAAGACTGGCATGAGATGTTACCGTTTGCTCTGCATGGATACCGTACGACGACACGTACTTCAACTGGGGCAACCCCATTTTCTTTGGTTTATGGCATGGAAGTTGTTTTGCCTATGGAAGTCCAGATCCCTTCTCTAAGGATTATGAAGGATGCAGGTTTGAATGAAGATGATTGGATGCAGACCCGACTTGATCAACTCAATCTGATCGACGAGAAGCGACTTGCTGCTATATGCCATGGTTAGACGTATCAGAAGCGGATGATCAGGGTCTTCAATAAGAAAGTCAGACGTCAAGTGTATCGAGTCGGGGATCTCGTAATCAAGCGGATTATCTTGCCGCAAAGTGATCCCAGGGGCAAATGGACTCCTACATATGAAGGATCATTTGTGATCAAGAGCATATTTTCTGGTGGTGCAATGATTCTGACCACCATGGACGGCGACGATTTGCCTCACCCTGCAAACGCAGACATAGTCAAAAGATACTACGCATAAAATAACCCGACAAGTCAAAAACCCGAAAGGGCGGCTTGGGAAAAAATGGGCATCCCGGTGAACCAAAAACCCGAAAGGACGGTTCAGGCAAAAATTAGGGATAAAAACGAAAAAATCTGTACACCCGGCAAGTCGAAAACCCGAAAGGGCGGCTTGGGCAAAAAGGGGTTTCCCGGTGGATCGAAAACCCGAAAGGGCGATTCAGGCAAAAGTTAGGGAATTAAAGCGTATGACTATGTCTCGTCGGATCACTTCAAAGACAATCTCTTCATCAACCAGTTCCAGACTTCTGATCAATCCAGTCATCGTCAAACAAAGCATTGAATGGACAAATATTCAGAGTTGTGAAAGCTATAGCAGAACGGAGTCCCATGGAACTATTTCACATAGCCATCCTTTATTTTGTATAAAATCTTTCGATATTTACGACAAAGTCCTCTTACTAGGATGATTGTCTCCTTTGTACAAATATACTCAAAGAAAATCAATACAAATACTCTTCCCAAAAATTTGTGTCATTTCCCTTTTCTTTTTCTCTTGCACTATTTGTTTTATTTTGAGAAACGTCCAATGTTTTGTTAAATAGGCATATGCATTTGAAACATAACCACTTCCTAAATGAACCTAAGAAAAAGGATTACTGATAGGATGAAGGTACAAATGGATATCTTGACACCCTTTCGAAGGAAATCCCCCAAGAGATTTGGAATCCACATCTCTAGCAAACCCTGAGGCTTATCTCTAGCAGACTCTCGAAGCTTATCCCCAGTAAGGCTCTGGAAGGTATTTCCCTGCAGAGCACGAACGTCTCTCCCGAGTTTTATTCAAAGTTACTCCTCACAAGAGCTTATAACTGGGTTATCCTCAGCTAACAACCACAGAAGATCGCACTCGCCAGAATTCTTCCTATCCCCAGAGGAGTTTATCTTTGTTATCACCAGCCAGAGAGTCCTCCAGAGCTCAATTTTCCTCAGAGTGCAAATTTTCAATATCCCCAGCGGAGCCAGACTAATGAGCCTTCTCCCCACAGAGTTTTAGGAAGAGAAATCTTGAGTTCCCCAGTGAGATCGCCAGAATTGCTTCCCATCAAGTTGAAGATTCTCAGTCTTACCTCCCCAGCATGAGTCTACTAGATTGATACTCCCCAGTAGAGGTCATCAGGAATTCTCTTCCCCAGCAGCAGCCAAGGATTTATTTTCCCCGGCAGCAGTCAAGATGCTTTTATCTTCAGCCACCTCGGATTCATTTATCCTCAGCAAGATAGCTCGTCAGCTTACATGCGCATTCATCGCATTCATGTCATAAACATTGATGTCACGTATATTGCATCATGCATCATAACGTTGCATACAACTAACTCTTTATCTTTTCAGGAAAGATCAGTCGACAGACTAAAATTATTCAACTTCAAGATTTCTGAAAAACAGTTCACGGGTTCTCCAAGTAAACGGATGTTAACCTGTCACTTGTTCAGATTCTTTTTCAAGACTTCTGAAAACAGTTTACGCATTCTTCCCAACAACGGATGTTAATCTATCGACTTGTTCAGATGCAACTTCTGAAAACAGTTTACGGACGCTTCCCAACAACGGATGCTGCTCTATTGCTTATTCAACTTCAAGATTTCTGAAAAACAGTTCACGGGTTCTCCAAGTAAACGGATGTTAACCTGTCACTTGTTCAGATTCTTCTTCAAGACTTCTGAAAACAGTTTATGGATTCTTCCCAACAACGGATGTTAATCTATCGACTTGTTCAGATGCAACTTTTGAAAACAGTTTACGGACGCTTCCCAACAACGGATGCTGCTCTGTTGCTTATTCAACTTCAAGACTTCTGAAAACAGTTTACGGATTCTTCCCAACAACGGATGTCAATCTATTGCTTGTTCAGACCCCCCAGTTCAGAGATGGTCCCAAGCCTGGACACCTTCCTGATATTCCCTTCCAGATGGCATCTCTAAGCCCATCCCCGACAAGATTTCTGTCACTCTCCCAAATGGCATTCCCACATCCATTGCTTTGACAAGTGCAAATTTCCAGGCACTCTAGTGTCCAATCTCCTTTTACCCTCGAGTCACGAAAGGCAAACTTGCCAATCTAACTCTTCGGATTCAAGAAGATTGAACAGGGGCAACTGTTGTACCCCAAAATTTGCCCTCCCATTTCTCATTGATTTCTCACCACAAAGCCTTTGAAGTTCAAGATCCAGTTAGGGTTTCATCTGCTCAAGACCCCCCCTTGCACTGTTGACTCAAATTAGGGTTTGTGTTTGCACAAAGATGCTTTGACCTAAAATGCCCAAGATGACTTTCATGCTTCATATTGGACTCTCAAGTTTACCCATATCAAGTTTCAAGTCTTGATTCCAAGTTTTGCCCAGTCAATTGGACAGTTGACCTAAAAATCAACTGTATTGGGGAAAAAGTCAACTGTGGCCAATTGACAGTCAAACCTCATGAAATTTGACCCACATCAACATTATGAACTCATATGAATCATTTGATCAAGTTTGGATCACAATTCCCCAAGAAATTTGATCAGATCACCAAAAGGGCAAAATGGTCATTTTTAGGGTTTTGACTGCACAAAGGCAATTTTTGACTGTTTGACCTAGCCAATGGCAAACCAAACTCACACATGGACTCAAGGACCCCTTGGAATTATCTTGACATGATCAACAAACTCAAAAGATCCCAAGTACACAGGATTGACAGTTGAATTTCCCAGTCAATTGATCAATTTTGACTGTATACTGAAAAGTCAAACTTTGACTTTTTGGTCAAAATCAAGAGTCAAGATTCATTTTTCATCAAAACATGCCAAATCATGAGACTTGTCCATCAAGAAACCAAGAAATGCAAATTAGGGTTTAAAATGGAATTTTTCATAACTTAGAATTTTTCTAAGTTATGGAAAACCCTAATTTTTTCCCAACTTTGCCCCACTTTTTCACCAAGATCCATTTGGATTCAAACAAAAGTCCAAACATGAAAGTTGTAGCTTGTTGCATAATCTACAACTTTGATTCACAAAGTTTACTCATTTGAAGCTTGCATCTCAAGTTACAAATTTTTGAATAAGGGCACTAAACCATTCTTAACTTAGTTAAATTTGACCTATTTTGACAAGGTTTTCTACCTAACTTCAAGACCATTTTCCATACACTTCCAGTTGGAATTTCAAATTTCATTTCAAAGATGGATTGTAGTACACATTCCAAGCTTTCCAAAATGTCCAAGAACTTCTCAAACAACCTCATGGTTAGGGAGAATCGAATTTCACAATATAGCAAAAACTCACTTTTGAATTGGCCATTTTTTCATGTTCATAAGTTATGCAAACTTCTCAAAACCAGCATGCCCTTGATTACAGGTCCTTAAACCAAGTTACACTCAATAATTTAATGCTTGTTCATTGTGTCAAAGTGTTATTCTATGAGTTCAAGTATTGTATACAAGTTTAATCCATTTTTAGATAAAGTAAACTATCCATTTTTGCAAAAGTTCACTTTATGTCCAATTGGTAAATCAAGCAAGTACAAACCAAATCTCTTTGACACAAGATTATGAACAAATTACTCTGATCAAGAGAAGCTTTGCAGCAGGATTAGAGGTCCCCTACTGACCTAAAACACCAACTTGCATTTTGTTGCTTAAAGGTTAAGAAACATTGCATAACTAGGACCAACTTCCATCTCAGCTTACATACACAAGAACAAAGTTATCAAACACATTACACACATCATAACCAAGCTATTGCACGAGCCATTTACCTCCAAAACATCATCAAACCAAAAAACACCATCAAACTGCAAAAACAGAGTTGCCTCTGCAGTTTGAGTGCCAACTTCTATTCCTCTCAAGCATTCTTGCCAAAACCAGTTCACATACCTTCCATACCATCTATGCAAGCTAACCAAAAGCAAAGGCACGACCTGTAATCACTCTAACCACTTCCACCATTTTCACATTTCTGATTTGCAGGTGAAGTTCTCTAGCTCGATTCAGAAGCTTTCAAGACAAAGTAAACATTGGAATAGCATCCCTAGACCTCAAGGAAGCTTTTCCAATCATCACCTTGCACTGAAAGTTCTTACATCTCCAGATAGAACTTCAACTGAAAAGGTAATTTTTTGAATTTGTATCTCTCTTATTAGGCATCATTAGCTTTAAGTTTGTGAATAAACAAGGTTCTACTCATACCACTGAACATGTCCATGTTTTTACTTTTCATTTCTTTTGCTTGAGTTGTGAGAATTTGGAGTTTGAAAATGACAGAAAAACTAGGTTAGGATTTGGGGGAGGAGAAATTCTCCCTCATCTTAGAGAGTTAGATCAAGTTATGCATATGGTTAGAATCGTGGTTTCATGCTTAACATTTTTTGTGTTGGAAGTTTGTTCAAAAAATCAAAGAATCAGGATATTCAATTGGAGCTCTTGGCGCGCGTTTTCTGAATAATTTTTGTTCAGAGGTTGAAGAAAGGTGACTTTGGGCTGGGCTTGCTTCTGAGTTACTTTTCACACCACCCTTTTTGGTTTTGCACCCCTGAGCCCATTTGCTTCATTTTTAATATTTTTGACTTTTGCCCTTTTTTGATTGGTTCATTTATTTTTTCTCAGCATATTAAAAACATAAAAATATTTTTCTCATCATTTTTTTTGAATTTATTGAATATTTATTTGATTATTTCTTTTGTTTGTACATAAATAAATAAATATACATGTATACCTTTTTTTAAAAATATTAAGATAATGCAAATATATTTTTTATACACTTTTATTTTATTTTTACTTCCTGAAAATATTTTGTATAAAAAATACCCTTTTTATTTTTATATTAAGTATTATTAATTAAATAATACATATCTTGTAAATAATAAATATTATATGAATTGATTAATTAATGCATTTTGTTTAATAGAATTAGGGTTTTTGCCCTAAATTCAAAAATACTCCAAAATAGTATCTTTTTACTTTCTTTTTTATTTTTACATAAATAATACTTTCTTTCATACACATACCAAACATTTTTGCATCTTACATATTTTATTCCATTTTTATTATTGTACATTAAATTGTATAAACTCAAAATTGATGTAATAGTTTTAGGTTTCAATTTCTTGTCTAAATATCCCCATTTGAAACATTGTACCCCCCTCCCCATATTATTATGTTGTAATAGCGTAGGATTTTAAATTTCGCACTTTTATCGCTTTCTAAACATACTATGCTAGAATTAGGGTTTTGTATGCGAATAAAAATGAACAAAATAGTTGGACCTAATACAAGATAAATGAGCATGAAAAATGGACAACACATCTCACACTTGCACCCCTAGGGTACTCCACTTTGTTGCCTTCAAATAATTGGGCCATATTGCATGTTGAACTTCTTTGGGTAAAACAAACAATCAAATGATCATAGTCCCTCAAAATGTTGCTTAAATGAATGATCAAGTCCCTTTTAAAGAAAATTGCCCAAAGACATTTAACACTATTGCAACTATGGTCTAAACGATGACCCGCGCCCGTCCCTTTAATCTCCTAAAACAAGATTGTCCACCAAATGCAATGGTGGAACAAAATTGTCAAAAGGTTTAAAACATAACAAAAATCTTTGAGAAAACTTTAGGGTAGATGAACTCTTAAGTACTTGTCAACTTTCCAAGAAAACACTTGCCTTATTTCAAAACCCACTTCACAAACACTTTCAAAACAAACTTTCAAAAAAACCTTGAAACATCTTTTCAAAAAGACAAACACCTTTTGTAAAACATTCGAGTAAAGAATTGTTGCAAGGGTAGCCTACACAAGGCATCTTTTTCAAAACCTTTTCAAAACCACACACAAAGCACCATTTCAAACAATTGAAAACCAAGGCAAGTTGATCTAAGCAAGTACCTAAGAGCCCATGGATAACCATGGATAGAAGGGGTGCTAATACCTTCCCCTTCTATAATCTACTCCCCGAACCCAAGAAAAATCTCAAAGGTTTTTGCTGTGCTTTTTAAACCTTTCCTTAGGATAAAATAAAAAGTCGGTGGCGACTCTTGCTCAACCGAAACATTTGCGAAAACGAACGCAAAACCCTAGTCAGTTCTTCCACCGTATCACACAATCGTTTCGAGGCAACTATGATCTTTGGACAAGATGGCGACCTCTAAAACTTCCTATACTTAATGACCGCGTTCAAAGGCAACCAAGTGAGGTGTACCCTAAGAGTGCGCATGTGCGAGTGTGTTATTTTCAGTTAATTTTGTCTTTGTACATGTCAATGGTTATCTATGTTGATTTTAGGTTAAACATTTGATCTTGTCATGCATTCCCTATTATCAAACATCTAACAGTTTATGAGTTGTGGAAATTTAATTGCGGAAATTAAACTAGCTATTACAAGGCGTCGGGTACTTACATCACCAAAAGAAACCCTTGAAATTAAAATGCGGAAAATAAATAAAGCGATAAAATAGTAAAGTCCTATTAAACTATGACATCCTGGGAAACAGATACAATATTAAATAAAATGGATCTTGTGCAGGAAATTAAATCAGGCGAGTTCTATGGTTTTGACCCTTTGATCATTAAAGAAAAGATTTTTGGTTTGTTTTTGAATTAAAAAGGAATTAAACTAAGTTAATTATTAAATTAATAAATTAATTAATTAATTAATGAAAATAATATTTTTGGGTTTTTTGTATTTAAAGAAATAAAAATAAATTTGATCAAAGTTAGTAAAACCTAATTGTCTAAGTTAATTTTAATTGTTGCAAAATATATTAAAAGTTATTCATAATTAAAACTAAATTAATTAAATTAATATTTATTAACAAAAATAAAATGCTGAAATTTAATTTTAATAAATAAAATATTTTTGGGTTTTGATTTTATAGAGAGAAAAGCTTTAATTGGTTGGTTAGTAATTAAAAATAATAACAATAAATAATTAAGCAAAATAAAAAAGAAAATAGAAAGAGTTAGAAGTATATGGGCCTGGAAGGAGGTTTCGATAGCAAGTTCAAGGCCCAATAGGCGCTGGCCTGGTTGACCCTGTGGGATTCCCTGTGCGCCTTTGGCTTGGTTCCATGGTGGACATTCCATCTGGACCACCAGATCTGGCATGGGGCCATCTGGCAAGCCATTGAGTGAGGGAGTATGATATGCTGCACGCTTGGTATTGCACTGAATTACCTGTTGAAAAATAAGAACAAATGCATGGGGGACCTGGGATTCGAACCCAGGTCCTATTAGATTTTGAACATACGCCACTACCACTGCACCACTATGCGTTAGTTGTTCTTATATTGAATAATAATAATAATATGGGATAACGTGATAATATGCCAGAATTAAAACAAAAACACGCGAATATTTGAATGGAGCAACCAGATGAGGACACGTTGTAGTCCCTGTCCTCAGGTTTGCACAGAAATTACCTGCGGATTTAAATCCGCAGCTAAAAGCGAAGGTCATTTCAAAAATCCATCTCAGACCATATAAACTCCATCCAAGGCCATGGTTGTGCTTGGCTTTCTCCTCCGGTCATGCCTATGTCCATTAATAGGCCTAATTTCACTTGTAACAAAAACCCCTAAAAAAAACCTAGGAAACCCTACAATGGCGTTTTGCACCATAGAGCAGATAAATACAATCAAATAATATGGAAAGCTTGGAAATTGTCTAGTGATTGCAAATATGCCATTAGTTTCTTGTAATGATGCATAGATTTTGAAACACGAAATCAAATTCAGAGGGAGGTCGCGTATCACTTACAGTGCGTTTGAGATCGTGTGAGAGCTTGCTTTTGATTGCAGGAGGTTCAGTGATTGTCCAGTAAGCGATTGGTGTTAAGATTTGCCTTTGAAAACGCCTCCAAGCTCGATTTCAGTTTTGCACTTTTTCCACCTTTTTTCAAGTTTGGTTCTTGATGATTCTGCAGCCTCTCCCTCTCAAATTCGTGCCTTTGCATTGTATATGTAATATGGTGTGTATTAGGTTAACTTTTATGGACTGAATCCTTGCACATCAATGCTTTGAGATTGGATTTGATCCTCCATTGAAAACTTGCTTAATTTGCCAAAAATCCAATCTTTTTGTACATGGAATGATTGATATGAATTTGATCATGACATTGATGATGATTAGGCCCTGAAAATAGAAAAAGATCTCACATAATCAAGTTTTGTGATTTTATTTAATTTAAATTGATTTAAAATGAAATATTTCAATAAAAAATCAAATAAAATAGAAAAATTGATAAATGGACACAAGGCTGAAGCTAGGAAACGTTTGTAGTGTGACAAGATCAAATCAAGTGGAAAAGAATGGGCCCATTTGACAAAATTTGAAGTTTTGGGGATAGTTGACTTTTGGCAATTTTGCAAAAATGCCCAACTTCAACAATGCATAACTTCTTCAATTTTGAACTTTTGGAAGTGTTTTTTGACTTTTTAGAAAGCTTCATATGTCCTCTAACCAACCCGTATTGTCTCATATCAATTTGATATTCCATGCTCAAGTTATAAGCTTTGGCAAAAAAGGTGTTTTTGTTGACTTTCAAAAATGACCTATAATGTCCAAATTTATAACTTCTTGTGAGTGCATTTCTTGATCTTGGGGTATGAATATGGATTGTATGAAATTGCATTCTATTAAAAATGAGCTTTGGATGGGTCATTTCTCATAAAGTATGAGGAAGTTATGCTTGGTCAAAGTTTAGTTGACTTTTCCTTCAAAACCCTAATTTAGCAACTTTTGAGTCTTGATGAATTTTGAGCAATCCTTGATGAATCATGATCAAACCTTGATAAAATGATGAAATATCCTTCAAAATGAGAATGTTGACAAAAAATCTTGAGGTTTGACCATTTGTAGGTCATAGTTGACTTTTGCCCTAGCACAGTCGATTTTTGGACCTTTGAGCAATTGACTGACCAAACTTCCTCTGCAAGGCTTGAAATTTGACATGGATGAACTTGAGAGCATATTAGGACATTGGGGAGAACTTGAGGTGATTTGGACTCAAGGATCTTGATGCAACACAAAACCCTAATTTGAGGTTGACTGCCTTAGGAGATGATTTGACTGTCCAACTCTTGAGCAATCTTGAACCACTTGGAGATTTTTCTTGCCATGTTTTGAGAAATATGAGAGGGAAAATTTTGGGGTGCAACATCTGCCCCTGTTCAATTTTCTTAAACCTGAGGATGTAGATTGGCTTTTGGGCCTTTCGTGATCCGAAGGTGGAAGATGATTGAACACTAGAGTGCCCAGAAATTTGCACTCGCATGAAGTGGTATCAGCCTGATGATGTCGGGAATGGGCTTACAGATGCCATTTGGAGAATGTTGATAGGAGGTCTTTGACTGGAATATGAATCAGGGAGATCTTCGCGTCGATCTGACTGAACCAGAGGAGGTCTTGGATTAACTTTGACTAGATAAGAATCAGAAAAATCTTCGAATCGATTTAGCTGAACCAGACAAAAGTCTTCCATAGATGTAGTTTTTCTTTTGAGGGGACTACTAGGTCATATGAGTAGTCAGCGATTTTTACTAATTCGTCTTTCCCTGAAACGGTAAAGAGTCAGTCATATGCAATGTCATGATGTATGAAATGCATGATATATATCAAGCAATAATGCTCTCAACATAAATGAGATTGTATGGTATGATGCGTATATGCATGTATCATGATGTATGGAAATGTAATGTTTCTAGCTGGGGAAAATAAATCCTGGATAGCTGCTGGAGAATAGAGTTCAATTCTTCGTTTCCGCTGGGGATGACGAACAAAGATGATTGTGAGAATAGACCTGCAGGAGAGGGTAACTCCGTTGGGGAATAAACTGATGAGGAGATTACTCTGTGGGGAAGAGATGCTCTGCTGAGGATTCCTGTTGGGGGATTGAGTTCCTGTTTGTGAGAGGGAAGAACTCCGCTGGGGATTATCTTCGGTTGCGACTTCTCTGGGAATAACCTGTTATACTTTTGTGGATAATCCTTTGAATTCTGCTGGGAATGATCCTTTGAATTTTGTTGGGAAGATTTATTTTGTACTCGGCTGGGGAGAAACTTCCAGAGTCTACTGGGGATGATGCTTCAACTCCGTTGGGGAAGCTTTTTCAGACTGCGTTGGGAAAATTTTGACTCCACTGGGGATATCTTGTATTCTATCGGGAAACATTCTTATTCTCTTCCAGGGAATGTTAAGACTGCCGGGGATATCAAGCCTTTCTAGTATTGATGGTAGATAAACTCTGCTTGGGGAAAACATTGTTGATTCGTTCATAGTTGCAAGTCTCAGCTGGGGGAGAGCTATCATTACTGTCTTACTCTGCGGGGAGTAAAGGCATCTTAGCCATATTCTTCAGCTGAATTTACCGTTGTACCTGGTGGACAGAGCAGCTGTACAGTTTGGACAATTCTATTGCCCCTGTTTCTGATATTACCAGTAATTTGTCTTTTGTTTCACATGTAAATATTTGTGAGTAGCAATTAATGTCAAATGCATATATAAAAAATTAACATTGGACATTCTTTACAAAACAAAACAGATAAAAGAAAAACAGTTTGAAATTTGTATGAAAATGAATTTGTATTGATTTTGAAGTTTGGCCTGTAAATAGGCGTTTTTGTACAAGAGGCTGGCGTCCTAGTAAGAGAACGCCATCGAGCAATAGAATTTACACAATTTGTGAAAAGAAAACAAAACAGCTATGTGAATAATCCCACTGGGTTCCAACTCTGCTATTGCCTTTATGTCCTCGAGCATCTCATCACTTTGCTATTGGTTGAAGGTAGATCAGATTGATTAGTGTCGTCCGAGCTTAATAGTTGATACCGAAGTCTGGATGCAAGGTGATCCAATGGGACATAGTGTTATGCTTTGATCCCTAATTTTTGCCTGGACCTCCCTTTCGGGTTTTCAGTCCACTGGGATACCCTTTTTTGCCCAAGCCGCCTTTTCAGGTTTTCGACTTGCCGGGTGTACAGATTTTTCCTTTTCATCCCTTATTTTGGCCCGAACCCTTTTGGTTCGCCGGGAAGCCCTTATTTTTGCCTAGGCCAGTCAACCTAGCGGGTCTTTAATTATGCGTAGTATCTTTTCACTATGTCTGAATTGACGGGGTGAGGAAGGTTGTCACCATCCATGGTGGTTAGAATCATAGCTCCGCCTAAGAAAATGCTCTTAACCACAAATGGCCCTTCGTAGGTAGGGGTCCATTTGCCCCTGGGATCACCTTGAGGTAAGATAATGTGCTTGATTACCAGATCCCCCACTTGATACTCTTGTCGTATAACCTTCTTGTTAAATGCCTTGATCATCCGCTTTTGGTACGTCTGACCATGACAAATAGCAGTAAGTCTCTTTTCGTCGATTAAGTTCAGTTGATCAAGCCGGGTCTGAATCCAGTCATCTTCGCTTAAACATGCATCCTTCATGATTCGGAGAGAGGGTATCTGAATTTCGATGGGCAAGACTGCCTCCATGTCATATACCAAGGAGTAGGGTGTTGCCCCTGTTGACGTCTGCGCTGAGGTACGGTACCCATGAAGAGCAAACGGTAGCATCTCATGTCAGTCTTTGTAAGTCACTGTCATATTCTACACAATCTTCTTAATATTCTTATTAGCCGCTTCGACAGCCCCATTCATCTTCGGCCAGTAAGGAGAAGAGTTGTGATGCTGTATCTTGAACTGCTCGCAGAGCTCAGTGATCATCTTGTTGTTGAGATTGGTACCATTGTCCGTAATGATCCTCTCTGGTACACCATATCAACAGATCATGTTGTGCCGAATGAACCATGCCATGACGTTCTTGGTTACAGTAGCGAAGGAAGTTGCTTCAACCCATTTCGTAAAGTAATCAATTGCTACCAGGATGAAATGATGCCCGTTGGATGCCGTTGGTCTGATCTCGCCGATCATATCAATGCCCCATATTGCAAAAGGCCAAGGTGCCGTCAAGACGTTTAGAGGGACTGGAGGTATGTGCACCTTATCAGCATAGACTTGGCACTTGTAACAGGTCCGAGAATGCTGATAACAGTCAGCTTCCAATGTGGACCAATAATATCCTTCCCGAAGGATTTTCTTTTCCATCGTGTGTCCACTGGAATGAGTTTCGAAAGTACCTTCATGTAACTCCGCCATGATCCTTTCTGCTTCATTCTTATCCATACATCGCAGTAAGGTCGAATCATGGTTTTTCTTGTAAAGGATGCCATTGTTGATGAAGAACTTCGCCACGAACCTCCTCAGAAACTTCTTGTCATTAACAGATGCACCCTCGGGGTATTCCTGAGTCTCAAGGTATCTCTTCACCTCATGAAACCGGGGTTTATCTGCTACCTCTTCAGTATCAATATCACAATAATGTGTAGGTTCGTCCAATCTTTCAATGATAATCCGGGGAGCTTCGTTGTCCCAATTGACTTTGAACATAGAAGACATCGTAGCTAGCGCGTCCGCCAACTGATTCTCCTCTCTCGAGAAGTGTTAAAAGGTTATCTCCTCGACATGCGGGAGAAACTTCAATACATACTCCTTGTAAGGAATAAGATTAGGGTGTTTCGTATCCCACTCTCCCTTGATCTGACTGATCACGAGAGCGGAATCTCTGAAGACACTCAGAAACTTAACCCTTAGGTCAATTGCTGCTCGAAGACCCATGATACACGCTTCATACTCCGCCATATTGTTGGTGCAGTTGAAACATAGTCGGGCGGTAAACGGAGTATGAGAGCCTTTAGGAGATATGATCATAGCGCCGATGCCATTACCAAAAGCGTTCGAAGCTCCATCAAAGTACATAGACCATCGGGAACCTTCCTCAGGTCCTTCATCCGGTCCAGGTGTCTCACAATCAGTTACCAACATGATATTCTCGTCCGGAAATTCAAAGTTTATAGACTGATAATCGTCCACTGCTTGATGTGCCAAATGGTCTGCCAACACACTTCCTTTGATTGCCTTTTGGGTCGTGTACTGGATGTCATACTCAGTCAAGATCATCTTCCATCTCGCTATTCTTCCAGACAAGGCAGGCTTTTTGAAGATATACTTGATTGGATCCATTTTTGAAATCAATAGGGTAGTGTGAGTCAGCATATACTGTCTCAGCCGGCGAGTAGCCCATGCCAAAGTGCAGCAAGTTTTCTCAAGCAACGATTATCGGGTCTCGCAGTCGGTAAACTTTTTGCTAAGGTAATAAATAGCATGCTCTTTTCGGCCAGACTCGTCATGCTGACCCAGCACACACCCCATTGAGTTGTCGAGTACTGTCAATTATAAGATTAAAGGTCTCCTTCAACTGGAGGCATCAGAATGGGTGGCTCTTGGAGATACTCTTTGATCCTTTCGAAAGCGGCCTGGCATTAATCATTCCAATGTACCACTTAATGTTTCTTCAGTAGCTTGAAGATTGGCTCACAAGTAGCAGTCAGGTGTGAGATTAATCGGGCAATGTAGTTCAGACGTCCCAGAAAGCCTCTGACTTCTTTCTATGTTCTGAGAGCTGGCATCTCCTGTATGGCCTTCACATTTGCAGGATCCACTTGAATACCTTTATCGCTTACGACGAAACCCAACAGCTTACCAGATCTCACCCCGAAAGTGCACTTGTTCGGGTTTTACCTAAGCTTGTACAACTTCAACCTGTCAAACAACTTCTGAAGGTGGTCAAGATGTTCTTCAGTCTGAGATCTTGCAATCATGTCATCGACGTATACCTCAATCTCATGATGGATCATGTCATGAAACAAAGCAACCATGGCACGCTGATACGTTGCCCCAGCGTTCTTCAATCCAAAAGGTACGACCTTGTAGCAAAAAGTACCCCACTGAGTAACAAAAGTTGTCTTCTCCATGTCTTCGGGAGCCATTTTTATCTGATTATAACCGGAGAAACCATCCATAAAGGAGAATACCTTATGCTGCGCGGTGTTGTCAACCATAACGTCGATATGAGGTAGAGGAAAACCATCCTTGGGACTTTCCATGTTCAGATCCCTATAGTCAACACACATTTGAACCTTACCATCCTTCTTCGGCACAGGAACCATATTAGCCAACCACTGCGGGTAAGAAGTAATTGCTAGAAAACCGGCGTCAAACTGTTTCATAACTTCAGCCTTGATTTTCTCGGACATCCTCGGGCGCATTCGGCGGACCTTCTGTTTCACTGGAGGACAATCTTCCTTGGTAGGCAATCGGTGAACCACAATATCAGTATCCAAACCAGGCATATCTTCATAAGACCAGGCGAAGATCTCAACATAGTCACGCAGCATCTGAATCAACCGTTTCTTCACACTAAGCTCCAGATTTTCCCCGATCTTGACCTCTTTCTTATCCTCTTCTATACCCAAATTTACTAACTCCACCGGCTCTTCGTGCGGCTGTATAGCCCTCTCTTCCTGAAGTAACAGTCTTGCAAGTTCACCAGGCACTTCACAATCGTCTTCACCTTCGTCTTCGGCTAAGTTGATCGGACTTTCGAAGTCATAACTGGAAGTAGCAGAGTCGTTACCAGTGAGATTCAGAGTGGATGTAGACCTGTATATGTGAGTGTGTGTAAAATAGCTGTTTTGCAATGTATAATAAAAGAAAAACAAGGAGCTCAAAATTTGAAATGCAAGAAACGTCCAATGCTTTTATTAATGATATATGAAAATGACACACATAAAGCCCTCACAAATGAAGCCACAGTGCCCCGGGTAAGACATTGGGCCATAGAGTTTAAAACATTGTCTATTACAAATTCAAAACAAAAAGTTTCATTACTGGGTGATAACCGAAACGGGCATATAATCCTTTGTTGTCCAATTGTTTAATTCATCATCGACAGTTGGGTATATCCAGCTGTCAATATCAAACTCTTCATCATCGTCGTCCCCGATAGCATTCACCCCCACGTCTTGTTTAGGCTTTTCTGGTGCTCCGAACTTGATCTCCTTAGCATCAATCAAGTCCTGTATTTTTTTCTTCAAAGACCAACAATCATCTGTATTATGCCCCGGGCTATCAGAGTGAAAAGCACAGCGGGCATTAGGGTTGTACTTCGGTGATGTTGTATTTGGATTCTTCGGGGCTTCCCTTGGAATCACTAGATTGGTTTTCAATAACTGTGGAAGAATCTGAGATAAAGTCATGTTGAGTTGGGTGAATTACCTTCGAGGTCTCTCGGCCTTTTATTGATTGTTGTACTGAGGAGCACCAGCAGGTCTTGAAATAACAACCGCATTAACAGCTTGGCGACGTTCAGGTCTATTCTGGCTTTTCGAACTGTAAACAATACTGGACTCCTTCTTAAAAGGCTTTTTCTCGGTGCTCGATGAAGCACCCTTTTGTATCTTACCAGCCTCAATCCTCTCACCGGTCATAATTAGCTCTGTAAACCCAGACGAAGAGCTTCCAATCAGGTGGTTGAAAAATGGACCAGACAAGGTCCCTAGAAACATATCCACAAGCTCTCGATCAGCCAAGGGTGGTTGCACTCTTCCAGCAAGGTCCCTCCACTTTTGAGCATAATCTTTGAAACCTTCGCCCGTTCCCATTGACATACCCTGGAGTTGGGTACGCGTGGGAGCTAGGTCGGAATTGTATTGGTACTGCCTGTAGAAATCAGTAGCCAAATCTTCCCAACTGCGGATACTGGCTCCGTCTAACTGGTAAAACCATTCAAGCTGAGTCCCTGAGAGATTGTCTTGAAAGAAGTGGATCCATAGGTTCTTATCAGCGGTTTACGGATGAATCTTCCTTACGTATGACCGGAGGTGTAGCTTCGGACAAGACGCTCTGTCATACTTAGCAAAGGTTGGTGCCTTGAACTTGTGGGGAATTACCACCCCAGATGATAGACCCAGATCACCAAAGTCCAGACCAGGCACTTTCTTAACTTCCATCGCACTCAACCGGTCTTCCAGTTGTTTGTATCTATCCTCAGCCGGAGGATACTGGTCTTTGTCGAAGTCTATCTCATTGTCTGAGACCACAGGGATAGGAGCCCTCCTTTCCTCTTGACTATCTTTCCCTCCAGATGAGGTGGTCAAATCAACTTCCTCCCGTATCCTGTTTCCAAACCTGTGACCTGTGTTAAATAGGATTGTCCTCTTCTTCTTCTTCTTCTTCTCTTTCAGAATCAGGGTCTTCAGATCTTGCTGACCCTTAGCTAGATTCATGAACAGCTCTTGGAATTGGGCATTTTGAGCCTGTAGGGCCTTGATTGCTTGCTCAGTTGATGGTTCAGCAGACATGATGAGTGCTAAAATAAACAGCGAAGAAGATAAGAGACCTGTAATGGTACCTGTTATGAAGTGCATGGGATGAAATGCGTATGATATGATTTCAAAGACAATCGAGAGATTCAAATTCGTAAACCAAAAAGGAAACACACTTTTATTAGGTAAACTTGAAATTCAAATTGTTCAACAGATGCCCTTAAGGCGTTACAAGAAATGAAATACTGAAAAGTAAATAAAAACTGGAAAGGAAATAATCAAAGGACAATCAGTGCTCCCATGGTCGCTTCTTGTCGGTACGAACATAGTCATTGAGAATCCGCTCGTTCTCCAGCTTCCTAGTCAACTTCTGGATCTTCTGCTCTTGCTCGTTAAAATTTTCTCGGTAAGCATCCCATTCTTCTCTCAGCTGCATCCAAGACCTTTTCAGTGCCCCAATGTCAGTGGGCATGTAAGGGTGGAGGATGGTAGGAAGAACCCCCTCTTCATTAGCAACTTCAACAATGATAGGCAGGACGGCTTCATATGGCATACCCAGCTTTTGGGCACGGATACAGACCCATCTGAGATATGTCTCCATCGGAAGAGAAGTCTTTGGACCCAGCTCATGTGGATCAGATCTGTGAACTCTATCCCAAGCCCTTATGAATCTGCCGCGTTACTCGTCGCTATCCCCTTGAAAATAAAAGATGATACTAGGCATTAGCAGCTCATGAGGACCTTCCCTTCTGGCTCGCCCAAATTGACGTAAGGCCAAGCATGGATTATAAGAAATTCCTCCATGGGTTACTATCAGTGGAACATTGGGGTACTCCCCACATCGATCAATAATAGCCACCTCGTCCATACCATTGATAGTCTATATGATGTCATTGTGATAGAGAGACATAACCCTATAGGCCCAGCCCATGCCTTCTTTGTTCTTCAGCACTGATTTGGGGAGGTGCGAAATAAACAACCTCCCCAACAGCGGAGCACAGCACATCAAGGTTCCCCGCTTTCGGGCAGTACGAGCATAAAGCTGATGAAGAATGTCACCCAAGAGAGTGGGTACAGGATTACGAGAGATGAAGATTTTCACCGCATTCACATCAATAAAGGAGTCAGGATTCGGAAACAATACCAAGCTGTATATCAGAAGAGCCAGAATATCTTCGAATGCCTTGAAGTGTAGACTATCCCAGAAATAATTAGCCTTACTAACCAAGAATTTAGTCAGAAAGCCCTTTGCTCCACTTCTAGTCTCCCAATTAGTCATTACCTCATCCTTTGTCAAATAAAGGGCTGAAGCATCTCTTCCGGCCTAAGGATCTTCTCCCAACCAGTAAATGGGGTTTGCTACAGAATAGAGATACCGAGCAGATCAGAGAACTATTCTAAGGTGGGAACCAACTGGTAGTCCTGGAAAGTAAAGCAATGGTACAATGGATCATAGAACTGGACCAGGACACTCATCATCTGCTCGTCCAATTTGGAGGTAACCAAACTGAGAAGATACCCATGTCTTCTGATGAAGGAGGTAGTATCAGGCATCTTTGCAACCAATTCTTTAAGCATGGTGGGAAACTGGACAAAGTTGATCCGGATGGTATTCCTACGCATGGGCATCATGACCTACTAAATAGAACAAAGATGAATCCCTCCTGTCTTTGAAATAGGTTAGTCCAATGCAAGATGTATGCAATGTTATGATGTCATGATGTCATGATAGAAAGCACATCACAAGTATCCACAAATAGCAAACATGGTAAAGGCACACAAGTCCTACAAAGGAGCTTAGGTACTACCCTCTTTCAGTTCAGTTGGTTTAAACCTGTCCTAAAACTAGTAACCGGGTTCTAGAGGATCTCAATATCACTGACTACCCTCGATCGGTCATAATTCTAGTTTAGCAACCTTTTCTTGCGGCCGGAATCATCGCGAGAGTTTAGTCTCAATGAGTGTAGCATACTGCTACTGTTCTATGGCCAAGTTGGTCAATTTAAAGGTTCTAATGGCCAGTTGGTACTTAATGACCCCTTAGATGACCCATATTCTCCTCGTTCTAACACAAGGGATATCGGTACAATCTAAAGTGCCACACCAACGTAGCTACTGCTTCAACCGTATCGGTCTACGCCGTACAGTTCCCTCACAATTTATTGCTACTTACCTAAAGGGTATCCCCAAATCTGGGTTAGGATCTATAGTAACTCCGATACAAGCCCACAAATGTAAAGCATACAAAGCAAACAATTGAAAACACAATGATCTAATCCTAAGGTACACCCCACTTATTATGCTCTCCAGCAGAGTCGCCAGTTCTGTGATACGGTGGGAGAGAACTGACTGTTTTTTGGAATGATGGTTTGCATTTTGCGTTCGTTTTCGCAAAATGTCGCGGTAAGCAAGAGTCGCCATAGTCTTTTCTTTTATCCAACAAGGAAAGGAAAAAAGCACAGAAAATTTCCTTTTTCGAGATATTTCTCGGGTCCGGGGGCTAGATTATAGAAAGGGAAGGTGTTAGCACCCTTTCTATCCGTGTTTATCCACGGGCTCTTAGGTACTTGCTCATAATGTTTTCAAAATTGCTTTTCTTTGTGTTTGTGGGTTTGAAAAAGTTTTTATTTGAAAACTTCGATCGTATGAAGTGTTTTGAAAAACTTTGTTCGAAAAGTGTAAGTGTGAAATGTTTTTGTTTTTTATGAAAGAGCAAGTACTTAAGAACCATCTACCTGCTCGAAAAAGGAATCGTTCTATGTTATCTTCCTTTAGACAATGCTATCCCACTATGAATGAGTAGGTAGCACCGTCGTTGGAGTTTAAGGGTCAATTCGAATAAGGGACGTGCGATCACTAAAGCAATGTTAGGACGCCTTAGTGGTAACCCTAATGTCTTAGATCATTTTTGAGGCAACCGTTTCGAGGCAACTATGATCTTTGGACAAGAGGGCGACCTCTAAAACTTCCTATACTTAATGACTGCGTTCGAAGGCAACCAAGTGAGGTGTACCCTAAGAGTGCGCATGTGCGAGTGTGTTGTTTTCAGTTAATTTTTTCTTTGTACATGTCAATGGTTATCTATGTTGATTTTAGGTTAAACATTTTATCTTATCATGCATTCCCTATTATCAAACATCTAACAGTTTATGAGTTGCGGAAATTAAATTGGGGAAATTAAACTAGCTATTACAAGGCGTCGGGTACTTACATCGCCAAAAGCAACCCTTGAAATTAAAATGCGGAAAATAAATAAAGCGATAAAATAGTAAAGTCCTATTAAACTATTACATCCCGAGAAACATATACAATATTGAAATAAAATGGATCGTGTGCGGGAAATTAAATCAGGCGAGTTCTAGGGTTTTGACCCTTTGATCTTTAAAGAAAATATTTTTGGTTTGTTTTTGAATTAAAAAGGAATTAAACTAAGTTAATTATTAAATTAATTAATTAATGAAAATAATATTTTTGGGTTTTTTTTATTTAAAGAAATAAAAATAAATTTGATCAAAGTTAGTAAAACCTAATTGTCTAAGTTAATTTTAATTGTTGCAAAATATATTAAAAGTTATTCCTAATTAAAACTAAATTAATTAAATTAATATTTATTAACGAAAATAAAATGCTGAAATTTAATTTTAATAAATAAAATATTTTTGGGTTTTGATTTTATAGAGAACATTTTTTTAATTGGTTGGTTAGTAATTAAAAATAATAACAATAAATAATTAAGCAAAATAAAAAAGAAAATAGAAAGAGTTAGAAGTATATGGGCCTGAAAGGAGGTTTGGATAGCAAGTTCAAGGCCCAATAGGCGCTGGCCTGGTTGACCCTGTGGGATTCCCTGTGCGCCTTTGGCTTGGTTCCATGGTGGACATTCCATCTGGACCACCAGATCTGGCCTGGGGCCATCTGGCAAGCCATTGAGTGAGGGAGTATGATATGATGCACGCTTGGTATTGCACTGAATAACCTGTTGAAAAATAAGAACAAATGCATGGGGGACCTGGGATTCGAACCCAGGTCCTATTGGATTTTGAACATACGCCACTACCACTGCACCACTATGCGTTAGTTGTTATTATATTGAATAATAATAATAATATGGTATAACGTGATAATATGCCAGAATTAAAACAAAAACGCACGAATATTTGAATGGAGCAACCAGATGGGGACACGTTGTCGTCCCTGTCCTCAGGTTTGCACAGAAATTACCTGCGGATTTAAATCCGCAGCTAAAAGCGAAGGTCGTTTCAAAAATCCATCTCAGGTCATATAAACTCCATCCAAGGCCATGGTTGTGCTTGTCTTTCTCCTCCGATCATGCCTATGTTCATTAATAGGCCTAATTTCACCTGTAACAAAAACCCCTAAAAAAACCTAGGAAACCCTACAATGGCGTTTTGCACCATATAACAGATAAATACAATCAAATAATATGGAAAGCTTGGAAATTGTCTAGTGATTGCAAATATGCCATTAGTTTCTTGTAATGATGCATAGATTTTGAAACACGAAATCAAATTCAGAGGGAGGTCGCGTATCACTTACAGTGCGTTTGAGATCGTGTGAGAGCTTGCTTTTGATTGCAGGAGGTTCAGTGATTATCCAGCAAGCGATTGGTGTTGAGATTTGCCTTTGAAAACGCCTCCAAGCTCGATTTTAGTTTTGCACTCTTTCCACCTTTTTTCAAGTTTGGTTCTTGAAGATTTTGCAGCCTCTCCCTCTCAAATTCGTGCCTTTGCATTGTATATGTAATATGGAGTGTATTAGGTTAACTTTTGTGGACTGAATCCTTGCACATCAATGCTTTCAGATTAGATTTGATCCTCCATTGAAAACTTGCTTAATTTGCCAAAAATCCAATCTTTTTTCACATGGAATGATTGATACGAATTTGATCATGACATTGATGATGATTAGGCCCTGAAAATAGAAAAAGATCTCACATAATCAAGTTTTGTGATTTTATTTGATTTAAATTGATTTAAAATGAAATAATTCAATAAAATATCAAATAAAATTGAAATATTGATAAATGGACACAAGGTTGAAGCTAGAACACGTGTGTAGTGTGACAAGATCAAATCAAGTGGAAAAGAATGGGTCCATTTGACAAAATTTGATGTTTTGGGGATAGTTGACTTTTGGCAATTTTGCAAAAATGCCCAACTTCAACAACGCATAACTACTTCAATTTTAAACTTTTGGAAGTGTTTTTGGACTTTTTAGAAATCTTGAGATATCCTCTAACCAAAACTTTTTCTCTCATCTCATTTTGATATTCCATGCTCAAGTTATAAGCTTTGGAAAAAAGGTGTTTTTGTTGACTTTCAAAAATGACCTATAATGTCCAAATTTATAACTTCTTGTGAGTGCATTTATTAATCTTGGGGTATGAATATGGATTTTATGAAATTGCATCCTATTCAAAATGAGCTTTGTATGGGTCATTTCTCATAAAGTATGATGAAGTTATGCTTGGTCAAAGTTGAGTTGACTTTTCCTGCAAAACCCTAATTTAGCAACTTTTGAGTCTTGATGAATTTTGAGCAATCCTTGATGAATCATGATCAAACCTTGATCAAATGATGAAATATACTTCATAATGAGAATGTTGACAACAAATCTTGAGGTTTGACCATTTGTAGGTCACAGTTGACTTTTGCCCTAGCACAATCGATTTTTGGACCTTTGAGCAATTGACTGACCAAACTTCCTCTGCAAGGCTTGAAATTTGACATGGATGAACTTGAGAGCATATTAGGACATTGGGGAGAACTTTAGGTGATTTGGACTCAAGGATCTTGATGCAACACAAAACCCTAATTTGAGGTTGACTGCCTTAGGAGATGATTTGACTGTCCAACTCTTGAGCAATCTTGAACCACTTGGAGATTTTTCTTGCCATGTTTTGAGAAATATGAGAGGGAAAATTTTAGGGTGAAACACTTGGTTTGAGCACATGAATCCTTCAGTACAAGCTTTTGGTCACACCTTTCGTTTGGGCATATGTTTCCCTTCATGCAAGCTTTCGTTTGAACAAAGATCTTTTGCATGTTTGCAGGAGTCACAAAGCAGGGACCCCTTATGTACACTCCTTTGTTTGGCCACTTGGACCTTTGTCAGGCAAGCCTTCGACTGGACAGAACCACCTTCACAAGGTTTTGTTTATAACCGTGTCCCTTTTGAATAAGCATCTTTCGAATCCAACTTTGGGCATCCCATTCGAAGGACGTGCTTGATGGTCCATTCGAAGGATTTACAAAGCTCACTTTAAGGCATGTTTTGGTGACCCATCCAAGGGTCACACTTTAGGCACCTTCGAAGGATGCATAAAAGTGACTCATTCGAAAGACACTTGTTGGAGGAATATCAAATAATATTGTTGGGAGAAGAGTCTGGCCGAAGAAGGGTCAAAACAAAAGGGTGACATATTCAAAGATGCTTGATGTCAAGTTCAGGCCTGGTACACTGGCCAAAACTGCTGCACAGCGGTCCTAAAACACTGCCCCATTCTTGCACCAAAATAGCATACAAGGTATTGTCTCTCGAAAGCTACAAGGAGCAGGTTACTCAATTTCCTCCAAAATCTTTAGGCAACCTTGCCTATAAATAAGAGGTTCCAACACATGTTCAAGGAGGAATTTTTGGCCAGAGGAACGAATCTTTAAATTTCTCAAACACCATAAAGCTCTCAAACACTTAAACACTAGTCAAACACAAACCCAGAATCCAAACACTTGTCCCCTTCGAATCTTAAACATCCCTGTACCTTGTTACCCTTCGAATCCAGCAGGAAGAACCTCACATTTATTCTCCTCTTTCGAATCCAGCATCAAAGGCCTAACCCCTGGTCCCTCCCTTCGAATCCAGAAGCGCTCAAGACAACCACCTAAAGGCCCAACACACGTCCCAGCCTCAAGCAAGGTAAGTCATCCTTAACCTTTATTCCTTCGTTTCCAGCACAACATGTAAATAAAACTCCTTTTTGTTTCAAATATATACATAGCATTTGTTCCCATTTTGTTTACACCCTTTTAGTTTTTTTTATTGCCTTTCCTTTTGGTTTTGTTCTTTGGTTTCTTACAAATGTTTTAAGAACTAACCTGGCCCTAAGGTAATGCTGGCATGGCCTTAAGCCATGTTGCTATTAAATATCTCAAACTAAATAAACAGGAAACAGGGTATGAAACGAAGCCTAAGGCTTCCTCACTGATTCCAGGCCCATTCTAAAGGCACTCCCTCATTGCTTTCAACCCTCTGCCGAAGTAGGCAGAAAGGCAGATTATATCTTGCACTGGATCAAGGCCCAGTCGAAAGGCACAACATGCTGGCCTCCAGGGCCCAATCAAAAGACACGCCTACACTGGTGCCAGCCCCCAGTCAAAGGAAGCAGAAATACAAATCGAAGGGTATGACTCCACTGACTCTAGACCCCAAATCGAAGGAAGCCAAAAATGAAGAATCGAAGGGTGTTTCTGCCCTAAATCAAAAGACCACTTTTCTTGCTTTTATTTTTATTTTTTCCTTTATATTTTCATGCAATTCATGGTTGTAATAGTGTAGGATTTTATCTTTTTTCATTTTTATTACTTTTATATGATTACTAGTAAAATAAGGTATGTGTGACAAGATAAAAACAACAAGTAGACAACTCCTAATCAAAGACTATATGCATGCAAATCAAACACACCATTCACACATGCACCCTTAGGGTAATCTCACTTGTTGCCTCGGAAAAATAGTCATGTCCCTCGAATATGGGCATTTTAGCAAAGCCCCTCGATAAAAGATCGTAGTCCCTCGATGACCCTCAATGTTGCCTTTGGTAAACAATCTAGTCCCTAAACGACATTGCTAAAATCTCCCATAGGTTGCCTTCTATGACTATACAAACGTCTCACGCCCGTCCAATCACATCCAACGATGAGGCTTCTTATAAAATCAATGGTAAGATAGCAACATCTAAAGGAGGAGGAAAAGAACATTTAAGACCTTTTGAGTAGGTAGGTTGCTCCTAGTTGCTCGCTTGCTCATAACAAAAAACATTTTATACACCAAAACTTTCATTTTGAAACATTTTCAAAAGACAAACACTTTGTACGCGTTCTTATAGAAATGAGAACCATTACAAAGACACCTTTTCAAAATCACTTTCAAAAACACATTCCACAAACACTTCTTTGAACTATTTTCCAAACAAAACTTTGTACGCGTTCTTATAGAAACGAGAACCATTACAAAGACATTTTCAAAATACTTTCAAAACCCACACCACAAGCACATTTTCAAACAAAAGCAAGTGATCTAGCAAGCAACTAAGAGCCCGTAGATAACTATGGATGAAAAGGGTGCTAATACCTTCCCTTTTTATAACCTACCCTCCGAACTCAAGAAATAATCTTGAAAGGTATTTCCTGTTCTTTTCAACCTTTCCTTATTGGATAAAATAAAAGTCAGTGGCGACTCTTTCTATCCTCAACATTTGCGATCAAACGCAAAACACCCAAATCAGTTCTCCCACCGCGTTACAGAACTGGCGACTTTGCTGGGGAAAAACTTAAAAGTGGGGTTACCTTAGGGCTATATCACCTTTATAATGCTTTCTTTGTTTGAGTTGTTTGATTTACAATTTTGGTTCCTTATTTGGGATTTTTTTATCCTCTACCCAGATCTGGGGCACCTTTTTCGGTAAGTAGCAATAGATTGTGAAAATTGTACGGCGCAGACCAATATGGTTGAAGCAATGGCTATGTTAGTGTGACGCATTTTTTGGTACCAGTATCCCTTGTGCTGAATCGAGGAGAATACGAGGCCGCTGAGCAGCGTCATGAAGCACTAATTGACTTTAGAACCTTAATTGAACAACTTGGCCATTAGGAAATAGTGAGACAGTCAGTTACAGTGGAAAGCTGAAAATTGGTTGATACTCGATGCAACGCTCATTAAGACCAGACCTTTGGGATATCTTGTTTGCAAGAAAAGATGGATTGAGCTGAGACAATGCCTATAAGAAAGATCAATGATATTGAGATCCCTTAGAACCCGATTACTATTACTAGGATAGGTTGAGCAAACTAAACTTCAAGAGGGTACTTACCTACTTTGTGTGTACTTAACAACTTGCTTGCTCTTCATACTTGTACATAACATCATAAACATCATAACATCATAAGCATTCTCACTAACCATTTCAAGGATTTAGGAATTTATCTTTGCTTTATTTTGTAGGCCATGAATCTCGTCCGAAGGAATACCATTTGAATCAGCTTCGTGAAAGGGCACCCTCAACTCCAAGAGTTAACATCAATGGTTCCTGGAGATTCTCCTTTTACTAAGAAATATGGTTGAATCCTCAGTTTGGCTACCTCCAATTTCCAAGAAGAAATGATGTGTGTGCTCTTCCAATTATTTGATCCCATAGTCCATTGCTTTATCAGTTAGTGCCCACACTAGAAGAATTCTCTCTACTATTAGGAGTGCTCGGGCTTTATCAATTACCGTTCACTGTTTTAGAAGGGACTCCAAAGCCTGAAGTCATTGCCGAAGCCCTGCATCTAAAAAGAGCCGACATCATAGCAAATTGGGAGACAAGAAGTAGAGTTAAGGGTTTCCTAGCCAAATTCCTGTTGGATAAGGCTCTCTCATTCTGGTAAGATATGGATTTCCAAGCCTTTGAAGATGTCTTGGCTCTTCTAATCTATGGTTTGGTTCTATTTCCCAATCCGGACCAATTCATATATATGAATGCCATTAAGGTCTTCCTCTCCCGTAATCTTATACCTACTTTGCTTGGAGACATTTTACATTGTTTCCACAATCGCACAATGAAGAAAAGAGGTACTCTCTTGTGTTGCATTCCCCTACTCGCTAAGTGGTTTACTTCGCACTTAACTCGATCAACATTGAAGAACGAGAAAGGATTAACTTGGTCTCAGAGGATGATGTCCCTCACACACTCTGATATTTATTAGTGTTCTTGATCCTTAGAGGATACTACTATCATTGACCATTGTGGGGAATTCCATAATGTCCCTTTGCTTGGAATTAGGGGAGGTATCACCTATAACCCTTCTCTTGCATTACGGCAATTTGGCTATGCACGATACACTCATCCAAGGTTTGATGTTCGACTACGAGAGTTACGATCAAGGCTACCGTCAGAGATTTATATGAGTTTGGAGGATGGTAAACAAAGTGGATAGCAAGATATTGGGGCATAATAACTCCATTCCTTTGTAGCCTTATCTTAAGTGGGTACGAACTCGTGCTCAAAGACTCGGTATGCCATACCCTGCCACTTTGCCTATCATCATGGAGCCATTAGTTGAAGGAGATGTTCCTTATGTTATCTCTCACCCTACCATGCCTACTTCTCTTGAAGACTTACAAAGAGCTTGGATTCAACTAAAGGAAGAACGAGACACTTTCGAGGCCCAGCTCTATGCGAGTAAAAACGTCCCGGAGCTTAAGAGACAACTTCATGAGGAGCGAAATCTGAATGCCTACATCACGCCAAAGAGGATGCGTTTGACCTTTTTGTCTTAGGAGTTTATTTTACTTTATTTCCTCCATTGTAAGCCCAAGGGGCATGGTTGTAATCAATTTAAACTTATTAATATAATTGATGTTTTCTCCTTTCTTTGTCTATAAAAAATTTAAATTTTCTAAGTCCTTGAAAACATTGCATCCACATACCATGCATCATATCATGACAGGCTTTTCCACACAGGTCTCTCATCTGCTTATTCTTTATTTCAGTAGAGATGGATCTAGAACAGACTATCAAAGACATTCAGACTCAAAACGCTCAACTTCAGGAAATGTTTTCGAACCTGTCCAAGGACAAGAAGAAGTGAAAGCACTCCTCACTGGGGGCATGATCATAGGGAATCCTGAGGACAACAAGGATGACCAGTTGGAACGGCTACAAACTGAAATGGAAAAAATAAATATCCAGATGATGGGACAACTAGTGGGCCATATGGCTTTTATCAAAAACTTAGCTCGGGGACAAGAGGAGCTAAGGACCCTCATCAACAAACTTCATCAAGACAGTTGCAACCGTATGAAGTAAACAGTCGAGATTGGGGATCAAGTCATTATTCAGCCTCCCATGAGACCAGAAACCGGTTTGAGGGAGAGCATGCCTTCCCAAATTTCTGCCACGTCACGGGACCAACAACGACCTCGTCAACATCAACGGGAAAATCAGCAAAGGCAAAACAAGCCCGAGAGACAGTTTACTAACATCAACATGCCACTGTCTCAAGCATTGCAACACATGTTGAGGATGAATATGATTGTGCTGATAGGACCTCATCCAAACCCTAATACTGCTTCCCCCTCTATAATCCCAATTCAAGGTGCGCCTATCACTCCGACAGTCCTGGGCATGACACAAACGATTATTGGGCGTTGAAGTACAAGATTCAAAATCTGATCAATGGAGGAGCGTTGGAGTCCACACAAGACGGTCAACCGAAGCTCTTCTACCACACCTCAAGGGCATCCAATTGACGTGACGATCTAGGCGAGGAAATTTTTTGTTTATTCGAATTTTCAGTTGTAATTTCTTTGTTTATTTAAACACTTATCTTTATGTCAGACTTTAATTGCTCTCGTTAATGCACCACATATGTTTGTCTTGAATTAATCCATTAATTTTCACCCTATGCTTTTTACTCCCTTTATGATATTCAACTCTTGTTTTTAAAAAGTTGTGAGCCTTTAGATGGAGGATGACGAAAACAATACCATAATCTCATACAGTATGCTTTTGGACAGACTTTGTTGACGATGTACAAGCGTTTTTTCAATTCCTAAACATAGGAGTTATAAGGAGGATAATCCCTAGTCAACCCCATTGAGCATAAGAAGTATGAGCTTTCTTTTTCACACATTTTGAAACCTTTAATTAAAACCTGGGGCAGGGTAGTCTCTCAGTTAATTCAAGTGCGCATCCGGTCGTAAGTTTTCACTTTGTACCCGACGAATGATATCAAAAACATTCCTCTGGAATTAAAAGACGGTGATGGTTCCCTATCAATTAGGCAGTCATTATCTCTCAAGAGAAAATCCCACTAAGTCAAAACGTACGAAGGAGACTTAGGAAAAACTGGGGCATCCCGCTGACTAAAACAAGAACAGTCAGGCAAAATCAGATATAATAAATCAAAAAGAGGTCGCTAAAAATCCTCAACAACATGGAAAGTATGGAAAAAATGACTGCCTTCCAAATAAACTTCGAAATTTCTGAACCATCACTAAAACGTCATTCCAGACTCAACTGGAGTTCAAAAGCATAATTAAATGAGTTTAGGACTGAAGAACATCACGAAGAACAGGCGGGTACAAATACACTTTGAGCCTTATCCTTTATTTCTTAAATCGTGAACCAAGCCACGTTACAACCCTTCAAAAGACCTAATTGAAGCATGGGTTAGTTCGAAAGCATACTGTTAAAAAAGGTATCCTGACTCATGTAAGACTTACTCTAAATCCTGATTTGAATTCACATACTTGCAAAACTCTTTTATCTGCTAAAACGCATTTTCAAAACTTTAAGACAAGAATAAACTTTGCATTATTTGAATATCGTTGTTTGCATATGAATAATTGTTTGACAGCTTAGAAATTCACACGACGAATGTCCAACGAACGAAAGCTCTCTCAGTGGACAAGATATCTTCAAATGGGATGACACTCCCAATGACAGATCTCCTGTAAGCAAGGGGCATCAACATGTCACTGTCCGACCCATCGGGGGAAGTCAAGGCAAGATTCTAAAAAATCTCTCAAGAAATGCTGAATAACCAGGGGAAAGTCTGTACCTGAATCACTAGGGGCAGTGACTAGTCTCCCACAAAGTCCTTTTCTTAGGGTGATCCCCAGCCAGAGTTTCAATCTCTGAAAACTTCTTCCCGACTGAGTTGATTTCAAGAATCCCCGAGGAGTTCTGCAAAAAGAAAACACCTCTCCAACAGATTAGCGACAGGGTTTATTTCCCCAACAAACGGAAAGATTCCCCAGCTTCAATTTTCCTCTCAGACTATCATGAATCAAGGTACCACAACTCCTCTTCCCAAGAAGACTGCTCTACAATCCCCAGCGAGTTGCTGCAGAACCTGGGAAACAACCAAATAATAGTTAACTTCTTTATCCCAAACAAGTCATTAACTTCCTTTATCTTCCATCAAGAGATAACTCCCCTGTAGCGCAACATACAACTAAAACTCATGAACTCTATCCCCAAATAGAAATCAACATTCTCCACAAAGATTTCTCAAGCCAAAATCAATATTCCCCAGCAGAGTTCTCCTCAAACAACAAAATAGGAATCCCCAGTGGAAACATTATAAAACAAGGTCTGAAGATGTGCATACTCTTCATCTTCAATGGTAGTCTGGGATTTAACTTCCCAAAACTCACCGGCATTTGTCAAGGATTTATTTTCCAAGGAAAAGATGCATTCTAACAACATTTCACATTCCATGCGTCATAGCATATGCATACAAAATACATATGGCACAATCTCATTTATTTTGAGAAACATCATTACACCATGCATTTCATACATCATGACATTGCATACAACTAACTCCTTACCTTTTCAGGAAAATATCAATCAAGAGATAGGTGTCGTTAACTATTTGTAAACTTCTTCAAGATAAAATCAAGCTTGGATTTTTTTCATTACCTTTTGGAGTAGTAATCATTTTAGATTCCTTCATCATTCGCTAAGGTAGTAATCATCCAAGATTCCTTCATTTTCCATTGAGATAGTAATCATCCAAGATTCCTTCGTTATTCGATGAGGTAGTAATCATCCAAGATTCCTTCATTATCCGTTGAGGTGGTAATCGTCTCAGATTCCTTCATCATCCGCTGAGGTAGTAATCGTCCCAGATTCCTTCATCATCCGTTGAGGTGGTAATCGTCTCATATTCCTTCATCATCCATTGAGGTAGTAATCGTCTAAGATTCCTTCATTATATATTGAGGTAGTAATCAACTCAGATTCCTTCATCATCCGCTGAGGTAGTAATCATCCAAGATTCCTTCATTATCCACTGAGGTAGTAATCATCAAAGATTCCTTCATCATTTGCTGAGGTAGTAATCGTCCATTCCTTCATTACCTTTTGGAGTAGTAATCATCCAGGATTCCTTCATCAACAAGCTTAATACCTGAAACCAGACAGGATAAATACCTGTGAACAAATCGATTGTAGATCAATTCCCGAGACAAGACTAGGTGACTATCTGCATGATAAATACTTCCTTCAGGCCTCTGCTGGTTTATTTTAAATCTCTCAATGGTATCTTGATTCCTTTCCGGTAGACATTTGCTCTGGTTCAGATAGATCGCTCCAAGATTTATTCTGATTCGTTCCAGTTAAAGAATATTCAAGACCTCTACTGGTTCAGTTTAAATCTCTCAATGGTTTATCCTGATTCGTTCCGCTAGACATTTTCTATGGTTCAGATAGATCGCCCCAAGATTTATTCAGATTTGTTCCAGTTAAAGAATATTCAAGACCTATGTTGGTTCAATTTAAATCTCTCAATGGTTTATCTTGATTCCTTTCCGGTAGACATTTGCTCTGGTTCAGATATATCGCTCCTAGACTTATTTTGATTCGCTCCAGTTAAAGAATATTCAAGACCTTTGCTGGTTCATTTTAAATATCTCAATGGTTTATTTTGATTCCTTTCCGGTAGACATTTTCTCTGGTTCAGATAGATCGCTCCAAGATTTATTCTGATTTGTTCCAGTTAAAGAATATTCAAGATCTCTGCCGGTTCGGTTTAAATCTCTCAATGGTTTATCTTGATTCCTTTTCAGTAGACATTTTCTCTGGTTCAGATAGATCGCCCAAGATTTGTTATGATTCGTTCCAGTTAAAGAATATTCAAGATCTCTACTGGTTCAGTTTAAATCTCTCAATGGTTTATCTTGATTCCTTTCCAGTAGATATTTTCTCTGGTTCAGATAGATCTCCCTAAGATTTATTCTGATTCGTTCCAGTTAAAGAATATTCAAGACCTCTGATGGTTCAATTTAAATCTCTCAATGGTTTATCTTGATTCCTTTCTGGTAGACATTTTATTTGGTTCAGATAGATCGCTCCAAGATTTATTATGATTCGTTCTAGTTAAAGAATATTCAAGACCTCTGCTGGTTCAGTTTAAATCTCTCAATGGTTTATCCTGATTCATTCTCGTAGACATTTTCTCTGGTTCAAATAAATTGCTCCAAGAGTTATGCTGATTCTTTCCAGTTAAAGAATATTCAAGACTTCTGCTGGTTCATTTTAAATCTCTCAATGGGTGGTCTTGATTCCATTCCGGTAGACATTTTCTCTGGTTCAGATAAATCATTCTAAAGATTTATTCTGATTCTTTTCCAGTTGAAGTCAAATTTAGACTTAGTCTAATTTCTGTCAACAATCGCTTTTGGATGGCATCTGCAAGCCCATCTCCAACATTTTTCCATCATCTCTCCAAATGGCATCTGTAAGCCCATTCCCTACATAATCAACCACCACATCATCAAGTGCAAATTTCTGGGCACTCTAGTGTTCAATCATCTTCCACCTTCAAGTCACGAATGGCAGATTCACCAATCTAACTCTTCAGGTTTAAGAAGATTGAACAGGGGCGGCTGTTGTACCCCAAAATTTTCCCTCTCACTTTTCAAGGCAGTTCTCAAGCTTGCACCAGTACATTGGGATTTTCAGTACCAAGATTAAAAGGAAACTTTCAAAAAGGGAGAAAACGGATAGAAAATATTTTGACAAATTTGGAGAAAATCAAGTGTTTTTCTATTCAGCTCCTTCGATTGGCCTTTTGGCCTCTTCCGATGCAAGCTTGGATTGCATCCTTCGACTGGGCATGGGCCTCTGGCACACTGTCTTGGATTCACAAGGCACAAAGCCTCCTATAGCCTCCTTCGATTCCAAGGCAAAAGGCTCCCTTTTGGCATCCTTCTATTTTCACTTTTTGCCTTCTATATGCCTCCTTCGAATTTGGACATTTTGGCCTCTTGCATGCACCTTTCGCTTGGGAATATGGTTCCTTTGTTGCAAGCTTCATTTGGGCATTTGACTCCCTTCATTCTTTCTTTGTTTGAGCACATGAATCCTTAAGTACAAGCTTTTGGTCACACCTTTCATTTGGGCATATGTTTCCCTTCATGCAAGCTTTCGTTTGAACAAATATCTTTTGCATGTTTGCATAAAGTCACAAAGCAAGGACCCCCTATGTACACTCCTTCATTTGGCCACTTGGACCTTTGTCAGGCAAGCCTTTGACTGGGCATAACCACCTTCACAAGGTTTCATTTATAACAGTGTCCCTTTCAAATCAGCATCTTTTGAATCCAACTCTGGGCATCCCATTCGAAAGACATGCTTGATGGTCTATTCCAAGGATTTACAAAGCCCACTTTAAGGCTTGTTTTGGTGACCCATCCAAGGGTCACAATTTTGGATCCTTCAAAGGATGCACAAAAGTGACACATTCGAAAGACACTTGTTGGAGGAAAATCAAATAATATTGTTGGGAAAAGAGTCTGGTCGAAGAAGGGTTAAAATGAAAGGGTGATATTCAAAGATGCTTGCTGCCAAGTTTAGGCCTGGTACACTGGCCAAAACTGCTGCACAGTAGTCTTGAAACACTGCCCCATTCTTGCACCAAAATAGCATACAAGGCACTATCTCTTGAAAGCTACAAGGAGCAGGTTACTCAATTTGTTCAAACCTTTTGTTTTCCCTCTAAAAGCTTCAGGAAGCCTTGCATATAAATAAGATGTTCCAACATATGTTTAAGGAGGACTTTTTGGCCAGAGGAACGTATCTTCAAATTTCTCAAACACCATAAAGCTATCAAACACTTAAACACTTGTCAAACACAAACCCAGAATCCAAACACTTGTCCCCTTCGAATCTGAAACATCCCTGTACCTTGTTACCCTTCGAATCCAGCAAGAAGAACCTCACATTTTATTCTCCTCTTTTGAATCCAGCATCAAAGGCCTAGCCCCTTGTCCCTCCCTTCGAATCCATAAGGGCTCAAGGCAACCACCTAAAGGCCCAGCACACGTCCCAGCCTCAAGCAAGGTAAGTCATCCTTAACCTTGATTCCTTCGTTTCCAGCACAACAAACTCCTTTTCGTTTCAAACATATACATAGCATTTGTTCCCCTTTCGTTTACACCCTTTTAGTTTGTTTTTATTGCCTTTCCTTTTGGTTTTGTTCTTTGGTTTCTTACAAATGTTTTAAGAACTAACCTGGCCCTAAGGTAATGCTGGCATGGCCTTAAGCCATGTTGCTATTTAATATCTCAAACTAAAGAAACAGGAGACAAGGGTATGAAATGAAGCCTCAGGATTCCTCATTGATTCCAGGCCCAGTTGAAAGGCACTCCCTCACTACTTTCAACCCCTAGTCGAAGGAGGCATAAAGGCAGATTACATCTTGCACTGGATCCAGGCCCATTCGAAAGGCATAACATGCTGGCCTCTAGACCCCAATCGAAATACACGCCTACAATGGTGTCAGCCCCCAGTCAAAGGAGGAAGAAAGGAAAATCAAAGGACATGACTACACTGACTCCATACCCTAAATCGAAAGAAGCCAAAAATGCAAAATTGAAGGGTGTTTCTGCCCTAAATCGAAAAACCCTTTTTCTTGCTTTTATTTTTATTTTTGCCTTTATATTTTCATGAAATTCAATATGGTTGTAATAGTGTAGGATTTTATCTTTCTGCATTTTTATTACTTTTATATGATTGCTAGTAAAATAGGGTATGTATGACAAGATAAAAACAACAAGTAGACAACCCCTAATCAAAGACTATATGCATGCAAATCAAACACACCATTCACACATGCACCCTTAGGGTAATCTCACTTGTTGCCTCGAAAAAATAGTCATGTCCCTCGAATATGGGAGTTTTAGCAAAGACCCTCGATAAAAGATCGTAGTCCCTCGATGACCCTCAATGTTGCCTTCGGTAAACGATCTAGTCCCTAAACGACATTGCTAAAATGTCCCATAGGTTTCCTTCTATGACTATACAAACGTCCCACGCCCGTCCAATCACATCCAACAATAGGGCTTCTTACCAAATTAATGGTAAGATAGCAACATCTAAAGGAGGAGGAAAAGAACATTTAAAACCTTTTGAGTAGGTAGGTTACTCCTAGTTGCTCGCTTGCTCACAACAAAAACATTTTATACACCAACACTTTCATTTTGAAACATTTTCAAAAGACAAACACTTTGTACGCGTTCTTATAGAAATGAGAACCATTACAAAGACACCTTTTCAAAATCACTTTTAAAAACACATTCCACAAACACTTCTTTGAACTATTTTCCAAACAACACTTTGTACGCGTTCTTATAGAAACGAGAACCATTACAAATACGTTTTCAAAATAATTTCAAAACCCACACCACAAGCACATTTTCTAACAAAATCAAGTGATCTAGCAAGCAACTAAGATCACGTAGATAACTACAGATGAAAAGGGTGCTAATACCTTCCCTTTTCATAACCTACCCCCCAAACTCAAGAAATAATCTAAAAAGGTCTTTCCTGTTCTTTTCAAACTTTCCTTATTAGATAAAAGAAAAGTCGGTGGCGACTCTTGCTATCCGCAACAATATCGATCAAACGCAAAACACCCAAGTCAGTTCTCTCACCGCGTTACACATACAATAGAAAGAGAGAGAGAACCTAAAGGAGTGCATAAAGGACAATTTTTTTTGTTGAAGTTTCTAAGGAAAGTGGCCAAAGTCTCCTCATAAGGCTCATCCGTGGAGATAAATATATGACGTTTTGAGGGAATCAAATATTTGGGGAGAAATTGACTCGAGTCTAATTATCGAGCCACCAAGTTTGGCTGATAGGAATCCATCCTTATCCCACTTTCCCCAATAGTGAGCCTCGTCCACAAAAGAACTCGGCAAAAATACTCCAGGAGGAAACCATAAATGTCTATTTCCCCTTCGACAGTAGGACTAGGGAAAGGTTCAGAGAACCATGTCGGGCCATATTGTCGAGTGGCGAATGGCGTCATGCTGGAGATGAATGTTTTACACTTGAAAAACATATAAAAGTATTTTTCAAACATGTCTTGTGACACCGTATCACTGTCATCATGAGTAATACAAGCGAGTCGTGCACCTTAAGCATCCATCGGCCTGCTAACCATACATTCAGCGTGCAAAGTGTGGAACCTTATTTTGCAGGTAATAAGTTTTGTTTTTAATATGACAATTATGAAGAACATAATAAGATTTTCAGCAGGACCAAGATGCAACATAATATCAACTTCAAATTACATCACAAACATTTAGCATATTGAGGATGCAATAAGTTTTTGTTTTGAATATAAAGGAGAAAACATATAATTAGCATGATAGAGATGCAAAGATGACAAATTTAAAAGAGAAGATAAAATAATATTCAACATAGTAAAGATGCGACAATTTAGAATGTCAACTAATGTACTAAAAAAAGTTAAAGATGTAATCCAGAAGGATTGATGTTGATTGACAAAGACTCAGTTGATAAATGAACGACAAAGGTTCATAACAGGACAAAGCTTCAGACAAAGGCAAACAAGTAGATTACATCATAAGCATAAAAAAGGAGATCTCAATCAAGGTGTCAACACAAGGAATACATCAGACACAAGCTTAAGGAATTTAATTCAATTTAATAAGTGAGTGAAACTTTTGTAAACATAAAAGTCTTTCTTTATAGAAGCATATGGCCATAAGCGCGCGCACACACACACACACACACACAAACACACACTTAAAACATTTTTATAAAATGTTTTTGAAAAGAAAATACTTTGAATAAATATGTAGAAGTTTCTTAGAAAGTGATAGGAACATTAAAAAAGCCAGAAAAATTATTTTGACTAGATCTAATCGATTATAACAAAGTGTCAATCAATTAGATTGATATGTTCTTGAGAAACAAGGCATTTTTAATGTACTTAAACAATTAGCAATGACTATATATAAATACTTACCTATTTTGGAAAATATAGCTGTCAAATTTAAATGATTTAATTGATTGGCTTAATCGATTAGTAACAATCATTTTTCATTTAATGATGTTTCTTCTTTTGGAGGATTTGAAGCCTATGAATAGAGGTCTTATTCCCCGGTTAAAATCATCCAGAAAAAGAATTGTGTATTGATACACACAATCTCTCTCGCTCTCTCTCTAAGTTTTCATTTTTCACTTTCTCTAACTAATTCTTATAGCCAAATGCTTTTGTGAGGAAAGATCTTTTGTGAGTGAGTTGTTGTTGTAATTCTGGTTGTGTAGCAATGTTAATGTTCTTCAAGGTTTTAGTTTATGCACCTTGGATGAAAACAATCCATTTTAGGGATAAAAATATGTGGTTCGAAGTTAAACCCGTGAAAAGATTTGGTTGGGGATTGTGTGATCGGGTCCTAATACTTAGTTAGGTTGAAGATCGTTTTACTATGGTTGGACTTTTCTTAAGGCTATTATAAAGCCTTGTTCGTCTGAAGGATGAAGTTCTTCAATATTGATGAACATACCATTAGGTTCATGGTTAGCCCGTATAAAACTATAGGTTAGAAGATTAACTTGTTCAAATCTCAAGAAGTTAATGGTTATCCTGTTAAACTCTATTGAGCTCAAATATTTAGTGGAGAGAAGCTTAATCACTTCAACTACAGTTGGGAAGGAAGCTTATCCACTTCAGTCTCAACAATTGAGAAGACGCAAATTATCATATCATCTGTCATGTATTATCATGGTTGTGGGACAACCACAATTTCCTTGTATAAGGGGGTTTGTAAGCTTTGCCTACTAAAAGCTTTCAAGTATATAATGAAAACTCTCAAGACTAGTTCTTTGGGAGAGGAGTAGGTATTTTATTTTTGAACGGACCTTTATGCATCTTGGTGTTCTTCATTTCCCTTCAAGTCTTTTATTTCTGCACTTTATTTTTTGAAATACTTTCATATTCCCCTGCTAAGTTTTTGAAAAAGTTTTTAAATTCTGATTTAATCTCAAAAAAAATTCAAAACCATGTTTTTCTAAACCACACAATTCACCCCCTCTTGTCTGTAAAGTCTCAAGTCCAACACAAAGTTGGCGTGAAAATGGCATTGAGCCACAGTTGTAAAAACCAAATAGGACTCCCTATTTGAAAATGATTAAAGGCTTTATCGATGAGTTTATGGGACGCTACCCCCAGTGACTCGTAGAGGCCACATGTGACAAGTTTTTTAAGGAAAACTTTTTACTGCTCCTGAAGTTGAATGGCCAAGGGCATGAACTTCTTCATGATTTATTCTATGCAGCGACAGAAGACATAGCGACTCAGCCAATAGGTCAAGAATGTTATATGCTCGTAGACATCAACAGTATCAATCGAGATGCAGTGGTCTTTGATAAAAGCATCGAAAGCTCCATTGGAGAACTCAAAATCTGGCTTAGTCCTTATAGGGAGTGATGGCTCGTAACTTTCTCTAGTTGGACAAAAATAATCCATGGTGTCTAGGTCAAAGAGGGTGGGAGTGATCATCCCATAAGGTAGATTAAAAGTGTTTGTGGTCTCCTCCTAAAAGCACGAAGCGATAAGGAGTATGGCAGGGTTGTATTTGATTTCTACCCTCAAGAGTTGAATAAGGTCATAGATTCCATGCACTTTCCATTTAAATTTCTTCTTTCTCTCCACCCTATTTAACCATTTTATATAGGTTAAATCAGGGGCCTCAAAAGGAGGAGGAGAGTAGTATACCTTATTTTCTAGGAACTGAAAATCGAAAGGCTGATCACAGAAGACCACGAGTTCCCATCCATGGAAGTTGGAAAAAACTTCGCCAAGAAGTCATGCTTTTTGATAAGCCTAGGGAGAGGACCCAGGAAGGAAAGTGTAATGTCAGCAATGGAATAAGGGATCAAAACATCAGAGTACCAAAGTCTTCTGGTTACTTCTACCAGATGAGGCTCCGAGACATATGTCTGTTTGTTGATCAAGATTTGCTCACAATGTGAGCAATAAATGGAGTGTGCACTTGAATAGAGCGGTGAGATGCCATTGATAGTTAGAGGAGTATGAAGGAAAAATCAGCTGAAGGTGGTAGAAAACTCTGGTAAGAACCTCTATCCTTTTCATTTTTCTCAGTAGGGAAGAATGAAGGAAGAATACAAAAGTGGGAGAAGAAAAGGGTTTAAATAGAAAGAGAAAAGGTGGAAAAATGTTTTCCTTCCAGAATCGTGGACAAGTGGCGTACTAGGAACCAAAGAATGGCCCCGAGCTATAGAAAATATGATTAATGAAATTAAAAATAAATTTTAATTTCATTGTTAGTGACTATTAAATACCCTTGGAAACTAAGGTAATGATGGATTGTTGTTTGCACGTTTGAGACGTGACATTTTATTGAAAATTTAGTCATGATGACTGGAAAAAATCATGACTGAGATGACAAGTGAAGAATCTTGGAAAAAATAACAAAGTGGTTACAAAAAATTCCACCTTACCCCCCCCCCCCCCCCCCCCAGATGTTGGTCGAAGGTGACATTTTTTAGGGGGCATCTGTTACACTTGGATTTTTAGCTGGGAATAAGTGAACAAAGAATGTCAAAATGAAAAGACATTTTCTGATTAGAAGACATTAATAAATTGTTTTCATTAATGAAGTGTTTTAAAGAGCATTGATGACAAAGCGTTGAAAGAACATCCATCATGGTGTAGACGAAAGGAAACATGATTTGGAGGAATATTAGGAACAAATCCACGAGATTAGGATCATACAAAAACATTTCTAGAATATTGAAAAGGGCAGTCCATGGAACATCCACTACAGTCAACAGACCAGTCGACTAAATCACGTATGACTTAGTAGTTTTTACAAGTTCAAAAGACCTTTGTATGAAATGTCTACAACACATTGGGTAGTTACTCTCAGAAGTTTGTGGGGCAGTTCGAATCAGTTATAATTCAACATGGAATGTAAATAGAGAGAATCACGGGTGACACATGGGCACACTAGGAGGAACCGGAAGATCAAACATGGATTGAAGCATAATGGTTCCATAGTGAGTAAAATCGTTGTCGAAGTTTACTTTGTGAGAAACATGTATCCGTCTGCGTCCAGTCTTTTCATTATTTCTTGTTTTATTAAATGCAACTATTATATTTTACCTTGTCATTTATTGCAACTTTACTTCATTTAAAGTTTTTTCTACGTTGTTATCGTGAAAGTGACAACTGCATTCAATTCACACGCATGATTCAGACAAATCATTTGCACAAATTGCTTTAGAGATTTTTCTAGTTAATCTCACTTGCTTTCTAAACTCATTTTTGGTTACCAAAAACACTGGTAAACACCATCCAAGTCCACTTAAAACATAAGAAATAGTATAAAATTTGGTCTATAAGAGCATCAGATCGACAAAGACATACTGGCCCAAAATAGATTTTTATTAGGACGACTTTAAATATGTCATGAAAATTGAATATTCGACATGTGCACATTCCGAACTAGTATTGGAAATAAACATAAAACTTGTGTATTTTTATCTTAGAATTTTACCACATATTTTTACTCATCAATATGATACTCGTAGCTAAAGTTATGTCCTTCACAATGAGCAAGTATCTAATATAATTTTATATAAAATTAAACTCAATTATGTCCTAAGTTTAAAAACATGCCAAAAGCACTAAAACTAAACTCAAGATTATTTAAAAATTTATAAGTGCAAATATATAAAAGACATGCCAAAATAAAATGATCACAATCATCTAATCATGGCACACCTATAAAGCACATCAACACGATGCATACATTCTACTAATAACATACCCTAATTTTTATCCCTAAGATCCCATTCTATTTGCATTATTGCATATCATCGAGTTCACAAACTTGGTTGTTTCCTAACCCTTATCTCTATGAGTTTTTCCTTGAGGAGATCATCAAGCACCCTTTTGTGTATCTTGTACATTTTTGTTACGTGTCTTTATGCATTATTTACCTTAACCAAAATCCAAAAATATACTTTTGTTCCTTTCATTTGTTTTACAAGGTAGGGATTGGATCAAGACCATCAAGTGAAGCTTTATCAGCTAAGGCTTGATTGCTCAAACTCAAAGGTTGATCGATCAATTATTATAATTCATCAAGAAATGACCTTAAATATTAGGCATGATCTCCTCAAGCATCATTTAACATCATTTGATCAAAGATAGCTCAATGTATAATTGCTTGTTTCTCAAGAAGCTTCAAGGTTCATGTGTTTATTTCCATGCCTTCTTCATCAAGTAACCTCAAGCTATGACCATATTCAATTAAAGTTCAAGTAATAATCAATCATGAGGATTTCATATGTGCATCATTGTGTATTTAAATGCAAGAAGAGCTCAAAAGGTTCAAGTTTAATCAAGGTGGTTTGACCTAAAATTCAACATTTTAAGTACAAGTTAAAAAATTCACAACTCACTCAATATACAACATTTTTGAATGCTTCTTTAAGAATATTACTCTCCTTGACATCATCTACAACTTATCTTTATAAGTCAAGATCCAATTATATTTGGAAGATCATCAAAAGTTTGAAAATATTAGAGGCCACTTTGTGGACTTAGTGAAATTTGACCTAATTTCTAGTGAATTTTTCCTAACTTCCAAAGATCATAACACTCTCAATTTTCAACATTTTTGAGTGGTTATTTTTTATACTTATCATTTGTGATGCCCTCCACAAGTTTTATTCTATGATCAAAGGCTAATTATGCTTGGAAAGCCATGGAATATTGGGCCAACATGACGAGTCTGGCCGAAAAGAGCATGCTATTTATTACCTGAGCAAAATGTTTACCGACTGTGAAACCAGATATTCACTACTCAAGAAAACTTGTTGCGCTCTGGCATGGGCTGCTCACCGGCTAAGACAGTATATGTTGACTCATACCACTCTGTTGATTTCTAAGATGGACCCAATCAAGTACATCTTCGAGAAACCTGCCCTTTTCGGACGGATAGCTAGGTGACAAATGATCTTGACTGAGTACGACATTCAATACACAACTCAAAAATCCATCAAAGGAAGTGTACTAGTAGATCATTTGGCCCATCAAGCTGTGAATGATTATCAGTCAATGAACTTCGACTTCCCTGATGAGAACATCATGCTGGTACCTAACTGTGCGAAACCTGGACCGTATGACGAACCTGAACAAGGATCCCGATGGACTATGGTATTCGATGGGGCTTCCAACGCCTTAGGTAAAGGAATTGGTGATGTGATTATCTCTCCTGAAGGTTGCCACACTCATTTCACTTCCAGACTATGCTTCGATTGCACAAACAATATGGCTGAGTATGAAGCATGCATCTTAGGTCTGAAAGATGCTATTGACTTAAGGATCAAGCATTTGGATGTGTTTGGGGATTCCACCCTAGTGATTAGCTAAGTAAAAGGAGATTGGGACACTAAACACCCTAATCTTATCCCTTACAAGGAACTTGTGCTATCCTTAATTCCTTATTTCAAAGAGATCACTTTCGAGCATTTCCCTAGGGAACAAAACCAGTTGGCTGACGCTTTGGCAACCATGTCTTCAATGTTCAAGGTCCAATGGGACAACGAAGCCCCTATGATAACAATTGAAATATTCGATGAACCTACACATTCCTATGAGCTTGACACCGATGCGGAAAAGCCATGGTACCATTAGGTGATGAGATATCTTGAAGCACAAGAGTATCCAGAGGGGGAATCTATCAATGACAGAAAGTTCTTGCAAAGATTTGCAGCCAAATTCTTCCTAAGTAACGGGATATTATACAAGTGCAACCATGATTCAACTCTACTCCAATGTATGGACAAGAAGGAGGCAGAGGAAATTATGGAAGACATGCACGATGGTCTCTTTAGTACTCACTCAAGTGGATATACGATGGCTAAGAAAATCTTAAGAGCTGGTTACTATTAGTCAAAGATGGAGACTGATTGCCATCAACATTCAAGAACTTGTCACAAATGCCAAATCTACGCTGACAAGGTCCATGTGCCTCATATTCCTCTGAATGTCATGACCGATCCTTGGCCATTTGCAATGTGGGGCATTTACATGATTGGAGAGATCAATCCCACAACTTCTAACGGATATCGCTTCATTCTTGTTGCTATCGACTATTTTCCAAATAGGTCGAAGCCGCCTCGTTTGCCTCAGTCACCAAGAATGTGGTAGTCAGATTCATCAGACACAACCTCATCTATCGTTATGGTATCCCCGAAAGGATCATCACCGACAATGGGACAAACCTCAACAATGCTATGATCACTGAGTTTTGCACTCAGTTTAAGATCAAGCATCACAATTCTTCTCCGTATAGAACAAAAATGAATGGCGCAGTCGAAGCGGGCAACAGAAATATCAAGAAGATTGTGCAGAAAATGGTAGTAACCTATAAGGATTGGCATGAGATGTGGTTGTTTACTCTACATGGCTACCTTACTTCAGCTAGAACATCAACTGGGGAAACTCCCTTTTCCCTAGTCTAAGGCATAGAAGTTGTTTTTCAAGTGGAAGTTCAGATTCCCTCACTGAGAATTATGAATGAGGCAGGCCTAGGCGAAGACGAGTGGATTCAAACGAGATTGGATCAAATAAACTTGATTGACGAAAAATGGTTAGTTGTTGTTTTCCATGGTCAGACGTACCAGAAACGGATGATCAAGGCTTTCAATAAAAAGGTCAAACCTCGAGTATATCAAGTTGGTGAATTAGTGATAAAACACATCATTCTACCACAAGGCGACCTAGAGGAAAATGGACTTCCACCTATGAAGGGCCAATTGTTGTCAAGAGAGTTTTCTCTGGCGGTGCCATGATACTGACTACCATGGATGGTGAAGATTTCCCACATCCTATAAACACAGACATAATTAAAAATACTACGCATAAGAGACCCGCTATGTTGACACACCTAGGCAAAATAAGGGCATCCCAGCAAACCAAAAGGTTTGGTCAAAAATTAGGGATATATGCAAAATATTGTACACCTGGCAAGTTGAAAACCCGAAAGGGCGACTTGGGCAAAAAAGGGTATCCTGGTGGGCTGAAAACCCGAAAGGGCGGTCCAGGAAAAAGTTAAGGATTAAAAGCGTATGACTATGTCCCGTGGAATCAACACAGTCAATTTTATCACCAAGGTCCAAGTTCAAATGGTCCAAGATCAATCCAATCAACTTCTATCAACGGCATAGGACATTCGAAGACATTGGGGAAATAATAGAGTTGGAAGGCAATGATATCATTTCACATAGCTATTTGTTTTCATTCTCAATTTTGTTTTCCTTCCGACGATTTCCTCTTACTAGGATCTCCGTCTCTCTGTACAAAAACGCCTATTCATGGGAAAAATATCAATACAAATTTCTTTTGAAGTTCAAAATTTGTCTTTGTTTTGAATGAAAATTTGTCCAATGACTAAAATTGAATGAACATATGCATATGAACATAATTAAAACTATTTGGCACATTTGTCCTGCTAAGCAGCAGTAAGAATCTCTTTAATGTATATGAAATATCCCCACAGAGTTATCTCATTATCATTATCCCTACAAGGACGGATACAATAAAACTTTCCCCAACACATTTTATTTCCCTAACAATCTTCGAGGAATCTCATAACTCCCCAGCCGAGTTCAAATTTCCTAACATAAAACAATCAAGACACCACGAAGTTCCCCAACTGAACCTGTCTTCCCCAGCTGAGTGTATCTTCCCCAACCAAGGCTATTATCTCCAAACGGAGTATATCCTCCCCAGTTGAGTGTATCCTCCCTAAGCTAAGTCTGTCCTACCCGACCGAGTCTACACTCTCCAGTTTGAATTATTGCAAATCATAGGGCTACAACCCCTGATCCGCAGTAAAGCTGTCAACAAAGCCTTTACTATTTCCAAAAAGGTACTATGAAGCCTGGATCCGACCAGATATTAGCATAATTTTCAAGTTATTACTGAAGCCTGGACCCGACCAGATATTAGTTTGACTTCTTCAATTACTGAAACCTGGACCCGATCAGATAGTAGTTGATCTCAATTTCAAGATACTATGAAATCTGGACCCGATCAGATAGTAGTTGATCTAAATTTCAAGATACTATGAAACCTGGATCCGACCGGATAATAGTCTAACTCTTCAAATATATAGAAGAATCTGGACTCAACCCGACCAAGGTTTAACTTCTTTTCCCCAGTAGAATTTTTCTCTGCCCCAACAAATTACTGTGAAACCTGGATCCGACCAGATATCAGTTTTCAATTTCATCTTTTCAAGCAAGTTGTTGTGAAGCCTGGATCTGACCAGATAGCAATTACCCTTAGAGATTCGTTGTGAAACCTGGAAATCGACTAGATAACAACTAAATCCCCAAACAGTTTGTTGTGAAGCCTGGATCCGACCAGATAGAAAATGACCTCATCAACCTCATAAATCTACAAAGCCTGGACCCGACCAGATAACAGTTTTTCAAATAGTTTATTGTGAAGCCTGGATCCCGACCAGTTAACAATTAACTATGATCCCCAGAGACACTATGAAGCGTGGACTCGACCAGATAATAGTACAACTTTCTGAAAACCATGAAACCTGGACCCGACCAGATTTTGGTTACCACTTCAAGTTACTGCGAAGCCTGGATCCGACCAGATAACAGTTAACTTACGCATCCCCAGCAAGTTGTTGTGAAGCCCGGATCTGACCAGATAACAGTCGACTGCTTCATCCTCAACAATTGCGAAGCCTGGATTCGACCAGATAATAGATGACATTCAAGCGATATTCCCCAACAAAAGCATCCTTTCAACAAAATTTGAAGATATGCATATTCTTCATTTCCAGCGGTAATCTGTTGGATTAAAATATCCAGCGTCAACCTTAGGGATTCGAAGGGCTTAACATCCCCCCATGGGCGCCTACACAGGTGTGTTAGGTGGGCCAGGTAGGCCCCTTGTTAGATTCTCTATAAGGAAATAGAGTAGCACCTTGGCTACAAGCAATTGCTTTTAGCTCAGTGGTAAGCGCTTGATCCTACAAGTGATATCAGAGCAAGGTCATGGGTTCGAGTCCCCCCGGATGACACTGGGGGGGAGATTGTTGGATTAAAATATCCAGCGTTAACCTTAGGGATTCGAAGGGCTTAACATCCCCCCATGGGCGCCTACACAGGTGTGTTAGGTGGGCCAGGTAGGCCCCTTGTTAGATTCTCTATAAGGAAATAGAGTAGCACCTTGGCTACAAGCAATTGCTTTTAGCTCAGTGGTAAGCGCTTGATCCTACACAATCAGGGATTCAACCTCCCAGAATTTCCTCAATAGAATTCAGGGATTTATTTTCCCGGACAAAAACATACATCTCACATTCATACATCATAGCATGTACATACCATATGCATTTAGCATAATACCACGTCTGGTGAACATCTTGCAAGCATCTGCATTTTACTAACTCTTTTTCTCACAGGTAAAATATCAAGTTTTAGTATAAATCAACAAGAGATTTATGCTGATACTTCTTCCAGTGTTTACCAACATTCCTGCAAATGGCATCTATAAGCCCATTCACCATCCATCTTCGAGTGCAAATTTCTGGGAACTCTAGTGTTCAATCATCTTTCACCTTCAAGTCACGAATGGCGGATCCGCAAATCTAACTCTTCAGATTTAAGAAGATTGCACAGGGGCAGCTATTGTACCCCAAAATTTTCCCTCTCACTTATCAAATACTTTCTCACAAGATTTCTCTTGGTTTAAGACTGCACTAGGGTTGATCAGCTCAAGACACCTCCTTAAGCACTAATGACCAAAATTAGGGTTTGAGATTGCACAAGGATATTTGAACTTTTAGTGCTTCATATGACTTTAATGGATCATTATGGACCCCCAAGGTTACTCATGTCAAGTTTCAAGCCTTAGATCACACTTTTACTCAGTCAATTGAGCAGTTGACCTAAAAATCAACTGTATTGGGGGAAAAGTCAACTATGGCCAATTTACAGTCAAACTTCATAATTTTTTATCCACGTCAACATTATAAACTCATATGTATCATTTGATCAAGTTTGGACCATAATTCCCTAAGAAATTTGATCAAATCATCAAAAGGGCAAAATGATCAAAATTAGGGTTTTGACTGAGAAAGGGCAATTTCTGATTTTTTGACTTAGAAAATGGTCAATTGGTTTGAAGCATGATTTCAAGAGTCCAATTGCATCATTTTTACCTAATGGAATGACCTAAAACATTGCTCAAGATCAATTGGATTGATAGTGAATTTTCAGTCAACTGATCAAAAGTCAATTGTACACTAAAAAGTCAAACTTTGACTTTTTGGTCAAAATTCAATGTCAACGATCACAATTCATCAAAACATGTCAAAATATGAAACTTATTCATCAAGAAATCAAAAAGTCAAGATTTCATTTTGAAAAGTCAAAGTTTTCTAACTTAGAAATCTTTCTAAGTGTTTAAAACTTCATGTTTTTTACAACTTTGAGCTATTTTTTCACCATGATGCAAGAGGATTCAAAAGAAACTTTCAACATGAAAGTTGTAGATCTCCATGATATCTAAAACATTTCTTTACAAAACTTTTTCTAAAAATCCTTGGATCTCAAGTTATTAATTCCTAAAGTCATGGTCTTGAAATTGGACACTTAGTGAAATTTTGCACTAGTTTTGGTCAGGATTTTGACCTAACTTCATGGCACTTTTTCATATAGTTCCAAGGATAATTTTTAAAATTGATTCAAACATTGGTTGTAGAGCACATTGAAAGCTTTCCAAAATATCCAAGAACTCCTTGAGATCATTCTTGAGCAGGGAGAATCGAAGGGATGAAGTTTGGGTTTTTACAGGCCTCAAACTTGTTAGGCACTCCATAATTAATTGCTTGCACAATTGTTAGAGGTCTCAATTCAAGCATTCAATGCAAGGCCATGCTTTATATCCATTTTGGAAAGAAAGTGCACAATGCAATTTGATAAAGTAGCTTTTTGCACAAAACTTGTTCTTGAGCCTTGCAATTGTTTTCTTCTGATCATACATGTCCTATAAATCAAGAGAAGTTTGTCTAAACACTTACAATCACTCAGCCCATGCTTGTACTTCCTCTTGGAACCATACTTTCCACTTTTCTTCAAAATCAAGTAACATAGTAATCAGTCTAGAACTTGTACTTTTGACCCTCTCAAGCACTCAAGTCTTTTGCTTATACATACACAAGTAATTTTGTCACAAAATGCACGCATGCTTGAGCCCTGAAAAGAGCAAGAACTCAGATTTGTATCTCACACCTCCATTGTTGCATATTTTGGCCAGAAATCCCAAAACCAAAAACTACTCGTGCATTTCTTGGCTTCTTACTTCCAAAAGCTTCCAAGCATCATACACAAACAATCCCATACCCTGTTACAGTTCTGTAACACCATCTTCCTCTATTTTCAAGTTCAAAAATAGAGAACTGCAAGTGGACTTCTCCAGACCATTTCATCCATTCTCCAACCAATATAATTATTGCATTAACTTCCTTGGACCTCAGTGGAGCTATTCTGATCATCACAACACCTTGAGGAGTGCTCAAACTCAGAATACGATTTCCAGTTTTGAGGTAAGTTTCCTTAACTTTTAACTCTTCATACAAGCATCATTAATGGTTTATTTGCGAATGAAAAATGTAGATATCATTGCCCTAAAGCTAACCATGTCCATAGTTTTCATTTATGTTACTTAAGCTTAGAGAATTTTAAGATTGAAGTTTCTGAAATTTTTAGGGTTCAGATTAGGGCCATTAAAAGTCATGCTTGTCTTTGATCTATAATTTTATTGCTTTACATTTCTGAAGTCGTGAGGAAATTTCCCACAAGATTCATGTTTACACTTTTGCAAATGGATGAGAAATGAACAAGATACAGGTACTCTGGTTGGACGTAAGGTTGAAGATGAAGTTCAGGCCATGGACTTGATTTCTAATATATATTTATTGTTTTGTTTATATGAACGGATGTATAGCCACCCCAGTGGTAAAGCGCGCGCCTGTTAACCTTTGAGACCTGGGTTCGAGCCCCAGTGGTACCCTTTTGCTTATTTTCTCATTCTTTTCTCACATTTTTTATGTTTGTTTGTAGCGCTGGGCCCCCTGTGTTGGGCCTAGTATTTTTGCTCATTTTACACTCCCTGCTCACTATTCACACCTTTGGCCCATTTTATTTTCCTTTTTTTCTCTTTATTTATTTATTTGTTTTCTTTAATATTTTATTTAATATTAGAAAAATCAGAAAAAAATATAAAAATATTAGATTTATATTTTTGATATAGTTTATTTATTTTTACAATAAAAATTATTTTTATTTAATCATATTTTATCTATTTTACTAATTAATTTGTAAATTTAATTAGAAACTAGGGTTTTAATTATTTCTTTTACAATTAAAAAACATTCTTTTAAAACCAAAAAAAGACCAAAAATATTTTACAATACCATACATTATTTTCAAGACAAAAAAGACATTAAAAATATTTTTCTTACAAACTTAATTTCTTTTTCTCTCTTAATCAATTAATATTTAGATTAGGGTTTTATGTAATTTTCTTTTCCTAATTAATTTAAGTTTACTTTTACTAATTTAATTAATTATTTGATTTTAGTTAATTAGTTTAAAACCAAACCCTTTCCTAAAAAAATCAAACAAAATGTCCATTTTCTTTACATTTACATTCTTGTATATTTATTCATTTTTGTACATTATTTATTCAAATTCGAAATGGTTGTAATAGATAATTAGGTTTATTTTCTTGCAATCCCCATTTGTAATTTGTACACCCCCTCCCACAAATATTGTAATAGCATAGTAATTTTAAATTCCGTAATTTATCGCTTTATATACAAATGCTAGTAATTAGGATTTTGTATGGAAAGACTAAAACCAATCAATTAGAAAACCTTAATCAAAGACAAAACCAAGCATGAAAAACAATGCACTTGCACACAAGCACCCCTTAGGGTAAATCCACTTGGTTGCCTTACAAAAATGGCTACATTATGCATGTAAGGTATCTTAACAAAAACAAGCAAAATGCAAGATCATAGTCCCTCGATGACGCTATCCGTGTTGCCTTTCAAATGATCTTAGTCCCTAAAGAAAAATACTAAGATATCTTGCAACATTATTAATCATGGCTATACGATGACCCTTTCCCGTCCTTTTAACATCCAAAGATAGTGTTGCTTACCAAATCAATGGTAAGATAACAATGTCAAAGGAAAGAGAAAATAAACAAGAAAGACTTTCCAATAGGTAGATTGTTCCTAGTTACTTGTTAACTTTTAAAACAAAACATCCTTTCTATTTTCAAAACAAACACTAAACACTTCCAAAAACATCTTTCAAAACTTGAAAACATTTTCAAAAGATCAACATTTTGTATACATTCTTACGAGCGAGAATCATTATAAAGTTTACCTAAACGATGACGCCTTTTCAAAATACTTTCAAAAACCACACAAAGCACATTTTCAAATAAAAGCAAGTGATCTAGCAAGTAACTAAGAGCCCATGGAAAATCATGGATGAAAAGGGTGCTAATACCTTCCCTTTTCATAATCTACCCCCCGAACTCAAGAAATAATCTCAAAGGTCTTTCCTGTGCTTTTTCATCTTTCTTTTTGGATAAAAGAAAAGTCGATGGAGACTCTTGCTAACCTCAACATTTATGATAAAACGCAAAACACCCAAGTCAGTTCTCCCACCGTATCACAATTGTCATGATGCTAAAGTGTCATGACAGATTAAACGCAAAATAGTGTTGTGGTTCGGATAAATAAAGATGTTAGTACAAATTCAATTTTACTCTTTGCAGTTCAAACTATAAGAGGGAGGAAAATAATGAATAATAATATGGCGTTTTTACAACGATGATGGGTAAAATAATGTCATTCTATAAAGCATAAAAACTTATTACAATGCCTTTTTAATGATATGAAATAGAAGCATTTTAGTTTTCCAATTTTGACTACAATTTTGATACCAAGGAGAAGGGAAAAATAAGACTATCAGTAGAAGATTCATCAATAATCAATAAAAAATTTTATAATTCGTTTTCTATTGTAATATCCATGAATCTTTTAAAGAAGAATGGCTAGTTCACTTAGATTATATTCCTTTTAGATGATTCTACCATCAATATGTGATCAATGTAGTTTCATGTGATTGTTTCTATAATGATTCTCTTTTTTTATAATTATATAATTTTATATGATTTCAATATTTTCATCCATCTACAGAATTGGAAGAATTGATTTAGATAGAAAATGAGACCCAACACAGAGATGTGCATATTCGATTGATAAAGTTATGGGTTGTAGTGATTGCTTGTGTTGCAGCAGGAACAGTCTCTACCACCAGTCTATTTGTATGTGTTATAAAGTCTTTGTTATATGCAATTAGAGACTCTTAGCATATGAGAGGTTTCTTCACATGAAGCAGATTAATTTGAGATTAGATACTCCTAACATCTGGGAGGTTGCAAGGTTGAAAAATAATGTTTTATAAAATATTGTTCTTATTGACATGGTATAAACCATTTTCCAGTTGCGATTGGAAACTCCTAGTATCTTGGAGGTCACTTGTGTTGAAGAGGGTATCTTTGTAATTGAATACTCCTAGTATCTTAGAGGTTGCTAGATTGTAAAATCATATTTTGTAAAAAGTCATAATTAAGACATAGTCAATATAAAATCATGGAATTTCTCACATACTATATATAGTATGATTCAAAAGTGAAACTTAATTGTCTTTATAATTATATTTTGTAACAATTTAGCTTTTTAGTTTTACAAATTACACACTAGCTTTACACAAACCAATCAAGTATCCTCTGCTTACTCTCTATTAATATTAAAAACTCATTATAGGAAACTACGCGTACAATCACCTTGTTGTACGAAGTTATTATAATCTTTGTGGATATAATAATTTTACTTTGCACATTGTGGTTTTCGTTGACACAAATACTTTGACATTGTTTTCACATCAACATGCAATAATCATGTCATCAACATGAAATAATAAAATAATAAAATCATCATTAAAAATTCTAATAAAGAGATAATTATTATAAGAAGTCTTCTTAAATCATTGATCACACATAATAGAATCAAAATTCCTATATAACTACCTAGGAGGTAGCTTCAACCCATGTAAGTCCCTTCTCAGTGTAAACACATAGTTTTCTTTACCTTCACTTTGAAAACCATTAGATTTCTTTATATAAATATATTCCTTTGGAATTAATATGAAGGAAAATTGCTTTCATCACATATATTTTTTTCCCTATAAATTAAGAGTAGTGATAACGAGAAATCATATCATATAATTACTATGATTTTTACCGATTTTATAATACATTGAGTCATCTAACTCCCAATTATTCCGAGTTTTTATGTATTTTCACAGGTATAACATTTGTCAACTCAAGACAATGAAAAAAGGACCACATGAAGAAAGCTAAACAAGAAACAGAAGAGAAAAGAACAAAATCTCAGATTTTGCACCTGTGACAACCGTCACACCCTGTGACGACCGTCACGCCTCCCCAACTAGAAAGAACGCTCGTCACACATCGTTGACGAGCGTAATGCGCTATTTAAGCGCATTACGACCGCCACCCACCTGTGACGACCGTCACGCGCATAAAGAGGAACGTTATGAATTGGTGGAGACATGGGCAACGTGAGGCAGAATCCTTCTCCAATATTTCCTCCACTCAGTAACCGTGCATCCTATTTTCACGCCACTCAAGCCTCTTCCAAGATTTTCTCAACTGCAATATTTTCTCCTATATATATGTGGTAGTGCAAAGGGATGAGGGTCGAAGAATTTTTCCAGAGACCAAAATTGCTGCTTTTCTACATTAAACTATATTATTTATTTTTGAACCATTTTCTACGTGTTGTAATTCCTACTTCCAGCATTATTTCAAGCATTAGTTTTAGAGTGTTAATTCTTCATTTAATAATTAATACAATTTATTTATTTCAATCAAGTTGCAAGGAATATTATAACATCCAAGATTATCATAGCAACGTTATTTCCAGGTTTTTATTGCAATTAATAGTTATTCATTGTTGTATTATGCCAATTATTTCTATGGATTATATTTTGAATTGCATTGGTATTAAATATATTATGTCCGGCTAAATTATTCGTACTGGTATGTGACTCTTAAGAACCGAAAGAATTCAGTGATACCTTGGCCAAAAATATTTATTTATAAAACAATTTATGGTTTCTAATTTCCAAGATTAATTTAACTATCCTTGTCACGAGAGTGAGAGGTTAATTAACACGATTTTGCCACGAGAGTGGGAAATTAATTAAGGCAAGAACCTGCATGCGAGAGCTGGGGTTCAACCCAGATAGTGGTAACGAAACATTAATTTTTAAATACACGAGAGTGTTTTAATAAATTAATTAAACTCAAATTGTTTTCAAAAAGTGTTATTAAATTTAAAGTGCATCCACTAGGTTTAGTAGCATAACTTATTTCATGAACACGAGAGTGTATGTCTCAAGTTTTTAAACAATTAGTTTTTACCGAAATACTTTATAGGCCAAGCGATTCACCGAATTCCCGAAGTCCGACTATCACATATCGCTATAGCTATTACCATTATTTTAATTAAACTGTTTCCCCCCAAAAATTGAATATTCATCGCTTAGTTAAACAAACTGTAGAATTAGATCGTATGCGATTGATCCTCAGTCTTTGTGGGTTCGATAATCTTTTAAAACTAGAACGACTGAACTGTATACTTGCAGTTAGTATCCCGACAGACTTATAAAGTCCCGATCAAGTTTTTGGCGCCGTTGTCGGGGACTAATTAATCAATTAAGTACGATTCTTCTGTTGCGCGTTTAGACTAGGCAACAGAAACCCTCTTTCGATTTGTATGCCAAATACTCACTCCCAAAGCGAGCCTTTGCATCTACAAATCTTGTCCCAGTTACTATGTATCACCCGAATTTTTTCTACAACCCCCACTCTGAGTATTTCGAGGAATCACAAGAATCCCATAAATCCGACCTCGAAATACTATTGGAGAATCTCAATGCATCACGGACTCATTCTCATACGAATTAACTTTCCAACCACCAATCCCAACGTTTTGAGGAATCGCAAGAATATTATAATTCCAACCAAACTTATCCTCAACCAAATTTCCCCTACAATCACTACACCCAATATTTCGAGGAGACGCAAGTATCCTATAAATCCGACCTCGAAATATTAATGGGAAATTTTAATGAAATATCAATCGCATTTTGTATTACGGAAATACAAAATGAGACTCTAACTCAATTTGAAGAATCAGAAGAATCGCATGATTTCAACTTTGAAACATCAATGGAGGATTCCGACGCGATGCTAACTCACTCTAGGTTAGAATCTCTGATGGAGCACTTTGTAGAGACACAAACTATCCAGAACGAAGAGTTTAGAAAACAAAGTCTTCAAAACAGTGAAAACCTTAGGCAACTGACCACTGTGGTTGACTCGCTCACGACCCACAATATAGCCTTAGAGACCCAAATCTCCCAACTTGAACAAAACCCTCTAGGACCCTTCCCTGAGGAGAAATTGGATGTTGTAACAACCAGTAGTGAAAAACAAGTTGAAAATCTTAAGGAGAGCGATAATGAGGTTGAAGAGAGTGATGATGAGGTTGAGGAGAGTAATGATGTAGACGAGGAGAGTTCAGATGAGAAAAGAGTAAAGATTGAGAAAAATCCTCCAACACCATCTAAAATGGAGGTTGTAGAAGAGGTAGAAAAGGGAGCACCTATTGTTATGCCTCACCCCTATACCCCACCGTTTCCTTTCTCGAAAAGTTTTATGGAAGCTCAGATAGACTCCCAGTCTAAAACATATATGGAGGTATTGGAAAATATCCACACTAATGCACCCTTGTTGGAAGTCTTGCATAAAAAGAGAAAATTAGAGGACCGTGAAACTAGGGATATAATTACTGTTAAGAAGGTAAGGTTAACCTTTGAGGTGGTGGATGAAATCACTAAGCCCAAACTTGAAAAGTTGATACTTAGGATAGATCCAGAACCACCGCCACAAGTTCATAAGAATGAACCACCCCACAGAAGAAAGAAAAGAAAAGGTGAGGGATATGTGAGATGGCTTGATAAGTGGCCATGGAAAATGACAACTACTAAAAGTTCAACCGAGGAGTCATCCTCGAGAGAACCACCATGAGTGCTTGCACTTCTGAGCCGTCGAGCTATCGACATTAAACAAAGCGCTGCGTGGGAGGCAACCCACCTATTTGTTATTGCTATTATTTCCGTTTGTTCTTATTTTTGTTTTTCTTTTCCGTTTCTACATTTATTTCTTTTAAAGCTTTATTTTCATTACTTCTAAAAAAAAATTTATACAACTGCTGCTGATTTTCAAACAACTTTACAGGTTTTCTGAAAAATTCTTTTTCTATCCTACCTTCTCCCCTGATTTGCTTCCCTCCCTTTACTATATACTATGGAAACCACTTTTAGAGGCAGAAACAAAATGAGGAGGTTTGAGGAATTATCACACAGAAATATTGGTATGACCTTATATTATGATGAACCAACAATGGACACTTTAGGCATTCAGGATAGTGTCCATTATCTGTTTAGCCAGCTGGGGTGGGAAAAAGCCCACATTAAATCTAGGTTTGTTACATAACGCAAGCTTACCCTTGAATTTCTAAGATCCTTAGTTCATATACCCGAGCGCGGTTTCGGAACTAGAAAGGGATTTATAGCCTTCAGGTTATTTGGTATTGAATTTGCTTACACCCATAAAGAATTAGCCGACCTTCTAGGATTCCCTAGCGGACCTTTTGCTTTTTCTACCACCCAAGCAGAGTTAATGGATTTTGAGCTAGACTATTTTTGGGGGACTTTAACCGGAAATTACCACCCTGAGCCGGATAGCATGGATAATAATGAAATACACAACCCCGCTATCCGCTATTTCCACAAGATTCTAGCACATACCATTTTCGGTAAAGAACAGAACCGCACTACCGTATCTAAAGATGAGATATTTTTGTTGCAGTGTATGACACAGGGCCGACCTGTAAATGTAGTGCCATTCTTAATGAGGACCTTTTCCCGCATTGCTGAGAACCCTAGCGAGCCGATCATCATAGGAGGCCTTGTTACCATGATTGCTAACGCCCTCGGACTTAGATACCAGCTACATAGGTGTACACAATTCAGTTCAATCCGCCCTATGAACATTGATTTTTGTTTCCACCTACGAATAGTAGGTAATCTAAGTCCTGCACACTTCGAATACTTGATAAGGGATGAAGTAGTCACGGTATTTACACTTCCTAACCATGCCAAAACAAGTGCCCACAATCGGAACAATTGGCTGTATGAGCTTAACCCTCCCGACCACCCTTCGACACCTGAGACACCCCAATCCTACCAAGTTTATGATACCACAATGTCTGATGAGAGTGACACCGAGACCCCTCCTGGTTACCATGATGGTAACAACATCGTAGAGGATGTTGATGCCCCTGCAACAACAAAAGGAGAATATGCTAAAAATTTGAATAAGATCTTTTCTACACTGGACGTTTACCAGACGGACATCAATGGAATCAAGAATGAGTTGAAGGGTATGCGTATGGACGTGATAAGCTTAACTGATATTACTGTGGAGCAGTTTTATCACATACATGCAGCTTTCGAAGACTTGAAGACGCGACTGAGATGAAGCAGCAGAATCAACACTTATTTTTACCTTGTGTTTTATGTTTCTAGGCAGTTTATGATTTCATTTTAAACAAGTTTACTCTTTACAGTTTTTGAAGTTCTGTTAGAAACATATATTCATTTCATTTTCAGTTTATTTTCATTTTCATTAAATTTACTGTGTGTTACATCTAATATTATATTCACTTATCATATTATCATTTTGCAAAATTTTGTTATACGATGTATGTTGGAAATACTCTGCATGTATTGAATTATTGTGTTATAATGTTTTGGAATTATACTATTTCGTCCATATCATAAATATGATTCTTTGCACCCGTAACGATCGTAACGTCCCCATGACGAGCGTAACACGCGTTTCACCGTGTTACGCCCGTCAGCCCATTGTGACGGTCGTCACGCGGCGCCCAATAGCAGATTCTGCTATTACAGAAGTTGTTCCACTTTCCATTCATTCTTCCCTTTTTCCCAAATCCGTAACAGTACCCATTCAAATTCTCTCTCAAATTCCAACACTCCAACACTTAAACTCCATCAACCCACTACTCAATCCACATTCCAAACCATTTTCACAATTAAATCTTTTGCATGCACTATGGCCAACAACCAGCAAATCCCCAATCTCACTTTCAGAGCCGACGAGCAAGGTGAAACCCAACGACTCAAATTCCAGAATTTCCAACACCGCGGTCTCCAACCTACACGGTATGTTGACCTTGATTGTTTGAGGAATTTGGGACTGCTAGACAGTGTCCGATGACTTTTGCAGAATGTGAACTTATGGAACCTGTGCCGCGAACCGCAACCCATTTACGAAACTCTCACCTTTGAGTTTCTGAGTTCCTTTGCATACATTACTCCCCCTGGTGCCACGAACCAACTCTCAGGCGTGGCCAAATTTCGCATGTTTGGCACTGAGCATCAGCTGCCCCAAACCGACATCACACGGCTGTTAGGTTTCTGTTCTGACGAAGGTGTCCATCTCCGGGTGCCGGATAATTTTGGTGAGGAAGATTTTAACTTATGGCACGGTATGACGAACATTCGTGTCGGATCTTACGACCACCTCAACGCCACACATATTCATAATCCGGCTATCCGATACTTTCACCGCATCCTCTACAACACCATCTTCGCCCAAGACAGCAATCACAAGCTCAACTCCAAGGAGATCTTCTTCATGCATTGCGCATTCACAGGGCAAAAGATCAACGCCGCCCCGTTTTTACTTGCTCACATTCACTCTATTTGTGCTAGAGGCGGAAAACCCTTTTATTTCGGAGGGCTGGTCACTTCACTTACCATAGCTCTGAACTATGGTGCTGCTCTCGCGGATATGCCTTCTATGGCACCGGCTTTGCTGACTTTGGATCACTGCAAGGCCGCACATCTCATTTATGAGCGGGAGGATGGCAGATTCCACCCTGTGATCAGAAACACTGTTTATCATAACATCACTTTGCCTTGCAGGGACCAAATCGATCCATAAGACCGAGTTAAATGGTTGTTCGATCCTGTAGCTCCCGCGGGGCGTGCTCCTACTCATGAAGACCAGCCTAATGCCCCGCGGATGAATTGCAAGAAGAGCTGGACAGTACTCCCCCCGTCCATGACATTCCAGGACCTTCATCTGCACCACCTCCTATTAATCTTGAAGACATTCTCCGCGCCATTCATATGCAAAATCAAATGAGCGTAGCGCTTGAAAGAAGACAACAGGAACAATATGAGTATCTATGCGCTCAAAACACTCAGATCTTGACTGGACAGCGGAGCATGA